>JADNYI010000004.1:0-1449431 GCA_015501065.1 Infundibulicybe gibba | reverse complement strand
CTGTAGTTATGAGCAAAACATGGGTGCAACCGGATGTACGTTCGGTTTCTGCGATGAAGGTCGCCATGATGGAATTGGTAAATAGTACAAGGTGCAATGATGGGAGACCAGGCTAGACCGCCAGTGTATTGATGGATGTTTGATACCAACGGTCTTGATGAATTCAGTAACCATCCGGTCATCGTTCCGCTATCTTTAACCGTGACTTTTGTGTACTGTATACATCTCTCTTGTTTTCCTTCTCTTTCGCTCCGCCCCTTCGTTTTCTTCCACACCCCTTTCTCCCTGCTGTGCAGATATTTTATTTTGCCCTCATCAATCCCACACAAGCAAGTAACCACGCCGGCCCGAACATACCCAGTCCGATGTACATTTTACCTGTCGTCTCCGCCCTCGCCTCCGTTTCGCTCGTCTCGGCGAAAGTACTGAACGTCCTCGTCGGCATCAACGGTGTCAACAACTTCATGCCCACCGCGTAAGTGCCCAGCCATCGAGAGCACCGAGTGCCAAATCAGTAACGCCGTTGCAGGGTCCTCGCAGATGCCGGCGATACTATTATGTTCCAGTTGTGAGTGGTATGTGATCGCCATGGTGCTGCTACTGACCGGGTGTGGATGTAGTGCCGCAAAAAACCATGTATGTGCCACCCCCGGCCCGGTTCAGACCACCCTGGATGACGATCGTTCCTCCCTTATAGTCGGTTACCCAATCGAGCTTTGACCACCCGTGCCAGCCGCTGTAATTCGTTCATCCTATCGCCAACTGGAGATGAACTTGACATGAATTTCTTACAGGGCTGGCGGCGTTTCCTCACCCTTCTTCAATGTTCAGACGACGGACACGATGGCTCCAGAGTGGGGGTTCACAGTTGATGACAGTTAGTCTCCCTTATGAAGAAACTCTCAACTTGAAGCTAAGATTGCACAGCCTCCCCAAAATGGTTCTATTGCGCACAGACAATGTAAGACGCCTGCTACTATGGGTAAAAGATGCTGATGGTTTGCAGACCGGCGTCACATTGCTCCAGGGAATGGTGTTTGCAGTGAACCCCCCGCTAGCAAACAAGACGTTTAATGCTTTCCAGGTATGCCCACATATCTATCATTGTTTTATGCATTTACTACTCAGACACGGCAGAGTCTCGCGGTGTCCCCGTCCCCGTCCCAGTCTTCAAACCCGAATTCCGGGAGTAGGAAGGGCAGGCATGCTGTAACGACACTTCTGAGCGTGCTCTCCGTCACAAGCATTGGGTTTCTATTTCTTTGAGTTTCTCTCTGATAAAGACTGGCGCTTCGCACTATGTAAACTGGACTTTACGGATTGTATGCGATTGATATTGTGTGTATGGTTTAAAACAAGAGTGAATCGAGATCCATGAAAGACTTGGATTCATACAAGTACAAGGGCCACCGGCCTTTATCCCTCCAATATACCCGCATTCTTCCAGCGCTCCCATACGAACCCGACGCCTACAGGCGCGTTGGGCTCGCCCTTGATGTCCTTGTATTCGAGCAGCTCGTAGGCCGTCCCAAAAGCGAGAAAGTGAGCGAAGAGTGAGTTGAAGTGCGGCTCGGAGCGCAGGTGCAGGATCTGCGGGTAGTGTGCGTGGTAGATGTGCGCAAACACGCGCAGGAGCTGGCGGTAGGCGAAGCGTATTGTATGCGGAAAGTTCGGCGGGAAGCCCTGGCCTGTGCCGCAGCTTGTGTGAGCTGTCATGTACGAGTGTGATGTGGGAGAGAAGGCGTACCGGATTTGGTGGGGAATTGGTTCTCGTCTTCCACGAGCGCCTGGATGCCGGCCATGACACCGTCAATGTACATTGGCGCCGACAGCGTGGACGTTTTTCCGTCCCGTCCCATCCACAGGTACGTCAACCTATTCATCATTCATGTCACCCATCAGCGCACGCGCCAGGCGGATAAGGAAGACGCACGCAGGCCCAGCGGACATCGTGGGGCATGTCTGCTGTGTGCAGCACTCGGTGATGACGCCGTAAAAACTCGTTCAGGTTCGTGTAAAAGTCAAAAACTAGCCACGTCAGCCGCGTCTTTTCGGTAGGGCGGGGACGTACTGTTGAGGGCGACCCACTCAAGCACGTCCACGTATTGGGGAGCACGACGATGGTCTTGAAGTTGCCTTTCACGAGCGCGGCATCGGCGAATGGGCTTGACAAGTACAGCGGCTTGGGGCCCCCGCCGAACGGATCTACGGGCGCCTCGAGTGTCCCTGCAGAATCCTTGCGCGTGGGGGTCGGGGATCGCTTTGAGCGAGGGCGATTGCGACTGCAATTCCCGATGAGTAACACTCCACGATATCCAGCTAGGACTTACCCAAAGAAAGACATGACACGAAATCAAAATGAAAGAAAAGAAAAAGGTCGTTGTAGCAACTAAAAGGGCACGGTGACCTCGATGGCAGTAGTAACGGCCGATAGTGCATGATGGTGTCCGCGGCTGCCATGTGTTGGACTCTGGGTTGTTGTGTGAAGGCTGTCGCGCAACATGTACAAATAACAACCATGGCCAGCATTAATATTATTAACCCTCCAGTCATCCAAAAGATACATCTAGTTTTGTCCGGATCATGACTCCAACAGCCCCATCTCCTTCCATTTTTCCCACAGCAACCCGACGCCGACCGGTGCGGAGGACGACCCCTTGACATCTTTGACTTCCAGGAGCTCGTATTCCCGCCCAAAGGCGAGGAAGTGGGCGAATAGTGAGTTGAAGTGCGGCTCGGAGCGCAGGTGCAGCAGCTGCGTGTAGTGTGCGTGATATATGTGGGCAAACACCCGCAAGAGCTGCCGATACACGTGTTTGACCGTTGAGGGGAAGGACGGGGGGAAGTCGTGGCCTGGTTGTATGACATCGTATTCAGTGGTGATGCTCGGAGAAGTGAAGACATACCTGATTTGGTTGGGAATACGTTCTCGTCATCGAGGAGATTCTGCACCCATGTCATGACGTAGTCGATGTATGTCGGCGCAGGGAGGTGTACGCTTTTGCGCTCCTGGTTTATCCAAGTGTAGTTCAACCTAACAATGGAATGTCAGTCATTCCTCGGGCATGCAGGGTAGTTAGTGACGCACGATGTCCCCGCAGCCATGGTGGGGCACGCCTGTTGTGTACAGCATTCGGTGATAACGCCATAAAATTCATTTAGGTTTGTGTAAAAGTCGAATACTACAGATCTGAGATCTCAGCGCGGACCACGAGCGAGCAGGCGACGCACTGTTTACCGCGACCCATTCCATGATGTCGACGTACTTTGGGAGCATCACAATCGTCTTGAAATTGCCTTTGACCAGGGCAGCCTCGACGAAGGGATTGCACAGGTACAGTGGCTTTGGTGTGGACGAATTAGGAGACGTGGGAGTACCGGGCGGGAGCGAGTCCGCCGGGGGGATTGGCGCTGAGGTTGGGGTAGGCGAACGCTTAGGGCCCCGCTGGGACCGGGTCATGGAGCGCCTGGCCAGATCGGGTTAAGTAACAGATGTCGGTCGAACGTGGCATGACTGACCCGAGGTTGTTAAAGAAAGACATTGGCTGGCCTGGGTATTAGTGGATCAGGAGTCGTTGGGAGATTCCTGCTGGATGCAGAATCCACGGTGGTCCTGGGGTTAGAGTGGCAACGTAGCCTTTTGGGTGCTGGCAGCAGCCGTGGTTCAAGTTGGGATTAACAACAGGGCTCTTGACATCGTGGTGGCGTGAGAATATCGAGCTTTTCCTCTTCTCCGAGTCCTTGCTGTGATTGTTGACCATATTCATATGTAGGACGAGTAGCCCACAGCTCCAGGCTTTTTCGACCACTGCATATTTATTGCATCAACGGCCCGCTCCGATAATGCCTCTAGGATCACTATCTAGCGCACGCTAAAAATGTTGACACTCCGAACATTGGAACACCCTACGGTACCTTGGCACTCATCCGCACTGGAGGACGTTAATTGAATAACTCACCTCTTCTTGCCCATGGGGTTTCCGGGAAAAGGTATCAAGCACACAAGAAACCGCCGGATTCTGTATCACCCGCGTTCCACCTACCACTTTCGGGTCGCGTTATAAAACCGGAATCTACATGCTGCATTCGGCTATTTCCTTCTCGTGCAACGGTTCACTACTTTGTCCAACACGCGTCTCATTAGAGTCGAGACCGGCGACAGGGCTCCTGACCTCATATCATGATGGTGCGGGAATGTTGTCTCCTCGGGAACCCCAAACTCGCTGATGCTTTGGCCTGAATCCTGTAGACATTTATATGGAATGCTGTGGAGTCCCATGAATGGAAATTTCATTATCTCGCCATGCGGATTGACTCGACAAACGTGCTTGTTTTGGACCCGGTCTCTACACCAACTAGATGCTGGTGCACCCACTGCCGTGTTTTTCGGTTTCAAGAATTGAGGCTGTTCAATGTCAAATCCATGTCAATTCGAATAGTGCCTGCGTATGTCTACCATATTTGGACGTTCCTACCCTCGCCACCAGAAATAGATGACGGCATGGCCTATGGCTATATTCCCGCATCAATGAGTCTCGAGATCGCGACCATTACGACTATGCGCGAAATTTGCCGTTCCACGATAAGGCAAAGACACCCGACAGCGTGAAATACATCAACAATTGACCGCGGTGTCCCCTAGATAGCGTCCTACCCCTTATTGAATTATTTCGCATATAAATTATTCTGTGCCGTACGTATTTCCCATTCCCTTTCAATATGTCGCACATGCTGGAAAACGGGCTGAATTCCAAACGCACGCCCGTGAAGCTGCGGGGAATTCCTCTCCTCTTGCTCAGTTTCCAGACACTTGGTGAGTTGTGCCGTAATATCCAAAGCCAAATGAAGGCTAACGCCTTCCGTTTTAGGTATCATTTACTCCGACATTGGGACTTCTCCATTATACACCGTCAATGGCCTTTGGCCTGTGGGCACCGACGTACCTTCGGAAGAAGACGTTATTGGCGGAATCAGTGCTATCATCTGGTCGTTGTCGCTCTTACCCCTCCTCAAATATGTACGAAACATACTCCCTACTCGCTCTTCATAACCAATTTGGTTGCTAGGTCTTTATTTCCTTGCGGTTCGGGACCCAAGAAGGTCTGTCCGTAGATCCAATTTTTTGAAAGGTATTGACCTGTCCACTATCCAGGCGAAGGGGGTTCCTTTGCGTTGTACCAGGGTCTCTACCCACCTGAGGACAAAGACTTCGACAGCGACAGGACTTTGACCGGAGATAGTCAACAGGGGGCAAAGCGCACCAAAATGCCATATCTCAAAGAAACATTCCGCTGGCCCCTGTTGCTATGGGTAAGCGCCCCATTCTCATCTATACACCACTGGTCTGATATCTCTCAAGTGTTTATTCGGCACGTCGTGCGTATCCAATAATACCTCTTTGGATCTTGGCTTATGCAGGCGCAGGTTGACCATGGCAGACGGGATATTCACACCCGCCGTATCCATCACTAGTGCAATTGGGGGCATCGCTGTGGCGAAACCATCCGTCACTAGCAACATTGTTCCGATTTCTGTCGTAAGTGCTCCAAAGGCCCTTCGTTTGCGGTGTTAACCACGGGCTAGGTGTTGCTACTGGTGCTATTCGTCGCTCAGCAGTTTGGGACGTCTCGCATCGCATTCACATTTGCCCCCGGTATGTTTTCTGTCCTCCCACATGGGAACGCTGTTGAAGGGAGGACTGGATAGTCGCCTGCATTTGGTTCCTGCTCTTAGCAGGAACTGGTATTGCGAACATTACCCAACACCCTGGCATCTTCCGTGCATTCGACCCGTCCCGAGCAGTCCTTCGTTAGTCGTCATTGTTCCCGCATTTTGCTATACTGAATCTGCCCAAGTCTTTGTCCGCACAGGGAATTACGGTTTGCTTTCTGGTGTCTTGCTCGCGCTGACCGGTTGTGAAGCAATGTTTGCAAAGTAGGTCCTTCACAGCAAATGTTACCCCCCAAATTTATGTCCCTGCTCCTAGTCTTGGCCAATTCAACATTCGGTCTATCCAGGTTCGTACCGCTCGTTCGCTGGCGTATCTTTAGATTCAACCTGGATTATAGATATCTTTTACCACATTTGTGTACCCCGCCCTGGTTTTGGCTTACCTGGGTCAAGGCGCACGCCTCATTTCGGGCGGACCAGGCACGATGGGGAATGTATTTTACACCACTATCCCTGGACCAATCAACGGTGGTCTCTTCTGGTAGAGCCATAAACTACGTCCCCGCCTCCTTGCTAATTTGTATTTATAGGGTTATGTTCGTACTTGCCATCCTCGCAACGGTACCGCCCATATTCTCATAGCCCCCGCTCCTGCTCACAAAATCTAGATTATCGCATCCCAGGCCATGATCACCGCGACCTTCAGTCTTGTGCAGCAGGTCATCAACATGAAAGGGTTCCCCCCGATCCGCATGCTCTACACCTCCGACACGATCCAGGGACAGGTGTACATCCCTGCGATCAACTGGGCGCTCATGGTAGCCACCATCGTCGCGGTTGCTGTATTCAAGAACCTCACGAACCTGGGGAACGCTTACGGGTTCGCGGTGGCGACGGTGATGTTCTCGACGTCTGTGCTGCTCGCAGTGCAGATGTACTACGTGAAAAAGTGGCCGATCATAGTCGCCCTAGGGTACTTCTTTATTTTCGGGTTCTTTGATGGTGAGCAGGGCAAAGGCTATAGAAAGGCCAAACTAATTTGTGGTGTAGGGCTGTTCTGGGGCGCGGCTCTGAAGAAGGTGCCCGAGGGAGCCTGGGTTCCGCTCCTCATTGGCATCGTTCTGTAAGCCAACAGCATTCGTCTCTTGCGGAAGCTTATTCAGCTGTGACGCGCAGGATGCTAATCATGACTCTGTGGACATGGGCCAAGGTAGCTATCCTAGTACCCTGTGAAACTAACTCTTACCGTCCGCTCGCCACAGTCACTGGAAGATGACTTTGACGGTGCAAACCGCAAGAATCTCCGACACTTCATCCAGCAAAATGAGAAAACCGGCGTCTCGGTCAATGTCCGCGCCGCCAACGGGGCCATCACAGAGCAGAGCCAGGCGTTGTACTACCTCCCCGCAACCAACACACATTCCGACAGTGACATCGATGCGAAAGAGAGGGCAAGCGCAGACGAGCCAGAGTGGCGCGAGTTGCAGCGTATCCCGACATGTGCCATATTCCACAAGATCGCACAGGGCAAAGGCGTGCCCCATACTTTCGTCGGTATGTCTCCCAGTCCCTTGCGACTAGTCGTTGGCTTCATTCGTTTTACAGGATTTATCCGACAATGGCCGGCTCTTCCTCGTGTTGTGGTAAGATATATCGCGCGCTGGCTCAATATGCCTCCCATCGACGCTCACTACTTAGATCTTCCTTTCCGTGTGTGTGGTACCAATTGCGAGAGTGCCGCGGGACGATCGTTACGTGCTCACCAAAGTTCGCACCATCGATGGTAAGCTATTCCGGCCCCCTCCCCTGCTGTATGCTAATTGGACCAGGCTTCTACGGTGTTACCTACTACATTGGCTTCCGAGATGGATTTGACGTCAATGTACGTGTGTCAGTAATGTGGGCGTTCACTACTAACACTAGTATGCCATCCAGGTGGACGACTTGATTGACAAGATATGCGACTTTGAAAAGACGACTTCGAGCCCAGCGACTATACGCGAGATCCGTGCGGCGGCTGTGACTGCTACGCACATGTAAGCCTCGTCCCGCCCAGCCCTCGTGCGCCTACTCATACAGGGCAGAGCGCCGCATTACCACGTGGTCAGCAAGAACGTCGGCGCGGGGCCCGTATTCCTGGTCGTGAACTGGCTTCGCAGATACCTTGTCGAGGATGTTTATCGCCGGCTAGGTGTGTCTGAACGCGACGCCACAGTCGCTTTGAATTGACGCGTATTTATAGCCACAATGTTCCCGGAAACGGCCAACTGGCTGACATCGGCTGATGAGTGAGTACATTATACACTACTATTGTTATAATAGTTTGCTCACGTTAGT
Organism: Infundibulicybe gibba; assembly: GCA_015501065.1. Taxonomy (NCBI): domain Eukaryota; kingdom Fungi; phylum Basidiomycota; class Agaricomycetes; order Agaricales; family Omphalinaceae; genus Infundibulicybe; species Infundibulicybe gibba. The sequence goes on along the minus strand of JADNYI010000004.1, from coordinate 1,441,424 downwards.
ATAGAATCATCCATGTCGGTATCAATGCTGCTATTTAATATTGGTCCTCGTGTTTTTTTTTTGCTCTAGTCATATTGGTTGTATGTTAGCTATTCCGTTGAAATATAGTAATCCGATCCCCGGAAAGTTGAAACCAGTCGTATGATTTTGATGAAGGTAATGAGTTACATTGATAGAGGATATGTATTGACACTAGACTCCTTGACCCCGCTGCACTGTCCGGAGAACCTGCGTTTAGGTTGTCTCACCCAACAAACTATAAACTCTTAACCCAATTTCTCGCATGTGGGTTTAAAATTACCAACAGTATCAACCGGGGGATTGGCCCGTCGCTAGGACAGGTTAGTTATGCATGCAATGCACAATTGGAGCAGTGCGAGTCATTTCCCCGATAACCACTCACGTGGCGGTACACGGCAAGGTGGTTTTCAACATCCTCCCATCGGTCCGGGTAGGCTGGCTGCTCAAAGCCCATGTAATCATCCTCGTACTGTAGCTCGCGCAACTTGGGAAAAAGCGCTGACAGATATGCGGCTGCCCAAGGAACCGATTCCTTCGATATTGGTGAACGAGCAACATCAAGATAGTCAACACACGACCCGGAACCAGAGCCCAAACATGCGTCGAAGTGGTTGGAGCATATGTGGGCCACATTAATGTGGACTGTCAAATTCCGCAAATCTGGACAGAGCTCCGCCAGAGGAGCAAGCCCCTGAAGTGTGAGTCGCTGCGGCTCGAACGGCTGGAATATTTCGGCAGCTCCAATATTCAAGGTATGCATACGCGGCCACGCGGCCGCCATCTCATGCATGAAGGCGTCGTCGATGTCAAATCCACAGCGTGTTGTGAAGACCAGGCGCGTAAGGCCGGTGAGTGGAAACAATAATCGAAGCTCGTCTGCCGTGCCGGGGTCTTGTTCCTCAGCTTGGACGACTAGGTCATCAACAGAAATTGAAGTGAGGTTTCCCTTGTTACATAACTCTGCTAATGTGGCAAATAGATCACGCCAAACCGTGAGGTTCGTCCCAAACAACGAAAATGTGAATTCCTTCAAGGAACAATTTTTGGCGGCCTTCAATATATTAATGCAAAGGACGGGCGAGCTGGCCGTGATGGAGAGGTCCTGGAGGGCGGGGAAGGCGTTGGTGCCGGGTGTGGGCGAGAAGGCGTCGCCGTAGTCGTCATCAGCTCGAGAGAGCGTAAAACTGCGTAGGTGGGGAAGGGCAGCAACGATTCGGAGTGACTCTTCGGGAAGGTAGTAAATAATGAGTGTTTCGAGCTGGCCCCATTGGGAGAGAAGGGACTTCATCTGCTGTCCTATGTCGGGGTAGCAATCTGGAGTGGAAAGCTCAAAATGCACAAGAGATGGACATCTCGTTCCAAGAGTGGGGAGCAAGGAAATTTGAACAGAGTCGCCGGATACGTTCAGTTCCATTTCGCGGATGCGTGGCCCAAGGAACATGGAGATATATGGGAAGATTTCTCGCCTTTCAAACCTCCAAGATATCTTGACCAAATTCGGGAAAATAGGCCGGTCATGAAAATGAAAGCTCAATGCATGATAGATGGTAATAGGGACATCGATATAGTGGTCACCGTAGACTTGGACGCGGCAAGCATAGGCCCTGAAGCGTTCTAGATCGGAGGGAATAATAGCCCTGGCCAATACCTGAGTGTGAATAAATTTTAGTATTAACTCTCAAAATCATATAAGACATACAGCTTTATGCCGCGTCAGTGGACCGCTCCACACGTCAGAAGGCAGGGTCCTAAGGAGGGGGAGAAGACCAGTAACATCGCGCCAAAGGAGGTCCAAGGAGGCGTTATAGAAGCTACGGCATACAAGGGCCACAGCCTGCAAGTTCCGGTCACGGTGGTGGATCTTAATGTGTAAACATATGATCCGAAGAATCTCTGGAATGAGAAGGCACCGGTGCGGCATGCGGTAGGATCTGGTGGATTAAAAAAACAAGATTGAAACCCCTATATATCTTTCATATTTATATCAGTTTGTGCAAATTTGGGATGGGGGCTGTTATGCTGTATACGGGATCAGGGAACTCCATTGCTGCCGCGGCGAGCGACCGCGCCTAAGTGTATCCTCTTCACTGGTATGTGTGAAGCGCGCTTCCCGCTCATTCTTTGTAATTAAATTGTTTTTTTTTGCTCCAGTCATATTTGTCGTACCCCGGTCAGTATTCGCGCCAAAATGTAATTGGGTTAGTAGTAATCGAACCCAGCTGGGGCGCCTTTCAATGGAGACAATGAATTACATTAATACACATCTGTTGTTAGGCCTCTTGACATTGGCGTACTGTTTAGGGAACTTGCTTTCAAATCATCCCGCCCAACAAACTGCAAAAAACCGGGGCATTGGCCCCGGGTTGGTTATGCATGCAATCCACAGTTGGAGCAATACGAGTCACTTCGCCGATGGCCACTCGCATGGCGGTATGCGACAAGGTGGCTTTCAACATCTGACCATCGGTCCGGGTAGGCTGGCCGCTCAAGATCCCCGTATACGTAATCACTGATGTAGATGACTCATAAATCACATTAACAAATACTATCACAACATTAAATTCCTTTCCTTCACTGGCGCACTGTCCAGAGAACCTGCCCTCAAGTCATTTTGCCCGAACACCGCGACCAGCCTTCTCGCCTGTAACAATATCAACTCAGGGGGCCGCCCACCACCACGACAAGTTAGTTACGCACGGGATCTGCAGTCAGAGCAATGCAAGTCATTTCTCCGATGTCCACTCATGTAGTGGTACGCAGCAATGTGGTTTTCGACGTCCGACCATCGGTCTGGGTAGGCTGAGCTTCTGTAATCATCATTATACTCCACCTCGCGTAATTCGGGGAAGATTGCCGATAGGTATGCGGCGGCCCAAGGGACCGATTTCCGCGATATTGGTGAACGACCAACACTAAGATAATCAACGCGGGACTTGGAGCTGGAGCCTAAACATGCATTTAGGTGGTTGGAGCATATATGGGCCACATTAACATGAACTTCCAAACATTCCAAATTTGGGCAGAGCTCCGCCAAAAGAGCGAGCCCATGAAGTGTGAGTCGCTCGAATGGTTGGAATATTCCAGTAGCTCCAATACACAAGGTATCTATACACGGCCACGCGGCCGCCACCTCATGCATGAAGGCATCGTCGACGTCAAACCCGCAACATGTTCTGAGGGTTAGACTTGTAAGGCTGGTGAGTGGAAACAATAATCGGAGCTCGTCTGCCATGCCGGGGTCTTGTTCCTCATTTTGGACAGCCTGGCCATTAATGGAAATTGTGGCGAGCGTGCCCTTACCACATAACCCTGCTAATGTGGCAAACAAATCACGCCAAACTGGGGGATCCGGCCCAAACAACGAAAGTGTGAAGTCCTCCAAGGGACAATTTGTAGCGGCCTTCAATAGATTAATGCAAAGGACAGGCGAACTAGCTTTAACGGTAAGCCTCTGGAGGGCGGGGAAAACGTCGGTGCCGGGTGTGGGCGAGAAGGCGTCACCGTAGTCGTCATCGGCACGAGAGAGCGTAAAACTGCGTAGGTGGGGAAGGGCAGCAACGATTCGGAGCGACTCTTCGGGAAGGTAGTCGATAGTGAGTGTTTCGAGCTGGCCCCATTGGGGGAGAAGGGATTTCATCTGCTGTCCTATGTTGGGGTAGCAATCTGGAGTCGAAAGCTCAAAACGCGCAAGGGATGGGCACCTATTTCCGAGAATGGAGAGCGGAGAATTTTGGATCGAGTCACTGGATATGCTTAGTCGCATCCGACGGATGCTTGGCACAAGAAACATGGGGAGATATGGGAAGGTTTCGCTCCCGGAACTCTCCAAAAACAACAAATTTGGGAATATAGGTTGGTCATGAAAATGAAAGCTCAAAGCCCGATAGATGGCAATAGGGACATTGATATACTCCAAGTCGTAGTAGGATTGGACGAGGCGAGCACGGGCCCTGAAGCGTTCCAGATCCGAGGCAGTAATAGCCCTGGCCAATGCCTAAGTGTAAACAAAATTTAGTGTCGGCTCCCAAATCATATTAAAAACGCACTGCTTCATGGCAGGTTAGTGGGCCACTCCACACATCGGAAGGCAGGGTCCTAAGGAGGGGAAGAAGACCACCAATACTGTGCCAAAGGAGATCCAGGGTGGCATTGTGGAAGTTACGGCAGACAAGGGCTACGGCCTGCACGTTGCGATCCCGGTCCTGAATCCTCGAAATCCCACGAAGATGTGCACATATGACCTGGAGAATTTCTGGAATAAGAAGGCAGTGATGCATATGGATGGGTGGTAGAGCTTGGTATACGGGAGGAAAAAACCAAGATTGAATCAGATCGAATTTCCGCGATGAATATCTTATCTACATGTATTTGCACCAGTATATGCGTGTTTATGGAGGCTGTTGCGCCCGAGCGCTTCAGGGTTCGGGACGGTAGTTCTGAGTTACTATGCGGCGCAGCACTGGTGATCCATCATTCGCCCTCGGCGCGTCTTCTCAGATTGGGGGACGATATCTGACGATATTCAGCGGATATTGATGCCGGTCTCACTGGCCCGAAATCACTTTCATGCCCAAAGAATGCAATAGCCTCGGTAGGTCCATCATCTGCGCAGTCAAGGCCATGGCCCAGTGCGTCCGTCATACTTATAAGGGGAGCGAATGGGACGCAGACTCCGATCGTCGCAGAGTCGGTCATCCCAAACACTCAAGGCATGAAAACAGTGAGTGCGGCTTCAAGCTATTTGGATGCATGTCCGGAAGACTGAGACCGCTGTGTCCGCGCGCTATTTGTTCATTGAGGTGTCACGCGGCGACGCTGCCGGTGGATGCATGTCATGGAATCGCGTACATATCGCCGAGTATTCCTGTGATTATGGATATATTAATGGCCAAAGCATATCGCGGATTCCAACCCACATACCTCATAGGCGTGGGTGCGGCCAGACCCCCTCGCCGGAGGGCGGTAACGAGCGTTGAGCTTAAACATGACGGGGCCCAGGCATCATACCGATGTAAAGAAATAATTCTTATTCTCGGAATCACAGTATTTAGTCAGCCATTGGCTACTGTAACATTATGTAGCGCACTTCCCACCCATTTTTTGCAGCTAAATTGTTTGATCTTTGCGGTTCGGGACCCAGGAAGATCTGCCCACACCTACCTAAGGCCAAACCTCTGACACTTCATCCAGCAGAATAACTCGGAGAAAACGGCGTATCACTCAATGTCCGCACTGGCGAGTCCATCACGAAGGAGCGGAATTGGCTTTGTACTTATCTCTCTGCTGTTGGAACACGTTCCTCTATCGATGTCGACGTGAACATCAGCAAGATTGCACAGTGCTGGACAGTCTGGGAGTGGTAGGAGGCACTGGGGGTGCTGGCTTAGCCTGGGCCAGTGTGTGTCCCAGCCATCTCCAGCACTGGGTGAACCCCCAGCACTCCCAACTCTCCAGGGCCTGTAATAAACACCCAGGAGGTACCTACCATTACCAGTGCACCACGTCAGAAAAACTACATATTTATTGTTGTCTTATAATATCCTGAATACATGCTGAGAATGGGGCCGAAAACGTCGAAAATTACATTTAAATTGATAATATTATTATGTACATGATCACTAAGACCCCTCATCGCTTGCGGCATGTTGAATATGTTTGCGACCAAGCGCGGGCCTAAAAATACAGGTGGAGAGCACAGGTACATACGTGGCGCGTGGGCAATGGATGGCGAGGGACTCCAGGGGAGGACATGGGCACGAAGGAGCCGGGGAATCCAATTTGGCGGGTTTTGTGCGAGAGGGTGGGAGGAGGGTGTGTGCATGAGTACGACACCTGGAAAGATATAGGGCGGGCACCATACAAGAGGAGCGCATAAGCACCACATAAGTGGGTGGGGGCATGGATCAGTGTGAGGCCGCATGCGAGGGGGGGAGTGTGGTTGAGGGCAGCTTGGGTGTACAGGCTATGAGGAGGGGGCTTGGGCGGGTGGACAGTAGAGCTTACCTAGCCGTGGGGCCGTCATCGTCCCATTTTTGTCCCCCACCTTGCCCCATCCTCATCTCATTCATTGTTTTTCTAGATCATCTCATTAGTGCATACAACGGAGGGAGCTAGTGGAGTACTCACCAGGGGTTGTGGCAGATTGGATATCAGATACTGGATGTCTTGACGAAAATTTTCGTTCTAGCTCACGTGACCTCTCCGGGCGGCTCCGTGTTCTCCCACTGCAGCACAATTTTCACCCACTTGCCGAGTCCCCACCGCAAACTTCAATGTGCTCCGCGTCCAGACTGCTTGGCCCTCTCGATTACGGGTATTCCGCCATTTGTGTGCTCAACATTTGATAACAACGCTGCGTATCCCGTTTCCCACAACTCCAACATTGAAACTCACTCAATATTTTAGCAGTCTTCGCTCGACATCCAATGCTGTGAAAAACCGCCCCAGTGAGTATGCAGCCCAAAAATGATATACATACTAACGAGTGAGCATCTCCGACTAGCGGATTTCCCTAATGCATGCCCACACTACCAAACGGCGCCTTCTTGCGTGAACCTACCCTAGTACGTGCTCACTTGCCCCGATCTTAATACACACACTCATGTATCCATCTGATGCACATACAATCATGCTCTGTCACATACGTGGCTCATGTCGGCCTACCACTCGCACCTCATCCGTCCACGCGCACGTACGCATCACCGCACATTCAAGGAGCGGGATTCTGCTGGGTAAGGACATGCCATGCCATGCCAGGCCGAGTTCGGCAGTGCCAGGGGCCGCTGTGCTGACAAACGATGGTGCGATGAGATCGCCGCGATGTCGAGGGCGACGACGGGTAAGCTGAATTCCGCTAGCACTAACATGATAGATGTCTGCATCGGAAAGCAACAACAACGCGACCCAGACAGTAGGAATGCGACGGAATGGATGCACCACGAACAATGGCGCTTGGGGGTGACTGGTGCGCACCCCTGCCGTGGCGAGGTATGTCGACTGTATAGTAGGTGGAATGCTGAGAGCCGCGTTTCAAGTGAGGGTTCTCGAATTTTATTATTACTACTAGCCTGTAAAATTTGAATGAATGAATTTCAATCCATCATTGTGACTGTCCATGTGAAGGCTATATTAGGTGTGCATCATGCTGGGAATGGGGTGGTAGATTGGTAGGATGTTGCTGGTGTAGGACTGGGGCTGCTGGTGCTAGAGAGATGGTCCTGGAGTTGCATAAGTCCAGCTGGCTCCATTCCATGTCCTGGAGGACTGGGTGAGCTGGGTGTCCTGGCCCTACCACTCCCAGGGGGATGTGATCTTGCTGATGGAAAAGAGAAGGCGAGTGCAAACGAGTCGGAGTGGCATGAGTTGCAGCATATCTCAACGTGACATATTCCACATGGTGGCATAGGGCAAGGGCGTGCGTCATACTCCCGCCGGCACGCCTCCCAGCCCCTTCAAGCCACTGGTCGTTGGGTTAACTTTTTACAGGATTATCCGACAGTGGCCCGGAATTCATGGAGTTCATGCCTGACCATTCCGCCTCAGGACGTGTGAATTTCTCTACTACCATCCCAACCCAGACCCCTACTGTAGGAACGTTAACACAGGGTCCGCTGTATCCCCAACCGCGAACCAGCTTCATAAATAGGTACCTCATGACCAGGGCGTCTCTCGCTGACTGGGTGTGTTTGAATGCATGCCAAGTTCTTGGAAACGGTTGATAAGTTGGCTGATATCGGTCAATGAACATTTCCCGTGGTCATGGTAGCTTGCTTGAAGTTAGCATTCGCGCCAAAATGTAACTGTAATCAAACTGGGTGCCGGATGCGTGATTTCGACGATAAATCACATTAACAAATACTATCGCAACCTTAAATTCCTTTACTTCGCTGGCGCACTGTTCAGGGAACCTGCCCTCAACTCATTTTGCCCAAATACCACAAACAGCCTTCTCGCTTGTAGCAATATCAACTAGGGGATTGGCCCATGGCTGCCCACCACCACGACAAATTGGTTACACATAGAGTCCACAATCGAAGCAGTGCAAGTCATTTTTCTGGTGACCACTCATGTAGTGGTATGCAGCAAGGTGGTTTTCGATGTCCGACCATCGGTCTGGGTAGGCTGGCTGCTCAGAGTCTCCGTAATCATCATTGTACTCCACCTCGCGTAATTCGGGGAAGATTGCTGATAGATATGCGGCTGCCCAAGGAACCGATTTCCGCGGTATTGGTGAACGACCGACATTGAGATACCGAACGCGGGACTTGGAGTTGGAGCCTAAGCGTGTATTTAGGTGGTTGGAGCATATGTGGGTCACATTAACATGAACTCCCAAACTCCGCAAATTTGGGCAGAGCTCCGCCAGAGGAATGAGCCCATGAAGCGTGAGTCGCTGCGCTTCGAATCGTTGAAATGTTCCAGTAGTTCCAATACTCAAGGTGCCTATACGTGGCCACGCAGCTGCCACCTCGTACATGAAGGCGTCGTCGACGTCAAACCCGCAACGTGTTTCGAGGACCAGATATGTAAGGCCAGTGAGTGGAAACAATAATCGGAGCTCGTCTGCCGTGCCGGGGTTTTGTTCATCATATTGACTGACCAGGTCATCAATGTAAATTGCGGTGAGCGCGCCCTTGCCACACTTGTGGGTGAGGGCCACCGCTTGCGCGTGGCATGACCGAGTCCAATATGGTAGGTGTGACAGGAGTGGATGAGCATGGGCATGAGATAAACAGGCAGAGAGTGGGAGGTGGAAAGGTCAGACAGGAGCATGATGCATGTGGAAATGGGGGTGTAACTCACCCGTTAGGGTTAAGCGTAAACCGCGGTGGCGAAAATCCACCACCACACCCGCACTTGTGAACGCGCACCTGCGACGGGTGCGGGTACGATACCGCGCCGATTCACCGTGGTTCACAGCACCTCGTTTCGCCTCGCAACGTCGTTGCACGCATCAAATGATGTGGCGAACAACGCTGCGAGGGTGGCGGGCGCATGTGAGGCTCTGTCGTCTCGTTCGTGCATGTCGTTGTCCCATTCGTCAGGGTCTTGCTTGTGTGCGTACGATGTTGGCGGTTCATCGAGAGCCGTCATGAGCCCTGTTTGCAGTTATTCGTGGTGGCAACATCCATATGCGTGCCGTTTGCGAGTGGCCATTCGTGGTGCGGCCCCAGCCATCACTAGCGCTCGTTTTTGGTGTGCCGCCGAGAGTGCTATGTAAAAAATCTATACTGTGATGAGATAAGATTTGATACGAAAAAGAGCACTTACCGTCGGAGATCTCAGTCGTGCTCAAAAGCACAAGAACCCATCCGGCTATACAAATGTGGGCACACCTAGGCTCGGGATTATCATTGTTGGACCGGTGATGGCAGATCGAGGGGAGAGGAAGGAATCCAGCAGCAGTGCTGAAATCGAGCAGCCTGAAGCGTTTGCGTTGAAAGCCGTTTTCAATCTCAGCTCACGGCCATCACTCCGGTGCTAAGGCATGTCACGAGTGCGAGTTACTTGTGAGTCACTACAGGTTGATCCGTGGGAAAACCCGCGAGTATGGTGACTCGCGAATCCGGATCACTTGCAGCCACAAGTCGCCGCGAGTCTGAGTTTCAAATTTTCAGTGGCAGGTACCCGCGGCAAGTACTTGCCGCGACCCGCTGAGTTTATTGTTTGCATTCATCCCGATCTCCGCACCTCACGTTCGCGTCCATAATCTGATCTCCACACCTCGCATTCACGTCCATAATCTACCCCACCACTTCAATCTACGCGTACACGCCAGACGGACATCCACACTGCATGCACACCGCCACGTCATCAACTGCAGCCGCCACATCATCCTCATCACCAGCCACCGCCCACCGCCCCGCATTTATGTGTACTCGCTGGATGGATGGCCACATCACATGCACACCTTTGTGCTTTGAGTTTTCAACAAGTATTTAGGGGCGGGTCTGATAGGCTTTCTAACAAGTTCTTTTCAGGGATGTTAGGTGAGTCAAATCGTTTCTCTAATTGATAACAATGCAGTGCAGACGACAATGAGACCGACGGCTCGGCCATATCGTCACCATCCCCTCGAACCCCTCGTGCATTTTCTCAATCGCCAACGATGCCACGTCATTATCGCCATCATACATCCTCGCTGCCATACGACATTGTCACCACGCCATGTCCCCATCGCCAACCGCTTCCACCTACTATCGCAGTCGAGAGAGCTGAAGCGCCGCTTGCCATCCCTGTTGATGTCTCGCGCATCTCCTCAATCGCCAACGCCTCTGCCGTCCCCTCTCTTGCAAATGAGAGTCGGGAATGACGTGTTCCGCCGCCTTGCGTCACTTTACCACCCCCATGTCTCCCTCTCTCGCAAATGAGAGTGTCGGGGACGTTCGCTCTTGCTCCACCGCCACCTGCGTTCCCTCTTGCAAACGCCACGCTGTTCCATCACCCTCACGTCCCCTTGTAGTACAGACAATTGATGCTAACCGCTACCCCGCTCTCGCAAACAAGACTCGTCCTCGCCATCCATTACCGTTCCCTATCACACCATCCTACTCTCACACCGCCACGTCATCACCAGCCACCGCCGTTGCCGCCACTATGTTCCATCCCCGCCACCCCCTCTCATTCCTGCCGCTAAGAGAGCATCAATCGCTTTGCCTCTACCACCCCCTCGCCACCCTCATGAGCCGGAGTGATCCTATCCCCATTCGTCCGCATCCCCTCCACTTGACCGCATTGCAACCACCACCACCGTATCCTCTCGCAAACGAGAGCAAATGGGTAGGGACTCAACAAGGTACGTTTATGTCTACCCTCTCTTGTTGGCTGGAGCGGCTTGGCCCAGCTCGCGTGCCCCCTCCACCCTCGCGACTGCGTTCGCCACGTCAATTGACGTGCGCAACGATGTTGCGAGGCTAAATGGGCGGACGCGGGCTGTGGTTTCCGCACGGGTAGTATGTTGTGAATAGATGCGCCGAGGGACCGGCGTGTGCATGGATCGTCGGACCGGCGCATGCCCTCCAAACCGGTGAATAACCTGCAAGTAACCCGTAAGTCCCACAGGTATTTAACACTCATGAGTACTCGGATACTCATGAGTAAAATACCTGCGGATCCGGATCTCACGAGTACAAAACTCGTGCGGATCCAGGTACCAGTTTTTCGTATGCAGGTACTTGTGACCACGAGTCCAGGTTACTCACGGGTGCACTCGTGACATGCCTTATCCGGTGCGTGTCAAACTTCGAGCTCAGCCCGCGGCTATCACCGCACTAATAGAGCTTAATTTTCGATGGCGGGGCTCAGGATGTAATATACCGAGTCCTTTTTGGACTCGGAACAACCCTGCCAATGTGGCAAACAAATCACGCCAAACTGGGGGATCCAGCCCAAACAGAAAAAGTGTGAAATCCTCCAAGGGACAATTCGTAGCGGCCTTCAATAGATTGACGCAAAGGGTGGGCGAACTAGCTGTGATGGTGAGCCTCTGGAGGGCAGGGAAGACGTCGGTGCCAGGTGTGGGCGAGAAGATATTGCCGTAGTCATCATCAACACGGGAGAGCGTGAAATCGCATAGGTGGGGAAGGGCAGCGACGATTCAGAGCGACTCTTCCGGAAGGTACCGGATGACAAGTGTTTCGAGCTGGCCCTATTGAGAAAGAATGGATTTCATCTGCTGTCCTATGTTGGGGTAGCAATCTGGAGTGGAAAGCTCAAAATGCACAAGGGATGGGCACCTATTTCCGAGAATAGGGAGCGGAGAATTTTGGATCGAGTCACTGGATATGCTTAGTTGCACCTGACAGATGCTTGGCACGAGAAACATGGGGAGATATGGGAGGATTTCGCTCCTGGAACTCTCCAAAAACAACAAATTTGGGAATATGGGTTGGTCATGGAAATGAAAGCTCAAAGCCTGATAGATGGCAATAGGGACATTGATATATTCCGAGTCGTAGTAGGATTGGACGAGGCGAGCACGGGCCCTGAAGTGTTCCAGATCCGAGGCAGTAATAGCCCTGGCCAATGCCTAAGTGTAAACAAAATTTAGTGTCGGCTCCCAAATCGTATTAAAAACGTACTGCTTCATGGCGGGTTAGTGGGCCACTCCACACATCGGATTGAAGGCAGGGTCCTAAGGAGGGGAAGAAGACCACCAATTCTGTACCAAAGGAAATCCAGGGTGGCATTGTGGAAGTTATGGCATACTTGTGGAAGAGGGCCATCGCAAGCGCGGCAGGTCCGAGTCCGCAGGACCTCTCAAGCATTAGGTTTTCCGTGGCTGGGGTTGCTTAGTTTCGCTAGCGGTGCGGGTGCGGACTTTACAGGGATCACTGACAGAAGTTTGGTCAGCGAAATTCACTTGACATGTCACTCCAATGTATGCAAAAGTTTCTCAATTTTCAATTAATTTCACTCAGTCTCAAGTGAATTTCATGCATGGGAGCGAATTGGATTCATGTAATCGCTGTCAACCTGTTTCACTGTCTTCTGAGTGAATTTCATGCTGGAGGTTTCACAGTTCTCAGTGATATTCACTCCCATTGAAGAAAAACCCATTCCATTGAGGTGGTTTTTACGAGTGAATTTCAATATAAAATGGAATAAATTTTTTTAAGTATTACATGGAAAGTAGCTAAAAGACAACATGATATATCTACACCAACACAAGAGTAATCATAAAACCTACATTGGAATTAGTCCCCGAGACAACATTCCCCTAATCACTGAAGGACTTACCAGTATTGTGCCTCGGCTGCCCCAGCGCACTCTGGCGATGGGTGCGATGCGCAGGCAGGCCGCAGGCGCGAGCCTAAGTGTGTTCTCGCGCTTTGGCTCGACGTCAGGGGGAGGGAGGGTGGAGAGAAGAACTTTAGCGCATCGAGGGCTGGATGCAGGCTGTGGGATATCTGAGTTTGGGGGTGCCTGCTTGGAGGGCACGCGGCGTGTGCAACAGGCCGTGGGTGCCGGGCATTGCTGGGCGTGAGGGCTCAGACAAGAGAGCGATCTCGGGGACGTGTGCTTGGGGGTCTGGCAGGATTGGGCATGGGAGTGCATGCGGCGAGGGAGTGACTCTGATGGAATCAGGCCACGGTTCTGCGCTGGATTACGGGCTATATCAGTGTGGCAAATTCAGCAAGGGCGACCTGCCGTGTTGGACCCTCGAGGCCTTACCTCATGCCTGAGACTCACGATCACTGCATTCACCTGCTCGCTTGAGTCCTACTTGCGGGTGGGCCATAGGTGCGAGCTCAAATGCATTCTCGCGCCCTGGCTCGGCGTTGAGGGCAGGGAGAAGACCGTCAGCGCGTTGAGGGCCGGGCACAAGTGGCGGAACATTCGGGCTCGTAGGTGCATACTGGGATGCAGGCGAGGGAGCGGTCTTGAGAATGTGTGCTTGAGGGAGTGGGGTCTGGTGGGACTGAGGACGGGAGCGTACATGACGAGAGTGTGGTTCTGATGGGAGTGGGAGTGTACACGGTGAGGATGTGGTTCCGATGGACGCAGACCACGGTTCGGCGCTGGGTTACAAGCTGTGTGAGCGTGGCAGGTTCAGCAAGGGCGACTTGCCGTGTTGGGTCCTCGAGATTCTACCCCATGCTCCCGATGCACAAACGTTGCCCCCTCTTGCTTGCCCAAGTCCCACTGCGCTTTGCGGGAGCGCAAGCACTGCCAACTGATAATGTCAAATGTATACGTGTCACCCGGGTGAAGGTGTCTGGCCGATGTGCCCGGTTTCTGGACGCGCTGGGGAACCTGCTGAGCTATGGGCTTGTGAGGGGGAAGAATGAAAAGATAGAAGACCATGCACCTGTGCGCAATGACGGTTATCAAACCCAGGTCAGAATACTAGAGCACCTCGCTCGGGGAAGAGCCAGTGGCTTATACTCATGCAGATCCACGCGGTGCTTGTGGGATGCACACAGGTCGAGATGGCGGATATCGCAGAGATGGACAAGCCGTTCTTGATGCGAAGGGTGGGTAGGTTTGGCGGTGCAATTTCTTATGTGATTTCATATTTTATGTTGGGGGCATGATGTCGGTCGAGCAGCGAGCATTGAACGTTGAACAGGTGGTTACAAGCAACGTGTGTAGGACTTTGCAGAAATTGCCGGTGGGAACCTACGCGTTGACGTCATGGAGTCATGTGATTACTCCGTTCAGCCGTTCAACGTTCAACTCCAAGCCATTTCAACCTTGGCTGCGATTATCAATGTATCATCCTCCCCGATGACGCTCTCTACATCACTACCCTACACCTGAATACGGCGATCGGCCTGTAGTAACAGCCCCACCTCGGGACCTGCATCCAGCACTGCTGGTCCTCCACAGTCCCGCCTCAGCTCAACCTAGAGATGGCATAGCGAGCCGCAGAGGGGGGAGATCTGACAAAGTATGCTAACTGATCCTGACTCACGCCTGTACAGCCCGCAGCAGCCCTCTGGCCCTTCCAAGACGCGACCGCCCTGCCACATGGCACATTCTCCGTGTTCGACAGGATCCCGCATGTCCACTGCTTGAATATGCGCACACGCCCCCGCCTCAGCCTCTACATGGCCTTTTCGGTACGTGGTAGGTGCTCCACCTTGCGAAAAACACAAGTTGGCGATCGCATCGCCTAGGAGGCCGCATACCGCAGTACCCCGCCCATCCGGTGTCTGTTTGCGCACCCACTTCCTCACATAATCGCTCGCCGACTCACACCCAAATCCCATAGCCGTCGCTCACCCACACAGCCGCAACCAATCCCCATCTGGCCACTCGCAGGCCTGTCGGCCCACCTCTTGCAAACAAGAGATGTTTGAGGTAATCTATGTGCGACATATGCGCCCGAATCCTCATAACCTCCCTCTCTTGCAAACAAGAGTGTCGGAATGCCAGCTGCCTTAATCGGAAACAGGGGAGCATGCAAGGTACATGCATACTCATGCTCGTGTCGGATAATTGGAGTACCGATGCTGGAATGCAGGTCTACAGATCAGAGATCAATCAGATAGCAGGGTTAGGTGACCCTGACACTGTGGTAGTTAACCAAGTAGATACTATTGTATTCCAGTAGAGAACTACTCTACAGGGATACATGATATATATACTACATAACAGTGGCTGTGTAGCTACTGTATATGTATCGTGAGACTGAGTTAATCATAATGGTGAATGATGATGGCATAATGGTGTGATATGGCGCAATCTGATCAGGTGATATCTCAACAGCTCGCTGCCTCCCTCTCTTGTTTACGAGAGAGTTGGAAGAACGGCTTTTTATATTCATTTCCTACTAAGACTACTGCCATGTAACTCTTAATAGACATGACTTTTCAGATAATTTCAGTGATTGACATTTGCATCATATTCATATTTCTAGTTTCACATGGTTTCTCAATTAAAAATGAATGATATTTCTAGTGAATCATATTCACCTATGGCAGTTGTGGGCCAAAGTGAAATTTACTCAAAAGTTGATATGTTTCACACCCTGAGCGAATTGCAGTTTCACTATGAAACTGAGTGAATAGTGGATTTCACTCAAAAGTCAGATGAATTTCGTTATCCAAACTTTTGTCAGTGGATGTGTAATGAGATGCAGACTGCGAGCTGTGGAATGATACTGGGGCTGATTTCGGGGGCACTAGTGTGGGTGACGGAGATGATGAGGGCGGGCGCATGGAAGTGCGAGGTGGCAAACATGAAATCTGTCTGACGGACGGGGCGTATGGAGGACCCGATATACCTGCGAGATCTCATGGACAACACTACCTATATCTGAATCCGGAAAAATTGACGGCTGTGCTAAGCCTTCAAGTTGGAGCGAGATGAGCATGCTGTGCGCTTCTCGGAGTGTCTGTGCTACCTGCTGCAAAACCTGGCGCAATCCATGGGCCGTTTCTGGTGATGACACTGCTGATGCTTGAACCATTAGCGAACTGTTGGACGAGGGAGGCATTTTCTAGATGCTAATGCTTGTGATGCTTGTGCTTGCGCTGCTAGTGGCGACGGAGGGGTGCTAAGTGATGGATTGCCCAATCTAACTGGTTTCTCCGGTATCTGCGGGCTAAGCAACGGCTTGTGGGGCACTGCGGAAGTGTCCTGAATGGTCTCTAATCGCTTTTGCAGCGTGAGGAACAGCGGGGAAACGGTGGAAACTCAGGCTGGCTGTCTGGACATGTAAGACTTTGGCATGTTTTCCGCGGGCGGAGTTAGCGTTAGCGATGTCTGGGGATGCCCTGAAACACTAGAACGGTCCGTTGATGATGTCCGTAGTGGTGAGGAACAAGTCGGTTGAGCAGGGGATGAGGTGGCTACTCTGGACGACTTAGACGACTTTCCCGCTTTTTCCGGACTACGTAGGCAAGACGGTGCATTCTGTGACTGTTCTATATCACTGAGACGTTCCTCCGGTTGCGTTTGCGATGCTAGAGACTGAGCGGATGGCGCTGAAACATGGTATGATGTTTTGGGCGGTTTGAGCGCTTCAGATGCGTTTTCCGGACTTTTCAGGGCAAGCGGTGAGTTGCAGAACGAATCTATAGAACTAAGGGGATCTCCTTGAGATGCTAGCGATGCGCGAGAGAGGTGCAGAGCGGCGGAGCTCTGGAATGGGACTTTGGGTGATTTAGGTGCTTCTAGTGTTGTTCCCTGGCTTAGAATGTTAGGCCGTGAGTTAAAGTCTGTTTCCCTATGTCTGTATGATCCTTTTGCTGCGTTTGCGACATGTCCGGAGGCACGAGCGATGCGGGAGCATGGGGCGATGCACTGGACGATTTGGACGCTTCCGACGCGTTTACCGGGCTATCTGAGCTAAGCGGTTGTCCTGGGGACGTTTGAGAAGGTCTTTGCTGACGTTCTACAAGTGCTGGTATGTCCTGGGGCAAATACGGATAGGGAACACGATGGGAGAGCATCTGGACGCTTTGGGCAACTCTGGGCGCTTTTTCCTGTACCTGCGAGCAAGGGAGCGAGCCTAGCGATGAGAGAGACGTACCCAAACGTTGTCCTGACGCTTCTCTAGCGTCCTGGCATGATAACGGACCCGGAAAATCAGCAACAGGTGACTGGGCACTCTGAGGCGCTGACAGTCCCAATGTTTGCATTCTTGTAGCCTGTAAGCACGGAAACGAAGCCGAGGAATGCGAGACGTGATCTAAGGGATGTACTTCCGCTAGTACGGGCGATGATTCGGCGAGAAATGGTGGCACGACGCCCTGGGGTGCTACTGGCGCTGAAGAAGGCAGATCTTCGGGTGCTAGCATGACGTGCTGCAGAATGATCTCTAAAATGGGATTCTGTACTAATTCCTGCTCTTCATTCGAGGGCGTAGCGTGCAGTATTCAATCAAATCCAGTTCAATGAATTATAGGCCACCAGCAAAAAGCGGGCTGACTCTGGCAGCCTGGAGGTGCCAGTGTTGAATATCAGGCCAGTGTCAAAGAGACAGGTGGCATACGGGACGGAGGAACAGGCGGAAAGAAGGTGCACACAGATCCAGACACTGACAAAGATCGATAAATGATAATAATATTCATACTAGCACACATGAAAGTCGACAAAAACTAAAATGATAGTGGCTAGGCAAATCCCAGAATGTGAAACTCCGACCAGTGTAAATTTTACAATCCGACACCGGCTATCACCGCAACAACAGAGCTTATTTCGCTTGCAGGAGCTCATTCTGACATTATAACCGAGTCTAAAAATACTTTTAGGACTCGGAACAAGGGCTACAGCCTGCAGGTTGCGACGCCAGTCCTGAATCCTCGAAATCCCACGAAGATGTGCACATATGACCTGGAGAATTTCTGGGATAAGAAGGCAGTGATGCATACGACTGTGGTGAAGCCTGGCGTCCAGAGAGAGAGAGAAACAAAATTAAATCAGATCGAATATCTTATCTACATCTATTTACACCGGTATATGCGTGTTTATGGAGGCTGTCGCGCCCATCATGCCACTGGATCATGGGCCCCAAGCTGGTGTACCAAGGTCACCCGAGGTCACTCAGTTTATGCTCCGTACATTCTTTCTTCATATCGACCTTCACTCGGCACATCGATGTCTATATATAAGCCGAACGCACCTAGAATGTCTCCCTGCGAGCGATCCCCGGGAATCCCCCCTATAGCATGACGCAAGGCCATTCTGGATCGCGTAAACATCACTATACATTTCGATCAGTTGTTTCTAGTTATGCTTGATGCAAACTGCTTCCCAATACACTAGCTGTTGGGCACGGAGCCCTTCATCGTTTCTAATCCTTGCGCGCCATCCTTATAAGGGTATTCTGAGCTAATGCCAGTGGGATGCAGAGTAAGCCATCCCAAGCTCAAGCTATACAAACGGTGGGCGCACCTTCAAGCCGTTTGGAGCCAGCTTCTGGAAGTCCAGAAGACTGAAACTGCTGTGTCCGCGCGCTTTTATTCACTTTTGAGATGCCACGACGCTACCAATGGATGAAATCGAATTGCGGACGTATTATACCAGAGTGTATTTTAGTGATTATGGAGATATCGATAGACAGAGTACAACGCTATACCATGAACTCCAAATCACATACCATTGGCTACTACTATACCACTCCCAGCTGCGATAGATTGAACTTCTATTTATAGAGCCACCCCACGAGGCTGCTATCGATTGATCGGGACACTCCTAAAATGGCAATCAGATTTATGACTTGAAAGGAGATCCATCACTGCTAGTCTCTAATTCCATCGGCGGCGTTACATCTCTCACCTGTTCGATATGTCGAACCCCAAGATCCTGTCTCTTCACGGCAAAGGACTCAAGCTCGATACCAGGGCCGATATTGAACCGTGGCTCAAAGATGTTGACCCAGCACTGGTCGAAGAAATCCATCTAGGGGGCAATACTATCGGTGTTGAAGCATCAACCGCATTGGCAGATTTCCTAGCAAAGACCACAGAACTGAAGGTGATTCTTAGCAACCTCTATTTTCTTGCATTGCACCACCAACGTCAATCTCTGAAAGGTGGCCGATTTTGCTGATATCTTCACTGGTCGTCTTATCTCTGAAATCCCCCTCGCTCTCACCGCGATATGCGACGCGCTGAAGGACAAGATGTCGCTCGTGGAACTCAATCTCAGCGATAATGCCTTTGGGGGAAGATCAGTAGCCCCTATGGTTCCTTTTTTGACGGAAAACCGGAGCTTCCAGATACTGAGGCTCAACAACAATGGGCTGGGTCCGGCTGGCGGGGCGATAATTGCTGATGCGCTCCTTGAGTCCGCGAGGAGGAGCAAGGCCGAGGGGAAGAAATCAAATTTACGCACCGTCATCTGTGGGCGGAATCGTCTAGAGAACGGATCCGCACCCACATGGGCAGCGGCATTCTCCGCGCACGAAACGCTGGTCGAGGTTCGGATGCCGCAGAATGGTATCAGGATGGAAGGAATCACCGCCCTTGCAAACGGTTTGGCAAAATGCCCCGGGTTGCAGCATATCGACCTCCAGGACAACACCTTCACTGCAGACGGGGAGATTACGGGCATCGAGGCGTGGACTGAGGCCCTGCGGTCCTGGCCTGGCCTCACTACCCTAAACCTATCCGACTGCGTGCTCTCTAACGATGGGGAGGTACCGCTCATCCTCACGGCCCTTTCCGAGGGCTCAAACCCCAAGCTGCGCACTTTGCAACTTCAGAATAATAACCTAGAAACCCAGAGCTTCGCGATGCTCGCTGGGGGGATATCCACCAGTCTTCCAAATCTCATGTCCTTGGAATTGCAGTGGAATGACGCAGAGGATGATGACGAGCATCTAGAGACGTTGGCGTTGACCCTGAAGCAACGGGGAGGGAAATTATTTGCGACAGACGACGATGAAGAGGAGGAAGAGGAGGAGGAAGAGAAAAAAGAGAAAGAGTCCAAGGAAGTTAAAGAGACCAAACCTGATATCGATACAGCTGTGGATGACCTTGCGGCTCTGCTGGGCAAGACCGGGATCAACTAGCTCCCTTATATTACTGGCCCAGATTATACCGTATTGACGAATATAGGTGGGTGACAAGCACTGTTTACATTTTTATCCTAAGGAACACAGCTCCGGGACGTTATCAGAAAGATATGTCATGTAATACAGATACACTCAACGATTCTTACATACAATCCATCTACCCTCAATATTCTCCTTTTGTCTAATATCCCCCACTTTGCTGCGTTCTTGCAACCACTGTTCTATCTCCAAGCCGTTTCGGTTCGCGATGATTGAATCCAGGCAGAGAGATCGCTTCAGCCAATCTCTGGTATCTGTGGCATTGGTGATTTCTCTATACGACGAGCAGATAACCTTCCAAGCAGTGTCCCGAGCTTTTTTGCGCAGCGAATCTACGATGAAATGTAGGGCCTTCCGTGAAAGTTGGTTGCCACCACCCCCGTCCTCAAATAACGAATCAACAGCATACTTGCGAGTCAGTTCCTCGAACTTGACATAATTCCGACAGCGCAGACTTGCAGATACGGACTTTATCCACTTGTACGCTCTGAGGTTTTTTGGGAACAAGGATATAGGGATAGAAGAGAGCAATTGGTCAAACTGGCTTTGTGACGGATACACAGCGACGAGGTGGTGGACTAGCGCGACGAGGATTGGCGGAATGCAGTGGTTGCGTTGAAGAGATGCGCTCGTTGTTGGAACGATGGATAGATAAAGCTCCGGGACGAGCTGGTGGATGACCGATATAGCTTGACGTTGAGACTCAAAGAGTGTTGAGAGGTACAATGATGTCTCGTATACTGTGATACGGAAAAGATTGGAAATCATCAGTCGCCGAGCGCGTTACCAACGTGCAATAGCGTACCTTCTAATGCAAAGATGTCATTCCGCTTTGAAGATGATACACCTTCTCGGAGCTTGCCTGGGTGATATCGACACAGGCGTCAGGAGCCATTCCAGTGAAAGCAATTGGCACACCTACGGAGACGTATGAGAATATTCTCCTGGACATCGACGCGCTGTTTTGCCGCAGCTTCAAATTCATTCGAATGCCATGCATACCGGGTTTGCACTTCATTCAGCTACTAATCTTCTCAGATTGCGAGACGAGACGGGAGATCCAAAAGCTGACCTTTTCCTGGATAAACTCCCAATATTCCTCTTGGACCTTTTGATCCTTCAATCTGACAAGAACTTCCCCATTCAAATGAGCTAGACACCAGATGATGCCAGAACACTTACGCGTCGCCGCCTTTGTCCAGACCACTGCTTCGACTAACTGAAGCAATATTTTCCAGCTGCCATCGTCTTGTTTGAACAACTGGTGGGGGGCCTCGAGCTGGTCGCGACCTGCCACCCCTCGCGGTAGGCCCTTGGCCTCTACCAGGAGTAATGCTGTTTGACGTTGAGCTTGAAGGTTGTTTACTCCGCCAGCTCGACATTGTGTTAGATGAAGAGCCCTGGATGGCGACTTTGTCACAGTTAGGTCGTGGGTTCGTGTTTGAAGGTTCCACTCCAGTCACCACGAGTCTCCGCCGCGGCTGGGATCGATATACATGGTATAACCTCTGGAGCTATTTTTAGACGATAACCAATCGATAACAATTTTTCCTCCGCTGGAGGTCATTATTCCACTATAACCATGACCGCCATGGTCCCAGAGGACATCCAGAAGCACAATAGTCTAGACACGACCGCTCAGAATGTACCCTTGCGGACAGGACCACCCACTCGCGAAGAACTCAATGTGTATTATCCAGCAAAGTTCACTTGGGATCAGCTGAAAACCTTTGTTAATTCTGGGTAGGTTGGCCCTGCGTGTTATTAGCGTAACTACTCATCCTTGGTCGCTGCAGCGATTTAGGCTTATTGAAGCGTGATAGACAACTTCAAAAACGCTACAATTTATGGGCAGTTGGAATTAAAGAACAATATGGATCCGTGGGTGAGTCGACCATATTCTCCCCATAATGCAATTGACATCCGACGCAGTCAACTATCTCTTGAATTTCCGCCTTCAATGGGGCAAGGCTGATAACCTTTCGCTATTGACATCCGAGTTGGACACATCCGCTGATGGCCTGCGAGAATGTCATGAGGATACTCGGCCCAAACCCATAATTCAAGAAACCCTCCCACCAATGCCAGCTGATGCACCGCCTTATTTTACCTCAAGCACGCCTTCCGAGTATATTAGCATCATCCAGAATGACTGGCCTTACTCTGGTGTGGATCAAGCCTGGATACATTGTTGATTCTGTTAACACCTTCCCTCCCCGAGCCAGTGCCGCCCGAGATCGAGCACACCCTGGTCTGGACGCGAGTCCCGATTTTTCACCCCGACCTTATCGACCAGTCTGTATCAGCGCGGATAGACCAGGATGGTCTTTGGGGTTTTACCGGGCTGAACTCTCCGCCACCATCACCGTCGACACTCCCATCATGCCTGCCTGCCCTGGCCGACTGGGGGATAACAATGGAGAAGCTCATTAGGTCGCAGAAGGGTACCACAGATGAGGAAGTTATGGTCCAGAGAGCTGGGGCAGAAGTTCAGGAATATGTCAAGAAGAGATGGGCGGAAAATGAGTGGGAGACCGCTTGGTTCGTCAATCCTCCGGTATGTATCGCGCTCTGTTAGGCTGGTGTATGATTTACCCTCGTTCCAGAGACTCCAGAGCGTGCTAGGTCTGGCTCATGTCCACGTATTCGCGCGCAAAAAGCTCTGAAATGAGTGTCTCCGCTAGCCCGCACGCTAATTCTGCCGATTTGGACCACATTTCATGTTACCGTAATCATAGATAGAATTTGCGATTGGTGTACTGGGTGTACATGTGTCGTACCTAGCTGGGTATTGGTTGAGTCCCTTGGTATAGGTCTCCGAAAGCTAGTTTGAACTTTGGACATTTGACTATTGGATTCCCATCCAAACAAAAGCATTGGAGCGTGATTCCCAAATTTGTTGCCCAAAATTCAAATCTCCACTGTCAGAAATGGCGTCCGAACCGACAACGCCAACTCCCTCATCAATACCACCGCCTCCTAGTCGAATCACCCCCACCGGGAATATAGCTACTGATATATATCAGGTGTGATAGACAAATACCTCAGCTGCAGGAACACACTGACAAGGCAGCCGACCACACAGAGTGTTACAAATATCACAGATGTTCCGTGTGCCAGGAATAGTCTACTGAGTGGGATAGCAAGTGGGGCTGGAATAGGCGTAATTCGAGGCCTTTCTGCTGGTATGTGACTGGTTCCAAGTATCTGCAGGGCTAGGCTGACACCCGGTTCATAGGTCCTTTAACTGCGGGTCACTGGGCTATGGCGACCTTTACCATAATATCACTTGGATCATGGTCTGTTGCCATGTACTTTCTGATTTATTTGTCTCCCTCACGAGTTCATGAATAGGCATCTTTGCCAGAAACAAATGGCCGATGAGCGTCAAAAAGTCGTAAAAATTATCGAGAGCGTGCCAAAAAGAGCCGTGAAACAAGAAGATACTCAAACGACGCCCTCCACCTCAAATAACCCATAAACTTATCCTCAACTCCAATCAGACGCCCAAACGCCCTTGTCCCAATTCTCAACTAGGTCCGGGTCATTCTAATTCGGTGCATCAGACCTTTGCATGTCCGAAACAAACACTTGCCCCAACTTGGCTATCGACGTACCCTGAATTTGGCTTGGAATTGTGTAAATCCATCTCGGAGGACAGCTACGTCATGAGGAATATCATTTTCTTCCAGTATATTTCTCCGCGTTTCTTCGTATATCTATATGGAAATCATGATTGTGCATCGATTTTCAAGGGAGGACATCATACCCGAGCCGCCTTAGGCCCTCTTTCCGTTTGCTCGTCAGTTTCACATTCGTCACCGAAGGGTCACCCATACCGCATTTGTGACAAAGCACAGTGGAAGATGACCAGAGGGATATCCTTCGTCTTCTTGACCAAATCATCAGCGTTCATTAAAAATTGATTCGAGGGTTGGTTCAAGGCGTGTTTGATGTTCCCGCCCGCGTAGTCGTCATCCCGAACATCTACGACGAGGAAATCCCTCCCCGCGATTTTATCGCTCTTCATCATTGATGCCAATTCCTGGAAAACCCGACAGTGAGTGGTATCACTTGTGCATCATCTTGGAACTGCCAACATCACCCGTGATGTATCTCATTGTCTTTCTGAAACAGCTGTTGGATTTTGAGAGGCTATGTACAAATTGCGTATCAGATTGGGCGATGACGATGTCCGTTCGGAGGTGCGAGATCAAGATGCTATTTTTAATTTCTTGTCATAAATGTCACACGGGTGATTGCCCAATCAAAGTATGCTCCTCAAGTGGCGGTTTTCCAGGTGGTTCCTCTTTTATTAACCATTTCCCATCCACCTCAAGAAGCCCCTCTGGCTTCCGCGCGGTTCGTACACATGCCGTCGAAGCCCTTTGTGAGTTGGAGTATTTATAACACCTTCCTTGTAGGTGACCCAATTTAAGCCGTTGTCTTGTAGTTTGGGGAGATTTAAAATCTTGATAGACGAAGATGACGATATATTATCCAGAGCAGGGCCCATAACCTCTTGACAGTGAGTATAGATGGGAATGGGGTTTACATTTTTGGTAGACGATTACATAGATTATGATAACACGAAGGAAAAATCTATGAAGAATAAAAGCAGAAATGTTCCAAGTCCACAAGTGAGCTTGCAGCCCAACACAAGTTCGCTATCGTGGGGAGAATTTTGGCCATGCATTCTCAAGTATCAAAACGTAATGAAGTTGGCGCAATGAATAGTGACCAATCACTGGTAAGTAAACTCCGCTCGCATACGGATAGTGTTGGAGGGACTGTGGAGGGCTATGCCCTCATTCCAAGGCGGTACTGATATAGTTGCTCGCCGCACGCCACCCAGAGAGACAATCCTCCATCATCTGTAACTTGCATTGTCTCTACTGGGTCAGAGAAGACAGCATGGAAGGGATTGCTCATGTCTGGCTCTGCCTCGACAGCCGGGGACTGCGTCAAGGTAGGGTGCGATGGTAGTGTACCAGGGAGTAGCTCGCCCGTCTGAATGCACCACGCGCGAAGGCGGGAATCGTCTCCAGCGGCGAAGAGAAACCGTTCAGAGGGGTCTACGGCGATACCCTGGGTGAGCCGGGAGCTCAGTATAAAAACCGCGTGAGATGGGATCATTTACCAGCCGCCCGGTCAAAGAATTTACGTGGTGCGGATAAGTTATCAACGGGGTTGATTGTCGAGAAAATCGAAGGTCAAACGCCGCTAGCTTCAGGGATGATTAATGACCGGTGATGAGATTAAAAGGACTGGTCTTTCACATCACCGTTCATACGGCTAACTACCATCTGCGAGTGCTGGACAATCTTCAGGTGGAAGACTGAGCTCTTTGCTCTATTCGCGAATTGTTCGGGGAACAGAATTTGTGCACGTGAGCGTCCAACTCGCATATCAAAGCGGGCTATTGACCCATTGCGGCAACCAGTATATACCAAGTCCTGTAATGGTGGGTCACGATCGAAAATAGAAAGTACGCGCGCTTCAATGCTGACCTGCTGCTGGGCTACAGAAAATACATCACTCTGGGTGGGAAGAGAGATCGGCGGTGTTGCATCAATATTGGCAATATATATTGCCTGTCCTTTGCTACCTATGTGATCTGTTGTAAGTGAGATACTAGGCATCAGGCTAAATATATACCAAGAACAAGGGATTGATCTCTCAAGTCCGCACACCAAATATCATGGACACCATTGAGCGTGAGCAGAGAGGTCCGTCTACCTCGCAAGGAATATTGAGCTTGGTGCAACTACGATATATGTGACCTACGCACCCGACCACATTTAAATCTTGAAGGAATATTCTGGCTGACGAACCAAACGACGTGGCACTAGGAGGGGTTTAGTCTTGAGTACATAGAGTTAGGGAGAACACACATGCAGCGTGATCCAGAAATACATATTGACGATACCTTAAGAGTTAATTAGCTGATTAACCAAAAACACCCGTGATGGCCAGATGATGCATACTTCTGAATCAGGAGCAATATTTAGCTCTGTACTCCAAAACTGTCGCTCTGGATCGGGGTTAGTGCATGTATACAACCAACCTCGGTTATCCCCGAGGAACTGACGAGTCTCCCATTTAAAACAGTCGTCTGCCAGTGCTACAGCTCAGACCAACAGAAAGCAAAGGAAACCAGCATACACAAAAAGCCTTGATCTTCCCGAATATTGGAACACGAGAAAGTTTCAGATAAGATGTTTGGCATGTAGACGCCAACAATTCGCTAAACTTTAAAGTTAGCGCTATCACAGGCATCTTGATCTCACGAGGTACTGACCGTGCTCTCTTGCTTCTTTCTTGCTGGGTATAGCTGCTACGAAGCGATTCAGAGATATTCCACAATGTTCTTTGCTCCTCTGTGTCTGGCAGGCTTCAAGGCGGTGTTATCCAGCGGCGCATTTGATTGGTTTTTGTGGGTCGTTGCCAACTTGGGCCTCGATGAAAGAGGAAAATACCTGTTCCTCTGATCATCCCAATATAACCCAGGGAGGTCAGAAGGCATCTAGTCCTTGATTCTTTCCTGGTTGGAAAAGCGAGCGTTGCTGGACTACGGCTATTTCCCACGCATATCATTCAGCTTTCTCAAATAACTCAAGGCGGCCCGCAGCTGGTGATAAATTATAATATAAATCCATGGGGGCGGACTGGCGCTCGTCATTGCATCACTACTTGTTGGTCGGCGGTCGCGCCTCGTCCGGATCATTCCAAACTACACGGTGCCATAGGTGATCGATGATTGCTGGTTGCCAACTCAACCCGTGCATGGAAATTTATGTAAAAATATCAAATGTCATTAGCTCATAGATAGATGGCTGCCAAGCCACAGGCGGTAATTAAGTACCGGGAAACGGCCCGGTGATCACTTGCCTCCACCATGATGAATGTTCCACCAATGGCTGGAATCTGGTGTTTAGATTATTAAATTTGAGAAATGGATAGCTGGGCATCATACGTTGATTTTCTGATGAATCACTGTTCTGGAAATATTCACGTTCGGCTACTTTTGACGGATTGAGTGATGTTGATCAAGGGTTGTCAGCGCTCAGCTTCATGTTGTATTGCAGACCCTTGGCTCATTAACGTCTTCCACTCTACTCTACCCTCTTACACCTAAACTAAAAACCTCATCAACAACACAACTCGGCACAACCAACAAGAGGTGTTGGGTTCGAATACCTCGGGGAAACGCTGAATTTGGTATCCCATTTATCTACATACCCGACCCAGGGGGGGTTCTCACACCGTTTTGGAAAAACCATGAGGAGTAAACAACCCTGTTTTTCGGAAAGGCCTTTGAGTTCAACCTGGAGTTATGTTTTGACAGAGCGAGTCGACTTGGTTTCGACCAATTTTGCCAATTCTCTTGGATTCGCTGAGCCCATTAAAACCGACGTTTCCCTCAATCCTGGTCTCGACACCAACGTCAAGTTTCTTGGGGACGTTTTTGTTAGAGATCCTCCAAGAAGCTATCTTCCGATTCCAACGTATCCTTCGTTGGTGAGTCGTAGTTCCATACTTGATTTTTGGATGGAAGGGCAGTATGCATCAAGTGTCGCCTCCAGTCTTCCATTTGTCCCCTATATTGACCATCGCGAAATCTCATCAAGTTCTCATAGGACCATTCGCGAACGGACTTCGAGGGCGGGCGCGCCCTTTGTGCAGACACTCGTATACTAAAATCCCATCCGCTCAGCGAGCCCCCGATCAACCCGACCACCAACGACGAAATTGCCATGCCTGGGAAGCGTCGCTCACTTCAATCGATACTTGTACCTTCGTTTCTACACCTCCCGCCAACCCAAGCTCTTCAGGATATGGAGCAGCCAATTACATCAAGGACTCGCTCTCATTCTTCGGCGGAACAATCACTGTACTATCATGAGTCGACGCCATCTTCTTCAGAACTAGCATCAACCTTTACGTCTCCAAGAAGTTCACCACCACCAGACTTTCTACTCGATGATGATCCGTTTGCCAACCTGTCAGGTTCTACCCTACGAACCGCCCCTGACACTGTCACAGTCGCAACCCCCTAGCGCTTCCTGTTTCACCTCCCCGTTCTCCATTGACTTCCAGTTCGCCTTCGTTTCCTGGTGACACTAGCCTCCAATGGCCGGTTTCTTCGGGACGTGGGCAAGTGCGGCCTGCATATCAAAAGCGAGCATTTGCTCCAAGACCTTCACTCCCATCACTTCATACGCTTGCCTCGATGAATATTGTTGTCCCTAGAAAGGTCAGGATTCTTTTCCCATTAGTCTCTTAGCGGGCTGACCGCTTGCTATTAGGTACGTAAAGGTCGAGTGGGTGCTAAGCTCCCGTACGAACCATGGGATATGGACCTCGATTCACCAAGTCCAAGTACATCCGGGCAAGGATCCCCCACTCAATATTGAGCCCTAGTCCATCCTCTGCCGACTTCGTTTCTGATCTTGAACATGACTTTTCGGATCTCTCTGAGGATCTTGACGACTACACAGAATCTTCTCCGACCCTATCGCCAACATCGATGCCTGGACCTAAATTGGCCATCAGCAGCTTTAATTTGTCATGCCCCTCATTATCGGGGGAACCATTTCCTCACGCGTCTCGACCCGTTTCTGCGGTGTCAACATCATCCTCAGGGTCCTCTGCCATTGGGATAAGCACTCATCAACCGCACACACCTACATCTCCTCCAGGCGCCTGTCATACGACACTATCTTCCTCAGCCGAGAGCGAAGGCGACACCTTGAGTTCGCCCCAGATGATTCTTTCTTTTTTTCAACAAATAATCATCGACTGGAGTTGGACTGGAGAGCCCAACCTCTCGGCAGCCGTGATTTCGATGATCCCTTTCAAAGTACACGGCTGTCAAATCCACATTTACTGAATGAACCTGAGGTGATGTGTCAGGCGGGAACATCCTCAGGTACCATTCGGGAAGTTGTGCGCCCCTTTTCTAACCGCGCCTTCTCGGCATCGTTGACTGATGAGGATGACCTCATGGATGCCAGTGGGTGGGGGCGTTCAAATCATGTGAGCAAAAGCAGCTTTGGAGGTATTGGCCACGGGGACAGTGCTGGAGGTGGTCGCGAAGGAGGTGGCGCTCGCCGCCCTGGGGGCCGCCGTGGCGGAGGGGGAGCAGGTGATGGGGATGACCGTCGCGATGACAAGCATCGGCCAATCAGGTCCACTTTCGTAACCCCCTCGTCTTCCGAGCCCTCATCAGACGAGGAGGACGAGTCAACTGATGATTATGGTCGACCATCTGCCGGAATACCACACGATGTGCAGTCGCAATCCGGATCTGACGACGATATTCCTTTGGCACAACGTATCCCGACCGCACTTACAGCCCAACGAACTATCCGCCGTCAAGTTCGGGAAGAGCGGGATCAAAGGCGGAAAGAACGTCTGTCGGGAGCTGACGGTCCGGACTCTCGCGGACGGCAGACCACTCTTCGCCCCGCCGGTGCGGGCCTTTCGAACGCGCAAGAGATCGCTTTGTCGAGTTCACGGGAGGCTGCGTTACATGCATCTAAATCAACAAAACGCCAGCGGACACAGACACTACCTGGCCGTGGTGCCAGGCCGTTTGAGCCTGAAGATCTTGCGAAAAAATTGCAGAATGTTCAAGTTGCCGAGGGTCTGACGCGCCATCACACGACTACATCTCGCGCTCCCAATGACCAAACCCCCCATGGCGTTCAAGGTTTTAACGATCCAATCGCCATGCTCCGATCCATGCCCAACAGTCCTGGGATCGATACTACGCACACCCTTCGCCCGATGAGGTCATTCCACCGGGTTGATGATGTTAAATCATCGTCTGGGGATTATCGCTCAGTGCCTATGCCTGTTGAGCAGGAACGTGTCTTGGGCCGCAGCCTGACTAGAGCCCGAAGCCGTCCCGCGAGGATGCAAACGGTCGAAAAATACGGACAGTTGCCCCGCCGATTCCTCTTGAGGACCCTGCGCCACGAATGCATCGAACGAGCGAAGACCATGGGAAATTCCCAAAGTCACCTCTGGAACCAAGGTCTGCAAGATCGTCTGGAGAGCATGAACGAGTACCTAGGACGAGCATTCAACGACCACCTGTACCCCAAATTCCTGTTGAGCATCTGCCTGGCGCAGCCCATGTCGTCAAGTCTGAGGTCATTCAACAGCGTGTCTTCATTGGAGATATGCAACGCTTTAACATGGTTGAAATCGGATCCGGCACAACAGCAGGCGACGTCCTTGCGATGGTTGAGGCACAAGGCACCTTGAAGGGGTGGGTTGGAAGTGGCGGCTGGATGCTTTGGGAGGTTGCCCAGGACTTTGGGATGGGTAAGTATTGGACCCATTTCATACGGACTTATCTCATTCTCCCCCATTTTAGAACGCCCAATCCGAAGCTTTGAGCTTCTCTCAGATGTGCAAGTATCTTGGAATAAAGACAAGATGATCAACACATTTATACTCAAACTTACACCACTTGCGCCATTACTTAGTCGTTCCGTAAGCTAGAAGGCTATTTCAATTTTATGATTTATATTGACCTAATTTAGGCTATACCATCAAGCTCGCCGACTATGTCTGGGTATGTCGAATGGGAGAGCAAGCGGGGCAAATGGAACAAACGCTGGCTTCGGCTCCGGGAACATAGTTTGTGGCTTTCGAAGCGTGACAATGTGAGTACACACCTATTGACCGGGTTATGAACTGGCTCGTTAATCCCATATGATCAGGGCAAGGACGAAGTCTTCCTTTGCTCACTTTCTAATTTCGATGCCTACTCCGTTACCCGGCTCTATAAAGCCCCCAAAGCCTTTGTCTTCGCCGTGAAATCGACAGACAACATCTCATTCTTTGAAAATACGGCTGATTACTTGCACGTTTTCTCCTGTGTGCCGCGGGATGGAGCTGTTTGGTTTGAAAAAATTCTGCTAGCTCGCGTGAGTGATGAATTTTGCTGTTTGTCTCGCACCTTGACCAACGTTATTCCAGTCCTACGTTTTGCACCAGGAACGAAACATTCTCTTTAACCCTAAAGTGAATCATACGAGTGCACCTGTTGGCGCCCTGTCGCGTTCTGGGACGAGGAAAACACCTTCATCACACCGCGGTCCTCAAGCCCTGGTTGCTGTACCCAACAATGATGTATTTGAGCCTGGCTCACTTTTACACAAGCACACCTAACGGCCCTATCACGCATGTTCCATATTAAATTATTCACACCTTCATTTTATGAGACGATCCCTATACATCTGGTCGGTGTAGATGTATATCGCATGTAGGAATTACGAATTAAATAGATGAGTTGGTTATGTACAAATGGGTCAATCAGTCGCAGTCTTGAGCTTTTTCTTGGGTGGCTCAACCTCATCATCTTTACCATCCTTTTCAGCCGGCTCAGGCCCCTCGGCCTTTCCTTTCTTTTTATTGGGCGCAGAGGAGCCTTCATCAACGTCCATACCATCATCATTCGCTTTCGGTTTTGGCTTGGCGGCTTTGGGCTTGGGTTTTGGTCTTGGTTTGGCCTCGTCAACATCCATAGGGTCACCGTCGGCCTCTTTCTTTTTGGGTTTTGGGGCTGGCTTCTTTTTGGGCTTGGGCTTGTCCTTTTCATCTGCATCGCTTTCGTTCCCTTTGGACTTCTGGGGAGCTTTCTTGGGCGCATCTCCAGGTTGTTTGGGTTTGGATTTGGTCTTGGTCTTGACGGCTGGTTTTGTTAGGGCGCGATCTCCGCTCGCATCTGATGCGGTCTCTGCGCCCTCCGCTGAGGAATCACTATCACTGGGAGAGCCAGAATCACTGTCCGATGCGTGGAAATCCTCTGTTTATGGTCAGGATCTGGCAGTAGTTCCACGGGAGGAACTAGCTTACCATCTTCTTCACTGTCCTCATCATCATCAGGTCCTTTGGATGGTTTGATCCTAGGGGGGCCATCATCAGAACTAACGCTTTGCATGTCGTCGTCATCGTCATCGCCCGCAGTGGCCGTCATGAGCCTTTCAACATCAGGCACCATTTCATTCTTAACTTTGATTTTCTTGTCTTTCAGGTAAACTTCGGTCGGCTCGTGTTCTTCCTTATTGATGGAGGTGAAATTATGCTCTGGTCCACTCTTGGTGATGATTTTGAGATCAAATGTGCGAGCAGCGGCCGCGCCCATACTTGAACCGACACGGGAAAATATGACTTGGTGGATGTCAGAAATTTCGATGAGACTGGGCTGCTTGGAGACGAAAAAGATGTATTTCTCGAGCATGAATAGATCACCCTGAATGGCCTTCAGATTGGCCTTGATGCCAGGGTGGCCGTCACGGCTGGCGGGCCTTGTTAATACATTTCAGGAGAACGAGAAACGCCATACCTTTGGAAGCTTCCCGAGCCGATGATCTTCTTCTTTGCTAATGCGCGGAACACCCCTGAAACAACCTCAAATGTGGGGTCTTCGTAATTCTTCTTTAGCCGGTCGTATTTTTCGATCTCTTCCCTGCTCCGATGATCAGAAAGTGCTAATTGAGAGCATGGATAAGCTACGCACTCAGTCATGTTCAATTCAGCGGTAATTTCTTCCTCTCGTGTAAATTGCATAACTAAATATTGGTATCGAGTTTGGCCTTGACGTATTGGATTATTGAGGCCGAGCTATTTAGTGCAGGTAAGCTCCAAGTAGGATCATCAATCGGGAGTCTTACAATAAATAAGACATGCTGATCGTCTTTGGGCAATAAGAAAAGTTTGGAAATGCTGTTGTAGAGGATTTTATAGTCATAGGTTTTTCCCCGAAGGCGCAGGAAGTCGGGAAACATATCCATGTCATATCTTCCTCGCGGGGTCAGGACGAGTACCTCCTCGAAACTCAGGATCAAGCTTCCGGTAACCTGTCCAATTTCGGCTTTATCCTTGACCATATCGTGGAACACTTGAGCGGCGCTGATTTCGTCCTCATCGTCATTATCTTCTGCATCAGATTTCTGAGATCCTGCGTCGGAGGCTGAGCCTTTTAGTTTCGAGTGTGTACCAGGGACATGGAATCGAATCTCAACCATCTCGTCACCCATATTTTTGGCGGATGATTTGGATGAGGAAGATAAATTAGAGAATTCGAGCGAAACTTCAGTACGGCCCGCAATGTTTGAGTTGGCGACATGACGAAGGGGGAGCTCAAAGGCCGTCCTGTCCGATACCATAAACGCAAGGTCCTGTCCTGAGGAGAGCTACATCACCATCCGACCCATGGGACAGATGTCCAAAATACCTTGGAAGTCTGTTACACCCCAGTTCCAACCCTTGAATGAGACTTCTCGTGTCTCTAATGTGACAGCGAAGTGATTTTTAAGAAGGGTAGCAAGCTTATCATGATCCTGGAGCAGAATAAAAGATTTTATCAGCCCCAGGCAAAACAATGCATACCTCTCGCATGAATCCGTCGAACTTTTCTTTCCGGTGGTCTCTTAAACCTATGCGAAGCTGGAAGTCGCGGGCAACTCGTATCCACTGTGCCCATTTAATGTCTGCCGATGCCATTGCAGTAACGCCCTCCGAATCAGCTCCCTTCCATGCCATCCCACTGGCTGCCACCCTAAATTCTGGTAAATGAGAACGGTTGCATCAGCACCGAGGAGTCAACAAAGCAAACGGGAAGCGTACTGCCGACCTCAGGGGAAAGTCCATGGAATATTCGGTCAAACTGCGTGGTCATTTTGTGGTTTACTGTCAGGGAGTTTGGCCTTGAAAGCTTGACCCGATGGTCCTTTGGGAATAACGCGCCGCCGCGTTGCGGACTTTCAAATCTCATTGCTTGAACGCGACAAATTGACTCGCTGCATATCTGGATACGCTACAAATTCTTAATCACTACTCGGGGATATCCAATGGACACGTTAGAGAATCGTTCTCGGGATGTACAAGAAAGAACTTTTTGTAAATGGTGCATGTCAAGATCCAGGTCCTTGATCAACGGAGTCCTTACTAGTAACGACACGATCTAGGTTGAATACCAAGCTAGAGCTCAATGGATATCCTCCCATGACTTCTCTTGTTAAAGATCTTTCCGATGGTGTACGCCTCATCCAACTCATGGTAAGAGAGCAGGTTAGCTCGCTGAATAAGTATATGACAATGGGCGAACCTAGGAAATCATGGGTGTGTTGTATCGAACTTCCTATTGCAGAGTGTTAATTGATTATAGGTGATGTATCTCTCGGCCGTTATAACAAGAACCCCCGCATACGAGTACAGAAAGCCGAAAACGTCAATAAAGCATTAGCATTTATTACCGAGAGGGGTGTCAGACTTACTAATATTGGACCAGAAGGTGAAATTCTGTCACAACACACTCGTGTTCACTGAGCACTCTTACCTGATTATCTAGATATAATTGATGGAAATCTCAAGCTTATTCTCGGTATGATATGGACGCTCGTCTTGCGTTTCACCATCGCGGACATTAGGTTCGCGTCATTGCCCTTCCCTGGATACAGGCTTACCGTTTAACTAGTGAGGAAGGGCTTTCTGCAAAAGAAGGGCTCTTGTTATGGTGCCAGCGCAAGACAGCGCCCTATAAAGAGGTCGACGTACAAGACTTCTCTCATAGTTGGTCGGACGGACTTGCCTTGTTCGTGCGCTACTATCTAATTTTAACCGAGACGGATATACGAGAGCTAAGCGAATTTCAGATGTGCTCTAATCCATTGCCATCGCCCCGATTTATTGGACTATGACAAACTTGACAAGGTAGGAATAATACCAAGTATACAAGATATGTTTTACTTTGGTCTTCTAGGCGGACCGGCACGGAAATACCAGGCTAGCCTTTCGGGTAGCAGCTGATCATCTCAATATCCCGGTGAGCCATTTGATAGTAGTCTACAGCTCTGACTTATGGCCTCGTTAAAGCAACTTTTAGAAGTTGAAGACTTGTGCGATTCACATCACCCGGATGAGCGCAGTGTCATGACATACATTGCAAGCTTCTTCCATGCTTTTTCATCAATGGGTAACAAACAGCTCTCTTCATAACTTGCGCTGTATATTAAACCAAACTAGATCAGGCGCAAACTGTATCACGCCGAGTAGAGAAGTTCGCAGAACTCATGCAGTCTCTGTGGGTCTCACGGAATGACTATGAACGTCGTGTTCGTCTTGTAAGACATTCATTCCTGCCGCTGTCCCTTCTCAAACGTCCACTGTCCAGCTTCTTACTTCCCTGTCCGAAATGCAGTCGCTATGGGCTGCTAGTACTTTCGTTGGCACATACACGGACGCCAAAGAGCAATCATCTAATTTCACTACCTACAAACAAACCACCAAGAGGAATTGGGTCACGGAAAAACAGGATGTTGCTACGCTATTTGGAAACGTACAAACTAAGTTACGAACGTACGGGCTAAGAGAGTATACTCCCCCGCCTGGCCTTGGGCTGCCCGATTTGGATAACGCATGGAAAGACCTACTTGCTTCGGAAGCAAAGCGGTCTAGATCCATTAACGCGGAAATTCGACAGTGAGCCACGCTCTAACAAATATTTAGCTGATAGCTCATCCCTTGCGCTACAGGATTAAAGAGACTTTACGAAAGAAATACGCCAACTTGGCCAATGAGTTTGAGCAACATCTCCACCGAATATCGTCAAGGTTGACCGCTATTGAGGGGCCACTAGAAGTAACTACTCTGCTACTATGTGTCCACAGCTCCTAACCCAAACCCAGTCGCAACAAGAAGAGGTACAGCAAATCCAAACACACATGCCATCGCTCTCCGATGCGTTGGACAAAGTTGGTATCGCTGAAGCCGAGTGTCGCGCTGCCAATATCGAAGAAAATGATTACACCGTATTCACATGCCAAGATCTCGAGTTTGAGCTTGAATTATTTGCTCAAAGTATTGCAAAGAAGATTGCATTTATTGATAACCAGGTCTGTGCTCCCAGTTTAGTCCCGAGTGTTTGTGTTAATACCAATGCCCTTCAAAGATCGTCTCCAGGAATATGACTAACCTCACCCCCGCTCAGCTCGAACAGTTTGAGAGTACTTTCCGATATTTCGACAAAGACGAATCGAACACGCTTAATTTGTCGGAAATGGCAGCTGCCCTTGCTAGTCTGGGCATTATATACTCGGACGAAGATTTAGACTACATCTACAATGAGCTAACCGAAGTTTATGGCGCAGTCACTTTTGAGGCGTTCATCAACCTTTTGGTAAATCCGCCCCTAATAATTGGAGCGTGAGGAACTCACCCCCGTGGCCGCAGGTCGATATCACTGAGGATCAAACAACATCCCAGCAGCTGCGAGATTCATTCCGTGGTATTGCTTCGTCAAAGGTGAGGGCCGCTCTCTTCGGAAGCTCTGTCTGATTTATCCTCGCAGCCATTTGTGACAGAGCTGGATCTGCGGATCGCGCAGTTGCCTGCGTCCGCCATCGAATATCTCCGCGAAGTTATGCCCCGCAGACAAAATGACGCAGGCGAACCTGAGTACGACTACGACAAGTGGCTAGATGACGCTTTTGTGGAACAATCATAGCTTTTTGTATTGACAGCTGCACATGTATTATAATTGGGTTCGGACTTTTGGTCAAAACGCGTGATCGCAGAATGTCCCGGTTTGGGTGACTTGGAAACCTTTATCTAGAACAGTGATCTTACTTGTTTAAACCACCCTCCCATTTAACATAACCCGAAGAATCCATCGCCGATATAAACAATGGTATGTACCCATTCCATCATGGCAATCTATCGATCTTAATATCTCTCAAAGGCTTCCGGTGTGACTGTTGCTGATGAATGCACGATGGAATTTCAAGGGCTCAAGCTGAAGAAAACACACAAATACATATTGTTTACTCTGAGCTCAGATAACACCCAAATCGTCGTGGACAAGAAGTCCAGCTCGACATCTTACGACGACTTCATCGCCGATCTCCCAGAGGCAGAGTGCAGATGGGCCATCTACGACTTTGAATTTGAGAAGAGGGGGCTGGCAAACGCAACAAACTTTGCTTCATCTCCTGGTAAGTTATCTTTTGACCTTTTTTCTCAAGAGGCGTAGAACTGTGGTCCCTTTGCCTTCTCAAATACTTTGTCCTCCCATACAGACATCCAGGGGCCAAATCTCGTCTCTGGTAAATGTTCGCCAAAAATGCTTATCTATTTCAATCAGGTCTCCCGACGTAGCTAAGATCAAGCAGAAGATGATTTTCGCATCATCTAGAGATGCTCTGCGGCGAGCCCTCGTAGGCATCTCCGTTGAAATTCAGGCAACAGACTCTAGCGAGGTTTCATACGAGAGTGGTACGCCCCCCGGTTTTGATCAAGATCGACCTGACATTTGGCGGATTTTACTAGTTCTCGACAAGGCTTCTCGCGGCAATTGATCCCCTTGTTCCTACTTGTTGTTTCTATGTAGTATCGGCTGAATCGTGCCCACAGCGAGATGATATAATAGATTGAGCCATGGTTGCGCGTTGTTATTTTCCAAATTTCCTTTCAATAAATTAGCCTTGCAGCAGAAACCCAGATATTTGTAGATTGCATAAATAGGCTCGATTCAGTTATAAACCGGTTTCATTAGGTGGTTCTGGGTGGTTGCGGTTGTGGCTATGTTGCTTGTTGTTAACATAAGCCGAAAAAAGCAACCCTTCGGCACGGTGACAGATGCCATTGCCCTCGAAATTATACAATGGCAAGCAGCAAGGCCGAGTCGCTGCCGATGGCCAGAGCCTGAGACTCCGAGTCTCTGACATCAGGTTTATCAGCACGACCTTCCTTGACATCAAAGAAATCCATCTACAAGTCCATCGCGTCACAAAATACTGATGGATCACTCCCCAAGCCCACCTTTAGACCAAACTCCCGGCCTCCGCATTCCGGAAGCGCGGGATGGGTTCTTTGGGTATACAGAGGAGAAGAGTCTCCAACATGTGGGTCTTACCGTATGACCGTGGTTATTTCAATTTGATTACATGTTCGGGTAGATCGAAGAGAAATATTGGGCTCATC
Organism: Infundibulicybe gibba; assembly: GCA_015501065.1. Taxonomy (NCBI): domain Eukaryota; kingdom Fungi; phylum Basidiomycota; class Agaricomycetes; order Agaricales; family Omphalinaceae; genus Infundibulicybe; species Infundibulicybe gibba. The sequence goes on along the minus strand of JADNYI010000004.1, from coordinate 1,403,395 downwards.
GGAGAGGCTCAGATGCTCGATCCGATGGAACGGGCTCATTTTCTGGCAGTTATAAGGGTTCTTCTATGCAAGCAACCCAGGTGCAGCTAGATCCTACTCCCTTTGTTGAGGATGCGGAAAATAACGTCCATAAAGCTCACGCAGCCGGTATGTATCAATTTATTATGATTTATAGTTACTAATTGCCTAGTACTCCAGAGTTGATTACTGTGCCTTCTGAGCACACAGCCCTTTTTAAATCATTCCAGAGGTGCCTTGATTTGCGGGACAAGTATATGTTGAAATCTCGGCAACGACTCGGGGATAACCCAAAAGACTACGATGGCAATTTTCGGGGGTTCGATGATGAGAGGGCTGATGTTTCTGGGGTTCGACCTGATGCAGATTATGCAGCAAACCAACCCTCTTCAAATAATTTTACGCCATGGAAAATATACCCCCGACCTCCACCTCCCCATTGGCATTGGACCGACAAAGAGAAGGTTGTGAGCTCTGATGGTCACCAGAAGGAATCGCAGGACGAGTTCCGTTTCGAGGATTGCGCTATCCCAGACGCACACCCATGGTCATTTGAGATCGATGAGAAGGGTGTTTTTCAGGTATATGATCCGGCTCGAGAAGGTACTGAAGCGCATTAGGATTATCTTTAGCTAACCCCCCGCAGGAAGTGATGGACCGGTTTTTGATATTCCCAGCATTAGAGAATATTTCATCGATTTGGATTATGTTTTGGGCGTCATCTCCGATGGACCAACCAAAAGTTTTGCGTTCCGGAGGCTCAAATATCTTTCAAGCAAATTCATAATGTACACTCTCCTGAATGAATTCCAAGAATTGGCAGACATGAAGGTGTGTCTCGTGAATTAATCTTGATTGCACTTTGTTTCATCTTGCTGGCGGCAGCGTGTACCTCATCGGTCTGTCATGTTATTCCCGGATCGAATGCAACCTGACTGTCCGACTCAGAGATTTTTACAACCTCCGGAAGGTGGATACCCATGTCCACCACTCTAGTAGCATGAATCAAAAGCATCTGCTTCGATTTATTAAATCAAAAATGAAACGAAGCCCTGACGTGAGTTCCATTTATTATTGAAAGATTTCAACATCTTAGTGGATATAGGACGTAGTAATTTTCCGCGACGGAGCAGAATTAACTTTGGAACAAGTTTTCCAGTCCCTCAAGTTGACAGCATACGACCTTTCAATTGATACGCTCGATATGCATGCTCACTCTGATTCTTTCCATCGATTCGACAAATTTAACTTGAAATATAATCCGATTGGCGAATCCAGGCTGAGGGAGATTTTCCTTAAGACTGATAACTATATCCAGGGCCGCTACCTCGCTGAGCTCACACGAGGTATGGTGTATGCATTTTATTATATCACTCAACTGAATATGTTGCTAGAGGTTATGACCGATTTGGAACAGAGTAAATATCAGGTACTTGTATATTCTTGGTAAGGTGAAATAATCCTCATCTGGTTTTACCCAGAATTGCGAATGGCGGATCAGTATATATGGCCGCAATGCCAATGAATGGGACAAGCTCGCAAAATGGATTGTTAACAACAAACTCTACTCTCACAACGTCAGATGGCTTATCCAAGTCCCTCGGTTGTATGAGGTATACAAAGCGAATGGCTCAGTAGAGACGTTCCAAGATATTGTCACTAGTAAGACTTCCCCCCTCCAAAGGCTTGTCTAACATGTCAGTTTAACCAGATGTATTCAGACCACTGTTTGAAGTCACGAAGGATCCTTCCACGCATCCTGAATTACACGTCTTCCTTCAGCGTGTTATTGGTTTTGATACCGTCGACGACGAATCCAAAGTCGAACGGCGCATATATAAGAAATTCCCTTACCCGCGACTTTGGAACAATAAAGAATCACCACCTTATTCCTATTGGTCAGTTTCGATTTTTTCCGTCGTGCATCCCTATTTCATGTTATATAGGATTTATTACATGTACGCTAATATGGCTAGCTTGAATAATTGGCGGTACGAGAGAGGCTTCAGTTCGTGCTTAGCTTTCCTCACCCCTAACACACTAAACACGTTTATAGACACCTTTGTTTTTCGCCCTCATTGTGGCGAAGCCGGTGACACCGATCATTTGACATCCGCCTTCCTGACATCCCATTCCATCTCTCACGGCATCTTGCTCCGAAAAGTGCCGGCACTACAATACCTCTTCTATCTCAAGCAGATCGGGATTGCTATGAGCCCTCTCAGTAACAATGCCCTCTTCCTCACGTATGAACGGAACCCGTTGCCAGATTTCTTCAAGACGGGCCTCAATGTCAGCCTCAGCACTGACGATCCCTTGCAGTTCCATTTCACCAAAGTACAATTTTAATTCCCCCTTTTGTCCCACAGGCTTATTCTATCCCAGGAACCGTTGCTAGAAGAGTACAGCGTTGCAGCTCACGTAGATTCCTTCAATTTTGTTCTCCCAAAATGCAAAAGTAACAGTTTGACAGATCTACAAACTCCCGCAAAGTTCGCTAGCCGAATTGGCCAGGAATTCGGTGCTGCAGAGTGGTTTTGAGATGGATATCAAGCGTCACTGGCTTGGACACGAATGGTATCTCCCAGGAGCCGCGGGCAATGATATTCATAAAGTAAGCCAAAAATATCGGCCCTCGATCTGACTCACTGAGCAACGTTTAATCTCCTGTCCAGACAAATGTCCCTGATACTCGTCTGACGTACCGACATCAAACGCTAGTCGCCGAGCTCAATATGATCCGGACACAAAACCCGCCACCTGACTCTAGTCCTGAAATTCATATGGGAGTTCCTTTCACTGCGGATGCGGTTGCCGCTCTAGCTATGGCCACTCATCCATAAGTCGGGCTGGCCCTTCCATACACCATATGACTATATCTGTACGTGTCTATTTTTACACTGGTATCAATACTAGAGGAGTACAACCCGAATTGTATTTTTGCGCTGACAGGTGCAAATTATACGTCAATTGTGCTACCATTATCTGCGACACGGCTCCCAAACCAAAACAGCCTGAATGATTGTTTCTCCAGTAGTGCCTCGACGTCTCGACGTCTGACAACGCGTGACGTCATTCCGACTCCTATATCACTGCTACTTAGCTGTATATGGGCTGTTTACCACCAGACCAACGAAGCTTTCTCAGGATGGAAAGAATGGAAGCCAAGCACAGGCGTGGTATATTTCATGCGGCTAATGTTCTGAGATCGACCCAAGCAGTCAAGTCACAGGCTGAGCTTCGGCTCCATGACATGCGTGATAGTTTCAGATCCTTCTCATGATGCCTGTCCATACATATGGCCAAGACTTCAGTAGGCATATATAATAACCTCCCATACAGCTCGTCTAATTTCCGACACCTTCTCGATTTCATCCTATCTAATGGTTACAAGTGGGGAAGTTACTAAAGAGGGCCGGACTCTGGTTCTCTGTTTCGACGGAACTGCCAATGAATATGACGGAGATGTTTGTGTTCTTACTCCATCCGTGGTTTATCATGATTAACGCGACTTTAGAACACAAATGTTGTCAAATTCTTCTCCCTCCTCAAGAAGGACGACTTTAATGAACAGCTCTGTTACTACCAGGTATGACATATTTCGTTCTACCACTCCCTCCAAATGACTTCTGGTGGTATAGGCTGGCATTGGAACATTCTTCTCCCCTGGTGTCGTGTCTCCCCTTTTCCAGTGGGGCGCCAAGGTGTTGGACGAAGCATTCGCATGGTGGGTCGCATGATCCGTAATGGCCAATGCCGTCCTCGAGCCTTGTTTAGGTACCTTGACGCCCATGTCATGGACGGCTATCGATTCTTGATGCAGAACTATCGCGTCGGCGATAAAATATGTATTTTTGGTGCGTTCGTAACGGATTCCACCAACCTAAACCCTTAGAGGGATTTTTTCGATCGTCAAGGTTTCTCCCGTGGGGCCTACACAGCCAGGTGAATCTTCCATCCATTCGGCTGTATTAGTCTCAATACTATAAAAAGGGCACTTGCTGGAGCACTATATAAGGTAATTTTTTGACACTCGTGGAAGTCGGAGGAATATATTGATGGTTAGGCAAGGTTGGGCTCCTCCCGCGAGACAACCAAGAACAGGTTCTTTTCGCGTACAAGCTCTACAAGCGGGAAGACCAAGAGGGAATACACTCTGTGCTGGGTTCAAGCAGACATTTTGTCAAGATGTTCGGGTAGAATTTGTGGGCGTTTGGTAAGTGTTGGCTCGGCTCCAAATCTGGGTTGTCCCCCGGGCCCCTAACGATATTTTTAGGGACACGGTTGCCAGCGTTGGAGTTCTGATGGGCAAAACTTTGCCGTTTACGAACTCGAATAAATCCATCAAGACATTCCGTCACGCTCTGTCTCTTGACGAGGTACGTTATTCATGCCTGCTGTTGGCCAATATAATGACCTTTGGACAGCACCGGGCTAAGTTTAGGCCAAGCCATTACTACCAAACCCCATCCACACCATCTGCAACAGATTCAGAGGCCAGCCCTGTCATCGCGGCGAAGGCTCCTATAAATCCCGATGTTGAAGCGGCGAAAGCTGGTGTCCTGAAGCGGAAAGGCTTCCTTCGTCGACTATCACCGAAGTGGCTTTCCTCACGCGATATTTCCCCGATGGAAATCGAAGAAGGAGATCCGACTGATGTTATTGAAATGTGGTTTTCTGGTTGCCACTCAGGTGGGTGATTGTAGGCTTCGATGCGGGTAAGTTTTAAATGCTGGTAGATGTCGGCGGTGGTTCGGTTGGCAACGATTCTCCGCATAGCTTGGCGAACATTAGCCTCCGTTGGATGGTCCGTGAGGTGATGATGTCACAGTGTGGGATCCAGTTCGAACAGAACGCGCTGGCTCGTGCAAGTATCCCCACGCCGGTGACAGCCGACGTCGATGGACCTAGCCCAGAAGAGACGGCCCTGGACAAAGGGACGCCTTGGAGTCATTGCACGATGAGCTGAAATCAAATGTGCTCTGGTGGTTGCTGGAAATTATACCCTTACACTTCACATGGCAAGATGCAAATGGCCTTTGGCACCGAAATTTAACGTAAGCTGTTGCTGCGCTATGATGTCACCGCTCGGTCTCAAATGATTTTCCAGCTTCAACTTGGGGAAAGGTAGGGTAATAACGGATGCCCGCCCCAGGTTCCATGCCACTGTAGAACAACGCATGAATGACCCAGCGTCGAAGTATGCCCCCAAGGCCAAGTGGACGGCAGGCACTCAGGTCTATGACGGGTAGATACGGCAACGACATTAACAGCTTCCTGTATATATTCCCATATATCTATATCATATCATATTTTATTTTTAGGCGGGGGTTTCTACATGTGCGAGATTGCCAGCCGCGTACAGGACCCAGGTCCTAGTGATACCGATGAGTCGGGATCTCAGACTTTTGTTACAGTCATTCTTGTTAGGCCACGTGGGAACTCTCACCCATCACGAGTTTGTTATTTATGAGTTGTGCAGCTGGTACCAACTACCAGGTACCATAGCGGCTCCTTTACTGCCTCTGAAGCCTGGATAGTCCCATCATTCAGCCACTTCGTCCCCGTTTGTATCCGAGAGCCACCGTGATCCATCTTGACCTCGAGCCAGATACATCCGATCATGTCTACACCCATTCGCAAAAAGCGAAACTTCAAAGCGCTACAGCTCAGTGTCGCCGAGACCGCCCCGCCCCCTCCAGAGCCTGAACCTATAGCTATACGCCAAGCCCCGGCACCGGCGGGCGGGAAGAAGAGGCCGCCACCCATGACTTTAGCAGCGCCAAAGATACCCAGCGGAACGTCTGCCCCGGTTCAGGATGTAGATCTGCTGACCGTTGACAATGGCCCTAATTCCGCACCAAACACTGCTTCGCCTTCCTCGCGGCGGAACACCTACCATGCAACGCTCTCAAGCACCCTTGCGAATCTAGATATGAATGCTGAGATCAAGTTTAACCTCCGAAACGAAGACCTCAAGGACATGCAGGAACTTGGCCAAGGCAACGGCGGAAGTGTGAAAAAGGTCGAGCATACGCCAACTGGGACCATTATGGCCAAGAAGGTTCGTCATGTTGCTACCGATCACGTAAGTTGTAGGCCTTTAACTATCGTGATTTTTCCTAGATCGTGCTTATTGATGCGAAGCCCGCTGTGAGGAAACAAATCCTCCGCGAGCTGCACATCATGCATGATTGCAGCTCCAAGTACATCATTTCGTTTTGGGGCGCCTTCATCGCGGAGCCGAACATCTGTATTTGCATGGAGTTTATGGACAAAGGATCTCTTGACGGAATATACAAGAAGATAGGAGCGATTGATATCGACATTGTTGGCATGGTTGCACTTGCCGTCCTTGAAGGTCTCACCTATCTTTACGATGTGCATCGCATCATACATCGTGGTATGTTGTTTCATGTGGCCATCAAATCCGTGCTGGCACAGCTAACGCGCCGCGGCAGATATTAAACCATCTAATATCCTGTGCAACTCCCGCGGAGAGATCAAAATCTGCGACTTTGGTGTCTCAGGAGAGCTCATTAATTCTATCGCCGACACATTCGTGGGCACTTCAACGTATATGAGTGTGAGTAGACCAGCGATGACGATGATTCCTTGATGTAACATTTTTTTCTGTTTTTTTTCTCAGCCCGAGCGTATCCAAGGGGCGCAATACACCGTCAAGTCCGACGTTTGGTCGCTGGGAATTTCACTGATCGAATTAGCTTGGGCCGGTTCCCTTTTTCCGAGTCGTCTTCGGACGATTCTGACCTGTCGGATTTCGAGGGTACTCTCTCACCTGCTAGGCCGGGTTCCATTGCTTTTCCACCCGCCAGGCAGCGGGCAACCGCAAAAAAGGACAAGAGAAAGAGTAAAGGTGTTAGTCTACAGGGAGGAGGGATGACGATGAGCATCCTCGAACTGCTACAACACATTGTAAATGAGCCCGCGCCACGACTTACCCCCGAAGGACGTTTCCCACCGGAGGCGGATGCCTTTGTCGATAACTGTCTATTGAAAGATCCCGACGCCCGGAAAACACCCAAGGATCTACTGGTAAGCATTACCATTTGTTCCAAGCTATAAGTATTGACCAAAATCATAGAAGGACGAATGGATAGAAAAAGCGAGGGCATCAACGGTGGATCTAGAGCATGGGCAAACACCTTCTAGTTCCCTGCAGATTATACCCAGTATGGTCTATCGACTAGCCCGTCCTATGTGTGTGATAGTATGCCACGAATAACTATTGTATTTTAGAGGAAACTTGATAATATCTCGGCCGTGAAATCAAACAACCAATCAGATACGGTCATGTTATGTAGGTTGTATTGAAGGGTCGTTCTACCTTCACGCGGGTGCCGGCGGTAACCTCCCAAGAGGGCCTTCAATTACACCGTGGCATACTGACTCTCAATGAACCAATGTCTGTGCTCAAGATCGGCCTCGACTTTGTTTATCTTACTTAAACTATGATCCCTCTCATGCTTTCAATGGACTCGGACAGCCCATTACCTCGTAGCCAGCGCTCGAACATTCATTTAGTATAAATATTCTGCACAGTTCTCGCTCTCTTGAGGAATGAAGGACCACCCCACACATTTGTATCGTCTTTACAGCTTACAATCTCATCTCATCCACATACACTCCCTCGTCCGAACTCGCTCGGTCCCAACTCTCAGGAGTTGGTACATGGTGACTATGGTGGAAGGGATGGCCATACAATCCAATCATTCCCTTCTTATGTTTTTCCCCCAGCTTCCGGATTCGTTCGACGCGTGGATCGCAGCTTCCCCACTGCTGCTGATCGAGGTATATGGGTCGGAAGCGCCGTGGTAAGGTTGCTTCTTCATCAGGCGATGATTCCTCTTCCAACACCACAGCAACACGGCGCTTTGTTGGAGACCGAACGCGCCGAGGGGTTGAAGGAGCAGATGTATCAACGCGGCGGAGCGGAAGGGAACCGGACGGTTGCGTTTCATGTAGCGTTTCTAGCATCACCCGGGAGGACGATGCCATGTGGGCGGTAGGTAGTCCTGAGATAGGTGGCAAGCCTGGATTGGACTCTGATGGGAGCTTCTGTTTCTTGGTAGGAGTTTCTGGCGGGTCCATGTCCATAGCCGCATCATCAAATTGAGATTGGGGGAAAAGAACTTTCCGCTTCTGCGGCGTGTCTTTAGATGGTAGAGCGCGCAAGGACGATTTGGACGGCGATTTTTTGGTGGGGGAGGTGGGGCAGTGGGTTTGGAGGGTGAAGCGCGCCTGGTTTTGATGGCGTCAATTATTTGTGACTTTAGGTCTGCGAAGTTATTAGTGAGTTGATTGAAGGTAGTAACGAGACTTTTTTGAGAGATGGAATTCTCCTCAGAATAGGTGTGCAGTGGGAAAATGTATTTCTTCCCCTTCCATACCGCGCCGAGTTAGCATTATTGTTTAATGTGAAACGAAATCTCACCTTCAAGGCACTGCATACCCAGAAGAACACGGCACATTTTAGATCGGTGGTTACGGGACTATAACGACTGTCAAGCTCGATAAGGGCCCGCTCAGCCTGCGACATCCACGGAACGAGCTCTTTGGCCATGGGGAGTTCATATTTCTTGAACAGAGACTCATAAGACACGTCCGTTCTATTGCGCTGGCGAGTCCCGCCAATGCAGCTTCAACGATATGGAACGTCTTCTCAAAATCTGATTTCTTGAGACACGACGCGATTTGTGCGGCAGTTCGATTCACATCGCCATTCTTTAGTCTGTCCACGCGTGAATATACAGGTAGACCCCTTTGATATAGCACCGCTCACCTTTCTGAGGCAATATTCGCGCAAATGGCGGCTAGGCCGTGGTATGCGGTCCAATCTCGAAGCCCGAACCTGGGCCGTTTTCTGCTGGGCAATCCTCAATAGATTCAGGGCTTCAGTTAGTGTCTCGGCCTCTCGACACAGGTTCTGAAGTAGATGTTCATTCGGTGGCATCTTGTATGTAGAGTCTGGGTGGTATGTGGGTAGAAAGACGAATCACGCTAATTTGGCGCAACAAACACCGTTGTGACCGTTTTAGATCTCATCATAAGATCTCACTAGTATGGCACTCTTCATGGTGTCTCATTACCAGGCCTCATAATCATCTGCTCTACCACACTGCACAATGACCTCGCATGGAAAATCCAACGGGCTACGGAAGGTGCATTTGCCTCTCCAAAGTCTTGACAAGTGTTGCGCCTGCGGTGCCACGGCACCCCTACGGTTCTGCTCGGGATGTGGCGAGGTCAGCCGTTCTCAGGTGTTTCCGATTCTTGGGGAGAGCTGATAGAATAATACAGCAAATCTATTGCTCTCAGGATTGTCAGAAGAAGATTGGCCAGCACACAAAACGCAGTGTGGTATGATTCTCGTCCGGATCTATCTTCTGCTTTGCCTCAATTCCAACCAATGGTAAAGGCAGCACGGATCGAATAAGCTTAACGTCTTTTTATCCATTTCTCGCTTGCATGGCGGATTCTTGCCATTTACATCCGGAAAACCCTGTGCACCCGGCCGTACAACATGTCATTGTAAATTCCCCCAACCCGGACATCGGCGCCACTATACTCCCAGACGGATCAGCCGCGAAACTAATTATATTAGGGGAGCCATTGGCCCACCCGCAAGTGGAAGTATCCGGTCCCAAGTGGTGGCCCACCGCAGCATCAGACAAGGTGCGATGCAAATTATTTCGGCGAATTGGTCGGGAAGGTTACGCTCTCCCCATCGCCCTCTCCCTCTGCATCGGCCTACTTAGCGATATGTATACTACGACAGCCATTCCTGCCTCTCAATCTCCCGACGGTAAGGCAAAACCGAGAATTCGCCTCCAGTACCGCAGCTCACCCATCAGCGACTTCGGAATTGCCAAAGGCGCGGCCGACGTCAAGGGCCAGAATAAGCTGGCCTATCTTTATTTGATGGATGGCACATTTCAACAAGGCCAGGATCCAAATGATCACTACTGGATCTACTTCACAACCGTACGCGGGGAAACCGTCTCCCTTGACTGCGCAATGTTTACCTTCAATTTCTGTCTTATGGTGGCGGGCGAGCCATACATCCAGCATATGCTGCCTCCTCTCTCCTTTGCGCCAGCTCACTTCATCAACCGGGCCATAGCGCGAAATGCCCCAGCCGTGACAAAAGAAGCGCAGCGATTCACCGTTCTCCGGAATACAGATCTCCATAAAGCCGTCGAACACAGCGCGTCGGAGTTCCGTTCTGCCGATGCGAAAACTATCTGTGAATTCATGGAAAAAATCGCGGGGAGACGTTGCAATGCTTTAGAAAAAGATCTAGTCATGAAGTTTTCGATAAATAGTGGTATGGCAATTGGCATCACCCTCCAAGATCGTGCATGGGTCTCTTGGCCGAAGGATCCCGATATCAAGGCCGAGGTGGACCCCGGGGAAGAAAACGACGGCACTGAGGAAGAAACATGGAAATTCATCAGGAAATGGGCCCGAAAACATCGACGGGGAGAAATTACATCGGAAATCGTTGGGGATGCGTTTCGAGCTTGGAATGAAAAGCGAAAGTTGAACAAGTAGTCCTACCCGAAACATTGGATTCGGACATAGTTTTCATTCCAAGAGAATATACTATACAATAAATTTGCATCATTTCAAAGCTTTTGTTCGGTGACTCTAGGGAGTTCGACGATCTGATCAAAACCGGCATACTCGGGAAGATTGAGCTGATATTTCTCCTGGAGCCCGCTGAAAAAATATATTTAGATTCCATTAAACAAGCACTGGAACCAAGACGCACATCGGAACAAACCGCCCACCAAGAAAATGCCGTCCTGCGAAGGATTTGACGCCTTCCTTGGGTGCCGTTAAGCTTAGCAAAACTTCTGGATGGAACCCGCCATTTGATTCATCCCCTTTTTCAACATCCCACCCAGATGGGATGTCCACGGACACAACAGGAAGGTGTGATTCTTTCAACAAATCCAACGCGGAATCAAAAGGCGCGCGGATGGGACCCTTGAAAGAAAAACCGAAAATGGCGTCCATGATCACGTCGGACGATTTCAAGGCATCACGAAGGGAATCAGTATCCATCGAGGGTGGGAGGGTTGGTATTTTCATGTTCTCGCACTGCTGAAGGAGACGCTAACAATTCAAATCCGAGTCGGTGTCGGTGGCTCTTTGTCGCATGGTAGGGTATATTCCACAAACCTTGTATAAATCTTTTGAACCAGGCTATCACCAAATAAGCACTAGGTAGGCGGACGGGGCTATTACCACCGACCTTGGGCATGTATATTGTCGGCTTGTACCCGAACATACCAAGATGACGAGCTGCAACAAGCCCATCTCCACCTTGACCCGGGCGGGTGAATTATATTCCAAAACGGCCCCCGTTGAGAAACATACCTTGATTTCCTGGCCCCAACAAACCAACACCCGAGGATATTCATTCTTATTATACACCGTAGCGAGCGTCTGAGCGCACGCGAGCCCAGCCAGCTCCATAAGCTAGTGTCCAGGCTTGTGTGAGAAATCATGGTGCACCATCTATATTTCTGGTTCTACCTGGTCAAGACTGAAGGCGCCAACCGCATTCATAAGGTCCTCATCGATCTAGGTATGTATGTGCATGGGACAATGGGAATTAGAATTCGGTACGCTCGTTGAGGCTTACTTGTTGGGCAACTCTGGCGGAAAGATACCTAACGGACATGATGGTGGTTATGGTAGACTTTCGATGACGACGTCATCAGTGATCAAGCTCAAGCTTCACTCTCACCAATGTGTGATGACAAATGCGTCTAATTGATACGATTGGTGGAGAGTTATCCGCGCTGAAATGTAGTTGGGTTGATGATAATCGGGCCTGCTACCGGAGCACTTGAAGCTGGGACATTAGACATGATTTCAACGAATGCAACAGATTCCATTATTGACAAATTGTCCCGATATTAGACTTTACTATTCAAGGAAGCTGCCTTTTGAAGGCATGTCAGGTCGTTTCTCCCAACAAACTATAAACCAACTAGGGGATTGTCCTTCAACCGAAAGGTTCCTAGGACGGCTTGGTTATATGGCGGATAATCCACATTCGGAGCAGTGCGAGTCATTTCGCCCACAACCACTTACGTGGCGATACGCGACAAGGTGATTACGAACCTCTAACCACCGTCTCGCAGAGCCTGGTTCCTCAAGGCCTCCGTAATCCCAGAAATCTAACTCGCGCAATTTCGGGAAGACGGCTGACAGATATGCGGCTGCCCATGGAACCGACGTTTCTGATATTGATGAATAGCCAACATCCAGACGTTCTACACGAGACTCGGAGCCTGAACACATGTCGAAGTGGTTAGAGCATATGTGGCTCCCATTAACGTGAACTGTCAAATCCCGCAAATCTGGACAGAGGTCTGCCAGAGGAGCGAGTCCCTGAAGTGTAAGTCGTTGCGGCTCGAACGGTTGGGATATTTCGGTAACTCCAATATTCAAGGTGTGTATATATGGCCACGCGGCTGCCATTTCATGCACAAAGGCGTCATCAATGTCGAACCCGAAACGCGTTTCGAGGACCTGGTGTGTGAGGTTAGTGAATGGAAGCAGCAATCGGAGCTCGTCTGTCGTGCCGGGGCCCTGTTCACTATGATTGACGTTAAGGTCATCAATAATGTGAACCGTGGTGAGCGTGCTCTTATCACGTAACCCTGCCAATGAAGTAAATAGATCGCGCCAATCTGGGGAGTTCGACCCAAAATATGGAAGTGTGAATTCGAATTTCTCCAAGGGACAACTGGCGGCGGCCTTCAATAGACTAATGCAAATGACAGGTGAAATAGCTGTGATGGATAGGTCCCGGAGGGCGGGGAAGGCATCAGTACCTGGTGTGGGCGAGAAGGTATTACCATAGTCACCAGCATGGATGAAAGTGAGGCTGCGTAGATGAGGAAGGGTAGCAACAATTCGAAGTGACTCTTCGGAAAGGCTATGGATGATGAGTGTCGAGCTGGCCCCACTGAGAAAAAAGGGGTTTCATCTGCTGTCCTATGTCGGGGTCGAAATCCATAGTATCAAGTTCGAAATGTATCAGGGATGGGCACCTCCTTCCGAGAGTGGAAGCATTGAACACCGGACAGAGTTTCGGATAGGCTAGTTCGATTTTGCGGATACGTGGTCCAAAGAACATAGAGATATATTGTAAAAACTCCGGCTTTTTGTCCATCCAAGTCATCTCCACCAAATTCGGGAGAATAGGCTGGCCATAAAATGAAAGCTCAGATCCTGATAAATAGCAATAGAGCGTGATATAGAGTGGGTGTAGACTTGGACGCGGTGGGCATGGGACTGAAGCGTTCTAGATCCGAGGGAGTAATAGCCCTGGCCAATACAGGCTAAGCGTAAACATATTTCAGTATCAACTCACAAATCATATACTCTATAAAACAGACAGTTTCATGACGAGTCAATGGACCACTCCATAAGTCAGAAGGCAGGGTCCCAAGGAGGGGGAAAAGACCGCGAATCTCGCGCCAAAGGAGGTCCAAGGAGGCGTTGTAGAAGCTGCGGCATACAAGGGCCACAACCCACAGGTCCGAGCGACTCTGGCGACCATTAATATGCACACATGCACATACAGTCCGGAGGATCTCTGGGACGAGAAGGCAGCGATGCATGGGGTAAAGCCTAATTTAAAAAATGCAGCGGGGACGACAACTTTACATTGATGATACCAAACACCCACCAATACCGGCGACCATATTGATGTCGTTAGAGTTAGACTGCCCGGGATATTACCATGATGTCTCTTCGTTAGACGTAACAACACCGGCCCAATCTGTTTAGGTTCTTAGGACCAGAGTAACCTGGATAGCTGGCCATCGTTAGAATTGTTCAAATATACATGAAATACGAGCTATCAAAAGGCCTACAACTGTCAAGCACCCGCTCACTCCCCCCCACCGGGCATTGTCCGCAGTTATTTGATCTTGATACGTGTCTGCCACCAGCGGGTTTCCCCGCTCGTCTGAGCCACACCGCTGTTACTGCGACAGATTTTTGTCATCGTCAGCTGTGAATGTCCCGTGAAATTCTGGGGACAACCATGTAGTTGGTTTATTCTGTATCGCAGCGCACTGCGTCTATGATGGAAGGGGGGGAGTGCCTCAACACCTCTTAGTTTCGATTCAGCTGTACATCGTTCCCCGAGGACTGAATGTTCCTACTTGACCGAACTCGGGTTACCTGAGCTATGACTGTTTTACTTGATATCAGACCCCTCACGAAGACCGATGGTCATTGTAGGAGGCCAGTGCATCTTGCAACATACTCGCCAGGTTAGGCATGGCACTGATACTTGAACGGCTATAGATAATTTGGAAAACCCGCTCCTGCGGCACAGCTGCAAAGAATTCAAGATGTGAAATTAGCAGTGTACCAAATTACAGAGAGTAGCAAAGCACCCATGGTACATCGTTGTTCTACTCTAGGGGTTTAGTACACACCCGTTTATGCTCCTCCCAATCCTTCCTCTGGTGTTCGGGCGAGCAGTATTTGACAAGCTTGCATTTGCTACACGTCTGCGGGATGACCTTGGACTCATTAGCGCTCTCCCTAGAATCCACGCTACCGCTCTCCGAGCTGCTGCTGCCAGGCTTCCGTACCCAGTCTTCAAAGAAACAAAGGTCGCAATCGATCCAGTTGCACATTTCTTTCGCTCTGAAATTCTTGCGTCTCCCGGTTCGTTTGATGTTTAGGACTGAAGCATGGGTTGGCCCTTGGCGCGGAAAGCGGATCATTTCGCAGTCGTCCGTGCAACAAAGGTTCGGGCATCCGTTTGGGTAGTCGTAGAATATATCCTCGTCTGGCACAAAAGCTGGGTCGGTGAAAAAGATTTGGGAATACGATGCTGTTTGGTGAGAGAACAAGATAAGGAATCGGGGCTGCTTTTCGTGTAGGATCGCTCGTAGCGTGAGATCGATTTGGGGGAAGCACGGAGTGCGCTGCTGTCGGACAAGAGTGTGGCTCAAGCGCATGTCTAGAGAAGGGTGGGGTTGAAAGACGCAGTGGGCAATGCATGATATAATACTCACGTTCATGTTGTATCCATCTCTCCTGACTTGGGTTGCATGTGCGCCCGAATGAATGGCGGCAGACAAATTTAAAGTACTCGGTAACATCATCCATTTCCTGTCTCTTGAGATCTGTTACTATGACAAAGATTTCATCGCAGCCCGCGTCGTGCATGCCCCTCAGCAGCATAAGTTCAGGGAGCTGCAAAATTGACAGCGAGATAAGATAAATCCCCTAAGACCGCAAATTACTAACCATCGTGAAAACAACAGGCATCATGGGCAATTTCCGGTCCTTCATCGACTGGTGGTGATAGACGTGAGTCGTCCATGTTCTGTCCAGTGGTATTAAACGCCCAGTATCGACTGTACGGCAAAAGACATTTTCAGGGACGAAATCACCCTTCGTCCATGCAATGATTTGCTTTTTCTGAAAGTGGGCGTGTTTCCGGTTCCTCACATCGCGGAACCAGTTCTGATAGGTATCATGTCCGGAGCTATGGTGCTCCAGCCATTTGTCGATGAGCGTGTCCGTCGAATCGTGGTCGAGCGTGGTTTTAACGAGCTCGGACATCGAGAGGCTGGGAGGCGCAAAGATAGAATATCGTTTGGGTCCGCGTGGCATACTGACGGGATCGTGGAAGATGGACACGAGAGAGTAAAGGAAACACGAAATTCACGGTGGATAGACCAAAGCTCCGGTAATCAATTTGAAAGCCGTAGATATAATTTAGCTTAGACACCAAATACCCCGAATAAACAACATTTAACCGTTTTGATCATACGAGCGACGAGACATAGTGGTTCATAGAATTGCAAGCAAATTTTGTTATTATTCAAATCCTGAATCCTACTAATCCGGTTCCACTCCAACTACGAACCCCATGAACCGAAGAATCTCTACCAAAACGCGACAAGCAAGCTCCACAATTAGTTCCCTGGTACTGAGCAGCCACAGTGATGATGGGGGTGGTGGGGGGCCGGCTTTGGGTGCTCGTGGTGGTGGTGGGCGGGAGGTACGTCGCAAGCAGGACGATGGTTCGAATCTATACCTATATTAGTAACTTATTGGCGGCAACTAGCTGGAGACCCTACCGATAACGAGACGAAGGGGCTTAACCTCCGAGATACCCTCACCCCAAGCTAAAACCTCAGCAACACGGACGTGCTCATCAACCCGTTTACCACAAGGGTTTTGCCAGTGCACAAGCGAACGAAGGTGAGGAGCAAGATAACCTTGAGCAAAGATGTGGTTGGTGATGTGAGCCATGAGCTCAAGCTTGTGCTCGTTCAGCTTGATGCGCTGGGTAGCGTGGTGGGCGGTAGGGTTGTGAATATAAGAATATGTGAACCAGAAGGTGGTAGGTACGTCCTCTGTGACCTGATAAATAAATGGTTCCTAACATCAAAAAGGGTCTTACCAACAACCAACTTAATGGCACTTTCTTGGCATTTTCCGATCCCCTGTTGAAGGAGTTCTTCAACCAAGTGACTAGCTTTTACTTTTTGGCCGTCCTTCCTCTCCCACCAGGTTGAGGGACGGTGCTTTGCCTCAACAAATCCTTGACGGAACACTATCAAATCTTTTCGTCAGTGAGTGACCATCTGGCCATAGATGGAATATGTACCGTGCTCCAGAACATCCTC
Organism: Infundibulicybe gibba; assembly: GCA_015501065.1. Lineage (NCBI taxonomy): Eukaryota > Fungi > Basidiomycota > Agaricomycetes > Agaricales > Omphalinaceae > Infundibulicybe > Infundibulicybe gibba. Next base: position 1,386,668 of record JADNYI010000004.1, on the reverse strand, counting down.
AAGGTCAGCGAGCTTGTGGTTCTGGAACTCAAGGTCGATGAGCTGAGTGGTGGACGGGAGATGAGCCCGGGAGGCCAATTGGTAGGTCAACCAAAGCTCGCTGTGGGTCATGGTGAGATGAGAGGTAGTAAAGGAAGTAGGTGATAAGAGTGTATGAAGGAGGGTGAAGAATTAAGGACCAGGAGGTTGGGTTTATATATTGCTATTCCCTGGGTGGTTCGCACGCTAAAAAATGGCGCGTCCGGCCAGGAAGAATTCCGAGGTGACACGACTTCAGTTTGGCCTGTACGTAGCGACGAGGCACATCCCCCTACTTATATTGACCCTTGCGACAAAATAAATGTCGTCTTCTTCGGCAGGCGACTGAGGTGTGAGTCCATCCTGTCCCCAGCTTTTCCATTCGAGAATTCCCTGCTGCTTCATCCATTTTTGCGGCAATTAGGTTTAGACCAGCTATTTGAGGATGGAACCCTTCTTACCTCTGCGCACTGGATCAGGGAGAAGTCAAACTTAACGCCCCACCGATCGACGCGACTGATCACGTGGCAAGAAATTTCGAAGACCGTCCCGATTCTGGACCCGAACAGGGAATACGGTTACATAGATGGCGGCCTCAGCCCTCGTAGTGACAAATCGTGTTCCAACAAACTCAACCTTGACCGTGTCCTTGTCCACCGAACCGCCGGGCTGATAGTCATGCTGTACGGCGCCTGGGCTGCTGTGGGCTTCCTGATCTCTTCGAATTGTTTCGCGTCTGCTGCTGTGCCCCATGGACCCGACCTCATCCGAGTCTTGGGACCTCAGGGCGTGAACCTATGGAAATTGAATAAAATGAAGGCAGCCGAAAAGGGAGGGCGCGGGCTCATTGTCCAAGATCCCACCCAGCCAACCTCGAGCCGAGCGCCCATGCTGAATTCGACGCCCAGTGGTTTACACAACCTCTGGACCACTTCTCTGACACGGGACACACATTTCAACAGCGGTACTGGGTCAACTCGAGGCATTATAAGCCTGACGTGGGTGGGCCTGTATTGTGCTAGACGGCGGGGAAACCAGTGGAGAAGTATGTTATGGGCGGTTGGATGAATTTCGCTTCAAATTGACACCCATCTAGGATAGGCTTCCTTTCTTGGATACTGGGATCGTCGAAATTCTTGCCAGGAGTACTGGTGGGGTAGGGGTTGTTCTCGAACATAGGTATTATGGTAGGGCCCATAAATGACTTTTGCTGTGCAGTCTTAACTCTACCCTCCAGGGCAGTCAATGCCGGTGTCAAATCTGACAACGGATTCACTTCGGTATGCTCACCCTAAGATAACCGGGGGATCGTTGAATTCCACAGATGGCTCAACAACGAGCAAGCGGCCGCCGACAGTGCCAACTTCATGGCAAATGTCAAATTTGATGGTATCAAGGAAAACCTGACAGCACCTGGAACCCCGTGGATATATTACGGAGTGCGCGCTCTTTTCATAACTCTCGCAACTTGTAGTGAACGTTATTGTGTGAAAGGGTTCATATGCGGGCGCACGTGCTGCGCACATGAAGATCCTCTATCCCGACTTGGTGTATGGTGCAATTGCATCAAGCGGTCCGTGGCAAGTTTCCATAAATTTTATTCGACTAAAGATGTTGCAGGTGTCACGCACGCAGCTATAGAGAACTGGGAATATATGGATATCATTCGCACCGCGGCAGATCCCAAATGCTCTGCCCATCTCGTGAATTCTATCCGGGTCATTGATGCAATCCTTGCCGAAGGGAAACTTACTCATGTTCTCAAATCGCTCTTCGGATTGAGTGGCTTGGAAAGTAACCAAGACTTTGCGTCTGTTCTTCAAGTAGGTGCCAATCCCAAGTCGTGGTCTGAATTTTTGATAGATATGTTTCGTAGTCACCTTTGGGCTCTTGGCAGTCGAAAAATTGGGACCCAGAGGTTGGCAGCACAACTTTTGATGACTTTTGCAATGCCCTTAGCCGGCCGTTTGGACACCTCCATTCTGCCGAGTTACCAATAGGCCATCATGACCGGATGGTGACCGTCTCCGGCGACTTGCGATTGGATTTTTCTATCCTCAACTATGCCCATTGGATTAAAAAGGTAAATTTAATGAAGATATTTTAGCCTTGCAGATCTTAGTGGAATTTTACTTGGTAGCATGTCGTTTCCAGCTGCCCAGCGGAGATGACCGTGGAAGATGTAAATCCCATCCTGATACATTCTCAATCGTTTTTAAATTTTATCAATTTATAGTGTTTTGGCACTTCCAACGATGCCGCGTACCAGGGACAACCCTCGACCAAGATTGGCGCCTGTGGCTCTTCCAAGTATGCACACAATGGGGATATTTCACTGTGAGATATCCACCGCCCATAATGGTTCCCACACTGAAATCTCTTAGACCGCACCCCCTGACCAAAACCTCCCCCGGATTATTTCTCGTTTCTTGACTTTAGATTACGAGTCCAAGACGTGCAAACAGGTACGCCATCCTCCCCCGAAAGGTTTCTGTAGCAGGCTTTTCATTTCAACACCAGGCCTTCCCTCCCGGGAAATATTTCAAGGTCCCATCGATGCCGAACATCACAGCTGTAAATGCGTTAGGCGATTTTGACATTGCAGCCGATCGTCTGGCCATTATTGATGGAGAAGGTACTCCGTTATGCCCATACGTCGGTTATTAGACTTATTTTCGTGGCGTTTAGTGGACCCTGGAGGCCAGATACACCACATAGTGAATACGCGCACGACCGGGAGGATACCATTCTGCGACCATTCAAATTAATTCCTGGTATGTATTCACATTCCTCCGCCTTTTCGCTTGGGTAACTCTATTGATTTAGGCGGTGTTCACCACTATGACGAATACGGGCTCCCCAACATCTTCGACGAGCCACCCCAAATTCGTAAAATTCACGGAGAAATGATTCTCTTTGTGACGGAGTGGCTAAAAGACTGGAAACCACCCAAAAACTAAATGGCTCGTATTTTGTGATATATTTTATATTTGACAATCAAATTATGCAAAAACATGAGATGTTCCAATATTTGCGAGCCGCACTGCAGCTGGAAGAAGGTACTCAATCGTAATCATTGAGAAATGACAAACCACAAAACTAGTTTGTGGTTCAAGCTTCAAGCTTCAAGTTGGGCAAAACAACCTGGAAGCCACACTAAAGCTGACACGACCCGAGCGTGCCAATACTGGATACAGAAGGGGGGAAAGCAACATGGTATATGATAGACGGCGGAGGGATGAAGAGATCATCACCCATGATTTATAACCTAGACCTGGCCAATCGACGGAAGTGCCTGACATGGTTACTGCGCGGGGTCTGTGCCCTGGGTCCGCAGTTAGGCCTCACATTGCCTGTCTCGGGCGGGTTTGGTCTGGCCCTGCTTCTTCCCGTGGGTGCGGCTGGTGGTGTTACTGTCGATGGGGCTGACGATAAAACCGCCACGGATGTGGATGTGGTCGATGATGAGGCTGACGCTGCCACGGATGCAGGTTGGGTCGGTGGTGTCGCAGATAGGGTCGACGATGGGGTTGGCGCTGCCACGGATGTGGATGGGGTTGATGATGGAGTCGACGCTACTACGGATGTGGATGGGACTAACGAGGCCGGTGCTACCACAGGTGTGGATGATGACAGCGGCGACGCTGCTGTGTTATCCTCCGGCGCCATCGACTTTGGGGAGGGCGTATGTTGTGACGATTGTGTGGTTGTGGTGCCCTCCGGCGCTGCCGAGGAGGGTGCGGATACACCGGTGTTGGTGGCGGGCGGGCTGATCAGCGTTCCAGTCGCTGTTGGTTTGTCTGTGTATACATAGATAGGCGAGAGGAATCCGGGCTTGACGGCCTCCGGGACAACCAGTGCAACTGGACCCTCCTGAATGGGGTTACTTCCAGGGAGCTTCGCGAGGGTCCCAGTGACTGGATTTTCTCAGCGTATATCTATAGACCCATGTGGAGCACGGTACCTTGTTCATCAACGCTTGGGGTGATAAAGCATTTCTTGTCCTTGGTGACGGTGAATATTCCTTTGTCGTGGCAACATGTCGGCTACATGCCTGATGTGTTAATCACCATCCATGATCAAAAGTGAATCTAACTCACGTCCCCAAAAGGATTGCAATTACAGCCGTCAATGGCCTTCTGGAGGACACCCGAATCCCATCCGTTAAAGAAGTCTAAGTCCGTTTATTACCAATGGTTCCCGTGAGGATTATTGAAGCAAATCACCTGCGTGAAAACTGTAACCATTGGTTTCTCCGTTGGATAAAACAAATGGCTGTTTTGGATTCTTCGCCTGCGAGCGATATTTCTCGAATGGTACAGTATCAAGGTAAAACTTTCAAAACATAAATGGTTAAGGGAGTATATAAATAGGTAATCGCGTACTCACTTCAATGAAAATGCTAGGGATAGTAATGGGGTACTTTGGATCCTTGCATGTTCCCCTGTCCGGGCCTTCAGATCGATATGCAACATGGTCTTGGTGGTTTGGCGAGTCAACATTCTAGTTTTAAAAAAATCAAGAACAAATAGGTAGGGTTGAATATATATTAACCTTGCCGTCCCAGCAGCTTTGAAAGTTCTATAAAAAAAAACCTATGAGCATGAATTAACCTTGGACATCATGGACAAGCTGTACAATTTGTTTCCTAATACCAGACGGACAAGATTTTTCGGGGAACGTCTCATGGCGGGTGGTTTGGCCCTGAAAATCCAAGCAGAGGTAGCTGACCGCGTCCTGTTGAGGTCCAGGCTGGCTTTGCCGTTTCTTAGCGTCTCCGCTGATCATCCGGAACTAAAATGAAATTCTCAAATGTCCCAACCATTCCAAGATCTGCGAAACATACATTGTCGGGGAAAGCGGTCGTGGAGCCGGGCTTATCGTCGAATAGATAATCTAATCCAATAAACCAAGGATTTTCCGGGCGGAAATATTAAACTTACAGCTATCAAATATTTAGGTTAGGAGAGTTATCTGAGGTGTTGTGGGTGTACACTTACATCACGAAACCACCTGCAACTAGGGAAGTGCTTCCGTTGGCCCAGCTATGAATCATGTCTCAGGGAATATAAATCGGGTAAAAAGTAAACCGCAAGTACAGGAAATGGGTAGTCTGGAGTGGCTTGTGAATGAGGAAGTGCTAAAACAGGAAATCTGACACACGGGAGTCCAATAATTTGATTTGTCTTCAGCAATCGGGGTTGAGGTACACTCGCTCTTGCGAAGCAAGTCGGTATCAACATTCCTGCCGAAATTACTACCACCGACCACTTAAGATACAACGTAAGACAGGCGAATTGCATTTTAAAGTCACAAAATACTCACCCTGGTGCAAATGGGTCGAGATCCCACCGGGATTGACAATTGGGTCCAAACGTTGGACGGTTAAAATGTTTGCTGTTGGTCCGATTTATGAGGGAAGTTTGGAGATGTTCAATCGCCACGTACGAATGCCCATGAGCCAGTATGCATGGGCAGTATTCAAAACGGTAAGCAGGGTCAGGGCCCCGAAAGTGCATAGAGCCATTGAAGGAGCGTAGAATAAAAGAATGACAACCCTATGCAGACGCAGGGGGGAACACTAGGTTCAGTGGGAGGAAGAGACTGGGAGTAGCAAGCTCATTCGCGACGTTTTGTACCGGCTGCACGCTCCAATTCCGGAAAAAAAAAAGGGGTAATCTGTTTCCATGAACAGAATATGAAATTATATGATGCGGTCCACATGGATAGCGATAATTGGATTAGGCGACGGGGCCTTGACTACAAAGAGCCATAACCGACCCGTCGAGGGTGGCAAAGTTGGGAAATCTTTTGAGGAAATGTTGAGAAAGGACCTCCCAAGTTTCTGAATTGACCATCTAGTTGAAGTCTGTAGGGTTACTCGCCAAACTGGATTCTATGAGATTTGCTCGGGCGGTTTGTCCCAATTAGAGGATGATATCATTGAGTCTCGGCTTGTGGACGCAAAATTAATTTTGATCAGGAGCATGTAAATTTGAGCTCCGTCCGGCATACTCCCGCTGATGTCATAGCGCTTTGACAGTGGTCAACAGCATTGCTGCAAGGATCTACTACTTACCTGTTTATTATATACCATCACAAACCCCTATTTCCCCACCAAGATTTCCACCGTACCAAATGGGATCAAAGCAGGGGAAAGGAGGACAGAAGTCGGCGGGGGCACCCAAGGATATTCCCTCCCTCGCAAAATACATTCAATCTGGAAAATGCCGCAAAGTCGCTTTCATGGTATATATCTGTTCAGTGGCTTCACTTTGATTCAATCACAATATCCATGTGTAGCTCGGCGCTGGTATGTGAGAAGACTCTGTCTTTCACCATTGTATTCACGCATGAGACCTGTAGGAATCAGCACAGCCGCAGGCATTCCTGATTTTCGATCTCCAGAAACAGGTAAGTGATGCATGTTCACAGTACCGAGTGATATATTGCTCAGTAGTTGCCTAGGGCTCTATGTATGTTGATATCACGGTAACCTGGTAGTATTTCTGAATTGACTCAATCTGCAAGTCTAATTTGGCTCGCTTGAATCTCCCACACCCGGAAGCTGTATTCGAGATTGGCTTCTTCCGCAGAAATCCTGTACCATGTTTGTCCTCCAGCGCCGGCGAAAATACTCGACGCTCACCTCATATTGTCTAGTTTACACCCTCGCTCAGGAATTATATCCAGGGAAATTCCGACCAACGAAATCCCATTCATTTATCCGTTTATTGCACGCTCACAGACTCCTGCACATTTGCTTTACACAGAATATTGATACTTTAGAACGCCGAGCTGGCATTCCAGATGATAAAATCGTTGAAGCGCATGGAAGCTTCGCGACGCAAAGGTGTATCGAATGCAAGAGGCCTTATGATGATGAAGATATGAAAAGGTGTATTAAAGATCAACGGATTCCCAGATGCGAGGAATGTAATGGATTGGTGAAACCCGATATAGTGTTCTTTGGGGAATCCGTATGGTTTCCTCCCTCTCAACTGTAATAAATCTCACCTACCCGTATACTTAGCTGCCTAAAAACTTCATTGGTTCACTCCCTGATCTCATAACGGCGGACTTGTTGATAATTATGGGCACATCCCTTACTGTTCATCCGTTTGCCACCCTCGCAGGAGTCCCGTCCGAAACTACCCCTCGTGTGCTTATAAACCTTGATCGCGTCGGTGATATTGGCAGTATGCCCGTGATTTGGTTCTACTAGGAAAGTGCGACGAAATTGTCGAAGAATTATGCAAGGAGCTAGGATGGCATGAGGAATTGCTAAAGCTTTGGGAGGAAACCGCAGACACAGTGATAACCGAGGAGAGTGAACACCCAGAGAGGCCCGGAACCGAGGACTCCGATAGCATACCACCAGCACCGTCGGGGTCAAGAGGCGGTGCTGATGGTGTAGTTCATGATTTGGTTGCCGCTATGGAAGAGAAATTAAAGGTGACTGGGGAGGAACCGCTGGAAGGAGGTAATAGTTTATTTTATGGAATCACGAATATTTTATTGAATGCGTACCAGCTTCAGCTGGATCGGATGCAGATGCAGAGGGCTCTATTGACGGTACCGAACCTGTCCAGGCAAGCGACGATGCCGCCACACAAGGTTCTGCTGGCAATACCGAACCTACCCAGGCGAGCGACGATGCCACCTCGAAAGGTTCTGTTGGCGATACCGAACCTACCCAGGCGAGCGACGATGCCACCGCAGAAGGTTCTGTTGGCAATACTAAACCTGTCCAGGCGAGCAGTGGTGCTATCGCTATCACAGAGAAATTGTGATTAAGCAAATGGAGCGTATTACAGAATATTTTTGTACAATAACATGCAGATGGTAGGGAATGTACGCCTCATATACTACCCCATGATTCGGCACAGTCCTTGCAACAAAAGGAGTCCCCATAGAGGCAGTAAGATCCACTCTACGTATATTAATGTTGCCTTGAATGTTAAAACACTCGCCGAGGTAAGCTTCAAGAGTCATCACTAACACAGGTAAGTAAAGTCCCATGCCAGCTCGTCATGAGACGTTCCCCTCGGTTGGTGGATCGTCCAGAGGTGGGTGTGCTTATATATAAGCAATTCTCAACGATCCACCGTGTGGGGCAGGGATAAGATTCATGCAGGTGAGCAGGCTTAGTTTCGGGTAAATGGCTGTATTGCTCGCGATCCGACGGATCTGGCCAGATATTTTGGCAAGAACAAGAACAAGTAAGCGTACGATCAGAGTGCGGAGACGAACCAAGTGACCAAGACAAATATGTTAAAAGAATATACCGATATTGAAACAAGGTGATGAGGACGAACAGTGACGCAGGTAGATCCTGCTCAATTGATAACACATTTGTGAGAGATGAATAGTCTTAAAGGAGTACGAGACGCAGCTACAATTACTCATTAGAGTTTTTCGGTGATGCCGAGTTGCCCGCTGCGGTTGGTGCGGGGTAAGCATTCATGATACTAGCAAATGTCGCTGGCACAGGAGGAGGTGTCGCAGTTGATGCGGGGGCATTCGCATTGGCGAGATAAGGCGAATGTTGTGGTTGCGTTCGTGAATTCGATCGGGTTTGATGTACACTCGGAGACCGAGAAGTTGGCCTTGCACCCCGACCACCAGGTGCAGGAGATTGGGATGCGGTACGTGCAGCATTACTGTTTGCAATACTTTGACGGGTTGTACGCCTTTCTGGAGCGGGCGGCTGGTATTCTTGAATGTTCAAAGTCTCAGAGGTGGTGGGCGGGGGGAGAACTATCTGGGTCAAACCTTGCTGGGCTGGTTGAGGCTTTTGCGCTGGAGGCGCTTGTTGCGGTTGCTGGACTTGTGCTTGACCAGATTGTTGAGCTTGTTGCTGGGCTTGCTGAATTGCCTGTTGCTGGGCGCGCTGCGCTTCGGCTTGAGCCACAATATGTTGCGGATAATGGGACATTCCTCTTGGCGATTCCGGATTTTGAGATGCTTCTCGTTTGAGCTTTTCTTCCTTTGAGGGGTAATAGGCACCGATTGGCATTGATGCATCGTACTCTTCGGGGAGTGCAGGAATTACAGCAGCATGCCGCCCGCCAAGAGGGCTATTCCACAGATTGAGCAGATGTTAGAAACTAGGATGTTGGCACTTACCCTCCTTCAACGAAATTCTGCCAAACATAATCCCTGAGGCGATCAGCATTGGGGAGCTCTTGGATGAGGTGCTTGATAGTGTTTTGGCCAAGACCGAAAAAGTCGGGTCCCGAAACTGAATTAGAATGTTGTCTATTTCGGATGGCATTGGCCTGCTTGACTATGTTTGACCAAGCTCCCGTCGCCGTGCCCGCAATCACAGGCCGATCAGGCACATCCGAAGGTACGATTTGGAACTTGGGACCATCTCCACCATCCAAAATGGTACAATGATACACGACTTCGATGTTGGGATCAACGGTTGATAAATACCGTCTAAGGCAGCAATGAATAAGGTAGAATGTTGATTAAGGAAAGAATCTGACCGGGTGACTCGTATCCAACAGGAAATATATACCGTTCAGTGTGGAAGTGCTCCCTCATGCAAACATCCCCCAGGTTGATAACTGTCATAATGCCAACATTCAATGGCAACATAGGCTTGCCTTTTTTGTCTCGTGGAACCATTGGAATACTGAAGCTCCTGCTAGTAACGGTATGGGCTTTAAGCCGTTTTGGTTTTGTCTGGCGCTGAGCCTCAGAGGGCGGCCGTGGTGCAGGAGGAGGGATAAAACCAGGATTAGGAGCATACAAACCACTGGGGCCAGCCATCGGTGCAGCAGCTAGATAGTAGTAAGGGTTCGCATACGGATGCGCATAAGTGGGCGTATTCGGGTGACAGGCGTATTTGGGCTAGGGTAGTAAAGGGAATATGGGTTGATGGCAGTCATGGCAGCCATTGGGTGGGCGCAGTGGTAATTGTCATAGGTCCCGGAGCCATCGGATTCATCATTGGTATGTGCAATTTTGTGGCAGGTGCTGTAGTAGTGCTTGGAGAAGGGGTACTCAAGGAATTCGCGGGAGAGGAAACACTTGCAGTGCTCTGATTTGATGGCGAGCTCGCGGCTGGTGTTTGGGATGTCACTGCATTAGCTGCGTTTTGTGCCGCGATCGCAGCTTCTGCGACTTTTACAATATTCTCCATGGTGGGAGAGACCTCCTTGGATGATGGCTGCGATACAGTTGACGGCGGGCCGGCGGCTGATAATGGCGCCGAGGCAGGAACTGATGGAGACTTCGCCAGTCCATCAGCTGCTACTTGTGGCTCTGAGTCGGGCGCTTGCATCGCAACATCATGATTTGCAGAGGGTGTGCTGGGAGCAGCCGGGGAAGCGGTTGACGTTGAACCCAAGTGCTTAAAAGAAGGTGTTAAACTCTTGAGTGAAGGGTCAATGTTAGCGTCTTCGACAGATTCAACGTTTGTCGTATCCGTTGCCGTCGCATCCGCCATTTCTACATCGGCGGTCACGTTCGATGGCTCAGGCAATTGTGTAGGGAACTCAGCAGAGGTAGGGGAGACGGCTGGCGCAGGTTCAGGAGGAGACCCAAGATTAGATTCTGCTTGTGGCACTGTGAGGGAGACTTGTGGGTCGGGTTAGCCTGTGTGATCTGGTAGATTCGGTGGACGTGATGGGACCTTGGTTGGTGGCTCAGGTGTTACATCGGGTGCAACCTTGCTTCTGGCTGCACGCTTTCTTCGGGCTGCGCTGGTTGCTCGACTTCAACCTGAGCTTCAGCTTGGGCCTTTGCTTCAACCTCAGCCTCAGCTCTCGCTTGGGCTTCAGCTTCCTCCGCTCGTTTCGCATCAAGCTCGGCTTTAGCCTTCGCAGCGGCCTGTTCATCAGCCCGAGCTTCGGCTTCCGCAAGAGCTTCGGCCTCGGCCTGAGCCTTTGCTTGCGCCTCTGCCTCGGCCTGGGCTGCAGCGGCTGCTGCAGTTCGACTCACTCGACGCGTGCTGCGCGTCGCAGGCTTCCTTGAGGAAGGTGCAGCAGTGTCAGCAGTCGCTTCCTCGCGCTCGCGCTGAGAATCGTTGGTGGTGCGGCCACTTCGCCTGGGTCTAAGGTTTTCACGGCGAGAAGTAACAGAAGATGGGGCCGACCCATCAGGGCGCGAAGATGGGGTAGCTACTGTCTCGCTCCGCATGGGAAGGGCGGGTCCGTCGGCCTGAGGAGTTGGCTATCATGCTGATCGCCTTCATTGGATACGGGAGGGGTATTTGTAAAGAATTTGAACGCTTGTGAGTCCCTGAACTCCGGTCTGGCTCGTGCACGCTGGGAGCTGGAGAGTCACGATGTCCACTTTCACCCTGAGCAGGTGGTTGTGGGCTAACAGACCGTGGAGGATTGGAGTATTGATGCTGAGGAGGAGGAGAATGATGTAGCAATTGCTGCAAATGCGGTGGTGGTGGCGGTGGTGGGTGTGTATACGAATGCGGGTGAGAATGGGTGCTCGGAAGCGGGGTGGCTGGTGAGAGTGTGATGACGATGAGGCGATCGCATTGTGGATCGTTGGGGAAGAAATATGATCAGACGGGGATGGTATATCATCTGACGGGGGCACAGGCGGCTTAATGCGTAATTTGGTTCCAGGGCCAGAAACCGCGGTGGATTCAGATGTGCCTTGGCTGTTGGATCCATTATTATGGTTATGAGGAGCAAAAGTTAACGGCGGTTGCCCAGAGTTCGTAGTAATAGACTCTTTTCCCTTCAAACTGGGCGCAGGTTGGTGCTGAGACCCTCGTGTTCGCCTCCCGCCTTTCCTCGAGTCACGAGCCTCTTCTTCCAGGCGTTCCCGTCGCTCCTCTTCCTCCCGGCGGCGCGCTTGAGGTCCGACGTGGCGCGAGGTAAGAAGTGGGTCCACATCGTCATCTGCATCATCCTCGGCAATTGCTTGGCGGAGGTTTGCGATAAACGACGTACGGGCGCGGGCATTTAACAAAGTGCGTGGAAAGGCACTCGAACTTGGCTGAGACAAAGGCACTCCGTGCGGGGGGACACGCTCGAGCTACCATTAGATTTGAATTGCGGTTGGGCTTCAAGCTCGATGATGCGATCGAGGAGAACGCTAAGGTTAGAGGTCAAAAATTGCAATAAAACGATTAAACATAAAGAAAAAGAGCACATACTTCCTCTCTTCGCGCATCTTGACATTACGTTCACCTGAGCGCTGAAGTTCTGTGCTCGTTTCCTTATGTTTCTAACATGCGTCAACATCTTCGTCAGGACTCTTTCTCTCATTTCGAGAAAAAGAGCGATATGGGCACTAACCTCTTCGAGCTCAAAAAATCTCCTTTTCAATTTTTTGTATTTCTCTGTGATTTCCTGGCCCTCTTTTGGTTTCTGCTGAGGAGCATGACCAGCAGATAAAGGGGCAGGGACCGGCGGAGGTCCCATCACCACATCTCTATCTGGGGGAGGACCCATGACGGAGGATGTTGAGCGGCGACGGCTCATGGAAACGGTCTGACAAATGTATTTTGTGGTGAGATGATGGAAGTTCGGGACAGAGATACTAGCGGCGCTGAACTGCCGAGACGCTCGAAAACCAAGAAGTGGGGAATCAGGGAAGGTACAGGACCAAACAACACAATCACAACGCCATGCATTGCAAACATTGAACTCTTTTTGGTCAGGTTCGGACGCTCTTTGAACATTCCAATAGCCACCGATCGCCCACCCCTCTTCTATGGGGCGGCTTATTTCCTACCCACTGACAGCCATTTCAATAGCGGTCTCACCGGAACCATTCAACCGGTTTGAGAACCAGCTAACCAGTAAACAAACAGCCATCAACATTATTGATCAATGTCGTGGCAGTGGCGTTGAATGAGATGAGAGCCCTTCAGACTCCGAAACCTTATTTCCACTACGCCTATGCTTGTCTGCTTGGCTCCTGCATCGGCAAATCCCTAACCAGCCTCCCATCCAGCGAATCTCATCGATTACGCCCGGTGGCAGCTCGCGGGAACCCCACGACCCAAAATTACTTGGGCGGGCAAGTGATTTTGTAGTGCTTGATATGGTGACAACCCACACGTAGCGGCACGAGTAAGCAACCACTAGCCAATGGAAATCAGATCTCCCTGAAACCACAAGTCACAAGTCACCAACCAGGTTCACTCGTTCACATGCCGTTCAAGGTACATGCGTCATTCTCGAAATAGCTAAAAGGGTAGTGTAATCCAGTGTTATTTAGTAGTGTTGCTATTTTCGCCCAGAGCCTTGTGATACAACCCGGACGGAGCCCTGGCCTGTTCTAGTATCATTGTCTGAGTTCCTAGGTGGAGCATTATTACATTCATCCCCTCGACGGGAAGAGTTGTTGTCAAAGATTCCCAGGTAATGAGGCCGGAATGTTCTTTGTTCTTCGTCTGGTGAGAAATCCCTACCGAAGCGCAGATGATGTCAATCAGACGATTCGAATTTGGACCTAGGTGATTGCCGTGAAACGGCGACTGCCAGTCACCACCATTCCCTCGTACATTTAGCCTGCCATGTTCGTGGAATATATCAGGCATGGCACCATTTAAAGGTACACATCGATTCTTGAATGGGCTGACCACTGACCAGAACCACGAACGCCACAAGGGTCTCTCGCATCCATCCAAAGATGAATCTGAATCAGGTCGGTATTCGGTTCATGCCGCTATGGTATCCGCCTGTCATTTATTAGCTGCGGCTGATGGATGCCCAATTCCCTCAGAAAGCTCTTATTTCTTCGCTTATCGATCGATGGCGACCAGGCGTGTTAGCCAGGATAAGAGTTGTTTGCCTCAGCATTGTTTACCCGGCCCGAATGATGTCCACACAAATCAACAAAGCTTAGCTACCGCTTATGCCGTGTTGCCCACCTGACAATGTTGACTATATAACTGGTGCCAACTAACCCCGAAAATGGCTCGGCCAAACCGGGATCAGGCATTTTGGTCTGAATTCTTCACCCGGGGTGGCTGAACCTTGAACCTTGGGTCTGGTTGGGAAGTCCCGAGATTAAATCAATCTGAACACGACTTTTTTCATATCAGCCACATAACAGCAGCTGATGACCCATCATCGGGTGGTATATAGGGATTGTGCAGATAACACCACACTCGTATTCGTGCCCCCTCGATATTTGTAACTCGGAATTAAAGTTAAATGTGTTAATTCACTTTCATTGGCGATCCATCGGGTGAGGGTTAATATGTGTGCGGCGCATCGTACACCTTGAACTACAAATCCAGGCAAGGGGCACGGAGTGTGATGAGCCGAGTATATGAAGGTCCTCGTTGCAAACTAGTCAAACCTGATGGAGGTTATCTATGTGCACGAGGTGGAAATTTTACAATAGGGGCCACTTACACAAGTCTTCATATGTCCGGCTTTATATATTGTTTCAATAAGTCCATGATCATTTCAAAATCCTGGTGGTGTGTCACTTCGGCGCCGGGGCTGTAGTCAAAAGAGTGTTCTTCCCCTTTCGCAATAATAAGATGAGTAGGGACGCAGGAAGCCACAAGCAGATCATGGAGATGAATGGATTCGGAAATCGGAACTGCCGTGTCAGCTGAACCGTGGAACAAGATAGTTGGGGCCAGATAGAGGAAACGTTGAATTGAGGGAAGATGGATCGATGATATTCGGGTATCAAGCTTTGCAATTTCTCGTTTTGGATTGATGCCGTTGGGGCTCTCTCAGAATCTTCCAAAACTGTTCGCCGCAACAAACCACTTAAGCTAGGAGTGTGCTCGGCGGTGTAGTAATCAAGGAATACTCCTAATTGTAAATATAATCGGGCAAGAAGCATACGTGGATTAGCAGGATAGCCTGGCGTTGGCGATGATTCTGGGTGATAGGCAAGGGGGGACTCCACAAGTTCCGACAAGCTAGGAAAAGACGGATAAGGGTGGAGATATGACAGAAAGCCGGACGGGTCAAGCAATTCTCGGCCACGGAACCATATTTCCGTTTTGGGTTTTAGATACTGTGGTATCTACAGGCCGTGCATGAGTAAGGAACTTGAAAATAAGAGAATTCGAGTTATTACAAGAAAATCGCCCCCATACCATAGATCGATAGAATAGCTTTTGGTTTAGGGGAGATGCAATGGAATGCGGCCAGGTATGCACAAAGTCCACCGGCACTCGATCCGGCGACGACTATCGCATCCGGATCAACCTTGTAGATGAGTGTGGGGGTTGTACCATCCCCATGAATAGGATGGGGTTGGATACATTTGGACAAATCAGCCCTGCCTAAAAATTCAAAGAGGTCGAGGATGTCCTTCACAATCGCATGACCGGTATCCGGGATGAGGTGATAATCGGCCGAAATGAAGAAATAACCAGCGTCGTTTGCACGTTCTTTGGGTAGGATCTGTAAGCGTTTGGCTGGAAATGTGAAGGATAACGTACTACGAAGCCAATGCGGCAACCAGCTCCTCCGATCACCGACAGTGAGACCACCACCATGAAAGTAAACGATTACCGGAAATAAAATCACAGGGGGGATGCCGAGGAGCCGCTGTATAATGGCATTAGTGACCACTGGTGGATAAATATCCAAGTACACTGGTGTGCTGTCAGAAAGAGTTTTATAGGCTAACGTGGTTACGTTCTCTATGGGAAGAGGTCCTGGTGAAGCCATTACTGGGGCTTCAGGCTTTACAAGACGTGGGACACTCGAGGCTCGAAGTCGCATCCTGAACACAAGCCTCAGCCAAACAAAACTGTCTTCACACGTCGCCAAACCCGACAGTCGCACGTTGATAACTGCTAAATTGTGTCAAGGGCCAAGGCTTGCATGCAACCTGACAAAAGCCGAGCCTCATGACCCAGTATCATGCTCGCAAATAAAACCGCTACGGATCGTATACCTTATCCCAGAACGAACCTCTTCTCCGCTATGAACGAGCATCCGCTGCTGGAACACGAGCACACGGCCTTGCTTCGGCTCGACATCTAAAAATTCCTTCTTATCGGAGTCCAGAACCTCGTAGCCCCACCCTCAAGTCCATCCCCACCATTTAAATAGATGTGAAGTGTGACAAACGATTTTTGGGCACCATCCATGAGCTCGACTAGCCCGTCGCAATGGGGTTTGAAATAGTGGCCTGGGCCATAGCGAAGGAAGCTCAGGCGGGGATTAACCCTATATGAATCATTGGCGACCCATGCGCAGCTATTCAAACGCGTAACCGACCAACGAGTTTCCAGGTCGGCCCTGTGTTTTCCCAGGTTTGCCGGCAATGTAGGGCCACGCGCCGCCTGGTGGGAGCTGATGTATTTCCTCGATCATGGGTTCCAGGCACTCGTAATCATAGCGGCATCAGCATCTATGCGAATGTTCTCACTGTGGCGGAACGACGATTGGCAAAGGGTTCCGGTTCGCGAGGTTAGCCGTGCTGGTTTCCACTCATCTGAGGATGCTAGGGCGATTAAATCGCACATTCTGACGGTGTGAACACGTTGTCCAGAATAGTCGCATAAAAGTTACTGTAGGACTTTGCGAGTGAGGTATCGGAGAAGTTGATTGGTATTTTGGTCGCCATTTAATTTGCTTGGGATGTCAGGTGCGAATATTGGGAGATTTAGAGAAGAACTCCGTAATTTGACATAAACCTTCAGTGGACTGACTCACCCATGGGCGGCTATAACTGTGCAGGTACATGAAGTGTGCCTTGCGGTGAGACCAATCTCGCCAGATCCTAACAGAAGCAAACTCTGTTTAGCCAGTGAATGTTACGAAACAGCGGCACAGACTCGCGGCAATGCATGATTTCACAAGGTTGCTGTCCCAGATGCTCCTGGGGGTCAGTTGAGCCGATTTGCGCGATATTTCGGTTACACTGCTATATTAACCGGCATTTTCTTCGAGCAGGCTCCGGATGCTTCTAGGCGCTTGGGGAGCTATACATATAGGTCGATGGAGCACACGACATTTGGTTGGCTCCCACATCAACATTGCCGAGAATTTCTGACGCCGATGATGCAGTCCTTGGCCCCATCCACCCACTCGTCATCACTATCCATCAAAATTGCGCGTCATCGGCGTCATCGCATCCTTGGACTTGGTGCGAGCGGCACCCATATAAGTATGGGGCCTGGAGGCAATATTGGACAATTTCACATCATCTACCATGGCTTACTATCAAAACAACAACGACAACTCGAACAACAACAACAACAACGACCTCGGTCGTCGAGATGGCCAGACCGGCCTTGATCTACCAACAATACGACCAACAATAACCCATTCACCAATTCGGGTGGACACGAATCTAACGAAAGACGTAGGCAATTCCTCAGCTTGGATTATTCTCCATACTGACATTCTTGATTGGGCAGGCAATCTAGGATTTGACGACAGCTCTGCCCTCGACTCATCACTTGGCGGCAAGACAGCTGAGAGACATGGTCAAGCCAATCTTTCCCATGGGGCATATGGCCAGACGTCAAGCACCATGAATCCCAACCCCGCAGATGCCATGTTTGACTCCAATCAAAGCGGGCATGACCGCAGCACCCGTTCCACCGACAACACCCTTTCTTCCAACGACAACACCCTTTCATCCAACAACAACACCTCATCCACTGACGGTACAAACAGGCCCGATCTCGACTTGGCAGGTCGGGCTGATTATCATAACACGACTACTGTTGGGGGCGTTGGCAACCGACCAGGCCAGGACTCGAGCCAAAACTCGACCAAAGCGCTGTACGGATCGACAGATAGCGGTTTGGCAACTCCAGACCACTGGGGGCGCATTTTCTCTCAATAATGACATGTCGAAATCTAGTCTTACCTCTACAGATCGCGCCGATTACCACAACACGACCACGGTTGGGGGTGCTACAGATGCGAGCACTGGGCAATCAGGCTATGGTTCTAATCGTGGTTCAGGCGCAGACTCATACGGAGGATCGACTGGCAGTTTAAATAACTCCGGTACCCTCAACAATTCCAGTACCACCAGCACGAAACCGTACGAAAGCGCGACCGGTGGTTCGCAATCGCTCGGGGGTGGTTTCAACAGTGATTCTACTACTGGCCAGCGCGGCATCACCGATACGACATACGGAAGCAGCACAGATAAATCGCAATCGTTTGGGGGTGGTCTCAACAATGATTCTACCACTGGCCAACGCAACGCCACCGATACAACCTACGGAAGCAGCACAGATAAATCGCAATCGTTTGGGGGTGGTCTCAACAAGGATTCTACCACTGGTCAACGCAACGCCACCGATACAACCTACGGAAGCGGGACAGATAAATCGCAATCGTTTGGGGGTGGTCTCAACAACGACTCTACCACTGGCCAACGCAACGCCACCGATATGACATACGGAAGCAGGACAGATAAATCACAATCATTTGGGGGTGGTCTCAACAATGATTCCACTACCACCGGCCAACGCGATATCGCCGATACATCCTACAGCAGCACAGGTAAACCGCAATCATTTGGGGGTGGTCTCAACAGCGATTCTACTACTGGCCAACGCGACACCACCACCAATACATCATTCGGCGGTGCAGATAAACCACAATCACTTGGAGGTTTCACTACCGACCAGCGCGGGACCACCGACACGTCCTACGGAAACACGGGCGTCGGCTCACCGTCGAATGGGGGAGATAACCCGTATGATCTTAACACCTCATTCGGTTCTAAGGACGAGCCTGGGCACGGGTCAAACAAGTACGCTACATCTGGGACGCCTTCCAACGGCACCACAGGCACAGGCACAGGCACAAATGCGGGGTATGGAGCGAATACCACCAACAACGACGATACTGGTGTGAGCTTTGAGGACCGGTCTCACAAGAACGAGTCTGATACCACGGGTACTGGGCATGGTCACCCCCATCCCACAACTGGTAAACCTAGTTTGGGTGACAAGGTAAAGGGTATGTTGTGACGCTCTCCCACTGCTCTTCCTCACGCTGACCATAACCCGTAGGCGGCGCCGAGAAATTGGTTGGAAAATTAGCTGGGAACCAAGATCTCATTGAGAGGGGCCAAGAACGCAAGGTTCGTCTTCTTGAGCATATGGGTGATCATTGTTTAACCAAATTCTGCTCTTACTTTTCAGACTGGGACCGCGGGCCAGATCTAGAGGCCCAATTTCGAGTTTCGAGAATATCTTTGTTCCCCCGAACTGATCCACTAAGATACAAACATGTAATACTTACCTACCTATCGCGATAAACAAATCATGTACTACTCGAAAATATGCACGAATCAATTACATCACCTGTTCTATCACTGCCCCATTTGTAGGCTAAAATCTGCCCCACGGCGTCATAGTTGCGACTTGAACATTTGAACTTGAGCCTGGCGGCCCTGGCATCGTGTACATATTCCCTATCTTTGGCCACCGGGTAATCGCCACCGGGGCGATATTTGCGTGACTGTACAGGCTGGACGTCAATTTGAAGCCACCATGTGGACCACAGGCCCCGGTCGGGCCTCTAATGGTATTCAGGTCCCACACCGCGGCTTCTGGACCTCCAAATCCCGCCTAATCAGGTACACCCTGCTAGCCTCTTGACCACCTGCGCCCCACATCCAGACTCTTGAGACCCTTACGCAATGTCCACAGCCAGCCTCCCGTCATACATCGCGCCGTCGTTCACACACACACCGCTGTACTCGCTCGAGCCACACGAACACGAGCAACGCATTGCGCTCGGGGAACGCTTACGGCCGAGGCCAGCAGGGCATTTCGTAAAGGCGACGAAAAGCGGCGATCTGACGCTCACTCTAAATGCGCAGGAGGATAATGCCGCGCTGCCGGTGTATGGTACTGGGAGTAGCGTGGAAGGAAAAGTCGAGCTCGCCAAACCAGAGGGTGTGGGTAGCGTGGAAGTGACGGTGAACTTTGTGATGTCATGAAGTACGACAACTTCGACTGATATCCTGCCGGCAGATTGAAGGGCGCCTTCGGTTGAACGAAATAGCAGAGGGTGGTACATCGTCTGCGAAATTATGCTTGAATACTGCCGTGCTATGGTCCCGGGATGCCGCCAATCCGACAGCCTGTCCTTCGACTTTGGACTTCCGACTTGAGCTCCCGGTTGTATTCCAATTCGAAGGCAAGACGTATGTATGTAGCCCGTCCTTTTCTCAAAATTTCTGGCCCTTATCTGGATTGGTGAAGCCCCTGCCGCCTACGTTTGATGTGAAGCTCTCAGGTCTGCCCGGCTTCACAGCAACGATCGACGTATGTCTGGTTTCTCCGCATCCACTTGGATCTGCCACCAACTATACTGTTTCTTGCAGTACTCTGTAACAGTGTCCAAGTCGCAATCCGCGCACCACATTTCCCTGTTCGGAATAAATATTGGAGGAACGTATGTGCCTTGTCTATGGATCGCAAGCATTGAATATATTTCTTTCCATGCGTACTAATTTCGCCATAGGACTGTTTCAACACCATTCATATACTATCCACGCACTCGCCCCTCCTCGCCGCTTCCGCCTCCGTTGCTCATTGGCGAGCACGGATTCCTTGACGCCGCCGGATGGCAACTCCACCCCTCTGAAATATCGGTCAAGAATGCATCAAACCACAATATCGTCACGAAGCTCTACATCCCTTCGACCCGCATATTCTGCATCTCGCAGCCGATCCCCTTCTACCTCACCCTGACCTCGTCCGCGTTCTCTCTTGCCGCGTTTCTCCCCTTTGGGCCGCGTGCTGGTGATTTCTTGCCAAAAAGACCCACGCGTATTCAGCTTATGAGGCAGTCGACGGTTGATGTCAGGTATTGATATTCAACTACTCCGAAGTGTTAGCTCACCACCTTAATTGAGGGGCGAGGTGATCAAAGGAACGAAGACAGACATGTGGAAGGTTGATTGCATTGGTGAAGGCAAATTCGAGCATGCAGTAGGGTCTCATGCAAATTGGATGCCAATAACGCTCACAGCGAGATAGGCCGATGGGGCAAACTGGATCTCATTCTCAGGGGAAATCAAGGTTAACAGAAACATTAGAGTGGCCGGGTTTAAAGCGGCGGGCCTCACAGTCAAAGTATGAGCTTTCCTTTGGAACACTTAACCTTCTTGCTCACACGCCGGTAGGATTGTATCATCTTCTCTATGACCGCCCCCGATCCCAAGAAATGCCCGTTCCACGAGCTCCGCCAGGCAATCCCTGTCAAATTAACGACGGACGAATGGTCTGCAGATGGTACAGGTGTTGGTGCTGCTGGTTCCACGCATTCACTACCTTCTACGCCTGGAGATTATATGACATAGTGTGGTTTCTATAACCGTTAGTCGGTTGTGTACAGTATACAATTGAATAAAATTCCACTCCCGCCAATGACGACATTGGGCATGACGTCACGCATTTCATCCATGATATATAAACAGTCAACTGAGGATGGCATGACAATTCAAAGAACTTATACCACCATGGCCTCCATCCTTGTACCAAATGAAGCTGAAGCCGGACATGCGTCCAACGCCAACACTCGCGAGCCTGCTGAACGCGGAGCAAATAATCGCGAGCAGCGAGTAACGATGCCGTCCGAAGTTGTGGAACCGACCCGGAGCGAGGTAGCAACACAACAAGGTAGGTCTTATTGTTGGTTATAATTGGTGGCATACTAAGGCTTCCTTAGCATCTACCCAGCCGGGGGACGGTTCGGAGGTCCGCGCGGGCCACGGGCATGACCCCCACCATGATAATGGTGCGACCAAAGTACCTTTCAAAGAACGAGTGATAGGTACGTCCAAAATCGCGATGATTTGCCCAGGTGTTTATGGGCACATCTGGTTGGTACATAGGCGTAGCACAGGTTACGCGCGGAACGGTAAGTGCCCATTGTGATTCCCACTGAGCCCGAACCGATGTCTTCTACCAGCTTTTAGGAAAGGTATGACAACGTCTATTTCGCACCCGATTTACTCCCAAACCCATATACACTCAGCCCAACCTCAAGGAGCATGGAGAGATGATCCTAGAAGGGCAAGCGTCCGCTCAGGACCCCAAGTCAACAATATGAATACCCTCCGCCGTTATAGCATACTTTCTTGAAATTCAAAAACAGACATCTAGCGCCTTAAGCTTTGGATGTACTATCATGAGACACCACTTTATAAATTTCGGAAAGAGTTGGGCATTGCTCTACGAATACACAACATAATTCTCTACTTTTTTTTGGGAAACATAAGTGAACATCTTGGCTCGAATTCTATCAAAACAGAAATCAAATGCACCAAGAAATGATGCCAGCGGAAGACTCCCGGTTTTGCTGGTCATTTGAGACCCTAGTGTTTATAAATTTCTCCGAGGAATGTCACGGTAAGTCACAGCCAAAATTGAGAGTCCGAGAGCCATGCCGACGGCGCTCAATGAGCCAACGAACAAGCGGGGCTCAAAAGCCTATCCAAATGTGGTAGTGCGGTGGCAGAATGTAACGCTCTCAACGCTTCCCATGGGCAATGCTGCCATGGGTGCAATTCTCTATTTGATGCCTCGGAAAAAAATTGGTAGTCTCTGGGATGTTGGAGGAATGCCCATCTCACGTGGATAGTAAATTTACAGTGTAATTGAGCTGCTACGTAGGATATGGAGGAAAAACGTCGAAATTCTCATCTTCTACTGCATTTGCTTCAACATTGAATCAACATTTGTGAAATCTGAGTAGACTATAGTATTGTATATACATAGTGCATTCTGATGGTAAAAGAATTGAGGTGAACGGTTACGATTTGACGAAGGAATGTCGGTTTTATAAAGTGATGTCCGTTTATAAGTGGTGTCTCATGATAGTATTATGTACCAGTGTAGAGTAATTGAAACAGCCCCCCACCAGGGTCTATTGAGATCTAAGGGACAGATAAGATAAGATCGGCAAATTTCGGAGATCTAATCGTACATGTCAAACGCTAATTTCCTTAATTTTTGCCAGCGCTGTCGTTCATAGCAGTCAGGCTTGAACTAGTGCATCCTTTACATCCCGCATTTCGCTTCACTTTTTTTTTTCACCGAATAGAATACATTTGTGGCAGTTATATACCTTCACTCGAAACACTTATCGACTCATTCAACCCCACTCAAATTCCGATGACCACGGTTCAAATGGCTATCACTGAACTCAACGAAAAATTCGACTTTGGGATCGAGGAGTTTTTCGACCTACGAAACCCAGTCATAGAGAGTGCGGATTATGCGTACGCGGTAGGTTACTACTTCCGATACGAGTTGTATTGGTTTTTACATTTTTACCCACTTGCAGGCGACGCGCATCGTCCATATCAACGACGAAGGCGTCAGGATGGCCGCGCAACACGTTAGTTTACACTAGTGCTTCGTCTTCCCCTATTCCAACTTCGCCCATAATCAGATCCGGGAGAAGCTCCTGGTGGAATCATACACCCCTCGGACATGGCGATCGCACTCCCTGCACATCTGTCCGCCGGAACCCTATGTGGCGACAGAGCCTCTGAACAAGAGCGTTCTAGACTGGATATTCCTCATATCATCTTTGAATTTCAGCTTTTGGTCTGACAAAGAGGGCTCGCCCGAGCGCTACGGGGTTGAATGGCGGGAAGGGTGGGACTCCGAGGCGAAGAAGGTCTGGACGGGCTATTGGAGCCTAGTGGCGGCACTTAATAGGGGTGCGTGACTCCCTGGTCTAACTACCCATCGGTTTTGTGCTCACCATGAATTGACAGTTCTCGATGATGGCATCCCGATCACGGATCCACGATTTTATTCCTCAGAGACCCTGTGTCCCGACTCCCTCTTGGAATATGTGTTCCGCCCAGCTGATCAGTCTACTGAAACCATCCCGCTGCTGCAAGAGCGGATATCCATCATGCGGGAAGTTGGTTTTATTCTGTGTAACGTATGTGCCACCTGCAACTGTCATGGGTTTCTAACGGGACCATCACAGAGTTTCGGCGGCTCGTACAAGGGTCTTATGGAAGAATTCCAGCGCCGACAAAATAATGAAGGGACTGCACTAGAATTAGTCCAACTCATCACTGACACGTTCCCTTCATTTCGGGATGAATTCTATTTTGAGGGACGAAAAGGTGCGAAACACGCGCGCCACGCAGCACAGATCACTTATTAATCAACAGTATGTCTGTGGAAGCGCGCCCAGATACTCGTTGCTGAAACATGGGCTGCATTCTACCCAGCCTTACCTGCATCAGCCCACCCCCTTTTCCCAGGTCTCCGGGGCCCCGAAATACACCGGCTAACCATGTTTGCTGATTACCGTGTCCCCCAAATATTGCATCACTTGCGCATTCTGGAATATCCACTGTCTTTGGTCCGGATGCTCCACGCGGGAACCCCCATTGCATCAGGATCACGAGAAGAGCTAAGTTTGCGTGCAGCCAGCATCATTGCCGTCGAACGAGTGAGAGAAGAGATCCTGAAACTGATCACGGAGGACACAGAAGTGGAGTCAGACCAGAGTGTGGTCAGCAGTGTGTTGATTGATTTCTATCTGTGGGACCTTGCGAAAAAGCTGGAAGGCGGTGCAGAGAAGATTGAGGGAATAGCAACCGCGCAGATGGTACCCACCCATCGAACTAGAAGTATTTGGTATTGATCGTTTTAATGTGCACACACGCTATAGTAGCCTATTACACATAATCTTCCACCATGGTGGCTTTCCTGCGCTTCATGTATCAATCTTCTGCGGGGTAAATTTAGGGTTCGCATAATCCAGGTCTCCGGTTTGTGATATGTGCCACCATCCGCATAAGGTAACGTGGTTTCCCGATCAAGTGTGGGGTTCATGAGTACAGCATGAAGGAATCAATAGCGGGTGGTCATACAACTATACAATAGTGAAATAGTCATGAAGAATAGGCATATATTATAATCCACTCTGCGGCATCCCATCCAAATTCACATAGGCACATCCGAATTTTCAACGTCTTGCTCTTCTTCGGAGTCGGAATCGGGGAAGAACTTGCGCATCGAGAAAACATCTGCCTCGCCCTCTTCTCGGAGGATACTAGTGATTGAAGTGGGTTTAATTATGATCGTCCTTGGCAGATAGAATGCGAAAACAGCACTTACTAATCAAACATCCTGATGGTGTTCTGCTCCGAGTCATCAGAATCATCTTCCATCATTTCTGCCCCGTGCGTGAGAGCTCGGAAATAGATATCCTGATCTTCTCGGCTGTCGGGGCTTACTCGCCGCACGTCCGTGCTAGTCCTCTGCATGCCGCGCGCGCAGGGCGATGAGGCCGTCGGACTATGCAGGGTGACGCTTTTCTCGATCCCAGATGTTACTACATGTAGCAGGTGGGGATGAAACAATATCGTGTTTACAATGGATTTGTGGCCTAAAGGAAACATCACAACGCGGTGCTAGTCCGAAAAGACCTGACAAACCAGTTAGGCGACAGAGGGGCGTCCCAAGTTCGATTGGAATGTAACGGGGCTTCCATGTCCCTGTTGTGAATGCTATGTACGGAATTAACGACGGTTGCAGCACTCGCTACTAGGAATGAGCTACCTGTTTGCGACCGGTCCTGATCAATCCAGCGGTCCGCACTCACTTCTCGTCGCTTTGACAGCAAGTTAGAGAGCGTTGGGATGCCCCAAATATATCCACGGAAATCGTCAGAGCCAGCGGCGTAAAACGAATCCCTGTCCAATCCTGGGCCTCCAAAGGACCCATGCTATACGGTGTTAAAAATTTACATCAATGATTGAAGTAGTACCTTCATTGTACAGGAGTTGGAATATGTTGTATCTGCTGCAGATACGGGTGTTCCATCAGGAAGATTTCTTCCGCTGCAGATAGCAACCGGTTGTGGATCAGTCAGCGCGTACAGCGTTGGGAGGTAGTGCTTGGTGATACAGGGGATTAGAGAATGGAAGGGAATAAAGGGTTTAGTGCTTACTTGCATTGTGACAGCAATCATGCTGCCTATGGAATGTTGGAACTATCAGTTGGCTAGTAAATATACGGCTAGCAAACCTTCACGATCAAAGGTTACACTGCTGGATTCGGGATTACATAGCGATGGCAGCGATGGTCCCCTGGTCAGCAATGTAGTGTACTACCTCTCAAGTAAGCTTAGGATAGGAGGTCTTACCCTGTAACGCACCTTACAAACGACGCCTTGTCCTGTTCTGCTGGACAAGGGTCCAAATGTCATCCGACTATCGCGAAGACAGACATCGCCTCGGCTTTCACTTGTCACGAATATGTGTTCCATTTGTGGGTGATATTGCACCCCCGTTACCTCCGTTGTGAGCTGTAGGGTGTCCTGCGCGCGTGTAGAGTGGACGCCTACGCGACCATCGCGCCGTATAATCCGGCCGTCCTCACTAGGTACTCGGTCCGATCAGCCAGCGTTTCTGATGGGCTCGAATGTAAGTGTGGTCACCTCGCGCTCATGAAGACCTCGTCCTGGAAAGGGTGACAAGTGATACTCCGTATGCTATCCTGCGCAAGGGTCAACGTTAACTGAGGGCTTTCCTCGGTAAATCTTTGTGCGCCTACTTTGTGCTCCTTGAAAGAATGGTAATGAGACTGTGATTGGTGTCCCGGAGCGGAGTCCATTCGGCCGATGTCATACTTGAGCACGGTTTCATCCGTACCCCCGCTGCCAGCGTGGCGAATTGGATAAGTCGTCTGAGGTGAACAAGGGAAGTACACGCACGATAATAAAAATCGGTTATGCGCTGAAAAGGCTAGAGTGAAAACATTCCCCTGAAAATATCGCCGAGGTTCAGCACGTTCCTATCGCAGCGTATCAGTGAATTACCCTGGGGCCGTGAAAACAGTAGGACGGCGTCTTCACATCATCCTGGTGGAAATCCCAGAGAAGAATATTGAGATCTAGAATGCACCCGAATACGTAGAATCTATCAAGGGTGCAGCGAAAATAGATTATGACTAGACGCTCACCGTCACCCCCACTCGCCAAAAACCTGCCATCCCCGGACGAGAATGTCAGGGCATTCACACACGAGGTATGCGCCGTAAGTTTACTATCAACCAGTCCCTATTAGCCACGTATCTAAAGCAGGAATCTGGGGAAGCACCTCGAGTATGGGAATCCCCGCGCGAGCATCGATGCCAGCATCTCGCTCCTTGTCTGACCATGCCTGAATGCAGAACGCCCCGGTACGGCAAACGACGTTTTCCTGTGAGATTGTGGGAGAGCCATGCCTCGCAATCTCGGTAGTCATTGAGATAGCCAATTAGCCTGCGGCGTTGGATAATTGTCACACAAATGGAAGTTCCAATTGGAAGTCGCTCGAAGCATCATCAAGGTCACGCGCGGACATAATGGCCGTAAGTAAGAAATGGTAATGGCATTGAAAAATGGCAACTAATGTAGGGTAGTAAGACTTCAATTTATCAGCATTAATAGGGTGTATCAATAAATACATCTAATGTACGGCGCCGTGGAGTGGTGATGCCTGTCCTTCTATTCTATGCAGGACCGAAACTTAAATAGAAACAACATTCAAAAACATAGGATGGGGTGGAACAGAGTGAACAAGTATTTTGACAAAATGTTCAAGAGTCCAGACTCTGGAAGGTGTTCGCCAAGCCTTACCGACGGAAATCAACAGACATGCGAGCGTCTGCACCTGGAGCGCGTGCTGCGGCCTCGAACTGGCTGAACCCAGGCAAAGCGATTTTTTCTTTTTTGATGATCAGATTGCCTTCCGCATCTGTGTCCTCGTTGTCCATCTTTCCAGACCGTTGTTTTGGCGAAGATAGTGCGGATGCCATCTTGAGTGGGGGAAGCGTGATCGGGGGCGATCCAGACCGCGACACAGGCATTGAAGTCGACGAGATTCCCGGAGCTCCTAGATGAAGGGGCGTGGATACCCCTGAATGAGGCTGCGAAGCTGTGTGGTTGAATAGATTCCTGGCACCAGGTGACCCATGGATGGGAGTCATCCCAAAAGCCATGCGAACGGAGTGTGCTAGGTGATGATGGTGGCCTGGGGCAATCTCTCGGCCTGAGTGCGCGCCTGGGTTGTTCGCAAGCAAGTGGGGGCCATGCACAGGTGAGGGAGCACGGGAACTCGAGGCACTCAGGGTCCCACCTCCACTCCCACTTCCTGGATTAAGGGCGGCCGGTGGGCCCAGCAAATGCGATTGCGCTCCAGGGCTACTTCCTTCACTACTAGGGCCGCTGGATAATTGCGGGGTAGGAAGCGGGGGCAGGCTACTTTCGCTGAGATGAGAGGGGTAGTGAGGGAACATGTGAGGCTGGTGATAGGGTCCATCGTGGCCTGAGGTCTTCCTCTTTGGCAGTGTGCGGTGAGGGTATGAATTGGGTGAAGGACTACCATGAGCACTTACGCCCCTCGAGCGTGGGGACGTATCGTCCACGGGACTGATAATGCTAATATCCCTAGACTCGCCACCGTTTCCGATCGTGGGCGGTGGGAGGAGGATTGGTGACGGAGCCCGTGAGGGATTGGTGGAGTGAAGGTTGAGCGTTCGGAAGGGACCAAGGAAGGGGCTTGTGGATGGTGTGTGCGCGTACTCTGAGGAAGCAACACGCACCCCTGGGGAGTATTGCGGTGAATGTTCGGCGGATATGGAGGGATGTGCGGGCTGTGGACCGTTCTGCATGAGAAGTGACTCAGAATCAGAGCTGATAGGCGAAGGTGAATCGTCATGACCCTGCGCGCCAAGACGCCGATACTGGGATGAGTGCGGATGGACAAGAGGATGATTGGGGTGATGATATGGATGTGCCCATACGCCATGTGAATGCAAGCCTCGAGATGATTGCGGCGCATCGACTTGATGTCCTGAAGAATGGGGGCGCCCCATGCTTGGATCAGATGGAAGCGTCGCAGAATGCCAGGCTGGACCGCTTAATCGCCTCCTGCCTTTCTTTTCTTGGTCGCGTTCTCCGTCCCTGTAAACAGCACGTCTTCCTCCATCTAACTTCGGGGAAGTTGGATTGTGGCGCCAGTCGCGTTCGTTTGACACGCCGAAATAACCCCGGTCTTCCATGGACATTGCCGGCATGGGTGTCGAAACAGGACTAGTAGTTAGACTTTTACACACACGCCCATGGCGATTGGATAGAAAATCGGCTTGTCGGGCTTCCATTTCAGCACGACGGAGGAACTCGGCATGACGAGCCTCATATTCTTCTCGACGACGAGCCTCCTGTTGTTCGAGGGCGTATAGCTCTTCAATGGCGAGACTTGAGAGAGCAGTAAAGGACGAAGGGTTTGATGATAAATTGAGTTGATGCGGGGCGGGATGACTCCGCCGTAAGTGCGGAGCATCGTAGGCAGCCGCTGTAGGTCGAGCATACGAGTCCTCCTGTAGACCAAGACAATGAGTTCCCCGTTCAAAAATACGCAAGAAAGTTAAATAGATAGGCATCTGGTTTTGCCGGCGTAATACCGAGAGCTAAATGAGAGGACTTACCTCGTCATCGCTATTAGCCCTACTTCGAGCCTTCTTTTTCACCCTAACTCCCAAAGAATCCTCGAAAGTATCTCTGCAGTGAGTGTGGTCCATATCACCGATGGAAAGATCCGTTCTGGGCTTCACCCCTTTTTTACAGCTGGCACCAACGCCGCCGACATGGGAGATATGGGATTGGTCATTGGTGTGAATGCGGGAATGTCGTGTCAACTCGTCCGACCTGGAAAAGCGCTTCTCACAAGATGGGAAACTGCAGACGAAGGGCTTCTCGCCAGTGTGTGTACGGATGTGGCGTGTCTAATTTGACGATGAGTGGTGACACAAATACAATAACAGCCCACGGACCTGGTGTTCAAGACGACTAAAAGCCTTTCCACAGAGGGGATAGGGACACTTGTAAGGCCTTGCGACGACCTTTTCCTGGGTCGGCTGCTGTTCTGACTGCTGGATGGAAGTGACCATGATTATGTGGGTTCCTGTTGGAGACATAATGGTGAGAGGAGAAGACGATGAGGGAGTCTAAAGTACCTTGTAAGTAGGGGATGGAGATGCTCGTGACTTGTTCGGAGAAAAACCGCGTGGAAGGATCGTGAAGGGGGAAATCGTTAGGACGGGGGTGGTGGTGGTCAGAGAGAACGTGGGGAAGACAGCCAAATCCAGGATTATGGGGCAGATGCCGGCAGAAGCGCTCGTCGATTACAAGATGTTTTCTGACATATCGATCAAAAAAAAATTCCCTCTACTTGTTCTGGGGTTGTCTTCCCCGCAGGGCCGTCCCACCTGCTGTCTTATTCGTTTTGTTTTGTTCCATTCATTTACATCCTTATTTTGCTCTAAATTTCCACTTCCCCCCCCACCTTGGCAACTTCCAAATTACCGATTGATCGGGTACCCAGGTGGTTCCCTCGGAACGCCCACCAGCCACTTGATCCCAATAAAAATTTCTTGGTAGACCCGCTTTTTTCACCGGATTTCATGATCCCATCGATGGTTTCGCTTGTTGTGGCATAAGCGCGCCTGCCTGCACCGCAGTATTAATAACACCAGGACACCCTCAATCTTACAGGTAAGAAAGCTTGAATATCACAACCCCAAACGCTTAGTATGGCGGGGGTCCATGCACAGTGCGTGGGCCGGCATAACTCGGACGTTAGCGAACCCTAGCCCGCAGATCTATCCCCAACTGGCAGCACACGACGTTACACACTATTCATACTATCCCCAGCTTCTCATTCAATTTAGGACTGCACGATCTGCCCACGCCAGGCTTCTGATCCATACTGCATAAGTACTGGAGATCTCAGTCCCTTGCTGGCGACCAAAGTCGCGAAGCGGAACCTGCATGTTGTCCGGGTAATCGATGGCAGCCAGGAGCGATCATGACGCAGCTTAGGTTCTTTGTACTACTCTTATCATGCCGTCCAGCGGAAAACAGACCCACGTTGTGACTCGTGGTTGATGTATGTGTGTCTGCTTGCCCGTAACCTAGCGTTCTCCTCGGTTGCGGGTAAGGAACGCCCGCAGTGTCAGCAATGTACACTGATAACCTCGGCACCCCCATGCTTCCCCCACGACGTGGACCCTTCCCAGGGTGGATGATAAATACCCTCTCCACAAACGCACCGCAGGCCACCCTTCCCTCCTTGCAAGTGACCACCCCCAGGGTCATGTTCCCATTCACACCGACTTATGTTGCCACGGGAAGGTGCCAGAGAACGGGATGTCACATGCCCGCGCGGGTCTCCATCATACCCTTCATGCTGACCTTCTCACCCGTCCGGGGTTGCTTGTTCCGCTCAATCCATTGGGAAATATATCTCGTGGGGACGCCTGTACCAAAATAGCTCGGCCAGACGATTTCAGCGCCATCATCAATCAAAATGAAGTCATTCACCACTATCTCCTAGGACTGGACTCTCACTAGCCATACATGGCTTCGTTCCAGCCTGGATGAGCCGCGCGCCAAGCACGCGCAGTACTAGGTGGAATCACAACAGCAAAAAGCAGTCACTCCGCCCACCCGTTCCAGCCCGAGCTAAGCCCATGGACTTTGATGATATCAACGGTGATCGACAGGCCTCGGCGCCTACGGTCCCGAATATAGCGTGGCGCATATTTATCCGCCAGTCGCGGCCATCAAGCGCAGTGCTTCCGGCTTGCCGTGTCCGCGACTGCCCTAATCGATAATCGACGATTACAATCCTGCCAAACCTTATCCTGCAAGCGCACCAGAGACAAAAAAAAAATAACTGGGTCCATCAATGTTTGACGTCTTGTACACAACGTAGGGCCATTTTGGACGTCCCCCTTGGGTCACTGCCAACATGTCAGTCTGCGGCGTTGGTCGCTCTGACAACAACTGCGACGAGACTGTTCATTCTCCTTTGTCATTGCACGTTCGTGCATCAGGTTAATTTGACCGGAAATTCATCCAGCCAAAGAGATTTTCCCGCTCGGGTAACACTGGCCATGCTCATGATATCAATACTTGAAACAATCTAGCCCCGAATCACAGGCTGAGATTGAGGCTGCTCTTGCCGAGTTCTATCGCCAACTTCGAAATCCCTTATCTCAATAGTATCACAAGAATGTTCTCAACCTTCACCCCGCCGTGCAGGCATGGGTCCGCGGCCCCGCGCTGGTATTCATACCCCATTACCCCAAAGCCATTTAGAATTGGTCGAGGTGAACAAGACCACCGATGTGGTATAGCACCGCCTTGCGGCTAACTTTCGCGTGACATGATGAAGAATCACCGGGTTTGAACCCCTGTGCTTCATGTATCACATAAACGTCTATTTATGGTGACGTGGACGGGGTCGGCAGCGGGGGGCTGGTGGGGCGTCTCCGTATATATTCGCATGCCACCCCATCTTACGTACTGCCTCCGCACGATCATGTTTTACCGCAACCAAAATATCTGTAACTTACACCCTCGTCCTCAACAATGCTATATAGGTGATGGGAGTTGTCCGGCCAATCAACACATCTATTTCAGACCCATCTTTGTTTACAGATGCCCGAACCACGTCCCACGTGTGACATTCGCCCCAATTAAGGAGACGCTGGCCTTCGTCTCGGTTCTGTTGGTGGGCGGCATCGACCATGATTGGATAAGGTTTGATTCAGCCTTGAGTTGTGTGGGAAGGGAATTCTGGGCATGGGAGCAGACCTGCCCTGATGTTGGGTTGGTTGAATGATATACCAGGAACAGGTACGGCCCATCTGAGGAGTGGAATCAATGTGCGGTCATATTGTGGGAAGGTATAAGTATAATTAGTCCCTTACACCACCAACAGTGTAAGAACAGCGCGCGCAACAAAAAGGGAGTGGTGCACTCACAATTGCGCAGCAAGATAACGTACACCCTTCAGCCCTTAGCTCCACTATCCACACTCTTCTCCGCGGCAGGTATTCTCTCCAGCGGCTTCTTCAAATATGCAAAGTTTCTCCTCTCAGGCCCCACGTATTCCGTCCCCAAGACACCCAGGATTTCCTCCTCCGTGTTTGCTCGCACGAGCTCCCAGAAACCCCGCTCATGAGCGCCTGGCTCCACTCCTTGCACAGGAGCCTCCGCCTCCGTAGTAAGCACTTCGGGGTTCCACCGCCACAGCCCGTACTCATCGAGGTGCATGCCACGCCGCAGCGCACGAGTGCGGATGTCTCGGGTAAATTCCGCGTCACCAGTTAGTGCGAGCAGAGCAGCGCCGCGCGATTTCATGGGAGACAGTCTGATAAATAAATCAGCTCAAGCAAAAATAGGCGGCCCAAGGCCCAGGCCTGTGCCCTATAGAAGCGGCAAACGCCGAAGCTGACACGCACATGAGGTCTAATCTCTTATATACCCCCTCCACGCGCCTAATGGCCTCTAAGCGCTCATTGCGGGGATGCCACCCACCTTGTGGATCGCGCTGGGGTATACGTACGATACCGCTCCATCTGCGTATCCCCGACGAGAGGCAGGCCGCGAGGAGGCCGCGGTCGGTGAGCATAGGCACAATGTCCCCGTGTAGCGGTGAGGCTGCACGGGCGGTTACAGAGATATAAGACGGGCGGAACGGTTTATGTAAGATGCTTCCGGGCTTGGAAGCGCGTACGTGCGGTGGAGGAACAGAGGGGAACGGGATGAATACATGGTCGGGGTGCAGGAGGAGTAGAGATATGCACGGGGCCGTGGGTGCGGCGCGGCGGCTGGATAGTCAGGCTGGTTGATGTGAAATAGGGAAAGTACTCACTGGTCTCCAGTGACAATCACTTCGAAGCGCGATGAAACATTTTGGCGGATGAATTCCTGGGAATAGGTTCATAAGAGGATGTAAGATACGAAATATTACACACAGAGACTATTTGCGCATCCTCGAGCGTGGCGGACTGCTCGGAGTGTTGGAAATACTTGAGCTTAGTTTTCTGCGCATCGGAGAGTATTTTGGAGTATTTCGGATTCCGGATATCTTCTGGGGTCATGCATCCCGCATTGGCCAGTTCCTGGGCCTTCACCCGCCTACACGATATCAGCACACCGTATAGACAACGCGTGCAACACGTACCCAATCCCCGGGAGGCGCTGCAGGACCAGTGCTGCCCTACGCTTTTGGGCCTCCGTCAATGCATACGGCTCGAGTGCTGGCGCGCCCTTTGCATTATATAAACAAGCGAAGCGTATGGTGAACAAATACGTACATCCTGAGCCTGGTCTAGAAAGTCGCTTATCCGTTTTGTGATACCGTGGCCCACGCCCTTCAACTGCCGGGAGGGTTCAATACCAAACGATATGGAACGAAGCCGCATGCTTACCATCAGCGCTTCCTCCGCCGACAGTATAGGGCGGTCGTGGTGCGTGATTACCTTGATGGCGTTCGAGAAAGCGCGGACTTTATATCCATTCCTATTAGGCCTTTTCTCTTCCTCCTCCTGATCTGGACACCATTTCCAGTCACGCTGCACACGTGAAGACAGGCACTCACGTTGCTTGAGCATATCAATTATGGCCTGGTTATTGCTGGCATTGTGGATGGTCGAGTATACTCGGTGTGCGGGAAAATGTGAAAATATGGTCCGTGTATAACGAGGAACAAGGAAAGGTTGTGAAATCATCCGTCTGCGGTATATTTAGGCTGAAGATTTTAGAAAACTTGCAACGGGTGGGCCCTGTCAACCACTTCTGTTCATATTTGTGCGTGTTTGCCTATAGCCTCCCTTTCTGTCTTTTCCAGAACAACCAAGACCATAACCTTACTTGGTATCCGAGTCTAGACTCCAAACACTCCCCCAGGACATGCAGCGCAGTTTTTCTATGTCAGAACCCCGGGCCACTCTTACAATGTCATCTTTCATATTTCCTTTCGCCCTGGTCTCTCATGTCAAACCCAGGCTTACCATCAGAGCCACTATTTTTAGCCGGCACCCCGGATCCTTTTGCAGGTTTCCCTCAAACGCCGAAAATGGTGTTCGTGGGCCGTCAGGCCTTAAGATTTGGGGTGTGGCCGAATAAAGTTTACTTTGGGTCCCCGCTTTTGATCCAGCGCAACATCCGATTGGCCGACCCACCGCGTGCCGCCAATCAAGTGTGGTGGTTATGGATTGATTTCGCGCAAAGCCTTATCATCGTTAGTAGTCACCTGTTGGGCCACCCAAATGGCAGCCCTGGCAGTGCACATGCAGAGGGGAATATTCGGCAACTTGGAGCCCCGGTACGATAGCACTGAACGGTTAGTTGAAATTAAAATTCTGGGGTATGTTACAACGCTGCTAGTACGAATATGAAGGTTTTAACGCTCTGTAGACCCGAGGCCGGTGCGCACGTTTTCTGCCGAGGCCCAGGCCAGGCCCATTCTACAATCCGCACGGCTGAACTCAATCTGGTAGAAAAGTAGCCGTACATCGCGCGGAACCTTATACGTGCCCTGGGCGCTCACGCATGAGGCTCACCGCGGTGTTGAAACCCTTTCGAGCCCCCGTTTACCACAGTTGACCTTGCACCCTGACTCATAGTGAGCCTTGATCAGAGGCCAACAAAAACACTATTTTTAGCTGGGTCGCCGGCCCATTCGCTGTTTTCGCCGGCCAGATGTCCGAACAAGGGGGGCCAGACCACCCACCAGGCCTTAATGGCGCTGAGAGAGAGTTCATTCTGCGTCCTCGCTTGGCAGGGGAACCTTTGCACAATGAAGTGGCATATTTTAACTGGGCAACCCACTACTCGCCGCCAATCAGATTGCTATCTCGCGAGGGATCTTATTGACACCGCCGAGCATCTGTCAGGATGGTGAAAAGATGAGTAGGTATGGATATTCAATTCAATCCACCCATGCCGCACTAAGAACTCTTTTTATATTATATGACACGGTGGGTTTGCCCCAAGGCTTTTGATTATTTGTGGAGTGAGAGTCTCCTATGACCAGGCCTGCTGGCAATGCGGGCTGCTCGGTGGTGCCCATTGGAACGGTCCAGCCCAAGTCCACCTTCGGGATATCGCACACACACAAGCACAATCTACCTGAGTCTCAATCCTGCTCCGTGTGGCCCCTAAATATACCCAGCGCGTTTGCAAAGTCTTTTTTTCGCGGCCACGGCCCACGATTGATCATCATGATCTCCATCGCCGCACAACGCGATTGGCCGGGGCGCGCGGGGCCAATAGCAGCCGTCGTGTCCCTGTGCTTGTGTCTAGACCACTCCAGTTCGGTTTAGATAGTGCGGGCCGTGTAACATCGGATGGCCGCACAAGCGGAGTACTGTGGCAAACCGGTGTGCCGCTGGGAGGGGCCCGAAATGGATGGGGGGCACCGAGGAGTGGGCGGAGGGGGTGGCGTGGTGGTGGCCACCGCGCGCGTGCGAGAACCGGATGCGCTGTGGGTGAGCGTTGACCGGGTTGCCACCACCCTGGTCGGGGGAGCTGTAGTCAGGTGCGGGGGACTGACGGTGGCGTTTGTCTGGGCACATCTCACGAGTAGTATATTATTTTAATATTTAAATATAGAAAAAAATGTTTTAGAGTGACCAGACGGCAACAACGCCACAAAGCCCCGGGGGAATGATCGTTATCAGCCGGTAATATTATATATATTGTTCCTTGTCTAGACCACTCGAGCCTGGAACGAGACCGAGGGCCTATTCTGGTAAATTTCAGAGAACAGCAGGTGGATAAATAAGTTAAGTGAGGTGGCTTTCTGATAATGCCTCTCCCGTTTCTGCTCTCGCTGTCGCCCAGCCCCGAGCCCTTCGTCTCACCGCTGCCGCGCGCGCAACCTAGGGGCCTATGGAAGGCCAGGTCCCGTGCGGCGGCCCGGGAACAGCGGCAACAGCCGACGGCTTCTCCCAGTGACACCGACGACGACGACAACAACGACCGACACCACATCTCCCTTGCTCACCCTGCAAAACGTCCTCGAGCTTGTCCCTACGCCGCATCGGACGATACTTCCAGCACGACAACGACGACGACGAGATCGTCTACTGGGACTATTCTCGCCGGTGCAGCCCCAGGCCCGCCCACCACCAAAGAACCAAGCCTATGGACACATCCTCTGCCGCTGGTCCCGGCTCGCAGGCTGCACAAGATGCCTCTTGCGATTACGACGACTGGGAGGACCTCAAAGACCTCTTTGCAAAGGCCGCAGAGCAATATGAATGTCTGTTCTTATCGGATGCTCATCGCACCACTGCTGACAATTTTCTAGCTGACGATGCAGCTGAGACGCTGCCTCTCTTACGAGCTGTCATTCACGAATGCCACAAGTTTCTGCTGTTTTACCCCGACCCCTCGGTGCTGTTTACACAGTATGTCCAGCCACGCCCACAGCAACGCAGCTGGGCTGCGGAACGTAAAAAGTCGCCTGACCCCCCAGCGCCCCGCGAGCGCAAATCATGGTATGTCCATATCCATTTTCTACGACCATCACTCATAGTTTGCAGCAAATGCGTCGAGCTGCCCACTGCATTTCACGTCATCCTTGGGACCACGCTCTTCCTCTTTGGAAACCTGATAGCACAGGACGCCTCCCTGGCACTTGAGGGGGAGCCCGCACAGCCCGCCCCGTACTGGCTTGCCGCAATCGACGTGTTTGAGACCGGCGAAGCCCTCCCCAGCCGCACAAGCGGCTACAGCGCCGACGTCCCAGAAGACTGGCGCATGGCCGTTGTCTGGGGCCGCACCCTTGTCTGCATTGCCGACGAAATCGTCAACACACGCAAACGGGAGGCAGACAACGCCGACGAAGAACCTGATGCCGATGCCGATATGGATATGGACATGGGCATAGGGAGCGGTATACCGCAGTGGCCGCCTGAGTCCCCGTTTGCTATGATCGAAGCACGTAGGCCGCCCGTATCACAGCGTATCACCATCGCAAAATCGGTGCCGCAGGAGCTGCTCCTGCTCGCCATGGATCTTTTCTCACGGGGCATCTTCCACATGCCGCACCCGCAGCACGGTGCAGCTACAGGCTCCGCGAGCCCGGGCGCGGAGGCCCCACCGCCCGCAGATTCTTTCTCTCGCGCGAAGGAGCTTTTTACGATTGGGTCGGACGTACTACTACTCGCAGAGAAGCTCGAGCATGCGGGGGAACGTGCACAGTGGGCCGCGTGGGCGGATTCGGTGTTCAATCAGATGAAGATGGAGGCAGACACGGTTGCGTGGCGGGGTCCGATTACGCGGGCGCGGGGGCGCGCGTGGCTTGTTGTGGGCAGTGCCCATGCCGAAGCGCTTGAGGGAGCGCTTGAGCGCGGAGAGGCACAGGTGCTCGAGGGAGACGAGGCAGTGAAGGGAAGGGAGGCGCTGGGGAAGGCTGTGAGCTTCTTTGAGCAAGCGCGGGGATCCGCATCCGCGGAGAAAATGGGAGAAAAGGAGGGGAAGGAGGTAGCCAGGTTCTTGGCGGAGGCCTTGCTGACGTTGGCGAACCTGACAATAGACGAGGCGGAGCGGGAGGCACTATATACGCGGGCGCAAGTGGAAGGCGGAGTAAACCTCGAGGGCGACACTGAGTGGATGGAGCTCTAGGTTTTTTGATTTTTTTTCTTACTTTCGTTCTCGGCCATCAACATGTACCTCTTATTGACATCCCCACAGCGCTGTTCTACCATCTATGTATCCACAACACGCCGTTACTGTACCTCGTAGACTCGCGGCACGACATCTTCGCTATTATTTTGTTTTCACACTGCTGTTTTTCTACCGCAATAGCATCCTAAATATGTATCCTTCTAAAACAAAACGGTTCATGATACGCGTCGCATAACAACTAATCCTGATACTTGTGCCCCGGATCACTGATATTCGCTAACGGCATTGCAAATCTCCCTATCAATCAACATAGTACAGGCAGCGTCACACGCGCTACGGAATTTGAATGCGAGCTCGCCGCATCAATGTATCGCCCTACTGTAGCCAATAGGATCCCGCGTACGTGCGCGGGGTCTAGGCCTAGGCCCGCCCAGGGCATTATATCACAACTAAAAATATCGACCCATGACATGGGTAAGACGTATCAACAAGTA
The DNA here is from genome assembly GCA_015501065.1 of Infundibulicybe gibba. Taxonomy (NCBI): domain Eukaryota; kingdom Fungi; phylum Basidiomycota; class Agaricomycetes; order Agaricales; family Omphalinaceae; genus Infundibulicybe; species Infundibulicybe gibba. Next base: position 1,347,751 of record JADNYI010000004.1, on the reverse strand, counting down.
GATGCGAGAAAGCCTAGCCTGGATGCACGGGTGCAGATGATGGCACCCGACTGTAACCGGTGTTGGCGGAACATTCATATCAGGGGCCAGAGTTGCTGGGCAGGTCTGGACACTAGCCCAGGACTCGAGAGTGGACGGGAGCCCTGTGCGGGGCTCAGTTTCGATTGGGTAACCCTCCGCATTCCCAGCGATTGCTTGCGGCGTGTGATTAGGTGAGAGCGCGCGAGCTCAGGTGGCGTCGTCTCCGGGGCTAGACCTGGGTCGCTGCGACCTTGGACTGTGGGGTATACTTGGAATTTATCCCCGAATAATACTCAGAGTACCATGCAGTTAACTTGAGAAGTCACTTAGCATTTATTGGAATACGGCGCAATCGGGTCAAACAACCGGTTTTTCGGTGGTGACCACAAGTATGGACAATGATCCCGCGTCGTCTTCGAGGTTTACCACGCAGAACTGGCTGAATCTTTCGGGTAGCATGATACATAGCTCAAACCAATGGTGGCGCTGGGCTACCGGGCAGCGGGCCGATGGCCACCCGGCTTGTCACAATTTGTGACATAATTGTGAATTTTGAATTCTGGTTGCTCACCGTCGTCTACGATGAGCGAGCAACAGCAGCCAACGCCCTCAGCAATCCCAGCAGCAGGCACATTTGGAGGAATGTCAGATTCGCAGCTGCGTCAGACGATCAGCCAGCTGCAGCTGACGGCCGTCGCAGGCGCGCCCTACGCCTCCCCCACCCCGCAGGCTGCACACTCGAAAAGTATGTCTGCTATTGTTGGATTTGTGCATTAAATGAACGTAGGAGGATGAGCAGCCTATCTGAAAAATCTACACACGTGGTCGACGACAACGACGCCGCCGCCGAAAAATGCAGCAAGCGGGACGCGGAGTACCGAGCACGGGGCACGCGTAATGGGAGCACACTTGCGCCACAGACCCCCACGCCGCCTGTATATCAGGCCTTACCAATTCCGATCCCCATTCCGGTCCCCGTCGCAAACCCTAACCCCCCGCGCCCCCCGCTTCCGACGTCTCAACAGGCCCTCTACTCCACATACGCCTCCCGCCTCCGCACGGGCGCCACCCTCCTCATGCAGCCCATCTTTGCTACCCCCAGCGCCAACACCACCCGCGCCGCTACCCGCCGTGGCGGCGTCATCAACTACGCAGATCCAGGTTCTGGCGACGACCTCCCAGACGCGGGCGCGCTCGACTCGGATGACTCGGATTTTGTTGCCAGCGGTGGAATGCGCACATCCGTCCGCCAAGGCAGGAGCAAGTTGGGTGCAGGCATGACTGTGTTCAATCCCACCACTGGCACTACATCGACGCCGTATAGCGGCACACCACGCCCCGAAAAGACCGAACTCGACCAGACGTATCTCGGCATGGTGCCGCCCGCGCGCTTCATCAAATCCCGCCCCATGGTGCCCACCGCACATGAGTACCCGTACGTTCCCTACGTGTGTACGCCCGCGCTCGGCTGACCTCCCACAGCGCCCCTGATGTCATGGACGCCCACGCGCAGCGGCGCGCGGCGCTCGTGCCCATTCGTGTAGAATTCGAGACTGACACCCACCGCGTCCGTGATTGCTTCGTGTGGAACCTTCACGAGCGTCTCATCAAGCCTGATGCGTTCGCGCGCACCTTTTGCAATGATCTCGAGCTCCCGCATGTCCCGTGGGTAGAAACAATCACAAACCAGATCCGCGCACAACTCGAGGAGCATGAGGGCGTTGCGTCCATGGAACTCGGCATCGACGGCGCGCCTGACGCCGATGCGCCACCACCTGCGGCTGCAGAGGACCCGGAGGACGCCGCTGCGCCTGAGTGCCGCGTCATCCTGAGCGTGCGTCCCCATTCCCACCTTGTTGTGCACAAGCTGATCCCACACAGATCGACGTGCAGATCGCGAACCACCACCTGCTAGACCACATCGAGTGGGACCTGCTCTCTCCATTGACACCCGAGGCGTTCGCATGTACCCTGTGCACGGAGCTCGGGCTCGGGGGCGAGGCGGCGCCGCTCGTCGCGCACGCGGTGCACGAGGAACTCATCAAACACAAAAAGGATGCCATTGAGTGGGGCGTTATCGGCGGGGACCAGCCCGACGGCGCAGGCGCTGCGCCCGATCGTGGTGGGTTTGGGCTAGTAAAGGACAAGACGGGGCTTGGGCTGGGCTGGGGCCGCGCGCCTAAGGACGGACGCGGGCCGAAGCCGCTGAGGAGTGTGTGGCGGGATTGGGCGGAGGTGGACGAGTTTAGAACGGTGTTTGAAGTGCTCAGCGCGGAAGAGGTGGAGAGGAGGGAGATTGAGCGTGAGCGCGCGAGTCGGTGCGTGGTTCCCTTTCCTGCTCTTGTCTGCCTGTTCTTAGGTTTTTTTGCAGACGTCTGCGTCGCGAAACATCGAAATTTCAAAGCTCAACACGCAGCCGCCGACGCTGACCTGATTTACCGGCTATTTTCTGTTCCAGCTTTACAGTGTCACACTTGTATTATCGTCTTCCCCATTTTGCGCCGGGTCAGATTAGATTATTGCCGCACTATTATCGCGTTTAGTATCATTGTTACGTGTTATGTAGACGCGCCTCACTGTATAGTACTATTATTGTTTCCACTTTTTCATCACTATCCGGTGGCCTATCATAGTCCTGCAACTCATCAGGGGAATGGTCAGGAGTCTATCGACGTGCTCATTGTTGGGTTGTGGGCTGCTTCGAATGGTTCATTACCTGCTATTACTCACCCCTCGTTTACCGCACCACGGAAAGCTTTGTATCGAGAAATCCGATGGGGTACATTCAGGATTCTATGCCTACCCATATAATGTATTCAAATATTCAATTCGCTGGACAGTAGTATTAGCGCAGCTAGGATACACTGACCCTGCAGCAGAACAACACTATCAATGTATTGTCCTCCGAGTACAAGGCTGTGGTGCCAGTCAGCCGTGTCCGTTGTGAGCCCTGAGCTCCACTGGCAGCCATGCGTAAATACCAACTCGCTGGTGATGATCACCCCCAGCTCCCCACTGCAGAATTAGTGGAATCTTGAAGGATCAACCGCTCTATCCATCATACCCTCGATCCATACACCCCTCTCACCTTCCGCCGGGCACAGAAGGCCGTGTTGACCAAGGCCCTTCTGGACGGTTCGTGGAAATGGGGTTCCGATTAGGTGGCATATTGATTCAAATTGCCCAACGACGAGGGTCGGCACGGCTAACGGGACGCGATATCCCCTCATGGGTCTCCAGATTGACCAAACCATTCACATGTATCGGCAGCTGAAAGGTGGGTGTGCACACATATTATTCCCCACTTCCATTCAATTCATAATCACAGTGGCTGAAAGCCAAGGTGCGAATATAGTCCCCTATCTGGGCTGGTCAATGGAGTTAATGGGGGCAATTATGCCACTAGACCCACTGCTACCTATGAATATAGGTGGTGGAGGCGAAGAACTGGAGACCATTATGGCGGAGCTCCAATTTTAAACATTGATATGCGTTGATATATGTAACGCTTGGCTATAATTTTGTATCATTATCAGCGGGGGTGCGAGCGATAGTACTTACCATATTAATTATTATTATGCCCACTTGAATCATTGGTGTGCTGCCTTAGCTTCCAGACGAAGCAACGCTTTAGATGCGAATAACAGGATCTATGGCCATGCTAGCTCGAAGCGCTTTCGGATTCGTGGGTGGTGCCCAGCCTAAACATAGGATATGATGATGCTATTACTCCCACGATGTCGCTGGCGTCCCGCGCTATTATCGCCAAAGGCGTGGCTGAATAATTTCCGGGTCGAGGGTGTTGTGAGCCGCGTCCGAAGCCACATTATTCAAAAATTAATGTGATTTGCGGGGATACGAAGCAGCGAATATCAATGTAGTGGTGGATCCTGATGATAATAAGTGTGAAAACATAGACCAGGATATGTTGATGATATTTCCTGAGGTCATACTTTTATTATACCAACCGCCCTAGTATAGCGCACCGTTGATGGCGTGGTGCGTAGCACAGTCTGGCACCCGAGTCGAGGGACCATACGAATACGCAGCGGGATATACGTAGCGTAGCCTGTCACCGCGTAGGCGCATTGGCTGACGGACCTAAGCGGATTTTTAGACGATCCCATGTAGTGGTGGTAAACATAGTGGTAGCCGCCAGTGTGGTTCTGACGATATCTTTAACGCAGCCGCGCTATTAACGCCTATGGAGTATAAACGCTTATGGGGATTCCCAAGGGGATACCAGTCGGTAGTATGCACACACCTGCCAAGTGGCGAGGTTGTGCGAACTTCGGAGCCACTCGGGGTTTATGTCAGGCTCTTTTCGTGCGTTAACTGTATTCTGAATTGTAAATATACTTTCCTTAGTATGTGTTGCGCGCCTGCTATTACTTGCATTTAATTCAGGAATATAATCCAGTCTGATCAATTTTTGGTCGGATTCTTGTGGGTCCGGGGTTTGGTCTCCTCTGTTTTGTATCACGTCAGTTCGGACTTGAGGGGCGTGTAGTGGGTTTGGGCGGTGGGGAGGATTGGGACTGTCTGTGGTGGAGACGGGCTTGAGAGCGCGTTTGTGGTGATGATCTCGGCACGCGTACCAGACGACCGACTCATCGGCTGCCGTCCAGTTTTACAGTATCACCAGCGGAATAATAGCAATATACAGCAGGGTTTACGTACTAATAACACACAAATTAGACGCGATAATCTGCGGTGATACTTGGGTGGTGTTGATTAGGGTTGGCTGGTTCTGTCACGGAGTTTATCCACAAACTCGGCACAAGAATGTGGCCCCGGGATGGGGCTACTCCGTCCATGTCAGGTGGGTAGTGTATATAATTCATTTGAAGTTGCAGACGGACTGGTGATTTTTTGTAGATCATCATTCACATTCAACTCAGTTGCAGCTGCCCTATGTAATATTATTATTATAGTTATGCCAAACATCACCCTTTTTTTGTTGTTGATGGATGTCTCTTATCTCACTTATAAGTTACGGTGCTGCAAGAAAAGCTTTATGTCGAACTGAATTCAATTCAACGGGGGTGTGTTCAGGATTCCAACTTATGATTTATCTACCCCAAGCCAACTTTTCAACTGTATTCGATCTACTGGATACCACCAGTGTGGCACATCGCGGTGAGGCGTTGTATTCCCAAAAGGGCAGCCACAGCCCAATAATTGCGTTTGCTCACCACCCTTCCAGCTGAGGGCTTATTGTTCTTTGAACCATCTAGGGCCGCCGAGTACATTGGTGACAAGGTTGTGGTGCCAACAGACGCAGTTCGATCGTGTCCGCTGCTCATCGCACCTCAGCAGTTATGCATAAATACAAACCGTTTGTGATCACTCCCCCCAACTCCCCCACCGCAGGATTAGTGAGATTTGGAAGGCGCACTAGCCTCAATACCCTTGCATATTTGACAGAATACCCTGAGCATTATGTTCAATCCTTGGTGAGCTTCGAATATAAAGTTGATTGACTATCCAGAACTGATGGGCTTATGATTTGAAGTGTATCTACCCCACGCAGGCTCCTGGAGGCGATACGAGCACCCGAACGGCGATATATATTTCTTCAACCAAGAACTCCGGCTCGTTACTGACGCAGATGTGTATGATGACGATGTACGCGCCGATGTCCTCGACTTGCGCGAATCCTATCTCGATGAGATTTCCGGCGATCCGCTCTTTCCCACCTGCCTGGAGATTGGGAGTTGACTCTCACCGGCGTCACTAGCGAGACCGCGGATGTCGGGATAGTTTCGAGGGCGGCGGGTACAGCATTCGAAGATGAAGGCAATGGTAGCACTTGTTTCATTTCTGATCCAGGGATAATTTGGATCACTAATAGTCCCAAAATAAGGCCTCAAACTGCTCACTGATCAGGAGCGCTTTTGGTCCCACATGGCCGAGCACCCATCCCATCACCCACACCTTCCGCCGTGCGCAGAAGCTGTGTTCACCAAGGCCCTTTTCGACGGTTCGTGGCAGCGGGGATATCGGTCGGATGCTAAATTTACTCAAATCTCCCAATAGCGAAAGAAGGCACAGCTAAAGGGATACGGTATCCCCTCACGGGTCTCCAGATTGACCAAACCATTCATATATATCGGCAATTGAAAGGTGGGTACGCGCACACATTACTCATTGCTCCCGTCTAACCCACAATCGCAGTGGCCGAAAGCCAAGGTGCGAATATGGCCCCTAACCTTGGCTGGTTAATGGGGGCGGTCATGCCTCTGGACCCACTGCCGCCTATGAGTAGTATGCCAGGTAGGGGTGAAATTGGGGAGCTGGAGGCCATTATGGCGAAGCTCCAATTTTGACCTTGATGTACATTAATATACGTATCACTTGGCTAATATCTGGTGTCATCGTTGAATTTCTCTGATACTAGCGGGCAATGGGGCCTACCGCATTGATAATCTTATATCCATCCACCCACTTATTTAACCATTGATATGCCGCCTCTGCAGCTTCCAGACAAGAAATGACTCGGACGAGCGAGATAACATCTATACTGACTCCAAGCGCTTCCGGATTTGTGAATGATGCCTGGTCCAAACACCGGCATAGGATATGATGTTGCTATTACTCTCATGATATCTCTGGCGTTCGGCGCCGTTGGCCTGGCCTGCTGTGAACACATTTCTGGGTCGAAGGGTTGCGAGCCGTATCCACGTACGGGGAACGCGAAGCGGCAAGTATTAATGCAGTGCTGAATTTCTGGTGGTCATGAGCTTAAAATACATACTAGTACAGATTAGTTCCCTTGCACCGTCGGAGTACTTTGAAATACTAAATATGTTTATCATCTGTTGAATAAATGTCTCGAGTGCTGCTTAATTACGTGCTGTGTTGAATTTGTCGTACTCATAAGTTGATCCTCCCTATTACTTACAATCTACCTCCACCTGTTGTACCTCCAGCTAAGCTAGTGGGAAAGCCTCCGGCTGGACTACCCGGTGTTGAGCTTGGGCTACTGTCGTTTAGGCATCCTTGTTTACTGTGGTACCGCTGCTGACGATGAACATACGCTTCCCCATTCCCGCTACCCCTTTGTCGCCACCGACCAGAAGGAATGTGGTACCGCTACGTAGAGTGGTGTCCACGAGAACCCAGTTCCCTGGCCGGTCACATTGGTGATAGCAATTGGGGAATGGTGAAGGATTGGCCACCAGGAATAACTCCAAGGAAGTTGGGTGTTCTGGAGCCGCCGTATGAGGTGACGTGAGCCTGGAAGAAGATTTGCCTCACCCTTGTATAGTGTTAACAGAAGGATCCCACCAGATTCGTGTTGGCTGACACTGCACAATCTGATTGGGGGGTTCGATCGAAAATACAAAATCGGGTTGTACAGTTGATTGACCAAGGCAGCTTGAGTCGTTGGACGGTGTTACTTGCGTCGCAACGGAGGTGCCTCCGGTACCGAAGCCCGTCGCATCGCTCACCTATGGGGGTAAACAGCGAGATCAGCAAATAATGCAAGGGACTTTTTCCAAGCGCAACGAATCGACCCCAGGGTTGGTTCGTGGTTCAGGTCCCAGGATCAAGAACTTCCTTGTTATTGGCGGTAGTTCCTATCGTACGGCGTTCCGCGGTAAGGGAGCCTACCGCGGTGCCTAGATCCCTGGCGCTCCGCGCACGGAACATTAGTAATGTTAACGGGGCATATACCTCAAGATATGCCCCGCAGGGGTAGCACACGGGGAGGAGACAGCAGGGCTTCCGTATAACAAATGAGAAATCGACTTACTACTGCAACAATTGAGAATTTGCGGGGTATTTTAGCTGAAAGTTGAGGGATCCTGATAAACCCGGAATGGCTGATCCACAATGCGGCGAACTTCAGTATTATTTGCAAGAGGCGAGGGCCCAAATGGAATGATGAGTGCGCGATATGGGGGTGTCCCCGACTCGGAGGTTTGAATTGAAAGATTCGCACACTGCTGTGGTGCAGCCTGGAAAGTCCACGTAAATGCCGCATTGGCGAGAGGCAACGAAAGTAGGAGGAACGGGATGAGAGCCATAGTGACTGGGATCCTTAACGGAAAGCGAAGGTTGGGTTTCAACTTAGTCGATGTGGTGAGGGACTCGGAAGGGGGGTTGCTTGGAGAGGCTTTTCATTGCTCATTTCCTTTGCTCCACGACAGGTCTGCTCCTACGGAATGATCCTTGGGGAGCACGTATTCCCATGAGTGAAAGGCGGAACATCAATGGCGCCAGTGACCTCAGTCGCAACCATACTCCAAACGCTTCCGAAAATCATGGATGACCCCGGCGTAAAAATACCCTGATGACGCTACTTGCTCTGACGATATCGCTGACGTCTCGTGCCATGATCAGTTATGGCCCGGCGCGGCATGAAGTATACTTTTAGGGTTGCCCCTACCTGGGGCTGAAATAGTTGCCGCGAGTCATGCACAAGTGTGGAGCCGGTGGATCTAAGTATGCACGTATGGAGAGAGCAGCGAGTACCGACGCAGTGCTGATAATCATTGGAGGATATATCATTTAGCTAGTGTGGTGCCATTGAATGATGACTCACTGTTCTGATACAACCATAGCACGCCGGATGCACTATGGCCATATACTTGTTCTGTCCCGTGGTTCTCGGCGTGGGATACCTAACGGTATCATTAACGTCGCCGCGTTATTATTGTTTCTAGTCGGTGAAGCACAAATACATATACGGGGCTATTCGCGGAGATGGAGCTTTCCACAAAGAGATGCCAGCGAGCATGTGTCGCGGGCCGCGCTATTCTAAGATATTTGCAGTTCCTTTCGTGCGCCATTGAATGTCGACGGCGAGTATTTCACACAGCCCAAGATCAGAATATTGTCGATGGGAAAAGTTATTATCGTGACTCGTCAGCCTCACGCCAACCTGACAAAGGCACCGGCACTCCGTTTTCTGCGTGCCGAATTTCATACGCTTGGAGAATTCCAAACAGCAAAGTTCTATTCCAGGTACGCGCGCAGAGTGTGTGATATAGCAAGTAGCTATGTAATAGCAGTTTATTTTTATTTATACAGGAAAAATCGCCGTCGTAGAGAAGCAGAAGCAAGGAGTGCATGGAAGGTTACATTTACGCAATACTAGTCCGATTCGGATTCAATAACCGAGCTTTGGTTTGCAGGCTTCATTCCACGATGTCGTAGGCAATACGAGCGCCAACCCATGGGTAGGGGTAGTTGCGCTGATACCAGTTACGGAACGAGCGCCTCTCCGCAATACGCGGAATAGTAGCATAAGATCCACCCAACTTTGTAACGCCAAACAGTTAGCTCGGTGGTGCAAAACGTAGGAGTGGGGCATCTTACTACGACTTGGTGGGCCTCGTCGAAAAAGTCCGTGGAGTATCTAGATGCGCGGTCAGTATCATTACCTAAGCCGACATCCCAGGTGGGGACACACCCAGGATATAACGTCGATGGCTCGAACCCGCTATGCTTTCGAAAATAGTCGACGTCCACTCCCACACGCCCCCATTACTTCCGCACCCATCGCTCCGCTCGCCCCCCGTCGTCGCGCTGTTCAGGTATATTAGTCTACGTGGGGGTGAGTGGGAAGTAAACTTACGGAACGGGATGCCAGTTCCGGAACCCGAGATTCGCCCCACCATCATAGCCAGATTCGAATTTATCAAAGAAAAGTCTAAGCTCTGGCTCGGTGGGGAGCCGCCCGCCATTCACTGTCGCGTACACCGACAGATTGTCGTATGATGTGAGCACTGGCCAGTGCTGCGCAATCTTGAGTGGGACTGGCCCATACATCGTACGCACTTGGACTTCCCCATCCTTCTCAACCCAGCTCGCAGGCAGCTGGACTTTTCCCGACCCATCCCCCTTGTAGAACTCATAGAACTGGCCATTTGTCACGGGCCGCCACTCGATCTGGAATTTCCCCACCTCGACCTCACGGCGTGGGTGCTCGTTGTCCCACCCGAACTCGTGCGCGGCGACATCGGTCGATTTTTCAGCGTCAACGTCATGTACCTCATAGTCATCGTGCCCGAGGGCAATTACAGCCGGTCCAAGGGTGACGGTTTTCGCCTTGGGGGTGGGGATAGAGTCCCAGTGGGAAGCAAGAGACGTCCACGGCGGGGCGGTGAACCCAGGCGGCGGGAGCGTCCCTGTACCCGCCCGTTGCAGAAGCATGTATAGGAGCGTCTCGGCGTGCAGGGCCTCATGTTCGTATGTCATGAACAAAACGCGCGCAATCTTCCTGTTCATGACTATTTTGCCGGATTTGGTGTCGCTATAGAGTTTGAGCAGCCGCGCGCGAACACGGGATTGGAATTGAAGGATGGTCGTCAGGCTCGGCCAATCTTCATCACTTTGTGGGACGGGGGAATGTGCCTGTGCAAATCAGCTGTCAGAGTAGATGCCGTTGATGGTATTATTGCATACATGGCACTGGGTAGGATCGTCTACGAGCGGATCGATGCCACGCTGTTGGTTGAGGGTCGATCAGTCATGAGAGAAATGTTGCAGGAACCGAAGGCACATACCTCAAAAATGTACTATGATATTTCATGAGTAAATGTATCTGGTACTACAAACGTTCGTAATCACCTTGAAATTATCGGGCTCAGTATTTGGCTCTCCGAGAAGCTTCGAGAGATGGATGTCCAAAAATGCGGGTATATGGCCCAGATAAAAGAGGCAGATGTGTCGCAAATCAATGGGTTTCTGGAAAAGCATGGAAGGAGGAATCATGTTTCTAGAAATGCAATCCCAGGTCGCCCACAAGCTTTCCCAATCCCGGATAGATGGGGCACTGAATGGGGATTTGTCTGCTTGCGGTGATGGAAGCAGGGGAAACAGGAATGGGGGCCTTTCCAATAACCATAGTGAATATTTGGAATCGCTGTCAGTCCAACGCTCGATAGGTCTTAGGTTGCTGTTTGTAAATAGAGTGTATACATCCGCCTCAGAAAACTAGGAGTGATATGTCATTTGTGAATCCAGCGGCGCAGGCTAGTGGCACACCTTGAATGATTCCTCAACCTTCATCATTTCATTTTCAGAGAATGTAATTTCCTTTTTGGAAGTAGGGTCCGTGATGGTTTGCTCACACTTTGACTTGTAGTACGCCTCGTGCCGACCTGAATAAACACAGCGTTAGCGCTAAAATAACCATCACGGTATTGGACCCTACGTGAAGCCTGTCCACGAATACGTCAGGCGCCAAAGTAATAGATGGGGGTAACGTGCATACCACATCGTAATTGTTCACATATTCCCACTTTTCTTCGTCGAACATACTTTCATCTCCAAGGGTCCTTCCTGCAGCTCGAAGTCCGTTCATGATGAAACGCTTTGTGTAGCCCCTGCGGTCATTGTACGCCTCTTCATGAGGATCTTATCATTATCATGGTCCATTCCCAATAGTAGGGTATCCCCAGATCCCGGCCTAGGGGAAGCGATTTCAAGAACTGGTGCGCACCCTCTCGTTCAAAGTTGCCGAGGGAGGACCCAAGGAAGAGGATATGAAGAGGTGGTGTTATACCGTCGAGGGTGGAGGGAGGGGAATCAGACGCCTCAGCCTCGGAGGAATCGCTTTCCGAAGATCCAGAGGAAATGGGGGATACGTCCCGCATCCCATATGCGCGCACCCCACCCGAAGATCCGCCAGTATCAAGGAGCCCCCCTGCCTCAACGAACTTGAGTCCGTTGTCATATGTGCCGCAAATGCCCTTGGTTTTGACTTTCCCCTGGAGCGTCTTTCCAATGCTTGACGTGGAAATCTCCCCTAGAGTTCGCTCGAGTTCGCGCTCCTCCAAGTCGAGGGCGTAGTATGTAATTGGTGCCGGAGTTGTCGCAGCTGGGACAAGTCGAGACAAGCCCAGAAGAATATGTGAAGTTTTGCGTAATGCCCTACGTCATGTAAGGTATCAGCAACAATCGCATTGGGCTCGTGGTAGCAAAGTAAACTGATAGAATGCTGGGCGGTCTACCTCAGTCTGGGTGGACTTGAGGCAGGGATGCAATCATGTATGATGAATTTGAGAGCTATACGCACCCGGCTCCAAGCTCCAAAACGACCTCGTCAGTTTGTACCTCGCGGTCTCCCCGGTGCATGGCCCTGACGATTTCGTCAACGTTATTTTTGAGGATTTCCTCCTCAGCGCCGAAAAGATAATATTCCGAGGCCTTAGTAGTAATGTCATCATAGAGGCGTAGGCCACGCTCGTCGTAGAGAAGCATGGTCGGTATTTTCCTCTCGCCCGTTGGGCGCATCAAGCCCTCGACGATCTGCTTGGGCATATCCATAACAAGGCCATTGTCATTCCCATGGACGTCGATAATTTCAGCAGGCATCAGTACGTGGCAAGTGTCTTATACAGATGTTGGGTGTATCAAGTGTACCAATTTCGCCTCTCGCCAGGCAACCTTTATGGCGATTCGGATCCAGATCACGAATGACATCACATGCTACCGGGATATCCCAATTAGCATCTAAACAGGGACTGATGATAAGCTGGCTAAACGAGGTACGAGTGTCAGCGTACGTATGAAAAGTGGCGATGAATCGGAATGACAGAATCAGAAAACAAGAGATGGTCCACCACACACCATGGCGGACGCCGGGCCGAGCAACACTCCGAATCTCACCCCAAAACGACATCACTGCCTACGCAATCAAGGCCTTCCAGGTTCCACCTCACAGACTGCCAAATCCGACCTTAATATACACCCCAATCCATTGATGAGTAAAGCAGTTGCTGGAGGGAAGATACGAAGCTGCGAAGGACCACATGGAAATCGTACAGCCCATGTGCCTGCGCATGAAGTGGGAGGCCAAAGCTTGGGTCAATCCGACCTACGACCTTGAATTTAAGAATGGGTAGGGGGTCAGGATGGCGCAAGGATGGCGTAATATACACGTGGGGAAATGGACTTGAGGGGCCCAGTTAAGTCTAACGGAAGAGCGAGATATATTAAGGTATGTTAATAGATGTGAACCTATTTGGATATAAATAACGACGTTAACTGTCCTTGTCTGCTTCAACAAGTGCTGTGGCTAGCTTAGCTAGGAGTTCTTCTGAACGAGGATTTCGTGGGAAGTGTCGTCCATCACCAGGCCTGGATATGGGGGGTGAGCGGCGATCTATTTGTAGATTGATCTACTTACGAAGAGCCTCCGAGCCAGAGGCGGTATAATAAACCATATTTGCGGTTCAAGCCAAATACCTGGGCCCAATTTTTACGCCAGCCAATATCGTACAACCGGATCTTCTTATGAGCACGCTTAACAATACGGCGTTGGGGATAAGATAATTCAGGCTCGATTGGGGGGTCGGATAGATCATGTCCAGCGCGTGGCAGTGGTGTAAGATGGCGAAGAAGTAAAAATGGAGACATGCTTTCTAAGGTGGTTTGATTCGTGCTGCGGCCCGGGGTATACCAAGATGAGTAATTCATAGTGATTGAGTCCAAGAAGCACTTACGAGATTAGGTATACATGGTACAAGAAGAAAGGCCCAATCACGAGTGTGAATATTATGCCTGCAGATGCCAGGAGTAATTCATGCACAGGTATGGTCTCATTCTAGACGAACCGAGTTAGTTTGTGCCATCTATTCGCGAATATAATTCACCTACAACAGTCAAAGGATTACTGAAAGCATACCATAGGGCAAATATCATAACAATAGCAACATACGCAGCAAGGAGTGTAACAGAAAAGAGGAAGTGGACAAAAGCGGGGTAGGTCCTGTGTCCCTGCAACAATGGTGAGAACCAACAGTGGAACTTGAAACGACTTGAGACTAACAACACATCTAGAGCCAAGCCATGGACAATGGTGGTCTGCTCAAGTCAGCCCATAGCCATGGGTACGGCGTAACCACCTACCCATCTTGAGAACGCATCGGCCACAGTATGAACAGTGATGTGTACGTTCGGGTTTAGGTGCCTGCTCTGTAATGAGATTTACCTCAACAAGATTTTGGAATAACTACCCAGCACTTGCGGCACCATCTCCCGGGAGCAGATAAATCGTCTTCAGGATTCATTAAAGCCTCCGATAGTTCAATATCTTCCCCCTCGCGCATCGGAGATACATTCGAATCGATGGAAACTGGGCCTGGGTCACGGACCACACACACGATAAGGGATGACACCGCCATGAAAGTGAGAGTGCAGGTTACAAGGAGGTGAATTGCAAAAAGGTATGGTCGATGTAAGGTTTGCAGATGGAAGTCGACGAGCACATAAAGCAAAGACGGCTGAGGTGCGAATATAAGAAACACAGTTCCTACATTGCATGGTTAACTCTCGACCAATTTTGAAGAAACGAAGACAACTCACCACAGAGAGGAAGATAATGGTACCAACGCCTCCTTGGCACGTCCGAGGCGTCGTCAGAGCTTGAAATTTTCATGGGGTTCGTCCCAGGGCTGAAGGATAAAAGAGGCTTTGGTTGCACCATGGTAGCGTATCCGAGTTTACTTGTTTTGTAACGGTATATCAGCCATGGGAATCGTGGTTCAGCCGCAAGCCAGCTGGGTGCTGTCAAATCGCCTACGCGACGATTCGAATAATCGCAATCTGGCTGACGTGTGTCGCTCCCACGTTCCTGACATCGGGGATCCGAACAAAAGATTGGCTACGTACATACGTGATTCACCCTGAACAAACCTTGTATTGCTTTTCAAAAGTTCAAATATCACACATTCTACCCGAGATCCCAGAGGCAAGAAGCGGGAGAACTACATTCATGATGGTTGGACCCTCGACGCCCAGGAAGATCCCGAGGAGACCCTAGTTAATCAGATGCAAATACCTACTCGGCTAAAACGATTATTGCCGGTTGCATGAAATTGGGTATTCCAAGTATACACACGCCGGATAACCTGACGTTTGAACCGTGACTACACTGACGGACTGGCTGGCAGCTAACGGCAGATGGCACCGCTTCACCAAGCCCTCAAATTTGGCCCAGTGGAACGGGGGAATCGGGTAGCCAGGTGTACCAAGGCAGCATCGACCCTCAGTGGAGTGTTGGCGCGTATGTCGTGTGTTTTATGTCCAGATACGCCTCTGAACGGCCTTGGCTTCCACCAGTGTCCCGAATGGTGGTAAGTGTGTTTTGGTATTGATTTTGTTGGGTCCAATCATTCGACGAACAGGTTATGTGTTGGCATTAATCGTTGACGCTTGCGTGCACCATCAACAATCCACGACACATCCAGATCCTATTCATGTCACCGCGCACTATCTGAGAACGTCCTCGATCTCCCCTTTCGAAATTCACATCCGTGTCATTAAGCATGGTAAAGGATTCACAAATTTGTCCGCCGAACTGCAGCAAAAGGTAACCACGAACACTCACCGCGCCGATATTGTGCTAAAATACAAAGGGTGTCACAAATATCATGACTCACCTTATATTTGGTGTGAATGCTCCATCACCGATGGACAAGGTTAGGCTGTCCATTGACCCCCCATCCCGTTATGCAAGACGCCATCCGCTTAAAACACACCCAGCCAAATCAGTTGCTACGAGCCTTCGACATACTTGGGTTTTCCACCCTCATGTAAAATGGGCGGAGGAAGCAGAAGTATTGGACAGGAACAAAGTGGACAGCCCAAACAGAACAGACGGCAGCACTGTTGGGGGTGGCGGCCTGGATTGGGGGGCTTGGTTCCGATTCTCCGACAAGGAGGACAAGATCACAAACGCGTCTCTCGCATTTCTGGTAGATATTTTCCAGAACTTACCCACGCTTCTCCCCAAGAGCGAGCGGATTGGTTTGACCACAAGGTAAACAATATTCGGTCTCAACCTGATCCTCTGTTTATTCGGACACAGCTGGTATCCAACCATGACATTGGCCATGGAATTTAAATGCAAGATTCCATCACCGTCTGCAGACCATTCGAGCACACGGTGGGACTCTACTCAACTGGCCGCTTCCTGACAGAACCACAGGGAAGGCATGATGCATACGTAGAGGTCTGGACTGCACCTACCAATATTGGGGAGGGCGAGGTGGACCCAAACTGGAGGGACAAGCAGGTTTGCCTTGCAGTGGCGACACAGATGGCATTGACTATTCCAATTGAGGTCAACCGGCGGAAGGGAAGAGGTGGAAAGTTGTGATATATAATTACATGTTTTTATGGATCAACACAAAGTCAAGACCGGGATAGGCAGCTATCCCTGCATAAGAGACCTGCCCTACGAGCCTCGCCCAACGTTTTCGCAAGGGAAACCATTTTCGGTTTCTCTAGTAAGGCATTAAGCGGAATATGTAGTTCGCGGACTAGCTCAGTAAGCGTTGAGAAACAAGCGAGCTCGTCGAAGAGCTTCTGGGGTAGGAAGGCATCCTACGGAGGAGTGATATCAGGACAGTTCTACTTCCCTTGAACGGACGGTACCTTGCAACAATAGACCGCAAGATCCCGCCGGGTGCTTGAACTGTCCTCCTGTATGCGATTGATGTCGGTAAACGCTATGTCCACCTTGTCCTCACCCAAAAACCGTTTCGACACAGCGCCCAGCTTGTACACGCCCGCAGCCTTTCTGGGGGCTGGGTGGTGTTCCATGATGTGCTTGAATACATCGATCTGCACCCTGCCGCCCAGGACTGCTGCTTCGTGCCATTCGCGCTGGCGAGGGTAGTACATTATCTCAGTAATCATATCTGTAGCTCCTGATTGAATTGTTGTTCCGTTGATTGATACAAGAAATACCTTTGTATCTCTCGAGCTTCAGGCAGGCGCTACCTTCGAGCCGCGTTGCTCGATCCAAGATATATGGTAGATCGAACCGGGTGGAGTTGTACCCAATGAGGATGTCTGGATCAACCTCGTAGATGAAGCGCTCCCAGTTTTTAATGAGCTCTTGTTCCGTTCCATATGAAAGGACCTGGGTTCCGTCAATGGGATCACACGTATCTAGTGTGAAAATAGTTCGAATGAATGGGTTTTTCTCCCCTAATAGAGACGGGTAAATTCATGAATAGTCCGAGTTGCGTTCACTACTCACCATAACGGGTCACCATATTTGCGATCTGGAAAATGGGATCACTGCAAGAGTTTGAGAATGATTTATTATCAACAGGTACGTGGCATTCAATGTCAAAGCTGAGAATTCGGAGTGGCGACATCTTGGCCCAGATTCCCTCAGCACCCTGGGGGGTGAGGTCGGCGTAGCTGCCGAATAGATCATTATATGGATGGCGGTGGCTGACACAAGAGCACGTACTTGATAAAGAATTCGATGTGACACGTTGATACTTTATCAGCAGTGCTGACGGGCTCGTATTTCTGCGGGGGTGCTTGCACCCATGTCATTGCAGAAATCTGAGATATAGGTTCGTAAATTTGACCAACAGAAGATGTGCTAGATCACCTTGCAGTCGGACATGAAGCGCGCGATAATATCAATAGGGCCTTCAAAACAGCAGTCCGGTTCTGTGAAAAGGCCTCGGTAGGCACAACCCCCGCGGCTGAATAAAGGTGATGGCGCAAGAATATTAGACAGGGGAATAGGAATATATACAATATACTTATCTCTGGTTTTTTCGGCAGCAGAATCGCCCTGGGTAAAAATCTTCAAAAACGGAACAGGTGAACCATTTGCTCGAATTTTCTTCGACACCAATTCAATGTGGTCGATGGCCTCGGGATAATCGATTAGTTTATTCTAAACCCCCCGTGAGTCTTCGAATTCAGAGCATAAAAAACCCACCTACATTCAATAGGAGACGAGGGGACCGAGGTCGTCGTCTGAAAGTCCAGGTGGCGAGGGATAGTAAAAGTAGGCAAGAAACCCTGTTACACGGGCAAGGACGGTGTAGCCTTCCTGTTAAAAGTTTACCGTGAGTTTTCCAGCCACTCGCATGAAAGTTTGCGCAAACCTCGGTGACACCAAACAAGTGGAGCTCTCGGTCTTCCCATTTACGGGTGTCTATCTGTTGGAAATCTAAACCAATTAACTCATGAACTAGGTTCGCTAGAAAATATATAACAAACCAATGGAGACGTTTGAGTCACTCAAGATTATCGGCGGTGAGGGGCGGGTCCACTTGTCAAGCGCTATACGAGGAATATTTTAGAGGAATAACAGACATGATAGTATTGTAAAGACACCCACACTCTTTACCCATCTCTCGTAGCACGTCAGCGAAAGATGCTGCGGGTACTAGTCGACGCCTCTTGACATCCGATGTCGCCATGACCCTCGTATTAGGGTCGATTTCAGCACTGTAATGATTTGCATGAGAAATGGAGTAAAACGGTGATACTGGTCCACGCAACTCGCTGGTTTTCCTCTTCGCGGTGAAAGCTGGGGCCATTTGGATACGAGATTTTTATCTCGCAACAAGTTCTAATATGTCCGGATACATGAGACAAATTAGTTGAATTTAAGACATCGGGAGTGCCAAATAGTCCCATCCCACCCCTATAATTGCATTAGGACGTAGAATTTTCTAGTAAAACCGCTCATACTTGCAGCTCGCAGTTGAAAGTCAGGGAAAATTGTGTTAGGGGTACAACCAAACGTGCGGGTTCGAATGAATTCACGATCGGTGGCTGTGCGTAGCCTGTTGATAGATATCGTCCTGAGTGAAGTAGGCAGCGACAACACCCTCACTGCAAGGAGTATCAGAATCATAAAACGAGTTGCGGGGCATACATTCTCAGTCTCACGTATCCGATTTGTGCGTTCAGCCGCTCTGGCGCTGGGGTTATCTTCGACGCATGCTCGATAAAACCCCTTTACGGAGATATTTGGGCATACAACATCTGGAGTGTTCTGCCCCTGCATCGCCATCGTGTTGGACCATGATACATGATGCATGGGGCCTGAAGGGATGCTACTTGCTCATTGTAAAACGATAATTAATCGGGCTTAATACTGTTTATGCGAGTGCGTTCAATGACAAGTGCGCAAGACCACGCACCCCGTTCAATAGTTTTTTTTTTTGGTGGAGCTGTTCATGGTACAGCAACTGGCCTTGTATTAAAGCATAATAGTCAGGATTCGCACCCCTTTAGAGTCCATGACGGGAAACGCGTTACGCGCGCCCTGTTAATCAGAGAAGAAGAACCTCAGCGGCTGCGCCCCGGCTCATCTGAACTTACACCCCCCCAGCCGAGGTAAGCCAGTATCGCACACGCGCTCGCTGCGACGATTATGTGAGCAGCAGACTCGAAGGCCTCAACCGTCACACCCATATGCAACCAATCTGCCCACCCTGCTCAGCTACTATCTATCAGCACATGCACCATCAACTTTGTTTCTGCTGAGAACAATACCATGCTGCCCAAGTTGGAGAGTGTGACGGCAAGTGCACCATTTGATTTCGCTGCTACCAGGAACCTGCCCCCCACCGCCGATAGGAGCTTAAACGGGAGTACTCAACGAATCGGGGAACGCGGGCACCTGGGATTTGATGATTTATTATAGATATTGCGCAGGCAACGCTGTACAATTATAGTAGTGCAGGAGTATCAGACATCCGGATCAGGGGCTCTCGGCTCTTCGCGCTGGATGATCACCCCGAGATCGACGACGGTGTAGAATGCAAATGTCTTTATCTCGGGACCCTTCTGCCCGGCCTTTGACGGGCTTTCCCCGTCGTTGCTCTCCGAGGGCGCGGGGTCGTCGGAACGGTAGGTATATGATACCAGCATATTGAACTGTGGGGTGTTAGTTGCATTTAACGCACATGCAACATTGTGCTTGCCTTCACATTCCCTCTTGCTTCCTTCCCGATGACAACCTCGCCACCCACGACCGTCACGTTGGCCCTCTCTCCAGGACGCCGACGGTCTTGACCCTCCCTTTCGCGTCCCTCTCCCTCCCGCCCCGCCCATCAACATCCCCATCTTCGGCCCCAAACATCTCCTCGTCGTCATCATCATACTCCCATGCCTCCGCGAACGCAGCCACGGTGAACGAAGAAGTCGGAAGTGACACGGCAAATGGCGGCCGCCGCGCCTTCTCTAGCACCGCCCCCTCACTAGCAGAGACGTGCATCCGCTGCACCGAAAGCCGCACTTGGATCGGATCGTACAAGGGGTTCGTCAGTGCTAGGTGGAACGGGTACGTTTTCCCAGCATGCATTCCGGCATTAGCGGCGTCCTCATCCCCAGACACAGGCGCGGCTGCTTGTTGAGGGAGCGTCGTGCGTCAGAGGAAGCGCTGGCGTGCCGGTGGGGGAGTGTCACTGTGATGGCGGGGAGGTAGTTGGCAGCCACGAGCTTGATTTTGTATCGCACGGATTGCGCTTTTTGCTCTGGCTTGATTAGGATATGTGTGCAGGCTGGGCAGCGTTTCGATTGCTTCGAGTGGAGAGGAATCCGGAGTGGTTTGAGTTCGCTTAATAGGTTAATCAGGAGAGTGACCCGCACTGTTAATCAAATACACACTCGGTTTGTAGTGGGGACGTCCAGCTATTCATCCACCGTTGTTCGAGGCTCGCGACTTCCTCAATGGTCTCCAAATGCCTCATGAATTCAACGTCGGCCTCCCCTCCACCCGTTCCGACCGCGCTCGCGCTCGTAATGTTCAGCCGACTTTTATACTCCAGCATCTCATCCTTATTCGTAGACCTATCCCTTCCAGCTCGATTCGTGCTTCGACCATGGGGGTTATACTTGCTGACCCCGGGAATATCACGCGACAAGGCGGCGGATGCAGCGGCTGTGAGGGAAGTGGTGTGAATGTGATGTAAGTGCGCGGCGCTGCTGGGGTGTACAGCAGCCACCGGTGCTGAAGATGCAGAAGAGGAAAGTGGGGATGCACGGATGAATGGTTCAAAATGCTCCTTCAGACGGTCAAACTCCAGCGAATCGGGGGCCGAGTCCTCGAACTTTTGTAGCTGAGCTAGAGGGATCATCAATGTGGTGCAGAATAGTACTAGTAGAACGAACCGGCAAGACCGGTGGGCTTTTCGAATGTAATATCGACCTCGGTCGAGTCCCATCTACAATGGTTACAATAGAGGAAAAAGGGGGGTTCACCGATTGTGCTGATCGTGGCCGAGAGATGGCCATCGTTCGATTCTGGTGGATCCGAAGGCACAACGGAGAGGGTGTTGCGGCAAATCGGGCACATGAAGCAGTTTCGCGCACATCTATCGCCGAGTTCATTATCACACCACCAGTTGACAGTAAACTCACCTACCTGTTCTTTTCTGCGCGTACGCTAGCACTCGGAACTTCGAACAAGCAATTTGGGCAATAGTATGTGCTGACTTCAACCGCTACACAACGATTACATCTGACCGCATCGCACTCCTCGCAAAAGAAAAGGGTGTGTAATGGATGAAAGCTATGGGAGGACGACGCGAGATGAGGGGGAGGGGGTGCTGGCGAATTTGAGAGACAGGCGCAGTGATATTGTACACTTGGTACCATGGACATTATGGAACTTTTGGAGCCAGGCTCAATCGCGTGTAGCTTGCTGGTGCTGCACAAGTTGGCGGTCACTGTGACCGTAATGAGCCAGCACAGCCACCGATCGTGTTTCGTAACCTTCCACCAGCCTCGTGTCCGCACCTGCAGTGACCACAAAGATTACAATTGAAGGGAAACAGATAGACTCGCAGGAGCATTGCCTTCGTCGACAACAACAAAGTTGGACATCTAGCCTGAAGAGGATCCAAGTAAACGGCCCGAAGATCATGTTGCAGCCCAAGGTTTCCCATACTTCCACAGCTACCGATAACTCTTACTAGTACCATAAATATACCCATCCGATGACCCCGCCCTGGAGCAACGACGATGTCCATCAAGTCGGGCAGAAGGACCTCAAAATAAAAGTCCTCACGTTCTACATACGCAGTCGTCGATCGTCTCCATCAAATCCGATTCGGATATCTGGTATCGCTGTATACTAATTATTCGATGTTGCCCTTCTACGCCCGTGAAATATATCACTGGAATCCCAAATACAGGTGCCCTCGATCTCATCTATCCATTTGTCCCCGCACTCATCAGGACGAAGATGATGGATTGGACGACTGCACCAACAACCACAGTGATGGCAACGGTCAATCATATTTAATGGTCCCTGCATCGATACGATTATGGATTGGTCTTGAGCTGTGTTGCAAATTTTACTTCAGCGATTCAGCAACATGTGATCTAAAAGTTCGTCCGATGTCCACCACAGCCCGATACTAAGATGGGAACGATTGTCTTCTGCCTATAGTCTGAT
The DNA here is from genome assembly GCA_015501065.1 of Infundibulicybe gibba. Taxonomy (NCBI): domain Eukaryota; kingdom Fungi; phylum Basidiomycota; class Agaricomycetes; order Agaricales; family Omphalinaceae; genus Infundibulicybe; species Infundibulicybe gibba. The sequence goes on along the minus strand of JADNYI010000004.1, from coordinate 1,325,541 downwards.
TGCGGCCATGCGCTGGTAGATCGTGAGATGCCAGAAAACAAACAGCGACTGTCCGGATCGCCGCGGCGCCCACCAGGCAGAGCGTCATTGACATATCTTCACAACAGGACACTAGCACTGACATGCACTATGGTTTGTAGGCTTGCGCCGAATAGGAAACATTAATACTATATTAGATAGCAACAACAGCTGCAATAAAATGTTGTTTTCTGACCTCGTAATTCTGATCTATCCATCAACTTATAATGGTAGATGAGTTGAAGGCCCCTTCCGGCGATGTACTTGGGCAATGGAGAATAATGACACCACATAGGGAAACATGGCGTTGTATACCACACCTGGAAACTATGCCATCCCTGAGCCCCGTCAAGCCACCCGGACCGTGTATGATGGAGAGAGCTTGGTCGTCGGACCTATCGCTAGTTCTGTATCACCCCTGCATTGGATATATCCAGTTGAAACTCTGTAGGGGAGATATCAAGGAGCGGTTATCACCATCGATGAACTACGTGACACGTGCAGGTATGCAACGCGAGGCTGTGGGAGGCTGAGGTGTTTGCGGATCCGCTACTCCCGCGAAATGAGCGATGACTAGGCCATGGGATTTCATGCTAAGAATAGGAGCGCAGCCGGTGTCAGCGGTACACTTTTTGCAAATACAAGGGCTAGAAGCACACGAACTTAACGGACCCGGGCACCGTGCTGAGAGGCTTGTAGGCGAGTCATGAGCTTGCTATAAAAAGAACAACGTAAAGTTCCAGCTAACCGCACCTACGCAAGCGAGATGGACCTGTGGTAATATCTGGCTGAAGCCCATGATGTTACTTGTAGGAAGACTAATAATGATTGAATCTGATTCACCATCATGGACAAAATGTTGCCTGGGGCTCTTGTTGTGAGGCGTTCTTGTATATCATGATGTGGGCGGCTCCATAGTTCCCACCGCACCCTGGCAGGGCAACTGTCAGGTGGTTGAATCCGGAACAACTTGATGCAACACCAACACCAACGACAACAGTCGTCCTCCCTCCACTGACCGTCTCTGAGAGACAATTACCACTCACTGCTTGCCCGGCGCGAGTTCTTCTTCTGAACGTCCTCATTAACTTATCGACGTCAGCTGGTCTTCTGCTATTATTCAACCACCATGGCGTCGAACGCTTCAGTCATGACATTTCAAACACAAACCATGATTTTCAAGACAAGAGGCAGGTCCTTTACCATCAAAACGTGGCGAGATTGGGTATGTGGAGGGTGTGCACGGTGGTGGAAGCGATGAAGGTAGTCGGACAAGTGATGAAGCTCTTCCGGCTCGACATCCCGCTGATAGAAGCCCGCTGGGCAATGAACAACCTTCCGACACCAATGATCCTAGCCCTCCTTCATTCACTAGTGAATCGAGGCCCAACTCAACCCCTCCAAACGCTTCTCAGGATTCCATCCCTTCCACAACTCCAACTACGAAAAAAGCAATATGGTGTGCCATTTTTTGGCCCCCCTGCGCCTCTGGGGTTTTCATGTCACCACATTCGTTCTCTTCATACTCCAACTAGTCCTCCTCGGAGGAAGCATTGCTGGCTGGGTGCTAATATCCCAGTTAATTTCCAAATCGACCTCTCCGAGTTCCTCCGCCGTGTTCGTGCACGTCGTATTCGGTATTGCACTCCTTGGCCAACTTCTTTTTTTGGAGCGATCCATATTCCGTCTGCGCGTGCAGAGATATGGCTCCTTGCATCCAGGAGAAATATTACCCACCTCAAGGCGTCGTGGCGGAGCAGACCCTGGCATCGGATTCGCACCCTGGCATAGACCCCCCGTCCCGACATATGCCGCCGCCCTTGCAGAAAGCGGAGTGGGAACGGGTGACGTGGAGGATCATTTGATAGCCGCTCCACCCCCTCCTGCATACGGAAACACTCGTGGAAGCACTTGGTCCTGGCAGGGTACCTGCGGGAGAGTTTGAGGGCCCAGCGGCCTCTTTCTGTACATAGCCAAATGTCTCAGTCAGCTAGCAGGCCTTTGAGCTATGTAAGCAGAGATGATCGATGGGAGGAAGTTCAAGATGCGGAACGGGCTAGACGCCTCGAGGATACCTTGTCACAGCTTGAAAGGCCCCATTCTCGACGATAGCTTCATTAAAAGGTACGCATCTCCACACATGTGATGTCCAAGACTTCAATTCAATAATCCCAAGCATTCCGCAGGACACCCTGATTCCCATTGTCTTGTGTCCCTTTTGTACTGTATACCAGGACGCTTACTCACCAGTAATGTTTTTTTTTTGGCTCATTTTATCGTGTATTGCACTGTAAACCAATTTTGATTGTGCATCACCCAACGGCTGCTCGCTTTTACTGAGTGTCTTCGTGTCTTCACAGCCACAGTTATAGAACATGAGGATCATCTGCCGATGAATCGGTCCTGATTACGCTTATTCCGACCTGACTCGAATCCAGCTGACCAAGCCAAGCCATGTTCAACGCATCGAAGCATTTGGTTTGCCGACAACTTCAGAATCGGACCCAGCCCCATTACCAAACTATCTCTGCCCCTGATCTCAACATGACTCACCTCCTCCATCTCCAGAAACGGAAGCAGCTACGGAATACATATTTCCAAGGTTTTGGAAATGTCCTTTACCCTATTACTAGCCCACCCCCTCAACCAAAATGACCAACCAAGGTCACTCCCTGCCTCAATATACGCCCTCCCTCCCCGCTCCATCATACTCTAGCAGTCTATCTTGCGGTGAACAATTGCTCGAGCAAACCCCTCGAACAAGTACCTCCCGGTCAACTCCCACTGGGACATATGTGAAGAAACTCGGAAATACCGTCCTCTTACTGAATGATCAAGAGGACGGTGTTGAGCAGCCAACCTATGGTCGTGGCGGTACCATAAGTGGCATCCTCTGCTTCGAGGATTCTGAGGGCATTTCCGAAGTTGTGGTGAAGGTGCGTTCCACCCGCGCCTGCCGCAGTCCATGCTAAATATTACTTAGGTGAATGGAAAACTCAATGTAACTATTTCCGAGGGGGGATCGAATTCCACCCCGACCGTGCACTACAAATATGCTGTTTGGACAGCGACCAAAGGAGAGCCGTTGTGCCCTAGTCAGCTCTCTTTCTCCTGCCCACTACCTGTTTCCTACGACCACGCTGGTTCGTCGCGGCCACTTCCCCCCTCCTACTGCGCCGCATTTCGTGGTGTGCCCGCATTAATTGTGAAATGCGCATATCGACTCGAAGTGTGCATCACCAGGTCGAGGCACCGCGCAATCGATTTTTGGAAAACAACGAAAAGGTATGAAACACGTTGTAGGGCTTACAAAAAATTCTCAGCCATGTATTTCAGGTTCGTTGTCCCGTTCAAATACCACCCACGAACACGGTCCCATAGACCAATAATCCCCACGGATGGTTTTTTCTCATCCATCAAAACCCTACCCGAAGAATGGTACCAGTCATCTTCGACGGTAAAAACACAACCATCATCCGAACTCGGACCCATAGAAGCCCATGTAAGTAATCGATTTAATAGACACCACTTAATCCTCATCCCCTTTACAGCTGCTGGTACCCTCAGCACGAATATACGGGTTATCAGATATTATACCCTTCCATTTACAGCTCTCAGGTTCAACCCTTGCACTTCGTGAACTGCTACAGCCCTTGGTACCTGCCCTGAACCGTGTTACCTCGGCCGATTCTCGATTGTCGCGCACATCCAGCCGTGCTTCAAACCCATCAATACCGAAACTCCCCGTCCGAGTGTATCTCTTGCGTCAAATCTTAGTCGAGGTACGGGGGATAAAGTCTTGGCGCAACGTTGAGATCGGAGAGGGTTCATTAGTCGCTGTCCCTCCTGACTCGGAATCTGATGAAGAAACCTTAAACTGGGAGGGTGAGCTGCGGTGCAACGATGATGTCTCCGTTGGTGGTTTCACTACAGACACCGTTTCTGTAAAGGTATGTGCTTTCGCCAAGATTTTCTCATACTTGGTTCCAACCCTCGCGGACACAGGATTTCATCATACTCGCCGTAACTCCATCAAGCCAAAATAAATCGCAATTCCTTCCGATGCAAGATAGCCTCCCCATTAGGCTTGTCACTGATTCGTGGGCCGATGTTCCCGGATTTGAGTGGCAATGAGTGTCCAGCAGTATTCCTTCCACCATCCTCTATCATATCTTGATACCTCATGTATTGTTAGCATTATGACTATGACTATTATGATACCATTCGCATTGACCGGGTTGCATATAATATACCATAGATGTCATTATTAGATCATTATTATTCCATTATGTACTCGGTAGTTCATGTCCGTGAAATGTAGCATGTTTACAACGATCCCGAATTGCAGGTGATTGGGTATGTAGCAATTCTAGACTTGTCGAACATCGACAGCAGGCGATGGGTTGTGGTACGAGGGGGGATTTGATGGCGTAGGACTCGGTTGTAAAATTGGGGTTGAGGGCGGTGATCGCCGTTTGGTGGAACGGCGGCTTCTTCGGCACCTGTACAAGAGAAACCCAGCTAAAGCCACTAGAATGATACCAACAACGACAGCGGCCACGATGTAGGGGCTTGTGTTACGTGACGAGCCTGCCGTCACCGCAGTCAGTGTTTGGGTTCCAGTTGTATCCACCCCACCGAGGCGCGTATCAACAAACTCGCGATGGGCTAGAAACCCGTTAATAGGAAATTTAGGCCAATGTTAACGTTCCACACCTTTCGCTGGATCCGTAACAGACAGGCATTGGATGTACGGATCATTTCTAACGGTTGAGCCAAGAATGAAGTCTCCATACGCCATCAGGGTATATGTATTTCGGACTAAATTGAGTGAACTGAGCTATACGCAAGGGTGAGGTAGCGGTGTGGCGTACTGAACGTCATCCCAAGAATGATATCATAAAGAGGGTCGGCGCCCAAGTCAAATGAAACGGGCTGGAACTGATAATACAATTAAACGGAGCTGAGCAGATCATGGGACGGAGCTTACAGATCCCAAGCATGAGTTTTCGCCCTTTGAGTTCTTTAGTGGTCCCTGGCCCAGGAAGAGTGGGCTCCTAAACACAATGAGCTATTGGGCGCGTCTTCGGAAATGGGCGCTCACATAGTTGCGTCCAGGGGATGAATGGGAAATTTCTTCCCGCCCAGACTGAAGGTAATATTTACTTCCCTATCACAAGGGAGGATCCAGATATCCCCTAGTGTCGGAATGTCCATGATCTCTGCCCCAGGAATTCGGCCATATATCGCCTTCGCGACGGCACTATGTGAAAGTTAGTGAATAAAATTTGTGGTAGAGTTTAGTACCCACGCGGGAACCTGCGGAAAGGTAAACCCAGTATCGATAATGGCTGTGGCCTGTTTTTTATCCGTGGTCTCTTTGGCCATTGTAGTTATAGGTATCACTTTTCCATCCGGCCCATAGATTCCGTCAGCGTCTAGGAGAATCTGGAAATGCTGGTTGCCTCGCTGGTCCAGCGGGACGTCAGTGACCGGGAGTCGAGGTTCATTGATTATGTCTTCGTATCCCTTTGCCACTTCCCCCACCGTGAATTTCCCAGCGAATGTACTAGTTGGATCTGAATACGTCAAGATGACATCAGTTCCGTAAAAAAAAAAAAGGGAATGACATACCAGTGCTTCCATACCGGCTCAACAGGAATGTCACAAACGTTGGGAGAGATTGGTTTTGGAGAAAGATCCGGTCCATTACTCCAGCGGCGGAATCAGATCTTAGCTCTTGGTAATTCTTCGAAGCGACATTGGGTCCAAGACCTGAGCGAGGTCACTACGCGGTGAACAGAGAGACGGCGGGTCATACCAAGGATCCCACGCCCATTGCTTTGATTATTAGGGGCAACCTCCACTGGTAATGCATGAGGGAGGAGGTAGAAGCGTTTCAAGGAGGACTCACAGAACGTTTGATTTGGGATAGTAAATCCCGCAAATTGTAGTTGGGCAGTCTTAATGTTGCCTGCGAAAAGGTAGGGTAAGGTGATGAAACACAACTGAGAATGTTGTACATACCGTTCACAACGTCCAAAACATAATTGACCCCGCCCGTATGTCCCGTGGAGTTGGCTCTCGTCACATTCCCCGCAACCCACAAGTCAGAGCTATCATGATATCCAACCAGATCGATCACAAATTTTGGATTGGAAGGTCAGGACTACTGACCTCCCAGTGTCAACCAGGACTTTGAATGGGATGCCGCCAAGCGTATATTCGTGTAGTAGCTCACGATGGTGACGTCGTCAGCGCGTTTGTGCAAAGAGTGTGGAGCCCCACCCCAGTCCGAGCGCCGTCCAACTGCTGGATGGTGCCCCAGAACCCCCTGAACATCAATCTGGAGGGCATCGGAAAGGCAAGCGAAGAGAGCAAGACAGACTATCAACCCAGGGGATAACATGAACGGGGGGTGAAGGTCTCCAATGTAACCGTCTTGGAATAGGACATGTTTTCACCTTTACCAAGAGGTCCTAACCATGTAAGGCGTCCCTTGAGGTCGGATACCCCTGACCCTACTATATTACATAAGAAGCCCCTGTTACGAACGGATCAACATCGGCCACGTGTCGAAGCCCGGCGGCAGCAGTTATGACGGAGCTTCACGCCAAGTGGCTTCTATCGATCCAGAAGTATCACTGCATGACAACCCAGAACCGTTGACTTGAGCTTCGCGCTGCACTAATCCCATCCCGCTAGTTCGACCATTTGCTACCCGTGCGTACGCCAACGCGCCGAGTCGACGAAAAGATTGAATCAAAATATATGGGCGAAAATAAAGCCATCCATAGGTCCCAGGTGTATAGATAGCTGAAATACCCGGAGGTAAATTATGATTCCATAGGGACAGGAGATAGGGGTTATCCCATAAGCTCGCGTATTGTGATCTGTGATAGGTGTGGCGGCGGAGGAAATGGCGGAGAGGGGGACGCGAGATCCAATGATCCCGAGTATGCACGGCTGGCTCTCCGTCTGCGCCTGTAGACGAAGCAGCAATCAATAGCTGTGGGCGTGGCGATGCCACACATTTATTATACCAGAAAATATGGTCATTGCGTGGGTGCTCGCCTCGTTTTATTTTCGACTTTTAGCTCGCCTGGACTTGCGTGGGGTCAGCTCAAGGCGGATGAGCATTTAATGGACTACCCAACGAACCGTCGACAGAGGCTCGTTCTCAAATACTGGTAGGGACAGTCAATCACACCTTGGACCTGAAATTTGGGAAGCCGGTCGCGCGCCTTTTCTCGGTCCTATTTCGCTTTGGAATTATGCCCCAAAGTCGGAATGTGGGGGTGCGAGTGGAACCACATGTGCCCTTACTCAGACTTACCAAAGGATTAGGGACATCAAGCGCAAGCCTGGACTGATTTAATACAGCCAGATGCTTGTCGTCCTCGGCGACAGCCAAGTGGCTTATAAATGTGGAATGGGGGTATAGGGGGTTCATCAAATAAGGCCAAGAAACGACGGGCGGAGGATTATACGGAGGACAAAAGAATCGCCATCATAGGCGCAGCTTTTCTTGGCGTTTAGCTATGGGTAAATGACTGCCAGGTTAGATTTATCGTTGCTTGGGTGCGCAGCCAGGTTGGGTCTGACGACTTGGAGGATGAATCGATGACTTGCAATAGTGCGCCTCCGCGCCATCATCAGCTTGATGATGATTTACCTTCCGGTCAGCTGTCTCAGCATGAAGTGGCGCCTGCAATGGAAACGGCAAAGGGACCGAATATCTTTTTCCGCCAGATGTGACGTTGGTGTATTCGACATCCGCTGCAGTCATGGGGTTGCTTGGGATTGCTTGGATGATACCTGAGTCCCTGTGGTCTCGCCAGGGAATGCATGAGAAATGACTCGGAGGTTGATTGGTTGGCGGTGACTAGTGCTGGTTTATGCTGAAGGTGCCCGCGGTGTTGTATCCATAGTCCGACCCTCCACAACGCTCTGTGATTTCACTAGGAGTAAAAAGTGTTTGATAATAAAATCCGCACCTGTGGCATGTAGAGTGAGGATTCTAAAATTACCCCATGCCGCCGTCGGCGCCAAGATGCCAGGCACTTACCTAATGGCGCCGACTAGGCCCGGGATCTACAACAGTCGCAGGAATTTGAGTTACCAGCACATTCAACCCCACAGTCTCTACTCTCCTCACTCTTTTCGCTCTCCTCTCGTTTCTCGGCACATTCTCTCTCTCTCCGCGTCCTCTCCCCCCCGACACACAAATCAAATTAGTGTCCCAAATGCATTCTTTTTCACTGTCTCTACTTCTCTCTCTTTTTGTCCTAGTTCCTGTACATTGCGTCAGGTTGTCCTTTCATGCTCGCGTTACAAGCACGCCACCTCAAGCCAGGGGACTTTCACGCCGCGCTTCGCCTGTTCCTATCTTCAACAACGGAAATGTTCAATACGTCAGCAACATAACGCTTGGTGGTATAGATGTTCCAGTGCTGCTTGATACCGGAAGGTCAGATCATATCTCTTGTTCTATGGGCCTACGGTTTACAACCTTCTAGCTCTGATCTATGGGCCCATTTTCCTGCTCAACTACCGCAGTCGACAGATATGGGGAAATCCTTGACCCTGGCGTATGCAGTCGGGAAGGCAACCGGTTCGTCCCATTCGCCCAATCACCTAATCAAATAGTTTGAGGGAATGGCTTCTAGGCAATATCCATTCCGCGACACTGGAGTTTGACAACTACACTGTACCAGACCTGCCGTTCGGTACAGCACCATCACTGCTTCGTCCTTGAGTTTGCTAATAGGCGTTCAGTACTCGTTACCGACACTAGCACATTCTCCGCCAACTTCAATGATCAAGGATATAGTGGCTTGATTGGGTTTGGCCCCAACTCTGGTAGTTTGATTCGAAAGAAGCTAGATAAAGGCGACGCGGGAAACACCATGTTGTCTCGCATTTTCGAACAGGACCGCACAACAGGCAACTACATCTCTCTCCTGCTTGATCGGAAAGGCGACCCCTCAGATCTTTTTACCGGCCAAATGACTGTCTCGGAAATTGTTCCCGGGTTTGAGAATATCACAAGCATGCCCAAACTGGATGTCGATACCGTTAGTAAACTTCTGAAAGCTGGTAAATTGTCCTTTCAGTTGGCTTCTTTTCCAATTGACCTAACACAACCTCAGAGCAGCACTGGCAAGCTTTGACTGACAAGAACAACGGTATTATTGGTCCTGATGGCCAGGCCATTAAGATCAAGTCTATCGTCCCTCGTGCACCTTCTGGTCAACTTGTGGCCGTCTTCGACTCTGGATTCACTTTTAGGTATTCCTAACACTTGTTAGCTACGTAATTTCTCTGATTCTCGCCTAGCCAAGTCCCACGCGACGTTGCGGATGCAATCTATGGCCGTGCCCGTGGCGCAATTTATGACACAGAACAAGAGCTCTGGACGCTCCCCTGCGGTCAAGTTCTTAATCTTACTTTTAATTTTGGAGGGCTTCCTTACCCAGTTCACCCTCTTGATGTCGTGGACGACAATTTCAGCAAGACCGATGCTAACGGCAACAAAATTTGCATTGGTTCCGTGCGTTCTATTCTTGACTCGAGCTTAGCCATAGCCTAACCGCCCACGCAGTTCCAACCGATAACGACTGCCTTCAGCATGCTGGGTAACTATGACATGATTATGGGAATGAACTTCTGCAGGTCACCTTCGTTCTTGGCAGACTTAATGTACTGACTTCCCTCACCCAGTGCGTAACGTGTATACACTCTTGGACTTCGGCAACTGGGTCGATACCTCATCCACCGATCGTGGCCACCCCTACATTCAAATAGCCTCTCTCACTGACACAAACCAAGCACACAAGGACTTTGTCAAAATACGTCTGGGTGGTGTCGACACCAGCGGCGATGCTAAATGGTCACTCCTCGCTCAAAACGAGACTCAACATTCCCCCGTGTCCGCCGAAGAGAAAAAGAAGAAGTACCAAGAGATGATTCTTAGCCGCTGGCCCTACATCCTGCTCGGGTGTCTGGCATTCCTCATGATTTTGTTGGGCCTGTGCATATGGAAGTGCTGCTGTCGCAAGGGTTCGAAGCGCGGGTGCTGCAGGAAGAACCCGCGGACCCCCAAGAAAGAGAAGGGCTGGGGCAAAATGGAAAGCTCGACGGATCTGCCGCTCCACGAGCCCCCTCGCGCGTATGTTGGAGACAGGAACACTATCGTACGATATTAGTATGGACATAGCTAGTATTAATTCTGGGAATTTATCATGTATGCTTCGTCCAATCGCTCCGTATTTTAGAATATATTGCCGTCATTCGGGTATTGTATACAAGACATTCCTAGCTGCATTACCCTTGTCGCCGTCAATGGGCGGGCCTAGCCTGAGGACTCATTTCGCATTCAGCCATTTTGGTGACTTGGTCTGTGGTATAGCTTGTACGTAAAGTTCATTAATCTGCTGATATGTCGGGTATGACTTCTCCCAGGCTATTACTGCCCCCACCGGCGCCCGGGAGGGCCACCACCGGCACTGTAGAGCTCCTGCAGCATAGCGCTAAATAAGACAAGTTTAGTTCAACCCAACATTGTCAGCGTGAGATGGTACAAACTTTGCAATGGCTTCGAGCTCCCTTCGTCTTTCTTCATATTCTTCCTCGGAAGCCTCCTGAGAGACGTCAAGCCATTGGATAGTGTCATTCACGGCAGGTTCCAATTTGGTCTCGATGAAATTACGGAGGTTGTATACAGACGACTCCAGGCCGTTCCTAGCGGTGATACGGGCGGCGTCAGCCCTATCGTCGACTGCAATTATGGTCACTAGATAGAAAAATGCTGCGAGGAAGAGGGCTTACCTTTATATTTCTCTGCTTCCCAAACCATACGCTCAATCTCTTCTTTGGATAAACGGCCCTTGTCATTAGTAACGGTGATAGATTCGGACTTTCTGGTAGTCTTTTCCAGCGCAGAAACGTTGAGGATGCCATTGGCGTCGATATCGAAGATGACCTCGATTTGGGGGACCCCACGGGGCGCAGGCGGGATGCCAAGTAATTCAAACTTGCCCAGGAGGTTGTTACGTTCTGTTTGGGCGTGATCACCCTCGTACACCCGGGTGAGGAAACCAGGCTGGTTGTCAAAATAGGTGGAGAAGATCTCAGTCTTCTTCGTGGGTATAGTCGTGTTTCGCTTGATCAGAGCCGTCATGACACCAGCACCAACCTCAATACTAAATCCAGTATTAAAACAGTAGATATTTGAATGACATAAAAAGCAACACACCCAAGGGATAAGGGGGCAACATCAAGAAGGAGCAAGTCCTGGAGCTTCTTTGAGACATCTCCAGAGAGAATAGCGGCCTGAACAGCAGCACCATAAGCAACAACCTCGTCTGGATTGACCCTCTTGTCGGGCTCCTTGCCGTTGAAGAACTCTGATACGAGCTTGACGATCCGGGGAATGCGCGTGGAACCACCAACCAAGACGATTTCATGGACATTGGTCTTGTCGATCTGGGAATCGCGGAGGACTCTCCCGATTGGCTCAAGGGTGCTGCGGAACAGATCTTCGCAGAGCTCCTCGAAGCGGGCACGAGTGAGGGAAATGACGAAGTCGATGCCGTCAAACAGGGAGTCGAGCACAACAAGCGTCTGAGTGGCGGAGGAGAGCTCTCGCTTGGCACGCTCGCAACCAGCACGGAGACGACATACAGAACGGGCATTTGTGGACAAATCTGATAAGATATTAGTTTTAGTGATAGGTGAGTACAACCAAGAATGAATACCTCTCTTATTCTTGCGCTTGAACTCGTGGATGAAGTGGTCAACAAGACGATTGTTGAAATCCTCGCCACCCAGGTGTGTATTGCCAGCCGTAGCTTTGACCTCGAAAACACCTTCATCGAGGGTCAAGAGGGACGCATCGGCGGTACCTCCGCCAAGATTGAAAATGAGCACGTTACGCTCACCAGCGGCTTGCTTATCCAGACCATATCCAATGGCAGCAGCAGTGGTCTCGTTGATGACACGGAGCACATTCAAGCCAGATATAGTTCCGGCATCTTTGGTGGCCAGTCGCTGGGAGTCATTAAAGTAGGCGGGGACAGTGATGACGGCACTGTTGATCGTGGTACCCAAATATGCCTCGGCGGTCTCCTTCATCTTCGTAAGAATCATGGAGGAAATTTCTTCGGGTGACTGTGGTAGGGGAATGAGCAACCAATCACGGCGGTATTTATTGGGAAGAACTCGCAAATTCTTTCGGCTCGCCACGGTATTCAACATTGGCGTAGGGCTTCCCGCCCTTATTGGAGACTTTGAATGGGAAATGTCTGAGGCCCGACTGAACCTCAGCATCATCGAATTTCCGGCCAATTAGACGTTTAGCGTTGAAAACACTAAGGAGAGATGTTGATGAATATTGGGGGTAGCATATCCACTAACTTACGTGTTACGAGGGTTCATGGCAGCTTGATTCTCAGCAGTGTCGCCAATCAGTCGCCCATTGTCCGAGAAGGAAACATAAGACGGGGTCTTGCGATTACCCTGCTCGTTCGGGATAATTTCAACTCGGTTGTTTTTCCAGACAGCAACACATCTGGAGAAATAATTGTGGCCAAGGACGCTTGGGGAGAAATATTGAAGCAACGCACGAGTAGTTGGTGCCCAAATCAATGCCGATCGCTTTTGATGAAGTCATTGGTGATCAGATGTCAGAAGGCGCTTGTGATCTTGGTGCCAGGGATCAACTCGAAGGTCCTGGGGGGATGCGTTGAATCTAATGCGTTGGGAGAAGCTTGGGAGAGAAACGGTGAGATCCACTCTATAATAGAGATTAATCTTTCTTTGCTTTTTTGAAGTCCACCAGAACATCGACAAGCAGTGCGCTCTGGGAGTTCCTGGGCTGCCATATCAACACAGGAACCATGTACTATTGTTTAGTCTCTGTTAAGTCCTTGATCTGAGTCATCTATGAACGTATAGCCTGATGCACACGGCGGATTTCCTGAGACGGCTCTCCGAGCGGAATCACTCAGAGTGCCGCGAATGCGTCGAACCGTGTCGTCGTGAATGCTCTGATGCCTATGTACATGTGTCCTGTACTACTTTAACTCACTGTAACCATGATCTGGTCATGTGATCGTCTGGAGCTGGGTGCTCGCCGCTGACGCGCCCTGCTGAAACAGAAGCTATGCACCAGCAGTGTGTCAGCGCATTCAAACCGGGGACATCAAAGAAGCCCTTTTTATATTTAGTCAGCCCTTCAGGTAGCTTCAAGTTCATCACCCACCTGTGAGCTGTTGAAAAAAGACGTGTAGACTGCGTGGTGACTAGAAGAATCGCCGGTGGTATAAATCCGGAAGTCTAACAATTGTTGTCCTTGAAGCACCAAATATAACAAAACGACTTGTGACTCTATTGACAAGGTGACGTCGAGATCAACAAGATTTTCCAACCTACAACTCGCACACCATGTCGAAAGCATCCCAGCCAGAACTCAAAAAGGTATGGTGATAGGGTGCATCCCCATGTATACAGTCTTATTATTTCCCTATGTAGTTCATGGATAAGAAACTTTTCGTCCACCTTCAAGGCGGCCGCAAAGTCAGCGGGACGCTACGCGGCTACGATCTCTTCCTGAATCTTGTCATTGACGATGCTCTGGAAGAAACTACGCCGGCGCAGAAGCACCCTATCGGCACTGTTGTTCGTCGTGTTTCTTTTATCGATGATGACCTGTCCACTAATAGTGCGCGTCTAGGTGATTCGTGGAAATAGCGTGACATCGATGGAAACATTGGAAGCGATAAGATCCTAGCACCCAAGCCATGATCCAACATAATTTGTAAACTTAGTTCGTTGAGAACCTTTATGCAACAATTTTGATTTCTTCCAGCTTGATACGGCAAGACTCCCACAAATACGCAATATCCGGGCAACGATTTGGCCTTTTTGGCCTCTCAAAAACGCAAAAATTGGGGGGGAGCTGTATAAGAGCTTCCCAGGTCCTGGTAAATTTTGCCGTCCAATCGGTTGCCACCCACACAATATAATTGTATGCCGACAGACTGAGCTTTTGAAAATTGAGGCGGTGATAGTCGCGAACTGAGTACATACTACAAAAGTTATAGGTCTTGTGGTGATGGCCATAGGCTGAGATTGAGGATATGTTCTCCTCTGCTCGCGCCTCCCGGCAGTATTTTACCCTCGGACGCCCACACGCCCATTCCCCCAAACCTGCAGTCCTAGGTTGCAGCCTACTACACCCCTGTTGCTCCTTCGCTATCACTGCTCGTTGCATCGATCCCTCTATTGTCACGGCCATGTTGCATCCCCGCCTCATCTCACTGCTTCCCACTCGCCGTGCAACGCGGTGCCTTATCCAAAATATAAGGCCCCGAAAGATCCGCAATGGCGAGCGTGATATGTCTGACTGGGTGTAGACCACAGTGGCTTCTAAATCCCAATAATTAATCGAGGCCCGGCACGTCGGATCAGACCTGAACATGCTTAAAACTACGATCACTAGCAGCAGGGTCCAAGATAATATCTGGTATGTACAAGCTTCTCGTCTCTTGCAATCGCATGGGCCAATCACAATTCGATAGTTCACGTGCATGGACACCCTTCGGATGCGGGGACCAACAGCGGTGAGCGTATTCTTGCTAAGTATGCCGCTCCTCGTTAACGCCAACACACACAGCAGGCTCAACACATCTGAGGTGCCGATCCCGCATGCGCAGCGGCAAGTAAAGCACGCGGCATGTTCCAAGGGTAGAACATCACTCTGGTATGCGATACGTTCACTACTAATCGTACGATATTAGTATGGACATGGCTAGTATTAATTCTGGGAATTTATCACGTATGCTTTGTCTAATCGCTCCGTATTTAGGATATATTGCTCGTCATTCGGGTATTGTATAAAAGTAAAAGACATTCTTAGCTGCACTGCCCTTGTCGCCGTCAATGAACAAACTGAGCCTGAGGACTCGTTGCACATTCAGCTAATTGGCCCATGATAAATGTTTTGAATTTTGGTCTGTGATATATCTTGTACATAAGGTTCATTAATCTGCTGATATGTCGAGTATGGCTTCTTCCATCCTATTACTGCCCCCACCGGCGCCCGGGAGGGCCACCACCAACATCGTAGAGCTCCTGCAGCATAGCGCTAAATAAAGTAAATTTAGTCCAACCAGACATTGTCAACGGGGGATGGTGCAAACTTTGCGATGGCTTCGAGTTCCCTTCGCCTTTCTTCATATTCTTCCTCGGAAGCCTCCTGAGAGACGTCAAGCCATTGGATAGTGTCATTCACGGCAGGTTCCAATTTGGTCTTGATGAAATTATGGAGGTTGTATACAGACGACTCCAGGCCGTTCCTAGCGGTGATACGAGCGGCAGCAGCCCTATCGTCAGCTGTAGTTATGATCATTAGATCAGATAGAAAATGCTGTAAGGAGGGGGCTTACCTTTATATTTCTCTGCTTCCCGAATCATGCGCTCAATCTCCTCCTTGGACAAACGACCCTTGTCATTGGCAATGATAGATTTGGACCCGGTGGTCTTTTCCGCCGCAGAAACTTTGAGGATGCCATTGGCGTCGATATCGAAGGTGACCTCGATTTGGGGGACCCCGCGGGGCGCAGGCGGGATGCCACGCAATTCAAACTCGCCCAGGAGGTTGTTATCCTTTGTCCGGGCGCGGTCACCCTCGTACACCCGAGTGAGGAAACCAGGCTGGTTGTCAAAATAGGTGGAGAAGATCTCAGTCTTCTTCGTGGGTATAGTAGTGTTTCGCTTGATCAGAGCCGTCATAGCACCAGCGCCAGTCTCAATACTAAATCCAGTATTAAAACAATCTATATTTGAATGGTATAGAAAGCAACACACCCGAGAGACAAGGGGGCAACATCAAAAAGGAGGAAGTCCTGGAACTTCTTTGAGACATCTCCAGAGAGAATAGCGGCCTGAACAGCAGCACCATAAGCAACAACCTCATCTGGATTGACCCTCTTGTCGGGCTCCTTGTCGTTGAAGAACTCTGATACGAGCTTGACAATACGGGGAATACGCGTGGAACCACCAACCAAGACGATTTCATGGACATTGGTCTTGTCGATCTTGGAATCACGGAGGACTCTCTCGATTGGCTCAAGGGTGCTGCGGAACAGATCCTCGCAGAGCTCCTCGAAGCGGGCACGGGTGAGGGAAATGTTGAAGTCGATGCCGTCAAACAAGGAGTCGAGCACAACAAGCGTCTGAGTGCGGAGGAGAGCTCTCGCTTGGCACGCTCGCAGCCAGCACGGAGACGACAGACGGAGCGGGCGTTCATAGACAAATCTGATAAGATATTAGTTTAGTGATAGGTGAGTACAACCAAGAATGAATACCTCTCTTATTCTTGCGCTTGAACTCGTGGATGAAGTGGTCGACCAGACGGTTGTTGAAATCCTCACCACCCAGGTGGGTATTGCCAGCCGTAGCTTTGACCTCGAAAGCACCTTCATCGAGGGTCAAGAGGGACACATCGGCGGTGCCTCCACCAAGATTGAAAATGAGCACGTTACGCTCGCCAGCAGCCTGTTTATCCAGGCCATATCCAATTGCAGCAGCAATGGTCTCGTTGATGACACGGAGCACATTCAAGCCAGATATGGTTCCGGCATCTTTGGTGGCCTGTCGCTGGGAGTCGTTGAAGTATGCGGGGACAGTGATAACGGCATGGTTAATCGTGGTACCCAGATATGCCTCGGCGGTTTCCTTCATCTTCGTAAGAATCATGGAGGAAATTTCCTCGGGTGACTGTGGTAGGAAAATGAGCAACCAGTCATAGGATATTTATTGGAATTTGGAAAGGACTCGCAAATTCTTTCAGCTCGCCACGGTATTCAACATTGGCGTAGGGCTTACCGCCCTTGTTGGAGACTTTGAATGGGAAATGTCTGAGACCCGACTGAACCTCAGCGTCATCGAATTTCCGGCCAATTAGACGCTTAGCGTTGAAAACACTAGGGGGGGATGTTAATGAATATTGGGAAGCCTGACCGCCAACTCACGTATTACGAGGGTTCATGGCGGCCTGATTCTCAGCAGTATCGCCAATCATCGCTCATAGTCCGAGAAGGAAACATAAGATGGGTCTTGCGGTTGCCCTGCTCGTTCGGGATAATTTCAACTCGGTTGTTTTTCCAGACAGCAACACATCTGGAAAAATTGTGGTCAAGGAAGCTTGGGGAGAAATATTGAAGCAACGCACGAGTAGTTGGTGCCCAAATCAATGCCGATTGCTTTTGATGAAGTCATTGGTGATTAGATGTCAGAAGGCGCTTGTATCTTGGTGCCAGGGATCAACTCGAAGGTCTGGGGGATGCGTTGAGTCTGATGCGGGAAATGGTGAGATCCACCTCTGTAATAGAGATCAATCTTTTCTTGCTTTTTTGAAGTCCACCAGAACATCGACGAGCAGTGCGCTTTGGGAGTTCCTGGGCCACCATATCAACACAGGACGGGAGACATCAGGAACCATGTGCCGCCCAGCCCCCATCAAGTTCCTGGTCTGAGCTATCCATGAATGTACGCCCCGAATGAAACAGCTCCAAGCTATGCATTAGCAGTGTATTAGCGCATTCCACAAACAGGGGACATCAGAGAAATGCTGTTACCGACTGGCCAGAAGAAGCCCTGTTTATATTTAGTCAGCGTCAATCTAAGCGAACTGCGAGTCAGCGATGCTGGCCCTTCACTGAGTTCATCCATAGTATCTTGCTGAAGGGCGGTGCTATAGGAACTATAGGAGCGCGCAGACCCTGAATCAGGGGCCGGAGAGCGCAACAGGCCAGATGAGGACGGGAACATCATGATATTGATATGGAAATAGCCAATAGCCATGGGAACCTGTCATATCTACCCCCGTCCACCGTCTATTACTCAAGTATTGGAAAAGATTTATTTGTAGTTGCATCGTGGTTATTGATAAACACACGCGAGTGGTAAATACTAGGGTGTTAGCGATTCTTGAGGTATATACAGATGGTTAAATACATGGGTCATATGGTCATAAACGGGGGTGGAATTAATCTGAGCTGGAAGTTGCTTGCCATGCTGTCCTCAGCCATTGCTCAAGGGCAAGTAACTTCTGATAACCTCTATCCCCGGTGAATCCACCAACTACGAGAATAAAGTGGCCTAAACACACTGTATAATGTGGGTCAGTCTCTCTCCTTGGGGAAATATGCTTATCAACTGACCTGCTGCAATCACAGCTGCAACCGTGGATATGGGGTACGTCTTCTCCAAAATGCTTGATGGACTAGATGGTTCATCTAACACAGTTTCCTTCTCCTTCTCAGCAGGAATGGTGGATATCGTCTTCATGGGCGCCCGAATGCTAGTAAAGAGGCGGTGTTAAGAGCAAAAGCAGTATTCGCTTCCTCCACAACAAGCACTGTTGGTCACATGGAGATTTAGAGTTGCATTAAGGATCGAAAAGGGTCGATCAACTTGCCTTTTACATCGACGCTAGCGTCACCAGCCGTGTTCATGCCTGCACGGAACCAGTCCTTAATTCGCTTCATCTCGCCTTGCGAGGCGAGCTTCGCTGAGCGCAACTCCTTGAATGCGTAGAACGAGAGACCCAACGCGGACGCTTCATCAAGGTCGTACGCCTTTGCCAGTGTGTGGCGGATGGTCTGTCCGCCGCTCAGGTCACCCAAGTACCTCACGTAAGAATGAGCAAGAAGTGGGGTGGGATCGGCAGAGTCAGCGAGCTCGTTTATGCGAGAAACGTATGTCGTCAAGGTTGACGGGGTTGACGCCATTAGCTCCACGTGTATAGGGTGGGACTTCCAGGACGACTCGGGGACCTGGAGTAGGTAGGAAATGTCGGCTGTCAACGTAGATGTACGTGCCAGCAATGTGGGATTGTAGGTGGGCTCGAGAGCCGGGTGTGTTGCGTGGCGGTCTAGAGCCGTCTCAAATGCTCTTTGTGATGGTATTTTGAGCAACGAGGGATACGGAACATGGACAATGACTTACTCGTAGACATACCAGAGCATCATCAGGTATCGAACGTACTCGTCTCGCTCCAATTTCCCGCTGAGCATGAGCATTGCATTGGGGCTATGTGCCACCTCTTCATGAGCCTCAAATGTGCTGTTGCGAAGGAGAGTGGCAAGGGGCTGCGTCCAGTCAGTATTCGACATCGTAGTAGGTGGGGGTGTGGGGATGAAAATGGGGGAATGAGTTGGCGAGCTGGGGGAGAATTTATGTCGTTATAAATGGAAACGTCACGTCAGATAGGCACTGCCAGGAGACGAAAGTGGCTTTTCCTGTATTTATGTTGACCAACATATATAGCGGGTAGCATCTTATCTGATAGGCCGACACGTGCCAACCCTGTTTGATGTAATTTCAATTTATTAGTCTTGGCGTGATTATTCCCAAGCGAAACGGGTTGTAAGAACATGTGGCAAAGCTGTATGGTACAACTACGGGCGAATGTACGAATCGTCTAAGTACTTGAACTGTTCAAAAATGCATATAGGAGAACGAAGGTAACAACATTATGTGGAGATGGAAGTTAGAGGACCCCAGGTGATTCAGCCGCGAAAAGCTGCGGTCACAGAGAGTCATGATCTGCGGGACAGGAACACAAATATAGACTCACCGTATTCGAGTTTACATGAGTCATCCTGGGTGCAGATGGTATGGAATTAGCCCGTGCACGTTGGCGGGGTTTGGCAGGTGTATTATCGTCACGCTCCTCGCCAATAGGTGGGAAGGGAGTCCCGCTGAATACCGGTGGTGTGCTGTCGAGTGCCCCACCGGTTGTCCGGTGGAGTCCGGGCGCCACCACTGTGCTAGTGCAATCAGCTTCTGAGAATGAACGACCTTTGAGTTCCGAGGTAAATAACCGACAGATAGAACGATGGTATATTGGTGTTACCTCGTTTATTGCTGACTGGGACACCCCCGCCGATTACACGCCAGTTGACAGGGAAGTAGTCCTTTTTCTGTGAATCCTCTTGTGTTTTGGGTGTCACTGGCTTAGTTCCGTTAGAATTGGATGGTCCATCCTTATTGTTACTATGAATACTGGAATTCATAATAAGCATCCGCGGCACTTGGATTATATGAAGCTTACAAAGTACACCTATCCCCACGTGGGCAGCCATTTTCTTCCGTGAAGAACTTGCATGGTTTTGCTGGACAGGTGGTTAGCGGTGTCACGTTGGGTGCTCGATAAGCTGGGGCTTACTGCGGTAGTTGGCTAACTTCTGCCGTGGAATAGAGCGGGACCGTGCACGCCCAGACACTTTGGGCACTTTTACCATGGTGCTGGGGGAGACGGGAGGGAAGGCGAGGAACGCTGGCGTAGGGGGGAAGCCAATAGGATTCAGACTAGGATACAAGGGGGACACATGGACAAGTGGAGGCTCTTCAGAGACCAGTATTTGAGACTGATGGGAGTGAGGGTGTTCCTCATACCCCGGATCCTCAGTAGTGAATATTACCTCCTCACACGAGGATCCGCTTTGAGATGCGCCCGAGGACTCTGAGGGTGGTTGGTCGGTTGGTGATATAAAATCTTGATTAACGTAATCATTGGTTCGATAATGAATATTATAATATGCGCTTCCGTATGGAGTCCACATTGGGGACGGGGTGTGATAGGGAGTATGATTTGGGGGGATAGAAAGAACTGTTGAAATCGTCAAATTGTGCAAGTCATAATATGGCGTAGATCATACCTGGGAGCATATTGCGCTGTTTCACGGCGTAGCTAGCTGGGGGGAAGCAGGATTGGTTAGTTTCATGGGGTTCACTAACCATGAGAATAGATTGAATACCTTCAGCATCGTGGGTGTGACTGTAGGGGCACCATTCCCCGCCGCTACAGCCCCCAGCAACAAGATAGCGGCATTGTTCAACTCGTTTTTCGTACGATGCTAATGTATGTGAGAAATGGCATTCGTCTGCGGAACGGGGACAAGTCATAGTTTGAAAATATTTGCATGGTTTAGCTACAGGAGAATAAGCGGGAGCCATATGAATAGCCATCAGGGGAGCATACTGTGTCGCTTCTTCAGCGGGCGTGTATTTGGGGCCTGGTCCATGGCAAACGTTTGGCGAGGATCAGGGATTGTCGCCAAGGGAACTTCTGGGGTTCAAGAACTCGAGCGTGGTTCTTGCCACGATAACATTATATCCTCCCCAGGACAAAGGTGGACGTATCGGATACTGTGGCTGATTTGTACGCTTCCAACAATGGGCCCAATCCAAAACATCAAAAACGTGATCAAACCGGGGTTTTGAGCGTGCATTGAGGGCCGTCTAATAACGTTTATGGCCATGAGGTAGTGAAAAATAGTCGTCATTTGCTATTGGGAAGTTCTGTCTCGCATTCCAGGGAGGCCGCGTCGCTCGTGATCCGGACGAAAAAGACAATAAGACAGAGCAAGCTGGTCTTCTCCACGACTCTTGATATCTTCTACGTTATTATCCTTGATGTCAGCTATTGTTACAGGCACCCACGCAAAATAAATCCGTAAGAGTGGTACCTGGCCTTATTGTCATCTAATCGAGCGTTTCCGCCCAATGAGATCTCATCAGTCTGGGCCAGTGAGTTGCGCTGAGAAAGCGGTCTTGTCCTGCGGCGTGCCCAAGAGTTCCATTACAAGGCGGCCCGACAGCCAGCGCTGGTTGGAAATGTCACAGAAAAGGGGGCAAGACCACGGAGGACTATGGCCGAACGCCCAGAGTGGACATATAGGCAAGTTAATTCCGGGGTCGCTGAAACGCCCAGGTCAGGCCCTGGTCTTGTCCTTAGTGGTCTCCTTGTGTGCGGGTGGGTGCCATTTGCCCAACCCAGCTACTACTGACCATTAGGCTGAAAACAACACACTGGGTTTTTCCAGAATAAGCCCGAGTCATCTTCGTGAGATTGATAGGAGTCGTGAATTAAACCCCATATTAAGGCCTTATGCAGAGCGCCGAGGGTGTGTTTTGCCATGAAGCTGACATGGTCAAACTTGAACTTGCTCTCCAAGCCTCAAGGGCTGAGTTTTATTAAATCGCCTGCGGCAGTTGCGTCCCCAAATGGGCTCACCACCACCAGCCCTAGTAAACACACACACACACACAAATGTATTCGAGGCACCCCTGGGTCTGGACTTTGGGGCGCAGGCGGCCCCAGCAGGGAGCCCACCGTGCGCACAAATTGTCTCTGGATCACCGTTGATGCAAATAAATACCGATTACCCCGATGTGTTCGATAAAGTATGTTCGTATGTAAGTGAGATGTGGCTACGCGTAAAACAACTTGGAGGTAGTACAAGGGTATATATGGACATGTATTCATTACAAATGGCGTGAAGTGTCATCGCTGAGGAGGGGGGTGCGCTCCGTGGGCGTTTCCGGATTGGGGAGATGAGGTTCGTTGGGAGTTGTCGCTGGCGTTTGGGTGACGTCGGCTTTGCAAACGGGACACTAAGCGCTTCCGGTTAGCGAAAAAGCCCATAATATAACATAGAGCGAGGTGACACACGAGTTTCTTTCGTTGGATCAGCCACTCATCCACTTCTTCAAGGTGGAAGATATGGTGGCAGGGTAGTACTCGAACTTTATCGCCCTTCTCAAATTCAGAGAGGCAGATGGCGCATTCCACCTGTTGTTCGAACCATGGCTGTTCGCCTGGCGCCTTAGCGGATGTGGATGCCTCATTAAGCGCATCATCGTCGAGAACCTCGCTTGTTGGAGCACGAGAAATTGTATCGCTCTCCACCAGATCGTTATCAGAAGATGCGGGGCTGGAATTGGTATTTTCGCCCTCGTGTTTCTCCCACCGTTTCCCGTCCCAAACGTGCCAGGGAAGATTTCTGACAACGTCTTCTGGGGCACGGTCTCGCTGGGCCGCTCGCGCCGCGCGAAGCCGGTGTATTAGAAGTGTGATGAAGGTTAATGCCGATGGGAGAAGAAGAATAATGATGAATGTGATGATTGGTCTAAAGGGAAAATGGCTAAACAGCGGTGGCGGTAGAGGGAATGTGGGAACATACGAATACCACTCCCAAGCAGAATATTCTGCAGTTATTAGAAGTGAGAGTGTCTTGAGTCCAGAGTGTGATGTATTGGAGGTCGCGATCAGAGAGGAAAGCTGTATATAGTCGGAGTACTTGATGTAGGTCGCTGCAATTCTGACATCCGAAGCATCCTCTGGTAACAAATACGTCATGCATATTCGGGACCTTGGGGGCCTTATTACGCACCTGGACTGTACATGTTGACCAGTGTATCGGGGTAACCGGAGGTGAGTGGGTCGTCGCCCCCGACGACGACAGCTCGAGCTCCTAGACGTTGAGCCTCCCGCACTTTCTTCACAAACTCGCATTGTCCCCTTTGTACCAGAGCAATCCAAGTCTCTGAGGGCCTGCTGGGCCCACTAAGACATAGGTCTGGACAGCCCGGGTTTGGAGGTGGATATGTTGTGCTTTCCCTTACGCATGGGACTGTGAATGAGGACAAGGGGATAATGTAGCCTAATATCGGATCCACAATCTCTGCCCCAAAAGCCGCTGGCAAACATGAACATGTGCACGCTAGTTGAAATGTCGTAACATACCTGGCCTGGAGGGAAAAGATAGAATTGGGGCATGATCAAGAACTGATACCCTGCTTTCCGCACCCCATGCCCAGCCCCACAGCCAACTCTTTTCTGTTTTTGAAGTGTAAAAGAGCCGATCCGGGGTTGAATTTACGGGGTGGGCGTGTATAGGATTAACTAGAGATGGACCGAGAGCAACCCAAAGCAATCCGCGCACCATGTTTCAGTATTTCGTCGTGAGCGGGTTCTTGTCAAGCAATCGAATTAGCTTCGGTGTGACACTAAGTATAATCAATGTCACATGGTCACTCATGTAAACAAGCTTCAAGCTTCACTGATCCGACACTTTTCCGGCGGCTCACTGACTTCGCCAATACATCCCCCATGGCCAATTATATCGTATCCTCTGGGCCCGTATTCTTCCACTCGAGTGTTTTCAGGAAAATATAGGACATTTACAGCATGCTAAATTTGAGTTTTGATGCCGCATTGTTCCTCATTCGGGCGACCAGACAATCTGGGAGGCGCGATGGGCCGGGCTTAGATCTGGACCCAGCCCCGGAATCAGCTGAAAGTTACGAGAATCATAGGGAGCATGGCGGAAGGGCACCTTAGCCCAATCACCCATAAGACGCTCCTAGATGAGTCGTGGATTTACAGAATTTACACTGTCCAAGCGGAACTCAATCGAACTTGCCACGCCCCAAAAGCTGGAGCGCAAGCGTCGCAATTG
The DNA here is from genome assembly GCA_015501065.1 of Infundibulicybe gibba. Taxonomy (NCBI): domain Eukaryota; kingdom Fungi; phylum Basidiomycota; class Agaricomycetes; order Agaricales; family Omphalinaceae; genus Infundibulicybe; species Infundibulicybe gibba. The sequence continues at coordinate 1,301,209 of JADNYI010000004.1, read as the reverse complement.
GCTGAAAGCGCAAAAATTTAGTTGGAACTTTGTCGTTTCATGTCATCGGGTGTGTTACGCAACATTTCATCATACCTAAGGACTCCGGTAGGTTGCAAGAATCAGCAAGTCGGTCATATAATCATAATGTGAGGTTAGTGAAGCAGTGGGCGTTCCGTCACGTGAACTGATGACATCGTTAGACCCTCAGCGACTGATAATCCCTCTCTCTGATGGGCTGGTTCAGGCGCAAAAGCGTTCTTTGGTTCCAACCATTGGACTCTTCAGAAAACCTAACAACATACAGTTGATTCTACACAACACGATAACGAATCGCCGCCTGATCTCGCAAAACAAAATACCAAAGCTCGAGCCCCCAGGTCATTTATGATGGAGCAACACATGCCACGCGGAATAGCGGGTAGAGTGCGGCCACACAACTATTCGCTCGCTCGCTTGGCTTTCGGATCCTTGCTCTTCCTGGTGGTCATTTACGCTGGGTTCCTGCTGAGCCGGATCATGCAGCTTCCTACCGGGATGTATAAAGCGGCTATTTCTACGTTTCTTGTATCAAGCATTGAGAAGGTTCACGTCATCTCTCAGACCGAAATGCATGTCGCTCTCCTCTCAGCCGTGGGTCTGTGTACCACTGTCCTCGCCCAGTCGAATGTTGTCGACACATACATCAGCACTGAGTCCCCTATTGCCCAGGCTGGTCTGCTCGCCAATATTGGGCCGAATGGTTCCAGAGCATCTGGAGCGAAGGTATTTATTAATCCTCCAGTTTGAACTTGATGTCGATGCACACAAGCTGGAATCGTTATTGCCAGCCCGAGCACACAGGACCCTGACTATTTGTATACATGGACCCGGGATTCTTCTCTTGTCTTAAATAATTATTGATCAGTATGTCATCCCATCTCCCCAATTACATTCTCTGAGTATTGTACCCATGGAGATACACTCGTGGCGAAGACGACTCCCTTCGCGCGTCTATTGATGATTTTGTGTGGGCTGAAAGAACGCTGCAACAAACTTCAAACCCAAGCGGATCCGTATCCACCGGTGGCCTGGGTGAGCCCAAATTCAATATCGATTTGACAGCATTTGCCGGCAGCTGGGGAAGGTAAGTGAGAATTCTTGGGGGGATCCTGGCTGATGCCTGCATTTCCAGGCCCCAACGGGGTTTGGTTTATTCAATCGTCACTTTCTTTTGTTTTACTGACTGAAAATTAGATGGGCCTGCCCTCCGCGCAACTGCCCTGATTGCCTACGCAAACTGGCTATTGTCTCACTCGAACGCGAGTTATGTGATCAGCACGCTTTGGCCATTGATCAAGCTCGATCTAGACTACACCAAAAACTACTGGAATCAAACGGGGTAAGATCCTGATTGGCATTCTATTTCCCTTTCTAATTGGATGTAGGTTCGACTTGTGGGAGGAAGTCTCCTCTGCCTCATTTTTTACGACAGCAGTTCAACACCGTGCTCTGCGGGAAGGAGCAGCCCTTGAAGCAAAAGTCGCACCTTCAGCCAACGGGGATTACGCGACCCAGGCTAATCATGCTTTGTGTTTCTTGCAAGTGTGTTAATTTTCTTGGGGTCTTGGAACCCGTACCAACCGTGGACCACGCGTAGTCGTATTGGAACCCTTCACAAAAATACATAACCTCAAACACAGGTGGCGGTCGATCGGGCAAAGACTCAAACTCCGTTTTGGCTTCTATCCATACCTTCGATGCTGCAGCAGGCTGTGACCCCACAACCTTCCAGCCATGCTCAGACAAGGCGCTATCGAATCTCAAAGTTTATGTCGATTCATTCAGGGCAATCTACCCCATTAACAATGGAATACCGGCCAGTCAAGCTATCGCAACAGGCCGCTACCCGGAGGACGTTTATTATGGAGGCAATGTAAGTTCGAGCCACTGTTTAACTAGTCTTTTGGGACCCGTGGCTCACTCCAATAGCCATGGTACATCACAACCGCCGCCGTCGCAGAGCAGTTGTACGACGCCCATATTGTTTGGAAGGCCCAGGGCTCCTTGAAAATCACAGATATATCTCTCCCTTTCTTCCAGCAGTTCTCCCCGTCAGTCACAACTGGGACTTATGCCTCATCATCAACCTCTTTCCAGTCAATTGTAACAGGGGTCAAAATTTTCGCTGATGGGTTTCTGGCCATGAATGCCAAATACACCCCTTCGAACGGGGCGCTGGCCGAGCAATACCACAGGTCTACTGGAGCCCCCCTCAGTGCGCGGGATTTGACGTGGAGTTATGCGTCTGCCCTGACGGTTTTTGCTGCCCGTAAGGGTGTCGTCCCGGAAAGTTGGGGGGCGCAGGGTGTGCGAGTGCCTTCGGTCTGTCAAAGCAACGCTGGGCCGACCGTCCAGGCAACATTCACCGTTAGGGCAACCACTACTCCTGGAGGTAAGTGTTCCTGGACACACACGACGGTGACTCATGTCTCCCGTCATAGAAAACATTTTCCTGACGGGCTCCGTTGATTCCCTGAAGGGCTGGTCCCCAGAGAATGCCCTCGCGCTCTCATCCGCAAACTATCCCATCTGGAGCGGTAAGCGCCACTTCATGGGAACACAGACGGAAAGCTAAACTACCCTACCCAGTTACGGTTACTGTGCCCGCCAGCGCCAATATTGAATACAAATACATTCGTAAAAACAACGGCGCCGTCAGCTGGGAGTCTGATCCAAACAACATGCTGACAACACCGGAGAGTGGGTCTTTGACCATCAACGATAACTGGCGGTAAATCTGCTATCGTTTCTCCAGCCTTCCGTTATAGTCCCGCGGCCGGCTTCAATGTATTCTGTAATACATAGATGTCCTATGCCACGAGACGAGATCCAATGAATTTTTTGGCGTTGCACTTGAGCCTATTACTCTTGGCTCTAGAATGTTTGGTGACTTTGTCACGTTTGCATATGATTCAATATAACGTAACCCAAGAAGCTGTGGTGCCTTCGATTGACTCTTGAGCTTCTCCCCTTACGATCAGCACTCTTGGTGCCCGCAATACTTAGTCCTCACCACTCCTGGCTATATAGGAATATATTCGTACCGCCACATATTATACCCGTGAAACAGCGCAACTTATACTATGGCTCTCCTTGACAAATTCAGACGGGGTGCCCAGAAGGCTGCGATTCAAGCAACGACATTCGTGCAAGAGAGTTCTACAAAGGTTGCAAGCGGATCGCGGGATTTTGTGCAGGGGTTTAGCCTACCAGGCGAGGCAGATAAGGCAGCCAAGATACTGGATACATTCCTTGGTATGCCAGACTATCCCATTTATTTACTCTTGTGACTGAACCGGCCAGCAGCTGATCCCACCCACCCCGAGTCTGCTCTCAACTCTATTCCAAAGATCGTCCTCGAAAAGGCTAGAGGTACACATACACACATGGATGAGATCTGTTAGCTGACCGCAGGTCATAGGTCTTGCGGTATTCCAGGTACTGAAAGCTGGATTTGTCTTCTCTGGAAAGGCCGGCTCAGGTCTTGTTATCGCTCGCCTCCCCGATGGTTCATGGTCTGCCCCGTCATGCATTGCTACTGGAGGTCTTGGGTGGGGCCTCCAGATCGGCGCGGACATCACCGATTTCGTAATTGTGCTCAACACAGAAGATGCTGTGCGGGCCTTCTCACTCGGTGGGAATGTGACTATCGGTGGCAATATTAGCGCGTCTGCAGGGCCCATAGGCACGGGCGGTAGTGTCCAGGCTACACTCGCACATCCTGCGCATATGTTTTCGTATTCCAAATCAAAAGGTCATTCTTTCTGGGCCTCGCCTGACGAATTATGATTGACACACTTTTATTGCAGGTCTATTTGCTGGCCTTTCTCTGGAGGGCACAGTCCTCATAGAGCGCAAAGATGCCAATCGCGAGTTTTATGGCTCCCCCATTCCTGCTCGGGATATTCTTGGCGGCCGCGTGCCTCCGCCGGAGGTGGCATCACGGCTGTACGAAATTATCGAAGCGGCCGAAGGCCTAGATGAAAGTGGGTTGCCGGAGGCGGCGTACGTACCAACTGCCACTGGGGACCACATGACTCTTGGACGCGAGGGCCAGAATCATATGGTTTTCGACGCCGACGGTCATTAGGCGATGTCTCCACATATTCTATACACTTGTATTGGATTTCCTTTACCCCCATACATTTCCAATTTTCTCTTCGTCGTGATTCATATGCTTCTTAGCCACTCGCTATACATGACTTGCCACTATATGCATTCCACATTATCCTGCCAATCTATGTGCTAAATTACAAGTAAATCTGCCGGAATCAAAAATATTTATCCCAGAAGCCAGCTGTCCCATTGTTGGGCGCAGCATAGCTCTCAATACCAAGTAGTTTAATTATAAGATTGTATACGTTTACGTTCGGGAATTTATCCATAACATAAACATCATTGGCGGTTGAATGCCAGCCTTGGTTGGAGCCCTTCAGGAAACGGGCTGAGAGTGACGAGGCACGACTTTGGTGTAGTAATTTGACTACGGCTGAGAAGGGTCCATGAGCGACAAACATGGCCTGCATGGATACCTCCTGGTTGTCATATCCATGGTTCTATGCGACGGGTGAAATGCATCCCACAAAAGGAGACGAGGTAACTTACGCCTTTACTCATACCAGTGTCCCCCTCCGCTCGTGTGGTCAGTATGTAACCGATGTTGGGGACGACGTAGATCGGCGCGATGCGTTCATGGTGACTAAAGTGATACCGTTCTAGCATCGTTTCATGGGTGTATACTGAAAACTTCTCAGGGTTTTTAGCTGCGGCTGTTTGCAAGAGATCGAGATAATGAGATGCATTCGCAGTTGGATGGAATCGCAGTCCCATTGAAGGCCACCCATCCTCATGTTCAACCATCTTGATTCCATCTTCACCAAGAATATCGTCCATATAAACAGCATCCAGATGGCTGGTGTCTGTCATCCCATGGTCGCTGACGAAAACGATGTCTACAATATCAGTGAGATTTCTTGCTTTGAGCTCTGTATGTAGATCTTTGGCGAAGGCGTCAACCTCTCCGAGGGTCCTCTGATCAAATCGTTTCTACAATCAGAAGGATTCGGGTAGGAAAGATAAGTGCACCAACATTAACAAGGGCGGACATGGGGCCAGTGGAGTGACCTGCTTGATCGAGCGATGGTTCGTAGGCTGGGGGACACATAAACTTCATGAAAGCCAGGGGAATATCAAGACTTGCCCATAATCAGTGGGGTCGCTCTTCGAGCGGGAGATCCAACCAATTAATGATTTGTTCCAGCTTCTCTCCCAGCGGTACCTTGTTCTGTTGCCAACTAGTTAGCATGTATCGGGATAGAAGGTAAAATGAAATAAACCTTCCAAGGAACAAAGTAAGTGGAAGCTGCACCCGTGGAAGTGCGAGGTGGGCCAGGCCTACGGGTATTTGGTAAGGTCTCATAGCGTTTAGGCATTAAAACGCACCACATAAGATTTGCAGTAACCATCCCAGCCTTAGATGCTGTCTCCCATATCTGGGTCATAGATGAGTAACACTTACCGTCCAGTTTTAGGGACGCACCGGCTCTCCAAGCCACCATGAGGGCGTCCAACAAGACGTAATATTGCTGTAGTGGAATTCAGTTTGTGTAACAGGATCCCAGAAATTCTAGGGGCTGTTGATCCATCAATCACTAGGCTGTGGAAGATGGACATACGTTGGCGACAATGCCGTGCGACTCGGCGTGTAGGCCTGTCCTTTACCCGGCTTCAGTTGCGTCCGTTCAGTAACGAAAACAATATTTACATTATAGTCCAGTGGTTTCTATTAAAAAAATGATATCAGCTTAACGGAATACGTCACAATTCGAAGCATTGCCATACGGAATGTGAGAGTCTGGGAAACAAATTAGTGCAATGGTCGGAGGTACTCATAATCAGATACGCACTGGGAATACGGGGATCATGGATTTGGCGCGTAGCCCTTGTTTGCTAATTTCTAGGAGATGCGGCGTCAGCCCTCGGTCAAGATAGTCGGCTCTGAGGTCAATGCGTAAGCTTGGTGTGCGAACTAGGCGAATGAAGACACACCTCAATCCGTCAATGGATACAATTAAAGCTGTCCTCTTGAAGTTGTGCGTGCCATTCGAACGAAGGTTGTGTCCGGAGAATGCTGTGACGCCACGATGGCCGGGCGCTCCCAAGAGGAGAATCCGCGCACAAACACCTGACACAATGAGGAAGATGATTGCCCCAGCGGTGCACGTCAGTTTTCGTCGTGACCATGAGTGGGGTGATGGGTCTTCATAGTTCTGAGTGGGCTCGGAGTCGTCAGCTGAAGCAAGGAGACCCTTGCGCTCTTCCTCCGAGGAGGATGTAGAGTAGGGGGATTTAGGGGGTATTGGGGGCATTGATTATTGGATAATAGATTCGGGGTATCTAACACCCTGACGAGCTAGAACAGTGGCTGTTGGGTATGGAAAGTTGGTGGTCTTGTCAAACCTGGCACTAGCGCTAACGAACACTCGAAAAGGTGGAATTCCCGATTACGTGATCCGTGAGTTGGCAATAACATTGAGATCAAACATGAACAATCTTTCCACCTTCCACACTCCAGTGTGTAGTCCTGTGTACCACTATCCAATAACGTTTACCACATCCAAAATACCTCCAGCATTCAAACAGTTCCAATTACCAGCGTGCGGATAGCAACGCGCGGAAATAATACTGGCATGGCCCAATATCCTTGGCTCTTGTTCGCTCCGTTCGCGCTTTGTGATTGTATGTAGGGCTTGGATGGAATATGAAATGAGCTTGCCTTTCCCAAGGCCTCATTAACGGAACCCTTACGTTATCCAGGGAAATGAAGTCTGGTAAATCATTTCATGACCCATTCATTTCACCCAGGCCCCGCAGATGTTGTTCATATGGTTATCTACACCTTGTGGACCCTTGCGGATCCCGCGACTGATCAGGACCAGGACGCGCAATGACGGTCCGCGGTCTTCACCCTTGATTTGCTAGAGCCCTTAGTTCATCAATAATGCATTGCGCAGTGATTCGCCCAACTACCCAGTTCTGAAATAGGTCCCACGGTTGCTCTGCCACGACGATCCCCATCACAACCCACTCGCCCGTATTTGCTCTCACACCTTCAGAGAAGCTGGTGAGATATAGCCCGTTCCATTGTCAGTTGACAGTGAGATCGGTCGTGGAGCTCCCTTCACATCCAGCGAATTGATAAACCCGAACATCTCCGGCCGGAATTGGTTGTAGTGATACGACATCCGCCGCTCCAAGAAATATTTGATGGCGTTGGAGTCTGATGATTCTTACCCCGTTAGCCCATATTGGGAAACGACAGCTTGACATGTTCTGAGTGCTTAACCCTTTTACTCAATGGAATACCCACAGGCCATTATAGCACTCAATGTGAGCACCGGACTCTGCATCCAGAGCATCATGGGAGTGAAAGTATCGCCGTTGACGCAAATGTGAACCGGGGTCGATGCAGATGATGTTGATCTGGGTGAAACCTGGCGTAAATGTTTGACAAGCTTGGAATATATTGACCAGCAGTGTGATGCCAGTGAACAAGAAACAAGCTATTGGTCTGCGTAACATCCGACTCAAATAAAAACTAGCCAAGAAACGTAAGCGTAAATGCTAAGACGGCCGGATGTCGCGGGGGAGGGTATGTAGGAAGGGCATTATACGGTCAGGAAGGCGAATGCAAGGGTAGGGTATCCAGAACAAGGGCAATAGGAGATGTGGGAACAAGGAGGTAAGTGTGCAGATACGTACAAATGAGTCGGTTCCATGAAGCAGTAACCAAAGTCAGGACAGATAAGGAGCGGACAGGATATAGGGGTCCCAATAAGTTAAATAAGAGTCTTGGGCCATCCTAAGTAAGAACGGTTCAATCAATCAGTCTGCTGAGCCGTTTTCGGTGTGAGGCTGCCTCAGAGTGCAATGATCGCCGGGCAACAGTATGTGTGGGGGTAACATGCATGCTGGTCTTGGTACCGCTGGCAGCGGCACTTGTCGTGGTGGGAAGGGCTGAAGACATTTCATTGGCGGAACCGCCGAAGACCTTGGGCTGTTGATGGTCGGGTGTTTTATGCGAGACATACCATCCTAGACCGATCGCGCCCGCTGCAGTCTGTTTTTTTTTTTCAGGTATTCAGTAATTTGATCCCATGTTGACCCTACCACTTACCAGGATAAGAAGGACACCAACAACCCAGACCCAGCGGGAGAGGCTGGACGCTCCGCTGTTAGTTTTCTTCAGCCAAGAACTATATTTTTCGAACCATCAGACCTGAATACGATGAAATGAGGGCAAGTCAGGCACCTTTGTTTTTGTGCGTAGGGTTTCTTATTTTCTTCCTTGGCAACCATGCTGAATCTACGCCAGAAGTCGTCGCCTTTCTCGCCTCGCTTGGGGAGTAGGGTTTCCTCAGTGTTGCTTCTCATGATTGGTTTGGGATCAGAAAATGTTATCCCCGGTGAGGAGGCGGCTGATTTAGCCGGCCGGGCAAAAACAGGAGTAATGGGGGTTATTGGGGGCTGCAATGGATGTGGGGTAGCGGGAACAGGGGATGGAGGAGCACGACGTTGGGTTGGTGGCTCGAAGGGGTTTTGAGCTTGTGTATTGATGCGAAGAGCGTTTTGTTGTTGTAGGGGCTGATTCTGGCGACCTTGCGGTGTGGCAGATTGTTCTGGGCGAGCAAGGTTAAGGGCGGCTATGGGAGCAGCGTAACCAGGCCGTGGGGCTGCAATGGGCTGCTGCGGGGGAGGTGGGCTCGGAGGGTTCGTGCGAACACCGGTTGCTGCTGCCAGGGCTGCATGCTTTGAGGATACAGTCACTGGAACAGAGGCAGGGACCTGGGGCTTGCGATGGGCGTACGAGTCATCATCGTCGTCGTCATCGTCATCGTCCATAGTCAGGAGGCCCATACCAAGTGCACCAACACCGGATTGCCTGTTCGACTGGTTGTTATCGTCGTCGCCGATGTAATTGTCATAGCTGATTTGGGTAATGTCAGGGCAGCTGAGAGGAGAGAGAGTATCGCACGCACACATCATAAGCAGATGACCGCTTATTGGGGTCGGGTGGAGGCTGTTGTCTGACTCTGCGCTGTGGGGCTGGAGACTCATAGAAAGAGTCTGGTTCGTCGGTTGCGAAGGGTGGTTTGCCTGCAAGGGGAGCCATCAGGAAGAATAGGAGGTAACGTTACAGGTGATAGAGGAGAAAAGAATGTAAGGTGCCGGGCGGGCGTAGAGGTAGCTGGCGACGAGAGCACTAGTCTCGCAGAATGGATGGGGAGAGTGAAGGACAACGACAACAGATTTCTGGTTTTTCGGCTAACAACACTTTTGGTCACACGTGTCTCACGATGACCTTTGCGATCAATTGCACCAGGTGCCAAGTCGCTTGTCACTACTTGCTCCATATGCAATGCCATCCGAAGGAATCTTGTCTTTGTGTGGGATCAACGCGCACCGCGGCCAGGACGGGAAAGGGTCTCATTTTGGGCATGCTTATTTTTATTAACAGGCATGACAACAATAATGAGCGCTGGCAGCCTCGATTTGGTCGTCCCGGTGCCGGGACAGCCGGCTGAAAGTACGGGATGAGGATTCCCTCCCCCACAATTTTTACATGATCTGCCATGCCTGGAAAACAGACATACCTAGTTTGATGGAGGTTAACCCTATCATACTTATGTCAAGCTCAAGCTCGTGGGCATCGTTGTGATTCACGCATAAAGGGTGAATAATTGTCATTTATTTGTACATGTAGCGTGTTCCCTTTACTTTGTTACAATCACGCGTTTATTCACTTTAACAATTACCATCATTTGAGTCATGGCCAAACGTCGCGCCACCTCCGATAGCGAAGAAGAGGAGTCTGCAGACGAAGTTCCTGCCTCGAAACGCGCGAGAACGAACGACAGCAGTGATGGGGAGGAGGACATGCTTCCTGCTAAGCGCGAAGGCAAGCACAAACGCCCCAAAGAGGAGGATGGCGAGGTGAATGAGGAAGAAGAGGACAACCGGTTCGAGCAGGAAAATGCCGACAAAATCCGGGCTGCCATTGAGTCAAAACGCAAAGTGCAGGGTGTAAGCTGTCAGACACTGATAAATTTAGCTGTTTCATGTTTCTCACTAGGGCATTGCGGAGCATGGGATCATTGAGAGCATTGAGATGCATCAATTCATGTGTCACAAATATCTTACGTTCTCGTTCGGCCCCCAGATCAATTTTATAATTGGTGCGTTTTAATTTTAACTTCTTAGGTATACCATCTCATAATCTTCCATAGGACATAACGGAAGTACGTGAACTGGGCCTGAGCGCTTGGGTATATTCTCATTCGGTGTGCAGGCGGGAAGAGTGCCGTCCTATCAGCAATCACCGTTGTTTTGGGCGGAAAGGCCAACTCCACTGGTCGAGGGAATGGCCTCAAGTCGTTCATTCGCGAGGGCCAATCGTATGTGACCTGCTCTCGGCCCTTCCCGTTCCCTCATCCGTTCCAGTGTTGCCGAGGTCACTATCTCCATTAAGAATCAGGGCGAAGAGGCATTCAAACCCAAGGAATACGGAAAGTCTATCATCATCACACGTAGGTTCACCAAGGAAGGATCTTCAAGCTGGAAAATTAGAAGTAAAGATGGGCGAGTCATCAGCACCAAGAAAGACGAGCTCTCAGCAATCTGCGACCATATGAACATCCAGGTCGATAACCCTATGAATGTTCTCACTCAAGGTACGCATCCCTTTATGGCTTTGTATTTTTGGCGTTGATTAGAGTTACGCAGATGCCGCCAGACAGTTCCTGAGTGCCTCCCACCTTCAGACAAGTACAAGGTACGCGGGTGCATTTCCGAGACAACGTCCGCTAAGTTACCTCGATAGTTCTTCCTCAGGGGCACGCACTTTCTCAGCTGTCGGAGGAGTACGACACGTGCCTTGACAATATCACGCAGACGACGAAAATCCTCACTCAGAAGCGGGAGGCGATTCCCGATCTGCGGACCGCGTTCACGGACGCGACCATCCGGTTCGAGGAGGCTGCGAAGGCGCGCGAGCAGAAGAAAAAAGTGGACGATCTGAAGAAAGAACTTGCATGGTCTCATGTACAGCGGAAGGAGGAAGAGATGACGGAAAAGATTGAAGAGGCAGCGAAGATAACCAGGAGACTTCCAAAGCTCGAGGAAAACGTAAAGATAGCCAAGGTGTGTATATATCACTCTGCTTTAATTGTGCGCCAATTTTTGTGATCAGGCTGCATTCGTGCGGCGACCGAGAAGGTTAAAGACTTGAGGCTGAGTTACAAGGGCTGGGAGATATTCAAGATCTGAACGTCGAGAAGGTAGATCTGCAAGGCAAGATTCGCGCGAATAAAGGCAAACTTGGCGAGCTCATCGTAAGCCTACTATTGTTTTGGAGCACAGCGTATTGATATGCAGATAGACTGATATGAAGGGCATGAGTTAGCATTGCGTCAACCAACAAGCAGATTGAAGGGTATGACCGCCAAATCGCGGAGGAGGCACGGCGAATGGCGGCCCACACGCAGGCCAAGCACGACGAGACCCAGCGGAAGCTCGAGCAAGCGCGAAATTCCGTGCAAGATGCCGAGTCCGCTCTGAAGAATATCACCGAACAAAAGGCCGAAATCGCGGCTCGCGTGCAAGAGCTCAACAAGCAGGGCGAGACTGCGATCGCTGAGCAAGAGCGGCTCAAGAAATTGATTCAAGAGAATGAGCAGATGATCAAAAACTGCGTGCAACACGAGCAGAACGCCTTGCTCCCGTATGGGCGGGATATTAAGGGTGTTCTGGACAAGATCTCGCGCGCACGGTGGGCGGGAGACATGCCGCTTGGCCCGCTTGGCGTGCACATCAAGGCGCGCGACCCGAATCGTTGGGGCGAGCTGTTGCGCAGCCAACTCGGCCAGTTCCTGACGGCATTTGCTGTAACGGACGCTGCGGACCGTAAACAGCTGAAGCAGCTCTTGGAGTCGACGGGAAAGTATGGTATTCGCTTTATTGTTGTTGATTGAATTGACAATATTGATAGCCACCACGTGTTGATCATCATTTACGAGAAGGATATGTTCGATTATCAGAGTGGGGAGCCGCCGGAGCACGTTCTGACAGTTCTGCGCGCCCTTGATGTAGGCTTGCTTCTTCCTGGGATGGTCCCAAACGTTTAATAACATGGCAGATATCCGACCCATGGGTCCTGCGCATCATGATAAATGTAGCGCGGATCGAGCGGCAGATACTCGCGCCAACGCGTATAGAGGGCGAGCAGATGATGCGCGCCCTGCAGACCGGTGGGAGCGCCTGGACGGGCGACATGTTCTCTGTCCGCGTCTTTCCGTGCGTTCATCACGCCCGTACTCTTTTCTTTGCTCATACATAACCCGGAACAGGGAGGGTGGTTCATCATCGACCCCATTGAACGTGCACAAAAAGAGTGACATCATGAGCCTGTTGTTAACCGGCCGCGATGCGGCGAGCGAGATAAAGTCAGTCCCCCTCTAGTCCTGAGGCGTGTATCTGATCAGTTGGTAGTCATTACCGGGGCCTTATTGAAGGACTGAATGTAGAGTATATGGCAGCGAAGGAAAAACAGGAGGGCATCAAGGCACAGTGGACGCAGGCCCGGCGGCAACTCGATGGGTTGAACGTGGGTTCCTTATACGGTGTATGTGCAGGTGCTGATGCTATGTGTAGGCCCAGGATAGGGCAACGCAGGACGTGCTGCGGCGCGCGAAGATCGCACTGAGCAATCTACAGCAGGAGGCGAACGATGACTTGCCCGCGGGGATGGCCGGGTTCGAGGCAGCCAAAGCGGTGCGTGCCTTGCGTTTCTTGTTAAAAGTACAAGTACGGGGCGTTGACGCGTGTGCAGGAAGCGGAGGCGGAGAAGCAGTCGCTGGTGGAGCAGTTCACGGACGTGACGCGGCAGAAGGCCGAGCTGGATGAGGCGCAGGTCGGGTTGCTGCAGCAGCAGAATAAGTTACGCGACCGGATCAGTGCGTTTGATGCGCGACGGGGTGCGGTCACGGTGCGTTTCTGCCGCTCGTCTTTCGGTAATGTTAAATTGATGCGTGCAACTTTAGGCGAAAATCGAAGCCGCAGTGACAGAGCGCATGGAGGCTCAGAATAAGCAGAACCACTACGAGACGAAGCTGCGGGACGACACTGCCAAGGCTGAACAAGCTGAGGCCGTCGCGACGCTGGCACAGACAGAGTTTGGGGTGAGCAATCAACTATTTTTGGGTGATGCCGACGCGGGTGGCTGATTTAATTTGGGGTAGGACTGGACAGAGAAGGCGTTGCAGTATTCGAGTGTGCGCGTGGAGAATCCACGGAAGACGGAGGTAATACAACGGAATTTGGAGTCCGTGAAGAGCGCGCTGAAGGAACGTGAGAGACGGTGCGCCACGTTTGTGCTCGTAGGTGTGTGCGAACGGCTGACCGAAATGTAGGCAAGGGGCGACGGTGGAGGAGATGACAATCGAGGTGAACAAGGCAAAAGCGAAACTTGATGCGGCAGAGCGTGATATCAGGGAGATGTCGAACCTCAACAAGGTGGGTATTCGATGTAGCCTAGGCGAACTGTGGCTAACGGCTTTTTTCTGCAGGCACTGAAAGCGTCGTTGGTTGTGCGCCTGGCGCGGTGGCAGGAGTTCCGGCGCCACATTGCGCTGCGGTGCAAGCTGGTGTTTGGGTTCAACCTGTCCCATCGTGGGTACTTTGGAAAGGTTCTATTCAACCATGACGCGGGGACGTTGCAGCTCAAGGTTACATTTTTCCGCTCCAACTAGGAACGCGAGTAACACTGTTTCTAGGTACAAACGGATGAGCAGGTCGCGACTCAGGGTGGAAGGGACAAGGACCCGCGTTCGCTGAGTGGAGGCGAAAAGTCGTTCTCGACGATCTGCCTTCTACTCGCGCTGTGGGAGTCTATTGGATGTCCGTTGCGATGTCTCGGTATGTGCCTACTGCTCCCCCAGAACATTTATTCATAAGTGGCGCAGACGAGTTTGACGTATTCATGGACGCGGTGAACCGGCGGATCAGCATGAAGATGATGGTGCGTTTTGCAGTGCTTGGTTTTAGATGGCTGCTAACTGTGAGACGCAGATTGACACGGCGAATAGCTCGGACAAGAAACAGTATATACTAATCACGCCGCAGGATATGGGGAATGTGCAGGTGGGGCCGACGGTGCGTGTGAACAGGATGACGGACCCGGAGCGCGGGCAGGGTGTGCTTGAGTTTGGGGCGTAAACTGGGTCGTGGTATTGTACTATATATATTGTACTGTAATGCTCGCCGTACGCGTAAATCAATTAGTTTCTTGCTACTCCTTGTGCTTAGTAGCACCAATGCCAGTCTGGATTCGACGGCCATGATTGGCTAAGGCTTGCTCGCGATGGGACTGCCGTGATACCACGTGGTATGACGTGAACGATCGGCTAGCTTTGGATTTTTGCAAGCCATAGGCGCCGGTCCCTGGTACGCCTGTCGATTCATTGCCCCCTTCTCTCTCACACAATACTACCACCAGGACACCCATCTTTCACTGTATACTAGTCTACCGCCCACGCACACACACGGTGACGAATTACGACATATACAGCGATGGGATCACCCGCACTCCAGACCCTACGCACACGGAACGCGATGCGCATCGTCGCTCTCCCGCTCACGCGCACGCACGGTGGCCCAGGTAACGTCGGGCTCGTCTACTACCAGTTCCAGATCAGGGGCGGGGCCGCGCAGAAGGAGAAACAGAAGGAGGCAGAAAAACAGAGGCGTGATAACGGCAAGGGCAAGGAGCACCAGGGGGCGATGGGGTGGCTTACGTGTCGGTTGCCGGAGGAGGGCGTGGCAAAGTGGGTGACTAATAAGGCCGGGGAGACGTGGACGGGGTTTGGGAAGGCGGAGGGCGGATGGAAGGTGCGTTGTTCTTAGTGGATAGTAGCGCAGAATTGACTTGGGGTGTGCAGCTCAGGGTGTATAAGGCGGGCGAGGGGCTGGTGGACCGCATGGACTTTGAGGAGCTCGCGCTAAAGGGTATAGATCCGTCGTTGGGGCCGTCAATACGGCATCCCACTACACCTAATTCGCAACCAGTAATAGAGAAACATCACAAGGTATACTTTTTCTTCTAGCCCAGTCAACTATAACCTACTGCATTTAGATTTCACTCATTCATCCCCCATCCATCGCACCCTCGTCTGCGATCCTCGAAAACCTCCGCGCAACAGCGGCCGCGCGCACTCCGAAGCACCGCAAGGGCTTCTGGTTCTGGTTCATCCTTGCACCATTCACCACCCCATTTATGATCATCCGTACGCCCCTCCCCATGCGCGCGCCGCTGACCGCTGACCACTAGCAGCGATAATACCAAACCTGCCCTTCTTTTTCTGCGCATGGCGCTCATGGTCACACTATCGCGGTACGCCCCTCCTTCTCGCACGCATTAAGGATAACTGATGGATAAAATGGCTGCAGCGTGGAAAGCGTCGCAGTATATCCAGACCCTCCTCGCAGCTGGAGTCGTCGTGCCTGAGCCGAGCCTGCGCTCGATAAGGTGTACCAAAAGCACGAACCCTCGGCACCGTCGTCGTCAAAGCCCAAGTCCTTGCCAAAATCGACCCCGCTGACCTCTGAACCGACGCCTGCAACGCTGCTCCTCGCGCGCAGCGCGGTGCCAGATATCGCGGACTTGTTCGCACTGGAGAAGAGTGAGACTGTGGAGATGTACCGCGCGATTGAGCAGGCACGGTTGCGCAGTGGGAAGCTTGGCGCAAAGGGGTAGAGTATGGTATAAGCCTTACTTGCGCGGCGGGAGATGTGTGTAATTTATAAATACGGATCCAAGGGTTTTGGATCTTTCTGTTGTTGTCTGAGCCGCGTGTATGCTCCTAAGCCAGTTATCTTGCCTGTATTCCCGTGAGAGGTGGTAACGGCAACCTGATTGCAATATTAATGAGGGTTGGATATTTATACACATGGGTCTAAAATAATCTGCTTTCACTGAGATTTAGTTATTGATTGCGCAATGGGCCGCATACCTTCACGAGCCAGTACACCGCGCACGGTCACCCACACCAGCTCGGACTGATCGTCACCATTTCGCATGAGAGTATCGATATCAGCGCCAATTCACCATAGGCAGGAAGCTTCTGGTATCTTTGCATGTCTCTTAACCGCGTTGCCTTTTCCTGGTGACATTATATTTTGCGGCCGCGGCTGCGTTTAAATCGTACATGTTTTATACGTAGTGTTTTGAAAATCCTAATATATTCATTATATACAACAGAGAACATACACTACTCCAGCGACAATCGAACCAGCTAATAATCATTCACCCCGCCACCCCGCCCTTCAACCCGCCCGAAAGGAAATGCGACCTCGTGTAGAATTCATTAACAGTGATGGCGCGGAAATAATAAAACAACTCACCGGCCCCGAGGGCCGCCTCAATGGGGGCGACCACGGACCGAGGGGAGAGAGTGTTAGTAACTTCAACTTCACAATGAATACGAGCCTTGCTTACCGATGAGCACCCTCCAGCTGCTTGCCCCAAGTGAGAAACGACACGGCGATCTGAAAGCAATTCAAAGCAAATAGCAAAACATAACACAGCAGAAAACACAACAAAAAGAAAGAAAAAGACTGTTAGAACAGAAAAGGAGGTGAGCAACACCACGCCAAGCAAGGAAACAGGGACTGCTCACAAAAAATAAAACGTGGGTCCGCTGCGGTCCCTCCGAGAGTGGCGGCTACGACAGCGGGAGGCTTCGCTCGACCGCGCCCGGGGAGATGTCCGATGAACATATGTGCGGTGCTCCCCCTCAGCGTAAGCGCCGAATAGGCGGCGCCCCGTCTTACCGAAGGATTAGATACACCATGTCATCGCTGGGTTAAGGGGCAAGTTGCCTCGCCCCGCCCAGGACATTTGGGGTGTCGTGGCGAGTAGTGGCCTGGTGGAGGGTTCCCGCATCGCTTGCAAGCAAGGCAAGCAGAAAGGAAATGGGAAGTGGGAAAGAAAGAATGGAGAGGTTCGTAGCTGGCGGGGAGGTTTATATACGGTGAATTAGAGTTTCGATCAGTGACCAGGTTTGGAAATTCCGGTGCCATATTGGGACTTCACATTGAACGAGGTTTTCGGCGGATATGTTTTCTTTCTTCTACGCGTCATTTATGACATCACCTTGAAGCACTATCTCGCAATCAGACATTTGGGCGAATGTCTAAAAGTGTTGGAAACTCACGGACACACGCGGCCACTGAACGATGCACATAATCGTTGTAGTGCGCTGACAAGAGGCTGCAGCTTCGAAGGCAATTCAAATTGGGGGGTGAATGGGCACTCTATCCGAAACCCGCACGCTGGAGCCGTCAAGGGCAAAGGGACAGAGCGTAAATCAGGTAGTACCTATAACCAGTCGCGTGAGTGCGGTAGAATGAACCTTAGGCTTGGGTGGAGCTCGGAAAACCCTAGTAATTCATAAGTACAAAAGAAATGAACGAGACCACCAGCATTAGCAGACATAATGGCTGGAAGGCTTGCAGTAGGGTATCCTCAAGCTGGTGAATACTTTGATTATTCAGATTCTTCCAGGTGACAATTAATTCCAAAAAAACAAATGATTATTCATATTAGAGCTACCTAAGGTTAGGGTTAGGACCATGGAAAAGCAAAAGAAAGAGCCTGCCCAGCCAGAGTGGCCGGAGCAGGACAGGAAAATATTGAGACGGTGCATGAGCCGAAGCCCATACAAGCCACAGACACCCCCTGTATGGACAGGGTCGCCGTGCTATGGAGGATCTCCATGGCCCACAAACTCAGGGAGTTGAAGGAGCCTATGCCATCAAGGTAAGTATGAGTTGCTTAGATGATGTGGGCGGGCTTATATAGAATTTTGGGGTGCGCACGGACCATCCCTAGATTTTGTGTGTAGTTTGGGAGGGTGATTGGGGCTGTTGTGCAAAAGCTTCACACGACACCGCATGCACAATTGATAAGCCAGTGGGATAATGATTCAATCCTATTGCTTGGGTTTTAGGGTCGCACCCCCTGTAGACGACATATTAATTGCGACTCGCTGCATGCCCGCCAGCCGCGGGAAAGGAGCCCGGGGGGGGGGGGGGGTCTTCACTTGAATTCTAACATGAATCCTTAGTTGTGTGAGTTTTGATATTATAGTTTGTGTTTTTATTGATAACGAGGAGGATCATAAAGCTTAGGCCTTCCGCCGTCGAGGTAGGTGGTACTTCTGCCTGCGCTGCCTAGTATTCCTATAAGGCCGCCTGAGCACTCCTGCAGGACGATTGTATAAGACTAGAGCTGCATTTTCATCCGACAATAATTGCAATTCTTGTCGAAATTTTACCGACCCCATGACACTCTTCGTCCACTTAAGCGTGAGCGTTTATTCCGTTGTCGACGAGTCACGACAGAATCACAGATGCGTCCAGAGATCATCTTGGATCACGTGAATTTGAATTTGATTTCGATTTCGATGGTGGGAAGGTACCATATCGCGACTTTGAATGCGTATATAAATCCTCCCTTTCCTCCCCTACCCCCCATTCAGTTGCTACTACAAGCAATGGAGAAGACTCTCACAAAAAGCGAAACAAAAGATTCGAATTCATCCCCACTCCCTCCTACCACCGTATCCGTACCTGCTGATAATGAGCCCACAGTGTCAGTGGTTCCTCGGGGTATGTTTCGGCGTTCATATAATTGGTATTCATATTCACCATTGTCGCAGCTATCTTCCAGAAGCTGGGCCTACTTGATCGCCTCCTTACCCCGTTGATAATATTATGCATGATCGTTGGTGTTGTCATCGGAGAATTTGTTCCAACCGTTCAAGCCGCTTTTGACACCGCTCGCTTCGATAGTGTATCCGTCCGTGAGTCGATAATCGCCACGCTTAGCGTAATACCAACGCTAACTGCTTTTCCCTCAGCCATCGCCATCGGACTAATAATTATGATGTGGCCCATCCTCACGAAAATCCATTATGAGGCTCTGCCCCAATTATTCTCATCGTCAAAACTATGGGTCCAAATCGGCATCTCGATGACACTCAACTGGATCGTCGGACCGCTGGTAATGCTCGGTCTAGCGTGGGCCACGCTCCCCGACCTCCCGACCTACCGCACAGGTGTCATTATGGTGGGCCTGGCGCGGTGCATCGCTATGGTCATGATTTGGAATCAGCTTGCCAGAGGCGACGCAGAGTACTGTGCGATTCTTGTGGTTATCAATTCCGCCTTGCAAATTGTGTTGTATTCTCCATACGCCCTCCTCTTTGTCAACGTGATTGGTGGAAATGCCCAGTCGGGGGTCCATGTGTCCTACGGGAATGTGGCCATATCAGTCCTCATCGTGAGTATTGGTATTTGTCCGCATAACGTTATTGATATCCCGACAGTATCTCGGCATACCGCTTGCAGCTGGTGTTATCACCCGCTACACCGTATGGAAGATCTGGGGAAAACACTTCCTCGAAACCCGCTTCTTACCCCTCTTCTCACCGCTCGCCCTTCTCGGCCTGTTGTACACTATCCTAGTTATGTTTGCATATCAAGGTCACCATATATTACACAACCTGGGCCCAGTCTTCCGCGTTTTCGTCCCCATGGTGCTCTATTTTATCATCATGTGGACGTCAGCCTTCATGTTCATCTTCTTCCTCACTCGCCGAGAAAAAGGAAATCTCTTTGGCTATGAGATGGCAGTCGTCCAATCGTTTACCGCCGGGAGCAATAACTTCGTATGTACCCCTTGTGTATTCCAAGCCCTGATGCTGACTCGGAACAGGAACTAGCTATAGCCGTCTGCATAGCCGTTTACGGAGTAGGGTCGGACCAAGCTTTGGCCGCTACTATCGGCCCGTTGGTTGAAGTCCCGGTCTTGCTCACCCTGTCGTGGATCTCTTTGCTCTTTGGCCGGAAGCTGAACTGGATAAAGAAAGATAGTGTTGAAAAGGTATGATGTAACCAATAGATATTTGAGGATGAATTTGGTTGCCAGTGAGTAGATGTGGTGTTGTTGTAAATAGCAAAGAAATATGATCGGCCGTACTCCACCCATGTGACCGCGCCAATTCGCCCAAAACCGAGTGCTGGCACCCCAAGACAATTGTGTACCACCTACCACCATGAAGCCCCACACGCTCACACCTATCCCACTTTCCATCCTGCTGCAACTCTCCCCGGAACCGAGGGCATGCATCGAGAGACTAATCCAGCACACCGAATCTATACACATCAACCTGTCCGTCAGTCCCATTGCTTCTTCTGACGACTTCGGGTGGTGACTGATAGATTCGGATCCTATGTGTGGCCATCGAATGTTGTGAATGGAAATATCTAGCTCGGCCATCCCAAAGAACAAGCTTGCTGCTGTTTTAGTCTTGTTGTACGAACAGGCAGGCGAGCTGCACGTTGTACTTACCACGCGCTCAAAGTCTCTCCGCACCCATGCTGGACAAACAGCTTGTCCAGGTGGAAGGCTGGAGGACTCGGATGAAGACTTGATCGCAACCGCAGTAAGTTCCTCTAGCGTTGAAATCGATCGACAGCTCATGTGCCAGCCAGTATCGGGAAGCGAATGAAGAGGTTTCACTTCCGTTCCCTGCACCACCTAATATCCCGATCTACACCGTTACGACACTGGAACCCTTCATCTCCCTTCACAGGCTCGTTGTCACCCCTGTGGTCGCCCTTCTTCTGCAACCAGAGAAAGTCCTGCCATTTCTGAAGGCGCAGGACTGCGAGGTTGCAGCAATATTTGATCACCCGCTAAGGGCAATCCAAGACCCAGATGGGTATTTCGGCCTGGTTGGCTCAGAGGGGGACAGAAGGAGAGAGACTTTGTCGAAGAAGGGGACTGAGGATTGGATATATGATACGGAGTTTCACGTATGTCTGCTCCTGACTTTGGTCGTCCCTTATGCTTACGTTTTTTTTTTTACAGAATACCACAGACTCTATAGTGCCATTCCTTTCCAACACCGAATACCGGATGCACCGTTTTCGGAGCCGCGGGTCCCCAGTGAAAGGGCTTACGTCGGATATTCTTGTGCGCTATGATCTCACAATTATAACCCCACCTGATCGAGATTGTAGATCAAAACGGCTGAAATCGCGTTTGGAGAGTCCATGGCGTATGATAGATACGCTGCTACTCAGATAGGGGCTTCAGTCGTATTTTGGGCGCAATAGAGAGTTCAGAACGGGAGAAGGTGAAGAATGGGGTTGATTATGCTGTACCGGATGGTGCACGGGGATAAATTTACATTGGATACCTATAGATTTCTTTATACACCGATACTTTAGAGCGGGCGATGCCGACGACCCCGGAGGGCAATAATTATAGTGAGCAAGAAGATTAGATAAGATAAGAAACGCTTTCCACGTGATCATAAATTTTTGAGTTTGGGCTGAGTCTTTGGGTCTCCAAGAGCGGCTGGTTATTTGTCGATAAGATTGTGCTGTACCAAAACCCGGAACCATCTTTCTCGCACAACCACAATCTGGGCATCTGGGGCATGCGTTAGGGTACAAAATGTCATTCACAACCAGCGATCTACACGACCCGCTACAAATAAACCTCCAACGCCAAACTCGCGCGCTGCTTGACCTCCTGCCCGATTCGCCACAAATCTCGAGAATCAAATTATGCACGAGTAATTCACAAATATTACAAGCCCTTTCGGTCTTATTGGCCGACGCCAAACTCACATTGTTGATTTCTGCGCTATTTCGCCCTGTCTTGTTGGACTTATGTGCCAGATGGTTAGATGATGAAGATGAAATAGAAAAAAGAGAAGACCAACTCGTAGCGCTGGCTCTTCTCATAGAAGTTCACGAGGAACTCTACCCGTGTGTTTCTATACTTTTCTTCTTCCCCAACACAGTATCTCACTGCGATCTTTTTATAGTATCCTAAACGAGCTACTTTTAAAACCCGTATTTGCGAACGGGCCCCTTGGATTCATCACTTCGCCCCCATCCCCGCTCTCCTTCCCCGTTTTGCGTCTTCATAGGCTGCTCATTGCCTACTACAGAATCCAACAAGCTAATCGCGAGCTTCCCCTCCATTTTCTCTGGTCCCTGACACCATTATCATATCTCGTGTGGACCCCGCACCTGGATAATGGAGTGCGTCTCCTGGCGATTAGGTGCTACGCGCTTCAAAGTGGTATGGCGGAGTGCGAGCGCGAGAAAATGGAACGCGAGGTTCTGGGAGAGTCCTGCGGAGTGGAGTGCCGACTGTTTTATGGAGAAACCATCGCGGGGAAAAAGGAAGAAGCTGATGGTTGGCTTTTACCGCTGTTAGAACTGAAACGAGTCAAGGCCATGCGAGATGGGATATTGAATCCGATGGATTATTATTCTCAAGAGATCGGAGACGGCTTTCTGCGGCTTCGATCATCAGATCTAAGGTATTTAAATGGAACAGATATATAGGGCGATGTGTTGACCGTGGTTTTCAGCCCTCGCGTTGCTAACATCCATGGGGTTTTCCTCACCAGATCTCCGACCGTTCAGTTGGGTTTCTCGTCACTCGTCGCGACTCCAACTGCTATTCAGGCGCTTCGTTCCCTCGCGTTACATATATCTACCCGCCTACCTGTCCTCCTTACCTCTTCACCATCTGCAGGAAAGTCCACCCTCCTCACACACCTTGTCGCCTTGCTATATCCCAGGGCAGCCAATCAAATCATTAGTATTCATCTTGCAGATACTTCACTTGATCCCCGGGCACTGCTTGGATCATATATATCGTCTCCGACACACCCTGGCACTTTCGAATGGAAAGAGGGCGTGCTTGTACGTGCAATGCGCGAAGGGAGATGGGTTGTTTTCGAAGACATTGATCGGGGAAGCGCGAGGTACTCGGTGTTCTCAAGCCCCTTGTAGAATCCCTCCGACTTGGCAGGTGGATCGGCGGGCGCGCTTGCATCCAAATCCCCAATCGAGGAAAGGTTGTCGCGCATGAGGAGTTCGCCCTGTTCGCGACGCGGTCTGTGATACCGCTACGGGATGGGTCTTTCCCCGCTCCCGTTTTCTTTGGGGCACATAAATTCCACGAGGTGGAGGTGGGGCCCCCAACCCACAGGAGCTCAGGATGATAGTGGAAAGCAGGTTCCCGAAGCTTGCGGGAGCGGCTGCGGAGGGTGTCATTCGGATGTGGGATGCGATCAAGGCGCTTGGCTCTGCAGCGTCGAGTCGAGAGATCGGGTTGAGGGAGCTGGAGAAATTTTGCTTTAGGATTGAGAGGCTTCTTCCCAATTCAGCGACGAACGGGATGGATATGGACGAAGTCTTCCTCAGAGACGTAGTCAAGAATCCCTCAGTCCGGGAGGATGTTTATCTCGAAGCCAGGGATGTATTTTTTGGTGCAGGCACGCTCACATCGTCTGCTCAGGCGCATGTCCAAGCCATTGCCTTGACGGTTGGCGATCACCTAGGCCTCGAACAGGAGCGTATGGAGTGGATTCTCAACGGCCGTACTCCCGAGTTTCACATTGAGAAAGACGTTAATGGGCGCACAACAGCAGTTTGCATCGCTCGTACCCGCCTCCCTCGAAGGATACAAAGGCAGAGATTGACGGGGACTCGTTGGGAAGACCGTTTGCGATGCATCGCCCTGCTATACTTCTTTTATCTCGCATCTCAACTTGCGTGTCCCTAGCTGAGCCTGTGCTACTTACTGGCGAGACGGGTACGGGTAAGACGAGTGTCATCACACATTTGGCATCCCTGCTTCGCCGACCTCTTGTCTCCCTCAATCTATCCCATCAGACCGAGTCAGCAGATTTGCTTGGTGGATTTAAGCCTATCGACGCACGAATTCCGGCGGCCGTTTTGCAGGAGCAGTTTCTTGAGTTGTTCGGGGGTACATTTAGTCGGAAGAAGAACGAGAAGTTTGAAGGGGAAGTCAGGAAGAGCGTTAGGGAGGGAAAGTGGAGACGAGCGGTCAGTTTGTGGAAAGAAAGCGTGCGGCTGGCAAGAGAAAGGATTCTAGCTAGGCAGGATACAGCGTGCGCAGCCTTCTACTTTTATTATCAGCGACTAATTTTTTCCGCTAGTGATGATGCCCCGAACATGGACGTATCGAGGAAGCGTCGAAAGGTGGAAAAATCCGAGTTGAATGTGTCCGACGAAAGTTGGGCCAAATTCTTAGTGGGCGTCGAAGAATTTGAGGTGCAACATGTACATGGAAAAGGGAAATTTGCTTTTGGTTTCGTTGAAGGGCCATTAGTGAAGGCGTTGAGATCGGGTGACTGGTATGTTGAAATCATTTCTATCATATCCGCTTATAATCAGAGGATAGGGTGCTTCTAGACGAAATCAACCTGGCAAGTTCAGAAACGCTGGAGTGTATCTCTGGTCTGCTCAATGGCCAACGGCTTCGATCACCTTGACAGAACAAGGGTCGCTGGAACCTGTGCCACGTCATCCTGACTTCCGCCTATTCGCATGTATGAACCCCGCTACGGATGTTGGGAAGAAGGACCTCCCGCCCAACATTCGTCTCGGTTTACAGAAATCGATGTCCCCCGCCGGATGCGGATAAAGACACTCTTCTGAGCATCGTCTCGCAGTACATTGGCGCCCATGCCGTCGGCAACAAAGGCGCGATTATGAATGTTGCCGAGTTTTACGCCGCCGTGAAGGATTTGGCGGAGAAGAGACAGATTGCGGACGGTTCAAATCACCGACCACATTATAGTATGCGGACGTTAGCTCGGGCGCTGACATTCGCAGCCGATACCGCAAGCACCTACAGTTTGCAAAGGTCTATATGGGAAGGCTGTCTCATGGCGTTCACGATGGTTCTGGATAGACCGAGTGCCGAGATTGTCACCGAACTTGCAATGAAACACCTCCTTTCTGGCGTGAAGAACCCCTCATCAATATTGATGAAGACCTTCTCCTCCTAGGGGCCGGCCCATCGAAGATTTTGTAAAGATTGGCCACTTTTACCTTGAGAAAGGACCACTACCAGAGGACCCAATGGATGATTATATCACGACCCCGTCTGTGGCACAGAAACTGGTTGACCTGGCTAGAATCATCATCACTCGGAGATTCCCTATCTTGATCGAAGGTCCGACATCCAGTGGAAAGACGAGTTCTATTGAATACCTCGCGAAGCGGACTGGACATCATTTTGTCCGAATTAACAATCATGAGCACACAGACATTCAGGAATACATTGGCTCGTATGTCTCCGATCCGTTGACAGGCAAGCTTGTATTCAAAGATGGCCTCCTTGTCCGCGCCCTTCGGAATGGGCATTGGATAGTCCTTGACGAGCTCAATCTTGCTCCGACAGATGTGCTCGAGGCCCTCAATCGGCTTTTGGATGACAACAGGGAGCTTGTTGTTCCTGAAACGCAAGAGGTTATCCGCCCCCATCCGCATTTCGTGCTTTTCGCGACCCAAAATCCCCCTGGATTATATGCTGGTAGGAAGGTTCTATCCGCGCATTCCGAAATCGATTCTGGAGGTCCATTTCGAGGACGTTCCACAAGCCGAATTGGAAACCATTCTTTGCCAGCGTTGTCGCATTGCTCCATCATATGGTAAACGGATTGTCAGGTTTTTATAGAGCTCCAGAAGAGACGCCAAGCTGGTCGTGTTTTCGAAAGCAAGCATGGTTTCGCAACACTCCGTGATCTTTTCCGGTGGGCAGGAAGAGATGCCATGAGCTATCAAGAACTAGCAAATAATGGATATATGCTTC
The DNA here is from genome assembly GCA_015501065.1 of Infundibulicybe gibba. NCBI lineage: Eukaryota > Fungi > Basidiomycota > Agaricomycetes > Agaricales > Omphalinaceae > Infundibulicybe > Infundibulicybe gibba. The sequence goes on along the minus strand of JADNYI010000004.1, from coordinate 1,275,417 downwards.
TGGCTGAACGTACTCGCCGGGACGATGACAAGATCGCTGTGAAAGAGGTCATCGAATCAATAATGGGCGCCAAAATTGACGAGAAATCGATATACAACCTACACAATCCCGCTATCGACTACCCATCATTCCTAGGTTGTCCCATCCCCAAGGCTTCTTCAAATATCGTCTGGACGACCGCCATGCAGCGTCTTTTCATTCTCATTGGACGTGCATTACGCTTTAACGAGCCGGTTCTCCTTGTCGGAGAGACGGGTTCGGGCAAAACCTCCGTTTGTCAGATCTTTGCGAATGCGTCCTCCCAACGCCTCCACGGGTTAAACTGCCACCAAAACACTGAAACTGCAGACCTCATCGGTGGTCTCCGCCCCCTGCGAAACCGAGGAGCATTAGAAGCCGAAGTATTCCGAGATGTGCAAGCCGAATTGAACAAGATGGGAGTAACTTTGAACGCACCAACATCGACCACCTTTCAACTGCATTAAACACGTCGCTCAGAACAGCTGAGGATCATGAATTGCGGGCTCGTTTAATGGTTCTTCAGGAGAGACTAAACCACCTTAATTCAATATTTGAATGGCACGATGGTCCTCTCATCGAAGCAATGCGTAATGGGGACGTCTTCCTGCTGGATGAAATCTCTTTAGCGGATGACTCAGTGCTTGAACGATTGAACAGCGTCCTGGAACCTGCGAGGACGATTGTTTTGGCGGAGCGCGGGGGCGATGATTCGAGGGACCCTTCAATTCAAGCCGATCCCCGGTTCAAACTCATCTCAACTATGAATCCTGGAGGGGATTTTGGCAAAAAAGAACTCTCACCAGCCTTGCGCAATCGCTTTACAGAAATTTGGGTGCCTCGTGTGGATGCCAGGTTGGACCTTGAGTTAATCGTTGGTAGTCTTTGGAAGTCAACCACTCTTCAACCTTTCACCCACAAGTGCTTGACTTCGTGGAATGGTTATGCGCTAAAGTAGGTGATCAATCACTCGTCGGTTTAAGAGATATCCTGGTGTGTGAGCAGATTTTGTCCCACTACCCCAACGTACTCACATTTTTTTAGGCGTGGGTTGAGTTTTCTAATTCTGTACTGGCGTCTAGAGAATCCATGGATGTGAACGAATTGTTTGTATGTGACACACAACTGCACAAACCGCTGCTCATCGAATCCTATAGCATCATGCCGCTCATATGGTCCTCTTGGATGGTTTGGGATCGTTTCCCCAACTCTCCTCTTATTCAAAAGAAGCCTTGCGCAAGCTCCGGAGTGACGCAAGGGAGAAGCTAAACACCCTAGTTCCGCCCCCAGACCAGGATGATGGAATCGTTCTTGATCATGATACCCCATCATCTGTCCAATTCGGGCCATTTGCAATTCCAAAAGGTCAAAACGTTCCAATAGCACAGTCATTCAACTTCCAAGTACCCACCACCCATAACAATATCTTGCGACTCGTTAGGGCATGTCAGGTTCCGAAACCAATCCTCCTTGAGGGGAGTCCCGGGGTAGGAAAGACGAGTCTAGTAACGGCCCTGGCTAATATTGCTGGCCATCGTCTCTGTCGTATCAATCTATCCGACCAGACCGATTTAGTCGACTTATTTGGTTCCGACTTACCAGTCGAGGGTGGCGGTCCTGGGGAATTTGCTTGGAAAGATGCCGAATTTTTAATAGCAATGCAGGATGGCCATTGGGTCCTGTTGGATGAGATGAATCTCGCTCCCCAAGCCGTCCTTGAAGGTCTCAATGCGGTTTTGGATCATCGAGGGACAGTCTACATACCTGAACTCAGTCGGTCATTCACCCGTCATCCCGCCTTCCGGATTTTCGCCGCCCAGAACCCATTAAATCAAGGCGGAGGAAGAAAAGGCCTGCCAAAATCCTTTGTCAATCGATTCACCAAAGTTTACATTGAGGAATTATCTCCGGATGACCTATTCACTATCACCAAACACCTTTTCCCTGACATCGATGAGGGTATCGCTCGAGCCATGATCTCTTTTAATATGCGTCTCAATGAGGACGTTTGCATTTATCGCAGGTTTGGTAGAGATGGAGGGCCCTGGGAATTCAATCTACGTGATGTCGTACGGTGGGCCACTCTCATTCGATCAACGGGTCTCCAGCAGCATCCTGTTCAACTTCTCCGGAGCGTTTATGTCCACAGGTTCCGGACCATTGAAGATCGCCAACGAGCTTGTGCTATATTCGAGGAGACTTTCTCTATATCTACATCCAACCTCGAGCAGGCACCAACCTGGGTGGTCTCACCAGATTCCGTCGAGTTTGGACACTTCAGTGCGCCTCGGAGAAACCTGGCACCCCTCGTTCGCCCTGGCCGTATTTTAAAGATGCAGCTTTCCATTATCGAATCTATTGGACATTGTATATCTCAGTCATGGCTATCTATACTGACAGGGCCACGTAACAGCGGTAAAACCGAACTGATCAAGGTATTGGCTAATCTCACGGGAACTGACCTTCATGAGGTTTCGATCAATAGTGCCACAGATACTATGGACCTATTGGGCAGCTTCGAACAGATTGACTTACGCGGCCGTGTCCTTGCCTTGGCCGACGACATCCTCGTCTTACTTGATAGCCGGCTTCGCACTAGCTCTCTTTCCAAGGATTTTTGTGACCAGAGTCAAATAGTACGAAATGCACTTCGTGAAAGTGATCTAACATCTCCCTCATTACTTCACGTCTTGTTATCTTCGACTCTGGCATTGAGGCATGAACTAGACTTTCAAGTCCTCCATACCCGGGTTGAGCAACTACTTTCGGTGGCAGAAACTGTTGGTCGTTTCGAATGGGTGGATGGCCCGTTGGTGCGCGCCCTTAAACATGGTCATTGGCTATTGATAGACGGCGCCAACCTCTGCAACCCATCCGTTCTTGATCGGCTTAACTCGCTCTGCGAGCCTGATGGTTTTCTAACCTTATCGGAACGCGGCTATGTCAATGGAAATGTACAAATCCTCAAACCCCATCCGAATTTTCGACTGTTTATGACAGTTGACCCCCAGCAAGGAGAACTCTCGAGGGCTATGCGTAATCGTGGGATCGAAATTTCCCTTCTTGGTACCCTCATCGCGGACGACCACGAGATTGTTATGGACTTTCTTCGCGTTCCTCCAGTGCTCTCTTCAGGGAACTCCAAGCAAGGACACCTCGCATTTAACGCCGCGCGACGGGGTGTATGGGACGTTTCTGGCGAATTTCAATGTATCTCGACTTCTGGCCGGGCTCTTGACCAGGACTCCGCGCTATCGAATTTAGTTGATCACGCCCCAATGCTTGTAGCGTCGCCTACTATATCAACAGAGATTTCGGATGCTGAAATCCATTTTCTTGCACGAACGACAACACCTGCATATCTGCCCCAAATGTTCCGGATGCTGAACACCCTCGAAATAGAGGGCAGTTTGAATCTGAGTCGTATCCACCGCTTTATCAAAGTTTTTGATGGACCTTTGCTCCCTGTCCTTTCCAAATTCAGACATTCATATGCATTATCAAATAGGCACTCCCAATCGATATTGACAAAGGTCAGCACTTATCATGGGGGTAAGATCTGGTTTGCTTAGGTTCAACGTTCAGCCTGTAGATTTCTTCCTTAGTCTTCCGGCTTCTCAAGTGAGCGACCTCAAAGATCCAGCCTCGATACACAGCATTCTTTTGGGCGTCTTGGATCTCGCAGCATCCTTATTCATACATCATGAAGAAGCTGAACACAACAAAAATGCTGAGGAAGTTCATCCGACGAACGCCAAACACACTCGCGAAGCGATTGGCTTGATCCTCGTGATTTTACAGGAGGTTGACAACATTGGCCGACTCGCCCTCGAAAATTTAACTCACAGCGAATCACCGGACATGGTAAATACTTTAGTGAACAAAGTTTGGGGTCTGCTCATGTAAACTGCAGCACGAATATTTACAGCTGGCACAAGTTGTGTTGAGATTTGGTCGGCAGCTTGGGAGAGTTCTTCAGTCCTCGCCATTTGATTTTTCAGCTGTACACGCGATAACTCGTTGGATTGTGGACGAACTTACTTCGTGCCCGCCCCACTTCCTCAGTGTTAGGAACAAGGCGAAGACACTCTACGATACCGTTACTTCATCGTCTGGCATTGGGTTAATTGATATTTGGTTAGGTTTCTTTAGCGATCAGCTCTTAATTCCTCCTACTGAGCTCCATGAGCTGGATTTCCTCTCCTGTCGCATGATTGGGCCTACCGCGAGGAGTGAGTGGAAAGCCTAAAATTTCCCTCCATTCTAACCTAACTATTCCAGACCTTCGAAGGTCAACGTTCGATCTACTTGCACTCTGCACCTTGCCATTTACACGGGAATCGGATAATACCCGTATACTGCAATTGAAAACCGAGCTTGAAAGCGTGGGTTGGGGTACATGTTACCGAGACCTTGAGCTCTAACTAATTGTCTTCAAAAGCGACTCGTCGGGGCGGCTAAGGATACATCCTCCCAAATCAATTACTCTAGCGAACCATTATCTGTCGTTGCGGAACTTGGAGTTTTGGTATCTAGCGGTGAAGAAAACTCGCATGTAAGCCATATCATGCTATATAGATATGTTCACATATATTCCATCAAGTTTATTTCTCAGTCAATTGAGGAGATCCTTTCGGTTGCTTGCGGCGAGTACGACAGGCCATTGATTAGGTTCGTTCCTTATCAACATCTTCTCTGGGCAACCGTCGCTCAAAAGGGTATGTGGGGGTGTTTGTCGCCATATCTTCGCTCACATACCACACAGAAACGCGGGCCTCGTTCATACAAGCACAGCTCCATTGGTTTGAGGGGCTATGGAGCATTCCCCCAGTAAGCGGCTGAGCTGGGCTACAAATGAGTATTGCTTATATGGCCTAGACACCAGCTGGAGCTGCAATGCTGCTCCATCCAACCCAATTACAGGAAACAATATCAATTTGGTGCGGCCTTTCTTCTAAATCCATCACCCCCCATTTACGCTTGCCTAGTGACTGGAGCGAAACGGCGCTGCTCTCTCTTAGTACCTACCAACGCTCCATTAGCCGACGCATCCAGCTTGAGCTTCTCCAGTGTGAGAGGAGGATCAACCGCATTGACCAGTTGTCAATGCTATTTTGTCAAAATCTCGCAGTGGTGGATTGGTCCATTTTCGCCTTATGAATACTCTAACATTACTTTAGATCGTGTCTTGTTTTCCTTCATCATTTTCTGTGTCGCCACTCAGGACACTCCAAAGTTGCGTGTTTGATCCCTTGAGCAGCCCGACATCATATATCAGCGAACTCCTCGTACGCGTCGAACAATCCCCGAATCTGAATTGAAGAAAGCCCTGCGGAGTTGCATCATACCTCATCGGATCTCAGAGCTTTCGCCCAATCGCCAAGAGGTCATCACAGAAATCGGGACACACTGGATTGCGCTTGGTCGCCTCTTGGTTCAGTTATTTGTTCCAAAAGCCCCTATCGATCCCGCCGCAGTCGAAAATTACAAACTGGAGCGTTTGCGGGAAGAGCAATTCGTCCTAAATTCAGAAGTTTACTTGCATTCGGAGCTGGAGAAGTTCACCACTGGTAACGATACGAACGAGCTTTTGGTCCATTTACAAACCAAGTTACAAAGTGTTGAGAGACACCTGGGCGAGGCGCCAGTCTACCCTGACCGAAAGGACACCTCGCGTCTCCACATGTTCTGGTCTGAAGTAACTCAGTTCCAAGCGCATCTTCTGGAGGCTGGGAAGTTCGACAGTCTCATTCTCGAACTCAAGGCTGGAGGAGAAAACTCCATTCAACGCGAAAATGTCACTCAGAAAACAATTGCAGGATTTTGCCAACGTCTCAATACAGTATATACTGAATATGGCGATGTTATTGCCCCCCTGCAGCTAGCTTTGGATTATATCCGGCTTGGTCTTCGCATTTTTGTCGACGCATCGACTTCCGCTTCAACCTCAGACGTAGCAACCTCTGCCCTAGTTGCTTTTCCTACTGTTCGAGGCTTGAAATGTTTTCTCCCAAATCAGGTGTTGTTGGGTCAACCGGAATCAACACTTTCCATCATCTAATCTTGGCATTATCTGGAGTCGCTTTGGAATCTACTCTTGGAGTTGTCCCCCGAACATACGCACAAACGATCGACGTTAGTTATGAACAAGCGCTCAGGCTTTGGCTCATCGACCGTGCTAAAGAGAATGAAGAAGAGGAAGCATCTCAGATGCTCTATCGCCGTAAGGGCCTTGACCATGACGACATTGGGGATGCTGAGATGGAAGAGGCCGAGTTTTTGGCACTCTTCCCGTTATTTGAGGATATCCTCAATCCTGACGCGTCCCATACTCCCCAGACTGAAGGGCGCTCCAAGCCGTCCCACCACATTGACTTGTCCGGCTCACTTCAACTGCTGGAAATCCATTACGGTCTATTTGGTACTTCCCCCTCGTTCGACGGCTTGGGTCCCCGATTATCAGTTTTCAACAAACATCGGGAATCCGCAATTACTTCTCTCCTCAAAACGCAAATGACCTCCCTTTCGGATAATATGGATATCGAGAGCATCAGTCTTCAGCTATCCATCCTTCGGCACCGACAAATCTCCCTTGAGCGGCCTATCGAGAGTAATCTGGGCTACAACTTTTACCAGGATGCCAACGTAGTTGAAGCCAAGAAAAGCGCCGCAGTGGTCACCGCCCTGAAAGAGCGCCTAGAGGGTATCATTCAGGAGTGGCCTGATCAAATGGTACTACAACATATCAATGCCCGATGCGATACCTTCCTCGCGCTAACGCTCCAGAGCCCACTTGCGAAAATTCTCTCGGCGCTTGAACAGCTTCTCTCACACACCGAGGACTGGCAGATCTACGCTAATCGGGATAATTCCCTCAAAACACACCAACAAGCTCTTATTGAGCTCATTGTTACATGGAGAAGGCTCGAGCTGACGTGTTGGCAAGGTCTGTTGGCAGCCCAACTTCGGACTTTTGAGGAGGGAGTATCAGATTGGTGGTTCCGGTTATATGATGCGACTGTTCGAGGTGTGCTGGATGCCTCCCAACGAGAAGACACTGGAGATCCTCAAAGTCTGACCAAGTACTTGGACTCTCTCCTACCCCTCCTCGACGATTTCCTCCGCTCCAGTCCGCTCGGTCAATTCCAAGCCAGGATGCGGCTTTTACACAGCTTTGAGACCTATCTCCTGCGCCTCAGCCAACACAAACCACCTTCCCAACAGCTCGCTCTAAACCGTGCATATCACCTCCTGCATGCGACCAAACGTCATTTAATCTGTTCACGACATCCTTGTCCACTCACTTATCGGAAAAGCGATCATTGCTCGAGAAGGAAATCAAAGGATACATCAAGCTTGCAAGCTGGAAGGATATCAACGTCCAAGCATTGAAAGAAAGCGCCAAACGAACGCATCACCAGCTGTACAAAATCATCAGGAAATTCAGAGAGATTTTGAGGCAACCTATTTTGGAACATTTGCACATCTCGCCCGCGAATGATACTGAATCCAAACCATCCGTCCTCCCAGTCCTCCCAGTGTTAGCGGATGTCGCTCCTGTGCACCTCGAACTCTCGGATAGTGCCATCATCACTCCCGCGGGCAGCTCCCTCGACTTCAACAAAACGCTCGGCAAATTTGTCACACTCGCTTCAACCCGTGTTCAGCATTTGATCAAATCGCAAGCGGTTCAGAGCGTCGATGACCTGGCAGTCGAGATCATTACAACCTCCACAAGCCTCGCATCACATGCCATTCCCAGTGATGTATCGCCAGAAGCTCGTGCAAAGCAATCCAAGGCACTACTGGTTCGCAAGAAGCGGGCATGGGGTGATCTATTGAAGGAGCTGAAACGGGGCGGCCTTGCTGTGAATGTAAAACCCGAGATCCTCCATCGGCAGTCAGAAGTTCGGTGGATACGAGAGCAGGCAGTTATGTCGGCGTTATCTCTCGAGGAAACTTCCTCTCTACCAATATCGAAGATAGAAAACTACTTTGCACGGGTGGCGGGGGTTCTTCCCGAACTTCGTCAGACAATGGTGACCCATCATCCTGATCTCACAACCCGGGAGCTGCATCGAGGCGCTATGCTTTTGGAGTCTGGATTTTCGTTTGCCGTCGAGCTCAGACAGCGGTTCGTACTCTACCTCGCTCATTTTTCATCTCTAAATTATACCTTCATCTTGCCAGACTTGCCGAAGCGCTAAACCAATTTGACATCATTTCCAAGACGCACAAACGATTGAGAACACTCGCTGAACAGGCTCCTCCCATTCAACCTGCCTCGAACCTAGCGGAACGCGTATCAAAGATCAGCGACATTATTTGCAGACTTGCTAGTGCTTTCTATGAAATCCAACAGGAAATGCGTACCTTCCATGACCTCAAACCCAAGCACACTATCTCCGCCTCCATCTTTGAGAAGGTCGACGCAAACTACGCTAAAATTGCGTCCCTCCGCACCCGCCTTTTGAATGTTGTAGAAAATGTTTCCATGACACCCATCGCATTTGTGGTAGCAGGTAGGCCCGATAACTCTATGGCTCTGGTTTCATTGTTGATGAAAATGCGTAGATGAAGAATCTGTGATTTTCGAGGCAGTTTCTCATGTCGCGGAGACTGTCGCTTCCCTGCGTTCATGGACAACGGTCCAACCAAATTTAACGCACCTCTTCAAACCTACAGCGGATTGGCTCGAATCACAGCAGTTCCCCGCGCTCCTACCTCCTAAAACCGATGGAGCTCCACAAACTGACCCCACGAATGCTCTCATCAACACCCTCCTCGTTGTTCTTCAAGGTTTAAACGCGCAATGCCCTCCGGACTGCGCTGACGATGTGCCCGAGCCTGACGCCGAGGTGGACCTTTACATCTCGCAGAGCTGCCGTACCACCCTGCAGCTAACCCACCATCTTCACGCCGACTCCATCAACACCCACCTCCACAACGTCCTCATCCATCTCTCACGCATCGATGCCACGCAAACGCCCTCCCTCCACACGCACGTCCTGTCGCGCATCCTTCCGTTCCTTGACATCTACCTCATGCTATTTAGAAACCAGCTCCGCGCGCATGCGCACACGGCGCACGCTCTCTTCAAACTCAACCTCGTTCTATCCACGCTCCTCCGCAACCTCGCAGTACAGGGGTTCTGCCAGCCGCCAGAGGGCGACTCGGCAGCTGAGGCTGGAAGCGACAAGGCGGAGGTTGGGATGGGGCTGGGCGAGGGTACGGGCGCGGAAGATGTCAGTAAGGACATCGAAGAGGAGAGTCAAGTTGAGGGGCTCAAGGGAGATAATGCCGAGGAACAGAAGACACAGGACAGAGCCGAGGGCGGGGATGCCATTGAGATGAGTGAAGACTTTGGTGGGGAGATGGAGGATGTTCCCGAGGATGAGGAGGAAGATGGAGACGAGGGCGAGGACGGGGAGGAGAATGATGTTGAGGAGAAGGCTGGGGGGTTGGATGAGGCGGATCCGGAAGCTGTTGATGAAAAGCTGTGGGGAGACGAGGAGGGTCCTGGGGATGGGGATGACAAGATCGGACAAGATCGGGCGGAAGAGAAGGAGGGCGATGGTGATGTCATTGCAAAGGAAGGGGGAAGGCAGGACAAAGACAAGAAGCAGGAGAAGCAGGAGCCGAAGAATGCGGAGAACAAGGAAGCAGAGACGAATGATACAGATGGGGAGATGCAATCGGATCAGGGCGAGGGCCCTGAGGACGAGGAGAACGACCCTAATGTGAGCGGCGCGCCGATGGATGAGCACGTACAGGAAGCGGAGACACTTGATCTTCCGGACGATATGGATCTCGGTCTCGGGGAGGAGATGGCTGGGGAGCCCGAAATGGAGGACGAAGGTGAAGATATGAACGAGGACGATGGTATGCACGATGATGGGGTTCACGACCTCCCAGAGCAGCAGGGGCAGGAGAATGATATGGAGAACGAGGGCGATCACGGTGCCGACGGTCCCCAGGAGGTAGATGAAATCGGGGACGACACTCAAAAGAATGACATGGATCAAGAGGGCGAGTCGGCAGAACCAGCTGTCGCTCAGCCCGATGTATCTACGGGCGACGGTGAGGCGTCTTCCAACGACGCATCTAACCCTGACACCGGAAACCGCACGTCCACGGGTCAGTCAGTTGGAGCGGCTGCGGGAACTCCAGGTAACGAGCAGGTGCAAGAGGATAGCGAGAAGCCCAAAGATTCAAAGTATGTTCCTCCTCTGTAGAGATCGCTTGGCTCACCAAGCCACCAGCTTCCCCGAAAATGACGCAACCACAAAGTCACCAGCGAGCAGACGACCACAACAAGCAGAAGCACAGAAGCCCAAGAATCTGGCGCTGCAGACCAGGGTACCCAGCGGGGCGGAGCAGATGCTCCGATGGATGAACAGCCACGCAGGGCCAACCCACTCCAGAACCTTGGCGACGCTCTCAAAGAAATCAAGCAACGGTTCGATGAAATTCTTGATGCTTCTGAGGAGAACCGGATGGACGAACCGGGGACCGACCCTAACCCCCCAGGGTCGAGCACATCCACCCCGATGACGACGCAGAGCGGATGCAGGCCCTGGGTGCGGCAGGCGACGAACAAGGCGCGGTTGGAAGAGTTGAAGATTGTTGATGGGATGATGGGATGGACGTGGATGTGGACGTGGGTGAGGAATTGGAAAAATCAAAGAAGATGCCACAATCGCCCAAGATTCCTCCCGCGCAAATCCATTGACCCATACTGCTCCCGACCGCGCTGACGACATTGAAGGCGCAGTACTCCAATCTGGGAAGCGCCAAGAACTGACACTGCTGGTACCAAGCCTTCCGACATCGACATGGACGAGGAAGATCCCCTCAATGAAACGGTCGAAACCCAACTCCGTGCATGGCAGGCCGCCGATTGCCCCGCTGAGGACGCGGAAAACATATGGCGTCTCTATGAATCTCTTACGCAAGACCTTTCTTATGCGCTCTGCGAGCAGCTGCGCCTAATCCTCGAGCCCACACTCGCCACACGTCTCAGGGGCGACTACCGCACTGGAAAGAGGCTGAATATGAAGAAGATTATCCCCTACATTGCGAGTGACTACACAAAAGACAAAATCTGGCTACGACGCACCCGCCCAAGCGATCGGGCGTATCAAATTCTGCTAGCGCTAGACGATTCACGGTCCATGGCAGAGACGCACTCGGTGCACCTGGCATTTGGTGCCCTCGCGTTAGTCGGGCGGGCCCTTGCCCGGCTAGAAGCAGGCGAGGTGGCAGTTGCACGGTTTGGAGCGGAAGTGGAGGTCCTGCATGGTTTCGGAGAGGGCCCATTCGGGGACGAAGCAGGGAAGCGCGTGATGAGCGCGTTCCGATTTGGGCAGCGGACGACAGACGTATTGAAGTTGCTTGAGACTAGCCTGGGCGTGCTTGAGCGGGCGCGGGAGAGTCGAAGTGGGGTCAGTGGGGGCGCAGCGGATCTCTGGCAGCTGGAAATTATCATTTCGGACGGGATGTGTCAAGACCATGAGCGGATGAGAAGTGTTTTGAGGCGGGCGGAAGAGATGCGAGTGATGGTTGTGTTCATCATTATAGATGCTGTGCAGGCGAATGCCTCTCAATCAATCCTCGCGATGGACAAGGCAGAATACAAAATGGTCGACGGCCGGATGGAGCTTCAGTTAAACAAATACCTCGACTCGTTTCCATTCGAGTATTATGTCGTCCTCCGGGACGTTGAAGCGCTCCCTGACGTCCTCGCCAGCACTCTCCGACAGTTTTTGAGCGTATTTCAGAGGAGTAGGCCCTCATCTCATATTCGTAATTATCGCATGTAATTCTAGAGTTCTTGCAATACTTGTATGTTTGTTTGCTGATGTTCTATATTTGGCAAGACACTTTTAGACCAAACTGATGTTCCAAAAATAAAACTCCGGGTTGATGCATTGATATGGTCAGCCACGATAGAAATTATGCAAAAGGCCTCCCTCTGCGCGTTGCCTCCTCTTTTTTTTTACCTTGCTCTCAGTCTCCTTCGACATAATCTGAAAACATACTAACATGACACTCAACACAAAAGACAAGTTGGACCGTCCAATGGGTTAGCGCGCTTGTCCTCCCCCCACGCCACCCGGCCACCCGCGCGAAGGAATGCCATAAGTTCTGCCGATGGAATTTCGCTACCAGTGGGCATGTGGGGCCGTCCATGGTTTGTCGAATCCATGTCAATCGTTACAAGCGGGCTAGGCTATTACGCCACATCGTCCAGTCATTTTTCCTCTGCCTGGGAAATCCGAGTGGTGTACCCCCCTTCCCCCCACCTTCAAATGCAACATATTTTATAGAACTCGATCGCGCCCAAAATTTATCTGTCCGCAAACATTCGACATTCTCCAACCCTCCATCTATTCATATCTCGGCTGGTTGTTGAGTCATAATCGATGCGCGTTGATCGACGTCGCTAGCCTTGACAGTTTCGACCCGAAGTTTCGGCACCCCACCGTTTCCCTAGATTTTATCACGGGTGTGGGGCAAGCCACCGTGGCTGATATATCGCCAATACGCGCATTGTGCACCTTGGGAATACGCGATGGCCCCCGAAGTTATTAATTCCTTTCACCGCGGCTTTTATTATACCGGGTCCCCCTGTTCGGCAGCCTCAAATCGTTCCTTTCAATCCTGACTAAGTTGATCATCAACAACTTTCAAGTTGGACTAATGCTATCCGCATTCAGGTATTGAACACGTATCCATCATGGAGACTTGTGAAGCCACTTTGGTGACGACAATGGCAGCCGACGCCAATATCTGGCACGTCGCGCCCGTGGTTTCTCCCCAATCTGAGGCTCAAAGCAAGATCATACCATAAAGTGACGCCCGAGTTACCACCTACCATCAATAGCGGGTGTAGTACACAGGCCCCCACAATTGGGTGTTTTGGGGTCCGATCGCTATTAGTTTGGCGCGATATATATATACGCCTGATCGCTTCTCTTCTATCTGATGATGAATGTTTTACCAGTGGTGCGTGGCGACCCAATCACGAGGTTGGTCATGACGATTCCGCCAATTTTCCCTGTCTGGTAGGTTTTCATCAGGTATGTTTTTCCTGTGGCAGCTATATATTTAGATACGTGTGCGCGGACACCGTATCAGCTGGGATTAATTGCTTCTGTGCGGCCATCTGCATCGGAACCAACTCAGGACCAAGAACCAACCAAGTTATCATCGATCTGGAAAGACCTTTGCTCTTGTATGGCAGCAGCATTGACGAGCCGTTACGTTGGAGCGCATCGCAAATCCGGCCTGACAAGCGCATTAATGGGGTAGTGGTAACCTGGGTCGTTGCCATTTGAGCACTAGCTCGACCCGCCGGGGGTTCGATTCCCTCTTAATGCATGGCGTGGCTCGATGTTTTTGTTTTTGATCTATATCAGAATCGAACGTGGGTATGGGAAGCAAACTAGTGCTACACGAGGCTAGACGCAAGATGTGTACCATGTAGAAGGCTACAGAAGGGTTACAGTAAAGTGCCACTGATTTTGACGATTGTCAACAGGTCAGGGAATAGAGATCCGATTCGGGAATGATGGCATGGCGGCGGGAAGCCCTGAACGGAAGTAAAGGTGATCTCAGCCGAAATCGGACTTGCCCCAATCGAAACTGCCGTAAGCGAGCCTCCAATCTCTTCCCACAACCACCACCACCCCTTCCCCCCTCATCATCGCTCCCCCCGTTGAACTCTATGTTCTCGCTGACGAGCATCCACTCCCTTCCTGTCGAGCTCCTCGCCCGCATCTTCATCCTCGGTGCTGGTTTCGAGTACCCATACGGTTCCTCCCCATTTCTCCTCAAACCTTCCGAGGATTATTATGCCCCACCTTCCTCCAATTTTGCGCTCCTTGTCTCGGCCACCTGTGTCCATTGGCGCACAATCGCACTTCGAACTCCCGACCTCTGGACCGTTCTGCACTTCCGGGAACCGTCTCATATCCCACGCGCAGAGGCATTTTTAAAACGTGCACATCAGCCGCATGCGCTCTTCGATATTCTCGTCGACACCGTGGCGCCTGACGAACACATCCCCGGTGTCACCCTCTCTCATAATGAGATCACCACGATATTTGAACTTATCATACCACACGTCCACCGGTGGCGCGCCTTCCACCTCAAGGTTCGCGACAACGATTGCAAGCTCGCCGCAAGGAAGTCTCTATCTACTTGTGGGGCTGCGCCAAACCTACAAACACTGCAGTTGTATCATTTCGAGGATTACCGCACCGCACAAAATCTCTACTTTGCTACGTTCCGGCCCCCGGTTATGGTATTCAATAACGATCTCCCAGCCCTCCGCAACGTCTCTTTAATTGGCGTGAATCTTCCATGGGCACAGAGTCCATACCTCGCGTTCCTTCACACCTTGGAACTTGCGCTCCACTCTGACAATATCCGTCCGCCATACCAGTATTGGCGTAGCATGTTATCGAGCCCCCAACTTCATACACTCACTATCCATTACTCGGGCCCGAAAGCTGAAGATGCACCCTGGTCCAGTCCAACAGCAGACGATCCTGTTATCCCTGTTCCAACCCTCCGCGTTCTTTCCCTCACCGATCTCGACTCGGATTACCTCTGCCGCCTCATGGACCGTCTACACCTCCCCGCCATCTCTCATCTCTCCCTGGATCTCTCCGAGCAGGACTTTACCCCCTTCCTTGACATGCTCTGCCCGACCGCCGCCACCGCACGCCCCACCTCGCCACAGCACGACCCTGTATCCCCAGCTGTCTCCTCCGCCTCCACCGCATTCGTCACGCCATCGCCCACCATTCCCTCCGCGCCCCCGCCGCACATACCCTTTCCCCACCTTGCGGTACACTTACACACACTCGTCATCAACGCCCTCGACTGCACCCTCCCCGCCTGGCTGCACCTACTACGTACCCTCCGCAGCCTGCGCGTTTTCGAGGCCGACTTTGCCCGCGTGGGCACCGGTGCTCCTATCTTCTCGGAAGTGTTCTGCCCTACTCAGGGCCCTGAAAAGCAGAACATTGAAGACAGGGAGCAGGTGCTGCTTCCGAGCCTGGAGGTGTTTAGGGTCGCGGGGGTGAGTGGGGACAGGCTCGCGTTGATGATCGCACACCGCGAGGCACAGCAGGCTAAAGGGGCTGGCGTCGATGACGTGGTAACAAAAGGAGACGGCGCCAAAAACGGGCATCCGATGGATTTGGAAATTCCAAAACGAAATGGGCTCTGGCCCTATACAGATGCAGACGCGGCCTGCGAAAGTGATGGGGAGTCGGATGCGCCAACGGCTGTGGACGAGGGGATGGTGGTGCCCCCGCGCCCTCTGCGGTGGGTTGTGCGTTGGAGCCCGCGGCACCGCGGACGTGACGTGGTACTGGATGCGCTGGTGGAGAGCGGGTGGCCGCTGAGCTATACCGGGAGCGATGCACGAGTCAAGGTGGAGTGGGTAGAGAAGGAGGGAGAGGATCTAGAAGAAGAGGGGGACGAGGATGAGGAAGCGGAAGAGGAAGACGGGGAAGAAAATGAAAATGAAGTGGAAGCAGCGGACGCTCAGGAAGATGAAGGGGACGAAGAGGAGGAGGAAGAGGACGGATAACACCGACGACACGCACACGTATATTTCTTGATTTTTCTGTTTATTGCTCGCGGCTCGCTGGATTTGTGTTTAAATACCATGTAAGAATAGTGTACTTGTTACGCAGTGTATGAATACGGTTCTGCTATCGGACCTAGTGGTCATGCCGGAACCCTAACACATAAATGGGGGAGAAAAATTTGACTCCACCAACAAAATATAATGCATTAAGAGGGAATCGAACCCCCGGCGGGTCGAGCTATGCTCGGATGGCAACGACCCAGGTTACCACTACCCCATTAATGCTTGATGCGGTAGGTGGTTTGGAGCCCTAGATGTATGCATTCGCATCCCGCGACCGTGCGTGGGCGAGGTCACCAGGCCCTGTCAGGCTCCACCACAACAGCTATCACAGCTTGGGCAGGGAGGCATAGTTGGGGTGGAGACAGGGCACTTCTGCCAATTGTCACGCGCCGAGGGTCTTGGACAGCTGGGGCTGTGTGCGGCGGAGAAGGGAGCTGGGCCAATTAGATGCAGATGATGCAGATGCAGCATTAATATTGGAGGCGGATGGCTCGGTGACGGGATCACGAATATTAATATCGCTGGGGCCCGGACCGTGCTGTTAGGTGTTGCGATCTAGATGGAATCTGGACTCTGGATACAGCCGCTGATGATGTCGTTTATGCTTGGGACTGTCTCGCCTTTGTTTCTGACAGTGTTGTTATTCTCGAAATAGGTGACATTTGTATTATTTGGTCGCTGGACGTTATGGGTTGTACGTCGTACCTACGTATATGGTACAGATCGTGCAGTGCTAGCGGCGCCGATGGGAACCTGTGAGAAAACGGTTGCTCCAGTATGCATAGATAAGAAAAACACGCACAGTCGTAAGGCTAGACTCGCGCGGCGTACCGACGTAAATGTGTCTCGTGAGAGGTACCAAGGCACCACCATGCATGAGTCACTGGGGTAAAGTGAAGACGCGGTTGCGGAGCATAGCTGAACGTGTTTGTGCTATCAGCGATCGCGCCTAGCTTATCGCAACGCAGCGCAAAAACACAAAACGCAACACAGAGGCAAAACGCTCCTGGGCGATGAAGTGCATTAAGAGGGAATCGAACCCCCGGCGGGTCGAGCTAAGCTCGGTGGCAACGACCCAGGTTACCACTACCCCATTAATGCTTGGGATGGAGTGGCCTGCATGTGATCTCGGTGGGCTCGTGGAACGCATGAGTCAGGAGTAACTACTAACGCGGCGCGCGGCCCGATCCGCGCGCATGGGCAGCGGGATAGTATTGGGTTCCCGCACGTCACTTCGGGCCGGAGGTGCGTTATTGAAATGGGTGGCGCCACTCTGGATCAAGGAAAAATAAGCCTGGGTGCGCGCACAAAGTGCCGAGGAAATGCCGATATCGCGAGGCTGTGGAGTCAGCGGCCTGGCGCTTGGACTAGTCATATTCGAGGCGCAAGTGATTGGCATTGCGATTGTGATCTGTATTGTGGTTATCATGTGGCTGAATGTGAGCGCGAATGGGGATGTGGGACGCTAAACGCTAAACCACTGGAATGCAAAACGAGGTTGAAACAAAAAGCAGCTGCATTAAGAGGGAATCGAACCCCCGGCGGGTCGAGCTAGGCTCGAATGGCAACGACCCAGGTTACCACTACCCCATTAATGCGATGTGATTTGGAACCAGGGAGGAGTGGAATTGGAATGTGGATTCGAACCAGGGTTGGGTCGGAATCGAGCCGGCTCGATAAGTGTACCCCATTAATGGATGGGGTGGGAAAGCAGGCGGTGGTGGTGAGCTTGATAAGGCAGAAGCCCTTGGCGTGGAGTGATCAACAGACGACAACAAAGAAGAGTGAGATATTTTTGATAAAAACTAATTGCGGGATAACCACGTTGAGAGATAAAGATGGGCAATTCGACGTCCCAGGCCGCGCACGGAGGACGAGGAGACAAGGATCCAGCCATAAGACACCCTTCCTCGTCCTCACCATCCCCTCATCGTTCTATGCGCACAAAGAAAAAGTCTCTCGAGCTGCCCGATCTGGCCTCATTGTCGATCACGTACTCGCCCTCAGCGACCACAAGAGGTCGCAATGGTCCTCCTGCCCCAAAGTCCGCCTCCATCCCCATCCCGTACGCCCCGAGGACTCTGCTCCCCGCCGTCGCCCGCACCAGTCCTTCTCGTCCACAGAAGTCCTGGCCCCGGCCCCTCCCAGGGGCTCGGTCCCCAATGCCTACTTTCGCGGCGCTCCCCGTCCACCACAACAAGCCAGCCACAGCACCCTTCTGACAAACTCCGCATCCAGCAACAGCAGCGCGTCCAGGAGCTTTATAATCAGTCCCACGCACCTCTCCCCGCACCGCCCCGTCCCCCAACACCAGTCCCGCAAGACCCTCCCCGTCAACGAGACAGTCCAGTCCAGCATCCCCATCGCCCTCGGCAAGCCCTCCTCCAGAAGAAGAGCTCGCAAAAGTCGTCGAATCCGCAGCCGCCGAAAACGGCCCCGCCCCGACCTCGTCGCCGTCAGGATCACCTGGCGCGGCGGGGCAAGTCCGTCCAGCTTGCCCGGGCGGGGACAACGACTGGAAAGGCCGTCAGCCCATGTTCCGCGATGCATCCCCACTCGATTCCCACTCCGCCACCGTCCCGCTCCCCCCCGGCACCCACCATATCCGATTCATCGTCGACGACCAGTGGCGCATCGCAGACGACCTCCCACTGCCGTCGACGACCAAGGGCTCCCTCGCAAACTACGTCGCTGTCCCTCTATCCTATTCGCCCCAGCACATCTCCCCTTAAGCCACCTACACCGGCCACTCCTTCTGGAGTGCCTCTTCTTCCAATTCCACCGCTGAAACAGAATACCCCTCCAAACACCCCCACATCGCCAAAAACTCGCCTCTCTCCGCCTCCATACTACCAAGAACCAACTGGACATCCATCCTCCCCCTCGCCCTCATCGAGGCTGCCAGGGAGGAGGAGGCCTATCTCCAGGCCTCGTCTCTCCCCTCGCCTCGTCCCCGCACCGCGATAAGCACGGACACCACGCCGACCGACATAGCCACCCACACACACGGGTTTCGTCCCACTACCCAATATCCGCTGCCCCTTCACTCCGCGGCACCTCGACAAACTGATATTGAACGCACGCTCCGTCCCGCTCAGGGCACCGTCGTCGGCAGCCCCGCAGGCGGGATGGGTGCGTCGGTGGGGCCGGGCGCACGCGCCGGCGCGGCAGGGACAAGGACACAGGGCCTGTCAACGGGCGTGAGGGGAAGGAGGGTAAGGAGGGGCGCGAGCGCGGGGAGCTCCGGGAACGCAACGAACGCCGTATCACTACATTCCCGCCAGCCCCACCCCCAGCGAGGCCGGGCACGACCCCGCGGATCTAGGCACAGCGCCAGCCCCATCCTCGCCCCAACACCTTCGCTGTCCCCCCCGCCCTGCTCCCGATGCCCTCGCGCCCGCTGGACACGACATCAACGCCTGGCTTGCGGATGATGCGAGCGTGTTGCCGGTTCCGAGCCACGTGGTGCTGCACCACCTCAGCACGAGCGCGATCCGCAATGGCGTGCTCGCGGTGGGCAATACGACGCGGTACAGACGCAAGGTGAGATCCATTCCCATGTTTTACTCCTTTTCCGCTATATGTTATTGTGCGGTTTGACTGGCACGGGTTATCGCGTTCCGCATTCGGCCTCCGCAATCCCGCCTTTCCCTTTACACATGTCCTCATTCCGCGTGCTTTCCGTATATGACTAACACACCGCACACAGTACCTCACCACCATCTACTACAAGCCCACCTAACATCCCAGCCCTGCACTCACGTACTGACCCTAATGACTCATCTTAGATGCTCACGACGATTCTCCCGCTCGGTTGCAAGTATAGACCCCTTGTTCTTCCTTCTTGTCCATAGCTTGGATTTTGCCCGCGCCCCGCGCCTGTATTGGATACCGATACCTGCCCATCCAGCTCTTTTCTTCTTCCCTTTTCCTTTTCCCCCCTCCCACTGTGCCTTTGCGTTTGTGTTAGAAGATACGCCATGTGTACATATCACGCGCTGTCCCCGGGGGCATGCTCTTCATGCACATAATTTTTCCATTTCATCCTGCTAGATACGACCTACACACTCTAAGCCACTCTACTCCTACGTTCCTGCTACTGCTACCACCCCCCATCGCTCCATCACCTAGGTGCTATTGCTGCTCATATCGCTTGTACCCGCCCCGCCTATTGCCTGATCGCATCGCACTGATACGATACTGATACCGCTGCCGCGATACTTGTAATACTCGCCCCGAGCATCACGCATGAATGACCTGTTCACTCGTCCACACTTGATTTCAGGTTTGAAATTGTGCTATCACAAGCACATATGAGCATAGCAGGACGCGAGGATCCGAAACCGCTACTCATACATGCTATTCTTCTCTCTTCTATTCTACCCCGCGTCAGATGCTGATCCCGTTCCCACCCCATTACCCTACTGCCCGCGAGCCCTACTAGTACTTATGATGGCGCGGACGCTCGATCAGTCGGGCACATGATTCTGCAGGACCGCAGTGGTGATCCTGTTACACAACGGGTCAGCAGACGATGAGACATCGATGATCCTCGACCGAGGGCGCCAGAAATAGATAAGCCGGTGTGAGTGGCTGACGGCGCCTACCCGCGCCAGCCGATGCGTGCGCCTCTGGTGCTGCAACGCCAGCGCTGTGCAGCCCCTGGGCCGGATCGGGCCTGGTGCGAGCGGAGATGGAGATGGCGTTCTAACTCTTGTTGGTGGAGTGAGACAACACCCTGGTCATGGGTGGGTCGGGGGTTGGAGTGGTTCGGCTCCAATTTGTGCGACCCGGGAGCCCGAGGTCTGGAGTCAGGGGCTCGAGCAGACTGAAGGCTGTTCCGTGGGGCACTGGGCCCCGGGCTTCCCATTTCCACGACATCAGCATCACGACCACAGAAGCAAGAAGCTCAGGCGATTTGAGATCGCATCGCACACCACGACACCCGTAACCTAATTTTGCCTGCACCACCATCACAAGCTGGTGGATTCCGAGTTGCTGGGAGTCCAAGTATTTGTATTTCGCGCCCGAACGACAACCCAGATCGCGGGTGCAACTGAAAGCAACGAGTTCCGACCGGCTGGTCTTTGGCAGATCCGCCATCTCCTTGTGCATCGTGCGTCACCACTGGCATACCCTAGTGCATTCAACCCGACAGTCTGAGCCTTGCGTCTGCCGAGCACCCAGCTGGCTGGGCGCCGTCCAAGTACTTCCCAGTCCATAAACCATTTCCACCATCCGCATCGAACACCCGCGCTGCGGCCCCCGTTTCCAGACCGCGGGTCAGCGCGGATCGCAACGGCTTACACGCTTCGTCTTCCAGCTAAAATTAAACTTCGACGCGTCCACGCTCACCGTTGCTCCTCCCATCCAGCCTACGCTCGTGAGTAATACTGAGACAGGGGCGCTCAGCCCAGAGCTTGGCAGGCTGGCTCACCGCGTAATTCACACGGCCACGGTGGCAGGGTCTGGAACGAAGACCTACAGGCCCCGGGGGCTGAATGCGGCACCTCGAGGAAGGGCAGTATCTGAGGCTAGCACCCCAAATCTACATCCTGGTCGGTCCAAGGTACTTGCCGCGCGTGCCTACTCCTTGATGGTGGTTCTGCCGCCACCTTCAGATGATGTGCGGTTCCTAGGGAACCCATCAACCGGTCAATGGCAGCTGGCATGTCCCCTCTTTTTACTCGCCATCCTAACAATAGAGTCCCTGGTGCGGGATATTCGCCAGTGGGTGTCCCTCCTTCGGCACGATTGGCAGCAGCGTTTGCGCGGCTCAACAGCAACATTTGGAGTGTACACGGGTGCGTTTAGAGCGTGTTTGCGCCGGTGATAAGCAACCCCCCGACCAATCCAATTCCCCCAATGCTGGACCGCCTGAGAGGTTTGTGATAGTACATTATGGTTTGCGGCAAAGTTTGAACTGGTTTCCCATCTGTGTGTACCTATGTGGTGCTGCTTGACCTCAATGCCAATACCCCACATACACTTCGAATTTATTGATTTCCAATTTCGCCCACTGACAGCGCGAGGAATCTATACTAGGATGGCGGTCCCAAGCCTCTCATTGCGGATCGGAGTTGTCCAACTCAACCCCAAGGTTAGTCAATTCCAGTGGGTCGACTTCCTTGCATTGAATACGCGCTTCCGAAGATAGGTCAGGTTCAAGCCAATCTCTCGAGGGCCAGAGAGTTATGTAGCAAGTATGTTCCAACTATCGATATATAGCCTTCACTAATCATCTCATACGCATAGGCTGGCTTCTAAATCTGTGGATCTATTATGTTTCCAGAGATGGCGTTCACTGGTACGCAGCTTACATGTATTCTTACAGTACATTACCACCGACGCCTAATTAATTAAGGATACACATTCGAGAACGCCACCGCCATCACGCCATACCTGGAATTACCTCGGACCGGCCCCACCTCACGATTTTGCGCCGAACTCGCTGCGCGGCTGCAGTGCCATGTTATCGCCGGGTACCCCGAGCTGCTCCCACCAGAAGAGCGGGAGCAATTACAAGGGAGTGCCGGGGGCCACACCCAGGTAGGCGCGAACAGCGCGGTCCTGTATGGCCCCGACGGAGCGTGGGTAGGCGGGTACAGGAAGACCCACCTGTTCGAGACCGATAGGACGTGGGCGAAGCCAGGTATCGATGTCCATGTTGTGCCAGGGCGCCAGCTGATCTCTCAGGAAGCGGATTTGCCACGTTCCAGCTGCCTTCTCCTCTACGCAACATGAGTGTGGGGATATGTATGGATCTAAATCCTCAGCCCCCCGCGCTATGGACGCAAATGGAGGGACCATACGAGCTGGGTGATTACTGTTTAGTCAAGAAGACGAACATTCTGGTCATGCTCAATGCGTGGCTGGACTCAGGGAAGGAGGTAGAAGAGGAAAGTGACTGGCAGACTCTTAATTACTGGGCTGCGAGACTTAATCCAATGTGGGAGGCGGATCGGAGGGGGAACTCAGATAGTGGACACCAAGTTGTTGTGGATGATGATGATAATGGGAAGGAAACAGTCATTATTGTTTGCAACAGGTCAGGTGAAGAGAACGGTATGATAGGCACTATTGAAAGTGGATCTCCCTCTCACGCCACCATAGGCAAGACGTTTGCAGGAAGCTCCGCGATTTACAGTATGCAACAGGGGTCTGGGCGTCCAAAGCTTTTAGACATGTTCACCAGGAAAGCGGAGGGTGTTCGGATTTGGAACATTCTTGTTTGAGGTTGCTCTACCCGGTGGGCGCTTTTGATTTGCTTATTTTTCGCCAACTAGTGCATGTGTGGTTTAAAACGTCGACAATTTCTCGTGCATCCTCGTATTCCTCGTTGTGGCTCACCCACACATCCGGGTTGGCCAGCGTCAACACAGCTTCGGTATTCAATCCCGCTGCTCGTTCATAGCCTTGTTGGGTGGTGCTCAATGAATGTACTACAAATTCAATCTCTCGAGCAGCACTCGAGAGCAAATCGCTTCTGGCAGTATTAGCCGACTGCGAGTTCAGCAGGCAAAAAAGTACCTTGCATCTCTTTTGGGAGGAGGGTTTTTTAACCTGTTCCAAACTACCTCCCCGCCAGGGCTCGCCAGAAAAATCTGGTGGAGCGCCCGACGGATCTGGTTGAAAGCAACATGCCGCGCCTGGGCCTACGATCCCCACAAACATTAAGCAAAATAGTCAATCAGTCAATAATGTGAAAGGCATACTGGGATCTTGTTTGATGACGACACTTCGAGTTCCATGTCAACATCGAGAAGGCCTACCCCTCAGTTTCGGACATAGATTCCTCAGGATAGCATTTTACTCACCATAGGGAGATTCTGTGGGTTGGAGGTGGACAGAGGCGATGGGGGGAACGGCGTTTTCTGCCATTTCATCGACTGCTGGTGTAGCTTCTGGTTGTTGACATGGAACTTTGAACGGTGTTCTGAATGGTTTTTTCAGACTGGAGGCGGAGAGAAACGGCTTCGTGACTTGTGGTGATTCGACAATATCTCAATAATAATAGTTGTAGCAGACTGACCAAGTGCAGGGGCATATGCAATCTTCGTCTTCTTGGACTCACCGCGATCGATAGTGGGTCCAGATCGCTTGTTGTATGATGGGATTCTACCATTTCCATGCATAGGGTATGCCGGGCGTGCCCCCTCACCATGAAGCGAGGTTATCCACCCCGTATCTTCATCTGCTCCGAATGGTCGGATCTGGATATCCCCAGGTCCATTAGACGCGCCTGAACGCCGAGTCGCCAGCCGTGATGAGGCGTCTTCATATGAAGATAGTTTGCCCTTTCGCCTTTTTGTCCTATCTGGATACTTGCAGACCTATCGCAGCTCAGAGGGAGTATCTTGGTGACCGGTGTATACTTACATCACACATTGCATCACAATATTGCTTGACGGTTTTGGGGTTGCTGCTGTCGATCGACTCGCCGAAATATCTGCAAATCAACTAATATCTTTGCGTAAGGCCGACGCGGACCTTCATGGCTGCCAAACCAAACTTACCACATGCCTGCAGATGTCAATGCTCTCAGCAAATTTGACTAGCTGATTGAACATGCTAATTGAATACTCTGCCACGATTGAAAATAGAACCAAACCTCAGAAAGACTCTCAGTGGCTCGTTGGCTAGGGGCTGGACCATCTGTAGCATTCGCAACTCGTCGTGAGTGGGAATCGGACACCCATCGCTTAACGCTTAGTACGTCTTCTCGTGCTAAGGTCTGTTAGTTAACATTCAGGGGGACAGGAAGAATCCCTACAATAATACAACACGCATTTGGATGGCTATCACGAAAACGTTAACCACATTTGGAACATTTATATATTGCAACCCACCATGCCATCGCGTCCAGCTCTACCAGTTTCCTGATAAAAGCCTTAGTTCATTAGATATGGTGAGATTTCCCACAAAACGTGTGCAGATTCGATTCTTACCTTCAAAGCTTTTGGGAAGGTCGTAATGGATAATGTATCTATGATGGATGTCAGTAATATTTACGGTGGCCTGGTCCACCCACCGAACATCACTTTTATCAATGCCAAGCCCAAATGCAATAGTGGCCACCACCTATCCTAGTGAGTTATTGCGTGAGGGTCAACCGAATAGAATCGTACCACGTCAATCCCGCCACCACCAGACCCACCAATTGTCCATTCTTGGAGTGTTTTGTCAAGGATAGATGATCTAGATGGGTCGTTAAATTTATATCTGACAGCTGTTTCCGAAACCGAAACCCCACCCGATCCCACGATGGTATGGTCTTGCATTTAGACCTTTCCCTCTGAGATAGGAAGCAAGACCGTCACACGTTGCTCTTGTCCTGCAATAGATAACCCCCGATGAAGGCCTGCTTCGCTTACGATACAGTTTGGTGATGTATTCGAAAATATCCCCCATCTGGGACACCGAATTAGGTGCCGATGTATACTTGACCTATAGAAAGGATGAGATCAAGGAGTCAAGAATAAGGAATATACCCTGGAACCTCATAAAATAGATTAGCGCGATTGAAAGGGTGAAGAGCGCGAAAGAGTCGGTCTTCGGACATTTTTAGGCTGCGAATAATATCGTCCTGAACCCTACAACCCCCTTGGTTAGACGAGATAGTGAAATAGAATAGAAGCATACGCAGCGGTGGCTGTAGCCGTGAGTGCCATGATTGGAACTTGTTGATATCGATTGCGAAACACTCCCAGACGCCTGTACTCGGCTCTAAAATCGTGTCCCCATTCCTGAAGGATATATCAGGGCTGAGAAACATTGACCCTTTTTGAAACACACCGAAATACAGTGCGCCTAGTAGATATCATCTCAATCAGTGTGAGAATGATTATTTGTGAGAACAGTACCTCATCGACAACCAACCTATTTAATCCACCCTTGTGATAAACCTTATCGAGAAGGTTCATAAATTCCGAGGTGCAGAGCTTTTCGGGTGTGACTAATGCTACCTCAGCGGTTTGATAAAGTTAGGCTTGAATGGCTCACTATAGAGAAGTCGATTATTGGGGCTGCCTGACAATAAGTCTTGGATAATCTGCAGGGTAGATGAGGATATTGACAAAGCATGTTGTTCGAGACCGCATGCCTCTTGTTTCTCTAAGTAAGATGTCTCGGAAGACAGCGCCGCAACGGTTATATTCTTTTCGCGCAAACTTGTGACCTCTGGAGCGATACTATTAACGGGACGCAGTGAACTAGATAGCAGTGCTACAAACGATTTTTCATTAGCGCTATTGCGTCCGTCAATACCAATGCCATTAGCGGAAAAAGTAAAAGGTACCGAGCAAAGGAGAAACGACAATCGTCACGCCGTCCTGCATGGACTCAGACCAAATTTAGCACAACAATGTTTCACATACCTTGGCTGCAATTGCAGGAACTTGAAAGCATAGACTCTGAGCGGGTGTCAACAACAAAGAGTATGTATATGCAGGACCGGATGCACCTTCCCCATGCCAGTGGGAGCAACAACGAAGACGTCCGTCCCTGTTCAACGATCAAATCTGCTGTTGGGCCAAGCTTGGACAATAAACACCTGATACCGCAGCCTCGACAATCTGCTTTTGTTTTCCTTTATATTCGGAATGGCCAAATACTATTTAGCCGAAAATATGAGGGCGATTCAAGACCTGGCAGAAAATACTTCTCACTCTTGACCAGTATACTAACGGGATCCATTAAAAAACCTTCAAGATACTTTCGGGAGTCTCACTTGTAACATTCTCCACCAGGATTCATACCAACACGGGGCCAGTATACTTGACAAGACTCGGGTGATGCACTTGTTGCAGTAATCACAGAACGTGCGCGAGGCACAGCACGAGGGCCCGAAGATCCACCTTCGGCGTAACTTGATAGAGATTAAATTGAATAAAAAATACCTCCACCGTCGCACAAGAATATGAGAATGAAAATAAGTGTCGTGGCGGGTGAGCACTAAGCGTAGGGTGAGCCAAATTCAAATTGTCAAGTCAAATGCACGTGCTCAACCACGCACGTGGTCAAGCACACGGATTCGGGACGCGACTGAGACACGCCCTTCGCGGCTTGACATTCAACCACGATCTACTCCAGGAAACTCGAACAGTCGTCGGGGTAATAATTCCCCTCCTCGTTCTTCTCCTTCTCTTTCACTGTTTGATTTCTCCTCCTGGCCCTTTGCTTTCTGGCTTCTCGGCCTGTTTCACACGCATATAGTCGCTACTTCCCCGCTCGCTCTCATGTCTTCGCGGACTCGTCGGGGGGCGGTTCGTGGGGCGGCTCCCGTCGCCGCCTCTCGTGGTCTTCAAGCGCAGTCTGCTCTCCCCGCGATAGCGGAATCCGTTCTCCCCTCTTCAAGTCCGGCTCGTGCGCCTTCTGGCAGCTTCGACCCAGAGGAGGTTGATCCTGGCCTGGAAGAGGATGCCGCGCCTCAGGCCTCTAACCGACGCCCGAGGGACCCGAATCTCCTCAGTTCCCCTCTCTCCCCGCTCTCGAAGCGGTTTCGGGTGGACTCGCCCTCTGTCGCGGCTCCTTCCACGCCGCTTTACCAACCTCCCCACGTCGCCGCACCTCCACCCGCTTTGCTTTTTGCTCAGACTGCCGACTCCCCGAGGGGGGGATTGGTACCCCCATCTCCTCAGTTGCGCGGCCCTGCTACTCCTGGCGGTTCGGCGCCTCCCTCGGCCCCGAGGGGGGGATTGGCCCCTCCGGCCCCTCATTTGCGTGGCCCCACTACTCCTGGAGGCCCAGCACCCACCCCGCTTCTCTCGCCTGCCTCTATTCGTCCATCGGTGCCTGCCTCCGCTCGCCCTCGATCGGCTCAGTCCGTGCTTCGTCCTTGGCATCACCCCCCGGGACCTAGTCCCTTGGCCCATGCCACGACGGTCTCTACGCCGGTTGGGGCACATACTCCACTGCCTCCTGCGGCCCAAACTTTTGCGCTGACCCAGGCGGACATCCTGGCTCTCCAGCGGGATTACCTGGACGCCTTTCTGAGATCCCAGTCGGCTCCCCCTCTGGCGCGCCGCGATACTCCGGCCCCTTCTGGTGGGTTTTTTCCTTCCTTTGTTTGGGAGGGGAGGGCTGGCCGCCCTTGTACCCTGATTCCCGTGCCTTTGCCACTATGCCTTAGCCCTCTGTCCTCGCCCACTTGGGGCGGGGTCATTGGCCCCCTCCCCCGCTTGCCTGATACGGCGCGGTTACCTCCTTTCCTCCAGCGCGATGCTTATATGCGCTTTCTTTCAGGGTTACGTCCCATTTCGGATGCCGCAGGGGGGTTTCTCCCAGCGCCGCTTCCTCCCGCTGGGCTCCATCCCCTCTCGGGTGCGGCCGCGGTCACCTCTCGTCCGCACCACGTTCTGGCGGCAAATCCGGGGCAGCTTGACCCCTTGTCCTCCGTCCACCCAATCCATGAGGTTACCACCCTCATGGAAGGCTGGAAGCGCCATATTTCCTTTGGGGCCCTCACCAATAGGAAGCGGGCTCAGGCGGACAAGTCGGGAAACTCGCTCACCAACACCCTGGTGTTTGGCCCGGGCGGACTTGAGATACAGCCGGTTTCCTCAAACCCGGCGGCGGAGGAGTCCCTCTCCATGGAGGAATTCATACAGGCCTCTAATTGCTTGGTAGACATGATCCCGCTATACCTCAAGGCCGGGAATCCTCCCGAGATCGGTGGTCCACAGGCTGCGCGCATTGGAGCGGCCTGGCGCGCCCACTACGACAATCTCCTGTGGCGACCGGACTTCACCGAAATTTTTCACGTCTATCGCCGTTACGACCTGCACCTCCGGCTCAAGTGGCTGACTCACTCGCAGCTCTTCAATCCTGCGGACTTCCAGGAGGGTATTTATACTCTCTACGTCAACAGGGCTTGGGACGAGTCCATCAATGCTCTTCTCGCCCAGCAGGCTTCTCGCGCGGCTACGGCTCCCGCCGTCTCTTCCCAGGCTCCCGCTGTCGCTTCTTCCTCCTCCTACCCTTCATCTTCTCAGACGGCTAACGCCAGGGGGTCGGAGGCTCGGGCGGGTTCTTCGAAATCGTCCACTAAGTCGTCCTTTCGCAAGTTCTGCATCTACTGCGGGGATTCCGCCCACTGGGCTCGGGAGTGCGATGGCAAAGCAGTCCCTTACCTCAAACAGTCGGCCGACGACAAGCTCTGGCGCACCCCGGCGGGCCTCCAAGTCTGCTATGCCTACAATGGTCGACACGGAAAATGCTCCAAGCTTGCCTCCTGCCATTACGAACACGTCTGCTCCCTCTGCGGCTCTTCAAGCCATTCTGCGGGATCCTGTTCGAAGTCGTGAGCTCTTTCCTATCGTAACGCCCCTTCGTTTCAGCCGCTGGGCGTCGGCGCTGCAGGAGGCCGGCCTCCTTTCGGTTTACCCTGATCTCCCTGCTGGCATCAGGGACGGCTTCCGTTGCGGGGTAGATTCCCCAATCACCTCTCTCTTCACTCCACCCAATGCCCGTTCTGCTCTCGAAAACATGCCGGCCGTCGATGCCATCCTCCACAAAGAAATCTCTCTCGGACGTCTGTCCCCTCGATACGAAATATCAGATCTCTTCGCCTTGATTGGCCCTTTTCAGACAAGCCCTCTGGGTCTCGTCGAAAAGGTGCCCGGTTCCGGTAAATTCCGCCTTACACAAAACTTCTCTTATCCATACAACGATCCTACTGTTCTTTCAATAAATTCTCAGATAGATACGTCCAAATATCAATGTGGCTGGGGCACTTTCGCCCAGTGCTACCTCTTAGTTTGTCAGGCTCCTCCTGGGTCCGAAGCCGCGGTCTTTGACGTTGAGAGCGCTTTCCGCCGCCTACCCATGGCCCCGATTGACCGGCCTCTCACCTGCATCTTGTGGCGCAGTGGCGTCCACCTGGATGCCTGCTTCTCCTTCGGCGGCGCTAGCACTCCCGGTATCTTTGGCAGACTAGGGGATGCCATCTCGGACATCTATCGTGCGAGAGGAGTGGATGACGTCATCAAGTGGGTGGACGACTTCGTCTTCTTCCGCTATCCCACCTCGCCTGGTAGCCCTCGACCCTCATTCTCTTACGACGAGTCCCTCATCACGTCAGTGGCAGATGACCTTGGTTGGCCTTGGGCCCCGGAGAAAACCTTCCCGTTCTCTTCGACGTTCACTTACATTGGTTTTCACTGGGATCTCGCCGGCAAAACCGTCTCGCTTCCTCCCGCCAAGCAGGCCAAGTACCTCGCGAAGTTAGAAGGGTGGGTCAAGGGTTTCAAGGTTTCACACAAGGCGGTCGAATCCTTGATCGGCACCCTCAATCACTGCACCTTGGTGATGCCGGATGGTCGCTCCCGCCTACCCAACCTGTATCGACTATGCGCATCCTTTGGGCCGAAGCCTTCCCCCTTCTCGCAACATGCAATCAGTACCTCCCTGTCGGACGATCTGGACTGGTGGAGGAGCCAGTTCCTCTCACCATGGTGCGGCATTCCCATCCGGTCCCCGCCCCCGGTTCTAGACCTCCCGATCTTCGTGGACGCCTCGACATCGTGGGGCATCGGCCTAGTGGTGGGGGACCGTTGGCTTGCATGGCCGCTTCGGCCGGGTTGGAAGACCGAGGGTCGCGACATCGGTTGGGCTGAAATGGTGGCTGTGGAGCTAGCCTTTCGCACCCTCGTCCACCAAGGCATCCGTGACGCCCATATTCACATCTTCTCGGATAATGGGGGAGTTGTGGGAGCCACTAAGGCAGGTCGATCCAGGAGCGTCCAGCAGAACGCGATTTTGAGGAAAGTAGTTGACATGTTCCATGATTACGGCCTCTGGTTATCGACAACTTGGATCCCATCTGAGGAGAATCCGGCTGATGGTCCCTCTAGAGGAGAGTTTCCCCCACGTACTCAAAAGATTCCTTTGTGTCCACCGATCCCTTCCCATTTACGACCTTATGTTTCTCAATTACCTTAACCGGAATCTTAGATTAGTAATACATCTCATTGAGGCTGACACCTGAGTCCGTCCCCTGTCCTCATCCCCTACGCTGCTCCTCCCAGCCCCATCGCGCTACCCATGCCACGCCATCACTTCCGGGGCGTAACGGCAGCTAGGATACGGGAAGTTCTGGGTAATGCTTGGGTGCCCTCAACCAGGTCTAAATACGACAACTCGGTCAACCTCTATCTACGCTGGTGCGACTCGGAAGGTCTCCCCCAAGACATGAGGCTCCCAGCTTCCGAGGTCACCTTATGCGCTTTCGTGGCCCACCTCGCGGGCACGATGTCCGGCAGCTCCATTCGCTCGCATCTCTCTGGCATCAAGAGATGGCATATTCTGGCGAACATGCATTATGAGACCAGCCCCCGCCTTTCCTACCTCCTCAAAGGGGCAGACAATATGACCCCGGGCTCCTCAAGACGAGCGCCCAGACCTCCTGTTACCCTATCAATGATCCGGGTCCTGCACGATTCCTTGGATCCCTTAAATGGTCTCGACGCCTGTGTCCTAGCGGCGGCTACCACGGCCTTTTGGGCCCAAGCTAGACTAGGCGAGCTCCTTTCCCCGTCCGCGAAGTACGTGGACTTCTCTCGCATTCCGAGGCTATCCGACCTTCATCGTCCCTCAACCACAGCGGGCTCGCGAAAATTACACCTACCCTGCTCAAAGGTCGCCGGTGTTCATGGCGAGGATATTTTTGTCTGTAGGCAGAACGGCCGATCCGATCCTATAGCAGCCTTGACTCGCCATATCTCATGCAATCGTCTAACGGCGGATCTCCCTCTCTTCGCCTACGACATAGGAGGGGGGAGGCACTTGGCCCTCACAAGATCGAAATTTATGGCTCGTTGCAACGAAATCTGGACGCGACATGGCTGGCCTAAATTAACTGGCCATTGCTTCCGCATAGGAGGAACAACCGAACTGCTGGTCGCAGGGGTCCCACCGGACGTCGTCAAGGCCATGGGAA
The DNA here is from genome assembly GCA_015501065.1 of Infundibulicybe gibba. Classification (NCBI taxonomy): domain Eukaryota; kingdom Fungi; phylum Basidiomycota; class Agaricomycetes; order Agaricales; family Omphalinaceae; genus Infundibulicybe; species Infundibulicybe gibba. Next base: position 1,243,792 of record JADNYI010000004.1, on the reverse strand, counting down.
GATGGTCCTCGGACGCGTTCTTACGTTACTGGAGGTCACTCGAGCTCATCGCCCCGAAATACGTCGAGCGCTTGAAGAGCTCTCATACACACTCGCTGCCCTAGGCGGGACGTGGTCCTGTTGGGCGTTGTCCCGTCTTCGTCTGGTACGCGCCTAGGGCTTCTTCGGTTGGGTTTCCCCTATCCGCTTCCGGTTCACGCCCCCAGGATAGGAGTCGCGAGACTCCTACCCCTATTCCCACACTACTTAGACAGTATTCACACTCCTGTTCTCTAACTCAATATACTATCTCTATTTCCCTTTCCCTGCGTCCAAGGGGAACAACGCAAGGGCCGAATTGCACGTGCTCAACCACGCACGTGGTCAAGCACACGGATTCGGGACGCGACTGAGACACGCCCTTCGCGGCTTGACATTCAACCACGATCTACTCCAGGAAACTCGAACAGTCGTCGGGGTAATAATTCCCCTCCTCGTTCTTCTCCTTCTCTTTCACTGTTTGACCATCCCACCCACCCTACAGGTCTGTGTCTAATGTCTAAGGTGAACCGTTTCGGGTGGTTTCCCCTATCCGCTTCCGGTTCACGCCCCCAGGATAGGAGTCGCGAGACTCCTACCCCTATTCCCACACTACTTAGACAGTATTCACACTCCTGTTCTCTAACTCAATATACTATCTCTATTTCCCTTTCCCTGCGTCCAAGGGGAACAACGCAAGGGCCGAATGCAAATATCGCGCGTTACGGATAGGGCATGATGTGACGTCTCGTGTCAAGCAAAGTTGGTCACAAATATCATATGCTCAGCGCTGACAGCGATCTGCTGAACTCACTGAGGGCCGGCACCCAATACGAGCCCAAAAAATATCCAAGGTTTGGAGTACGATGTTCCTGATCCATTGTACAATGTTGGCCTTGATTTTAACATTAAAAACTTTCACGAACATGAATTCTATCTACCCTTGTAGACCTGATTCTCAGGTTGTAGTTACAGTGTAGTTGGGATCCCGGCTAATTTCATCTTTACCCCAATCTCAAACAGATAATCAAGGCACTTGCGATTTATTTCAGCGAGACACAACCAGGATCAAAATTACTATATACCTCGGTTTGGGTTTTCGCCTTTTCCCAGTCCAGGCCTTTCCGCAACTTGATTAGTAAATGTGAGGCCAATTTCTAGAAAACCTACCCCAAACATAAACACCATGCCTCCGAACCAACACCCCAGCGGCATTTGGGTATTCCCGCATGGCAGAGGCCATGCTATCTTTCAAGTCTTCTTCGTGCGGGGTGTTTTCGATGATAGGAATCTCAATAGTATCCAGATACGACAACGCTGGGCCTGTTCCAGCCACCCGAACTCCCTTGATCATCTATACAATCTTGGATATGGGCCCTAACAGGATGATATTACGTGAGAGTGCTTCACCTCCTGGGACCAAATGAGAATGGGGATAAATCGGAATTGGACCTCGATTGCCTACTCACTTGGTGGGAGATCCGAAAAACAGGGCCAGGCCACAACAAAGTCGCCATCACCGCGTGTTGGGAATGGGTGTGAATGCAACTGCCTGCATCGCGAAGGTCGAAAGAATTCCAGAATAGCGGCGTGCACGCTGACTCCTTCAGGTTTCGAGCGGGCCGGCGGAGGAATACACGATCAGTGTGTGGGGATGGAGTAGGCTGTGGGAATGGGAGCACAAATATGTGCTCAGGCCGAATCCGCTCTTTTTGCACACCTGATGGCGCGATATACACTTTGTCCCTAAGGGGGATTATTGATCTGCACGGGATTTGACTTTTGCTGGACGAACTCAGCACGAATACATATCCCCCCACCCGTCCCCGTCACCCAACCTAACTGCACATTTCGTGGGAGACGTTAGGCTCAGACAAGCAACAAAAATCATTGTACTTTGCCTTGTAAAAGGATCTACAGAGCTCAGGGATGAGATTCGCCGGCTTGGAGTCCTCAGCCATATGACACCCGAAGATCTATAAGTCTCTTACATGGAGGGGATCGCTTGAAATAACCAAATCATCCGAGTTCGAGGTCATAACAGCACGAAAGTTGGATTTGCCAACGGAAAATCAATCTATATCTTCGTTATTCAGTGATACTTAGCCTCTCGCTGAGCAGGCTTTATAACGAAGAATAATCGTACCTGCCAGTGCTATAACTGAGTTTGATATCAGATCTTTCTGAATCCAGACCTGTTTGTCACTCCGTGTTTATTTATTTGCTTGGGACCACTGTTGTAAGCAACCTTGATACACCCCCGCGTTTGCGCCACTCAGGGCATTCGCCGCAGCCCCTTCACCACCATTTGTCTCTAGTATCTTGGAGGCGAATAAGACTTATTATTATTTTAACAAAATGTCGCATCCAGAATCTACGGCTTCGTTGCCCTTCCAAGTTGGTCTCATGACAGGTTTCATTGGATGTGTTGACAGCGATTCATGTGGTACACACCGCCGCCAGGTGGGCTGAACGGACCGCACACTGGATCGAAATTCAGGAAATTCCCGACGGGCCGCTCACTGTTCACACATATATGAGCCGGGGTCACGAAGCAACTTGAGCTATCCCATCTGTTGCGAGAGATGATTTTCTGGTCTCGTTTATATATCTCTGTGTCCTTAGCCACCATCTCTGCGGCTCTCAACAATGGCGTAGCTGTAAAACCTCCTATGGGTTGGAACCCCTACAATGCATTTTTGTAAGTTCGACTTGCTCCATATTTATCCTGTTGATCCAGGCGGGGTGTGTCAGATGTGCCACAACGGAAGTCCAATATCGGGCTGCAGCTCAAAGTCTGATCAGCCTTGGGTTGAACACACTAGGATATCAATATGTGAATCTGTAAGGAATCTGAGCAATTTATCTTTATTTTGACATGAGCTTCTTCAATCCAGCGACTGTGGTTGGCAAGGGAAGGCCCGCAATTCGAGCGGTGGATTCACTTGGGACACCACCACGATCCCATCTGGTATCCCCGCACTCTCAACTTTTATTCATAATCTTGGTCTTAAATTCGGAGTTTATTCTGATGGGTAAATATATATTCGTTTGCGTGTTTACGTCTTGCTCATCTTCCAAAGAGGCGCGTTTGCTTGTGACTTTGTTGGTGGAACCGCGCATTACCTTGGCACTCTCGGCCATGAGACCTCTGATGCGAATAGTTTTGCCTCGTGGGGAGCGGATTATCTCAAGGTATCTCCACTTGTTCCTGCTATCGACTAAGCTCACAGAATTTCAGTACGACAACTGCTATGCTGGTATGTAATATTCTTACAATTTTGGGGTCGATCTCAGGGTCCTCTAGTCAGCTCCACTGATTTTGTTGATTTTAATCCTCCCATCTTGGTGCGCCACCATTCACTTCATTATGATGCATCATGCGAATATTATTCCCTTTAGATCGAAGTTAGTTTATGGAACTACATCATCTGAGTGAACAGCTGATCGTGCTGTACAGCCTCATTACACCACGATGCGCGATGCATTGGCTGCCACGAAACGTCCTATTGTCTTTTCCATCTGCGAGTGGGGAGTGCAAGGTACGAATATTATTATCTGGGAACGAATGGTTTAAGAAGACGCTCCGCGGATCCAGATCCAGCACGTTGGCCTGCCAGTGCTGTTGGAAACTCGTGAGTCCCTTGTTATAATATATTTCCACATTTGGTACAATAGTTGTCATGTCCTAAGCTGGAGAATTTCGTAAGTCGACCACGATCTGCAACCAACCACCCGAAGCTAGACGATTCAACTATAGGAATGACATCGGGCCCCCAGCATCCTGGGATAATTTATTCCGGATCATCAATCAATTAGTGCCAATTACACAGTTTGCTGGCCCAGGGGCTTGGAATGGTATATCCCACCTAGCTACCTGCATTAAATCAACATCTCATACATATATCTAGATCTAGATATGCTAGAGGTCGGAAATTCTGGCTTGACGGCCGCAGAGCAACAGACCCATTTCGCCTTTTGGGCGGCCGCAAAGTGTGTCCTATCGTCCCAGAGAGTGACGTGTCTTTACCCCCGCTCCAAGATCCCCGCTGATCATTTCCACCGACTTATCCAACCCATCGACCCAAACACTGAATATTTTGAAAAACCCAAGAATTATAGCCCTGAATGTTTGTGCACTCCTTCCTATCGAATAGATTTTCATATCGACTTTTCCCAGCAAGATTCACTTGGAAAATCAATCGCCTTCAAACGCCGATATACAAACGATCACGACGTCTGGGCTGGACCGCTGGCAGATGGGTCAACAGTTGCAGGTTAGCGACTCCGAAATTACCACCGGTGATAGTACTGAGGATGCCTTTATAGTCGTAATCAATTGGCAGAATTCAGCGAGATCTCTTACGTTCAACCTCGCCGATGTTGGCTTTTCGTCCGCTATGGGCACTGATCTGATCACCGGCACATCCCTCGGAAAACTGACAAATTCGTCAGTGTCGGCTTGCGGGGACTCCCGGATGTGACTAAAGCCTTATTTTTAGTTTCACTGCAACGGTGGATGCACATGGCTCAATGGTTCTAAAATTAAGCGGGGGTATGGCTGTTGCACAACCCAGCTTCACGTTTTATCAAGCCGCTGCCTCCACCAATACTCTTGCCGGAGGGGCCAGTACTCGTGTTGTCAACTCATCAGTCACTGTTGTAGGATTTATCGGCGAGGGTGGGACTCTCACGATCAATGGTGTCGATGGTGGATCTGCGGGAGGAACCAAAACACTATCGTTTGATTACATCAACGGCGATTTCGTCTTTACCAACACGGACTGCTCAAATTGCCGCAATGCATTCATCAGTGTGAATGGAGGGACCGCAGTTCAGGTACAGATGCCGATTTCCGCGCAGGTGAGCAACTATGGCCATCCACTTATCACGCTGACTCAACAAATGCCTCCCCTTTTCTAGAGTTGGGATATCTTGTTTTCTGGGTACCTGGTAACGATGGCAGGTTTCAAGGCTGGGAAGACGAACACCATTCAAATCTCCAACCCTAACGCTTTCGCCCCAGATCTCTCTCGCGTAGGAGTGTCTGTATAGGCCGCAGGGCATCTCCTTGTACTTTCACCAGTGCCCTTTTCAAAATAAGCATGTTTGTGGGGTCACGATAACCTTTGTCTATGTCGGTTGGTCGGATCTCAAAGTTGTTTCTAGATCTAGCTGGTCGTAACGTTACTTCCGAGATCGTAGCTATGATAGTGACCTTGAAAAATAGTCGCGTTGTCGATTTACCCCCCCGTGGGGGAAAAATCACTTGGCAAATGCAAGTAGTAAATGCGTGGCCAGCTATGTGGGGATAGACATCTGATAGAGTAACAGTACAGCATTTGGATATCAAAATTGAGCTGGTAGGTACAGCGAGATAACATTTCGATAGGGATGTGGACACAATAGCAGAGGGGGAAACCGATTCCAAATAGATAGGAAGAATTGAAGCTTCAGTGGGAGGGTAAAATAAAAACCAATAGCTTCAAGGCGCACGGCGAAGAATCACCATAAGACCATCGGAGTGTGCAGAAAAAATTGCATCGACAGATATTTGGGGACCGATTGGATCCGTTGGAGAAGATGGGTTTCCTCGCTTGGCGGGGTTCGGCCGTTTGTCGACCCGGTGTTGGCGAGCTTTGCTGGTTGTTGATCCTTGCCTGTGACGTGGAGGAGTTGGTTCGGGAATGCGAGTTCTAGAGGGGATATCAGCTGTCTAGTTTTATCCAAACAGTAAAACACGAACACAGAATCTCTCCCCTCAGGTAACAATACGAACCTCCCAAATCCAAACCCGCCATCACTGGGTTGGCCGCGCTCATTAACGCCCCATCCTTTAATTACGTCGATCCAACTCCGGACGATATCTTCGTCCTTTTTGGAAACAAAATCAAAAAAGCTGCGCCCAATAGCAGAGGTTGTGGAAATCAAAAAATCATTAGAGCAATAGGCGACAGTGCAATTGACCGAGAATCGGTCCAAAATGAATGCAGTCCGAAATGACTGCTTGCCCAAACTCTCAAAGTCGCCCGGTGAGTGTGGTTCGGGGGTAGGTTCAGATGAGCCAGGAGGACTAGGGGAGTTCCACGGCGAGGTTTGTGCCACGGGAGAGGCTGGGAGGGGAGCACTCCGATGGACAGGACTTGGTGGCAACGGCGATGGATCATTCCAACGCTAACAGTTATCAGTACACCAGAAGTCCGACGTCTTGACTGAGGCCTTACCCTAAACTCAAAATTTCTGGCGCTCGGTGTGAGAACAGTGATCTCCTGGGCTGTCGACGCGTTGTGCATCGCTTTGGCGCCTGGGCTGGCAAACGAACGCTGCCGACGAGACATTATGAACGACGGTCCTAATCAATTACAATGGGTCGTTGCAGGTGCTACTTGATGAAATAAATACCGACCGTTGCTGTGCAGGACTAGCTCATGAGAAACAAGAAAAATGCCAAATAATATAGCACTAACGATACCACAAAGAATATATCCCTTGTATGGGTCTTTGTGTCGCATACGCAGATAAACAAGAACAGCGGCTTTGTCTTGCTGGATTGTATCACTTTTTATATGTCAGCCCTATTGACCGGACGTGGGAAGGGCGGGACGATTACTAGTGAAGCTGTTTTACTCGTGGAAATTCGTCGGGGTGCACTAGTCTGAGTGATGGTTTCCCCACAAGTTCATGGGGTTCGTAACCTATTTCAACTATTTAGATGATGAGTAGATATGATTGAATGGAAATGATACCCAGAAGATCGGTGACCGAGTCCGTCATGTACACCCATCGGGCCTGCCGCAAAATGTTATTACTTTGGAAGACTGGCGGAGCTCGGATGGTTACCTCCGGGGAGAAATCGACAATTCCGACTGCGAAAAAAATATGGATGACCACCTATGCTGAGAAGGATGTGACATACTGAAAGAGAGGCAGGGTGGGCTTGAGTCCATGGATGAACTATATATTAATAACTCTGAGGTGGGGGGGAGGTCAAGTGGAGGGAAAGGTGGGTGGCAAAAAAAAAATATCTTGAATGAGTTTGAGGGAGGCTTTTAGAGTGGTTAATCCGAGGTTCAGATGGTGATCATGGCCATGGCTTGCCTATGAAGGTTAAGATCAAGTTTGGAGGAACGACGCTGGGTTAATTAGTCAGTTGAATGGGAATCTTGGAACAAAGTTTTGACACCGCCACCAACCCCAGCACCTCGGCGCCAGACCCTAAATTAGGCCGCCGACAGTATTCAGTGAGCAAATCTATGGTCCCACGTCTAATCTCCCTCCACTGTCAAGGTATGGAAGTCTACATCGTGCACCATCTTCTGCACCCTTATGACCCTCCTTCTGACCCTCCTCCCATAAGCGAAATCACCCATAAACTTTGATGAGAAAGTGCCGCCCAACTCGCTGGTACTGAATTCAGCCCTGGATCTACACATTCCGCCAATCTAGATTCTTTATTTGACATATTTCCCATCCTTTGTTTGGCTGCTGTCTCCTCCTGATCCCTCACGATCAATATGTGGTCCACAGCCCGTGAAATAGCTGCTGGTGATACGGTTATTGTATGGCTTGTGAGTCTCATTTCCTTCACCGGAAGTCTGTCAAAGCACTCAGATCGTGTATTTAGACACGCGATGTAATACAGCATTTGATCGTGACGCCTGGTAAAAATTTCAACAGCAAGTTTGGGAACTATCGACATTCGGACCTCGTTGGGATGCCATATGGTTCTAAAGTGGGATCCCGCACTGGGAAAGGATTCATCCACGTGCTCCGGCCAACTCCCGAGCTGTGGACAATGGCCTTGCCGCATCGCACGCAGATATTGTATCTGGCAGACATTGCCTTCATCACCTCTTATCTTAACATCACTCGGGGAAGCAGGGTCATCGAAGCAGGTACGTAGGCAGGAACGTATATCTCTCCTTATCACAAGCAAGTTTTGGTGTACGTGGTGTGCAAAATCTGACGGAGAAAGACCCTGGACACCTGTACACTGTCTGTTGATTGATCTTGCTCCTTTGAGTGAGCATGAGTCTTTTGACTCTCACAATTTCGAAATCACCTTCCATTTCTTTGGACATAAGTTTATTATCCAAATCCAGGTGCGTGAGGTGACTATCCTGAAGCTAAGATAGCTTTATATTCCACCGGCAATAGGTACGGGTTCGGGTTCGTTTTCTCACTCTCTCATTCGAACCGTTGGCCCTGCGGGGCACCTCTGGACATACGAATTTCACGAGGTTAGAGCCAACAAAGCGCGGTATGTCATTAAATTTCGGTGGTCCCTGTTTATCACTGAAGCATTCCCGACACAGGGAAGAATTCACGAGGCATGGAATGTCGGATGTTGTTACACTGACTCATCGCAATGTTTGCAAAGATGGGTTTACAGTCACAGACATGGCAGATGCAGGTAAGGTGGATTCTGTGGAGGGATGTTATCATTAACGGAACTTTTCCTGTTCTAGTATTTTTGGACCTCCCGGCGCCTTGGGAGGCTGTTGAACATGCCAAGGTGGCGCTTCGAGTATGTCCTTCGCTTTTCTGCATATTCGATGCCAAATGGTCCCACAGAAAGATCGTATTACTCGTATTTGTTGTTTCAGCCCATGCATGGAGCAAGTTTTACGAACGGTCGGTGCTTTGAATGACGCGGGTTTCATAGGTGGGTCTCCAATCGTGGGACGATATCTCTCTAATCGTTATCTGATGACTCCTCTGTAGAGATTACCATGTATGAAACACTACTCAGACCACACGATGTATCACAAGCCCCAACTCTGGTCCCCATCACGGAAATTTCGGAAAAGCTAAAGAAAGCGGAACAAAAACGTGAGGAGAAGCGCCTGCGACAGATCGCCGCAAACAACAAACGCAAAAGGGAAACAGAACTCGAGCAAATGGGCGAGCCGGACTTAGATGGGTCCCTCGGAGTAAAGAGGGCGAAAACAGAAAATGAGGATGCTATGATAACCATTCCTGAAGACGAAATCCAACTCAGCGAAGAGCCCAATTTACCCCGAGATTCCCTCGACCGCTCACCGCTCGAGATCCACGCAGATAGCCCTATACCGGCGAATAAGATTAGCGTCTCAAAGGTTTTGTCTGAAGTTCGCGGCCACACTTCCTATCTAACTTTCGCCTGTCTACTTCCCCACGCACCCGGCACAAATGCGACGGGATCAATTGCTGTTGAGCCCGATGGCCCATAACTAATATTTAATAATGATTATATTCCCAGTGATAGAATTAAGTATGCCTCAGCGATTATATGGTAAGTATTTTAGATCTACACCCTACGTCGCCGTTTTTGCACTGGCCGTTCGGGATCGCAAGACTCTTGTGGAAGTGGGTACGACGGGCGGAGCAATATTCTTGGTCCTTGTGCGCTTCCTGGGTGAGGTGGCCGGCTCACTTGTAACATCAAAATCTTCATCAGAGTCATTTCTTGATTTTCTCCCTCTCTTTCTTCTAGGTCTAGGTCGCTCGGAATGAGCGATCCCACTAGGCTCCAGTTTCAAACCCGATGGGGAAGCGGGTTGTTCCTGCACCACACTCATGGCGGTATCATTATTAGAAATGGCCACACAGTTCTCTTGTCCCTCGGCCTCTTCAGCGAGTTCTCGCATCGTCCTGGGCACAGCAACTTCGTTGACATGAATGGGCTCGGAGTATCTTCACATCTGGATCTACGTCCATGGTTTGAAGTGCATAGATAAGTTGTTCACGAGGACTGTTATGGTCATCAAGATTGTCAACCGGACTGTGTTCCTTGCTGCTCGGAAGTTCAACATGCTGGGACTTTGGCAATTGGTACACTTGAACCACGTCGTCCGCCTCGACGAGAAAACCTCCACCCTGTCGTTAAATTTCGATCAGCAGGACTTTGCGTCACGATTATGGGTACAACATGCAATAGCCCCGGATCAGGAGGTTGTTCTCCGGTACGAGTGACCTCCTCGGCGGGTTCCTTGGGCTTCGCATACTGTTCTTGCAGTCGTTGGCGTATCCGAAGCCCGTGGATTAATCGGGTCCATTGCTTGATAACTTTTTCCTCACGCTTCAACCGTGCCTTTTCCTCTGCATCTTGTTCGGCTTCCCAGTATGCCTATGTCATGGAGTCAGTATCTTTCCACGCAGTTTCGCGGAGATTCTACCTCCAAAAGCGTCTGTTCATGTTCCTGAGCCACGACAATTCCCTCAAAATGGGGTAAGCTCGGCGTTTCTTGAATTCGAAACCGGTCTAAAATAGGGTACGAATGAATGTCAAGATGGCACCACAAAACCGGTGTGGGGAAATACGCACTACCGCCTCGGCATAATCGAATCCCAGCATCCTGGCGATCTTTGCTGTTCCCTTGACTATTATTTATCGGAAGCGCAACAATCAGAAATTAAGAAGTCGCGTGACGAGGAAAGGCGGAACACACAAGGAACATGCGCAGCTCCCCTGGGAAGCATGGATGGCACATAGAGATCTATGTTTCCAAATTGTTTTTAGGTACTTTCCCCTGGAAATCAGGTGAAAGGTGAATCAGCTGCGAGAAGCCCTCTTAGCCGATGTACTTACATCAATGATGGGTTTGGGTGTATATAGCTCAGTCTGACTTCGGGCGTATATCCCTGCATCATGTCACCCTCGGCCACGGAGCTACTCGGACCTATGCTCCCAGCCTCCTTGAGGTCGTCTTTCATTACCTCTAGTTCTCGCATACGATTCACTGTCCCTGCTCGGATTTTGACAAACTTCAATGGCTGGCTGCCTGACTTGATGGTTCTCCCTTCACTTCTCATCCAATTTTCGGAGGTCCTGAGGGAGACAACGGAGGAGCGTGGGTACACGGGTTCCCCACGGAATTTACCCAATTCCGGTGTAGCAGGAGGCGCGGGATGGATGGTCTCCGTTTGTTTAAGATGTCGAGTAAGCACGTATCTAAAATTCCCAATCTAGATAAACGCATCCCCACGAGGAGCAAAACTAAATTGAGACTCACAACGGGTGGCCTTTGAACCCGGAAATAGTAACTGGCATCCCCTCCATCATCTGGACCGTTTCGAGCTCTTCATCTTCAACGTCATCTCGGTGCTGAGATATCGTCACTAACATCAGCGATGATGAATAGTAATATAGGACGGTGGCTCACAAGCTGATACGGCCTTCTCACACAACATACCACCTGTTCCCACCATTTCTGTTTTCCCTTCCCCCACCTGTAGCGATTCCATTTCCGCCTTGTTCCTTGGCTACCTTGGCACCATAATCTCTCGCGTAGCGCGGTGTGACATCCCGCGCATACCCATCTTCTTCGAAGGCAACAACATACACCAGCCGATTCTCCTGCTTCATGGGAGTCATTCTTCTGGTGGGAGGATTATTAATGGAATGGGGGAATAATGTTGAACTTGGATGTGGAGCAGCGGATACTGAAGGAGAGGGGTCAAACACTTTTCGTTTGTTGACGATACCACGGATGGGATCAACCGGAAGCCAACGGATATCTGCTTTCGAAAACACTTCTGTCCAGAAAACTGGGCATGTGGTTGTGGGGTCTAGATATTTGTTAGATTCGCGATAAATCACAGGGAGCACAAAATACCTGCACGAGTTGAGTGGGGTACAGGAGTTTTGTCCGATGATCCCAATCTATTCCTTTGCTCTTGGTCTTGCGCAATTTAATGGGAGCCTTCTCCTTGCCTTTGGCTTTCTCGCTCTTCGGAAGCACTGGTTCCCCATCAAGACGGCTACCGCTTGCCATAGAGTCTGCTTGAGCTTGCTATCTCCGTAGTTAGATCCAGGAGTTGGGATGACGACCTCTTCCATATCCCCCTCTCCTTCCTCTCCCACCTCCTTTGCCTTCCCCTTGCCTTTCGGCCTCCTCTTGTAATTCTGTTTTGGCTTGCCCACCTTCGACTGCCATGGGAGACTCTGCAGACTCACCACCAACCTTGCAGGAACCCAAGGGCACGCACAAGGCCGTAAACAGTTGAGCACTAACGTCTCTCGACCCTTTCTGCATCAAAGCATGCTTCATTAAGCTCTTGGACTTCGTATCTGTTCGCCGTCATCATCAGTATGTCTTCCAACGCTTCGACATCCAGACTTTCACTCGCGTTAGGCTGGGCGAGGTACCCGTGTTTGCTAAGGGAGTTTTGCACTTCGTCAAATGTCCGATTGCGAAGGTGACCCTCCATGCTGACATCGAAAAGTCAATCCACCACTCCACCAAGCGTGTGACGGCCGCTTCAAACATTCGACCACGCTGGTTCGGGTCTGGAATACGTGATTTATGGATCATCCCAAAGGCTGTTTGAAGTGGCAAAGGCGTCAGGGATAACAACCGTGCCTGTGTGCATCAAACTTGTATTGGAGTTGTGCTAGCTCACGAGCCTATACGCACATGTAATAACGAATCATTTATCCACTTGTTTCGCACCCGTGCACTACCCAGGAGTGCAATGGTGTGGATTTTATGACAGTTCAATCGAGTTACACGCTCTGCATATGATATCCCATTCTTTCTGGGGCATAATTAGGACGGTCAATAGTATGCAAGTAAGAGACTGACTTATTCGCTGCAGATTTGGGGCGCGTATCAAGGGTAATTTCGAGAACAGGCTGCTCGGGCACCTCAATTTCCTCCCAGTCAAATTCTTCATCCGTTTCCTCTTCAATAGTTGGGGTCTGGCGTGGTGTTGAACCAGACATTGGAAGCAAGGAGAATGAGCATTCACACCGAGGCCTCCAGACTTTGAATACAATGACTCGAGACTGTTGATAATTGAGATTACTAAGAGACTGTCACATCACGAGGAAAGATTCACGTTCCCACACACCCCAGCAGCCCTCATCGAAACTCGTCGAGCTCTGTCCATCCAACTCTACATAGCCCGCCGACCATCACCCCAAATCTGTGAGTGCCGGGGTCGCTTGAGGTATATCCACGGATGCAGCAGAGAACATACCCAACCCACACTTAAGGTCCGATAAGAGTGGACCCACTAGCCGGCCCTAATCCAGCCTAATCATCGCTCCGTTCTTCGGCACTGCAAATTCAATCGTACCAAATCCGGTCACAATTCGATGCCAGTGGGCGACATATGGATATAGTGCAGAAGTGGGACCTCGTTCATCGATATTGCTATCCAGGTCACATTCCCCTGGTAACTTCCTAATAAGCGAAAAAGAGAGTAGACCACACCTTGCATCTAGTGTGCTACCTTGCAAGTTGCTTACTGAGTTTGCATTGCGCAAGCCTTGAACTTTGAAGCATGATGATTCAGATGATGGTGGCTGTCATCATAACATCTTTGTCAATAAGAAAACGAAGCGTGATTGCCATATACGTGCACCCCTGCACTGTACCTTTCATCTGTCACAGTGCGCAATTACGCGATCGAACGAACAGCCAATTCGCTTATAAGACCTTGTAACAAGTGATGGCGTCCATTACCCCGCGCGCCTCAGGTTTCTGGGCGGATTCACATATGACTTCGAGCTACTTCCCGGATGAAGACCTAGAGGACCAAAATTTGATTTCTAATGCCGAGCCAGAGGATGGTCGCACTCCGGTGAGGCTCTTCAGCGCCCTAGTCGGGATAAAAGGTCTCATGTGAGTTTTAGCTGGATAAAACTATAGACCGGATTGGGATGGGAAGTTACCAATGGACACTCCTTTCGCTGTGTGGTTTCGGTGCGTTTTCTCTGCTCCAACATAATATGACATCGTTTTGAGGCCAATCATGCGAAAGGCTGGATGGCGGATAATGTGAGTTCTCACAAGTCCACATAATATGCTTCCAACACCTTGCAGATGTGGATACAGGCGATTGCGATAATATTACCTCGAGTACAGCAACACTATTCTGGTAAGCGCCGATAAACACTTCAAGTCTAGTGATGCTTGAGGTTATTGGCCCAGTTCCGGACCATTATATAGGGATGGTCTCTTCTTCGATGTTTGCGGGTATGATGTTTGGAGCAGTCGGTTGGGGGACCTGTAAGTCCAGAGTTTTTGCATCTGTTGGTGTGTTTCATCATTACGCCCCATAGGCTCGGATTTGTTGGGACGTAGTGCTGCATTCAACGCTACCCTCTTTTTCACCTCGCTTTTTGGGCTCATGGCATCTTTCGTGAATTCCTTCCCCGCTTTGTGTGTTTTATTATTTTTTCTCGGGAGTGCCGTCGGTGTAAGTCGTATTCCGAACTCCTCTGTTATTTGATACGATTTTTCTTAGGGCTCCATGCCTACCGATGGCACCCTACTTCTTGAACACATGCCGAAGAAGAAGCAATACCTCGTCACCGCACTCTCAGTATTTTTCTCATTTGGTTCCGTCCTCTCTGCGGTTGTTGCACTGCTTGTCGTCCCCCAGAATTCCTGCCCTACAGACCCTTCACAGCCTTGTGACCCGAATGTTGACAACAGAGGATGGAAATACCTTCTCATCACATTAGGCCTTATAGTACGTACATAGATCATCCACATCCCTCCATTCGAGGCCAATCCTCATGCAATCCGCATATCGCGCCGTTCCACCCCCACCATTACCCCACCTTACACTGATTCTGACAGACATTTTCTATGTTCTTGGCCCGAATCGTGTTTTTCCGGCTGCACGAATCCCCTCGGTATCTGGTCCACGCAGGCCGCCCACGAGAAGCACTGGAATCTCTTCAAATGATCTCAAGGTTCAACGGGTCAGACCTATCCCTCGAGCTCGAGGATGTTGAGGACCAGCAGCCACCGGCACAACCCCAAGTGGAAGGTAGAACCGCCTATCTTGAGGATGGCGTTCCCAAGCTACACGAACAACATTCCAGTCTACTTTCCGGCGCGGGCGGGTCGGGAGATACGCCTACTCATGTAAAGCGGTCGAGCTCAGACTCGATTGCCCACTACCAGTCAACTGGGGAATCTCCGACCCCCCTTACCACCCATTCGTTTGCTACTCCCGTTGAAGAGCACCCTCCTGCGCAAAGTATACCAGAGCCTGAGCCTCCGAAACAATACTCTGACGACGCAACACCCCGGTCAGCCCGCAAATTCCCAAGACCCTCCGTCCCGCCCGGCGGTCGAGCCAACTGTCAACCGCACCAAGTCGCAGGGCATCGTCGATATATGAACGGAAGGTGTACCGTGTACTACCGCGCTGGCTGAGAAGACCCCTTTGGGCCTGGTGGGACCGAGTGTTGATGGTTCTTTCACCCGATTGGGCACGGACAACTATTTTAGTTTGGGCAACCTGGTGTTCAATGTCCCTAGGTGTGTTGTCACATCGCCGGTTTACGTTTACTTCCAGCTGACCAGGCGTGCAGCATATACCATGTTTAATGTGTACTTGCCGAAACTCTTAGAAACGAGTCCCGGATCAGATTTACTCGCCCCGAAAACCCTGGAGCAGAGCCTGTGGGATGTAGTTATATTCACTATTGGCGGATGCCCTGGAGCCATAGTAAGCCCTACCCATACACCACCGCTTTCGCAGTATTCCTGACAAAGACGGCCCGGAAACAGTTAGGGGCGTATATGATTGAATCGTCCCTGGGCCGGAAGTGGTCCTTAGCCGGGACCACGTTTGTAACTGCGTTTTTCTGTACGGTTTTTGTCATGGTGCAATCCGCGTGGGCGGTCCGTTTGAGTACGGTCGGAATTAGTTTGAGCGCAACGGTATGTCGCCCCACTTGATTTCTGGAATTCGGGTTGATCGGTTGAAAGGCAATGTGGGCGGTTCTATATGGGTTAGTTTCTTCCCTTCTGTGTGTTATCGTTACTGAGGCTGCGAAAAGGTGGACGCCGGAGATATTTGGTACCAAAGGTTTGCTGGCATTCCCATAACGTTCTGTGCCCATTATTTACCACTGATACAGTCCGAGGCACCGCATGCGGTATCGCGTCTGCTCTCTCACGAGTGTATGTTACTCCCCTTTATCACCTTTGTCATCCGCTCAATCATCTTCAGGGGCGGAATGATCGCACCGATGCTGGCGGCATCCTGCTAATGATGAACAGATCTTTCCCTGTTTACTTGAGCATTGCGACCTTCATCCTCGCTGGTTTCTGCGTGCTCTTGTTGAGGGTAGAAGATACGGAGGGGCAGGGGAAGGGGGAACGGGCGCTGGTACACTAATATTGCCATATCTATTCGGACATCTTGGATTTATAGAGGTTAAATAACATACTACTAACCTGCTACCTAGTAAAATGTAGTACTCTTGTAAATTGGCGCAGCGCTGCTGCCTGAAATGAATGTCATGACGCACGAATCGCGGATCCACGAGTGCCTCAAATGAATATATCCATTGAATGATATTTCTATGTCTATATACATGCGCAAGGGAGATATAATAAATAAATACAGGGAGACGCAAGTCTACAGGAAATATAAGATACATACATGTGAGATCCAGGGACAATGTGAGAAACAACTCAAAGCGCGAGTAATTGTCCGCTGATGATTAAGAGAGAGAGTCGAGGAAATTTGTGTCATGAGGTTGTGAGTGATGATATCACGAATTACATTAAACCCGTTGAACTGTGAGGATAGCGACACGTCCGTCTTGGGCAATTCCGTGGTTCACACCTACAATGAACACTCTCGTCAACATGGTTAACGAGGACAGTTGAGGAAATAATAATAAACCTGTTCTTCCTGGATCGAGGAGGCCTCTTCGCCATTCAACCTCGGCCTTCCAAGACATGCCCTGCCAGCTTCCGCCAGAGACGGCACGGTCAACAAGCCAGTCACGTCCTGCATAAAAATGAGATTGG
This sequence comes from Infundibulicybe gibba, assembly GCA_015501065.1. Taxonomy (NCBI): domain Eukaryota; kingdom Fungi; phylum Basidiomycota; class Agaricomycetes; order Agaricales; family Omphalinaceae; genus Infundibulicybe; species Infundibulicybe gibba. The sequence continues at coordinate 1,227,005 of JADNYI010000004.1, read as the reverse complement.
TGCATGGTGGCATTTCCAAGTTGGCAAACCTAGGTTGTAGCCATCCGGGACAATCTTGTGGCGCTTGCTTGAATTCTATAGCTGTGTGACTAAGTGAGTCAAACGAATAATGCTTTATGCATACCTCCTCCTTCGAGGCGCTGTGGGTAGGGTGAGTATGTGAGGAGGCAAACACATTTCGGTGAGACTAACCCGATAAACCAAGCCCCGGAATTTGCCCGTGTTCCGTTCTGCTTCCATGCTCGGAAATGATGGCCACCTAAGACACCCCAGTCAAACACAATCGGCAAGAATAGACAGTCTGCAGCTGACCTGCGAGGCTTTCCCAGCAGGTTCCCCAGATTGGAAAATAGTACTGACGGGCGAGGAACTGCTCTAATTTACGGCCATCACCGTCGCCGAGGTCCGCGTCATGGCGGTGACCGTAGTGGAGCCCCAGGCATTCTTCAGAGAAGCCAATAGACCTAAATATGGGTTGTCAGGGTGGTAGTAATCTTGGTGTCATGTCGACATTTACTTCGTGTACAAACGAAACCCGTCGTCGCTAAGGATGAGTGGGTCTGAAAGACCCGAGATAATGACATTCAAAGGTTCCCCGAACCTCCTGGTGGTGAACTATGGGGGAGAAAGTCAGCCGAGGAGTAGAGCGTGTATGAAGAGAGGTCCGACATCCAAGAAGCGACCTCCGTTAATACGGGGATCTATCCAGCCTGCATGCATCGGTTCTCCATTCGGGTAGAGCTGCAATGGTGTCTGGGGTTGTGAACCAGAGTTGAGGGGAGAAGCGACAGCAAATACAACAAGTAGAAACAGAACAAAGTACATGGCGAGCCTCTAGGCTCTGTGGGTGGATGGCGGTGAGACGATGTGCTTGCAGTGCCAGTCTGGCGTTGCGGCATTAATAATTTGACAACGGCATCTGATTGCAGAGGATGATCGGTGCACGTGGTGTGACCTCCAGCAAGGCCTGTATGGCTGGCGGTTGCGCTCAGCGTTAAGTGAACGACTGTGAGCTGCTTTTGACGACAGCATGTCTGCCCTACCGCCCCATCCGTCTCCCCCAGTAACCCCTCAAGACATCCATAATTTTCTCAGGTTTGATACCGACGACGACGATGCCGACACAGCATCACAGCGGTCCATTTCGCTTTCCTCTCCAGCAACCTCTGCCCGTAATTCGACACTGAGCCAGCACGAATCACCATTTGGCGAACCAACTTCATTCTTGAAGCGCGAGTCGCATCCTTACACTGTCGGAACCGATGGGAGCTCTGATGCTGACAACTTGAGTATGTATACGCACGAGACTGGTATTCAGGAGAGCCCGAGTACCTCAGCTGAGCCCTCGCTCTACGAGCAGGCCAAGGAGGTCAAACCTACACCCCTGCCAACTTATCCGCCCCCTTCACTGAACAGAGGAGATAACGTATCTATTTCCTCGCACACGTCAAGCTCCTCCAGAAAGGCGCGCCCTGAATCACTCCTTCTCATCCCTCCAGACAGCCCAATTGTCCTTGGAATTGCGCTCGTTGACTTTAATCATCTTGTGTGCTTTCCCCATTCTGGAATCATTTGAGAGCTCGCCCATATTTATAAATAGGTTGGGCCGCGAATTGAATATTCAACAGGCAACCTATTGGAGGACGAGGAAATCGCAAAGATATTACCCTTTCTCGCCCTGCCGGATGGCGCCCATTTGGTTCGTTGCTTCCCCAAGTGCAATCACCGCCTCCCTAACATATCCCAGAGTGCGGAGGATTTTTCTTATTTCCACATAGTCCCTACAGGCCCCAATCCAACCACTGTTTTTGGCATTTCGTAAGTCTGATGTGTATATGAGCTATGGTCTATATCATCGTTGTAGATGTAACCAACAGATTGCCGCGTCTGCTCTCCTCGTAAAATCCCCCGACGTCACACGATCGACAGTACAAAAAGCTGTTGTCGTGCTTGCGTCAAAGCCAGTTTTTGGGCCAATACGGTTTGTGGCACCATCACCCTATGCATTTAAATTACTGACTTCTTTAGCGACAAGCTCGGTGTTGTCACAACTGCACTATTTAACCAGAGGTATGCCAATGGAACTTATTGCTTATTCCCGAGTTGAATGTCCACGATAGAGACTTCACCGAAACTGCGATTCTTGATGACTTTGGTTCCTCCCTTGAACTCTCTTTGAGGAGCCAACTAACAGAAAGCGGACTATATATGGGTGCGTTTTGCGATGCTACTCCGCTATTGTAATTCACTGATCATTATTCAACATATTTAGGAACAAGTTTGTCCGTTGTAGCATAGGTTGTGTGAGCCCAAACTGAGTGCCTGCATGTTTTAGGAGAGAATTGGTACATACTTTCCGCCAGCGGACCCTTGTGCTCGTAAAGGCTTTAATGCTCCAGAAACGCGTTGGTTATCCACCCCAACCTCATCCGTTCATTGACTTATGATTTTAATAGATTATGTTCTTTGGTCACCCTGTCGAACGGCTTTGTACATATCAATATTCTCTCATATCTCTTCTACCCGGTTAGTGTGTCTGTAGATGCGGCAAGTCATTCCTCATAAGACACACGTTTGTAGGGCTTTTACAAACGTTGGACGATTGCGGCTCGCCGCCACTTGCCTCTAGAGCACCCACGCTCACCCGTCCTACCTCACTGCGGACATCAGATCGCAAAAGCATGATGGCCTATATGGGTCTTCCCTTAGATGTCTTTGGAAAAGTACACTCCAAACTATGGTCTCAATTTCATCACTGAATTCATGACCAAACATAGGACGCCTTCTTCCAACCTTACCTCCCACTCCAGCAGCTGGATATGATCAAGGAGACGAAGAGCTGGCTATGTGGCTGTACGAACTCTATTGTCACACAACAAAAGGAAATCGATCTTCTTGTGAACGTGAGGAGCATTATTCCACTTGTGTAGGAGACCCGCGTTGTGCTCATTCTGGAATTGCAGACAGAGACCGGGGTCTTCGAATTCCGCGACCCGAAGCTAGAGCGCTCAGCTGGGCTGACTGCAGCTGACCGGAAGTGGATGGATGATATTGTGACTGACGTCAATGATGGCTGGGATGACGAGACCCCACCCGGTCAACGGGTATACAGTGCGTCGCTCGTGGTGTTTCTACGCTGTAACTGACTCAGCCGTAGATTTAAAGGTAGCGACGACTATCTGAGGACCAAGGTATCCAGTCTTCTATTCATCACAGAATGGATGATTGACCCCATTTCCAGTTCGAGGAGTATATCTCCGCCGCGTTGGCCTCCGTTCGATATCGAGATTTTGTAGCTAAAGGGGAAAACAGTGGAGTGATGATAACTGGTGGTTCTGGTTCGCAGTCCATCGGTTTCTCTATCTTCTCATCTAACCAACTTTTCATAGGGGGAGACTCAAGCTCAGCCGAGGACTTCAACCCATTATGGATATCAGAGTTCAAGGGTACAAATGCATACGATGTATGGGAACGCACGACGGATCCCCTTCTCTTCGATATTGTGGAACCCAGGCTCGTGGTGATTCCATACCTCTACAAACGTAATCTAATTGATGGCCCGCAATCACAGGCATCCATGTAATGAAAAACCATCTGTTGTGGCGGATATTGGGCTGCGCTTGCAGGAGGGCATACAAGAGCTGAAATTGGAGCAACAATTGGCCCCTGCACGGGAAGCAGTCGCGCGGACACTTACGGTTGGCTCAACTAATTTTTTCAAGGCAGTTGAAGGCGTGCGGGGCCGCTGGGCCCAGCGCACGCCATCTACGTCTACACCCGCCCCTGCTACCGACGAATCCAATGGCTCACGCTCAAGCACCCCACCAGTTGAAATATCAAAGGCAGAAATAGAATCCTCCCCATCGCCAGGACCCAGTCCTCAGCCGAAGCATCTCTCAGTGGGTGCTACCCCAGCGGCACCCGCGCGCCCAGGGCTATCATCATGGGGTGTGGGCCTTGGGTCGTTTATATCTACACGCGCATCGAGGTTTTCATTGGACGTCCACAACAACCGGATGCAGCGCCTGCACCTGCACCTGCGTCAGTGACTGAGCCTCATGTAGATCCATCCTCAAGTCAGAGGCCACCAAGCCTCCCGAGTCCGGTTACTGTACCAAGCTCCTTAGTTCAGGACCCAGGGCGGACCCCTACAGCTCTGCCGTCTCCTCAAATTCTCGTCGCCTCGCCTGTCAAAATTAGCATGACAAATCATGCTCCTGCCCCTCGTTCGCCGTCGCCCCCGGGCCCGAGTAACACTAGTCCTCATATGGATACATACGAAGACGACCATGTTGAGCATGTTGTGCCAGCTGGTATGGCATTGTAGCTTTCCTTTTGATAGCTATTTCTCCTGAGCAAGGGAGGGGGGGACATTAGGCCGACCGACGATATTTTATGATTTGCAGGAAACTGTTGCCCGATGAGTTTGGGTAGCGAGGCTACTAAGTAGTGTGTAATGAAAATAGATTTCATTCAGGGTGGTGAATTGAAATTGATGGTATCTCTGCCATGTCAGTTTTTTCTTTTCTTTTTCGAATTCGGGGGTTGGTCACAATGCGCAAAATCCCCTCGCGCTGGGCGTGGCTGGATATCAGGCGGCTGCGCACAAGGCATGTCGGAACGACCCTATTTACCTTTGCGGATCAGCCCGCTTCTGCGCCCCTCGCTATAGGGTCTTTTCAAACGCCCCTGAGGACCCCTATTAGTTTTTCGGCGTCTCAACTCCGACGCCCCCGCTATAAAAACCCCTAGATATCCTTTCTTCTTGTTCATTCCACCTTTGCGTCTTACCTTCGTTGCTTTTCCTCCCACCCCAACTAAAATATTCATCATGCGTTTCTCACTCGCCATCCTCACCCTCGCTGTCGCCTCTGCCTCTGCCTCTATGGTTGTGCGTCAGGATGGTATGTATTTCAACTACAAACCGCGCTCCCCATCTCATTTCTACTCGTAGTCCCCTCTGACTCTGCGTCCGTGTCTGCACCCGCTACCGACGCTGCATCCTCTTCGGCTGTTGATGCCTCGTAGGTGTCTCTCGTCGTACTTTGGTTTAGTCCCGCTGACTCTGTCCAGTGGCTCTGCTGTTCCTTCGGGCTCTGCCTCCGCCAGCGCAGCTTCTGGTTCTGCCACCGCTCCTGTTGCCAGTGGCTCTGCCTCAGCGGCTTCCGGGTCCGCTTCAGGATCGGCATCTGCCTCGCGTTCTGCGGCTGCCTCTGGAAGCGCTTCCGGTAGCGGTGCCTCAGCTAAACCCACCAGTGGTGCTTCCCCTGCAGCAGCGGCCAACGTTGTCGCCGGCATTGCCGCCTTCGGTCTCGCTGCCCTCGCTCTTTAAGCGTCGCCATATTCGTCTTTGCCCGGTCTACACGAGAGGCCGGTGATTAAGCATGGTCATTCTGAACCCTATAGAAAATTTATATCTCGATCGTTGTCCTTCTTTTAGTTTGAGTCGGGTAGTATAGCTACGTACTTGGTAATGCATCGGTGGTTAATCCGTTTCTTCAGTGTCGCTGTCGGATCATTTCTTGACATGTAAGTTGAAGTTGACCCGCGGACCCTGTTGGATTAAGCCATTGATTCTGGTAAACATTGTCAGCATTAATATCTATCAACCCATATCAGTTTCGGGGTCGGATGATTTTTCTGTTTTCGAAATCTCCAACAGTGATTAACGGACGTGCTGGTAAGTGAAAATGATAAACTGTGCTGTGCACTAGAAGTAATGGAGCAGCAGGCCTAGGCCCAGGCGAACAGCCCGTGTGTTGCAAGACCTCATAGAGTGGCTAGAATCACAGGTCACTCATCACGTTGTGCGTTTCACTGATTTCTCACTTCAAGGCCCTGCATGGCCTATTAAATTTGATTGCAGAACCGAGACAAGGTGGAAAGATGGCTCACGATGTTAGCTGATGGTACAATCACTGTTGATGCGGAGGTGGGCCCCGCACCTGGGCCTAGTTTAGGTGTAGCGCCTGCTATTGTCCAGAAGAGCAGCATAAATCCTCGAGCTGGGACAGGGGTAGCCCGTCCGGTAAGTCATCCACCTCCCTTGTGCTATAACTGAAACCCTGATTGTTATTCTATAGCGAAAAATGCAGGAGACCAAACTATAGTGGTGTCAGAAGGCCTGTTGAAGCCTGCGGTCCAGATAAGTTTATGGTCGTTCGCAGTGCCAATTAGGGGCACGATGTCCATTGTATCCCGTACGTTATTCAATTTTCATGGAGGTTTATCACCATGCTATAGCATACCAGCCATATTGCCATCTATATTGCTCTCAATTTCTTCAAAACGGCCGTGAAGGTGGAACTTGAAGTTACGGTGAGTAGGATGATATGACTAACCCATTTTGGAAACCCCATACCTATGCCCCCTGTCTCTCCGCCAACTGTTTTTTGTGGTCTCCCGCCGGACAATGGAGTAATTTCAACACTCTAATCGCCGTTTCTGTGGCGACTATGGTACCTCTGAATTATTAACAAATTACTAAGGGCTCAGCGCACTGGAATAACAACATTCAGGCCACACGCCATAACCCCGGTATGCCACTCTACCACAAAAGCTTTGGCCACAGTTGGCCTGGCCACTCCACACTGTTTATTGTCTTGTTCCTCCCTGAACCCTCCGATATATAACTACCAGCGTACCCAGCTGGTGAACTTCAACTCCTCTACTGGCATTCTCAAATGTCTCACTACTCTGAATCTAGTCCCAAAGCCTCCGCCAAAGCGTTTCCACCTAAAGTCGCCCGGCGCCGTGCCATTTGTTCCCCAGACGAGCCCCAGCGGGGACGCAGTCTCAGGAGGTCCGGGTCAGAGTCTACATTCAGCCCAGAAAAGCCTTCGACTAAGGCCAGCCGAAGTGCGACATACGTTCCGGACGCTATTTCGGCAGAAATTTCCGATCTCACCCATTACTACGAGTCGCTCTTGAAGCAGAAGCAGCGGGAGTATTATGAGTCTCTCACCAAGTACGCCGACACGGCCGCGTACATGCTCAACGAATCGAACTTGCGCTACGAACTGGAAGACCGGAACCAGGAGCTCCAGGATGAAAACGCGGTCTTGCGCGTCCGGTTGGCTGAGCTGATGGAGGAAACATCTATCCTCAAGGTTCGTGGTATCCGCTTCTTGTCTGGATTGGTTTCTCATCCCTTGCCCAGAGTAACTGCCGAATTGAAGCCTGGCGCCATGAGTGTGACTACGAGTTGGCGGGCGTGCACCCAGAGCCCACGCAGCCTGCATCACAGCCGCCGGTTCAAAATGGGGCTAACGGTAACAGACGCCGTCGACGATCCAAGGCAAGGAGGAACCAAGGGAATCAGAAAACCCAGAAGGCCCAAACGACTCCACAGGTGTGACACTCGCCTGGTTTTCCACGAACACAACGCTCACCTAGTGTGTAACATCCAGCGTCGACCATGGGCTTAGGATTTCGCTGGAAAATACTTTTGTATATAGTAGAACTTACTGATGATCATGAAATATGTATACCTACCGCAATCATGTCCTATACCTTGCATATGGAATCTTTTTTGTTACCTAACATTTCCCTGAGAGACTTGCGTCATATTTGTCGTTATTTTATCCTAACGCCCTCAGAAAAATTCAGATTCCCTGCTAACGCAGCTGGTAATCTAATTTGTCCCGCCTCTACACCGATGCCTTCTGCATCGGAATTAAAACCCGCGAAATCTAAAGCGTCAAAGCGGGACGCACCCCCACCCAAAAAATCGACGGCGGTCCCCACGAAGGTCACGAAGTCAGCAAAAGTGATACCTAATTTGGCCGCGGAGGGTGAGGACAGCGATGGCGATGAAGAGCACGAGAGCGATTGGGAAGAGCAGAGCGGTGAAGATGAGAGCGACGGCGATGAGAGCGATGATGGGGGAGTAGATGAGGAGGGGATGGAGAGGTTGATGAAGGCATTAGGCGAGGACGGATTGGACGACTTTGATCGGGTACAATTGCAGCTTGCCACGGGCGACGAAGCTGAGAGTGGCGAAGACGATGAAGATGACGCGTCTGACTCTAATGAGGAGGCCGCGAGCGTGGCGAGTGAAGATAAGAACACGGATGAGGACAACAGTGAAGAAGAAGATGAGCATGAAAGCGGAGGTCAGGAGGAAGACAAGGACGAGGATGAACAGGATGGGGAGGATGCGAGTGAAGCCGAAGCCGAAGAGGATATCGCGTTGGACGAGGCTGACTCGGTGGACGAAGACGCTGTCCCACGCCAAAAGATTGAAATCGATGATAAAGTTGGTCATTCACTTCACTGGTATCCATTTAATTAAACGTTCTCTCGCAGATCGCCCTTGAGCGAATCCGCGAAACTATACAACTTGACCCTTCCCTCCCTTGGACAGAAACCCTCGTTCTCTCCTATCCTGACCCAATTACCGTTGATGTGAACGACGACCTAAATCGAGAGCTTGCCTTGTATGTCCACTAATTTTCCTGTATACGTCCTATTTATCATATCTAGCTACAAGCAGGCCCTCCACGGCGCCAATACTGCACGCACCCTGGCGGCCAAACATAAATTCCCTTTCACGCGCCCCGCTGATTACTTTGCCGAAATGGTCAAGTCTGACTCACACATGGAGCGCATCCGCCAGCGGCTGCTTGATGAGACAGCAGGAATTCGGAAGAGCGACGAGAAGCGCAAGGAGCGTGAGGGCAAGAAGTTTGGTAAACAGGTACAGATAGAGAAGCTCAAGGAGCGTGAACGAGGAAAGAAGGAGATGGAGGAGCGGCTAAAGGGCCTCAAGCGCAGTGGGTTATGCCGTGTATTTCAGAATTAATTTACTGACGGAGTCTGGTAGAACGCAAAGACGTGTTGGATAACCCTCAGGCCGACGACGATGCATTTGATGTTGCGGTCGAAGATGCTATTTCTGATCGCCCTGCAAAACGGGGTCGTGGTGCAGGTGGAAGCCGTGTAACACGCCAGGCCCGAGACAAAAAATATGGGTTTGGAGGTGCAGGCCGGCGGTCAAAACAAAATACAAAAGAATCCACGGATGACTTTGATTCAGGCGGTAAGAGAGGCGGTAGGGGTGAGAGAGGCGGAAGGGGCGGGAGAGGCGGAAGGGGTGGAAGGGGTGGTGGTGGTAGGGGTGGAGAACGGGGTGGCGGCAGAGGCGGATCAAAGAGGCTTGGGAAGTCAAGGCGGATAACAGCGCGGAGTAAAACATAACCAGACATAGCCTCCATTTTGTTCCCGTAATACATCGAGGATTTCTTCCGGTACTTCGCCGTGTGCACTCCAGCTGGACTACCCCATATAAATAAAGTTGGCCGTGGCTCAATCAATTGTGTAAGGCACCAATGTTGTTCTCCCTTGGTCAGGCTATAGGTAGTAGAAGATAATCATACTAAATGTTGGTGGACTGGTCCCTCTTGTGAAAAGGTGAACTATCGATGTTTTTCGATCTTTTCAGGTAAGTTTAGTATGTCAAGTTCTTGAAGTATATTTCACACATAGAAATAATTACTGTACATTAATACATATGGAGGTGATTACACTTACACTACATCAGAGAAATAGTCTGCCAGATTCTCTCGAAGCTCCTTCACCTTTTCCTGGGTTGCGCCCAACGCGGCTTCTAGACACTCGTTATTCATCATCTCACTAACGCGAAGTTCGGGAACCATCCCTTCTACTATTGTTTTTATCACTCCTTCTGCTAGCAGGATACGTTTGAACAAGTCAGGAGGCTGGGGAAGGCTGGGGAATGTGGCACCACCAGGCACGCTTAGATTACGGTGCTGGTCGTAAAATGCGGCCGATGTGACCCAACTCCAAGTGTCATTCCAGCCCTGCTTGCAGGTTCTCCTCTGAGTGCAGCTAGCGTTATGTACCAACCGGGGGGGTGTGGTGGACAATGTTTCGCAAAGCTGGGAAAGATTATAATAGCCGGACAAAAGGCGGATACGCTGGTTTCGGTTCAGCATGGGCTCACTCTCCCATTCGGGCCGACCCATGAGCATCATTGCGTTGTAAGCCAGGCCCAGCATAACACGCATATCGAGTCGTTCTGCAATGTTGATAGCATGCGCCAGATATTTGTTGTGCGAAATCAAGAGCTTCCATTTAGCCTTACAAACCTCCAAGAGCGGTTGGAAGTTGCATAAAGCCGCTAGCTCGGTGGTGTCCATGAGACTATCAATCAGTACGGCCGAAGCAGGGTACGACCCATGGTATGATGTTAAGGCATTGAGTGACCACATTTCAGTAGTCTTGAAGTGGTATTTGTTGGCCATCCGCGCGAGCTGAATGAGCCGCTTGTCGCCTTGAGGGTCTTGGGGCGTCATCGCAGCGACAACCTCAGCGGGTCTGTTGATCGGACCTATGAGCATGACAATGAGAAAGTACGATTGTCATTGGCATACAATGCATAAAGCGACCAAAGCAATGCGCGGAACTCTTCTGGTGTGTCACCTTGTAGGTAGATTGGATCTTCGTCGGTCTCGCCCTCCGGAGGACTCCCATCACTTTGTCCGGAATGTTTATCGAGTGAGAACATTCCTTCAAATGCTGAGTGGTCCTTTATCAACATTGATCGATGCACCTATGGATTGTGATTGTACGCAAGGAACAAGCGCCGGCTTGTGCAGTTACACGAACCTTGAACAAGGTATTTCTGATCCGTAGGACGACATTTCCGTCAGGGATATAATATTCCGCATCTTGGAATGGCACCGCGGAGCATGAATCTCTTAATTCTGTGGGATAATTCGCCTCAATAGATAAGGAAATGGCGGATAGTGGGGAGTGATGTTCCATTGCTGATGGAGTTGAGTTCACGCAGCAGTCGGGCCGGGAGGTGTCAATAATATGGGCCTGGGTTTATTTGTTCCCCAGGCCGAAGCCAATTACATTTCGTTTCATTCTTTCTGTAAAATTCTCTCATCTCCCTTGGCCTGTAGGTATGCCACAAACGCATACCGAGTACGCACCTCCAGTTCTACGCGCCCCCTCACCCGCAAGCTCCGTCGGTACGGCCTATGGCCCTGACCAGACATCTTTCTCGGATTCTGAACACCAGCTCAATTTATCCGATCTGGAATTAAAATACAATGAGCGCATGGGGCTGGGCAAACCCCGCGACGAGGAGGTCCACGCGAACCAGGATCCACTCCTTCCTCGTCCCTCGCCGGACAGCCCCGAGGGTCGCGGTGAATCCTGTCGATGCACGCTTATCTCAGCGGGAACGCTGATCTGCCAGACTAGACCAATATGAACAAGTGATGCGCTCTCTTCGTTTGCAAGTCCAGCAACTCGAGGACGATGAGTTATTTGAACAGACTTTGTTACGTGGCTCACAGGCTTCCCTGGAACCCCAGCCTTCGTCCAACGACATCGACGTCCTGATGCGCAGCATGATGACTGCACCTCCTGGGCCTCTGCCACTCGCCCATCGCCTTGGGGTTAAAAATCATACCACGGAAAATGTGTCGGATGGCCCGTGGAATAAACGTCCCAATGGTGTTGATATGGATTCAGGTCAGACTAGTGGTGCAACGTTAGGAAAGAAAGGCAAGAATGGCCGGGGGAGGAGCAGGAAGGTGTGATTCTAGTTCCTTGCTAACTGTATATTAGGGTATCAATCATGAATGGGGATTAATATTCATTTCAATATTCATTTCAGCTGGGTGCCAGGATATTGTCCAAGTGAACCAGTTGGCCGTGTTACGGAAACCTGGGTCCTATCGCTCCCTGAGCGTGCTTGTTTCCCCCGTGGCGTGGTCTAGAGACCGTCAAGGGGTGTATGCTCCAAGTGGACATTGCCTTAAATGGTGGTAGACCCGATGTTGAGCGGGGATGCAGGAGAGTTATTACTTCTATACAACCCAATCGCGTCCGGGTGTCTGCAGGTTCTGGTGGTACGTACGGCGGAACATGGTCGCGCGCAAGTCACAAGCATGGCTAGCAAACGCGATCAATGGTTATAGCTCCCTCCTACTTAGGAGTCCAGCACTATCGGAGAGTACCGGATGATAATAGTAAGAGGAAAGGCGGGAACGGTTTTGGAGATATAGGAGTCGACCCTGGGCCTGCCCGCACACAATTGGGATGGTTCCCACACTCAGCGCTCAATCTCCAGGACCCAAACGCTGGCACCGGCGCGTTTGTTCCTGAAGCCTCACAATCCTTTTGGTCATCTCCATGATACACTCAACGTAAAGCTGCCTTACGTCGAACGTGAGCCACATGGATTGCTTGTTGATTCTGCTGGACACCTCGTGGGCTGTAGGAATGTTTGCATAAATGTATGGTTCGTTGGCGGCGGTCACGCGTCCGAGTCAGCTGTATTACTTCGTCGGTTGGTTTCCATATCATCACTCGGGTATCATTCATGTCTATTCGATATCGGCGCCGGAATGCGGCGAGCATTGCCTAAATTCGCCATCCTACAAACCGATTAGACTATTCCACATCTATCGGCAGTGATGCAATCGCGAGAAGTAGCCTAAACCAAGCAGGAGGATCGCAAGGAGCATAATGCGCAATCTCTGTGCATGCCATATACGAATGGACGTGAAGCATCTGGGCGACCACGGGACCCGGCTTTGTCAATCGCGCTGATCTCCTCAGACGTCAAGGCTAGGATATTTGATTAAATTAAAAAGGCAGAAAAGGGGATTTCCTTACAGATATTTGTGCTGGCAAGGTATTGCTTGAGGTGCTCTTTATTTGAGCTTGTGCTAGGAAAGGTGTTGGGAACGTTGGAAATAAAAGTCTTGAAACGGCGAAGACATACGTGACTACAACAACACCCTTAGCGCGGACCCACGCTAAGAGGATCTGGCTAGGCTGTACTCCGCGCTTTTCTGCAGCTGCAAGGACGGGTTTGTCCACGGGTCCCCCAGGATACTTGGTGATAGGGCTGGAAGTTCGATTATACAGAGGAAAACACGAGTATTTCTTCAGTTACCTAAGGACGCTGTAGGCTTCAATGACAATGTTGCGATTTGCGCAATACTCTAGGAGGGACCGGTTCTCAGCATAATTATATGGGTCAAGTTGTATCTGAGAGGTGATGTCACTTGGACCACGAGGTTTCGGTCCGGATGTAAACGCACCTGATTGACAGCAGGCATGATCTTGGCTGTCTTACAAAGGGCCTGGAGGTCCTCCAACTTGAAATTGCTAACACCGATGCTCCTGGGTGATAGTTCAATCAAATCGTTTGATAGTCACAAGATAAAGAAGCCATACCTGCTAATACCCTCTTCCTTGATCTTCTCAAATTCCATCCAAGCATTTTCAAGACCACCAGACACGGCGCCGGGAAAGTGAATCAAGTAGAGGTCCAATTGCTTGAGGCCAAGCTGCATGTACTGCGTATTGAGACCCTCTCCCCTATGGGGTTACCACGGACCTGGCTTACCTTGGATAAGCTATCCCTCACCGCAGTTGGGATACTTCCTCGATCGTACTTTGTAGTCACAAATAGCTCGGAACGCTGTAGGCCACTCTCTCTAATGGCCACACCAGCACTCTCTTCGTTGGCATAAACTACATTTCATCAGAAGCTTGAGTTACGACCACGAACCAGAAACATACTCTGGGCCATGTCGAGGTGGGAAAAACCTATCTCCAGTGCCTGTTCGACATATTCTGTGACATCCTTTCTCTTCCATACACTCCCAGTGCCAAACGCGAGAATGGGAATCTAACATTTTGTGACATTTGTCCATGACTGGTAGAAGGTGCAGATAGCAATTCCACCACCAGATTCCCATCATTCAAACGAATACTATCCGCGGGTGGCGCTGACATTTCCAAGAAACAGAAGGGCTGCACCTATGCAGGATGGCGGCCGCCTGACAGAGGTGCTTAACATGGTAGTCGTGGGAACCTCCGTCATACCCAAAATGGGAGATGACCGGGATACAGGCACGGTGAGCCGAAACGGAGTGCGAGCGGCCACATGTGATGCGGCCTAAGCGGACCTGGGGGGCCAATGATGCATGGCATCATCATTGTGGCCAGCTGAAACAGGCCGGCTGCAGGATTCAGCATGCCCCAAATCTCAGCGGGCTCCCCCGAATTGGTTTAAAGATACAAGGTACTTCCTACTTCCACACTCTCCGCTCAATTCCTGATCTTTACTTTGAACCAGGACCAGAAGGTGATTGTACCTTGAACGAAATCGTTATAATAGCAGATCGTCGGACATATCGCCGGAAGATGCAAGTACAGTCGAGTGACTCCGAGATTGAAGTCGAATCAATGGTCACGCTCCAGCAAGACCGCACTACAAGCATGATACTGAGTATTATATGGAGGATGGGAGCTGTATACTTCTCGTGCAGGACACCTTATTCAATGTGAGTCTCACATCGCGCTCCTCATCGTCACGCTAATGTGTTTGATACATAGGTTCATCGTTCAAAATTGAGCAAGGACAACTCGAGCTTTGGGGCCATGTTCACCTTCCCCAAGGTGAACATGTCCCTGAAGGACGATCAGACGAGAACCCCATTGTGCTTCTTGGAGATACCCCCTCGGAATTCAGGAACTTCCTCTGGGTGTTATATGCTCTGTATGTTCTCATCAGAATGCTTTATACCCACAACTCATCGTCGAACACAGTCCCCACGAACTACGTATCGTCAACTCGCCCAGTGCTGACCTAGTCCAACTCATGGATATCGCGCGAATTTCCAACAAATACTCGTTCAAATCCATTGAGACGTGGGCACTTGACGCTATACAAGACTATGTCAGCCTCAAGCCATCCCCCATCCTCTCTCCTCATTCCTCGGCAATTACCGCTCCGAATACCGTGACAGTGGCACCACAACCACTGAATCCAACAATGGGGGACAGCCGTCAATTGACACGCCTTATCAGGCTGGCACAGTTGTGTGGCCACGAGCAATTGTTGAATACAATGATCGGGCTGTTGACAGGGCTTATGACATCCTCCCTCCAATATGCATATTTGGCTATGTCCCTGGCGGACGAACTGGGCCTGAGGGCACTGCGAGGTGCGGCCTATCTAGAAGTGATGCAGAAGGATGTCATCGCAAGGCGTACAAGATCCGAGCGCCCGCCACAGGAGGGTGGGGATATAGACGAGAAGGGAAGGCTGGTTGTTACCCGCTCACAACAACTTCGTTTGCTCTCTGGATATTACCGGCTCACCACGCTTGGGAACATTTGCGGACGGCGCCCCCGCATTTCGAGCACGCGTCTTCCTGCGGTGCAACGTGGCATCAACATGGCTGCACACAGAGTTGGCTCGAGTTTTGGAAGGACAAGACGCGCGGTGATGCAGTCCTTGCGCTTGGGCCGCAGACATTCTGGGCAGGTTGCAGCAGGTCCAGAAAGATTATGACAGGTGGGGGAGTGCGACATACATGCACCCCGAGTGCAAGACCCTAGCGAGAAAGGGTATTGTTGAACTTATGAAGAAGATTGAAGACGAGCTCCCGGATTACTTCTGTGAGCTGGGCGATGATGACTAAACGATAATACTGCTAGATTTGTATAAACACCCCCGTATTTATTCTGTATCCCCTACTACTAATGTTGCTAGATCCAGCATTTATGTATGTATTCTGTAGGGACTTTCTATGCAATTATTTCATGACCCATGGATTTAACCCGCGCGGGTGGCAAGAGAAAGGGGTCTGAGTCAGAATCTGTGGGAGCAGACAACAGGAGTAAATATCTTGGGCGCTTTGTCAGTGATGCGCTTATAAACACCTGATCTCTGTTGACTTGACCTCCTCACAGCTACCACCATCTCCTCCCTCATCTGGTAGTCCCAGTGCCTTCCTCAGCCCATCGCGTGTCGAAATGGCTTTCGTATTTAAGCGAGGTTAGTCCTCGATCCTCTTGTCTGCTGTGCGCGAGATTACGTGCTGATAATCACATATCTTGTAACCAGACGGGCAAGTCAATTCTAATTACCATACACGCGCCTGACGCGTCAAATATACGTTAACTCATACGCGTCGCGTTTTTAGACGAAAGGAAAAAGTCCAATTTGATAAGGCGCGTCAATATGGTTGTAGTTGTGACATACGCCTCTAACCTTGTATGGCCCCGATAGATTACCTCGCGGATCGACAAGCTATGTTATGGACTGGACACAAACTATGTATCTGCATTCGAGTATGCATTGGCCCCTTGTTTACCAGTTAGATGCTGACGAGCAACACAAAGGGTGACGCAAAAGGTTGTTGCGGGTGTTTATCAGGGTGTCACGACGACCGAGCTCGATGTGAGTTACCTCATTTACTAACGTATTATAATTTCTCATCGCTACCAGAATCTTGCATCAGAAACTGCTGCCTACCTAACAACAAAACATCCTGATTATGCTGTACTTGCTGCGCGAATTGCAATCTCAAACCTTCACAAAGAGACCAAGAAACATTTTTCTCAAGTTATCAAGGATCTATACAATTATGGTCAGTAAATTTCGTGATTTTGAATCGCATTACTAATAGTTTATAGTCAATCCCAAAAATGGGCGTCCTGCAGGAATGATCTCTAAAGAGATATATGATATTGTCTGCGCTAATGCTCAGGCTTTGGATTCTGCTATCATCTACAATCGTGATTTCAGCTATAACTTGTATGTAGTTTATGCCAAGGGACCACTATGCGTACTGAAGCTTTTTTTTTTTTTAGTTTTGGGTTCAAAACGCTTGAGCGCTCTTACCTCCTCCGTATTGACGGCCGTGTCGCGGAAAGACCCCAGCACATGATCATGCGTGTTGCTGTTGGTATCCATGGATCTGATATCCCTCGCGTTCTCGAGACATATAACCTAATGTCGGAACGATACTTCACCCACGCCTCACCGACTCTGTTCAACGCCGGAACCCCCCATCCGCAACTCAGCTCTTGCTTCCTTGTTTGCATGAAGGATGATTCTATTGAGGGAATCTACGACACGTTGAAGAGTTGCGCTATGATTAGCAAAACTGCTGGAGGGATTGGTCTAAACATCCACAATATTCGCGCAACTGGGTACATGTGATTCACCCCTTTGGATCTAATCGCTAATTCATAGCATATCACCAGGTCTTACATTGCTGGCACCAACGGATACTCTAACGGCATCGTGCCCATGTTACGTGCATACGACGCTACTGCGCGCTATGTTGACCAGGGAGGAAACAAGCGACCGGGTGCCTTTGCTATTTACATTGAGCCTTGGCACGCTGATGTTTTTGATTTCCTTGATTTGAGGAAAAATCACGGAAAAGAGGAATCCCGCGCTCGCGACCTCTTCTATGCTCTCTGGATACCTGATCTCTTGTAAGCGTGTTCTATTTCTGTATAATACCACTTCATAATATTTTGACAGCATGAAGCGCGTTGAATCTAATGCTGATTGGTCTCTGTTCTGCCCCAACGAGGCCCCTGGGTTGCATGATGTGCACAGTGAAGAATTCGAGGCATTATATGAAAAATATGAGAAAGAAGGCCGTCAACGCAAGACCATCCCAGCTCAAAAGCTATGGTATGCTATTCTTGAGGCTCAGATTGAAACTGGTGGTCCGTTTATGTTGTACAAAGATGCCGCTAATGGTATGAGGGCAACTTGGGTTTCCATTGAAACATGTTCTGACAATTAAATACAGCCAAGTCGAATCAGAAGAATCTCGGAACAATCAAGTCCTCGAATCTTTGTACTGAAATTATTGAATACTCCTCTCCTGACGAGACGGCTGTTTGTAACCTCGCCTCGCTTGCCCTCCCCACCTTTATTTCAAATGGCAAATACGACTTCCAAAAGCTTCATGATGTCACCAAGGTTGTTGCGTTCAATCTCAACCGAATCATTGATGTCAACTACTACCCGATCCCGGAAGCACGGAATTCGAACATGCGCCATCGTCCTATTGGCATCGGTGTGCAAGGCCTTGCTGATGCTTTTATGGCTCTGCATATGCCTTTTGATTCTCCTGCCGCCAAGGAGCTCAACATCCAAATATTCGAAACCATTTATCATGCAGCGCTTGAAGCTAGCTCTGAAATGGCGGAAACCGATGGCCCCTACCAGACCTGGGAGGGAAGTCCAGCTCATCAGGGTCAACTTCAGTTTGATTTATGGGGCGTGACACCGAGTGGCCTGTGGGATTGGGACACCCTGAGGGAGAAGATCGCTCGGACCGGGCTGAGGAACTCGCTTCTCACTGCCCCCATGCCCACTGCGTCAACAAGCCAAATTCTCGGGTTCAATGAGTGTTTTGAGCCATACACGAGGTGAGCACGGGACCACCTCATCTTGTACAACGCTGATAAGTTCTATTTTCAGTAACATCTATACCCGTCGCGTGCTGGCGGGCGAGTTTCAGGTGGTTTGCCCCTGGCTTCTACGCGAACTGGTGGATCTTGGCCTATGGGATGACAACATGAAGAACATGATTATCGCACATAATGGATCCATCCAAAATATTCCCACAATTCCGGACAATGTCAAAGCTATCTACAAGACCGTCTGGGAGATCAGCCAAAAGAAAGTTTTGGACCTTGCCGCCGATCGTGGAGCGTTCATTTGCCAGAGCCAAAGTCTGAATGTTCATCTTCAAGCACCTACATTAGGTCAACTCACCAGTATGCATTTCTATGGGTGGAAGAAGGGTTTAAAGACAGGCATGTATTACCTCCGAACGAGGCCTGCTGCCCAGGCTATCCAGTTCACTGTCGATCAAAGCGTTTTGAACGACGCCAAGAAGCAAAATACCAACGCAGTTAACGCTCGCGCGGCGGCCGCTTCGCAAGCAACAGCAAGCCTCTAACACCCGCGTCACCATCACCTCAGCGAACCCCCACTAACGTGATAACCCGCCCTGCCGCGCCATTGACGCCCACCTCGATGTCGTCATCGCCCGCCCCTCAGCAGTTACCTTCCGCCTCTGGATCATCCCAGGACCTCTCACAGCGTCTTCGAGCACATCGTCTGCCGCAGTCGATTCAACAGATGGGCTTGCTTCCGAAGATGATGCAGCTGAATATGCTGCTGCATTAAAGCGCCAAAAGGATCGCGAGCTGCAGATGCACAACTACAATGTTCCATAGACAACAAGAGGCATGCTTAATGTGCTCGGGCTGAGCCTCTGTTTCTTTGTCATCATTGATACCTCATGTTTTCGGAATCACCTCAAGACTTATATCAAATTTCCATCTCACCTCCACTGTTGTTTAGTCAAGCACCTGTACTGTAGAACTATCTGCCACCCTGTTTCATTTCTAATACTCAAAATTGTGGTCGAACGTCTATCATGTGTGATATAATGATCAAACAGCAAAAATAACTTCAACTCTGGTGCGAGTGACCAGTGACTCAACTCTGTTGCACTTGACCTCTCCGCTTGCAATGGAAGAACACCCATCTGTAACACTCTTCGTTTATTCAATTGCAAATTGATCTTCATTTTCAATTCATGAACAGTATCAGGTGCTTTCTGGAATCCTTTCAAAATATCCTCGTGCTGCAGGATGTTTGTTCCAAGCGTACAATGATATACTATACGGTATGAATGGCGACCAGCTATCTATGGCCTATGGGCAGAAATGAACTATGATGCAGTACAAAAATGGACCGATATTGAGGTAGTAGACCTCGTGGAATGCACCCGGGGGCTATCAAAGGGTGCAGACCGGAGACCGTGCGTAGGGGTGTGTTTTTCCATGATCAGGCGCCAATTTATTATTATCCAGAACACATTACTATATGTCGTCCCATGCTCCCTGGCTGAAACGGCCTCGTTTTCGTGGTGTGTATTTATCTATCATGTTGGTGTGAGAAATGTCTGATATTTTTGGCAGGCTCACAGCCGCCTTTTCATCGCTCTCCAACCCGCCCGAACTGTACTTGGCCGTAACGTCCGACGACGCATCCATCGTATATTATAAGATTAGTTTAGGAATAGTGAAACCCCCAGTTTGACCTTTCCCAATTTGCGAAATAGCGGGTTGTTGCGAATATCGCTTTCATCTTCTATCAATCATCCATGAAGACACTAGCGCCCATGACGAATTCCACCTTCAAGTTTTTCCCACTTTCTCCCGCCGATTCACGTCATGCCGTCTGGTCGTCTGACCCTTGCTGGATGCCAGTCATCAATACACAACTTCTGTGTCCCGGCTGCAGACCTACAGAGAACTATATACCGTGTACTACGCCGCTAATATGACTAATCTATAGTGGAGAAGAATCAACATGTGCTTGACCGCAAAATCACTCACCTATCGAATCCACATAAAGGGTCTGAAATGGCCAACCGTTCACAGATAACGCCTTACGCACGAAAGAACAATGTCCTCAGTTTCAGAGGCACATTATGCCAAGCCTGGTACATTTGCTGAAGCCAAGGATGGGTGGCATGGGTATGAATTTGCTCTGCACTATAATAGATTGCGCTGAAGTCATTCAAGGTATGTCGATTGGGAGAATGCACCGGATAAACGGGCTTATGCAAGTAAAATCTTGAATTCGAACGAATTTGTCGAGCCACCCGGTAGGTGTTATGTCTCGAACATTTCACTCCCCTACTCAAGCCACGAAGAGTTCCAACTGGTACCATTACCAAAGACTAACCCGATCCTCATTGGATGGCGCTTCAAGCAATACCACGAAGCGTTGGGCCTCAAGTACATTGTTGACCGTAGCTGGGCGATTTTTCAGGAGGAGAAATCTGACATGATTGTCGTCCTGGATTTCCCTCTCAATGCAGAAACGAGACGCCCGAACCTACTTGCCGATAAGATTACAGATAACAGACATCACTTGTACGGATCTTCCATGTTACTATCTACCTTATAGGCCCTAATACCCCACTGACAGCATACGCAACCACGGAGGAATACCGGAAATAAACCCAGACCGTTTCGAATTAGAGTTTGGTGGTCTCGTGAAGAACCCAACAAAAATCACCCTGGCCGAGCTCAAAGATCCGGAAAGATTCCCGTTTGTGTTGTGAATTGGCTGAAGCAGCTCGCTAACTAATAAATCACAGGCAAGCAGAAGTCACCGTAACCCTGCAATGCAGTGGCACAAGGCGTATCGAACAAATGATGCAATACCCCGGGGATGGTGATGAATTGATTAATGCGCCATGGGGTATGACGTCTCATATTCTCTCCAATGGTTGCGCTTACCTTGAGTTATATTTTAGGCGAGGGCGCTATGTATGTCATCAATATGTATCCCATACCTTTTGTAACCACCTCCCAGCGGAACAGCCGTCTATCGTGGGGTTCCACTTAAGAAGGTACTAAAGGCGGCCTGTGGGGGTGTTCTACCTGATTGCAATCATCTTGAATTTTTGGGTGCCGACACCTATGTCAAGTAAGTTACCACTACAAACTCTGATCATTCCTTAATGAGCTTCGGTTCGCAGGAAGGGACAGTTATACAACTATGCTGTTTCGGTCCCTTTGCGCAAGGTGCGCGGTAACGAGGAGGTCCTCCTCGCGTGGGAGATGAACGGAAAGCCGCTTCCCAAAAGCCATGGTGGACCCTTGCGGTCGTCGTGACAGGCTACATTGGCGCCCGCAGCTGCAAATGGCTCTACCGAGTGAACGCGCTTCCCGAACCCAGTCTCGGTCCGGTTCAGCAACAGGAATATCTTTACTATACCGCCCAGGTTTATTTTCCCCTCAAATACAACTTCATTACTCTATCTGATACTCCCTATTTCAGATTGGGAAGCAGAATGCAAAATTTTCAAACGGATTCTCGATCCAGCAGATGCCCGTCTCGTTCGTGCATCAGCTCTGAGCGGCGAGCCGCAATGCTAAACAATATTTTAGGAGCGCCATCATTTTCCCACAAGATAAAGATGTTGTCATCCATAGTGGGAAAGTAACGTTAAGAGGCTGGTCATATAGCGGCGGCGGGAACTGGGTTGAAAGGGTCGAGGTCTCCTCTGACGGGTAAGCCCATTCTCATTCGATACTTAATTTGCCCTTAAGAATGATGAAAGGGGGAGCGTATGGTATGCTGTAGACCAAGATGATATGACCGAGAAGGTTCTCCGATATTACTTATTGTTTCTGGGCACATTTCCTGACTTGGGCGCGGTGGACAGCACTATCATGCATGGAGGCTCTGGAAGATTGATCTCCCTGTCGACGCTGAAGGATGGCTTGAATTCTGCGTCCGAACGTGGGATTCATCGAACAACACGGAACCTACGTTTGTCCGATCGGCTTGGAAGTAAGTTTCGGAATTCAGCTCGAATTCCGCCCCTACTAAACCCGCCCCTCATTCCATTACAGCTGGGACACCCACGTCACTTCCTCATGCCACAGGTGGGCGTGTCTTCATTTGCACTGACAGCGATCTAATGCATGGTCTAGGATTAAAGTATATAGTGTGAACAAAAGCCGCCCCGCGACCGCCGACCGCCTGAGAGAGCTTGAAAGGAGAGGTGTTGATTTCAATCCCATTACTCGCCCCTTGGAATTCGCACTGGAGAGTGAGCAGGACTACGCCGCAGCTATGAAGAAGCATCCAAGAGAGCCTAAAGATTAGCTTCTCCATGGGGCTGCGTTAAAATTCTCACAATGTATGATGTATTTGTAAGTTACTGCAGTGCTTTTTAAGATAGCGAGCGCGTGTGTTTCCGTCCAGATAAGGGGCGTAATTATCGTGGAAATATAACATTCTTCGTAACGAGGCTGCGAACACAACACATCAAATACTATGTATAGAGGTACAAAAGTTGCACAGAAGGCTCAACAAAAGCCATATTCGTATGGTAGTTCTGACATCACACTATCTAACAACACATCTCGCAAGGGCAACCTATCGGAATAGGTTAGAGATACTTATCACCTTGGTGCTAGGTGCGGCACGTACAGATAATATCACCAATACAATCACAACAACCCTGTTGAGAAAAACGGAAATCAGCATTCCGATTGAAGCTATGTGGCACTGGAACAAATGATCATCTACCAACCTCGCAACATTCTGAATAGGGAATAACGGTTTAATCATCACAATAATGGATACAACCTCAGTAGACCCACCAAAGCAAACGAAACATCCAAAAAGCCAAGGAAGCAGTCCTACATATATCAAATGATAAGTGGTCAACACTGGACGGGAAAGGGAGGAAGCTAACCTTCCCGGCTCCAGCCCCACGAAGACGCGAGGTCTTGTGTTGGTGTTCACAAGGGGTTTCTTGTTTACTCGGGGCAGTCGTGGGTGCGCTCAGGACTTCTGGGGTTCGAGGTTAGGATAAAGAGTATAGGGTGCCGAATAATGTCGAACATACTCATTTGGGTCGCTGCGGACGGTTGGGCGGTGGTAGCATTCGACATGGTAGGTACTCTGAGAAATGGGGTGGTGGTGATGGTGGTGGTGGTGGTTCTGATGGGGGACTTTCAAGTTCTAGAGTCGTGGGGTTTCTTTCACGCCTTTATAGGTTCGGGCTCTAAATTCGTAAGGCTATCCCACTTGCCGTCGTGTTATTTATAGACAGGACGTCACAGGCCTATATTTAGATCCGCAGATGCCGATGACATCAACCGCCGTGCTGCCCTCATCTCCAAAACCTACCGGTAGTTCGTTTCCGAACACTCATTCAACCCAGCGCCACTGACAGTGCCCTCAACCCAGCAGTCCCTACAGGTGTGTGTTCACACCATGAAACACCAGTAGTGCCCCTTGCTGGAAGGGGTATGGGTTCCCTGGCCAAGTATCGGTGGTGGAGTACAATGAGGGTTTGGGCAAAGCCTATACCACGAGCCCGGATCTACATTCATGGGAGCAATCAAATGTTCAGCTTTCTTATGACAACCTGATGCGTGGCGTCGATGATATTTGTTCATTCCCAACAGATTGATCAAAATTCAATAGGAATATACACGAAAAACATAACTAAATTTCAACAAAAGAATCCATCAGACAGACGCTCAACTCGCTAGCAAACCACCAGCACACTCGCAAGAGCACACCAGCAGAATTGCCAAACGTCATCGAGGCCCCGCAAAAGCGGAACCATGTTCTCTGTTAGAACGAGTGAGCGCGGATATCATCGAGTGGATTTGAAGAAGCGGCATTTGTAAAAATGCGAGACTCGGTCAGTTTCTATAAAATAGATCCTGATGAGTATGTTCTAGGGAATCAATCATGCAAAACCGAGGTTTATATACGGCGGGTAGCTGGTCTGTGCGCCCTTTCCCACGTAATGCTGATGGCCGAACATCTCCGATGATCCCGCCGCCGCTTACTGTTGAACGATACTCGTCTGCCCTCAATTGTTCATACCATTGGATAGCACGGATCAAGTAGGCTATGGGGCAGCGCTTCTCGGGAGATATGACAGTGTTTACAATGTTTATTTATTTACTTCATTTTAGAACAGGTCGGAATCGGGAATACAGGGGTTCCCGCCAGCCGTAGATCAGCCCGGCGAGATTTTTTAAGAGCCGAAATATCCATACAACACCTTAAAAATATATACAGTACGCGCTTAGTCCATGACGATCAACGACAATTGCTAAAACGCGTGGGTTTGAGCCAGGCGCCAGCATAGGAATCCCGAATCTACCGGGATATAAATTCCGCTGGAAAACGTTTGAACAGGTGAGATACACTTACGGAAGGGCTTAAAACTCTACAAAATAATCGATAAGACCCTCGATCACGCGCTCCCGAGTCGCTGTGACGGCCTCCATAGCATCGAGGCTGCATTGCAAATTGAGTGCGGAATGCGCAGATGCAGCCTTCCGGAGGTGGATCACAGTGGACTTTAATTTCTGGAGCACATCCGCACTAGATTCGTGGTGTTGGATATCCGCTGATGTAGTGGCATCTAGCCACATTTGTCTCCAGGATGCGTTGCAGTGAGAATGTGATCGGCATCCTCCAGCATTGACGATGGGTGGGTTGTGGCGCAGTTGATCCCAGAGGTTGAGGAGTGAGTGATGAGCGGCGAGGAAGCGCATCCGTTTCTCAATATGTGTGGAAGATTTGAATATGGGAACGACGCGGCCATCGGTTAAAGTTCGCTCTGCGTCTACCAGCTGTCGGTAGTATGAAACACCCTGCAGCCTAGAAAGGTTGTGTTTCTCAGCAACTGCTAGTATGGCACTAGTGTCAATTTGCTGCCATAAAATGCGCGAGATCAATTTTTGTGAAACGAGAAGCCGGAGGTTCTCATGGTTTAATATTTGAGAGAGGTCGAGAATGCGGGCACAGGTGGCTGGTGGGGCCGTATGCAGCAGGCCCAACGGGTCCTGGGCAAGAGTATAAATGCGCTGGGCAGCCCAATCCTCAAAGGAAACGAAGCCATATTTATTTGCCATTTCGGCAATGTTCAGGAGGCGGTGTATATCTGATTTAACCATCCTAGTGGTAGGGCAGAGTTCGCTGGGCCTGCTATTCCATGAGCATGGCTAAGTTGGGGGTCGATTTTAACACTCACAGAGCATAGAGGGCCCATATCAAATCCCGGAACTTTTCTGCAGGATCGGTGAGGAATATCGGTGACGCATCGCATGTTCCTTCAGCATTCACGGAATCTGGTTGGGGGAGGAGGCCTAGCATATCGCTGAAGACCGACGAGTCGCGATTGAGTAGGAATCGGTGAATCTATGTAGAAATTAGTTTATCATCATAGAGGCCTATCTCTGGCCGATTCCCTTACCTTAAATAACGTATTTTCAACTTGGAAGATACAGAATCCATCGTACGTATCATCCAAATAATATTTTGTGTCCCGCAAGGGGGAAAGAGGCCGGTGTGACAGATCCTGGGCTCTCTTGGCTGCCCTCGGTATCCATAGTCGCGAGTTTACGGTTTTGAATATATTCTTTGATGCCCGCAGCAGCGCTGATAAGACATGGAGCTTGTGGGCAGGGTTCCACACGTAAAATTGAACCATTGTGGTTATCAATCAGTAGGATGAGGAGAATAACAATGTAGATGAAGTCAATTCATACACTGGGGATGTGGGGTATCTTCGTTCGTTGAGATTGTGAGTGCGGTGACCGACTACATGAAAAAAACATGACGCCCACACGTGTGTAACGGATTTGGTTCATGGGCTGTGATAAGGAGGATGTCTCACATCATGGAAGCCATGGCTCTATTATCCACGTTCCAGATCTTTCCTCGAGCGGGCAGGATGCCGGCACTGCTGTATACAACGAAGCTTGAGGAAATCACAACACGATGACACCACGCGGTTGGGTCCTGAATGACGTTAGTCTTGGCATCGAGATGATCCCTTGTGCTTTAAATAAGCGACACCGATAATTATCAACTGGCATGCGTGGTATATGGTACAACATACATAGGGGGACTATGGAACTACTACATATTCATGGACACTGAAGTGGAGGACGATGAACCTCACCGTGTCGGATGTGAGTACTTGGAATTGGCATGCTCTCCGCGACGCGCGTCCCCCATCTTCTGAGGCTGGGTTATCGTAGTAGTGGGGCCAGCAAAAATTTGGAGGGATCTGGGCGAGTGTTGGTCTTACCCGCCTACTATGTAGCACCCATTTATATGAACCTTATTTGGTCTGTTTCAAAGGTCTGATACGGATTACGCAACGTTATGAATCGGTTGGACTTTTGCGTGTGTGGCCTATGGTCGCGGTCACTTCTTTATGTCGTGTTTTTAGTTTCAGCAGATAGAGTTGGGATATGGGAGAAGTTAATGTGATGGTATCGACAAGCGTGCGGCAGCTGGGAATTGTACATGTTTGCTCATAGGACTGTCGCTCATCACATACCAATAAAACTTTAATCCAGCCGCTTACCTCGACGACCTCAAGATCGTTCACAGAAAAATGGTGAGTCATCCCCATAGCCTTCGCCCTCTGATTGACATGGTCATTACAGAGACCTATACTTCTTCAAGGTAATTATTGCGCCCGTCTTTATGATAACCCCCTCATTTGCTCTTGTGCACAACAGGTCATGAGCGCTCTCTAACACAAATCAAATTCAATACAGAAGGAGATCTTCTGTTTTCGTGTTCGAAGGACCATATCATTAATGTCTGGTATTCGCACAACGGAGAACGGTTGGGGACGTATGATGGGAATAATGGAACGGTATGGACGGTGGATATCGATTGTGAGCTATTTTATCGCGATTTTGGATGATGTGGCTTACTCTTTCTCTCAGCAGAATCTAGATTCATGGTTTCTGGCGCCGCTGACAACACACTACGACTATGGTCTGTTGCATCAGGAAAATGTTTATACACATGGGAGTTTCCTACCGCCGTGAAACGGGTAGCCTTCAACGAAAATGATACCCAGGTGGTTTGCATAACAGAGCAACGGATGGGTCATCAATGCGCGATTCGGGTGTTTAATATCAATCGTGAAGGAGACGGTTCCAGTCGTACGTGATTTGGGTATCCTTGCAACCTGATCTAAAGGCACCTCAGAATCACGGGAGCCCCTCCATATGTTCAACCCGATTGGATCAAAGGCCACCGTTTGTGCATTTACACTAACGCCGAATATAATTATTACGGGCCACGAATCTGGAAAAGTGGCCCTCTTCAACGTTAAGACTGGCGATGAAGTCAACAGCAATGAGCGGGCACATGGCGATGTTGTCACAGACTTGCAGTTGAGCAAGGACCGCACATACTGTATTACCAGCAGCAAGGATAAAGCAGCACGGGTAGGTTATTCTTAAATCATCCTTCATGCTGAGAAAATGAAATCTGATAGATACATGACACAAAAAATTTGATGGTCATCAAAACATTCACGACGGAAACGCCGTTAAATAGTGCAGCACTTGCACCAACTCGACCATATGCAAGTCTCCATCAACCTAACCGGAGTAGTTGGGCTAATCTCTTCACAGGTCTTACTTGGAGGGGGTCAGGAGGCAATGAATGTCACAACGACGTCGCTTCGTCAGGGCAAATTTGAAACACGCTTCTGGCATAAGGTGTTTGAGGAGGAGGTTGGCCGTGTAAAAGGACACTTTGGACCTATCAATACGTGAGTGGGCCGATCCATGTGACTTGCGTTGTGAGCTAAGGATTGCTTTGGGATACCAGTATTGCTGTCCATCCAGCCGGCCATTGTTACGCTTCAGGCGGAGAGGACGGCTTCATTCGTGTGCATCACTTCGATGAGTCTTATTTTAGGGCCAAACCGTATGGCGACCTCGAAATACTTGAATGAGCTATACCTACGCTACTGCTGATGTACATACATAATCTGATTTTGTTTCAAAGAGATTGTTGGGCGCATCGGGAGCCTTTTTTAGGAGGACAATCAATTTTTGATGTTCATATATAATTAGTGTCACCATCCGGAGATCCTATTGTCTGGCTGTCGATTATGTAATCTCCATTCAAGGGGATTTCCAAATCGGACTCCTGACAGAACGTTGGGTTCTTCAACAACTGCTTCTCTTCTTGCTCACTGGTGACCAAATTTCCATTCATTTATCCTCTCACGTTGCTGCAATGACATCAACCACACTTATTTTGATACTGCTATGTTTGTCGACTCCAATATTTTCACTAAGCTGGCGAGACTGGGTTGGTCGCCGGTCGGAGCCCGCACGCGTAGTTCCGTCAGAAGGATATTATAATCCAATGGCCAACGGTGGCAGCATGCTCACGGTAAGTCAACATGTGTTGGCCGAGAGTGCTCAACTTATCTTCCTGTGCAGCAAGTGGAGAACACCTTCCCAGCAGGGCAGGGCGAACCTATAAATGCTATCATTTCAGGCAGCTCGGATGCTCGCGTACTCGTAGACGCAGAGACTGATGGAGGACTGCGAAATTTCTTCCTGTGCGCAGATTCCATGCTGCTGTGCCACCAATACTTACAAACAATAGGTCGATTGGATTCTCCGGAGAATGTCTGGGACAGCACTCTGGGTCTGACCAAGCAGCAAATCTAGGTGACGGAAATGGTTATAGTACGTGGTTGTGCTGCGTTCCACTATTCATATCCCCAACCTGGCCCAGAAAACGAAACATCCGTTATACGGTGGAACTATGGCGATGCAGCCCTAGGGGCTTGTAAGGAAACCATACAAGGTGGTAATCATTTTCGATACTGGGTACAGAATGGCCGCTCCGGGAATAGGTATGATCTATTCCACGTTATCGGTGATGTTGTTTAAATTCTCGGGTCGGTAGCGGCGCTATATTCATGGCTGTCTCCTATGAGCTACCTATTGCTCGTGCGTTCGCGAATTTATGGAAAACATTTGGCCCACTCTAACCTCTCCCTTCAGAACAGCATGATATCATCGGAAATGGGTACAATCTGGGCAGGTAAGCCACCCAAACAGAACATCAAACCATGAGCATCACCTTTTTCCTTTCCAGGGACTGGCTAATAGGAAATATCACTCGTTCAGCAATACCCACGGACAAACTCACGAATGAATCGACTTACTCCGGAACAACATCCTATAATGGCTACACTTACCAAACCGATATCAAATATGTGCCAAGCCTCCTATCAAATACAAGCATGGGCATTAATCACAACATTACGGTGGGAATAAATGGCATCAATGCTGTGGATGGTCTCGTCGCCGTAATAGACATTAAAATCCCAGTGAGCCCCCAGAAAAACACGTGAGTTTCCAACAGGTTTCCGCGTGTTGTTAATTTCAATGTTTTTCCAGTGGCACACAAGCCTGGAAATCATCATCCGTGCTACTGCTAACACCCCTGGTCTTATCACTCTCATTCTTAATCTGTATATAATCCGGAGCCCGCCCTCCTTAGATGCAAAACTGATGGACTAAATCACGGACTCGAAATAATATAATCGTCACCTAGCGCATCGACATATGACCAACGATCTTACTTATATTTACATGGGCCCTAACCACTGGCTGGTTGGGATACCCTGCCGGCACGACATTTAACCATTCACGATAGCAACCAGGCTGCAACTGTATAACCATAGAGGCCAGATTCTACAATATTATTCAACATTTATTGCGGTTATGATGGTTGGATACCTCAAGTAATCAACGCAGCCCCTCCAGACCATGCGTTCATAAATCTGGGAAAGGTGGATAGGTTCCAACCCAGGCTGGTGTTGTCTCGCCTAAGCCTTGAAGGTGCTATAGAATACTTTAGCTGCCCTTACCTTTGCTGGGAATGGTAAATCAGTGAAAAGCCGCAATACCCTCCTCAGACACAAAATCTGAGCGAAATGATATTGGCAATCTAATACTCTGTTCAGGACATCTCGATCCCCAAGGTGTATGTAGTTGGCCTGCTTAATACCAAGTCTGCCCTTCTTCAATATTAAAATGGCTTTACAGTGTATAGAAATCTGAAGATACCGTGACGAGGTCCCAGTGGTTGTCGATTCTGTTTCTATCCAGCAAGTGACTTCAATTAGCGCCACTCAACAGAGGGAAATCCAACATACAGCCAATGACGCGCTTATCCCGGCTTTTGTGCCTTTTGATCGCCGACCACTGGTTGGTATCTAATACTATTCTCGGTTGACGCTTCGAGCACGATGGGAAAATTGAAGTTGCGGATGGAATAAACAATATTTTTGTTATTATGTACACCAAGAGGGAGTTTCGGTGAAAAATCGCCCTGGTATTGAGCGGATAATGCATTCAGAGTAAACCCGGAACTACAATTTTCCGGTTTTTTGGATAGCTGTCCCCAAATCGTTTCTGGTACCATTTGTGTCCGTTGTAAGCACGTGGGAACATAGTGAGGAGTTCCATAATAAGAAAGATGTGTGGTGGTGTGAGATTTGGGAGAAAGTATGACGCTGGCGTTGTGAAGAGAGATACGGCGGTAGAGGGGGCCGACAGAAGCATGCTGGGGACGGAGGATAGCAGGGTAGGAATAGCGGAGACATCTGGAATGTAGAATGGAAGGGGAGCCGCGGCGAGGGCAAATCCAAGCCATTCAATCCATTCGCACAGATAATTTGGGTAGGAAACGTATTCGTAGAGGAGGCCATACGGGATCGAATAGTGTTCGCCCTCCCCATTTTCAGATTTCTCGTTTGAGTCGTCGCGCTTCTTGCCGCTTTCTTTGGCTTTTCGCCTTAGGTCGTATAACATCTCGTCGTGAACGATATTTCCAATGAGACCGCCGAAAAACATTGCCAGGCCTAGGTAGAATGAAGGACGATCATATGCTAGGGAAGGGTTGAGGAATATTCTGGCGAACGGGGAAGACATGTAGGCTCCCATCAATGAGCCGTTGATGATATTGAAGCATATACCACACAAGGGAACGATGAGGTGGGATTTAGATCTTGATGGTGACCTCAAAGGGGAAAGTATTGCACGATTCGTGTAATGGGCCAAATAACACGCTGCCAGCACGGTCTGGGGGCTGAATATCCCAGGGAGTCCAGGTGAATAGTATGACAGTGGTGTTGCGAGGAAGGATATAATGAAGCAAATTGGCGATACGAGCTCCATCACTATCCAGGACTTGATCCCATCAACAAGGAAGGGACTCGACTCGGTGGGAGTGAACCGGCCAAAAGGCGCGTTCACGACGAGCGACGTCGCGCCGAACAGTGCGGGCGCGATTGTGAACCATTTTCTTGCAACTAGGGCATACTATGTCAGATCCTGCAGGAGTTGGTTTATGAGCTGGGCTAACCGTTATAAACGAGCAAGGGATTGGTAGAAAATAAGGTGTCATTGTTACCAGTGGAATCTGGATGCGGGAAGCGCTTCAAAATGATCCTAGTCACACTTGTCGGGTGGGTATATATTGCTGACGCCGGGCCGGGCCAGCCATCCAGACTGCAACCATGACCATTGCATCATACCAGTTGTCGATTATCAGGCTGGGCTTCCGCTGAGAACGCTCATCTTTCCCCTATCTGACTCTCCAAGGGATGCTGCAGACTCCCGTCGGTCCGGCTGAAACTATTTAACGCGTTGGGATGTAAGTTTGTGCTCTGCACACGAAAGGTATTTCCCAATATGCTCAATAATCTAAAAGCAAAATCCACTAGCAGATAATGATATAAAACACTTTTGACAGGGTACTTTCTGCGTGCTACTTTCCAGGCATCGGGCACACTCGCCTGCGGCTTGCGTGATACCTATACGTTGAGTATTCAGAAGGATAACTCGGTTTCGGCTTAATATCCCTCCCAAGCCCGACAACGGCCATTTCCGAATTGCATATATCTGATCAAAGCGTTCTCGTTTCGTAAGGGCAAGGCAAAATACTCTTTCCCTTGCGCAGGGGTCAACACGACCGACACTGTAACGGCTAGTATGCGATTGGCCTCATTGACTAGAATTTTTGAACACTTTCCCGGCATCCTTATCAAATACACTCGATGGATCCGCAGCAGCAGGGAACTGAACTGAACCATGCGGACCATTAACATTTGTATTTATTGTTCAGCTCATTGTAGCATCTCGGGTATAACATATATCGTCTGTGCATATTCATTTGGCGCGCTCATTAATTAGGTATGGCGTGAGGCCACCTTGGCTAGTTATTGGCGTTACTGGATGTCAATTTCAGCACCTCCATCAGTACATGACTATTTGCTTCGATTTTAGAACTTCAATTTGAGTTTGGGGTGTTGTCATTTTGGATACATAAACCTGTCGGATTTCCCCCAACACCGTTGTCAGCCGTGACAAACCGAGTAGAAATCGTGAGTTTTCTGCCCTTGTAACAATGTATGATGTATGCGCTGCCCGTGCCGGAGTCGTAGCTGTTGCCATATCTATTGTCACTTGCACATTCAACGCCCTCACAGCGAATCTGGCCCACGACTATGCAGACGGAGCCACCCTACTGCATTGACCCAAAGGTTTGACAAATTTTGGCAAATTCCGCCGATAAACCTACCTCCTTCAATAAACTCGATCCCGCAGGGTGCACTGGGAAGCACTACACATATTTCGCACAAATGAGTATATGGCATTGAGGTTCATAAATATCCCTAATCCCTTCGAGTGAACACAAGGGGCATCCGGATCGGACTACCAAGCATGAGCATCAAAATTCGTGCTACTAAGTGGGACATACGTTAGGGTGATCCCAGGCCTGGCCCTCAAAATCCGTTCCTTCCGAGCCTCGAAGGTCTCATTTGCGAACTGAGGCTCTTCCTTAACGGAAATTCTGTATTTCGACACGAGCATAGTGAGGATAGCTATGCCCTCAGTTTCGAAAAATCTGTTGGAAATTATTTAACAGCCTAAGTGGCAGTCATGAACGAGCTACCTTCGCCCAAGACATGCACGGGCGCCTGAGCATATGGTTTATTTATGTTTTAGTTACAATAATGAGTCAAGAACATACCAGCACTGAAGGGCACAAACGCATCGCGGGGCCAGTCTCCCAGGAACCTGCTAGGTCTGAATGCATGTGGGTCCTCCCAGTAGCGCGCTACACCACCAATTTGTAAGCCGGAATGAAAGGGGATGGAAATTACCGTGTACGATTATAGTGCAATCCTGAGCCGTCAATTACGACGTGAGTTCCTTTCGGGACGGGAATGGTCTTTCGCTCTCCATGTTGGTTGCCAGCGACCAATGTCGTGTCTTCGGCACTGCATTTTGGAATGATTGCTGCCTGTAAATCCATGGGCGTGAGCTTAAGTTCCAACAGGGATAGACATGGTTGATATTACAGGTGGGAACATTCTTAGAGTTTCGTAGAATACACTGTAATATGGGATCACTCAGTTCCATGCCATGCGCCAAGCTGTGTGTCAAAACTTACGCCATCGAGTGGGTGAAAAGCTGCATCTCCTCATATTTCTGATTTGGAATATGTTATGCATTCACGCATCCATTGATAGATCTGCTTACCGGGACACGCCCATCCGGAATAACACTCCTGATATGTTGGTAAAGCCACTCTTGTTCATCTCGGTATAGTGCTAGCATCCCAAATGTGAAGCACAAGGTATGTGCAGTGGTCTGGGGCACCGCAGATGAGCATACAGCGATTCACAGACAGGGAATGTTGAACTTACTTCATGCCCGGCGAGAAGGAATATGAAGATATTTCCTGGTAGCTCCATTGATCAAAATGTTGAGCAATGTTCACGAGGGGAAGAGAGGAATACCGATGAGTTCACTCTCGGTCAATGCAGAGTCGTCCCCATCCTCGTTGTTTGCATCTAGGAGGCTACTGAAGAGGTCGAATCTCTCCACTTTTTCCGACGCCTGACGATCCCTGATCATCTCAGACATATAACGCTGAAATTTCAAGTAGCTCAGATAGCAACAGCAGTTTCCTTGGTAGCATTTCATACCTGAAGCTCGCTGAAGGCAAGTCGAATTTCCCGCAAGTGCGATGTCATCCCCATTGCCCAATCAGGGACAATGATTTTGGCTATGACACCGGTTGATACGATATGGAGGGCATCCTTGAATGATAGCTTATGGCCGGGGGGTATCGCAGAATCTTCCTCCCAGGAAATCGAACGGCCGAAACCTGTCAGCGGCATTGAATTCCCGTCCATGGTAATTTACCATCATGATGACTTACCAGCCACACCAATGACGAAGAGCGCGATCTGCGAGTGGTTGATGAACATCCTGGGCACAGCCCAAGGCCCGGGGACGCACCGGAAGCGTGATCTCGACGCAGTGGTCGGTGGTGACCTGCTCCTGTTTGCCCCACACGTTGTCAAATAGACCGTTCATAATCTTCACAGTCTCATCCCAAACCAGCTTGTTATTGCGCTGGATTCGAGTTAACGCCAACATCGGACCGTTGGGGTGGGGGGTGCGATAACACTTACTTCAGAGAACGCAGGCGCGGATATCTTCCTATACTTCTTCCATTCGTCCCCCTCAGAGGCCACAATGTTTCGCCCAAAGACTAAGAGGGCGCCATATTGTTCAACAGGTTTGGGAAATCGCGCTCGCGAGGAGGTTACTTCCTGAAAAAGGATCAAGTCAATATCTAATTTATCACTACTATTACAGGTAGTGACTGTAACCTTGATCGCTGATGCATCAGCCAGCATCAAACTTGCTGTGGCCTGGGGCCAGAAGGATATCTGTTCATCATTGTTCGTTAGAGAATATCGACGATATCTCATAGGAACTTACCGCCCCATAAATATCCCAGCCAACCTCGCTATAAACTAATATGGTTTAGCCGGAAATCCATATCTGTCCGGACACATATTACCTTTGTGTTTATTGATAAAGGTGTGGTTGCGGCCAAGAGCAATTCCACGAATTGGTGGAAGTATGTTGCCAATAGCACCAGCTTGGTAGAATATGGTGCGATATCCTGGGTGGTTTCTAGACAACGTGTCGGCTGCAGCTCGAAAACAAGCATAGCTCAGCTCACTGAATCGACCAAATAGCCTGCCAGAATGCGACTACTTTTCGAATGAAGACAAGCAGGGTAATTGACGAGAGGAGAATAATGGAGGTATTGGTATCAAGCATTGAATGAAGATGGCCGCTCCAATCCTAATCCAATCCTAATAACTGAGTTTTCTCGACAACTAACTAAGTTGTACAGGCACATCGTTCCGGCTATATGGCACCCACCTGACGTACTATTTCAATCTTCCGGTTGCCGCGCTTCTTGACAATGACATGAGAAATTATAATGATTTAGCTGCGTCAAGTCAGTTGTGATTGAGACCTGGTCTGGAGTATTTTGGAGACCGAAATACAGTACATACCGGTGAGCCTTGGGAATTGTTGAACACTTAGCGTCGCAATGTCCATTTCGAGTGGTCTATATTTGCGAAATTGCGATTCTGGGCTCCGTATATACGGAGACCCGTTCCTGACTTTGACCCGGATGGTCCGACCCAACAAGCTTCACGGTGAGAACTTGAACTTGAGTAGGGCATCATTGCGAGTGGCCACCCCAGCGAAACAAGTTGGCGTGAAATAAATATGGCTTCTGTTTCCTAGGGGAAGAAATAGCCTTAGTCTGGGTCAGCGCTTATCGGCCCTCATCACATGTGTACCTGAATCTTGGAGTTCGGGAGGTCTGAGCGTCGCCGTTACGGCCCGTTGTGTACAGTTATCCCCCACTCCTTTAGACACCCCCACTCTTTTAGACACCTAGGCAAAAACTTGCTCAAATCCTCACCAATCGCCCTAAAAATTTGCATACACCTTTATCTATGATATACCGAAGTGCTAGAATAGTTATTTTGATGAGGAGATACTGTTGTGTCGAGGATGTCGAGGTATACAGTAAATTTCGAGTCATCATGTAATTTATTTCCAAAAAAGGTCATCAATTTAAGACATCCCCACTTGATCTGTGTACATGGAGGGACATATTACCATATATACAAAACATCCTACTACTTGGTTCAGCCAAAACTAGTGGTGGGGCTGATGTGAGGCAAATTTTGTGTCGGGATCCCGACATGTTGAGCTGGGTGTCACAAATATAGCAATCTGGCACTCGATGCAAACCCTTGATCAACGCCAAACACAGCCGGCTTTTGACTTGCCGCGCGTGATGTGACCTGTATAAAGGACTGGGTTTTGGACATTTTTTACTGATAAGCTCGCAACTCAACAGCATCTTCATAGAGCCGTCTCAAGTGTTGTATATATCATCTTTGTATGTATATCAAAGTTTCTGCCTACTCATATTTAGGGATAATGGAGTGGGAGTACTTTATCAGGTGTAACTAACGTTTTGTGTCTAAAGGAGTGGGGGATAACTGTATGGTGATATAAATAAGCTAAGTACTGGTTGTGGATGTGCCTTTTTTAGTCTATGATGGAGATGTCATCTACAGTTACCCACTTGTTTCAACACCAAGCGTTAGTTTAACTGTTAAGCTTGACAATTTTCTCCCTCACCATCTAGTCAAAATTAAAGTAGGCGGAATGTTTCTAATACACACAATGATGGTTTCTGGAACGGCTCAGAGCTCCGGAAATAATACTAGTCATGGTTACCTTGCTGGACCGTGACTCCAAGGCCTTTCACTTTCCTTATCATGAACTTGTTATATTACGCCACAACTTTTCCACCAAGCCATACCGTGACTTGGTCTTAGTAGGCCTCAGTCGAGCTGCCTGGACCATTCCTTGAATGAAAATCTTTGTTCCAACTAAACTATCCAGCTAGCAGGCCAGGTGTTCTTACACGAAACAAGCCCCGGCTTTCCTGCCCATGATCGCCTCGGCCTAGTCGAGCGGAGTATGACTGAGCGACTACTACCGCATTCAAGTTGGCTCAAAGGTTTGACGAATTTCGGCAAAATTCCACTGATGAACCTACCTCCTTCAAGGAATTTGATTCAGGGGTGCACTGAGAATCGCCTACACAAATTTCGCACAAGTGGTATATGTTCGTAAATATCCCTAATCCCTTCGAGTGAACACAAGGGGCGTCCGGATCGGGCTATCAAGCAGGGGAGTCAAAATTCGTGTGACTATGTCGTGATCAGCGGGACTACGTTAGGGTAAGCCCAGGCCTGGCTCTCAAAATCCGATCCTTGCGAGCCTCGAAGGTCTCATTTGCGAATTGGGCCTCTTCCTTAACGGATATTCTGTATTTGACACGAGCATAGTGAGAATGCTATGCCCTCAGTTTCGAAAAATCTGTTGGGGATCGTTTGTTAACGGCTCAAGTGGCGGTCATGAATGGATTACCTTCGCCCAAGGCACGCACGGGCGCCTGATGCGTGATTTATTTTGTTTTATGTAGTTATGATGAATCAAGAACATACCAACACTGAAGGGCACGAACGCATCGCGGGGCCAATCTCCCAAGAATCTGCTAGGTCTGAATGCATGTGGGTCTTTCCAGTAGCGCGCTACATCACCAACTTGTAAGCCGGAGCGAAAGGGGTGAAAATTACTGTGTGTACGATTATAGTGCAATCCTGGGGTATCAATTACGAGCACTGTTCCTTTTGGGACGGGGATGGTCTTCTGCTCTCCATGTTGGTTGCCAGCGACCAATGTCGTGTCTTCGGCACTGTATTTTGGAATTGATGTTACCTGTAAGTCCATGAGTAAGTTTAAGCCCCAACATTGGAGATAGACCGATTGATATTACGGGTGGGAACATTCTCAGAGTTTCATAGAATACGCTGTAGTATAGAATAATCACTCAGTGCCATGCCATGCGCCAAGTGTCAAAACCTACGCCATCGAGTGAGTGAAAAGCTGCATCTCCTCATATTTCTGATTTGGAATATGTTATGCATTCACGCGTCCATTGATAAATCTGCTTACCGGGATACGCCCACCCGGAATAACACTTCTGATGTGTTGGTAAAGCCACTCTTGTTCATCTTGGTATAGTGCTAGCATCCCAAATGTGAAGCACAAGGTATGTGCAGTGGTCTGGGGCACCGCAGATGAGTACACGGCGATTTAAAGAAAGGGAATGTTGAACTTACTTCATGCCCGGCGAGAAGGAATATGAAGATATTTCCTGGTAGCTCCATTGATCAACATGTTGAACAGTGCTCGTGGGAGGAGAAATACCGATGAGTTCACTTTCGGTCAATGCAGAGTCGTCCCCATCCTCATTATTTGCATCTAGGAGGCTACTGAAGAGGTCGAATCTCTCCACTTTTTCAGATGTCTGACGATCCCTGATCATCTCAGACATATAACGCTGAAGGTTCGAAAGTAACTCAGATAGCAACAGAACTTCCCCGGTAGTGTACCATACCTGAAGCTCGCTGAAGGCAAGTCGAATTCCCCGCAAGTGCGATGTCATCCCATTGCCCAATCAGGGACGATGATTTTGGTCATGACACCGGTTGATACAATATGGAGGGCATCCTTGAATGATAGCTTATGGCCGGGGGGTATTGTAGAATCTTCCTCCCAGGAAATCGAACGGCCGAAACCTGTCGGTGGCAGTGAGTTCCCGTCATGGTAATTTACCATCATGATGACTTACCAGCCGCACCAATGACGAAGAGCGCAATCTGTGAGTGGTTGATGAACATCCTGGGCATAATTTAAGGTTCGAGGACGTACCGGAAGCGTGATCTCGACGCAATTATCCGTGGTGACCTGCTCCTGTTTGCCCCACACGTTGTCAAATAGACCATTCATGATCTTCACAGTCTCATCCCAAACCAGCTTGTTATTGCGCTGGATTCAAGTTGACGAAAATTAAATCGTCGGGGGACGCAATGGCACTTACTTCAGAGAACGCAGGCGCGGATATCTTCCTATACTTCTTCCATTCGTCCCCTCAGAGGCCACAATATTCCGTCCAAAGAATAAGAGGACGCCATATTGTTCAACGGGCTTGGGAAATCGCGCTCGGAGGAGGCTACTTCCTGAAAAAGGATCAGGTCAATACCCAAATTATCACTGCACAGGTAGTGATTGTAACCTTGATTGCTGATGCATCAGCCAATATCAAACTTGTTGTGACCTGGGGCCAGAAGGATATCTATTCATCATTGTTCGTCAGAGAAATTCGACAGCACCAACGATATCTAATAGGAACTTACCGCCCCATAAATATCCCAGCCAACCTTACTGAAAACTAATGTGGTTTAGCCGGAAATCCATATCTATCGGCACATATTTTACCCTTGTGTTTATTGATAAAGGGGTGGTTGCGGCCAGGAGCAATTCCACGAATTGGTGGAAGTATGTTGCCAATAGCACCAGCTTGGTAGAATATGGTGCGATATCCTGGTTGGTTTCTAGACAGCGTGTCGGCCACAACTTGAAAACAAGCATAGCTAAGCTCACTGAATCGACCAAATAGCCTGCCAGAATGCGACTACTTTTCGAATGAAGACAAGCAGGGTAATTGACGAGAGGAGAATAATGGAGGTACTGATGTTAAGCATTGAATGAAGATAGCCTAACAACTGACTTTTCTCGACAACTCACAGGACCTCCGAGTCGGCATGATTCCCATCGCTCCGGTTATATGGCACTTGATGTGCTATTTTTTCCGGTTGCCGCGTTTGCTTGACAATGGCATGAGAAATCGTAATGATTTAGCTGCGTCAAGTCAGTCATAATCTAGACTGGCACCGAATCACATGCTGGCGAGGCCCGGGAATTGTTGTCAGTTGAATGTTGAACGTTGAACACTTAGCAATGAGCATTGTAATGTCCATTTCGAGTGGTCTATATTTCGCGACTTTGGACTCGTCACTCCATTTGGGAATTGTTGAACACTTAGCGTCGCAACGCCCACTTCGAGTGGTCTATATTTGCGAAATTGTGATTTGGACTCCGTTCCTGACTTTGACCCGGATGGTCCGGTTTCACGGTAAGAAATAGGGCGCGTGTGCCGCCCCACCTAAACTTGACGTGGAATGAATATGGATTCTGTTTCTTGGGGATTTAAAGAAGTAAGCCCCAGTCTGGGTTGGCGCTTATCTAGAGTTCCAGACCGGGAGGCTTGGGCGTGCGGCCCCGGGCCGTTGTATCGTCCTTTGTACACCGATACAAATAAGCCACTGATCTGTGATAGAATGCTTCGAGTTTCAAGGAAGGGGGGAATTTAGCAGTCTCTCCTAGACAGACTTCGATTTTTCATGTAGTCGTATCTTGTACACTCATGAAGGAATTTAGACTTGGAGTGGATAAATTTCGGTCGTTAAAATCCCTACAATACAAAGTACTTCCCAACTACCAAAACTAACAGTTAAATTTAATGAGTCAGGGTAAATCAGAGACATTGGCTGTAGAATTGGTTGGAGAAAGTACATGTAGATCCGCTGGCGCACACTGTCGGTCCTGTCCACCCTTGTCCGCCACTACAAATAAGTGGGATTAGTATCATATAGGACGCCCTCGAATAGGAACTTACCATTGACCGAATTTTACTTGGGTGGCAGACGAAGCGGGAGCGGATGTGGTTGGGGTAGTAGATACTGGGCCAGTGCTAACACTACCAGTGGTGCCGAAGGTGGACCCAATATCACCGAATTTGATGTTGGAGAAGGTGACTGATGCGCTCGCAGCCGAGTTCTCGACATCCGTGGGTTGTCCAGATGTGGTTGCACAAGTTCCACGTTTGATTCCCGGTTGGGTAACAGGGGATGTGGTGGGGTAGCTGCTATCCAACCAAAGCATCTGGGCGGCGTGGTCGTCCCAAACACTCATGACGAGAACTGCGCCTCGTGCGAACGACTGACCCATAGCGGTGATCCCACCCCTCGCTGAAAAGCTGTTGGTGTCACCGAAAGCTGTCTTCTGGGCTGTGCAGAATGCATCTGTAATGGAGTCGTCTGTGGCTGGTATACCCGGGATGTTAACTTTGGAATTCTGGATAACCTTTCCGTTTTGCACGTATAGGCGGCGGATTTCCTTAAGTGCACCGGTGGTTGTGTTGTCGACGGTATGGAATTGAGTGACAACGGTGAACTTGGAGCTTGTGTCGACGGTCAAGCCCTTGCCGAAGAAGCTCGTGTCACCCATACGGAATGAGTTGAAATCGCATCCGTCTGGGTCACAGACCCCACTGTATCTGTCGGTGATGGCGCAATCGGCGCCGCTGCAGCGGGTCTGCCCTGTGACAGTGCATGGATGGGGGGTAAAGGCCGCGGATACAGAATTCGCTTCCCAGACGTCCATCTCGCTGCAACACGACCCAAAGCTGCCAGTTCCTGCATTTGGGTCACTGGGGGATGGGGTCCAACCAACCGAGTTGGCCTAAAATTAGATGAGTAAAATTAGATAAACCCAAATAAGTCAGAAGATAGGCTAACCTGGCCGTTAATAAATTTGATATCTCGTGGACATTGAGAATCGCAATAACCAGTCCCATATTTCGCGCCAGCCTTGTTGGTGGGGAATCTCGCGACGCCGCCGTCTGCGTCCATCTCTGAAAAGTAGAGGGCACCATTGAGACCACAGGGCAGCTGCGAAACATCTACGTCGAACGAAAACTCTTGGTTTAGAAGTTTGAAAATTTGGTAGCTCGTGTCGCTAGCCATGAGGTACACGCGTGAGCCGATATTCTTTGAGCAGTGGTTGTGACAAATTTGAGAGTGAGGGCGTTGCCACTGGTGGTAATTCCATATGTGTTGGCGTAATCGGCACCGTCGAGTGCACAATTCGCGGCGCAAGTCGTATCATCGGGACATAAGGAAGTGTCCCAGGTGTTGCCGGTGTAACAATTAGTGGTACCCGAGGTCGTATGCAACCAGCGCCAATTGGCGTCGAGCACAACGGCGCCCGTTGATTGCGCTGCGCAACCACTGGCTGTGCATTTCTGCCATGGAAGTTTAGGATGGGTTTCGGCCATTTGGGTGCCAACCTGCTGCCCGTAAGCAACAGCGAGGAACGACAAAGAGATGAGGGTAGCTTTGCGAAACATTGCTTTCCTGTCTGAAAAGATCCAGTTGAACTGATAAAAGGAATAAGGGGGTAGGCCAGGTTTTATACTGAACTTGCGCGGAAAATATCCGGCATCGCAACTTACTCGCTGAAACAAGAACCGCTGAAAGCATCTGTTAATAGATCCATCTTAAACCTGAGAGGTTGACTTGTCCTCTTAGACAGTGCGAGGCACCAAATTAAAATAACCATCTTTTCAGGTCACACGAAAACAAGCGCGACGGCATCATAAGTCCGCGGTATATATATAACACTGGCTAGAGGTGTACGTCATCTTTTGAACGTACAGAAAAAAACAGGGTGTTATTGGTACGAGCCTTTTGGGGACATCTACAAGGCAGATTTCGAGGAGTTCTGGCGTCAAGTTTTGGACGAAGTGCTACGATTGAACCTGTATTCAACGTTAAATCACACGTCCAGGCGAGCGATAGTCATTGGGGTCGACCCATTTCCCCGAGAAGAGAGCGAGAGGGCAAACGGTAGAAAAAATTCGCTCTCCGCCCGACGATGAGAGTCCACTGTGGGAGGTTCGTGGCTTATTCAGG
Source organism: Infundibulicybe gibba (assembly GCA_015501065.1). NCBI lineage: Eukaryota > Fungi > Basidiomycota > Agaricomycetes > Agaricales > Omphalinaceae > Infundibulicybe > Infundibulicybe gibba. The sequence goes on along the minus strand of JADNYI010000004.1, from coordinate 1,184,202 downwards.
ACATGGCGAAGCCAAAAATTTTCCCCCATTGGCACGCCTACTCTAACGTTGCGCAGGTCGAATACTGAGTACCGGGTGCGACTTCCTGGCCGGGGCGGTAGGTCATCTGGTTCAGCGATTCGAAAAATCGCGTTTTTGAACGGATGGACCAAGCAACTCACCTCCCTCTCTTAGACTTCAAGAGGCCATTCCGCGATTGTTGCCAGGATGTACTGAATATCCTTCGGGGAAATATAATGAACAATCTTCGGAAAGAAGTTGAGATGTATGGCAATGGTTGGAAAGAGAGACCATTTAAGGTCGAGCCTGCATGGACCTCAGACCTTTTCTGTAGGTTCGCGTCGGCTTCGGGCAAGAATAAGTAGACAACCGTGGAGAACCAATAGTATTCATGCCTGAGCGACTATATCATTCAGCTGTGTGATAATTCTGGGACTGTGTTGATTGCGGCGGTATTTTTAAATTCGAAACATAACATACAATACCATAAGATCATATCAGCGGATATTGACAAAATATAATAGGAGATCCTATACCCACGCTGCTGCTCCCAACCCCAAGTAGAATGCTAAATGGTATCCAGGTGACCTGCGGGCCCTCCCAAGTACGATGGGCAACCCAGTTATTAGGATTTACACCGGGCCGCCGTAGAGCAAACAGCCGGGATTCAGAAAGTGTCGTCAGCGATGACATTAATTATTATTCCTTCTATTGGCTCACTCCACAAAAAACCAGGATTAGCCCGGCATACGCACCATGTTCTGTCACTCTGGCTTGGCTAATTCGCGCTAATGATAATGCGCCCAAAGCATATTCTATTGTGTACGGATAGGCGAGAAAATTTCCAGGTTCAAACACTACCAGCAAAGGTTAAGGCACATTGACGTTGGAAAGGGTGTTTATTATACTCACCCATATGCATATTCGACCTCGTCAACACTAGCGCCCGCTGCGAAGGGGCTAGATTTTTCCCGGGGTATGGGCCCATCTCTCCTTCGTCCTCATCTTGATCAAGGTCGACAGCACTGCTGTCGTCGAGACCAAATGGCAAAACAGGTCGAAGCCCCCCCCTGAGCTTGATCGACGCGCACCAGCAGGTGATTTAGGCAATGCTGCCATTGTTTTGGGACTCATGTGCTTGTCAAGGGGCGTCAATGAAGCATTTGGGACAACATCCGCAAGCTTACCTCCCAATTATTTAAATTTTCATCAATGGTATCACGGTCATCTCGGTTGGCATCAAGGCGAGCGTCGTCCCCGAGATCCCCAATGGAAACGATACTCTCGCTGTCACTAATTCCATCCGCGATTTCCGACGCAAAGCCGGGAGACGATGCCAGGCAGAATTGCCTGCAAATAGTGGCCCGTCCGTCGTTGGCTCTTCCGACCAACCAAGGTCTGAGAGGTACTCCTCATATTCCTCTTCAAAGGCGATATCCTCTGTCATATACGGGAGGAAAATAGACGGATCTGGGGCCTGTGATCTGGACGGAGGGAAAACATCCGAATCCACCGTATTTGGAGTCCCCATTGGTCGGATTATTGAAAGCTCGGGGCCCGGATGCAAACCCTCGAGATTGTGTGACATGCTACCTGAGCGTCGATGAACCGGGTTGTGTTGGTTGGAGGTTGCTGTCGCGCCATATCGTTTGTTGTTGTCTAGAACGTAATGAAAAATAAGACTGGGCGGGTGGCTATAAATGACTTACAGAACTTCACGAGATGTCTCAGAGCTTGTTCTTGAGCCTATGTTTATTGGGCCACATAATCAAAGGATAAGCTTTTGAACGCACCTGTGCATCCGAAACATCATCAACCTCTGTCCCTGTAAGCCATTCGTCTCGGAGGTCGGGGCGACAATTCAAGTAGATCGATGTGATAACTTTCATATTGGCTAAACAGGGCGTGAGCTTCATGGATATGGTCCCGAAAGGCCTCTTTTACATTGTCTCCACTTGCGACCACAAAATGGAACTTGGCTCTTTATCAACTTGAGAACGTGCAATTGGAGCATTGGGTGCATGACCCGGAGAACCCGTTTCAACACGGCCTGTGTCACTATTTTCAGTGGCGGTTACGTCGACTACAAGTCACTCACAGAGCTCTTGTATTGCACAAGCATCCAAATGCGATGCGAACGACCTTTTGACAGCTTCTGCATTATTTTGGCAAAATTAATTGTTGAAAAGAAATTGCGCCAGGAATATTCGGTTAATTGCTCAATCTCTTCCTCGTGTTTCTCTCCGTTGGGTAATATTGTGGTCTTGACTACCGTCTGCCGTGGGGGTCGAAGCATTTGATCCTCAGGTCGAGTTGCTTGAGGATTCTTGGCAAAATTAATAAGGCAATACCGGAAGAAGCTTTCGTACGATCAGAGCCCACAGCAAGCGAGAAAAAGACAATCTACTTATTCTCGGCCGAGTCTGCTTTCGATATGACAGATGCTGACACCTCTTGCAATCCGAACATCTTGAGAATTAGCAGGAGGCAATTGGTATCCAACAGCAATTGACCCAGATGGTGGAATTTCATCACATCTAATAACGATAAGTATAAAAGATGTATCGCCACGTCGGCACGTACGAGACACCTTGAACCATTTCAGAACTAATAACAGAATGGCAGACACAGCCTTTGAAGTAATCTCGCGGTGTCGAGTGACATCAATTTCATCCAGGGTGGGTGGTGGCGGTGGCGGTTGCTCTTGTGCCGCTGTGATCCTATGAGAATAAATTCACGGGCGAAGGGAAAGACTCAAATACGGGATGCAACACCAGGGGGGAATACCGAAGACGTTGATGATTGCGGGGGCTGTAAGGTCGTGCTTGCTGACACTGTCGCCAGTAAAAGTTTCAAAAGTACCAATACCCAGCCAGACAAGACAGGAAGAACAGAACTCTGGTCTCACATAAACATTAAATAGCCATTAAACATCAAACAAGACGCACATAAATTTGTTCAACTCGCTTGAGACGCATTAAGTCCTCACGTCGCTCCTTTGCTTTGCGCTTATCGGCACTAGACTCGGCAGCATGCATTTCAGCGGTAGCCTCGGCGATCTTAGTGTCCAGTAGAGCAATGTCTGGCAAGGGCTCTATTACCTCCGGGTCCTTCAGCCGAGTCAGTGGGTATGACCAACAAAGAATAAAATTCGATTACATCCGAAGTGAACGTCGATGACTGGAATTCACCTTCCAACCCGGGCATGTGCTCCAGACCACTCTCTGTTGTCATACAATCCTCTCTGGTCCTCCACATTTGACAAAGAGCCAGGCTAATAAACATATGTTTATTGTAAAGTTTATCCGCTTCATCAATAGCGAATGGGACTAGTCGTGGATCTTTGTCGAATCGGTTCCGGGAAAACGGGAATAGGAAGGGACGACCTTGATCTGTCTGATACTGTTGTTTTTTAGGCTTTGGTTGGGGAGGAGGGGATGGAGCTGGTGTTGCAGGTTGGGGATTGGTACGATACGAACCATTGGGGCCATTGATGATCTGTTGAGGATGGAAATGCGAATGCGAGCCCGGAGGAAGTCCAGACATGTTATCTGAATCGTCATGATGGTAATGGTGGCGAATCGGGATTGGAGAATATGCTTGTGCTAAACGCGATGTAGACAAAGGAGCGATTGGCTTCGGAGCAGCAACGGGTTGAGGGGCTGGTGGCGAAAACGTTGGATACTTGACAGACGTCTCTTGGCGAAATGTCTCAATGTCGATCGGAGTAGATTTAATTTTGTCAACTGATGTGAATAAGTTTTATCCCATGGCTCAACGAGTATTACAAGGCACACCTTCGTCGTTAGCAGGGGACAGTCCTGCTAGCTCCCGTGCTAGCTTCTTCGCACGCGCATGCTCACGAATACCTCCACAACAAGTTAGCAAGGTTTTCCAAAGAACCAGCAACAGCTAGGAAAAAGGAAAGTCAACGATATGAAAACGAGCTTGGCTGGCGAAAAACCTTCTTGATTGGGTATCCCTTGGCACTCTTATCACGCAAGCCCGATACAACATTGAAGAGATACACTGGTAATGGGGGCTCCAAACTCACTATTCATGTGTCAGCAAAATAATTCAAGAGGCTAGGAGACGGATCTTACTGAGTTCCTCAGCAAATTCATCGTGCCCTTTAAAAACTTCGATTAAATGATAGAGCATCCCCAAGTACACAGAAATTTCAGTGAGAACCTCCTCAATAAAATCCGCTTTCTCCGTGGCGGATATATGAAAATGGGCCGCTTCTTGGTCAGATAGGCTACTGCAAACGAGGATAACAATAGTTATTAGCCCTGACTACTAAATTTTTAAGGACTGCGAGATACCAAAGTAGATCGTGTTTCGAACTCGCGATTCTCATAGCTTCAACTATGATGCTGACACCATTAGCAGACCTCACAACTTTGCAATTCTCGAAGATCCAATGCAATTGATGCTCCGGGGAAACAGTTTCAGCGAACGTGCCTTGGAGGACGTAGAATAGTCGTCGTGCATTTGTAAAACGAATTTCAGCATCGCGATGTTCCAAACTCTCCAATAATAGTTCGATATGAGCTTTCCGCTGTGCCACTGGGATCTTTGTCCACTCTTTGGTGACAGCAGGAGGAATTAGCTTGATGGGTGCCTACGAAAGACCCACATACCTGCTGTGAATGAACCCTCCCATGCCTTCAAGTTTTCCGCAGCCTGCGGCATCTCAATATAGGAGTAAAATTCCTCGATCTCATTCATAACAGTGTCTTCGTCGTCATATTTAAAATCGAACCAAGATTGCTTCAACACTGCTCCTCAGAGAGGCTTGTTTTATTTAGCCTGAATAGTCATACCTTTGGTTTTGGCGCCGTGCCAACCATCGCTTTCAGTTGGCCCAAGGTAATGGAATCCAGGTTGGTTTGCTGTCCAGAAGAAGCATTACTTTCCCGAGGCCCATCCATGTACGAAGGCAATTGTGGAAAAGCCATGGTCGCCGTGAATTGTTCCACTGACAATCGACACAGGCGGGCTATGTTTGGCTGGTCCATTCAATCAAAACATACATCTCTGAGCCGGACGCCGATTTGCCGTGACGATCCATAGACTGTAGACTTGTTCAGTTGTCCATAAATTGCTTGTCTAGTTGAAGACGGGCTATATAATCCCTTCAACTACAATCATATCGGCCACGCTCTTTCATATGTGCCTCTGTGACATCAAACTGATGGTATATTTTGCAACGATCAGTCAGCTCCCCTCCCCCTGCGCCCGTTCATTCACTTCATGACCAATTTGCATGGACACGTTGAGCGGTCTTCGGGAATCTCACTATCATGACCGATGTCATTTTCTCAAGCGCCGTCACGCCCCGAACCCGGCAACGGCGCTGCAACCAGCAGGTACATATGGTCCAAGATCCAATAGGTCCCGGCAGGTAAATGTTCAGATTTCTCACACTTTCGACCAGATCAGCGGCCAACTCAACAGCTGATAGAATCTGGACCGGGAATATCAGAACAGGGCTAACACTGGGCGCATCTGTGGAGCATACCCAGTATGTGATGGTGATCTGAGAAATGCAGTTAGCGAATATACCAATACTCACCTGCCCCAGGACGATGGCCAAAGTAATCTAAAAAAGTCCTAATTGGTTTTTACGAAATATCATGGGGGAAACGGAGACGGATTTCCGGCGGACAGTCACACCACCTCTCCAGGCCGATCTGTGTCAGATCTATCTTGACATGGGAGATCGATTTACAAGAATACCATCATTCTTCAGGGACAGCTGCGAGCCCGTGTGGTTATAATCACTGCCAACACAAACTCGGTCATGATGCATTATGACCGAGGGACATTACAAAATTATCAATCAGCCCGAGCGTGTGCGAATTTGGGTGGTTCCTGTTCCCTATCTGTAGATCCGCGCTCACTCGGCCTTGAGATCGATGGGGAGCTTTGTGTTTGCCCGTGTTGCTCAAGGGCGTGCGCGTGGAATCTTATTTTAGCCACGAAAAGTTCGAATATGCGAAAGTCCCATAATTAACTATCATTAGAAGGCAGAAACAGGTGCATGATAGCTTCTCACAATAATCAGAGGAAGCCGGGGCTCCGCTCTGCTGCATATCGGTTGTCTACTAAGTATATCGGATGTTATTCTAGTGGCCCGCCTTGGGATAATTTCCGACTGACATCCATATTCCCATAGAATCTCGACGCATGTGAAGTTTGAGCTGGCACATTCACTTGATCTCTTGAAATGAGGGTAAATATTTCCGATTATAATTTGGTTGAACACAAAGTTTGGTTTTCTTTTCCCACCCAGCACCATGATTCTCTCGCCATAGCTTTAGTAAGTTTCGGTAATCTGATATTATTCACGGCCTCCACAAAATTTCTTGCAGAGACAGAAAGAAGTATTCCGCATAAGCTTATAGCCCAAAGATGGCGAAGGATACTTGGTAGGTATGACATGAGGCGAAGGATATCGTGGACCCTTCCATTGACTTGGATACTCTCGGGGCAGATTAAGAACGGAAGCCCGAAGCGCGGCTTCGGACTTTAGTATTTCTACGCTACGAATGGTCAATAGTATTCGCCCACACTCCACAGCCTTCACATCTCCATCTGATATGGAGAGAGCCGATGTCGTGGCATGTGCGAAACCCCGCTGAATGCAAAGATGGCTTCGGGCCTAGTGAGCCCGAAATGTTTTGATGGAAACCTAGAGGGTTCCCGTAATGGGAGTTCTGAACCATTTCCCTTGTCATCTGATCAATTATATGAGCGTGTTGACCAACTTCATCAATTTCTGTTGGATCGCTGAGGGATATGTGAGTCGATCAAGAAAGCATTTCCGAAAATGGGTATCATTATGGAATTCCCGAGCAATCAATATCTGTGAATTTATTATTGGGGGCTGGTGTCGAGTGATCTGGTACGAATCTGGGAGCGCGCGGACGAGTCCCGTTTAATGGCGGGCGGTTGGACGCGCCGGAGCCAAATCTCCTCTGCTCGCTTGTGGTATACGGGTAACGGGTATACTAATTATGCCCGGCCCAAGATCCGTGATTGTCGTTTGCCGTTTTCCAGATCCAGCAGTGCAGTGCTGAGTGATGAATGGTTGTTTATCCTCATCAGGGCAGGTCCGAGAGCTTCGTGGCCGATGATAGGGTTGTTTCTCCACAACAATATCAAGTAAATAAACACCAACTCAGCGATGCGCATGGAAACGGGTAAAACATATAGTTATAACGGGAATGTTGTTAAACGCTGATCTTGTCTGCCCAGAGTAACGACACATACACTCAAGGCGCGATCATGATCGCTGCGTAACGTCTACCGTCCTACCCCGTATACAGTCGCAGCTTGTGTTGAAACTTGTGTTGAGCGCACTTGAAATTCTCCGAGGCCTCGGATTATCCTCACTGATCAATCATGTGTGGTGGCGTACATAGTATATTAAAGGAAAGGAAGAACGGTGGTGTGGATCTCTGCTTCTTATTGCATGAGTGGGAGCAGCTTGGAGCACGATCATTTGAAGATTCAAGAAATACCAGATTCGTTGCAAGAAACACGAATAATCGATTATTAACAATTTGTTATGGCTACACGATGTCGGATCAGCTTCACATGTCTGCCTGGATTTGGTGTCTCTGCTCGGGACCGGGGCGTTGTGTGATGGTATTGGGTATAGGTTGCCCAGGAACGATCTTCGGGGTGGGCCGAGGCCGAGTGCAGGGCAGAAGGGTTTCTTCATGTTTCGTTGGCGTTAGCGCAGGCTAGGCAACAGGGAAGGGTAAAAGAAAGGACTCACCTAAGCCTGCATCATGGCAGGCCTGTCCACGGTGGCAGGTTCTGTGTCGACAGCTCTCATGACACATGTTCCGGGGCTCGACTCTGTCGTTACGACAAAGGAGATGATTTTAGGTGCTCGTCAAATTCTAATGTACATTTGAAGTCTTCCGTCCAGCTCCTGCGGCTTTGTCGCCACATCCAGGTCACACTGGCGGTGACCACTACTTGGCGTGTGTCGGGATAGGCGCGTATGGAATGTTTGCGCATATCTGAGCGAATCCAATGTGTAGCAAGAAGGTCGAAATATGAGCGGATTGCGTTGAGCCCGTAAGGCGCGAACTCTGTGGATGCGGGCAAGCGGAGGGGGCATGTTGGATAGTTACAAGATGGGTGGTGGAGAAGTATGATAGCAGCGTTAGAGGTGGAGTATTTGACGCAAACGCCTGGAAGAACGCATCGGACGACGCAATGAATTGTTGCTGGGTAGGCATGGCTGGTTATGGGGTTGATTGAATTCAAGTGAGGGTCGCTGAAGAATTGTCATTTATACACTGGGTGATCGGGCAGAAGGGATGGGGATAAGGCCATGGCCGGACCGTGACGATTTGCAATAAGCGCGCTAAAGAGGATAAGACTATCCCGAGGTTGCAATAAGCTTGCGGTGGGGATGCCACGTGCGGTTCGGCGAGTCAGGAGAAGGATGAGAATTTGTGAATAGAATACTGCCGGGTCCAGTCAAGCGGACGCTGTAGCCTTGACATTTAATCATTCCCGCGGCATGTAAACGTAGCTGTGTTGCATCGGATAACCCTGTTCAGCTGTTTGATCAATCAACAGTTGTTTGATACTTTTGCAACCGTGAGCTCGTGGTCTTTGCTGATGGCTGATTCAAAACAAATCATTGCGGGTTGAGGTAAACCTCGGAATATCAATACCTTGACTCAACCAGGCTATGTGCATGCCAATGCAGCTTCATTACCTCTGTTGCTTTCTGCCCTCATTGACGATGCGTCTAGAAAGCTATGTGGGTGGCAAAATTATCTCCACTCAGTCATCAGACGAAACCGAAGCAAAGAAGAGGCCTACCAGGAAGCCGTGTAAATAACAGGAGGAAAGTCCAGGACGATCTATGGGACAGGGGCGTTGGTAGGAACGTGACGGGAGGTCGGTGGTAACTGGGCGAACTTCAAGTTCAACGAGGGTATTGACAAAACGTTGATTGTGGCAGAACTGGCAAGTTTGATGAGAAGTCGTTAGGCCAGGTCCGAATACTCATTCTGCGGAATAGCGCTAGTGGCGATAGCGCATACTCAGTGTCGCATTGACCCATGGACTGACGCCGACGCCGTGATCGATTGATCCGACATGCAAAAGGGAAGTGACTGTGTGGGGGCTTGAAAATAAATATTTAATTTATATCGAAAATTCCCATGCTTTGGGCACGTGGTTGGTGACTTTACCTCCTTGCTCTTGCATCCACTTTAGTTCCATCGCGCTCGTCGTTCTTAGCGTTCCAACCTCTTCGCCGTCGCCGTCGTCGAAGTCGACGAGCGGCAATTATTCATGACTGGCGCAGATTAAAAACCAACACAGCCTGCTAACACTTCACAAAAAATAAACACAGAAAAGTAAATCAAATGCCCCCACGACCTAGCGCCCTCAAGTTGAAACAAAATCGTCCCTCTTCCGCCATTTACCTTGGAAATAATCCAGCTTTGTCCCAATCACATTCTTCCAATTCATCGTACGGGAATACCAACAGCACTCCGCCTAATCTTCCCGACCTTCCCGAACCACCAAGTCCGAGTGCGAGTTCCAGCTCACACGGCTCAGGACTACCCTCGCCCCCGCGACCAACTCGACGGGGAGCGGAAGTACTGGAGACCCTGGAGCATATCAATCAGGCAGCGCCCTGTTTCACTCAATAGCAGTGGTAGCAGTGATCACAGTGGCAACCTCCAGGCGAGCATGCTCAATGGGCCTAGCTCAGATGCGATCGTTAAGAAAGATGAGCCTTTATCTATTTACCATCAACACTCGCGGAATGGAAGCAGACATTCGTTGGGCCAGAGTTGATTGAAGGGGGAGAGGATGATGACGTCGATGAGAGTGGAAATGAGGATGGGGAGGACAACACTGCGAGACTCGATCGCAAAATATCGCTCCAGAGCTCGAGCGAGAATATGCTGGCATTACAACGAGTAAAGCGCCTTACACAACGCAATCGAACGGTTCGCCATATTTTCCTTTGTTCTTTTTTTTTTGTCTTCACATTTCACCACTAGACCCTAGACAAACTTTCTTCGCTTTCCAGCTCAAGGTTGAGCACACCATCTCCATCGCATGCATCACGCTCGACGGCCCGTTCTCCTATCCACCACCCTCCCATTCATCCTCATCGTCGTCATCCCACGCATCCTCATCTCGACTATCTCAAACGCGCCGGCCGCCCCCGCCACCACCCGACCAGGGTCTCTCAGGCTCCGAAACCGAACGTGAATCCTCGTTTAGTCACAGTAACACCCACTCTTCTACCTCCCAGCACACCCATACATCATCCCTGCCATATAATGACCGGCCTCGCACGCCCATCCATCCTTCGCACAACAACCCTCGATTCAGGCTCGCTTCCGCACCAACCTCGCCCCGGCATTTGTCCGAAATACCACAACAACATCGTCATCATCATCAAATAATCCGCATTCACCAACCCGTAGACGAAAGCGCACATCGCTTGCCGCGATTTCACACCACGCCTTGGGATGGAACAGGAAGACGATGGGGCATCGACCCGGAAGAGGGATCCCAGGGCTCGGGGTGCATTGCCGAGGGAATTTTTCAGGGGAGATGATGGGGAGAGAGTAAATTTTGGTCGAGGTGAGACAGAGTGGCAGGGTGCGCATCATTGATCTTCCATTGATACTTCTTATCTAATAATTCCCCGGAAATGCGGGAATGCAGTATTCTGCTGAACCGATAGCATCAAATCACAACATACACCATACTAGCGTGCACCAAACCCCGTCCGTCACGCAGCCTCGCTCTCCAGGTCGACATCAACCTAGCCGTTCAACAAGTGTCCGCGGGTATGGAACCCGCGCTCATCAAGGCCGTTGGGTCAGCGAGGATCTCAGCAGCGGTGGTATGATCGACCGGACGATCAGCTCGGGGTCGGGGACGAGTTCAGTCTCATTCGATCTGGACCCCGAGCGGCCTTCTCCATCTTCACCTTCCACTGGCCCGAAGGAGCGGCGGCAGAGTCTAAGAGGTGGGAGTGTGGAGAGTGTACTTGGAGCCGGCCGTACGTTGGTGGGGCAAGGGCTGAGAGCAGCCGGACTGGGATGGAGAGGTGACGACACCAGTAGGGGTGGGGGCGCGCGAATTGATTTGGGGCTAGGTGAAGCGAAGAGCGAAGATGTGTTCAAAGTACCGAATAGGAGAGAGCGACGGGTCGAGTGGAATGACGGGGATGTTCGTGGGGCTAGAGATATAGATGCGGATAGACGGAGGGCGGCTACGTCAATGGCTGATTACCGCTACGCCGATCGCGACCCGAGCGACGACGAGCCAATGACTGCTCCCCCCACTGCGCTGAGATCATATCGGAGTGCATTCCCCCTTCGAGACAGCAGGGAGGGTGACGGCACTTTTGCACGAGAGACGGAACGGGAGCGGGCTGGGTCCGCACTGAGTCGAACCGAATCTACGTCTTCTCGTCGCCCCGAAAGGTATTCAAGTCCATTTGACGGAAAGAGGCGGACCGATCTTCCGTTCCCCCACCGCAAGCAGAACATACCAGGCTTATGATTGATAGTCTTGGTATGTTTGAGACCCACCTGGCCCGCGCCGGGCTGGCTGGTGGGCAACTCAGTAAAAATGCACAAATTATCGCGCACAATGCTGAGAGGCTGAACGGCATTCTGAAGCAGGGGGTGAGTCGGGCACTGGAAGCGGAGGTTGAAGCCGAGATTGATGACGAAGGAAGGGGCACTGATGGACTAGTTGAGGCTGGAGGAGCATGGGCACCGATTATCGAGATGGCCTCAAGGTTAGCGATGAACTCGTACGGGGAGTAACTGGATTTTTGTTGGGTATTGGCAAGGTGCTGCGCGACGTTGGTGGCGATATCGGACATATCAGGAGCGCGAGCGGCAGCGCTGCTGTGCTTACCGAAGATGTCAGAGTTCGAGGAAGCCCGAGCCCCGATGCCGCGGCTAGTGGTCGGAGGAGCGCTGATTCCAAACAAAGTTGGGAGCCCACTCGAGAACGTGAAGGGGGGCGGGATGAAGCCCTTAGGAAACTTACTGGCAGGTCCGAAGGCAACCTGGACATGCCAAGGCCCTCTTCAACATTGCGGGAGAGGAATCGAGAGACCCACTATGAAACACCTCCGCAGCCTCAAGAACCCCTTCCTTCAAAGGCCACACCGAAGAATCCGGTGGCCTCCATGCGGCGGTTGTTCACACCACGAGAGCAACGCGAACAGCAAATGCAGTTGAATGGCCGCGGGCTCGTTCCGTCCGATTCACAAGACACTATTCATGGCTATGAACCTTCCCCAAGTCCTGCTCCTCGTAATCAAGGAGGTCAAAATACAACTTTAGACCGCAGTCGCACCCTTCCTCCGTTGAGAATGCCAAAACCACTTCCAACCCTACCCTCCGAATCTACTCTCCGACGCAATCAAACCTTGAGCGAGACGCCACCGACAAATACAAACCGGGATCGTAATAAAATCTCGGTTGGCTCGGTTACCACAGTCCGAGGCAGTATCCCCCCATTTCCCACTATATCCACCCCGAATGCTACGACCGCTCTCACCACACATACGGTGTCCAACTCCCCTGTTGTTAGCGCATCTTCACTCTCCCGAACCGATTCTGATAAATCAGCACGATCAATGGTGACTTTCTCCCGGCCTTCCACTGTTTCTTCTGTATCTGCGCTGAGCGGGCTTCAGCAGCAACATCTGGACTACGAGCGGAGTCGAACCACCTCCAGTGCAAGCTCAGCTGCGAACCCTGATCCCAGTCCGGCCGTTAAAACCAAGACTAGCATTCGAACCCCTGTGACACCCATGTCTGGCTCCGAAACAGAACGAGATATGAGGCGGAAGACACTCGGTGCTCGCGGAATGCGGATGTCTCTGGACAATGCCCCGGTTGAGAGCCGGACTGTGAATGCTGCAGATCGGGGTGCTACATCCAAAGTATTGCCACAACTTGGGTCAGGGAGCCGGCGAGAAAGGAGAAGGACCGTCACAGATATCTGGCCCAGAGACTGACCCATCAACCTTTGCTAGTTTTCCCAATCAAATAGACTTCGCGTCCCACCAGTTTTTGTGAGCTCTCTTCTCTCCTACCGCCCATGTCCTCACACCTTGGCTTAGATTCATTTGTCACTTGCGTCTATTGTGCGTTCGCCTCTCCATGCGAATAGTCGTTTTATTCTGCCCCTTTTCAACGCTCAGTACCTGTTGTTTGAACCTCTCATACTATTCCGTGTTTATTTTCCTTTGGTTCTCCCCTGTCGATTTTGGGCCGCGTCCTACGCGTATGATTCATCACCTATGGACCGTTCCCTCCTTACCCCTCCAATCCTTCTCTCTTTATTTCCCCTCCTCATCTTGATGCATTACGCTGCACTATATGCACGTCTCTTATGGTTTATGGCCCCACGCACGAATACCGACACAGCGAGCATAGGCTTGCTTGATCGATGTGGCTCCTCACTCATATTCTACATTTCCCCACAGGCATTCTAATAGCATCATGATTCTCCGTGTATACCAGGGTTGCCTAGAACTGATACTGCTGAATGATACTGTAAAATAATCCCAGCCGATCGAAGTATTGGAGGGGAGCAAGACTCCCTACGGCTGGATTAACCAACCACAACCGGACTTGGTATTAACTGGTAACCTCGCCATACGTTGCATATTAAACCCTCCGTGGTTTTTACTGTTAAATCAGTGGCTGTTGATATGTAGTGCTTGCACATGTAAAAGGCATGGCAAAGGCTGGCCCTAGAATCTCATGTTCAATATATATGCAAGAGGCGTGTAGGGTGCGTGGCAAAGGCCAAACCCTCCGCAGACCTCGCATAAATCGGATATAGCGTGGACTGGTGGAAGGGGTAAAATGGCGTAGCCGACGGATAGCATGCTGGGATTCCTAGGATTTCAAAGTCCAGGATTACTGGTAAGCTCGATTCTAACGCAAGGTGGGTACTGCGGTTGTCGGGTAAATCTGACCAGTTTCCATTGCCTGCAGGGGTTACCTTCTGGTATTGGCATCACCCTAAGTCACCCTAAGAATAGCACAACATCACGATGATCTGAGGAGGTTTAAAAGGACAAGATAAGATACAAGACAACCAGAGGAGGAAAGAGGTCTTCTATTACTCTTTCCTCTTTTTCTCTTTTTTCTCCTTCTTTTCCTTCCTCTTTTTTGGGGCAGCCTCATCCTAATAGCTGTGTCAGCTTACTCGCTCTGAATGGGAAACGGTGTATTTTTTTTCTTACCCCGGTGGCAGCTGCGGCCGCAGCCTCACTTTTGGCCTTCTCCTTCTTGGCTCTCTTTAAGGCCTTCTTCTCCTCCTTAGTCAATTTTACCTTTTTTGACGAAGGCTGGTCCGATTCATCACCGTCTACGTCCATGTCTTCACTCTTCCGCTTCTTCTTCTTCTCTTTCTTGGGGCTGGGGCTCGTCTCAAGCGTTGTTAGCGCAGGCCCATCCATATTTACATCACCATCGTCATCTGCATCATCCAAGGCCAAATCCTCCATTACCTTGCGCATGGCATCGGCATTTTTGGAGGGTGGTGCTCCCGACTCGAAAAAGTTCAGGCGCTCCTCGACTTGGGCGCGTAGAGCCTCGCCAAATTTTGAAGTGGGATTATCTGAACTGGTTCAACTACGGAAAAAATAGGTAGGGAGTTTATAACAAACCAGAATAACAGTCGATTCGAGAAGCGATCGAGCATTTATTCGCAAGGAATCGGGATATACGGCCCTTGTGTTTGGGACCGGCGCGGCCGATAAATGTTGAATGATAAATGAGACCATACTGCGATAGATATTTTTGGTTAACTAGTTGAGAGTGACTCCATGGATCCATACCTTGGGGGTGTTACCCTTGGTCTTGAGGGCTCTGAAGAGCGCTTTCTCTGCCCCAAGGATTTGCACCGTGCTAGCGGGGTACTTGCTCAAATTTGTCAAGCTCCCCGCGTGACTGATCAGTCTAGCACCAATCCGCTCTCCTAGAAGAGCAGTCAGACTTGGTGCGACGAGATTCATTTTTTCGGTCAGGTATGATATCAAGGATTTGCGGTAGTCCGATATTGAGACCACCCGTGTGGCAAACGCGGAGATATTGAGCATGTCGATTTCAGACAGGGAGGAACCCATGGAGCCGCGAGCGGCGTCAAGGATATTTTGGGCCAAAGTTGAATCGTCACCAAGAATGGCAGCTAGGTCTGGAAGTTTCTCTTCGTCAAGAATATCCTTGTTGCCGATGAATTGGGCGACACGGGCGTATTGGTGATTATCGGGTACGAGGCGGACGAGCTCTGGGAAATGATAGCCATACCATTCTCGAATACGCATCGAAAACAAGTTGACATCCTTGTCCAGCTGATCCAGAAGAGCAATGGCTTGTATAATCATGTTGTCAATACGGTTCACATTGAACTTTAGTTTGGCGCGGGAATAAGAGTGACCAAGCCCGAGCTGTGCTTTCCGGAGATCGTCTGTCTGAAGACCTTTGAGGAGCTTGGATGCGTGTAGACGGATTCCACGGATGAGTTCTTGCGCTTGTTCTGATACGTCGCAGTTGATGTTAAGACCAGCTTTGATATTACTCGCGAGAATGCTATCTGATACCGCCAATGTAACTTGAGATTTCTTGGATGCTTTCGCGAGATTCAATTCCAGGAGGGTTTTGAGATGCTCGTTGACGATCCCTGGCGGTTCCACCACCTAATTAACAATGAATAGATCAAAGAATGCTGGAACACGAACCTTCTGATACATCGTTTGCGTTCTCGAGGGCTTGAGCTGCACTTTTGAACGGGGAGAAGCTCATCAATGAGACCATTTTCCCAAACTTTGCGAGATCCTTGATTGATTCTTGTACGGGGGCCGACTTGGAGCCAATCTCCTCATTAAATTTTGCTTCGAATATAGCATAGCCTGACGCTGACTCGAAGAGCACATGAGTCGCCATTTAGAGGCGCTAGTCACCGTTTGGAACAGCGGTGGCGGCTAGTTGGGGTACATTTTTTTCAAAGTCCGTCATTCCCGATAAGGCGATACCGCCTTGGGGTATGATTTGATGACAATGACTCGGGTTCACCTTCCTCAAGCCTATCGTGATAACCCCCAGGTATATAATTATCACCCCCTCCCGTGAAGCTCCTGGATGAAATTGGGTCTGATACCCCAGCGGAGCATCTCCGGCCAGATCTCGCTGTATTCGCCTTGCTACACCGGCATCTCCCATAAATTTCACTGTGGTTGGAACGTGCAGGCCTTCTGAGGTATCCAGTAAAATTTTGGGTGCATCTCTCTGATCGGCACCTTCAATATTCCACTCCACATCCAACTTTAGGTATGGCCTACTTTCCACCTAATATCCCCCCCTAGCACACACCAATCCAATTTTACTTTGGTCTTCGCTTCAACGCCACCTAAAAAACGTTTTCAATCTGACCAATTCTGATTATACGGGGCCTCATCATTGATTGTTTCGTAAAGGAGTCATGAGGCAGAATGGTATAAGTATGTTGCCTACACTAATTACTTTGACAAACAGCTTGATGCTTTGTAAATCCAGCTTCCTAGATGAGGCTTGTACATTCCCATACTTTAGTACCTGTGCATCCAATGCTTGACAAACATATGGCACATTCCATCTTCCTGTCATCTGTGCATCTAACCGTTACCGGCAATGGAAGAATGAGCCTGGAGTGAACAAACAAGCTCAGTCGGTGATTGAGTGTTTTTGGGCACCTGCTGCGGACCATCAAACAAGCGGTGGGTCGAAAGGCTGGAGTAGCAGGTGAAGGCAGGATTGCAATCGATAGAACTGCTTGGAAACATTTGGAATCAACGCTTCCAGGAGCCTACCTTCCCAATCAAGAAATAGGTCCAACGAGGTTTTATGCATCCGACCACGTCGTAATTTGTGCGAATTGGGCAGGCCGACGGTTAGTCTTTGGGAGGGCTGCGCCACGCCAGGGGTTTGGGTAGTTCCATAGTGCCTCGATACTTGAGGAATAACTTTGCTTATTACCGTGGAGGTCGTATCGATTGTCATGGGTCGTCCTCGCAGCTTCATAAATGTCGGCCTTGAGGCAGATTTCGACCTAAGAGTCAGGGCTACACGTGATAAATCTAGCCGGATCTTTTGAACAAGCCAATGGGGCCGCTGTCCAGGCTCAAGTTTGAACCTCGATGAATGTAATAGTGCCACCATTCGGGGGATGTTGCCCAAGGAATTGGCTCGTGTTCTCTAATTTGGTGCCAACCTGGGGAAAGTTCAGACGGGGCTGTGATTGTGGTGTTTTTTTGGGGCGATGATAATGGTACTAACCGTCGAGGAAGCTTGTCCGTGCCGTTCTCCGTGGCATACACATATCATTGAAGCCCCACTCAAAACATGACGTCGAGCGTGGGATTTCCGCAATCACAACAGACTGCCTGGAATCCCGGCTGGATGTCCATTCACGTGATCGAGATGCTGATTACCATTGGTCAAGATTCCATGACAGCCCTGTTTGGACATGGGCCTTGCCAGTGCCTCGTGTAAGACAGGCGTTTGTTATCCTCCTTCGGCACATAAAAGCTGGCTGTAGTTGATTTCGGGGGCCTTGAGGGTCTTCTACAAGGCCGGACGTCAAAAGCCGCTCGGTCACGACCAGGTAGCAGTTCTAACAACATGTTTAAGTGAGTTCAAAAGCACTCATCATACTCCACGCACCTTTATAGCCTGTCGCCCTCCAACTCGTGGAAAGGCCCAAGACGATCGACAACCCGAGTTATAGCTTTCCTTCCCCCGCACGATTAACGTCGCACGGTTCAAGATGTTTAAGTGGAGCAAACTGAAGTTTACTGATGGCCCAACGACCCCTAAGTTGGGCAGCGTATCGCTACCCGATGAAAGAGTTCTTCATCGTCAATCGCTCACGAAACGGCCTTCGATCGCTGAGCGAAAACCGGTCCTGGGACCTAGCTACGGGAACACAGGCCCCGATAAAAGATCCACGCCCCCGCACGCAGGATCGTCCAGGACCCGGTGCGATTCGAGGCTGGGAGGTCATCCTTCAAGGACGAGGACGACATCTATTTCGGGTGGATATAACACAGATGGTATGACGTTTGGAACTTTTGGCTTCCGCCGACAAGTACTGATGCGGCTGATCAGGGATATCAAAGCCTGCAAAAATGTATAATGAAGATGAGTATCGCAAGCCGGTCCCGAGTACGTCCGCTCGCCATCCACTACGGGTGATAGCGGGATTCTGACCATACCTTCAGCGCCTTCATATCCAAGTAAAGGCGGGTCCTACAAAATGGAGAAGACAGTGTCTTGTGTCGGTAAGAAAATATATCGGTCACGAGCTTACGCTGATATATGATGTTCTCTTCAGCATCGTCCGGGGCGGCGGTGAAGGGGGGCAGTGCCCCTCAACCTCCAGCGAAGGTTAAACAAATAGATTACTGTAAGCTCTCCGCCACAGGGTCTACCAGCTGGTCTGTTAAATTCCATCATCAGCATCGTCACCAGAGGTGGAGCCCAGGAGCAGGCGTACTACAGGGCACTCGAATCTAGGTACCTTCCCTGTTGCGTTATCAAAAAGCCAATATTGATAGTTTCTTGAGTTGCCCATGACCATCATCGGCAACGAAATCAGAGTTTTAGCAGCAGTCATCGTCAAACATACGCTCCTGTGGATCAAACTCCGAAATATATGAAGGCGCACCAGAAGGAAGGTAATTATCCTCATCCTCAACCCAATCTATACAAGAAACGAACTGAATATATCCGTTGCAGTTCCACTAAAAAGTGAAGCTGTTGCTCTAGGGTGGCCTCTGGTTGATTTCGCTGAAAGAAGACACGCGCGCAAGCCGCCTGTTTACTTCGACGCTGGTTTTGATCCGAGAATTGACGACTGGAACGTACGGGCCAACCGCGGGGGCCATTATACACCATTGACGAGGGAGGAGTGCGAGATACCGGTTTCCACGCATTGCACGCTGAAAGAGATGACAATCGTTTGCGACCGCCTACCTCAATGGCCGGTAGTCGTTCAACGTTCAAAGGGAATCCGCTGCATCGATGTATTCCGGGCAATTTACGACACATTTCATCCGGTGTTGACTCGCTCTGAGCTAGAGCGTATTGGGGACGCTTATATTGAGCGATGCCAGCCAGCCTTTCAGCAGCGTTGTGCAGATAGTCCCGGACTGCCGCTCTACAATCAGCAACGCGGGATGCGTCGTGTGGATTTACTCAGGGGGCGGCGGATTTTTAAAGGTTTGACGCGAAGTACACAACCTGGTGCAGACTGGATACTGCACTTCGACACACCAGCTAACGAGAATTCACGACATTGATTATTGCATTATCCATTTGTAGTCCTATAATATTCGGTAAGTGATTTTGGTTTCTAGAGGAAGGACCTCCCTCACGCGTGCATTCAGCATTATTTTCAGTACATCTCCACGCTCATTACCGCATTTACATTCATCTAGTATCCTTTGCCCGCAATCCAACCCTCATCGTTATGGCAGCACTATTGGACTGCATAGCTAACAGCCATTCGATTCACTTGATCTGTATTACCTGGCTCCTACTGTCTCCGCTATTAGTCGCACTTGCAACACAGACCACAATCGTGCATTTTGGAATTGACCAACCAAGTTTTGAAATAGGCAAGCCGCAAAGCAACATTGAAAACGATGTCGCGAAATATTGTTGCTAATTTAGCAGAGAAATGGTAATAATGGTGCCAGGGGACCCAAACGCATATGATCGAACAGAAATACTCGAAGAGGATGCTCTTACATATTGAATTCACGCGTGGGCACCAGCTGATTCGATGTGAAAGAGACATGGGGTGCATACCTAGAGGGTGATCGTTGAATATCACAGACGCTGGATCGACATGAAGCCCATGCTGCGCTGGGGTAAATATCGCCTAAAGCAGGTGGTATTCATTAGAGCACAGTTAGATACGAGGATGACGGAGGCTACACACATACATATCCTTAGTGAGTTGAGGGCACAGAAAAGACCCTAGGTATATTGCCTCCAGTAGGATTACGAAACGCCAGCTCCAGTGGGCATTTAGATATATAGCAATAGGATGGCATGGGAGGAGTTCCGCATTGGCTTATCATCTAGACCGTGTAGGTTACGACGGCACTAAGGGTACTTAGTGGAGCCGATATGCCACAAAAAGCAAAACAGTTCCAGATACGCGGATGCTCAATGATGGGGATCCAGGCGTTTGGTTGATGCAGTGTTCCAAGGAAACCGGGGCAGAAAAAAAGAAGCAGAAGCGGCTTTCCTAGAAAAAAAGGTGGCCCGTACGGAGTTCCCCCGAGGAAGGGAGCTCGAACAGGTAAGGTTTTGGCCAGGAGAGGTTTTAAGGAGTCTGAACATGTAAGCGACAGTCCCGCGGTCGCCAGTTGATGGAGATTCCAGAAACCTGCCACAGTTTGCCGGATGGGTCCTCGTAATTGGGGTATTTTGGGTCTGGGGTTTGAAGTTGGGCAATGAGTGCATTTGACTCGGGAGTTCTGGCGGGCCGGCGGGGCGGATATATACTCTGTATGGTGCTATGTGCGCGTGTGTGTGGCAATAAACATTGAATCCACTTCGGGCCGCACTCATTCCGCCCAGCGAGTCGCGACTCGCGAGAGGATCCGGGGTCACGAACCTCAGCGCCCAGTGGTCTGAATATTGACAAGCCATTTCATGATTATATCTATCACTATCCAATAGAGACTCAAGTATTGACGCGTAATGATTCGCTCTCTCTTTATTTTGATCGTAGGCGGATTGGCATTGATCCCCGGCGCCAGGAGAATCTTTCGAATCGACGCGCTGGTGTGGCTCTGGGCCTAGGGTTACATCAGGAGCGCGGGCCTCTTGAAGATATATCCTCTAGTGAAGGTTAACCAGTCCATATATGTCCGAGAAGTAATTCTCGCTATCCAATATGTATGGGATTCGACTTCCAAACCCAATCGATGAGTCCAATCGCTCAACGATACACCCAACAGATTCCTATTCCTCGCTTCTGTTTCTTGTTCTTATTGCGAATGGCCAACAAGCGCTGATCAGGCACTTCAAGAGCAGAGGGTCACCCCCCTTTCAATGGCAGAATTGTGAGCCGCAGATGTATCGCTCAGTTGGCTGGTAACAATATTGTGCTTGATCGCTTGATGCCCTCTGCAAATTCACTTAGCGTCATACTCTAACTATACTTTGGATAGAACAGCCTGCATGCAAATTGCGAGCGGATCATGCTGCCAGAGAAACTCTCTGATGCATTTAAAACGATGTCGACTCTCGTGCCTACCTTATAGCCGCGATGAAATATTCGAATTTCTCGTCAAGAACTTGGATTCACGTTACAACTGTTATGATAAGATGGCACTTGTCCACCTCTAACGTTCATCGTAGCCATACGAAATGATCATACAGCCCAGTATTGTGATCGGTAGCCTTCCTAGTATCAATAATGTTCCATCTAACTAGACAGGTGTCAAGTGAGGTACCGTACAGCCCCCCCTGGCCGGGTCTCTGATGTTCAGCTGTACCGTCGTCTTTTGAAAATTGAGGCATCGAGTCTAGTTAAAGGACCTCCGGATCCAGGTAGACTACAGATCTCACCCCATCCTCCAAAACCCCCAGTCCGGGATCCAAGTGCTCTACGAAATTCCCAGCGTTGGGAACCGGCCCTTCAGCTCAAGTTATACTGTTATGTACGTCCTCCAATTCGATTCCAATCACCGCTGCGTCGACTTTGCCGTTGGTTCTGATCTTACTACGATCGCGTACTTACATCTGATTCTCATTGGAGGAGTTATGACATACACATGAACTTTGAAGTTTGAAACCTGACAGGAATGCGACTTGTAGAATCCTCGTTGGGTATTCATTACATGGGTCATTATTATTGTCGTTATTATGTATTAGTAGGCATATGCGTGATTAATCTCTTCCGCCCGCACCCATTATGCAAGATCCAAGTCATCTAATTTATACCTTTGGCGGGACAGCGCATACACCCCAATATACCCCACCAGGAAATTCTTTGTTACAATAGCATGTGCCTCGGGCTTAGATTCGAGGACTTTCGCTATGCGCCGTGCACCGGATACCGATCTCTCCACCAGATATTTCAAGGCCTCGATTTTATTCCCCTCATTGGGCCCGGAGGTGACCTTGGCGATAAGGGAGACGAGGTTATTGACCTCTCCCTCTAATTCTTCTTTGTAGAATGAGAATATGTCGCTGAAGCGGGGGGCGTTAGATGGATGGCGTGCAAAGTGGATAGTTACATACTTTACGTCCTCAAGGTAATGGATCATATCGGGGAGTATCTGAATATAGTCCTGAACGGGTATATGTGGGGGGAATAGAAACAGGGCATATGGGCGTGCGATGCCTGTCAGGGACCGGAGGTATTCCGGATAGCTAACGGCGTCGTTGTGGACCTACAAATAACCATCAGTCCGCATTTCACACCATAGTCAGGGGGCGGCACCCACCAGCATATCACGCTGTTCGTGCTCCAGGATGAGCGCGGTGATATAATCCAGCGTGTTTGTGATAATTAGATTGGCACATGTCGCGCTGAAATGATCGCCGGCCATCCTAAGAAGCCTTGCAAAATCGTCGAGTAGCGGGTGCCGCTGTGTTCGGCTTGCCAGAAACGCCGCATTAAAGTCGGCGAACACCTCGACACCGCCTTGCAGCGCGATGTCGTCGAAATGTATAACGCATGCAGTATATATGCATATCCAGAATCGTGCTTGTTCTGCCAGGTGGGGGTATAGAATAAGACATGCGGCGGATGAGGGCTGAAGGGCGCGCTGAAACTCGGGGGAGCGCACATGGGCAACTTGGAACCCAAGCCGAAGTGCTTCGAGGCTTGACGATTCAGCGAAGGATGGGCTATACGTAATAGTGGGGAAAGGAGTATTCATTTCCCGTAGGAACGACATCAACACATTCCGGATGGTTTCGACGTCGACCGCTTGCTTTGGCAGGAGTGGCTGTAAAGGTAGAGTTTGGTAAATATGATTTGAACAAATTTTTCGAATCAAATTGTACCTTGCAAACAGCTGGCGCACCCGCCGTCACGGGGTAGTGGTCACTATGCTGAATTTCCCCTTTTTCAGGCTCGGGCAGCCGACATGCCAGATGTTGGGGCCCGTAAGATACACCAGCAGTAGTTTGAGTGTGGGCTTGAATTCGCATTGTTGTCGTCATCTTTGTAGGTAAAGCTAATAGTGAAATCGGAGGGATATTTCGGATGGTGAACCTCAGAGGTTGAGGTATGCTTTTATATGCCTCCTGGGTCGCCGCTGGAGGCGATATTTTGGATACTTGGGTACACGCAGCATGTCGTACATGCCCTGTGGCTGGACGTGGATCGCGGGCACAACCGGTACCTCGGTAGCGAACAAGCTGAAATGCGGGGCATATTGACTTCCGCGATGGACATGAATAGCGCTTCCCAATGGACGCCCAGATGAAAGATGGAAACCGCATCGCTATTCGATATTCTCGGACCTACGGGAATAGATCCCCAAGTTCTCACAGAAATACCGGTGAAACCAGTAGACAGGCCCAGTACATAGATATTTATAGGATCGTTGCCATTCATCCAATTTCAGCGAGGGTATTGCAATCGGATCAGTGGAATGCCCGCCAATTGACACCAATTAGGCAATGTACCATGTGGGGGGGTGCCAGGTATCGGAAGGCTTCTGACAGATGTCGTAGTTACCCATGACACTGGCAGTGAGTATCATGGTCACACTCGGGACTGTAGACGCTCACGAAGACTCGCCTCTAAAATTGCACCGAAGTCCTGCCAGTAGAGTACAAACCGCACGATGCTTCAACAACTTCGCGATGACATCGTCACTGGGTTTGTGGCTGCCGCTACTGATGAATTCATTTTCCAATGGAGTCGGAGACTCCTTCAAGTTTCGACGTTCACATCTCCGCGTCACATCCGCAGTTTCTCCGAGTCCGTGACTTCTCCCTGAGCTCGCTCTGCTGATCCTCAGCTAGTAATCCACTACCTCTTTCTTCCGAGTCCCACCCCATTCCACCGCTTCCGAGCTCAAGGTTACTTAGTGTACAAGCCTGTCGCGATGATGTCAAATTCCATGCGCCGCCCACCAGTATGGCTTTTTTCCCTTGGTGAGACCTGCTGGCAACCTGCCGAAAGCTCAAGTGGGGAAAACAACAGCTTTCAGACCTCTTCGGCGCGAAAAACTCGGAAAGATCAACTCATCCTTCGCATAATACCACTTCCATGGCGGCTGTAACTCAACTGATCTACGTTGCGCCCTGCATAGGAAGGATGGCCCTGCAGCCCCGCAGTTCGCCTTATCATACATAGAAGACGTGGATCGCACGGCTTGAAGTCAGCACTTGCTGTTGTGTTCCAGGCTCCCTGTCTGTGATAAGCATCTCGGATAAATCATCGATGGGGTAGTTCACTCCAACTTGCTTTTATTAGAACAACAAATGTAAGTATGATGCGCGTAGCAATCCATATATATCTTGATATTTGTGTACAACAGTGCACCTAAATCACGTCGGCTAGTGGAGAACCTTTGAGTCAAGAAAAATATTGCTGAAGTATCGCTGGACCCCCTGCACTCCCTTGACAAACGCACCCACTACACCATCGGGCCGAATGATAGCAATCGAACATCCCTGAGCGATTGCCGCACCATAAGCCTTGCGATCGTAGACATTTCCAGCGGAATCCTCCAGGACGAAATCAATGCATTCTGGCATTTCTGGGTTCGCTTGGGTGAGTCCCGCGCGGGAGATAACGATGGACCGGACTGCATTCCTCGGATACCGTAGGAGAAACGCCAAGGTGTCTGCATGCTGATCGTCGTCGGTAGAGAATAACAAGACAGTATGATATTTGGGGTTGAGGAAGTCGAACAACCGAGCGGGGGCGCTATTGGCGGGCTTGCACTGGGTCAGTCCCGGCGCGTCAGGTGCCCGGTCCCCTGCCCTCAATCTCCCATCAGTGTGATTGCCATAGGGATCGACCTTTTTCTCTTCCTCGGCTGAAGACTTGGCCTGCTCATCGACAACAATGGAGCTCCACCGATAATTGACATTGAGCTGCGTTAGAGGTCCATCCCGTCGCCACGCAGTATCGTCCTTTTGCATGGTCCTATTTAGAATCTCGGTTGTCTCACCCAACATCTCAGCAATCACCGGGATGCGCTCCTCGGTGTATGTGTCCAGCAGGGTCTTCGGTGAGAGACCCTTGATGACGAGTGCTAATTTCCAGCCGAGGTTGAAGGAATCCTGGATGCCAGAGTTCATGCCCTAGTGGGATTGGATGAGCTGATTGGTATCAAAAGGAAGTACGCCGCTCACTTGGCCTCCCGTGGGGCTGTGAATATGCCCTGCATCTATTCAAGCATCAAATTTTTCGCAAGCTACCGAACGTAACTGCAGCTACCTCCAGTAACAAAAGCGCGCCCTTCGCCAAATTTATTCACCATCCGAACGTGAATTCTGATAAGGTTGCGATTAGTTTCCTGTGAGTGAGAACGAGAGATATTTATCACATGTAGTAGGCGGACCAAACAACGTCTTTCAGCTTGATACCCTGGATAGTGACGCGCTCCGAGAAATGTCTCCTCAATGTGTCTGGGTCATCCATATTTATTGTAGGGTCAACGCTTGAGCCCGCGAATATGAAGCTGAACAGGGAGGGAACTTCTGTAGGACGAACACTCAGGCTGGAGCAAGTCCAGATGTCAGATCATTCAAAGTGTTGAAAAAATATTACCGACAAATCTCCAGTTCGAGTAGTGCCAAAATTGTGCCAGAACTAAATTGGGTAGGGTTCAGGATCAACAGGATCGAAGAAGAGAAGCTGGGAAACAGACGGATTCATCCAAGCCCTCGATGAAGATGTCCCCGACCAGCAACTTCTCCTCCTTGCGGGTTTCCCCAAGGAATGTCAAACCAAGACTCTTCCGGACCACCCCGCGAGCACCGTCGGCGCCAATCACCCACGAATATCTCCTCACTTCCAAGGTGCTCTCGTCCGATTGGCCAGCACCACACTTGGCTAATTTCACCTCAACATATCCGTCACCACCATCTGCATCACCATCCCTCTGTACCAACGAGACTAATTCGACCCCACATTCAACTTCACATGAATACGCCTTGAGCGCTTGGTGCATAATATCACTAAGATGGTCCTGCCCCAAGAGTAATGCATTCATCTGAATTAACAGAGTCAGACACGCGTTTCAGAGGGAAAACACGACACACACATATGGGCATGCGGGAGTTGGCTCTTTGTATGGGAACATATCGAATATCCTGCTGGAGGCGGGATTCCCCTCGCTCGCAGGGGTGTATGCCTTCATGGGGGGAAAGAGAATAGCCATTTTTTGAATTGAGTCCAATATCCCGAATTTTCCAAATATTTCCAGTGACCGGGGCTAATGTGTCGACAATTGGAAAGCCACAACTGTGAAAGGGGGATAAACCGACCGTTATGCTAGGCCCTCGTTGACCGATCCTTGGGCCGGGAATTTTCTCTATGATTTGTACCCGCACACCATTTCTCAAGAGTGTGAGGGCGGCTGTTAGACCAGAGGGTCCGGCGCCAACCTACAAATCGATGTTCAAAATGCAAATTTCATCCGACGGATAGGTACGCACGATAAGCACTTCGGGGGTTATTGATTGGGACATGGCCACTAGATTCGATGAGACTATGGCGTAGGCTTAGCTTTATACCATCATTGGATCTAGGTTGCTGTGGTCGTGAGCATGCAATGTCGCACGCTTAATCCTGCCACCAATAGAAACTCTTGGATTAGAATTATAGCTATATTCGGGTGGTGATCATAGCTACCGCTATTTCGTGCGGGAATGATCAATATAGCCCGTCATGCTGAACAATAATCCCATGATGAGTTATCCTTTCGCAAGGCTAGAGACCCGAGTACTCGCGAGAGATAGTGAGCTCGAATAGGCCGCGATGGCTCGGGTGTTAACACGGGTAATTCTCCTTCAACGTCAGACCCTCAAAATCAACATTTACTGTGCATGCGTTCAAGCCCGAGACTCCCCGCTAGTGTAGTAACATCTCGAGGTAAATCGTCGATGGGTAGACACTGGGATGGGCTTTCGGTTGAAAAGACTAAACTTGCTTTTGTTGGAATACCGAATGTAAGTGTGATGCATGCAGATATGACGACAAGTAGAAATCGAGCAAGGCAGGCACATTGATTAAATCAAGTGATAATTACATAATGTCTTCGTCGCTTGTCCTTACTACCGCAAAACTACGCAGCACCTCAAGGCATTGGCGTATACGATTTGTTCATTGAAACATACTAGCTGAGTATATTCTACATCCCAACGTAAATGAAAACCATTAATACAAGCTCTTCAGTCATCATATGCACGGGAACGCGCACCTTATGTGCCAGGCCACATGGGCGGAACTGCCGGTGCGCATCCGCAGCTACGTGGGCAAGACGCATATGCTATTTGAGGTGCTGTTCTCCTTGATCTGGTCTGGATGGTCAATCCCATCGCAGTTTGGCACGAAGCGTTGGTCCGCCTCAAGATCCCGATGCTGGTAGTTACCAGTGCCGCAGCGTCCCTTGGTCGTCGTTGGCCCCGACAGAATCAAAGTGCTCTCCGAAAAAGACGCCACCTTGATCAATCCCTCATGGGTGCACTTTGCCTGTCATGGAGAGCAATACGCGCACGGGTCGTTAAAAGTGCTAGTGCTCTATGATGAGGAGCTTACTCTGGAAAAAACCCTCAAGCTGCACCCACGGAACCCAGAATTTGCATTCCTTTCCGCGTGTGAAACGGCCATGGGTGACGCGACGTTGACTAACGAGTCCATGCACCTTGCAGAAGGCTTGATGGCCGCTGGATTTTGTGGTGTTATCGGCACGTTGTGGGCCACCGCTGACGACGACAGCGCTCTAGTGGCAAAAGGGGTCTATAGAAGGCTCTTCAAACCGGCAGATGCGAACCCTGATGTCGCCCAAGCCGCCTACGCTTTGCACGTTGTGGTTCAAGCCATGAGAAAACGAAATCTAGGATTCCATAGATGGATGCAATTGGTGCATATGGGAGTTTAGATGGACGCCTCCAAGTTCATAGCCGCTTGCTTAGCTTGTAGAGTCCCTACTCTCAGCGCATCCCCGCGTAGCTTACACTCGGTTGTTCAGAGTTCCCAAAGGGATCTTGCCCGCCCCGTACCGCTTTGCATATGTGTAAATTATGTAACGCCCGCAAACAATAACAAGAATCACGAATACTAGAGAATCCGTACTCTCCCGTAGGCAGACCAAAAAAAATAGATAGAAGACAATTATTCTATATAAGAATCTACACATATCCTAATATTCGTGCACATCGATGCATCTGAATCATATATCTACGATTTTGTGATTCTAGCTAGTGGGGAACCTTTGAATCAAGAAATATATTGCTGAAGTATCGCTGGATCCCCTGCACTCCCTTGACGAACGCACCCACTACACCATCGGGCCGAATGATAGCAATCGAACATCCCTGAGCGATTGCTGCACCATAGGCCTTGCAGTCGTAGGCATTTCCAGCAGAATCCTCCAGAACAAAATCAATATCTCCTGGCATTTCTTGGTTGGCGGACCCCGCGCAGGAGATAACGATGGACCGGACCGCGTTCTTCGGATACCGTGGAAGAAATGCTAAAGTGTCTGCATGCTGATTGTCGTCCGTCAAAAATAACAAGATGGTGTGATATGTGGGGTTGAGGAAGTCGAACAACCGAGCGGGGGCGCTATTGGCGGGTCTGCACTGGGTCAGTCCCGGCGCGTCAGGTGCCCGGTCCCCTGCCCTCAATCTCCCATCAGTGTAATTACCATAGGGGTCGACCTTCTCCTCTTCCTCGGCTGAAGACTCGGCCTGCTCATCGACAACAATGGAGCTCCACCGATAATTGACATTGAGCTGTGTCAGAGGTCCATCCCGTCGCCACGCGGTATCATCCCTTTGCATGGTCCTATTTAGAATTTTGGTTGTCCCGTCCAACATCTCAGCAATCACTGGGATGCGCTCCTCGGTGTAGGTGTCCAGCAGGGTCCTCGGTGCGAGACCCTTGATGGCAAGTGCTAATTTCCAGCCGAGGTTGAAGGAATCCTGGATGCCAGAGTTCATACCCTAGCGGGGTTGGATGGGCTGATCGGTATCGAAAGGGAGCACGCTCACCTGGCCCCCCGTGGGGCTGTGAATATGCCCTGCATCTGTTCAAGCATCAGATTTTGTGAGCTTCCGAATGCGGCTGTAGCTACCTCCTGTGACGAAGACGCGCCCTTCCCCGAATTTATTCACCATCCGAACATTAATTCTGATGATGCTGCGATGAGTTTCTTGTATGTGGGAAGGGGAGATTCATCACATGTAGTAGCCGGACCAAACGACATCCTTCAGCTTGATACCCCGAACAGCGACATGCTCTAAGATATGTTTCCTCAATGTGTTCGGGTCATCCATATTTATTGTAGGATCGACGCTTGAGCCCGCGAATATGAAGCTGAACAAGGAGGGAACTTCCGTGGGACGAAGACTCAAGCTGAAACAAATACGAAGGTCACATTATTCGAAGTGCTGGAAAGATATTACCCACAAATCTCCGGTTTGAACAGTGCCAAAGTTATGCCAGAACTGAATTGGGTAGGGTTCAGGATTGACACGGGGAGGAGAAACTGGGCAACAGACAGATTGATCCAATCCTTCGATGAAGATGTCCCCTACCAGCAACTTCTCCTCCTTGCGGGTTTCCCCAAGGAATGTCAAACCAAGACTCTTCCGGACCACCCCGCGAGCACCGTCGGCACCAATCACCCACGAATATCTCCTCACTTCCAAGGTGCTTTCGCCCGGTTGGTCAGCACTATGCTTGGCTAATTTCACCTCAACATATCCGTCACCATCATCCGTATCACTATCTCTCTGTACAAACGAGATTAGTTCGATCCCACGCTCAACTTCACATGAATATGCCTCGAGTGTTTGATGCATAATGTCACCGAGATGGTCCTGCCCTAAAGTTAACGGGTTTGTCTACATAGAAGGAATGGAGTCAGACACGCGTTTCAGGGGTGAAACGCAACACATACATATGGGCACGTAGGGGTTGGCTCCTTGTATGGGAATATATCAAATATCCTAGTGGAGGCAGGAGTTCCCTCGCTCGCAGGGGTGTACGCCTTCATGGGAGGAGCGGGAATAGCCATATTTTGAACTGCGTCCAATATCCCGAGTTTCTCAAATACTTCCAGTGACCGCGGCTAATGTGTTGACAATTGGAAAGCCACAACTGTGACAGGGATATAGACCGACCATTATACCAGACCCACGTTGGCCGATCCTTGGGCCGGGAATTTTCTCTATGATTCGTACTCGCACACCACTTTTCAAGAGCGCGAGGGCGGCTATTAGACCAGAGGGTCCAGCACCAACCTACAGATTGATGTTCAGAGTGCGAATTTCATATGACGGATATAGGTACGCACGATAAGCACTTCGGGGGATGTTGATTGGGACATGGCCACTAGATTCGATGAAGAGCAAAATGGAGGGGACCACAGCATAGGCCCAGCTTTATACCATCCTTGGGTCCAGGCGGCTGTGGTCGTGCGTATGCTCAAGCACGTAATATCGCACACCCAGCCCGCGACCAACGGGAGCTCCTAGATTAGAGTCATAGTTATCACAGCTATCACTGTTGCGGAATAAGCATAGTCTATCACGTTGAGTCAGACCAGTTGGGCAACGACTCGACGAGCCCTCCTTTCAACTTCGCAATGCCAGACTCCGACAGAGATTCGAACCCTCACAAGAAATAGTCAGCTCGGATCATGCGACCCAACACCAAGCCCCCGCTGCCGCGATTGTTGAGTATACCAATATCCTCTCCAGACATACCTCGATCCCCTGACCAGCACCATAGATGCGAGTTCTTCCTTCCAAGTTTACACCAGGGCTGCTCCAGTCATCCGTTCCGAAGCGTTCGCAATCCCCTGATTTACGTGCAGAGAATGAGTCAGAGTACATTGAAACCATTGTATTATTTTGCGAAAGGTACAATGTTCATTGTTCAATGACCAGTGACCAGGACCGGTCAAAGCGGACTGTGCCAGGTGTGGTAACGTCGGAGTAAGCAGTCATTTGTCAACTGTTTGTCAAATACGCATTACAATCATGTCCACAGCCAGGCTCCTAAACCATCCGCACGTGTTGCGAGGGGCTCCTCGTGATTCGTGGAAAAGGATACCGCTTTTGGGTGAGAAGTCGTCGCACTCGCAACACGGCGGCTGGCATCAATCGTCATCGGGGATGTCCGAGGCCTTTTCACACACTCAAAAACAGTGTTTGTAGAACAGACATTACTAAGATTTGTCAGATTTGTAGCAATAAATTTATTGGATTTGTGACATCTGCCAATTCACCAAGTCTCGCTGAACTGGATCCCAGATCCTTTACTGTCATTCTGTCCACTTAGTTCTCACCTCTAAGTTGGTTAGTGGCCATGATATGTGTCCTCTGGAGGTGTTGCCGCTGGAACACGCGCGATGCACCCACTACACTTCAGTTATGCCCAGTGTCACAGACTGACAGTATACTTCTAAGTGCGCTGACACATTTTGTATTTACTCAAATGAAGCTGTAGTTGATTCAGTGCGTGAGAAGGCTCCGGACATTTCCGATGACGATTGATGCCAGCCGCCGTGTTGCGAGTGCGACGACTTCTCACCCAAAAGCGGTATCCTTTCCCACGAATCACGAGGAGCCCCTCGCAACACGTGCGGATGGTTTAGGAGCCTGGTCCACAGCTTCATACGCAATCAGTTTGACCACATTTGTATCACGACCCGCGTTTGCAGTATCACACACAACATACGTCATGACCCACGCTGGCAGTGGCAGCACACGACGGCGCTGGGAGTAGCGCGCAAAGCCACGGATCTTTGTGTTTTGGTGGAAAAACCATGCATGGCATCTCAATCAAACCAATGTACTACAGCAGCGCAACCTCATGGATCAATATGACTATCCTTTTCCCTGCACACTACAGAATTCTGACCGGACGCTTAGTTCCTCCAATCGTGTATCATTCAAGAAAGAAACAAATGCATACGAACCAGTGCGAGAAATTGGCTACGGCAAAAATTCAAGAAAGAGAGACACATGGAATGCACTCAAGACTGCTTTACCCATGTCAAAGGTTCTTTCAGCCTCCTTGGCATCAGAATTCGCACAGGATAAGTGTTATCCGAATCGAACACGGGCAAAATCATGGGCAGGTTTACTGTCGAGGGAGATTAGCTGCGGTGAGCATGCACCTGGCGATGCTATTGAATTGCGACTCAATCCAACCATTCCGCGCCACGATTGCAAAACTAGGGCTGTTGAATCATCCAATTACAGACCGTTCTCCATTTTTACCCATAGAGACCAATGCATCAGTACCTTTAAACCCGGTACATTCAAACTGGGATGATCCAAGGGCTGGACTTCCATGGTCTACCCGACGAAACCGGACGGGGGGCGAGTCCACCAAATCAATCCTGGAACTCCCCCCAGTGAGACGCCCAGTCGGAATTATGGGTGTCCCACATCAGGCGTTATAGGCCCTCACGCAAGTGGAATTAGTAGACACGCCTGCGGCTAACAGCTTGCAAACCATGCTGCGCGAGGGTTTATCAGGGTGCTACGACAAGATAGTGCTACAGCAAGATAGTGCCACATGAGCACGTCACGTCGCTGGGCGACTAATGAAATGAGTGTCACTGCTCTCGGCGCATCCCTGCGTGGCTTACACTGGGCTAGTCGGAGTTTCAGAGGGACCGCACTCGCCCCGAACTGCTTCGCATACAACAAAAAATATTTACTATGGTGTAAATTACATGACGCCCGTATAATAACAAGAATCCAGTACATCTGAATCACATATCTATAATTTGTGATTCTTGTTAATGGAGAACCTTCGAGTCAATAAATATATTGTTGAAGTATCGCTGGATCCCCTGCACTCCCTTGGCGAAGGCGCCCACCACACCGTCAGGCCGAATTATGACGATAGAACATCCCTGAGCGATTGCAGCGCCGTAAGCCTCGCGATTGTAGGCATTTCCAGCGGAATCCTCCAGGACGAAATCAATACCTTCTGGTATTCCTAGGTTCGCTTGGGTGAATCCTGGGCGGGAGATAACGATGGACCGGACTGCATTCCTCGGATACCGTGGAAGAAATGCCAAGGTGTCTGCATGCTGATTGTCACCCGTCAAAAATAACAAGATGGTATGATATGTGAGGTTGAAAAAGTTGAACAACCTAGTGGGGGCGCTATTGACAGGCCTACGCTGGATCAGGCCCGGCGCGTCAGGTGCCCGGTCCCCTGCCCTCAATCTCCCATCAGTGTGATTGCCATAGGGGTCGACCTTCTCCTCTTCCTCGGCTGAAGACTTGGCCTGCTCATCGACAACAATGGAGCTCCACCGATAATTGACATTGAGCTGTGTCAGAGGTCCATCCCGTCGCCACGCGGTATCATCCCTTTGCATGGTCCTATTTAGAATTTTGGTTGTCCCGTCCAACATCTCAGCGATCACTGGGGTGCGCTCCTCGGTGTATGTGTCCAGCAGGGTCCTCGGTGCGAGACCCTTG
Source organism: Infundibulicybe gibba (assembly GCA_015501065.1). NCBI lineage: Eukaryota > Fungi > Basidiomycota > Agaricomycetes > Agaricales > Omphalinaceae > Infundibulicybe > Infundibulicybe gibba. Next base: position 1,150,444 of record JADNYI010000004.1, on the reverse strand, counting down.
ATGAAGAGTGCTAATTTCCAGCCGAGGTTGAAGGAATCCTGGATGCCAGAGTTCATGCCCTAGTGAGGTTAGATGAGCTGGTCAATTTCAAAGATATCAAAGGGGATATGCTCACTTGGCCCCCTGTGGGGCTGTGAATATGCCCTGCATCTGTTCAAGCATCAGATTTCGTGAGCTTCCAAACGCGGCTGTAGCTACCTCCTGTGACGAAGACGCGCCCTTCCCCGAATTTATTCACCATCCGAACATTAATTCTGATGATGCTGCGATTAGTTCCTTGTGTGTGGGAAGGAGAGATTCATCACATGTAGTAGCCGGACCAAACGACATCCTTCAGCTTGATACCCCGAACAGCGACATGCTCTAAGATATGTTTCCTCAATGTGTTCGGGTCATCCATATTTATTGTAGGATCGACGCTTGAGCCCGCGAATATGAAGCTGAACAGGGATGGAACTTCTGTAGGACGAAGACTCAAGCTGAAACATATACGAAGGTCAGACTATTTCAAGTGTTGGAAAGATATTACCCACAAATCTCCAGTTCGAACGGTGCCAAAATTGTGCCAGAACTAGATTGGGTGGTTCAGGATTGACGGAATCGGAGAGGAGAAACTGAGCAACAGACGGATTGATCCAATCCCTCGATGAAGATATCCCCTACGAGCAACTTCTCTTCCTTGCGGGTTTCCCCAAGGAATGTCAAACCAAGACTCTTCCGGACCACCCCGCGAGCACCGTCGGCACCAATCACCCACGAATATCTCTTCACTTCCAAGGTGCTTTCATCCGATTTGTCAACACCATACTTGGCTAATTTTACTCCAACATATCCACCACTGCCATCGCCATCACCATCCCTCTGTACAAATGATACTAATTCGACGCCACGTTCGACTTTACATGAGTGTGTCTCGAGTGCTTGCTGCAGAATGCCATCGAGATGGTCCTGCCCCAAAACTAATGGGTTTGTCTAGAAGCAATAGAGTCAGACACGCGTTTCAGTGGGAAATCACCGCGCATACGTGTGGGCACGTAGGGGTTGGCTCCTTGTATGGGAATATATCAAATATCCTAGTGGAAGCAGGAGTTCCCTCGCTCGCAGGGGTGTACGCCTTCATGGGAGGTATGGGAATAGCCATATTTTGAATTGCGTCCAATATCCCAAATTTTTCAAATACTTCCAGTGACCGGGGCTAATTTATTGATAGTTGGAAAGCCACAACTGTGAAAGGGATATAAACTGACCATTATACCAGACCCACGTTGGCCGATCCTTGGGCCGGGAATTTTCTCTATGATTCGTACTCGCACACCACTTTTCAAGAGCGTGAGGGCGGCTATTAGACCAGAGGGTCCAGCACCAACCTACAGATTGATGTTCAGAGTGCGAATTTCATATGACGGATATAGGTACGCACGATAAGCACTTCGGGGGATGTTGATTGGGACATGGCCACTAGATTCGATGAAGAGCAAAATGGAGGGGACCACAGCATAGGCCCAGTTTTATACCAGCCTTAGGTCCAGGCCGTTGTTATGCGTATACTCGAGCACATAATGCGACAATATCGCACACTTGGTCCTGCCGCCAGTGGACAGTTCCATTTGGGTCATAACCACAGCTACCACTGTTTCATATGCAATGAGAAACATAGCCCGTCACGTTGAATCATGAGCCACAACTCCATGGCGAGCCATCCTTTCGCAACGCCGGAGATCCGAATCCTTACAGGAAATAGTCAGCTTGGATGGGCCGCGATGTCTTGAATGTTAACCCATGCGACTAATTCTCTGCTAAAACCCCCGCTGCTTCCGCAATTTGAGTAAGTCCGTATCCCCTCCGAACATTCCTAGCCAACACAAATATGATTTTGTATTCGAGTTCTTGCTCTTTCCAAGTGTACACTAAGGCTGTTCCAGTCATCCGTTTCCGAAGCGTTCGCAGCCCCCTGACTTACGCGCAGGGAATAGGTCGGAAACTGTTGTTTCGCGAACGTTCAATAATCAAGCGGACTGTGGACAGGGTTTGGGTTTAGCGCCGATTTGACAATTGTTTGTCAACAACCACCACAACAAATCCCAGGCCCGTACGGCCCGAGTCTGCATTGTTTTGTATGGTGCGGTTCACTTAGCCACCACTACTTTTGTGCAAACATTTTGCTGGGTTCAAAAATTATCAGATTTCTTATCCCTCTTGCAAAAATGCTCCTTTTGATGAGGGGAACATATCCCCAAGAGGTATTTTTATTTGGATAAAAACTGAGCGACTTTTTTTTTTTAAACCCTCACCAATTTGGCGCATCCAGGGTCTTGCCTACGATGCTGGACCCTAATATGCCTTTTATGGCACGACTTTCCACTGCGTTAGTCACCTGAAATCCCGCCCAAATCACACATCCTGCACCTATACCCAGTTTCCTAAGCAAAATAACCTCCCGGATATTGTTTTGGGTGATTTACGGCCTTCTAAATTTCAAAATTTTCGCTAGCCAATTTGGCGTCTGCACATAAGTGGTGGTAGTTAGGTGCACGGCACCATAGAGCAAAGCAGAGCCGAAGGCCGACTTCCCATATGGGGCCCTATGCAAATTGGTGAACTGAGTGAACAACGTCATGGCCATGTTACACAGAGGGGGTTTAATTCAAATTTACGACAGGCCTGAGCACCGAAAGTTTACTCGATGAATGCGTTATTACCGCTACCTATTACCTACCTACCAGAATGGATATGCGACTACATGGATAGAATTATTATTTTTAAGCAGCAGCAAATGCTGCGCGTTCAAGCAGAATTCCCTTGAAGTATCGGTGGACTCCTTGGGTCCCTGTCACAAAGGCGCCCACCACACCGTCAGGCCGAATAATCGCGATGGAACATCCTTGGGCGACCGCAGCACCATACGCAGCGCTAGCACTTCCAGCACCATCTTCCACGACAAAATCGACGCCTTCGCCCTCCATGCCACTCTGGGTGGATCCCATGCGAGTGACAATAACAAATTGAATGGTGCCCTCGGGATAGCGCGCGAGTGATTGTACAACCTCTGCGTGTTCATTCCCTCCACTGGTCGAGAAGAGCAGGACGGTGTGATGTGCTGGGTTGAATAAATCGAACAGCCGGATAGTAGCCCTGCTAGCGGGTTTGTGTTGTACAAGACCCGGTGCGTCAGGTGCGCGGTCTCCCGCTTTCAATTTTCCATCTAGATTTCCATATGCGGTTATATGTGTACCGTCTTCGGCACCCTCAGCACCCTGTTCATCGACTACGATGGAGCTCCACCGATAGTTGACCCCCAACTGCAATAAGGTTCCATCTCTTCCCCATGTGTCTTCACCGAAATTGCTATTCGTTGCCTTGGTCAGAATTTTCGTGGTTTCGTTCAACATCTCCGCGATCACCGGGATGCGTTCTTCTGTATAAGTATCCAAAAGTGATCGTGGGGCAATACCCTTCGCTACAAGCGCGAGCTTCCATCCGAGATTGAAAGAATCCTGAATTCCAGAGTTCATTCCCTGTTGAAATGGAATCAGTGATCCAGGACAAGCGGTGGGCGAGGAAACATACTTGGCCTCCAGTAGGGCTGTGGACATGTCCTGCGTCTATACGAGCGTCAGAGTCTGCGAGTTCCACTATTTACAAATACCCACCCCCTGTAACAAAACCTCTCCCTTCCCCGAATTTGTCCACCATTCGAATATTCATTCTGTTTCGCCTCCAACATTAGTTCTTACGCGCAGCAAGAGCGTAAAAATGTTTCCTCACGTAAAGTGGGATAAGCAGACTATGTCCTTGAATTCGACACCTTCAACTCCAACATTTTTAATGAGGGATTTCCGTAACGCTTCTTGGTCTTCTGCAAGCTCCCTAGGATTAACATCTGGACCCGCCATGACAACGTTGAATAAAGAGGGAACCTCTGTTGGACGGAGACCGAGGCTGCAAAAAAAAATTAGCGCTTATTCTGAGGCATTCAAGGGATATGGCGAACTAAGTGCCCTTGAAATTGCCGATGTTATGCCAGTACTAGATGATGCATAGAATTAAACGCCAAAAAAATCAAGCATGAATTGGGCAACAGACGGATTCATCTAGATTTTCCACAAAAACATCTCCAACCAGGAGGTTCATCACTTTACGAGTCTCCCCAAGGAATGTGAGGCCAAGGGTCTTCCGGACGACGCTGTGTGCACCGTCGGCACCGATGATCCAGGAATATTTCTGGACCTCTTGGATATCGTCACTATGTTCGCCGGCACCTCGTTTGACCAGTGTCGCTTCAACATATCCCGGTTCGTCGCCCTCGTCGTTCTTCTGTGTAAATGAGACCAATTCTACACCAGATTCGACTTTACACGAATATACAGCAAGAGCTTCGTGCATGATATCACCAAGGTGGTCTTGGCCCAAAAGAATCGCACTCATCTATTTAATAAAATTTTGGGGGGTGGAAGCCGTCACATAACAATACACATACGTATGGGTTGGCGGGGGTGGGTTCTTTATGGGGCATCATTTCAAAGACTCGGGTGCTTGCAGGAGTTCCTTCGTTTGCGGGGATATACGCTTTTATTGGGGGCACAGGGATAGCAGCGTTTCGAACCGCATCTAATATCCCGAGGCGTTCGAATACCTCTAGTGTCCGGGGCTATTTCATTAGCGATTAAGGACATGTATCGTCATGAAATTGAATCAAATGCAAACCATAAGCCCAGGGCCACGTTGTCCGATTCTTGGGCCAGGAATTTTCTCGATGATTCTTACTGGTATGCCATTCTTCAAGAGCGTAAGGCCAATAATGAGGCCAGAAGGCCCAGCGCCGACCTAGTGATGATGCGACATTGTGGTCAGACGTTGCTGCTAAATTATGGATACATACAATGAGAACCCTGGGGGTTGATTGGGACATGAGTGCTTGTATTGGGTCGTACGGAATCAAGACTTTGCAGGTTCCGGTTATAAGTATGGCTTGAATCCGAGATAAGCCGACGAATGCGTAGGCGTGCGGCAGCAGCTTCCGATTGACTCGGTATTCTGGATTAAATTATGAGTCACAGGGTGGAAATGTAAATGGGCCCGGATAATCCCTGTCGTGGCTGCACCTGTCGACGAATTCCAACGAACCATCTCCGTTGATAATCAGTATGGTGGGTAGCTCTTGGGCGCGGTTCCCACATAATTCCCCCTCTGAGTGGATGTAGTTATATTTCTTGAATATTGACGAAAACTTACTCATAGTCTTGACCTGGAGATGGCCTGGATGGGTAAAGATATCGACTTGGTGCACCCCTGGGCCAAATAGGGCTGATGCCGTGCGTACAGAGTCATCAACCGCAGCAGAACGCCGGCAGACCATTTACTATTCTGGCTTGACAGGGCGATCTCCAGTAACTAGTTGGGAAAGGCCATGCCTATATCACCTCTCCCAAGGCTGCGTAGTTCAAATATATGCGTTTTGTGCGAAGCCAAAAAGCATCCGTCGTTGCGAGCGCTGTTAGGCAGGCTGTTTCAGTTACATTTCAGAGGCCAGACATCAGACCCTCACTTCAAGTTGCCCTATTTACCGCGCGTTGGTTCGCTAATTATTTGGCAATAGAACCCTTTGACTGTTGAGGAGAGTGCCCACCTAGAAGCTTGAGCTTGAATACTGCGCATCACTCTGACCTGGCAGTGGCCGCATTTGTGATGTCAACAACGTTGCGATTTCTAGCAAATTCTGGTCATCTGGAGCGCAAATAAGTCATCACATCGTCATTATGGCTGGCTGAATTGCTTATGCCAACCACTTCTTGCTTCCACCCCAACACTTTCGACTATGGACGCCTTGAACAATATTGTATGGGGGTTATTCCCGCAAAATAATTCACAGGGAACGAATGACACACATGAGAATGACCAACCTCAGGACCACGACGACGACATGCCAGCGTTGGAACCCATCAACATTCCAAACACTCAAGCATCCACGACGCAGCACAGTGCTGACGTTCAGATGCCCGCTACTCCCAGCAGAGATGAGGATATTCGGGTGAGTCGTGACACCATGCCCATTCCCCAACTGATCCCCAGCTCATTTGAATCGGAATATAATCAGGGTGACAGGGATGCAATAGAGGTTGAAATACAAGCTGTAGGAGATTCTTCTAGCGCCACTTCCTCCGGCCTCAACCAACACACAAACATGGATGGCGGTTCCGATTCACGACCCACAACTCAGCGTACGAGTAGCCGTCGTGTACGTATGGAAGAGGACGACGACGACGATAGGGATAGGCGGCATCCGTTTCACCGCATTTTTGGGCCGGACCCCGCATCCATGCGTGTCAATAGTCCTTCAATGCCTTCAGCACGAGGAAATCAGCCTACTACACCCACTTCCGTGCCACCCACAACCGAAAATATCAATCCAACTCCACCAACTACCGCACCTCCTCCGGAAAATCCTAATCCCACCCGCATCTTCGGCGGATTTGCTATTACCCTCGATTTATCGTCAGGCCAACCTGTCACAATAGACTTATCCACAGGTCATGCTATCAATGGTTTAGGCCCAGGACTTCATCCTCCCCTACCAAATAACCATGCAGGGAATATCGTCCCCCCCGGCCCCACTCAGGACCACATTCCAAATCCCGCGACTGGCTTAAACCAAAATGCGCCTCAGCTAAATCCAAACCAAATCCCCTTGCCACCACCACCATCTCTCCCAGCTCTCCTGGCCCGTCTCGGAGCGTTGGGTGCCGTCTTTAGTAATCTTGCCGAACCAGACACCGATGACCCCGAGAGAGCTGACCGGATGGTACGAGCACTAGAAGCAGTACCAGAAGGGCTTGTCAAGCGATTGGAGAGAGTCGGGGAAGGTGAACAGGGAGGCTGTGCAGTATGTTGGGAAGGCCTAGGGAGTGGGTTGGGATGGGGCGAGAATGAAGATGAAGCACAAGCACCAGGTTTGAATGAATCAGGGCCCTCGGACTTACCATCTACACCAGATTCCCCATCAACTACACCCCCTCCAACAGAGACAGAACCGCAGCCAAAGCCAAAACCCGCCCCTCTTCCAAAAATAGTTGCTCTCCCTTGCGCCCATGTCTTTCACTCGTCGTGTCTGATCCCCTGGTTCTCCAGACCAAGACAAACAACGTGCCCAACCTGTCGATTTGATATAGACCCTGAAGGTGCGACCTATGGGGGTGGAAGGCGAAGTCGCCCAACGGGAATGGGTTTCAACACGATGAATCTTGGTCCAACTCCCAACCTCGATCATCTCGGGGGTGTGCCCGGGTTCACACCGATTTCCCGCCCACCCCGACCTGGCGAAACAATTCCACCCATCCCCCCTTCTCAGCGACCGCAGGCGCAAACAGCACCCCGCTCACAAGTCGACGCGGATGCAATTGCTGCGTTGGATGGGGAGATGAGGCTAGGCATGGGGATGGACATCGATCGTGAAAATGGTGCGTCCATTCGTCTCATCGGGTTTCGAAATTACTGATCACGTTCGTAGGCACAGCAGACACCGCCAATGTCAATAACCAAAATCCAATCCCACCGGCGCCGCCTGCCCCAGCGCCCCGCCCACGGAGTCTCCTCACCATTGGGTTCGACATCATTTTCACAGGCTCTCCCTTCCCTCCTCCTGGTGCTGGCCTTCCCCGTCCGCCTACTCTCCCTGCTACAGGAAATCCCAACCCCGGTGGTTTCAATTTTGGGGGGATTTTTGCGCCCAGGGGTCCGGCGGCTGCACAAGAGACGACCGGTGGCGGACAACAGCTCGATGTAGAGTCGATAGGGAGACTGGCGCGAGAGGAGCTTCAACATAACCGTGATGGGGAGATACACGAGTGGCGTGGGGTTACCGCAGATGAAGAATTGAGGAATCTACTAGAACACGACCAGAGTTCGGATGAGGGGGAAGACGGGGACATTGTCCTGGAACAGATGATATTTACCGATGGAGATCCAAATGAACATGAAGATCATGAACCCGAGAACCAACTCCCTCCCGATGCGTCGTTACCTCAAGGGAATGGATTCCCCTTTGGGTTTGGTGGGTTCCCGCCACCTGAAGCTCCATTCGGCGGTACTCGATTCGCCAGCGGGACGGGGAGAACGATGGGCGAAGCGATGCAACAGCTATTAGGCGGTTTGAATGCTGGCAGAAACCCCGATTCTAATCCTAATCCCCCAACCAATCCCCCAACTAATCCTCAGGGAGCACCAGCAACGGTGAAGGGACACAAAACAATGAGCCGGGGGCGATGGGCGCGGCGTTTTTAGCGCAACTACTAGGTGGTATAGCACGATTCCCCCCCAGTAGAGCCGCCCCCACCCCCCAGAATCCCGATAGACCACCGACTGAGGGACAGAGGCAGGCGGGTGAGCACCCACCGCTGCCCCTGGGCAGCCGGCCCCACACCACCGACACCAGCCGATTTCCTTGCGCATCTATTTGGAGGGGGTGTACCGGTGGCTATGGGTGCTGCTCCTATGCCTCTACATCAAGACGGGGTCGCCCACAAGCTGGAGCGCGCCCTGAAGCCCGAAGGCCAAGGGAGAAGGCACTATGGACGCTTCCCCCGCCCCCAGGGCTACATTGAGGGAAAGGGTGGAGAAAAAGGAACGGGAAAAGGATGGAGGTGTTGGGATGCGTGTTGTGGCTTTGGGCCAAGCGACGAAGAACCCATTCCCAGTGGGGAGAAATCTAACAGCTCTGGAAACCCGCCGGAAAGCACAGAAAGTGCAGAAATAGATGTCCCCTCGGAGAACCCGAACGCCCTCAATCAGCTCGCCATTCGCAATGAAGTCTCACTGGGAGCTGTTTGTGGTCACAAATTCCATCCCGCATGTCTGGTTACCTCGGAGAGAATCGCGCGAAATGGATGGAGCCCGATGTCACAAAGAGCGAGATCGAGGTGCAATGCAAGGTCTGCCGAGAATCAGGGTGCGTCCTCAGGAAGAGTGGGAGGAGGGCGTAAGGGTCTTAGCTGCCATGGCATGAGCGTATTGCGGTGTGGAGAAATATCAGTGTAGTTCTAATTGTAATTGTAATATGTAAGTTCCCGCTTCGTCGTCTCTTAATTCCGCAGTATCAATTTTGCAACCTTCATTCAACGCTAATGATTGCTTTCAGAGGTCTACATTCGCTGAAATGGGTTCTGAGACCTAGGCCAATATAGCTTGGGGTGTGGGATGTGGAATGTCCTCGTCATTGCTCGAATCTCGCCGCATTCATACTATAATATTAACATCAACCTACACACCACCACAAATCCTAGAATTCCTTAGTAGTACCCACCTAGAACACTATGATAACACCCCGACAATGATAGACTTCCGAAAATTCCAACAGGACCTCAAGCTTCAAGGGATGTGAAGGGGACCACAGATACCAACGGTAACCGGCCCGTACAATGACAGCAATGTTAGGCTGGGCCATGATAAACAAATAAGTAATAAGACAATTCCATTCAAACGCAGGTCTCCCAGCTTGTAGCACTCGACTGGTCAAACAATTGATCCTTATATTTAACATCAGGCAGCCTATCGCGGACGATGGACGCGGAGACAAGCCCCGACACAAGTACCAATGCCACGTCTCAAGATTCGGGGGCTCCACTAATGAATGCAAGCGTCGGAGGCCCGTCTCGGAAGCGAACTGCTTCTCTTTCAGTCGAGATGCTACAAAATGATGCTGGCAGAAGAAAAAAGACAAAGGCTGAGGCTGAGGCTCCTAACTCCCCCGCTAATGATGTCGCGTTGGTTGAAGAGTTATCGCAGGAGCTCCAATGCGGATGCTGCTCAGAGTTGGTGTACCAGCCTGTGATCGTCTCACCTTGTCAGCATTTCTTTTGTGGAAGGTGCGGATCTCTACACCCTACCTTACCAATACTTACGTTTTTTAACGTCTAGCTGCTGCATGCTTTGGATTCGTGTAAGTTGGAGTTTTGATGATTAGATCCGCATCACCTAGATCTCTCATATTGTCACGCTAATGTGATATTTTAGAATGGGGGAAATAATTGCCCAGCATGCCGTGGTCTCTCAACGATTGTTACCCCATCCCGCCCCCTCCAAGCGATTATTGATGCCTTGCTTCGCGCCGCCCCCCATAAAGCTCGCACTGAGCGTGAACGCCAGCAGGCTGACGAAATATATAGACCAGGGCAGTCAATGCGTGTATGTTTTTCAATGTCCATGTCGGGGCTTTTAGTGATCCGAAATCTCGACAGCTTCCTGCTCCCCGGGAAATAACACCTGATCCTGACATTAACCAAAGTATTGATATAGCTCGGCCTTGTCCCCACTGCCCGTTGGGGAATCCGCATGGCTGGCGATGCCCTCAGCCCATACCGGACCCCAACGTCGACCCCACTCATGCATGGCACCTCGATGATGGTCTCCCACCAGGACACGCCCATTGTGGTAACTGGTATATATGCTATTCGTTTTGCGAATTATCCTCATATTATTTACAGCGAGAACCTCCTTGCCATTCGCGCACCAAGCACGACCAAGTGCGATTTATGCCAGGTCTCTTTTTGTGGCATTGGTGTACAAGGCCGCTGCGTGGCTGCCCCACTTCTTGCCCAACACCCCCATGGGATGTCAGACATTGGCGATTTGATACAATCACCAGAGATATACGAATGCTTTGACAGTAATTCCGTTGAAGTCGACCTCATGCTGGATTACTTGACTGCTCAGAGACTAACCCCAAGGCATATATACCGCGAGGTTGGTACTGATTACCTTGCAGCGTCGCCAAGAGTCTCAACATAATCTTCCTAGGTTGTAGCCCATATACAAACACAACCTCGAGGTTTTGCTCCTTTAATTGAACTAGATCTTTTCAGCGATATGCACCCCATTGCTACAGGAGGTGATGCGAACCCAGATGGCCCTCATAATAAGATATGCAGAGTATGTGCCGCCGAAGTGCTTCTCTGGGGTATTCGAGAATGGTGGGTTCGCGAGAGGCAGCGAGGTTTCCTGGACGAGGTCGTCATGAAGCGGAAGGATTGTCCAGACGGTAGGGCGTGCGGCCATCAGAAAGATCTTGGTATGTTTCGCCTGCACCCCAGAGTCTTACTATGCTAACCTAGACATAGCTCATGCTAAAGAATGTGAGTATTTTTGACCTACTCCTTGCTGTTACTCATTTTGTGAAGTTAACCATATTATATCACCTGCCCCATCCGCATCCGGCGGACTCGGTCCCCAGCCCCAAGACCCACCGGCCTCAAGAGCTACGACACCTCTTCCAATAACCACACACACAGCCACGAGCGCGATACCAGTCGAACATCCACTAACTGGCTCCCAATCTGTCCCACTTCAAGCTCAAGTAACTGACCCCCCCACTCCATAACATAGCAAGCTGCAATCCGATTTTAAAGTATTCCTGAAATACTGGATGTCCCGTAGGCGTCCCAGAAAGTGATAACAACTGGGATGGTATTCGTAATAAATAAACTACAGTTCAGCCTACAATGTACATTTATTCCAAGCATCATTAATCAAAGTTGGACATAGATTTAGATACCTCGCTTTCGAACACTCGTATGATCGTTTATATGGTGGATTAGAATATGAAGATTTCGGGCCTACCCCAAGAGCTATGCGTAGCCGAGCTTTGCATGGGCCCGCATCTGGGTATTGCATTGGGGGTGTATCGCTTCAACAGGTGTGGGTGGGGAGTGTCAGAGGTGGATATCGGAGTCAGTAACGAGATACGAATGAGCAGCAGAATTTTCATGCTTGCCCCGGGCTGAGTTGTCCGGAGTTGTAGCGAGCGACGTGAGCGTTGGAATGGTCAAAGCGGGCACTAGATTTTCCCATTATATGAGAAGGGGTTGGCGCTAACATCGCCCATCGTCCGCCATTTTGCATCTGAAGTCCCGCGTGGGCGGGAGATATAATTTGGATCGCCGGGGGGGACGTTACTTATAGGAGGGCTACCACCAGGCCCTACGTCTTGTGGTCGGCCATTACTTTCGTTATCCCTTTCCGGGCGGCCGCGAGAGGGTCGCTTTTGAGTGTAAGACTAATAAGTATGGATTAGTCGAAATTAACGAAGGGCATAGTTTCGGAAACCGCACCATTACAGTTTTAAGAGCGCTACCCAACACCGGTCTGTTCAGTAATTGTAAATTAGAAAGAGAGGTTGTCGTACCGGATCTGCAAGCTTCGACAACTACAAAGAGTCGCTACCTCATAAACGCCGACGGAGGTTGAGTTTGATAAGGCACGGTGCATAGCGTGCTTGACAAGGGATTCGAGGTGGTTCAGCTTATAGGTCACGGATAGTACCAGGAGTTGACTTAGGACAGCCGGCGCATGTTGTAGTGGGGTCACTAACGCCAGTGTATAAAAATATTGGATGAGAGCCAACGTGACGGGGTATGACTCCGAGAGGTTCAATGCGCGCGGCGCAAGCCGAGGATCGGAGCGCTGGCCATCTGTTATGCCGGGCAATATCGGCAAGTCGACGTGCATAGGAGATGATGGTAATGATTCTAGAGCGTTGGCAGCTGTCTGGAGGAATCTCTGTTGTTGGTCCTGGAACCAGGGCCATCTTTGCTCTAGTATTTTCCGCGAACAGCTTAATCTGCGACCATCATCACAAATAATATCAAAGTCGGTTGATAAACGTTCCTCGAGCGCTGCTAGGCCAAGCTCCTGCATTGGGATATCCAACTTGAGCGGCGGAGGTTGGTAAATGCCAAATGCTTCCAGATCAACAACCGCAACATGGTCCCAGCTAAGAAGGCGACGATTATAATCATCCACAAGGTTTCCGTTGCGGTTGCCGAATATGAGAAATTTGTTGGCCTCAGACCAAAGACAACCACGGAACCAAGAACCAGTCTCAACCGCCTTGCCTGGGTCTATCCTTGACCACGTCATACTCAAAAGATCAAGGACCCAGATTGAAAATGATTGGTAGCTATGGGCAAGGTAAGTGCCAGCAATGATGAGATGTGTCCCCAAAATTGCTCCGGTCGGGAAGCGGAGGCCGGGGGGGAAAGTTGTGCCAGACATAGCCGCAGAGCGGTCCTTGATAGTGAAATTGCCATCGGAAGGGGGGAAAATACTTCAAGCTCGCGCTTAACATCTGTGAACTATCAAATAATTAGCAGGAGAGGGGTCAAGTAGACATGCCACGCACGTTGTAGTTACTGTACAGAAAGATATCGCTAGGATATTCTTCGCTGGGGGTTACCGAATAAGGAAGGTGAATCAATGACTCTGAGGCGAGGGCTGTTGTGGGGGGTCTGTTATATTGGCTAAAACGCGCCCCAACAGGTCCGATATCTGGGGAAGGCTTGGAATCTCGATTTTCCTCGTGGGGAAGGCGCACAGATAGCTGTGATGATACTGCAACACTCCGGTATGTACCACAATGACGTGGGTAAGCGCGCCTATCGATCCATGACCTCGTAACCAGGTCATAAACGCAAATATCATCCAACCAGGTATTGAAGAAATCTTGACCCCCAATGATGAAAAGTCGGCCAGCTGTTATAGAGGACAGGTGAGCATAGCGAGCTCGTGGTACATGGTCAGTAATTGGTGATGACGACCGAGATGGCACCCAGCGCCGGGCAGAAAGATCAAAAAATCGAACATCGTTGAGTACACACAATTCTTCAGGATTAGTTGATTCAGGTTGGTTGCTCATACCACCGAATATAATCAATTGGTTATTCCCTGGAATGTCTCGGTGAGCATACTGACCCAAAACCCGATCCATGAATTTACATGCGTCAGCACTATGAAAATAGCGCGGTTTTGGAATATCGTCTTCTTGGGATACAGGTATCCTCTCCCAGTTGAAGGTTTCGAGGTCGAACATGTAAAGATCGGACACCATTCTCCGCTCTGTAACCAATCGTCCACCCTGCCAAAATTAAAGCGCTGGTACAACAAAATGCCGAGGTGCCTTACGAATAGATACATCTTTGAGCCCACTACGGTTGTTGAGGCGCCCTATTTTCCAAGATCAAATGCAGCCAGTGCATAGTTGGATGTAACATACGACGAGCTTTGAGGGTACATCCCCTGTCGTCTTGCGGCAAAATGTCGTGAGGTCGTATATGGAGTGCAACATTGCGCTCGTAGAGGTGGAGGATGATGGAGGTTGCAAAGAGAATTGTACCTGTCGGCGTCACCGCCACCACCCGCCGGAAAGAACCAAACTAAAATGATCGAGATCACTCGGCAACTACTTTATGTCATCAACAGCCAAGCTGCTGCTCACTACTCAATTAAATCGATACGCTGTCAGACATTTTATGGCCAGCATGGATCCAGTACTTCCCAGCCATCCCCTGACAAGATCAAGGTCCTACCCCACCGCCAATACTATACATCGGACCAACTCAGTCCATCCAATGTCGCTCCTTCGCCCCTCGATCAGTTTCGTTCATGGTTCACCGAGGCTGTAACGGCGGGGTAGTGAGCGAACCAGAAGCCATGTGTCTCTCCACAGCAACTACATCGGGCATACCATCAGCGAGGATCGTGCTTTTGAAGCAGGTTGACGCCCGCGGCTTTGTGTTCTTTACAAACTATACCTCTCGTAAATCAGGAGAGCTATCAGAGAATCCCCATGCTGCCCTCGCGTTTTACTGGAGGGAGGTACATCGATCTGTGCGGGTCGTTGGCAGGGTGGAGAAGGTCAGTCGGGAGGAGAGCGCAGAATACTATAATAGTCGGCCCCTCGGAAGTCGTTTGGGTGCATGGGCAAGCCGACAGAGTACTGTCGTAGGCGAAGGAGAAGTTGGAGACCGACTTCAAAAGCTTCAGATCCGATTTGGTGTCCAGGAGGGTAACCAGGAAGCCGCTGTTCCTCCCCCTGATTTCTGGGGCGGGTGGAGAATTATTCCCGAGTATGTCACAGGGCATTGGAATTGTTCCCCTTCCTTATTATCATTGCAGTGAGGTTGAATTCTGGAGCGGAAAGCCATCCCGATTGCACGATCGGGTGCGCTATCTACGAGTTAGCAGCCCCGCAGATGGCGAACAATGGAAAATTGACAGGCTAGCCCCTTGATCGTGACCACAGTGCCAACCACTTGTGGGCGGTGAAGAAAATAACACCATCAGAAGGTCGTTTCGTTTGTGAACCCATGTATCCCTTATTTCTTATGATGTTAATTTTCGGTGGCTATCAACACAGTAAAATGTCAACGAAACAGTAGTACAAACAGTCTCATTCTTCACAAGTACGGGGCATAGGGAACTATAACTCGCCCTTCGCTGCGCGCCAACAGGCCTCTGACCATTTTGTGAATGACTGCTTGGCCGCCGCCTCATCTCCTCTTACCCAATTCTGCATTGCTTCACCCTGCAGCGCACGGCCAAATGAAAATGATAGCCGAGGAAGGCGCGAAAAGGGCGAGGATGAGGGCGAGGCAGCTACTAGAGCGTTCAATGCAGCAAGGTATCCAACGGCGACAGATGATTCGAGACCGCCTGATCAGATGGTGGTTCAGCAAAACTCTAATAATAACATATTTGTTACCGACCTGATAAGAAGACCACTCCCGGCACGGCGACTGGCACAGACCGAGCGATTACGGTAGCAGTCGCCAGTGCGATTTGCTCCGCCGTAACTGTTGCTCTTGTCGGATTTTTACGACCAGGCTGCGGGAAGGAGGGTTTTATGAGGGAACCTGCCAGGGATGTATACTTCAATATGATACTATCGAGTTTTGGTGAGAATATTCACCTTCAAGAAGGATCCCATGAGCGGCACATCGAGTGTATATTAACCTGATAGCGTTTTCATGCACCTCTACGCTCCTCTCAAGGCTAGCGTCGGCTGAGAACTCAACATCGGGTTCGATAATTGGTACAAGACCCGCCTGTTGACTGATGGCTGCGAATCGAGCTAAGGTTTCTGCTTGGACCTCGAGCGAAGTTGACGACGGTAGGCCTACACTGGTGCAGGCAATCGTTACACGCCACTTCGAAAAGCGAGCACCAGCAGCACGGGCGGCTTGTAAATTAGCAAGCAGCCCGTCAAGACCTTCAACAATAAACTCGGATATTGACAGCGGGAGCGGTGCGAGTTCCCCATTAGCACGAACGCCAGGGATTATTCCCTTGTTTGTGAGGATTGGGGCGAGCCCGAAATCGAGGAGGGTTTCAGCATACATTATCACACCCGCAATATGATCTCCGGGAATGTCAATGAAGTGGGCGGAGCGATCTAAAGTAACTAACCACTAGAGATGGATGCATAGGCACACTCCCGCCACGCCTTCCTACGCTTCTTAATTTCGTCCGCAGTGGGGTTGGTTTTTTCACCAACATCACGACCTGCAGCGGCAACCAGAGTAGCTTCGATTGCATCTGGGGTTTCATCAGTGGCGTATATGCCTTTCCCTCGGGGATTAACAAGCGCGTTGGCTATGGCGATAAGTTCGGACGCGATCGATGAGGAATGGTATGACTGGAGGAACAAGCCCGGCTGAATTGCTGCCCTGTGCCCGGCTCCTGCTACTGAACCGGACACAGAGAACAGGTTCGCGGGAGAACTGGATGTATTGAGATTGGACATCACAGCAGACTTGAGCAGATACCAGTCGCCGGAAAATGGGGCAGTAACGTTCTGGCACTTGAATCATTATCTGATGTCTTGTGGCGTGGGCGTCAGCTGCTTGGTGGGATGATCCAATCGAAGAAGCACCCCCACGAGTTACTATACAATAGCGTATGTTATTTGTGGACCATGGAAAATTGGATGTCCGGCCCAATGATCCTATGTGCATGATGGCAGAGTCTTGGCGAATTTCGCCATAAGCAAGGAGTGTTCGGAAGCCGACCAATTCGCAAGAATATTATTATATAGCTTTGACCAATTGGCAAAGTATAATTTGATGTGCATTGTTATACTAGATCATGGGCGAAAAAAT
Organism: Infundibulicybe gibba; assembly: GCA_015501065.1. NCBI lineage: Eukaryota > Fungi > Basidiomycota > Agaricomycetes > Agaricales > Omphalinaceae > Infundibulicybe > Infundibulicybe gibba. Next base: position 1,133,522 of record JADNYI010000004.1, on the reverse strand, counting down.
GAGTAGTCAAGCACTTGCCCATCCGAGGGTAAAATCAAGGATGTTGCTCATGATGTCCACTTACGGACCTCCCTTTGTCCCCCGGAAATCAGATTCCTTGCGTAGATTAACATGAAGTGACGGTTATGTGAAGGTACCGCGATAGGCATCCTCAACAAGCGGCAGAGTTGTGGATAACTGTCGGGATAGGTGGTAGATCACACCGTCGGTATAGAAACGTCAAGTGATGATGCCAATGTGCGTGCGGACCACATGGGCGATATACCGGGGCTTCTTCTCGAAGGTTAAAGTATGTTTTGAATTGGATTGGCCAGGTGAATCACTAAAAATATCAAGAGCTAGGCGAAATTTGGCCTTGGGGAGTGTACCCATGGTCATAAATGATCGTTTTAATGTTACTATAGTAAACTATAGCACCCTGACCAACCTGGCTTTCCCCGGATTTATCAAACGAAACTTCAAATCGCGTTTGAATCCGAAACCCTAGCGGAAACGCAGATTACTGGGGAACCCAAGGATGACAGGCGGAGCTAAGCCTAGCATATGGCCAAAAAATCGATTTCGAACCTAGGTTGGTGAGTGTAGTAAAAACGTTCCTGCGTAAACACATGCTTCGACCCGGAGCTGCCTTCTTGTGATGACCACCACGAACTTGAATTACGCGCCTTTTATCCGAGCAACACTAGGCGCGAGATATTGCGAGTAGCATGCGGCTGTTGCATTAGGGACTCCTGTTGACGCTAACTAGGACCCGAAGGGGATATAACATGCAACAGTGGTTACTGGCGCATTGGTGGTATGCTGATGGTCGTGGGAATGTCGTCAATAATTTTGATTCCTTCCAAGGACTCGTTGAAACAACGCCAGTCTCCAACGAAATGCTCAGGCCATATGTCAAATTCCCTCGGCCGCGACCACCGCGCCAACCAAGGAAATCATTCGGCACAAGTCTACCCCGACCAGCAGCTCGCAGCCAGGAAGCAGATTCTGACTTTCGACCACCATGGGTATACACTTGGTCTAGGCTGCTCTCATACACTATAATACCAAGTATGAAACGGGCACCATAATGGCTATCTTTTTTCATTAGTTTATACTCACTTCATTTACTTAAGCCGTTGCCGTCTACTCCATCTTTTTCTATGACTTTGGGGATCGGGAGCATGTTTTTCAACCCGTGAGCCTTGTTGTTTGTTTCGTCTTTGCTGCTAACAAATATTATGCGGTAGGCTAGACGTTGGGCAGCCCAGCAGAGGGCCCTATTCTTCACTCTGTCCCCTACCGAACAAAAGACCCTTGAAGCGCATAGTTCAGAGGTGACCGAAACTCAGGCATCACCCCGAGCGCAACCTCCAACCGCGTAACTTTCCGCACATACATGAACTTGAACGCTTCCCATACCGCGCGCAGCCCTCCAAACACCATTGAAACAGCGGGATGGCTTTAGGCGTCACTGGCCATCATGATTGTATGGTTTGTCCTCAATTTCTTACCAAGCATGTATCAGGATTGGGACACAAACACAGATGACCCTATTGGATCTTATTGAATGCCACCACAGGGACTGCTCCTAAATTCATAACCTAAACTGAACGTTGACATGTTTCTATGAACTGGATGACCCTGAAGTCCTTGAATATGGGTTTGTGTCATGTTAAGAATCAACAAGGCAGACGAACCATATGGGCATCCGAGTCAGACCGGGGCTCCATGTCGTATAATGCGGTTTTACGGGTAGCGTGCGGTTGCGGTGGTGTATGGCCATCGCATGTTGTAACGGACCTTGGGCGTATCGATGTTTTTGAGGTTCGAGGGTTGGGGTTTCACCCTGATTCAATTTATACCCCGCTCATTCACCAATCCCCACTTGAAATGTTCAAGTCCAATTTAGTCGATTTCTCCAAACCCTCGCGCCATCTATTGACACGTACCAGGTGCAAATTCTATTTATGGTGTCCTGCGGTCTTTTCTGTTGACATACATGGTAACGGCATGCCATTTCATACTTACGGATTAAATATTATGGTGCATTGATGGTTGTAAAACCACCCACACCCTCCCATATAATAAGAAAAACTTGTATGGTATGGATAATAGATGAGTCCACCAAACTGAGCAATAAATGTCCCATTTAAATCCATGCATGACACCCGCATGCAGTCAAAGTGGGTGTGTAAGATGTTTGTTTGCGGTGGGGACCCTTTTAGCCAGCTACAGGGATAGAACCTAATGGTTCGTGGGTGTGGGAGACTTTCCTCAGTTTGATATTGTTCAGGCTTGTTCCGCCGGCACATTCTTGTCTTCTTTTCGGTCGCCCAACACAAAATGTCACCGGCTCACCATTCACCCGCCACTCATTTGACAGAAACATGCAGGTTGTATCAACCGTCAACATTAGGTGTCAAAGTAATCGAATTCTACCTCTCACCAGCCCTCTCATACCCTAATCGATTTTTGGCATAGGCATAGTGGAAAGACTCGATACCAGCTCGCTAACAGGGTCTGCTTCAGTGGAGAGACTCTGGGACGAAACCACCCATCGGCGAAGTCGCTTTTGAATCCACATGGGTTACGAATCCACCCTTCCCTTGAATTCGATTGTGGCCATCGGGGCTACCTCACTTCGAGTGTGGGTGGAACATGATCACTCTTAATATCCGCTGATCCCCAAGCAGAGGCCGTTATTCCGCTGCAGGTTAGTGAGGCGCGATCTATATGATCTACGTCTCAACGGTTGGTTCAGCCGTATATGTATTACTAGTCTACGAGTTTCTGATATGTTTTGATGATGAATGGTTATATGTTAGTCACTCTGTTCCATTTCTCTGATAATGAAGCTGATGTGTATTTTAGATCCACAAAACAAGATTCAGTTCAATGAAAATGGCGTATTTCACCTGTCGTTACTTCCCTCTGTTTGCGTTTCCCATATACCTGTGGGCATGGCTCGGGGACCACACACCCGTTACATGCCACCGTATTATCCACCCCCTGTACGGTTTTATGACTGTGTTTGTAAGTTGATCCAATATTTGCGGAAATACACTGGACTGAATCCACTTAGCCCTTGGCGGCGCAGCGTAAGTCATATCGTCCTCTGAATATACATGGTTAATTTTATCGCAGTTGTCATACTTATTCGGACATTCGCCTTCACTGGAAGGAGTAATATCATTCTAGGCGTCCTCTCTATCTCTTTCCTAACGGTTGCCGTGGCCGAGATCTGGTTGTTTGGGACGCGGTTTGTGGGTAGGTGGTGGGCCTGCGAATTTCTCCAAGATATTTAACGCCATACCCGTTCCCAGTTGTGGATGAGTTGTATTTGTTGCTAGGCAATTCTGGCTGCTTCGCGAATGATGCCCATGCTCAAGCTGGGAAGCCCTTTGAATACCTGAACGCTAAACCTACTGGGGTGAGACACAGATGTTACTTCGTTTACACATTCTCACCAGTTTACAGCTTGTGATGGTAGGCCTTTTGTTTAAAGCGGTCTGTGTAGACAAAATTGATGGTTGGAACTAAATATTAGCTCGGCGCATTCTTTCTGGACGTTATGATGATGGTCATGGTCGTTGTGGTTAGTTATTACATCATTTATTACCCGGGCTCACATTGGGATAGCACTGGATACGAATTGGCAGTGTTCGAGGTCGATTAGGCAGACTATTTTTGGTTCACGGTCAGTAGATAGACATCCACCCACTCACAACTGATCCGCCGGATCAGGTCTCGGCGCATTTCTTGCAATATCGGCCATGAACTTGTTTACAGCATGTTTGTATCTCAGGTGAGGAGGCTCTTCATCGTTGGGAGACTTGAATTGATTACCACCAGCGACAACCGGCAATGGGACGGTCTAGGCCTTCCGTTTGTGTTGACCCTTCCGGATATCATTGTATGTGTTCCCATTTTGAGCAGATCGTTATGTCTGATACGACTTCCTCAGGCTTGCCGACTGTATGATTGAGTTCGTTTCCTCCAACATAAGCTCACGGATTGAATATTAGGGTGCTCGCGCTACGCAAAACCGCAGTCCCCACTACAACTTTTGAGCTACGCAATCATTCAAGGCTCGTTAGAGAAGCCTTACGACATCTGAAGACGGATGAGACGACTAACTCGGACTCGAATATTGGCCTCAATGTAATACCTAGTAGAATACAATCCACATCGGCAGTGTAATTAATCGTTTATGTACTTATACATATTCAGTATTAGGTGCATCGTGGTACATGTCTAGACCCTTTGCATCCACGTTCACCATAACCATACTAACTCAAGTGCTCATGGATCAACGCGAAGGACAATCCAGCACCGCTTCCCTTAGGGCAAATCAGTCTCAAAACATAGTCGATAAATTGGCTACTATACAACGTTCCTTAGAGGAGCGGGCACAAAATTGCACCGAGGCCCATAGCGTCAGACTTACTGCGCGCCAACAAGAGGAGGAACAACATAGGGCACTGAAGGTTGCGAGGGATGAAGCGCTAGCAAAGCAACTTGCGGATATATCGGAAAGCCGTGAGCAGCGTGTTCGTGGTGAAGATTCCCAAGGTGATAGCAATATCTGACATTTTGACATTGCCTTAATAATCCCTGTATGACCCTCCCCATAGATAACTTTAGACGCGATGAATTGCTTCAACTGATCCGGGACAATCATGCAACCCGCCTCAATGAGATGGCTTCCGTTGTTGAAGGTGAAAGTCGGTCAGAGCGGCGTAATTAAATATTACGTTAATATGGATCATAGAGAATATTAGGTATCAAAGGCAGGAGTTTGCTAAGTTGATCCACACAATACGAAATCGAAGATTGTGAATTTCTGCCTGGGGTTACGGGAGCGATGGCCTACAGGGCGCGGAAGAGTTGTACGATACTAGTCATAGCATGTTACATGGTATTGCCGGGAAGATATATATTATTTCGTGTTCACATAAATATTCCCAGTGCATTCAAGTTTCCGCTTGCGTCCAAGAGGTCTAGGGGGCTGGTTAGCGGATGTGCAATTAAACATCGTAGAACCCCTACTGTAATATGAACCTTGTTCTTGTCTCTGCGGAAATACAAAGTATCGCGTCAGTCCTGTCATATCACCAGTTACGACACCACGCACAAAAAATGCAAACCACGAGTAGCCTTGTATCCAATCTAATGTATCCATGTAATGGATGGTCGAGTTCAAAAAATCTGTGACCTCTTGGAAGATAATGAATTTGAGAAAATGCGCGAGAAATTGGTGACGGACCTGCATCAACGGCAGAGGTGGTGGCAAACTCGGTGACCCAAAGTGGGTACGAAGGAAACTGGCCATGCATTTGCCAAATATAATCATAGAAATTTCCAATTCCAGTCCCATACCTATAACTAGTTGGCCATTGTGCGTTGGTAGATTCGAGATTACTCACCAGTGAAACGGGATGAAATCAATAGTGCAACCTGTACAAGCCTCGAGGAACGCCGCCAGCCAAGGGCGGCCGCTGGGGGCATTAGTTACACTGGGTGCGCCAAGTTTGATGCCATAAGCAGCGAGGGGCTGTATATATTGCTTCCACAGCTGTGCGGCGTAGGTTGCATTGATATTTGACTGAGAGGCGAAATCGGGTTCATTGAACCCCTGTAAATGGTGCGTTAGTGGCCGGACGAAGGTCCAAGGAGATGTAGCTGAATTACCAGGATCCTTGTTGCTCCTTGAGCCCTGACCAGCGAAATAAAATCTTGGATACCGGATACCCCCCATTGCATAGGAATATATTCAATCTTGGATTGGGCTAGGTACGCAGGAGGGGATTGACCCCAGTCATACAACCAAGAAATCTGGCTGGCACTGGTGTTGACCTTCTTGATGTCGTTAGGATTGTCTCCTTCTGCGAAACATAGCCCCCTCTTTGGATTCTTAGCCGCCCGAACCGATGCCGAGACTAGGAGAATAAATATGCTTGAAGAAAATAGACGGGAAAACATAGTGGGTGGTGGGAGTGAGAATCTATACGCTGAACATATCTTTTAAATCGCAAGGAGACCTGTGGGGTGTCTTGAAGCCTTCGCGCTTCGATTTAGATGATAGCACATTGTCCAAGATATCAGCAGAAAGGGTCACGCCGTCAATACCGCCAGTCCACCGCAGAGCACGATCTTTTTCGAGACAGGAGGACCATATGCCGCTGATCAGGTTCGTGAGGTCTTGAGGGTCAAACGGGGCTTTCGGAAATTGGAGCGGTCATGGCGATACCAAATCACTGGATACCCATGGTTAATTATTGGGATCGGCGAAGCAGCGGGCCAGAAAAGCTACTTGGATTTGAATGCCATTTGGGGGGGAATCCGGGATTTCATCTGTAAAATTTCCAGAGGGACTCACTAATGGCCGTGCCAGGTGACATTCAGCAGCAGCCTCTTGGTAATCGTGCATGCGACCAGAGGACGACGCCATTGGGTGTTTCTCCTGAGATGGCTTTACAGTTACCCCTCGCATGTGCAATTTTCTTGAAACATCCATTGAGACATCAGCTTGATTTCGGCAGGTTATAGGGTAGGATCATGAGAACCCAGGTAGTACCTGGTGGAAGCTTGTCCCTGCTGGATAGGTCAGCTACCTAAAATTTGATCAGCAGTTCAAGTTGAGGACTTCGGAGTATTTAGTGGTTTGATTGGTTCTTTACATGATGTCACGCCGGACCCGGGGTTCTTGGCTCACTGGTCTCGGAATGCCATACAGAACTAATTCAGAACAACACATTTGAAAACCCAACTTTTTCATCAACCTCCAAGATCATCCACCCGGGCCGTGGCAACAGCTGGTTGATTGTTTTCCATTTCACCTCGGTCGTATGTGCGAGCCTCAGACTCGGACTTGGCCAAGACGGTGATATCGGATTCATTGCAAGTCGTTCAGACTACCGATTCCATTTCACTTGAGGATCCTCACCCGGAAAACACCGCCCGCATCATAGTCGCAGTAAATGTTCCAATGCCATCTCCCTACTATCTACCATGGCGTTTCCCATACCAAGATTTTTTGAAAGACATAAAAGCCATCCAAATGCAACTCTTGTATCAGTGAATCAACTGCGATGATGTTCCCCTCAGCGCTTGTACCCATTCTGACTGCCCTGACATTATCCGGAACTGCCAACGCGTGGTTTCGGATTGCGTGTACTGACCCTCTCGTGCAGGGTATAGTTCAATCTCTTCTCGTCTGGTCGTCGAAATCTGAATTTTGGATCAGAGCGAGTGGATCCCATCGTCTCCCCCAACAGTACTCCGTCGAATCATGTGCATGTATGTCTCGTCCTAATTATGGTCACACTTCAATCATCTAAATTACATAGACCGTGCACGGAGCGAGCAGTTGGTGTAGTTTTCTATAGAAATTGCAGCACTGACTACCGCCAAATAGATTTCAACCCAAACAGCACGTACAATTCGCTGCGCGCCTCGAAATGCACGTCCTGTTTGGTGACCCAGGTGAGACATGTCCGGTCATAAACGTAAATAGACAATCTGACAACGATTATCCAGGATTTGTCCAACTATTGTACGATACTTGAATACGCCATTATTTGGGATTAATTTGTGTGGTAGGGTTCCCCAAACTATATTTCCAAGATCCAAAGACGAAGCTGTTCGAGGCAGTTGCCAATGGAGGTAAAGCAATCCCCGCCTTGATAAATGGGTTATCATCATTTATCTTTGTCGGTCAATAGGGCTTCTCGTCTATTACCAGAATAGGGGTACTGGGGATGTTGTCAATGGAGGCCCTGGCCTCAAAGCCTTCCCACCGGGCTTCAGAATGCTTACTGGCAATCCGGCGGCGCGCTCCAAGAAGTAGTCACAGGGGTTGATCAAGGAAGATATTTTTCTTATGATTTTTTCGCCTAGATATCCTCCCCTGGAGGGCTCGCAGGCAGAACTCAGGGAACGTGCCGTGGGATACGCGTGTTTGCGGTACCCCAACTACCCACAATTCGACGGTGAGCAGTCTCAATGCATTGAGTATCTCTAATAATTTAATTATCATCCCAGGGAACGGTTTCCCGAATACTGACTGTGAAGCCGGTAATCGCATCCCAGCTCCGCATATCCTGAGATTGACGTAAGGTACTTAGGTTTGAATGCGAGATTACACATGCCAGGTAACCATATCTAATCATTTGAATTCACCCTATTCAACCTCAATCTACTACCACAGCGTGTTGGAACGGAGTGGTGCGCCCCAGTCACGATTATTCCTCGGCTACGCATTCACATATTCCAGGACCTCGACTCTCCAGATCATATGTCCCACACAGCTTTCCTCTCTGGTTTGGACAATGGAGAATGTCCATCAACGCACCCCGTCCCACTTATGAAATTATTCTATGAAGTTGGTATTAGATTATTCAAATCCCTACAGTTAAGTGACGGGAGATTGAACAATTAACTTGTCTAGATTACTTGGAACGTCCACGACTTTGCTAGCAGGTGGACCCCTGGAAAGGACAAGTGGCCGTTTGTCTACGCTACGGGGTAACTATTATTGTGGAGCGGACCAGACTTTTCATTGAGCCTTTTACTAGCGACCCAACTGGATACTCTTGGCATGGAGACTTCCAAAATGGGTGGGACACCAATGCACTACAAAATGCGATTGACAAATGCAACAACCCGAACGACCAAACCTGGAACGGTGAGATATCATTTTAAAATAGCCACCACGATAATGTTCTGATGCCGGTACTAGGAGTCACGGAGGCCTGCTCGTTCCTTACTGTGGTCAAGGCACCAGTCGCAAACACTTGCAAAATTGCACCGGTTGTCAACGAAGTAGTTAACGGGACGCTCCAGAGACTCCCTGGGTATGTGCATTAAACTGCCTGCCTAAATTGCAAGGATTGATACTCACAATGTGGATGATTTCAGGTGTAACCCCATCCAAGCTGGCCCTGGAGATGCCACATTATATTCTTCGTCAAACTGTCCAATCTAGCCCCGAACGCGAGTCTATAGTTCTTAAGTTAGCGGGCTGTATATGTGTAACGCGAGTAACGCGATTTTACTTGATCTACTTGATTTCCCCTTCCCATATCAGTGAATTTGATTACTTACTTTGGTAGTGACTTGAGAGTCTCAGGACGAAGCCGCGAAGCTAGATAATCCGCTTTATGCTTGGCGGTACATGCAGTCATCCACCGGTCCTTTGAACGCCTCCACTCCTTTGAACACTTAGGCAAAAGCTTCCTCAAATCGCAACCGATCTTTATATGGGCCGGTAGATATGTTCATATGATAAGTACCTAAGTATTAGAATAACTACTTTGGCCATTGTTTTCTCCAGTGCTGTGATCGTCGGGAACCATATGCCGTTAATCAGACTCGTGAGGTTTGAGGCCTTGAGGGGCTAAACGGAGTTTTCGAGAACTGGAGACCCAGATGGTCACGGCGATACCAAATTGCTGGAGTTAATGGTTAATGGTTTAGATCAATTATTAGGGTTAGTGAAGGAGCAAGAGCTAGGAAAAGCTAATTGGATTTGGAAGCTATTTGAGGGGAATCCGGGATTTCACCCGTAAATTTTCCAGAGTTACTCACCAATGGCCGTACCAGGTGACGGTCGCATGCGATCAAAGAACTACGCCGTCGGGGGCCTCTCTTGAGGTGGTCTTACCCCCCACATGTGCAGTTTCCATAAGACATCATTGGAACCATCAGCTTGATTTCAGCGGGTTATAGGGTAGGATCATGAGAACCCAAATACCTGGTGGAAGGTCCCTGTTGGATGGTCAGCTACCTAAAATGTGACCAGCAGTTGTCAACGACTTCGGAGTATTTGATTGCTTCTTGATGATGTGACACAGGGTTCAACTTGGTTCATCTGCTTGGCCATCAAGTCAGTATGGTTGGAATGCTATACAGAACTAATTCAAAGCAACGCACTTGAAAATCCAACTTTTCATCAACCTCCAAGGTTATCCACTCGGGCCGTAGCAACAGCTGGTCGATCGTTTTCACCTCGGTCGCATGTGCAAACTTCAGACTTTGACTTGGCTATGACGGTGGTATCGGATTCACTCCAAATTACCGATTTCTCACCCGGGGAACCCTATTCGGAAAACACCACGCGCACCGTAGTCGCAGTGAATATCCTGATGCCAGCCCCTACTATCCACCATGGCGTTTCCTATTTTAGGATCCCTCGAAAGACATAAAAACCATCCAAATGCAACTCTTGTATCAGGAAATCAACTGCGATGATGTTCCCCTCAGCCCTCGTATCCATTCTGACTGCCCTGGCATTATCTGGAACTGCCAACGCGTGGTTTCGAGTAGCATGCACTGACCCTCTCGTGCAGGGTATAGTTCAATCTCTTCTCGTCCGGTCGTCGAAATCTGAATTTTGGGCCAGAACGAGTGGACCCCATCATCTCCCCCAACACTACTCCGTCGAATCATGTACATGTATGTCTCATCTTGATTATGGTCGCTCAAACCTCAATCATCTGAATTACATAGACCGTGCACGGGGCGAGCAGTCAGTAGAATTTTCCGCAGACATTGCCAGTATTGACTATCGCCAAATAGATTTCAACGCAAACAGCACATTCAATTCGCTACGTGCCTCGAAATGCACGTCCTGTTTGGTGACCCAGGTGAGCATATCTGGTCATAAATGTGAATAGACAATCTGACCGCCATTATGCAGGACTTGTCCAATTATTGTATGATATTTGAATATCCTGCTATCTGAGATTAATCATTTGTGCGTTAGGGTTCCCCAAATTATATTTCCAAGATCCACAGACGAAGCTGTTCGAGCCAGTCAGCAATGGAGGTAAAACAATCTCTGCCATGATAAATGAATTATTATTGATATCTGTCGTCAATACTATAGGGCTTCTCGTCTATTACCAGAACAGGGGTGATGGAGATGTTGCCAATGGAGGCCCTGGCCTCAAGGCCTTCCCACCAGGCTTCAAGATGCTTAGCGGCAATCCAACAGCACGCTCCAAAAAGTAATCGCAAAGGTTAATCAACAACAAAAAAAATCTTATATATTTCACCCAGATATCCTCGCCTGGAGGGCTCGCAAGGAGAGCTCAGGGAACGTGCTGTGGAATACGCATGTTTACGGTACCCAAGTAACGCAGGATACAATGGTGAGAAGTTCCAATGAATTAGGTATCTCAAATAATTTAATCGTCCCAGGGAACGGTTTTCCTACCACTGATTGTGAAGCTGGTAATTTCATCTCAGCTTCGTGTATTCTGAGGTTAACGTAAGGTACTTAGGTTTGAACGCAAGAATACACATGCCAGGTAACCATCATGATATTCAACCATTTGAATCCTTGTTCAACCTCAACCTGCCACAGCGTGTTGGAATGGTGTGGTGCGCTTTATCCGCGATTATTTATTGATTATGCATTTACAAATTCCAGGATCTCGACTCCCCAGATCATATGTCCCACACAGCCTACCTCTCTGGCTTGGACAACGGAAAATGTCCATCAACGCACCCCGTCCCACTGATGAAATTATTCTATGAAGTTGGTATTATATTATATAAATCCTTGCAGACAATTGACCTTGTCTAGATTACTTGGAACGTCCATGACTTCGCTAGCAGGTGGACCCCTGGAAGGGACAAGTGGCCATTCGTCTATGCTACAGGGTACTGTCATCGTGAAGCAGACAAAATATTCTGCTGACCCATTTCATAGCGACCCAACTGGATATTCCTGGCATGGGGACTTCCAGAATGGGTGGGACACCAATGCACTACAGAATGCGATTAACAGATGCGACAATCCGAACGATGAAACCGGATCTGGTGAGATATCATTTTAGGCACCGCGATAATGTCCTGACGCTAAGATCGGCGATCTTAGGGAAAACGGAGGCCTGCTCATTCCTTACTGTGGTCCAGGCATCAGTTGCAAATACTTGCAAAATTTCACCGGTTGTCAACGAAGTTATTGACGGAAAGCTCCAAAGACTTCCCGGGTACGTGCATTAAACTGCCTGGCTGATCCGCAAGGATTTATATTCATGGTGTGGATGATTTTAGGTGTAACCCCATCCAAGCTGGCCCTGGAGATGCCACATTATATTCTTCGTCAAACTGTCCAATCTAGTTTCGAATGCGAGCCTCTTAGTGGATTGTATATGCAGCTGTGTATTCAAGTTCAATTGTCATGTGTAATGTGATTTTATTTGATCTATTTGTGACCCATTCCCATACGATCTTTCTGTGAATTTGACTACCCTGATAGTGATTCGGGAATCTGAAGACGGAGCCGGGGGTCAGAGAATCTATTAGGCCCGGATTTTAGGGCTTTATGCTTAGTGGTGCATAATATACCCAAATGACCTCTAGGAGAACATGACCGCAGAACTCAACATTCAGTACCCAGCCTCCGAGTCGCGATCCCACCCAGGCTGATCCTACGATGAATCATGCTTTGTGTCGAGCTAGTTGTGTCGGTGCGGCCAAGCTCCTGTAATCCTAATAACCGACAAGGAAGCTCTCGTCAAATAGTCAAATACAGCGCACGTGTAGTTTATATTTTTGCCGGATTTCAATTTGGAATTAATCCCAGTGGTGCACTCAGATTCCTTCAAACTGCCGTTGTATATCATTCCCGCGCATTAGTATGGAGAGGTCTATAAAGCCCCCGTTAATAATCCCCTCTACTATTTTTCCACCTCCATTCTTTCCTCCGTCATTTAAGATCTCGGATGCGGCACCACTGGCTAAACAACGACGTATTTCGTCCACTAACTGACAACTTTAGCCCACGTTTCACTCTTCACTCAACTTTGATAATCCAGAAAAAGTCAGGATTCTGCGTTTCGGTTGTGGGATGCCTGGTCGCAGCTTGAAGACCGCTATGCTCGAGGACTGGGTGGGGGTGTTGTTGGCCCGGCAGCACAAGAGATCGCAAAGGATCGTGGTGTGATTAGGACAATGGAAGTTTGGAAGTTTAGCCGGAGGGAGGGCGAGGAGGTGGACACAGGATCTACATGTTAAATAACAATATAAACAAGGGGCTTGTGACATGTCTTGAAGCATTCGCGCTTCGATTTAGATGATAAGATATGATTCAAGACACCACCAGCTCGCCGCATAAACAAAATCTTCTCCAAGACGGGGGGTCCGAGACCATATGCTGTTAATCAGACTTGTGAAGCTTTCAAAAACAGGAAATGGTCACGGCTAATCGCGATACCGATGGTTCAGATCAATTATTAGGATTAGTGAAGAAGCAAGCCAGAAAAAGCTACTTGGATTTGGATGCTATTTGAGGGGGAATCCGGGATTTCATCTGTAAATTTTCTAGAGGAACGGCCGTGCCAGGTGACAGTCGCATGCAGTCAGACGCCATCGAGGGTTTCTCCTGAGGTGGCCTTACCCCCACATATGCAATTTTCTTGAGACATCCATTGGGGGACCATCAACTTGATTCTGGCGGGTTGTTGGGTAGGCGGCCTAAGATCATGAGAACCCAAATACCTGATGGAAGGTCCCTGCTGGATGGGTCAGCTACCCAAAATTTGATCAGCAGTTGTTGAAGGCTTCGAATTCGGAGTATTTAGTGATTCCTCATGATGTCATGGACCCGGGGTTCTTGGTTCATGTGCCTGGCCAATTGGAACTAAGTAGTTCAGAGCAACACATTTGAAAATCCAACTTTTCATCAACCTCCAAGATTATCCCTCGGACCGTGGCAGCGACTGGTTGATCGCCTCGGTCGCACGCGCGAACCTCAGATCTCAGACCTGAACTTGGCTAGGACGGCGGTATCGGATCCCTTGCAAGTTGCCAATTTCATTTCACTTGAGATCCCCATCCGAAAAACACCACGCGCATCATGGTTGCAGTAAATATCTCAATGCTACCCCCCTAGTCCTACCTACCATCGCGTTTCCCAGTTTAGGATCCCTCGAAAGACATAAAAACCATCCAAATGCAACTCTGGTATCAATAAATCAACTGCGATGATGTTCCCCTCAGCCCTCGTATCCATTCTGACTGCCCTGGCATTGTCCGGAACTGCCAACGCGTGGTTTCGAGTAGCATGCACTGACCCTCTCGTGCAGGGTATAGTTCAATCTCTTCTCGTCCGGTCGTCGAAATCTGAATTTTGGGCCAGAACGAGTGGACCCCATCATCTCCCCCAACACTACTCCGTCGAATCATGTACATGTATGTCTCGCCCTAATTATGGTGCTCAAACTCAATCATCTAATTACATAGACCGTGCACGGGGCGAGCAGTCAGTATAGTTTTCCGCGGACATTGCCAGTATTGACTGCGCCAAATAGATTTCAACGCAAACAGCACATTCAATTCGCTCGTGCCTCGAAATGCACGTCCTGTTTGGTGACCCAGGTGAGGCATATCTGGTCATAAATGTGAATAGACAATCTGACCGCCATTATGCAGGACTTGTCCAATTATTGTATGATATTTGAATATCATGCTATCTGAGATTAATCATTTGTGTGATAGGGTTCCCCAAATTATATTTCCAAGATCCACAGACGAAGCTGTTCGAGCCAGTCAGCAATGGAGGTAAAACAATCCTCATCTTGACAAATGAGTTATCATCATTTATCTCTGTTGGTCAATAGGGCTTCTCGTCTATTACCAGAACAGGGGTGATGGAGATGTTATCAACGGAGGCCCTGGCCTCAAGGCCTTCCCAGCAGGCTTCAAGATGCTCACTGGAAATCCAACAGCGCGCTCCAAAAAGTAATTACAGAGGTTAATCAAGATACTTTTTTTCTTATACTTTTCGCCCAGATATACTCCCCTAGAGGGCTCACAGGGAGAGCTCAGGGAACGTGCTGTGGGATTCTCGTGTTTGCGGTACCCTAATAATGCAGGATACGACGGTGAGCCTTAATGTATTGGGCATCTCTAGTAGTTTAATTGTCCCAGGGTACGGTTTTCCGACTACCGACTGTGAAGCCGGTAATTACATCTCAGCTTCGTGTATGCTGAGGTTAACGTAAGGCGTTTAGGTTTGAATGCGAGATTACACATGCCAGGTAACCAAATTTAACCATTTGAATCCGCCCTATTTAACCCCAACCTGCCACAGCGTGTTGGAACGGTGTGGTACGCCCTATTCACGATTATTCCTCAGCGGCTATGTATTCACACATTCCAGGATCTCGACTCCCCAGATCATATGTCTCACACCGCTTACCTCTCTGGCTTGGACAACGGAAAATGTCCATCAACACACCCCGTCCCACTGATGAAATTATTCTACGAAGTTGGTATTATATTATATAAATCCTTGCAGACAATTGATCTTGTCTAGATTACTTGGAACGTCCATGACTTCGCTAGCAGGTGGACCCCTGGAAGGGACAAGTGGCCATTCGTCTACGCTACGGGGTACTGTTATTGTGAAGCAGACAAAATATTCTGTTGACCCATTTCCTAGCGACCCAACTGGATATTCCTGGCATGGGGACTTCCAGAATGGGTGGGACACCAATGCACTACAGAATGCGATTAACAGATGCAACAACCCGAACGACCAAACCATAAATGGCGAGATCATTTTAAAATAGGCATCACAATAATGTTCTGATGCTGATATTAGGAGTCACGGAGGCCTGTTCGTTCCTTACTGTGCTCCAGGCATCGGTCGCAAATACTTGCAAAATTTCGCCAATTGTCAATGAAGTTATTGACGGAAAGCTCCAGAGACTTCCTGGGTACGTGCATTAAACCGGCTGCCTAAACTGCAAGGATTGGTATTCACGGTGCGGATAATTTCAGGTGTAACCCCATCCAAGCTGGCCCTGGAGATGCCACATTATATTCTTCGTCAAACTGTCCAATCTAGTTTTGAATGCGAGCCTATAGCTTGTATGTGCAGTCGTGTATTCGAGGTTCAATTGTCATGTGTAACACAATTTTATTTGATCTATTTGACTTGTCCCATGCGTTTCGGTGAATTTGACTTGCCAGCCTGTGGAGGGCGACAAAACACCTTGCTTATTGCAAGCTCCGAGTCGTAACGGAGCTACTCTAAGACTATATTATTCCATGAGGCCCGGATTTAGGGCTTTATGCTAAGCGGTACCAAACAGCCCCTAGGGACACGACCGCGAAGCTCGACGCTCAGCGCTCACTGCTCAGCTTAGACCAGTGTGATTCTAATAATAGTGTGTCGGGAAGCTCTTGTCAAACAGCGACAACACTTGTGCACGTGCAGTTCACATTGTGCTATCCGCCGGATTTCAATTTGGGTCCTGGGATTAATCCCAAAGGTGTCCTCAGATTCCTTTCAACCGTTGTTGTAGATTATCCCGCGCATTGGTATGGAGGGGACCATCAAACCCCCGTTAATAACTCCCTCCATTTCTCCTCCTCCACCTCCTCCACCTTCATTCTTTCCACTGCCATTTAAGATCTCAGACGCGGCACCACCAGCTAAACGACGACGCATCTCGTCCGCTAACAGACAGCTTCAGCCCACGTCTCACTCTTCACTCAACTTTGACGATCCAGTATACTTTGAAAAAGCCAGAGAAGATTCCGCGTTTCGGTTGTGGGATGCCTGGTCGCAGCTTGAAGACCGCTACGCTCGAGGACTGGACGAGGATGATATTATCGACCTGGAAGCACAAGAGATTGTGAAGGATCGTGGCGTGATCAGGGGAGTCAAGAAACAATGGAAGTTTGGGTGTTTGGTTGAAGGGGAGGGCGAGGAGGAGGAGGACACGGATGATCTTGATGCGATCTCTGACAAGTCGAGTGGGGAAGAGGGGAACCCTTTAACTGAAAGATTTAGACATGTGCCACCGGTGACGGAAATGGACCCAGCTGATGCGGAGGACCTGAAACGATTTTTGGAAGCGGAAAGACGAAGGAAAGAATCATGTCCAGGAGGGGCCGAGGATAGTGAGGAATCCGAGCATGAGCGCGTCCCCTTGGCCCAAAATGTGGACCATGATAGCCAGCTCCCGAGCGATCCGGTTAGAGTCGAAGCCCCAGGACAGGAAAGTCCCACTCGCAATGCCTCCCCTGGGAAACGCGCCCAGCAACTGAGGCATGAAAAAGGGGCCAAATCTACGACACCAGACGATAACCCTCCTTACTATGTTGATTCTGGGTCTGAAGACGAACTCGAAGTTAACTGGAAGCTCGATGAAGCGAGTGTTGTTTACCGCGTCCGCAAAGTCGAAGATTCCGATGACAGCGATATCGAAGTAATAGGTCCCCCAACTAAAATCTTGTCAGGCTCTGGTATCCCCAAACCGAATTTCCCCAGGCATCTCCAAACACAATTGCATACGCCTCCACAGTCCCAGGTGTCACTTTCTTCTGCTACTCCTTCAGACGATATTTTCAGCACATTTCAGTCATCATCCCTACCCCCATCTTCTCCTCCACCCTCGTCACCACCCCCATCATCACCCCTTCCATCCTCTACCCTCCCTTCCCCCACAAAGCCACTTTCCATCGTACGTTCCAGGTTACAATATCCTATGCTCAGTCGATCCAGTCCATCATCTCACGCAAGCACATCTCGTACTCAACTCGCTCCCATCCCTCGCCTAGATTTATCGAAACTTCAATCAAAGGCGAACCCCTCTAGCTCGAAACCCAAGACACCCGACAACCGCGAGCGGGATCGTGGCGTGTTGCCATCTATTACTGGGTCCACACCTAATATATCCTCATACCATCGGGCCAAGTCAATGACGGTGGAGGTGGTGCTTGATCGACGCCCGACCCCGAAGTCCAGTCCACCTCGGGCTTCTTCCTCCGTCAAGTCTGCAATAACCAAAACCTCAGCAAAGAAACGGCCCAAAAGCCAAAATAGGGAACACAAAACTAATCCCCAGCCTACATTGACCGATGTAGAGGACCAACTTGGCGAAAGTGACGGGTCGCTGACCATCAGGTCACCTCTATGTTCGCCTCAAAAACTTGCGCCTATCCCCCTCAAGACTGCTGCACCAAGAGCAGGAGCAAGAAACATGGCGCCCAGCGGCCCGTCTCGGCTTCCTGAGCCACCGCCTCTGTCAAGAGCGAATAAACGAAAGCGCGCCATCTCGATCTCGTCTTCGGGTTCAGAGCGCGAAGAAGCACCTGGTCAGCCCTTGTCGGCTCGTCCTGTCTTTCTCCGTCCCAGGAAACAAGACGATGTTTGTGAAAGCGAGGATACATCAGGCTACACTAGTGGTGAGCCTAAGTTTTTTGTTCCGTGCTTGATTTTTATTGATATTGCCCGTTACCACCAGAGGTGGAAACATACCGAGAACCAAGCCGAAGAGCAAAATCCAGGCCAAGATCAAGGCATCGCTCACCAGACCGTCGCCATCGACGATCACAGGTCGCCCCACTACCACGCCCCCAAGCGGAATTTATCATTTCGCAGGTGGTGCACCAACTGTCGGCTCTCTTTGGCGACACGAACAAGCACCATCGTCGCTCGGACTCCGTGCACCATACCCCATCCCATCGTCCCCATTCTCATCCACAATCTTCAGATCCCGGATTTTCAATCGCGACATCACCACCAGCCTCCCCCGAGCCATCATCGCCGGTTACTGGGATTGAGCGTCGCAAATCGTTGGTTAGCCGAAGCCAGTCCCGCGGGAGAAGGGTTTCATTTAAACTTGATCGTCCAGACCCGGGGGGCAGCTCGGTGGAGGAAAATACCGAAGACGCCAGTCTCCGGAGCCACCTCCATCCAACAGGGAAAACGCCTCAAGGCAAGACACATCAACTCACCAAACAAATTCATAGGAACAGGGAGCAAAGCGATAGCGCGGAAGCTTCAGGTTCACTTGATACCCAACCAACAAACCGGGGGCGAAAAACTACGAGGGGTCAGACTCCCGGGCCTCCTATCACTAGGAAAAAACGAGGGCCATGAACCAACAGAAGTCGTTGGTCAGGTGTAGGATACGTTGTGTTAGGGATATATACAAATTATAGCTATTATTATTGCGCTTTCCATTTACTTAGTCTGCTCAAGCATTATCCAATAAAATTAATGCGAGCCCGAACAGTTCTGGTTAATATTGGTTGTATTCCTTTCAAGTTGGGATAACCAAGACTGGCAGGCGGCCACAGGCCTGTGACGTCAACTTCAACGATCTGATAATTTTTTTTGTAGATAGTGCCAACTCGAATGCACAAGCTCTACTCAGTGCATACACATTCAGGCCTTTACCGTTAACAAGCATGAATCGCCACCAAGAGGGTTTTAATGCAAAGGCAAGGCAGTCTACGGCTGGATCGCGGAAGAAGGGTAAGCGGCAGAAGAAAACCAGAACTGAAGAAAATCTGGTTGATGTTAGCGACCCCAATGTATCTATCCACATACCGAAAACGAAGGCCGAGAAAGATCAGGAGCGTAAAGAAAAACTCAAGCATGAGGTAGGTGTCCCATTATTATTGAGGCATTCATATACTTATCGCAGGTAGATTGCGAGCCAGTCAGAATCGAAATGGAATAGCAAAAAAAGGCGAAGATTGGATAAATATATCGTGCGTGCCGCCTCCGGGTTAATAGTGGGTATTCATGGGTATTTGGACAGGAAAAAAAACTAAAAGACGAAGAACGGGTGCTGATTTTTGAGAAACTTTCGTGGGTCGTCCTCCACCTTGACTCTCGTTGTTGTGACATCTCTCAGACAGAGCCAGGCGGAGCTACCTACAACCTTGCATCTCCACTCTTCATCAACTCTTGGGACTGGGAGGGTAACGGATCACCATGAACGTCGAGCGCGGGAAGAGGATAAAGAGGTCAGGCGTGCCCTCGACGGCCGGAACAATAAGCGGAAACGTCAAGATGATTCATTCGCCGTGACCATTCCGGACGACGAAGATGAAAGCGACGACGGTGCTATGTCACTAAAACAGGCTCATTTCCGCGAAAATAAGGAAGAAATGAGCGCTCAAGAGGATGAGCCATCGACCACCCCTGGGAATGCCCTGTTGGACAAAAAATCCTCCATCGGCAGCGCCCTTCAGAAGAATCTGAATGGTACTGCTATGGTCACAAAGATGGCCACGAAGAAACAGGTTGGTCGGCTTTAGACTCGAACTATTAATTAGATACATCGTTTCAAACCTCCTTGATAGAAATCCCTCAAACACTGGAAAGGCATTACGGAAGCACCTGCTGGAAGCGGCGCTGAAGACTCAGAAACATCTTTCGACAGCTCTGACTCTGAGAATGATAGCCCTGGTGAAGAAGATGATTCGGGCGCCCCCCACGGAAACTCCTCGGAAAATGAAAGAGACTTGCAGGAGAAATCAAAACCTCCAGGGAAAAAACTTGGTTTCAAAGAGTGGGCAATGAACCAACTGAGTGCTGCTAAAGGTTTCAGCGCCCCCTCCCCTTGACTGGTCCAGAGCCCCCGCCCCCGTTAGTTTCAAGTAAACCACCTCGGCCTCGGCTGACTGAAATGCGAGGTCCTTTGGGCGAGGATCTCCAGTTACCTTCAACTGGTTTCGCATCCGCTTTTGTGCCCAATACCAACAGGATCAATTCTATCAGTGTTTTGAGACCATCAGAGGTCCAAGAAGCCCGGATACTCCTCCCAATCATTACGGAGGAGCAAGTCATAATGGAAACGGTTCTCCTAAACCCCGTGGTTATCATTTGTGGTGAAACAGGCAGCGGGAAAACTACACAAGTGCCTCAATTCCTCTACGAAGCTGGGTTTGGAACACCTGGTAGTGGTAGGTAATCGCTTACGTTCTAATACTTTTTCTAAACCTCGCACTAGATAACCCAGGAATTATTGGGGTCACTCAGCCTCGTAGGGTAGCGGCCATGTCTATGGCGTCTCGTGTAGCGCACGAGTTAGCTCTTGCCTCCGCCCAAGTCTCATATCAAATCCGATACGATGCCACGGTTTCTCCCACAACGTCGATCAAGTTTATGACTGACGGCGTTTTATTGCGCGAGCTTGCTACCGACTTTTTGCTCAGCAAATATTCAGTAATTATCATCGATGAGGCCCACGAACGAAGCCTCAACACTGACATTCTCATTGGAGTACTTAGTCGAGTACTCAAGCTCCGTGAAACCATGTGGAAAGAAGGGAAAGATGGTGCGCGGGTGAGTAACTTACATCCACTCTTTTTGGCTATTACTGATATTTAAGTTAGCCATTGCGGTTGATTATAATGTCCGCTACCCTTCGTGTGTCCGACTTTTCGGAGAATAAAACACTATTTCCCTCACCACCCCCAGTGATCAATGTCGCTGCTCGCCAACACCCTGTAACAGTCCACTTCAACCGGCGGACTTCATCGGATTATGTCACAGAGGCCATAAAAAAGGCCAGCAAGATTCATGCCCGCCTTCCGCCTGGGGGGATCCTCATTTTCCTCACAGGCCAAAATGAGATTACAGGGGTTTGTCGGAAGTTGGAAGCGAAGTTTAGCCCAAAGGCGTTAGCGCAGAAGCGGAAGAGGCGGTCGGCTTCCACTCTACAGCCAGAGCCCAGCACCACCGCTCAAACTCAGGCCTTAGGTCCCGCCCATGGTGATTTCCATGGCAGTTCCTTTCGGCTTCCACACTCATTCAATTTTAGTTGATGTAGAGGCAGAGGACCTGGACCTCGGGGGCGCAGACCCGGAGGATCTGGCCTTTGATGTTGATGGAGAGGATGACCCCAAAGCATTGGATAGTGATGAAGAGGGTCTGAGCCAAGAACTCGGGTTGGACATGGAGGAATCTGACAGTTTGTTTTCCCGTTTATTTCTTGGGATTATAATGGATCAAGAATTTATTCTAGCACCAATGCATATCGTTCCACTGTACTCACTCCTCCCTAGTGAAAAACAAATGCAGGTCTTCCAACCCCCACCACCTGGAAGCCGGCTTGTCGTTGTATCAACTAATATTGCTGAAACCTCACTCACCATCCCTGGGATTCGGTATGTCGTCGACTGCGGTCGAGCAAAAGAAGTTTGTTGTCTCCTGTATACGAAAGCCAGCTTTCTCAGCTTTATTTAGCGTCGCTACAATGTGGACACCGGGATCCAGTCATTTCAAGTTGGCTGGATATCGAAAGCATCCGCTGCTCAACGAGCTGGACGGGCGGGACGCACAGGTGCCGGCCATTGCTACCGCTTATACTCTTCTTCCCTGTTCGAACATTACTTTGATCAATTTTCCCAACCCGAGGTCCATCGCACCCCGATCGAAGGGGTGGTGTTACAGATGAAAAGTATGCACATCGACGCTGTCGTAAATTTCCCATTCCCCACCCCGCCAGATCGACCAACGCTACAAAAAGCAGAGCGAGTCTTGACGTATTTGGGCGCTCTATCCCCAGATCCAAGTGGGAGTACAACTAGCCCCATCACCGAGCTCGGGAAGACAATGTCGCTCTTCCCGTTATTACCTCGGTTCTCTCGGATGTTGGTTAATGGCCAGCAACATGGGTGTTTACCATACATCATTACCATTATTTCGGCTCTGTCGGTAGGGGACCCATTTCTACACGATGCAGGACAACAGGACGGCGATAACGCCAACTCTGAGGAGGAACAATCTCATCTTCAGAGCGCAGCTGTTAAAGCTATAGAGGCCCAAAAATCGCTCCGCAAAGCGTATTTCCAGTCCCAACACGTGAGCGCGACATTTATACTAAGGTTTCTCTCAATACATTACGAACACAACAGACACACGCGTCATTAGGCGACTTTACCAGTGATCTCTTCAGAATTTTATCTGTTGTTGGCGCTTATGAGTATGCGGGTAGTGGAGATTCGTTTTGTCGTGATCATTTTGTTAGGCACAAGGTACGTACAAATCTAGGAATTGATAATTCTCAAAAAATGTAATGCTTGGGGTAGGCCATGGATGAAATTCGAAAGTTGCGCACACAGATCGGCAACATTGTCCGCACCAATTTCCCAGGAGCTGATGTCGGGTTTATCCCAAAGCTTAAGCCACCCAACGCCATGCAGGTGTGTTGTATCATTGTGAACAGGAATAGTTGGAATTTAATATTTTCTAGTTAAAAGTGCTCCGTCAATTGTTAACAGCAGGGTTTATTGATCAAGTGGCAATTCGCAAAGATCTCATCGAAAAGACAGCTTCTACGGGTGTTCAGTATACCAGTTCAAAGGGAATAGCGTACAGAGCATTGGGAATTGAAGAGGAGGTTTTTATACATCCGTCTTCAGTGCTAGCCAATCGACGCCCCCTGAATACGTTGTATTCCATGAAGTTATTCGAACCTCGCGTGTATGGCTTAAAGGTAAGATATGGTATCGCTGCCCCCTTAGAGCCGTCATTTACGAGTTTCCAGGCCTGACCGCCATTAATCCGGCATGGCTACCAGCGCTGGCCGGGTCATCCCTCTGCACCTTTTCAAAACCAGTAAAAAACCTTGCTGGAGATCTTATGGTCACCCCACGATTTGGCCCTCACGGGTGGGAGCTTCCTCCAATTAAAGCACCCTAGTCCGAAGTCCTGTCGATAATGATATTACAACTAGAGGGGACTTATGTTATAATTACTATGATCCTACGAACTTCGTACCTATACTATACATCAGTTACAGCCTTCTCCTATTTGTGGATGGGCCTGCGGGGCCATCAGGAGCTGGGCGCTATCATTTGAATATCAGCATACTTGTGCGCTCCCAAACAAAAAAACTATCTCGTGCATGCATACCTTGGTAGGTTTCGGAATGAATATATTGGGTCCTTTAGTTTTTGGTTTTGGTTTTGGGCGCTTTATAGGAGGTGCGGGTGCGGGTTCAGGCTCCTTCGGTATTGGATCGGGCACTGTTCTAGGCTCAGATACTCCAGGGTTAGCAATAGCAAGATCCTGCGCCCTCTCAATGGGAGGCTCCAATGTTTGAGTGTTCGCGGGAGGCTCTAGTGGTTGGGTAACTCTGGTTTGTGTAGCCATTTGCATTTCGCGTGGTGTCATTAGATTGGAAGGAACATCAGGTGGAACGGGCGCGGGTGTTGGCTTTGCTGGCGTGATTGTGCGAGATGGTGCTGGGCGATACGACATTGAATTCGGCTCGTTGAAGTATGATTGATCCACCTGTGAAGTGTTATGGGTTGAATCTTGGTTGCGCTATTGAACAGGCTTACATCAACCAACAACGCCCTCGATTTTGCATCCTGTACAATATTCCGCCAAACGGGGTCACTACGGTCAAGCGTAGCTGCATGACCCAGGATATATAACGATGACTTGGCACGGGTCAGGGCTACATTCATTCGCCGAGTGTCTGGGACATTAAGTTGACGATAATTCATGTGCAGTCGCAATGGCATACCCGATAAGAACCCCACTGACTGCAGTCCCGGCCCAGCCCGGACACACGAAAGGATAATTATGTCCTTTTCCTGTCCTTGAAATCCGTCAACAGTGTTGAAGTCTACTTTCCCAATGATCCCTTGTCCAAACCGCGCCTCAAATTGGCGCCGGAGTTCCACGATCTGGGCTCTGTACATAGTGACAACACCAACGCGAAAATCGAAGTCAAATGTCGTAAACTCTTGGCATAGTCGAGCGTATAAGGCGATGGCTACCTGGCATTCTGCCATATTCTTGATGGAACGTCCGTTGGATTGTTCCAGGCCCCGAGCAATGTTAAAAATTTATAGGTCCCAAATTTCGGGTGGGAGTGCCACACTTGTTTTGTCTTGGTGTCCATGTGGGGGCCATCGTGAAGTCTGCCTTGATAGAACAGCTGACTCGGGAGTCGACTAATATCTGGGTGCATCCGGTATTGAATACTGGGCTATATGAGCAGAGATCATGCTGGAAAATTTTTGGGGAAATACCTCAACAGATAAACGGAATCAGGCTGGTGTTTTTGGAGGCGGACAAAGAGGGATTGGTTGTATTGGTACCGACATGCCTATAATGAGCAACTTGTTATGAATATAAAATGTGTTAGACGCGAATTGGCACCTCTTGCGAGAGGACAGTGGGTGGCAGTTGTTGCGGATCACCGACCATGATACATCGAGCACAGCGGTACCTGAGAGGTATCAGCGAACTAAGCTCGATGGCTTGGGCAGCTTCATCAATGATGACCATTTCGAAATCAAATTGTTGTAAAGTCTCGTGCCCAGCACCCGACAATGTTGTGCAAATGACGTCCGCTTCATGTAACACTTGCAGTCTAATTTTTCGCCGTAAAGCATCGAGAGTGCGATAGTCGGATTTTTGTTGGTCTTTCATACGGTCGAACTTTTGGGTTAATGCCATTCTTCGGGAATTAAGCTGTTTAATTTCAGCCTCCAAAGATGCATGCCTTATCGGATCCTGAATTTGGTCGAGCTCCTGAATCTTTTCCTGCCTAGTTTGTTTGACAGACTGGATTTCTTGTCTCAGTGCTCGGATTTCCGATCCAGTATCGGTCGTCGCCTGGCGGTCAGTATCCAGCCTTTGATCCACCAAATAATCCAGAGAGATATCCCGGACACTGATATTCATCGATTTGTCGGTCCCGAGACGAACAACCTTGGCCGCGTTAGATTGCCGCTCTGAGCCCCGGTAACCCTCTTTGATCCGATGAGCTATCTCGTCAATGGCAGCGTTACTTGGAGCACATAAGAGCACTTTGGCCCCAGAATTTTTTTCTGCTGCGGCTGTGTTTTTCCCCACATGAACAGGGACTGGTGGCCGAGCCCGCTGTGACAAAAACATAGCAACGAGGCCGCATATAGTGGAAGTCTTGCCTGTACCAGGTGGGCTAAGGGAACATTGGTACACGAACCTGGGGCAACAAACGCACTCACCCTTGAATCAGTGCAAAGCCGTCGGCTTTTAGGGAACCCACAATAGCGGCTGCTTGCGGTTCATTGACGGAATAGGTTTTCATTGCCTGCTGGAGCTCGTGGGGGTCAATCTTGGGTATTTTTGGCAAGGTTGGTTGCAAAATCAAATCGCAGAAATCATAAGAAGGTAGTGACACTAGGGCGGCGTATTCACGATGAAGGGTACTAAGGCTAAATAAATGAGTATGGGGCTGCGGTAGTTGATCCATAATCCAAATACCTGAATACCTTGCTCAGATGCCAGCTAGTGTTGATTTGCAGCCCTGGATCTGTGGTTTTACCTTGAATGAAGCAGCGAAGACTGGCCTGAATCGTATGTGGCATAGATCTATAGCTTTGGGTCTTGGCCAACAAGGATTTCTTACCGTCCAGGTGTCTGAGGAGTACAACGTCTGTTTCGGAGAGATACCATTCTTTTTGTACGTTCCCATTAATAGTAACATCAAGGTCGAGCCAAGCGTCCGAAAATTGGCGAGACACTATCTTGCAATCAAAGGTGTCATGTTGTTCCTCCTTTGATTGAAGGATCTGGGACCAACATTCTAAGAGCAATAATGGCTCAAAAATACGACGATATGTTTCATAATCCGCAAATCTGTCTGGAACGTGCACGAAAATTGGTTTATTTCCTGGTGGTATGGGTTCGGTGTGATCATAATCCCACGATAACAAAGATTTGTGGAGCGCAGAAATATCGGGTTTCATACGAAGATTCAATTTGCGTGAATCGTGGTCTCGGCGGAGCCTTCTCTCGGTGGGATTTTCAGTAGTAGGCATGTCGAGCGTTTTAATCTGACGACGCTCGACTGGTTTTTTTATCTTCGGAGACCGTTGGATTTTCCCTAATGCTGCCAAGCCACCTCGTGCATTATCTTCCTCACTGGAATCGTCGCCAGATTGAGAGGCTTCCGAAGCCACAGATCGACCAGAGCTTCCGTCCTTAATCGGTTGGGCGATAACAGAAGTAGGTGTTGTTGAACCTGAAGGAACGCTGCTTGGCCTGCTGGGTGCTTTGACTGGTTGATGGGATGTGCGAAATTTAGGCAATGATGATGTAGCCGCCGCTTCCAACTTCTTTTGATCTTGGGGGGTGAAGAAGTGAGAGCGTGATGGCTTTGAACCCTTGGAGGCTTTTAGTATATGATTTGGAGGAGCCTTTGAGGGAGCCGGTTGCTCAGGTTTCTTGGGGGGTTTGGGCTTCACAATCACGTTCGTCGGGGGAGATATTTCAACCACTTCGTCCTCGAAAGACATAAGAGAATTCTCGAGCACTCGCATCCTATTAGAGTCGAGGCGTGTTTTCTGGCGTGTCGGGTCCTCCACCCGTGCATCCTCGACGAATTTTGTCAGCTTAGACAAGGCAGCCGGTGCGGGAGCCACTTGTGTTTCCCTAAAACAATCAAGAAGGGTCTGCAGTAGGGTGAAAGATTGATGCAGCAGCTCCTCGTCGGTAAGCCGCATCCATCGAGCGAGCTCTGGGAGAACGTCTTGTAAGTCATTCACCATTTTCTTTCCAACCGCCGAAAGAGCCCTGGCCTTATCCTTGTCATGCTGATATCGAGTATTAGCAGCTTTTTCGATCACCCTCCATTGAGCCAACATGTCCCGCCCAAAAATCAGAGCGTCACGCATCCATACAACCATGTCGGCAGCATCGAAATATGTCGACCACAGCGGTGTCCGTTTAAAGATAACCGTCAGAGATTGTGTCATAAGCTTCCACAACTTGGGAGCCTTGCGGCAGGTCCTTGCTCTTCTCCTGGGCGGAGAAAATTAGAATCGTGAAGCAGTCCGCCGTGTGCACAAAGGACCTCGATGATATCGGTAAAGCACCGGACAAGTGACTTTGAGACGCTGCACGCTTCTGGCATAGCCGGCGCGTACTCAATGAATATGGTCAGGAAGTCAAAAATACCTTCCAGCGCCGCGTCCGGGAGGTTCTCCAGCAGGCTGCGGAAGCAGTCTAACCGTACGTCGACATCGAAAGCCAGTCCCACAAGCGCCTGAGCAGAAAACTGTACATTCTCCATGGGGGAGAGCATCAACATCATTGCATGTTTCGCGACGCTATTGCGGCGGAGTAACTCTAGAGCTGTGGCGGGGACATTGTAATCTGTATACTTGGACACCATCGCCGTGAACCCATCGGAGATGGTCTTCAACATATCGTTGACTTTAGTAAGAGCGCTTTCCCCGTTTTCATAGCCTTTCCCAGGGTTGGGAAGAGAGAGGAGGGTTAAATAGGGCTGCTTGTTAAGAATGTCAAAGTGGGCCACCGAAGCAAGGATGGAAATGATGATTGCTATTCCTTCAGTATCGTCGGTCTGAAGGGTTGAATATGTCATAACCCAGGCCTGTTTCTGATCTAACAGGGGAGTTAGCTCGACTCGACTGGATCGTTTGGCTGTGATCTGGCCAAGGAGTTTGCATAACTCGTTGATGACTGTCGCAATACCCTGAACATCCGCTTTCAGGAATGAAATAACGAGGTCCCGAGCAGCAGTACGGGCATCTTTCCATTTCGCATTGTTCGATAGGCGGTCGAAGGCCGACAAAACAAAAACATCGAGGTGTCTGCCAAACGCGAGCCCAGCTGCATCTTTGTTTCGGCTTGTCCCATCCCTGATATGCTGGCGCAGAATCTAAAGCAGAATGTTAACCCATATGCGATGAGAAGTTGACGGCCACATACACGCGCCGCAGTGGTTGTGTACACTAGCCTGACATCCCCGAACCTCTCCTGCTGTAAATCATCACACAAGAAGTCGACAACCTTGGCAAGGATGTCACCATGCACTGGCAGGGGGCGGATGGTGTTTAGATACTCCAGAAACCAAGCGAGATACCAGGGCCGTTCCCCTGTAACATCGACATTCTGAAGTAGAAGCAAAAAGGACTGGTTGTTCTTCATTGAATCAAAAACTAGCTGAGGGTACTCTGGATCCCCGGCGGTCCAAAATCCATTACCCATTCGTTTCAAGAGGAATAAGCAGCATCGTAAAATCCATATAAATTCTACAATCAGACATGGTTGAATCAGAGTGAGTACTTGCGATATTTGGAATAACTGACGAGGCCCATCAACGTGCAAGTGATCCGTCACCAAAAATCGCAAATCCAGCTGCCTATCCGTAACGGATGTTAAGAAGCCCATCGGTACAAATCGCAGAACTGTGGCATATCCTCCCATAGCACCTCTGAATCAAGGGAAAACTGAGAATGAATAGCGCTGGTGACTGGTGTCGTTGATGGATTAGTCCGTAGTGCAGATACGATAGCCTCTATAGATGATTGATATGGGCCGATGAATGTCGTATCGGGGACAGGAATAATATTGCACTGTGACGCATGCTTACGCGCCCACTGGCGGACGTCAGGATTGCGATGTATGATAAGTGCGAGAATGCCAGGTGGAACGGGGTCAGTTGGCCAGGCTGATATCAAATCCCTGGGACAGAGTGAGTCAAATGTGGAGAGAATACGCGCATCCTCAAAAACCACCCAATTGGAGACCATCCAATAAACCACCGCAGGAGAAGCGAGAGAGAGATTCTTGCGAAGACCCGTGCTATCGACAATCCCTTCCGCGGTAAGCTGGCTGAGCACCATTTTTAGCTCTAATCTCGCAAAACTTGCAAAGAAGCCTCGGAGGATGTCGTCAGCAAAGGCTCCAAAATATCTAGGATTGAGAGTTAGCTTGAATAGCTCGATATAGCGCGTTGGGAATTTTGAGTATAAAGGGCGACAACTCACGTGGTAGCCGACTGGTGTTTCGCCTCCTGAAGGCCCCGCACACAATTCGAACATCCAGCAAGACAAGTCGAAAGCATCTTCTCCCATATAGCCACTCTGTCACTGCCATAGGCATGCAGCCTGAGGAGAAACGTAGCAGCGCCGGTGGTTAGGGGAGTTGCTTCGCTGCAGAACCAATGGATCTTCCCAGAAGGACCCAGGGGCAACCCCACCAGGTAATCAAAGATGGCCACCATATCCTTGTCCGAAATTCCATTACTATCTACCGGAGTTTCGCGAAAGGCGGTCACCAGCCTCTCCACCTCCTTCTGGGCCACTGGCATGGCAGATGCTGGATTGATGGATGTCTTCTGATACGGGCGAACCCTCCGGTGGTGCCGATGGTGTTATTAATGGGAGAAGAAGAAGCAGGTCGGCGGGGTGGTTGAGCGCAAGGCCTGAAAGGCAAAAGCCCATTAAGAACAGATTCCAGAATGAGGGTGGACAACCCAATTCGGACGCGACAAAATCATCACGTGCTATTATAATCGGTCGTGGTGAGTCACGCTTATCACGTCTAAGTTGCGACCACCACAACCTAAGGTGTGTATCCCAGGTCCCCCATAGTCCGAATATATAAAAACCACCCTTGCATACGATGGACCCGCGGGATCTCGAAAGTCTCAATACTTGCTTGACCACGATGTTGAGCTCCGGGAGGTGATGAGCGCCTACTGTCTCAAGTCATACAACCAACTGTGGCCCTGTCTAGAAAATCAAAGAGCAGATCACCGAGCTGGACAAGAAGTCCCGCACAATGGTCGGGCTGTTAAACAAAATACACTCAACACCACATGACTCAGGTTGTCCTCGTTATTGCTCCGGATGCAGTTATTAATGCTGCAGATATGCCAGTCCCAGCACTGCTTGATACAGTGCGGCCGGTCCTCCTGTCTTGTCGGGAGACCACGGCAGCTATTGCTCAACTCGTTCCCCCAAATCAGTTTTGGCGCTGGAAGGAAATGTGGTCCAATTCGCTCAGGACAGCCGTTTTTGCAGCCGCACTAATAGAATACCTTTCCAACCGGACCCTCATCACACTGTCTGGCACCAGGGATATCCTGGGTAGTAAGTACGACCATATCACCCCGCCCCCAATTTACAAGGGTTGGGCTTGCTAGTTGAAGACGGATGGAGCGATCGATTTGCTCTCCCTGCTGAGGATTACCTCCATGGGTTAATTAGCGTGGTCAATGAGCTGGTGAGGATCGCTGACTTTGTCCTTTGATCAGGGACCACCAACAGATAGTGTCGTGCAGTCTCGCCTTGCAGTAAATGCAGTCACAATGGGTAACTTTGAGGAACCCATTCGGATTTCATTGTTTGTGAAAGATCTTTTCTCCGGATTCTCCATGGTATATTCCCTTCCTATTTGACCGGCGCATCTGAACAACCGGAATACAGCTTAACCTCAAAAACGATACTTTGCGCCGGCGATTTGATAGCTTGAAGTATGATATTAAGAAGATTGAGGAAGGTGGGTTACAGCTCGTGGATTACTGCAACCATCGGGCTAATCATCTCCCCATCAAGTGGTTTATGATGTCTCATTGCGCAAACTCGCGCAGCCACCAAAAGCAAGTGCAGAGTAAACCAGCAAATCCTCCTTTCAATAAATAGTTGATATACGATGTTATTGTGGCCCTCCATTTCGGATGTCATAGAAAAGTAGGCAAATGCGTTTTGAGTGTAATACCTGTAACATCTGTAACAATCCGGGAAGGCTTGATTGAATAGCCTATAGGTCACCGCAATACGGAAGTGAAAAGGCTTGGTTCTGAAAATTCTCCGGTTTGATATATAGGGCGGCCGGCCCTCCGGACTAACAGCACCCAACAGCATGTATTTTGGGGTGGGACGCTGTTTGTTCACCCCTCGGGAACAAAGCTAGCGGAGTCTGAACTCCACTCTTTCCGCCAAAACTTGGCAAGTGTGACCGTTTTGAAAGATCGAAGACAGGTCATCAGATCTCCGAACCTGCATATTGGTTTGTGTTCATGACAACGAGGTTGCATCGTTGTCCTTGACGAAGCATTCATGGACTCTAGACGGCGAGGCATTCCGCCCCGTCCGGCGTCCTCTGAAGGTGTGTTCCATTTCCAACTTGAACTAGCACCGTGTGACGGCGCATGACTCTGGCCCTTACCCGCATGCCCGCAGAGGTAGAATGCTGGTCGCAAGCCGCGGCGGCGTTAAATACACTGTCTCATAAGTACTCCAACTCTACAACCTTAGAAACGATTGGGCGGGTGAACCGGCTGATTTCCGCCTGGCCCACGGATGACACCCTCCCCGCCCAGGGGCTCGACGAGGTGACCACCGTATTCAAAAAACTAACGCCCGGCCTCAACGACATTAAGCGCTTAGCTGAGGAAGAAGCCGCGTCCGTTGCTTTCCCATGTGCCCTACCTTACGCTAACTAATGCACCCACAGGGCCATAGACGATGCCATCGAGCGCCTCGGCGTACTTATAGCGCTGCGCCGGGCTCCCGAGGTGCTCCCTCCAGGTATGAGCGTCTGGACTTAGACACCTCACTACTAACAACACCAAGCAGAAAAGCGGAACAAGCGCCCACGAGCGCCTAGCCCGCTTGCCCCTGCCGCCGCCCAGCCTGCAGGCGCCGCGCCTAACCGGCCGGTCTCTATCACGTTACCCCCTCGCGGCTCGGTGGGTCCACCGGCCGCAATACCATTCTCACGCGAGCCCAAAGCGCGCCGCGAGGCGTTGGCGAAGCAGCTCCCGCTCCAGGAGGGCCGCAAGGTCGCGTTCCACCCGCCCGCGGGAAAGCCGACGGGTGGGGGCACTGCTGATACGGATGAAAATACGTGGATACTTGCGATTGTTACAAAATGCATAAACGCCGACAAGAATCGGTAGGTTATATTCACCATTGATGCTCCTGTTTTTTTAATTATGCGGGCGTAGGTATGAGGTACAAGACGCAGAGCCACAGGAAGATGGGCAGCCGGGATTGTAAGTCGTTTGACGGCGTGGGGATTGCACGCTCATTTGAACACAGACACTATAATACAACCTTGCGCGCCATCATCCCGCTCCCCGACCCCAACGCAACACCGGGGAGCCCGTCGCACGTTAGCGCATACCAAGAGTTCCCCGGTGGTTCTACCGTGATGGCGCTCTATCCTGACACGAGCTGCTTCTACCGTGCAGAGGTCATTGCGACGCCCAAGGACATGCAACCCTCCGGCCGCGTAAGTACCCCCCTTCCTTCGTGTATGATCTCAATTTCACGCAGGTTACTCCCGCGCTAAAGTACATGCCCACGTACAAGCTAAAGTTTGAGGACGATGACAACCAGGAGCACTCTGTCGCTGCACAGTGGGTTGTGGAATGGCCCGGGGCGTGATCGCACTTGCCCGTATTTCGATGTTCGAATTTAGCACCTCATCTATTTCAGATTCGTCGGTAGTCGGGTATTGTTTTGTGGGACATTGCATTTATATTTGTATTCTAGCATTTACACTTATACTACATTTTTCTTTTTGCGTGGGTCTGCTGCTGTCCTTTTAGTGTCCATTTTTCTCTGGTCGGGCTCGGTCGGGCCAACGTTCTTCCATTAATGTTTACTCCAGACGCTCTAGCCAAATGCCAACCTGACTGCGGCATGCGACGTCATAACAATCTTGTGACTCAATCTTGTCTAGTCTTCCAGCAAATTCTGGCCATGTCTCGCTCAGCATATTTCCTCCGGATCCAACTTTCTCCGACCGCGGTATAAAAGCAGCACTTTCATAGACATCATGCACTCCAGGATACACCAGTAAAACCACAAACCCTTGCTCTATATCCAAGGCTAAACATGTCTCTTGCGCGCCAGTTCTTCCGACTCTTCGACGAGCTGCCCTCACATGCTGTACGCAACAGTATGGCCCCTCTCCGCGCCTACCCACGCCCATTCGACTTTCCCTCGCGCGTTTTTGAAGACCTTGCCAGTGCTGTACAGGCAGACGTGGCCGAGACGGGTGATACATATGTCATTGAGGCGGACCTGCCTGGTGTCAAGCGCGATGATTTGACGGTCCGCGTGGGTGATGCGGGGCGGAGTGTTACTATCGAAGGAAGGAGAAAGCGGGGCGTAGATCAGGGTGAGTGTATCGAGCTTCGTCATGCATTTCAATATCTTAATACTTCAATAGAAGGCACTGGCGAATCGAGGAGCACATCAAGCCATGATGAGAAGCAAGTTGTCTCAAATGAACGCCATGCCATGAATACTTCCTTTACGCGCACCTTCTGGCTTCCACGGCCTGTAGACACAGGGCGTATCTCCGCGAAACTCGACGATGGTGTGTTGACAATCACGGCGGGAAAGGCAGACGACAAGGAGAACGTAAAAGTAGACGTCGAGTAGGAGTTGTCTGTGGCTAGGATGTCATGTATGAGTATTGCATAGCCCCGTAGCCTGCCCTATCGACAATGTCACCATCCCCCCTCAATATATATCAATTAATACCAGCCTGACACGACAGGGGGCGTATACACCAACAAAGTCAGTGCCGCCACAGCCTGTTTGATGTGCCCACTGCCCTGCCGCCGCAATGGATGTAACAGGTGACATGATGTTAGCAAGAATATACGAGCGAGGCCATCTCCGTATTGAAGCACTAGAGGACTGACTGCGCAGTACCCATGAGGCTGTCAAAATAAATAAATATGTTCTGACTCGATCCTAAAGTATCCTGACTCCCGGCTCTCATCTTTATCGATATACTACCACCACTTTCAGCTTTGCAATTGTCAAAAAGAGATGGGCGGCAGCGCATTCAGTTCAAAACTATCTAGCAGCGCCTTCCCGCGCATGCCCCCAGTCGTCTACCAGACTCTAAAGGCGCGTTTTCTGCCTGTGTTACACACCTTCTACAAACATGTAGTCATCCCGGTCGAGGCACCAGGGAAACCTGACCACGGTGACCTCGATTTCGTGGTCGTGGGTCCACTGCGCGAGGATGGCACATCGGACAAGGCTGAGAGCATGAACGTCCCGCACGCACGCGTGGCGCAGGCCCTCGGCGCATCCGTGGTCATCCCAATGGAGGGCAATCGCACGTCAAACTTTGCTGTGCCTGTGAGCGCGGGCGAGTGGGCGCGGCTTGGGTGCGCGCAGGCGGAGGAACGAGGGAGGGACGCAGCGCCTGGGAGGGGGATATTCTACCAGGTTTGTGCGGGGGTTCGCGTTCAGTATCAGGAACTGAGGCTAAGCAGGTAGACGTGCATGTATGCGAGGACAAAGACGAGTGGGAGCGCATCCGGTTCTTCCACGCGTACGGTGACCTCGGTATGATCCTCGGCCTCATCGCAAACAACGCAGGGCTCGCACTGGGCGTCCACGGACTCCGCGTTCGTCGGCTCCCTTTTTAACCATCCCTTCTGACGATGCTATAGGTCCCGGACCCGCCGCATCCGCCAATGCCCCTGAGCACATCCTTCCCTGCTATCACATCATACATGGGGCTCTCGATGGCCGCGTGGGAGGCCGGATTCACAACGCAGCGTGCCGTTTTTGAGTGGGCCGCTTCATGCCGTTTCTTCGCTCCCGGAGATCGTTCATGGCGCTTTGAGGGCACAGGCATCTCGAAGGTAAAGAAGGAACGCACAATGTACGCGGCGTTTGTCGAATGGGCACGGGCACATGCGAGTGAGAATCGGTACGCGAGACGCCCGGGGAAGGAGGAGATTCGTCGCGAGGCACTCGTGCATTTTGGGAAGGCAGATGAATTCGACGCACGGGTGCGAGAGCGAGAGAGACGCGTACTGCTAAAGAACTCGTTCAGCGGGCCGATGGTGCGTGAATGGGCGGGTATGGGTGAACATTGGAAGGGCGTGAAGGCGATTATGGATGAGGTGCGCGATAAGTTGGGGGGAGATGTGGGCGTGTCTGTATTTCTCACACAGGAGAACGGCCAGGAGAAGTTGAAGGACCTCGTGTTGCGTGTCAGAGACGAGATGGGGTTCAAATTGTGATACATTGTGTTTTTATGGAGAATGCAGTTGGGACGCCAAACCGTTATTAATGCCCCTGGAATCACCTGGAAGTCCTGTAGGTACACACCTCCCATACTCATCAATGAGGGCCGGATTGTCCAGTCATCGTAGTAGCTATAGGATCCCGAAGCACGACTCCGCCGTACGCAACCGTATGATGGGCGTGCTGATTAGATCAACTCCAGAGTGGAACATCGGAATCGATGCGTGAGAATCGGAAGCTGCATATCGCGATGTCCATCCTTGCAGATGAGTAGGCGGGCACTGGTCGGATGCTGTGAAGGCGGTCATGGATGAGCCACGCAAGAGACTCGGAGTTGGAAACGGTCCATGTAATAATATTTAACAGTTGCATCCATTCAAGTTCAGAGATAGCTATAATGCCCAAAATCATAAGACGGTACAATCATTCAAATAGAATATGTAAATGGAGACAGCGGTCAATTCTTCCAAATTGGTGGCCGGATGTGGGAACCTGTGAGGTGGGACCTGGATAAGTAGATGACACGGGAGGGAGAATGAAGTATCTTGCATCTTAAACAGGTATGCAGCGCTGAGACCTGGTATTCAAGAACAATCCCTTCGCGTGAACACAAGGGGCACTCGAGTTGGGCTATCAAGCATGAAAATCAAAATTCGTGCTACCACACAGGGAGGTCGGCGGGACTCACGTTAGGGTGATTCGCCCAGGTTTGATTGCTAGAATCCGCTCTTTCCGAGCCTCAAAGGTCTCATTTTCGAATTGAGGCTCCTCCTTGACGGATATTTTGTATTTCGACACGAACATAGTGAGGGCGGCTACGCCTTCAGTTTCAAAAAATCTGTTGGGAATCACTTGCTAACGGCCTGGGTGATGGTTCATAAATGAGTTACCTTCGCCCGAGACATGCGCGAGCGCCTGAGTGTATGATTCACTTGTTTTTTCGACCATAATGAGTAAAGGGCATACCAGCGCTGAAGGGCATAAACGCATCGCGGAGCCAATCTCCCAGAAACCTGCTAGGTCTGAACGCGTGCGGGTCCTCCCAGTAGCGCGCTGAGTCACCAACTTTCAAGTTGGAACGAACATGAATAGAAATTGCCGCGCACGATTATAGTGCAATCCCGAGGCGTCAATTGCGATGTTCGTTCCTTTCGGAACTGGGATCGTCTGTTGCTCGCCATGCTGGTTGCCAGCGACCAATACTGTATCTTCGGTACTATATTTCGGAACTGATACTGCCTACAAGTCCATAAGCCTCCAAATTAAAGATAGACAGTCGGTGTTACCGGTGGAAACATTCTCAGAGTCTCATAGAGTGCACTGGTATGGGATCGTTCAGTTCTGTGCTGTGTATCAATACATCGAAACTTACGCCATTGAACAGGTGAAAAGCTGCATTTCTTTGTATTTCTGGTTTGGACTATGTTATGCATTCGCGTACCTATTGATAATCCTGCTTACTGGAATGCGCCCGTCTGGAATAACACTCTTGATATGTTGGTAAAGCCACTCTTGTTCATCTTGGTATAGTGCTAACATCCCCAAGGTGAAACCCAAAGTATGTGCCGTAGTCTAGGGCGTGGGTATATAATGAGTTAAAGGCAGGGCACGTTGAACTTACTTCATGTCCAGCAAGAAGGAACATGAAAATATTTCCTGTCGGTTCATTGATTGAAAGGTTGAACGGTGTTGGTGAAAAGAGAGAAATACCGATGAGTTCACTTTCGATCAATGCAACGGTGGCCTCATCCTCTATATTTGCATCTAGTAGGCTACTGAAAAGGTCAAATCTTTCCACCTTTTCAGATGTTTGACGATCTCTGATCATTTCAGACATATACAGCTGAAGTTCAAGATAAGTGATCATAAATAACTCGGGCAGCAATTTCCTTAGTGGCGTTTCGTACCTGAAGCTCGCTGAAGGCGAGTCTAATTCCTCGTAAGCACGGTGTCATCCCCATCGCCCAATCAGGGATTTTGAGCTTGGTCATGACATTGATTGATACGGTATGCAGGGCATCCTTGAACGATAACTTATGGCCAGGGGGTACTATTGAATCCTCTTCCCAGGAAATCGGGCGGCCAAAACCTACAAACCAGATTGAGTCCTGGCCATAGTAATTTATTATGATAATAACCTACCAGCCGCGCCAATAACAAAAAGCGCAATCTGTGAGCGGTTGATAAACATCTTGAGTATGGTCTAAGGTTCGGAGACGTACTGGAAGTGTAATCTCAACGCAGTGATACTTGCTCCTGTTTACCCCAAACGTTGTCAAATAGGCCGTTCACAATCTTCACAGTCTCGTCCCAAACCAGCTTGTTGTTGCGCTGGGTTCCAGTTAAAATCGGACTGCTACCAAAAAGGGGTCGGGAGGTGCAACGATGCTTACTTCAGAGAATGCAGGCGCAGATATTTTCCTGTACTTTTTCCATTCGTCCCCCTCAGAGCCCACAATATTTCGTCCAAAGAATAAGATGGCATCATATTTTTCAATAGGCTTTGGAAATCTTGCCCGCGATGAGGTTACTTCCTGAAAAGGACGGCGTCAACACCAAATTTATCACCGCGACGAGGTGATTATAACCTTGATTGCTGATGCATCAGCAAGGGTCAAACTTGTTGTGGCCTGGGGCCAGAGGGATATCTACTTATCATTCCTCGTCAGAGTAATTCGACAACATCTAACAAGAACTCACCGCCCCATAAATGTCCCAGCCAACCTTACTGTAAACTGACACAGTTTAGTCGGAAATCTGTGTCTACCTGGATAAATACTACCTTTGTGTTTGTTGGCAAAGGTGCGGTTACCAATACCATTATTGGCTTGATAGAAAATGGTGCGATAGGCTGGGTGGTTCCTAGGCTACACGTCAACCACAGCTTGAAATTAGGACAATCAAGCTCACCGAATTGACCGAATGGCCTGCCAGAATGCGGCTATTTTCCGAACAAAAAATAGCAGAATAACTGACGAAAGGAGACTAATAAAGGTGCTGGTGTCAAGCATTGAGGTGTGGAATAAAGATGGTTGCTGCAGTCTCTCGAGTCTTCTCGACCTCAGTTATATGGCACCCGTGCTGGCTTCCCCCAGTTGTGATATTCGCTTGACATGGGAAATCGGAATGATTTGGATGTGTAAAATTAATTGTCATATAAGTATAGTGATCCAGAGGACTGTGTGGATACCTGTATGATACATTGACCACACGCGATGTCCTACTAGGGTTCCCCAGCAATCAAACTCGGCATGGTGGCCATTGTTGCATGTGCATCCAAACCCCCATTCTTGTCCAGGGGTACACTGATGGAGTCCAAAAGAATTGCGCACCTCTTTTCACAGTGGGAGTGAAAGTTACATTTACAGATAGGGGCAATTAATTATACGCTCACATCTTCCCACGCTCGTCCAACACCAACCACCATACAAAATGTCGAAATACGCACCCCACCTCCGCTCTGGGAACCATCCCCGCGCAACCTCGTCCACCATTTGTCAAAAGTGCCTCGGAACAGGTTTTTTGTCTCTCCATATACCCAATGGATACTATGTTTACACACCCCAAGGTCACTTCATCTACGAATGCAAGTCCACCCGTCCCTACGTCTCCCGCCCATCACGGACACAGCAGCTCGAGAACCCACGCATCCTCGCGAAGCTCAAGGCGGAGGGTAAGCCCTCTGTTGAGGTCCCGGAGGAGTTCAAGAACAAGTGAGCCCGCCATAGCCCTCATGGCACACACCACACACCGACTCTGACACGTACCATAGAACGGGTATGGCAAACAAAATCCTAGAGGCAAAGGAAAAGGCCCGCGAAATCGAGCTGAATCCTAAGGCTGCGGGTGGAAAGCGCAAGAAACGGTACGTTGCCTGCTACTTGTCATACAATTTTATATGAACACTGCGCCACCACTCCTCTAGATCCAGCGCCTCTTCGTCCAGTTCAGACTCGACTCGGACTCGGACTCGAGCTCAGATTCAGACTCGGACTCAGACTCCGATTCTGGGTCGTCTTCTGACTCATCCTCAGGCTCTTCAAGCCAGTCGCGTTCGCCAGCGCGCAAACGCAGACGCGCTCCCGCGCGGAGCAGCCCTAGTCGTAGTCGCAGCAGCGCTGCGAAGAGGAGCGGAGAGGCCGCCGGGATAGACGATGAGGTATTAGTCTAACGCTGGGTTGTACATTAGTAGGAGTGGGAAGTATGCTGGGTAGAGATGGTGAAAAGTGATGTCGCACACGCATGAGTAATCTAGCCTCATCCTCGGAAAGTATCATAAAACTTT
The DNA here is from genome assembly GCA_015501065.1 of Infundibulicybe gibba. Lineage (NCBI taxonomy): Eukaryota > Fungi > Basidiomycota > Agaricomycetes > Agaricales > Omphalinaceae > Infundibulicybe > Infundibulicybe gibba. Next base: position 1,093,663 of record JADNYI010000004.1, on the reverse strand, counting down.
TGAATATGTATTCATGGTTGGCCACACGGAGTTCGGGCTCCAGTGCACAATGAGAAAATTTGAGGAGTATCCGGCCACTTGTCCATTTGGTCGAGCATCGATTAATAGCAGTGGTGTAGCCTAACACAATTATTCCCTATTGCGGGATAACGTCCTTTGGGCATCACCCGCCTTCATGGCGTTCCAATCCCACCTCGCTGACTTTTTGGACCTATGAGCATACACTAGTCCCGTCGCCGCTGTATTCATAATCAATGCTACAATGAGGCTAAAAACCCATTCTAGTGTTAGCCCATGCAGGAGAGGAGAGGGGGAAGACGCACCCGTACAGTCCCAACACCTCTGCAAAAATGAGTATCAGGACCATTGCCACGAACACCTTCGTCTCCTGCACATACGCGCGCACGCACTGTGTCACACAGACAACTATCAGCCAGCCTGCTCACACATGCGGGGTAGTCAAGGTGCTCACCGCGTCGCCGACGAATCCGATTGCGTAGCCCGCTGCGAGCCCGGTGGAGCCGCATGCGAGGCCTGCGCCGAGGTGTACGAAGCCCGCGAAGAGCGAGTAGTCGTTCGGCCTGACTGTGAAGAGTAAGTTGGAGTGTGAAGGAGGGAAGAGGGGAAGAAACACACGGGAGCCGGCGATGAGCACGGACACGACGAGCCCGTATACGGCTATAATTCCAGACATGACGACAGGGATGAGCGACTATTGTGTTGCGTCGGTTGCATAATTGGTTCGTTCATTTGTATTCGTTTTGTTGTATATAATATATCCAGGACAGTCACAACCGTAAGCCCAGGTCCTCGACATGGATGGGCATACAACGCACCTTCATGATCAGCTCAGGCTTGAACGCTCCCAGACCCGCGATCCCGATGCCTGCTTTCGAGGTACCGAATGCAGCGCCCACGGCTGCACGCCCCATAATTTAACTCAACACGCTATGTGGTAAAACCTACTGCTTAATATCATCTAAATCCCGTATCATGTGAGTTTGTTCAACGGTGCGCAGTAGGGGGACTAACCGCTGAAGCGACTCCTGCAAATCCGAAGAACGGGGCGTACGGCGGACAGACTGACATTTTTGTCGTGTAAGAGGGTATGTATGAATATGCGGTGTAGATTCAAGAGATGAGTTCGAACGGCGGTCTTCTTCAAAGGAGGGGCGGTTTGAGCTGTCTGGAATGGGAAGCTGTGTGTACACATGTTGAATTCAGAGTCTGCCGCGCGAACTGAGAGGTATACGGTATTTCATTAGATTGGACAGGTCTAGCTGGATGTGCAGTCTACATATGTGGGTAAGAAAGCATTCTTAACGCCTCCTATATGGTGCGCCAGTTTCCCAGCTTTTGTGGTTCTGGGGTACTGATCCGTTCTATGATAAAATACCCCCAATGAAACATTTCGGGCCCGTAGCGCGGATATTACTTTTTCTTCACACTCTTAATCCGTATCTGCTCGTTGCCAATGAAGATGCCCTGGAAAAGAACTAGCATAAGTGCCAGCCAACAACCAACCCGCGCAACTAACCTTGCCCTTGTACGGTTCAGGCTTCCTGTGACTCCGCACCTTGGCCGCAAACAGACCAAGCAGATGCTTATCCGTGCACCCAAGCACAATCTTCGTTGGGGATGGCACCTCAATGTTGATACACGCGGGCACGGGGACGAACACGGAGTGCGAGTACCCAAGTTTCATATTCAGGCGCTTTCCGTTCCCGCCGTCCGCCGTACCACGTGGATCCTCCTCGAGCGCAACACGGTAGCCAACGCCGACGAGGAAAAGTGGCACGGAGAAACCTGTGGTCATGCCCATGATGGCGTTCGCAATGAGTGTGCGCGTGGTGCCCCACATCTGACGCTGCTCCTTGACCTCCGCGTCCTCGACGATAACGGACATGGTCTGCTCCTCCGGGAACTCGATACGCATGTAGGGCTTGAGTGGCACGGAGGTCGCTCCCAAGGGTCCGGTGATGGATATGCTTGTGGGGGACGGGGTGAGGGTGACGTTGGTAGGGTATTTGATGGGTTCACGGCCAATGTGGGACACATGTGCTTGTGAGCGCGCGGTTGTGCTGAATGTGCGCAATGCACGACATGCTAGTTGCTGTGGCCGCAGAATCATCCTCACAGTCCAATGCAAACTGGGAAAATAAGTGTGACTGCCCGGAATGCACAATGTCACGTTATGTCACGCCGATGTGAGCGAAATCAGAATCCAATTATACTCTATGATAATGACCCTCCAATAAAATTAGGTGCTACACAAACCCCATCCTTCGTTCTTATCCTGTGTACAGTCTTGGTCGTGGGGTTGACCCATGCGGCCTCCTTCGACTCCAATGTAATGAACCCTAGCCAGTCATTAGTCACTATCATTATACATAACCCGCAGCCCTACCAGGTTGTACGGTCTCAAATATCTTCTTTTTGGGGTTCAATTGGGCCAGTGGAGTCGCGTCTGGGGGAAGGGTAAGTTTGGGATTGAGGTGCATCTGACACCACGTACTTTCAAATTCGGCGCCCTCGAAATAGACCCTGTCGCCCGGTTTTGAGTTTGCAGGGGGCTGGATGAGTTCTATACCGCCTTCTCTACCGTCTTTGTGTGTCGCCTGGGCAGTCATTTATGAGTGTACACCAGGAAGGTTAGGTGGAGGCGTACACAAAGGACCATGGCAAAACTCTTGACGCCCCGCATATTCGCCGGTTTTAGGTTGCACTAGGTTGTCATATTGAAGGGAGATACACACAATTCACAAAAAAGACCCACCACAGCGACAAGATACTTGTCTCGCATATCCTCAATCGGAACATAATTCACGAGTCCAGAAACAACGGTCCGTGGACCCGTTTCTTCGCCAATATCGATTTGCTATACATCTCATGTTTTACACCTGAGCTATTGGATGGGTGAACAAAACATACCTCGACATACAAACTGTCCGCATCTGGATGCTTCATAACTGATAGACATCAGTTCACCATTCCGCCTGAAAAGAGACCACCTACTCTCAACAATTCTGCCCACTCGCAGGTCAATCATGGATGGCACAGGCTCGCCCTCATCCTCAACAGGAGCCGCGTTCTTTCCACTCCCGCCAGGCGCTGGCTTCTTCTTGCCCGCCGCCGCATCCTTCCCTTTGCCCTTCTCCTTCTTTTGTACCTTTTGCCCAGAACCCTCCGTTTCCGCTACCGGCTGTTTTTCACCCGCCGCAGCACTGGGTGGTTCCGAATGCTCGGCAGCCTTCCCAGCAGTAGCAGCTTTCTTTTCCTTTTCCTTTTTCTTGGCTGAAACTTCGACCTTACGCTCGAGTTTCGGGGCGCTCTCCAAATCAAACGGCACAATGGCGAACACGGAACCGAGCGCATCAGCGGCACCGCGCACTACAGGCAGCGATTGTATATGATCAAAGTAGCGCGTTACAGACGGGTGCGCATGGTGCGTCGCAGCCGGAAGGGCCGACTGAGATAAAAATAAACGCGGGGCTCAGCCGGACTCTTTCGTACGTACAATGGTAGGGTGCAGAGAACCGTATACAGCTACATCTGCAGCAGTCAGGTAGTTGCTCACAATGTACGTTCGGGGCGTAAGCAACGCCTCGAGATCCTGCTATCCATTAGCGGGGGACTAAAACAGGGAGGGAAAGCAGCGTACGGTAATCTGCCTCCCTGCGACGTCTCCGCTTGCGGCCTTCCGAATCCACTCAACGATCTCGGCCTGGTCACTCTCAGATTGGCCAATGTGGTGGGTTCCCGCGCGGGTGACAGAGAGGACGAGATCCTTCAGAGGCCCGGAGAGGGCATTGACTGCCTCGAGAAACGCCATTCCGCTGCTTATGTTTTGTATCGATTTTGATCGAGATAGGAGTGTGTTGATGGGTGCAGAGCTTGTGTCAATCGTGCGGAAACTTACCAAAGGAGATGCTCTGATGTGTGTATGTCTGCCGCGTGGGTTAGCGGCGAAAGTGCGAGTGGTGTTGACTATCGGCCTAGGCTGAAGGTGATATCGATGGAGTTGACTCTCAAGTCGCGCGAGACTCTTGATCAGAAAACCCATTTATGGATTTTCGAGTCAGATGATATTCGTCCATTTTCCGCCCGTGATCGCATTTTATGTGATATTTGGTTTCGGAGACACTAGTAAATAATCGGCCCGGGGGCGAGTCCCACAGCCTGAGGATACCCTTGGATACAACGGCGACAACCATCCTCTACTCCAAGTCATACTCATGTCCCTTCCCACCCGCAAAATTATTCCCCACTTTGGCCAACAAGAAGTCTCCATATACTATAGATTCCCTCATCCCAGTCTTGACCGCTTCCGAGTCTGCCGTGGCGCGGCTCTGGATGCGCAAGGCAGCATCAAGAGGCCGCACACGGGCGTCGTAGTTTGGCTCAAAGAAGAACGGAATGCTTGGGAAGCAATATAAACCGTGCTCAGAGCGAGGTAAAATAAAATATAATTTTACTTACGAAACTCTGGAAGAAGGGTCAAGGTCAACCAACAGCCTTGCAAAGCGTAAATGGCTTTACCGGTAATTCGAACCCTGGTGCACAACGCGATGAAGTGTTGAGCGGTACAGCCCATTCGTCCAGACTTCCCACACTGGAACTGCCGTTAGCATTGAAGTGGTATATTCAGCAATGCGATACCCACTCTCTCCAATATTGCAGACTACGCAGCCGGGTATGGGGTCTGCGTTGATCCAAGAGCCCTGCTCACTTCCCTGTTCTGGCGGCAGGCCCGTTGTATCCACTCCAGCATCGGTGCCCCTCAAAAAGACTTGGAGAGCGGATGGTGTTGGGTCGGCATGCAGAAATCTGTGGTAACCAACAAGTTTGAATTCAACATTTCTGGGTACAACGATCATGAGCATACGTGAGGCAGCCATAGTCCCTAATAATCCACAATTGATTATTTTGTAGCTATGGGGGTAGAATGAATACCGACTTGTGCGCACCACAGGAGAATCCATCGTAGTCGTTAGGGAGTGGAGGGTATCCTAGCGCCGCTATAGCCAGAATCAGACGGATACGAACGTGGGACAATACCTATCATCCGCATCGACCAGAACCCGTTGTCAACCTGAGCTCGTAACTCCCTCCACTCATCTGGGGTCATACCAAGGCCCATGGCCATGCTACATTATGATATAGGCTTAGAACACTATAGAATTATGCACTTACGCTTCCATCACAACTAATCCAAGCGCTTTCATCTTCTCGATCCATTCACTGAAGCCGGCTTTGAATCCGGGCACCGTCGGCCATTGGTTCTCACCCCACAGCGGCTTTGTCTTGTCTGGGTTCTCGACGGGATGATAAAAATCTATGCCTTCGTGGTTATCAGCTTTTCCATTGGTCACATTCTCTTTTAGCCTTGCGTAGCCTGGACGCCCTCGCACATTAACGAGGTGTTTAGGTAAGAGCTTGTCACCGCGGCGTACCTCGGGCATAATCTTCATTAGCCAACGAGAGCTTGTCTTTTTCTTCTTGCGGCAGGCTAAAGAACTCGCGCCCTAGCTCAACGAGACGCTCTGGTTCTGCGGGGTCCACATATGCAGAAATGTTGAGGTAGAAGAAACCATGGTCAAGGCAGGCCGAGTGGATAGCAACTGCTGTCGAAGCACGTCGACCATCATCGTAGAGCTCAGGTTTGAGGAAAGGGGCGATGTCAATAATAGGAAGAGCAGTGGAGGAGGAGGGTGACATGGCGCTGATACGGACGCTGGGAAAGGGAGGATGAGATGCTAGAAGGGAGCAATATAGGCCCAGCCCAAGAACCGCTAATATTGGCAACTGGGTGGCCGGTGCTTGTGAACGACTGGTCACATTGGGTTATAGGAGGTGGCAGCTGACATGCAGGATAATAATTTCATATATTCCAAGTACAATTTTGTGACAGGTGCAATGCAGGTACAAACTGGGAGAAACGCACATTAAGAACGGAGCTAATCTATACGGTGGTTGTGGCTGTATATTGTACGCCCAGGATTTGAAGAAGCACGACTAAAGGGGCCTCCTGGGCCTTGCAGGAATCCGCTGGCAGGCCCGGTGTATTGACCATGGCCAGTCCACGTCTCGTCTGGGGGGAATGGAGGCGTGTGTGATTGGTGATGCGGCTGTGGTGAAGACACACGTTCAAGGTGGTCCTCCCGCATTATTGCTGGCGTGACCGTCCCGGAGCGTGACGACGTGGCATGGCCATTGGCGAGTGGGGACGGACGCCGGTCCGACGCAGGGGTTCCGTTGCTGTGAGAAGGTTGAAGGCGGTCCCGGTTGGGCCTAGAGGCATTCCCGTTGGATGAGGGTTCATCGGAGCCATCCAGGTGTTGGTGCCCGCGGGCTTTTTCACGTCGGCTGCTCGCGCTCGCGGAACCATTGGTTGCTCGAGACTTTTCTTTTGTTCTTTGTGCGCCGCCTGCGAGAGTGGTGTGCACTGAACCTGTTGCAGGTGGTGCTGGGAGGGTCGGGTCGTCAGCAAGTAATTCCTTTTCTCTTTCCTTTCGCAAATGTAGAGCCTCAGACAGTGAAATAGGTGGAGGGATAGTGTCTAAACAGGGTTAGTCGTGTTTATAAAGAAACAACCCCTGGATAAACCCACCATTCAAGAACATAAATTCTTGATATTGCTGAGTCGTTGCGGCTTTGCATGTATAAGAATGTCATTTTGCACGCGCACTATGACGGATTAAAACTCACCCATGTCCCGATAATGGATCATGTTGCGCCGTTCTGAGCTGGCTTTCAGCTGGCCGGCCTGGATCATCCGCTTGATGAACTCTTCCTGGGCACGATTTCAGACCCGCGTAAACATAGGAATGTAATCCATACCGTAGCAATTGAAAGCACAAATAGACCTTCTTTTGAAAGTGCCAAGTTGCCCGTAACACCTGTATTAAGCTGTCAGCAAAAACTGCTACCCATCAAACGCAAGCGTACCGTCTGCCTGAATGATATTCTCCAGCCGGACCGTTGGTAGGAGACTAGTACCAGGGACGCGTTCTCCCCGTCTTAGATCCCCTGTTTTTTCTCGACTTCCAGGTTGCGAGCCTTCGCCATCTGTGTCTGTGTCAAGTTGATCCACCTCATCCTCCACTTCGGACTCCATATCGGGCAAGTCTGGCGCGGAACTGCTGTCGGGTGGGGGGTAGGTGGGTGTGGAAATGCCGGAAGCCATGATGGAACTCAGCGATATGAGATCCTGGATGTGCTATAGCTCGACGGGGCGATTGCAAACTTGTGAACTTATTTCCTCCGCTGCACCGCCTGCAGTTGAACCCGGGCAGTGTGACCCGTCGTGTATGTCACACACCATGCTCTGTACTTACTTTACTATACTTTCATAGCTAGTACTTAGTACTATGGCTATGTAGTTGCCAGTAATCAGAAGAAAGGATCTAGCTCACAAAGTGTTATCCAGCCGCAAGATATGTTGGCTGGATGTACGTGTCGACACACAAACGGCATGGCTATTTTAGTGCTAGTACCCTCCCTCGGGATCTCAAAAGCCGCGATGATTTATAACACCCATCGTAAGCAACACAGCTAGTGGTATGGCGACACCTCCGTCGTCCTCAAAACTTCCAGCGCATCGATACTTTAAAACTTGACACAACCCTGCTCCGGTGATTTGGGCGATATGACATAAGCGGACCACCCAATGATCCTGCACAAAAGGCTGGGCGGCGGCGTCTATGAATAGTGTCGAACGACTTGATTCGAGTTTGCTGAACTGTTCATCATATTAACTTACAAATAACCTGGGCTACACGTATCACCCCTCGTCGAACGCCTCCCTGCTGTCAGACCAAGCCACGCCCTACCCACTTAAATTCCGGGATAATTCCGGGATAGCAAGTGACGTCCATCCGCACCAGAGTTCAATCAACCCTGTACTATCCTACTGCCAAACGTCTACACTCCAAACCTAGGCCATGTCCTCGGAAAATGACAAGATCCTTCAAACCTTCCGTAAGGAATTGTTTGAGGAGGGTGTGCTTCATGAGGGGGATTCCATCGGAACAAACGACGAGACATTGCTGTGAGTTTGAACAAATGCCTATGTTCCTCCACGTTTTTAATAGCGTTTATTCTTGTTGGGAAAGTCGCTTCCTGCGGGCTAGAAAGTTTGATTTGCTACAAGCTAAGAAGATGATAACTGACTGCCAAGAGTGGCGCAAGACTGTTGAAGGGGTTGGGATTGACGAGCTTTACCGAACGATCGACCCATTCGATGTGAGCAACATAATCTCAACGATAAGGCTATTCCTGATCGGATGAAGTATCCCGAGCGTAAAGCCGTATTTGATTGCTGGCCAATGTGGTTCCATAAGGTTCGATCTCACTTCCAGTTGGTGACGTATGACTGATGGTCGGCTAGACCGACAAGGTTGGGATTTTGAGTCAAGCAGATATTTATTTACATTAATGCCTGGTCTAGAGAGGCCGCCCTATCAACGTCCACTTCTTCGGGGGTTTCGATTTAGCCAAACTCCATGCAGAGTGTACCCCCGAGAGGCATTGGCAATCGGTGATAGTAAATGCAGAATCTGTAAGTTATTCGGTAGCCCAAGCGGTATTAGAAACTGATCCCATCTCTAGCTAACTCGAGAAGTTTTACCAGGCGCCTCTCGTCAGGCTGGCCACCCGATCGGGAATACGCTGGTCATTGTGGACTTGAAAGGCTTTGGGTAAGCGAGGATGATATATTTTTTAAGGTTCAATAAATCATGCAGATTTTATTAGGCTCAGCAAGTTCTGGCAGGTCAAGTCCCTGGCCCGGAGTTCATTCCAAATATCCCAAGATTACTTCCCCGAGACGTATGTCATCCTTCAATACTCCCCCTAACTACCCTTGTCCTCAATATCCGCAAGTATGGGACAACTAGCAGTCATCAATGCCCCATCATCCTTCACCTTCATCTGGTCGATCATGCGGCCATGGCTGTCGAAAGAAACGGCGGATAAACTATCTGTGTTTGGAAGCAACTACAAGGAAGAGCTCCTGAAGTTGGCGGATGCTGAAAGTCTTCCTAGCGTTCTCGGCGGGAGTTGCACTTGTGAGGAATATGGGGGATGTGAGATGAGTGGTGCGGGGCCATGGATGGATGGGCGGGTAGGTTGGGGGCCCAAGGCCAAGGCAGCGACGGCGGCGGCGGCGACTGCCCAAAAATCTGGTGATGCTACGACGAAAGAGAAAGTCTCTGTCAAGTCCTCGCACGAGAATCTAGAACCAAAGCAAGATATAACTGTGAATTGACGGGTAACCTTGGGGTACGTACCACACTCGGATGGCTTCCAGAACGAGCATGCAGATACGAAGGAGAATTAATCTCTTTGAACACAGGAATGTCTGAAGGAGGACGCGCAAGAGCTGAACCCGTTGACTACCCGAGAGAATAGTGAGCATTGGCATGGTGTGCGTTTACAATGTAGATGTGATAGATGGTGGACGCCTTTTATATAGTACATTCTAGCGATAGATAATCTACCCCGGGCAAACTCCGGGTGTGAATGTGTAGCTGCAAGAGGAAGCGTGGATTCCCCAACGAGTTGATCTTGGGGTAGTTAACTGGGTCCTAGGGAGTATTTCATTTGGTGTGACCCAGCACTAGATGTTTCGGGCCGGGTGTCACTTATCCGAACCTTTGGTTAGAATGAGCACCTCATGATCCCAAGTCTCACGAGGCACGTATGTAGGTTCTGGATTCTGGGGGATTCGAATTTCAAGCACAGCGCCGGAGACTCGGATCGCGTTTGTGAATTGATTATATAATACCAGGTACTAGTATTTGGTTGAGTGATGTTTGCCAAATGTTTGGCAGCGGCGTCCCTGATTAACTTGTGTAAATTCTTGCTATTGTTCTCGGCAATGTTTCTGCTATTGTTCTCCCGACGGGTGCGTCATTTTACGCCGACGTTGTTGCCCAATCTATGGTGGCATTGTGGTTACAGCCCATTCAACTTCCTGACCCTGCTTCTTGGCATCTCCGGAAATGACAATTCTCGTTAGTATTGTTCATTTTTATTCTTAAGCTGCCTCTGTCCGTGTCTCTATCTACCTCGTCTCCCCTCAGTCTTCTTCAGCAGGTGCTTTGATTCTTTAACGATAAGGCTGCGCCTTTCACCACGTTCTCTCTATTACTATGATGCCATCTACCACATTCATTGTCCAAGTCCTCGCCCTCTTCACGGCTGCTCACGCACTTGTCATTCCCTTCAAACAGTCTAAAGTTTCATTGTCGACCCGCGACGAGCCTGATGTGTCCCGTACTCACCCACGATTTTTTATACGACAGAATACTCCCCAAAGTACTATTACTGCCACCGTTTCCTCAACTATCCAGTCGTTGATCGGCTCATCCACACCCTCCCCGACAGCATCTACATCCGCCGCCTCTACCCTTGCTTCCGCATCAGCGACCCCTTCTCCTCCTCCTTCTAGTGATGGTCCGCGTAAATTTGTTGTCGCCCACCACATGGTCGGCAACACATTCCCCTATGTATTGCAGGACTGGGCCGACGATATCGCCCTTGCCCACGCTTCTGGTATTGATGGATTTGCATTGAACACGGGGAGAGATGCGCACGAGCCCGACCGTATCGCTGACGCGTGAGTTTCTTTTTTTGTTCCACGTTTACCTGAGCTGAAGGGATGATTTATTAGGTATGAAGCTGCACGCCAATCTGGTCTGGATTTCAAACTATTCCTTTCGCTAGACATGGCGTACGTATGATTTGTGGTTTGAATTGTTGAAGTACTCAATCCCCCTGCAGATCCAGGCCCTGTGCTTCTCCGGCTGACGCACAAACACTTCGTGCGCTTGTCAGCAAATACATCGACCACCCTAATCAATTCCGTTACAATGACCGCGCGTTTGTATCTACCTTTGCCGGTGAAACCTGCCAATTTGGACAGGGCAGCGTACCAGAAGGGTGGAAATCTCAATTTGCCAGGAATCCTGAGTTAGACGGCAAAATTTACTTTGTTCCGTCCTTCTTCATCGATCCCGCAAAGTTCGTTGATTTTGCTGACGTTATGGATGGCGATTTCAACGTTGGTGTACTTCTTAATGGAGCGTAGCGTGTTCTGATTTTAGTTTTGCAGTGGAATTCCGGCTGGCCCACCCAGGTGACAACTTCTTTCGCCCAGAACCTCCTCTCCAACCCCGCTGCTATCCTCAATAATGTTGTTAAAACGGGATCAACCACCAAAAGTCTTTCTACCGCCAATGTTTTGGCTGATGCCGCTACCGCGGGTCTTTCAACTATCCAGAACGCGCTGAGTAAATTTATCGGCTCAACCGACACCGACAAAAAGCATCTTGAAGGCCTTGCTGTGCTTGAGCCATCCATCGGTGCTCGTGGCGAAGAGAGCAAGCGGGCATATATGGCTGCCGTTTCTCCTTGGTTCTTCACCCATTACAGCCCTGAAACCTTCAACAAAAACGTAAGAGCCTTTTGGAGTCTACGCTATGTACCATTACTAATCTGAATTGTAGTTCATCTTCCTTGCTGACCAGCACCTTTATTCCAAACGCTGGGAATCTCTCATCGCGTCCCGAGACCAATTCGATATTGTCCAAGTGCTAACCTGGAACGACTATGGCGAATCTCACTACGTTGGCCCCATCAAGGGAAGCCAGCCCAATAGCGAGGCTTGGGTCGATGGAATGAATCACACTAGTATGTCGTTTTGTGGTTTCGTTTCGGCAAAACTTACCAAACCCCCCAGGCTGGCTCGAGATGACCCAATATTATTCTACCGCCTTCAAAACCGGATCTTTCCCCAAAATCGAAAAGGATAAGATCTTCATGTGGTCGAGACCGCACCCATGCAAAGCGTCGGCCCCAGACCCCGTTGGCCAACCATCCAACTTTGAACTATCTCAGGACAATATTTGGGCCGTTGTAATGACCACTGCCCCCTCCACCGTTACGCTCTCCACATCGGCTTCGTCCACCCAGACTTTCAGCGTCCCCGCGGGCCTAACCAAACTTTCAATGCCTATCAGTGCTGGAGGTTTCATGAAAGGCACCATTCAGCGCGACGGCAAGACCGTCGTGGAGCTGAATCCCACCACATTCACATTCCAAGGCAGCCCCAAGAGTTATAACTTCAATGCATTCGTCGCCAGCGCTACAGCCGAGTGAGGTAATGCATTGGTGCTTTGGGGAAGTGACCTTCGTTTTCGTGTTACCTGCGGTACACCATTGTATTATTACTTGTAGCCTTCGCCATTATACCACTTGTATCGTTAACAATTAATGTCCCTCTATAAACAGAATTGCTAATGAATCCGAATTTCATTTTAGTGCCTTGTATTGAAATATCTGGGATCGAGAAAGCTGGAACTTAATATGCAACTAGGTCATGGTACTTATATGAGGGGATAGCCTGGCTTAAAAAATGGGTATAAAGTCCTGCATCCTGTCCCTCGCACCCTGGGCAATACATTCCGCAATCCAAGTTATGTTGCGGATCTCCTGCTCCTTGAGCTTCATGTAGCTATAGAACACGCCGTATTGGAATTGCTGGAGGAAAGCCATCTTGTTCAAGTGCACCTCCATGGCGAAGAAGCGATCTTCAAGCTGAGAGAGGAGGCCGAAATCCCCTTGGTTATCCTCCCCTTGCGTGGCAGAGGCAGAGAAAAACACGCGGTATTCTGAGATATTTTCGCAGATCTGGCGGACCTGGTCGATCTCGTCCACCTTGGCCAATTGGTTGTTGCCTTCGGGGAAAAGGCGACCAAAGGCCGGGAACAGTTTAGCGCGCTGCTCTTTCTTAAGCTGGGTCCCCAGAGAGTTGATGGTGATATTGATGGTACGCCGATCGGCCTCAAACGAAAGAATGCGCCCCATAACATCGGCCGTCGGGGAACCCAATGAGGTGCAGAAATTGTGGAAATCCTCAAGGTAGTTCTTGTAAACTGTGTTGCGGATAATTTCAATGTTGAGTTCATCGAGATCAGTCGCTGAGATACAGCCCCTGAAGTAAGGCGCTGAATGTGATATCAGATAGAATGATACAGATATATCGTAGGGCGCACCAAGAGGAGTTTCCACCAACACAGTGCGATACAGTTCTTCTACATTGGTAGCGACACACAGCGCGGGCATGGTGTCAAAGTAGCCGAGGGGATGGCATCGGATGAGAAGTTCGCTCGTAGATCTCCCGTGCAGCGTTCCAGTGATTAGCAGGACGATATTGTCAATCATATATCCATACCTATATCCACCTATGGTCAGTTTGGGATCGCAATTAACAGTAGCAGGGGGATAGCACCAACGTAATGAATTCAAAAAACTTGGTTAATGGTTCCACAGAGTTTGTGCGCAAATAGTTGAATTGATCAACCAAGAACTTTGTGGCAGCATCGGTGATGGTTGTTGTAGTGAGGGGAAGGGGTTCATTTGCTAGGAAATTGCTATAATCCGTCGCCGACAGTTGGGTCCGGAGGTCTAAATCCCGTAGCATAAGAACAAGAGCCCAAGAACCACAGCGTTCTCACCTTCCAGCGTCTCACATTGTGTCAGATTGGCGTAATAGTTTGGGGTGAGGATGCCAGCCTTGTATCCCCTCACGATGGCCTCCAAGAATCCTGAGTCAACCTTGAAGGATATCCTGCGTAAGTTGAACCTTTGTGGAGGCCTCGGATAGATGTGCACCGTACATTGAACATTAAACCCTCCATGACTTTCAGATGTAAACCAGCGTTTAATGTTGCAACTGCCCAATGCTGAATCGACTAAGCAGACAATTCTCACGCCATCCATCAAAATGCTAAGGGTCCGTTTGGCGGCGTCGGGAACAAATATGCACAATGCGACGTACTACGGCCAGTCGCCAGACCACTCCTTCTGAGTTCTCCAGAAGACACCAAATCTTCTTCCCTTCCAGGAATCGCAGGGATAAATATTATAAGTATGATCTCTCTGTGATCTGGACATTAGCGGAAGAGGGTATCCCATCAAGCCAACTGTGAGCCCCTCAAAGGGCGACACGCGACACACACATCATTCACGGTCTATGGTGGGCCGGTGTTATCGATAGGCCCGTTGATCATTTTACGACAGCAATTGCGCCTCGCTCACTGGGGATCTACCCCTGGTCTTGGGTTTCCGGGGGTTGGGTAACTTCGCGCCACAGGCTGAGCGAATTTGTTGTTTCTTCCGCCGACCCCGGATCGAGCTATGTGGGTTTGAGGAGTTGGTTGTGCCCCAGCCGCATCGGTGATCCGGGATAGCCTAAGCGCCGAAGGCCCCCTGTCGCTTGATGTATACTCCTTACGCCTCACCGCACGCCAATCAGTCTTTCCTTAAATAGTTATCTATTCATATTTGACCTCAGTTCCAGAATCAGCAGCCCATTACTATATTGCTGCCGAATGTTCATGGCGCAATTGACAGAGGCGGTGGCGACATAAAAATCCTGCTTTATAAACACACTATGGACATCACTTAATGCAGGCATCCTTTGTCAAGGGTATCCGAGTTTCAGATCCACTCTCCCTACAAATACATTAAATCAATGGTGTTAGTATTCCCTTTGAGGCGGGGGTCAAGTTTCTCCAAAGAACTTGATACACTCGAAGATCGTAAACTGTTAAGGAAAATCGACCTTCGGTATGCAGCCAAACAACATGCACAGTTCAAGGCCACTTCTTGACCATAATCGGTGTAGGTTGATACCAATATTGACGTTATTGTATCTTCTCAGTTTCTTGGATAGGTTAGGAAGCCACCTAATCAACATTCCCTCTCGCTTCTCACCACGATTTTTAATAGGACAAATATTGGGAACGCGAGGTTCGTCTTGATATTACAACATAGACCGGCACGTGAAACCGTACCTCAACCCCCATTCCACTCCAGGATCGTTGGTCTTGCTTCGGTGAGTGTATTACACCCATAACGCTTCTTTACGTTGTGTATTTACCATGCATGCACCCAAGGACCTCAATGTTTCTCCTCCTGAATACAATACAGCATTAGCATTGTATTTTGTTGCCTATGTTATATTTGAGGTTCCATCAAATGTAAGAATCGTGACCATCTGAGTTGTTCCAAATACTAACCGTTACTATCCGGTTCCAGATTATGTATGGGCCATTCCTTATTGGAGACTACGGATAAATATATTCCTCCAGATTGAAGCGATTTGACCCTCAAATCTGGTTACCAACCCTCACCCTCTTATGGGGAGTTGTGAGTATCTGCCAAGGTCTGGTGAAAAACCGAGCGGGCTTGTTTGGCATCCGGTTCCGTTGGTTGATTAGTTTTATCTGCCTGGCCAATTTAACACGTTACCAATGCATAGTTCTCGGCGTCTCAGAAGCTGGCCTATTTCCGGGAGTAATTTACCTATTCTCTGTTTACTATCGCCGGTACATGTTGCGGGGAGTACAGAAATGTGTTTGCAATCCTCACAATGACCTGCAGGCATGAACGAAGTTGGCGAGTAGCCATCTTTTTTGGTGGAGCAGCACTTGCTGGAGCCTTCGGGGGTGGGGATATCCTTCCGTAAATGTTGAGCGCTTACTGATGTAAAGTGATTTTACTATCTAGGAATTCTTGCTTTCGCCATTGGGAAAATGGATGGAATCGGCGGACGGAAAGGCTGGGAGTGGTACGAAATTATTCCCATCTTGATGCACTATTTTGATGGTTCCCCGATAGGATTTTCATTTTAGAGGGCATACTCACAGTCGCAGTGTCTATTATGGCATACTGGATAGTCCCGACCTGGTCTCACAAAGCAAAATTTGTATGTTCCCTGCATTCATTTGACATGTTCCTAAACGCCACCCTTTAGCTCACAGAGACAGAACGGGAGCGTTTACTTTCACGCCTCCGTGCCGATTCAGACGCAGCTAACGAGGAGAAATTCGAGTGGTACTTTGTTCGACAGGCATTCACCGACCACCTCGTTTGGGCTTATGCCCTCCTGTTTCACGGTTTTGCTTTTGTGCTATATTCACTCAGCCTTTTTCTTGTGCGTTTCTCACATTTCCATAAGCCATTAATTAGTTACATCCGCAATTCCTTCAGCCCACAATTATCGCCGGTCTGGGGTTCCAAAGCTGGCAAGCGCAATTGTAAGTTGGTTTCGACTAAATGGGGCTGGAATTATTATCACCGGGCTAGGATGACGGTACCTCCAAACACGCTCGCGAGCCTATCAATCTGGTTTACGGTCTGGCTGTCCTCTCGATACAATCGCAGGGCCCCCTTCATTATCGGGTCGGCTCTGGTTGCTATCGTTGGTGAGACGCTAGTCTGACATCAAGCCGGCTTTGGACTAATGATGAAGTGCGTAGGATACATTGTACTTCTTACAACAACGACAGGTAAGGCCCTGATTTCCGAAACGCAAAGTGGAGCTTACACGTTCTCGTGCAGCGGGTGCACAATACCTCGGTGTTCATCTCGCCGCAGCTGGTGTCTACACCGGGAACGCCTTGCTTCTCAGGTACCGAAACCCCCGTCTAATCAGTTATTGCACCTAATACCATAGTATCCAGCTGGCCAGGAGAAAATGTCTCTGGACAGACAAAGCGAGCTGTCGCCGTTGCAATGCAGATTACTATTGGGGATGTTGGGGCCATAGCAGGGTAAGCCTTGCCTGAAATCTGAAGGTCAGGTCGATCATATACAGTACAGTGTTTTAATTTATAGACCCAACTTCGCGTCCCATCGCTACCGCAAAGCACATATCATTGCCATTGGTTATCTAGTATTTTCGGCGGTGATGGCGGGGTATTTATCAGTCTGGATGAGCCAGGAAAATAAGAGGCGGGATCGCATTCAAAGAGCTGGGAACCTCAAGTCAGGAGACGAGTCGCATATGGCGGAAACGGCGATGCTGAGCCAGGGAGATAGAGATGTCAATTATAGATATGTTGTTTGAAAAGATTTATTATCTTTTCAATTTGGCATTTTAGTACCAAAGGCTGCAACTAGGCTATATATAATGTACTATGCATATTATCGGCTGGGGTGCATAAAGAGGGATATGGTATGTATGCGAAATGCGAAGGTCAATACTATGCAACAATGCTATGTCCGGGACATCGAGCGAGATGGGTGTAGGTGGAAACCTGGGGATGCGATATGGGATGTATGTGGTGTGGGTATACTTACAACACGTTCACGACGCGCGAATAATTTTCCTTCGTTTTGAGCGGATGGTTTTATGCCGATATTCATCATCATCCTCGTCGCTATCATCGTCAATAAAAATCTCTGGTCCGAAAAGCTTTAGGCGCTTCTCTTCCTCTACTTTGCGCAAGGTTCTCAAATTCGAGATGAGCGACTTGAGGAATTCGTTCTAGATGGGATGAGTTGACGTGGATGCGTCTATACCCTGAAATAACGAACCTTGACAATTCGGAGTTTAGTTCCGGGCTCTGCGGCCATGTCGAGTTGTTTTTTCTTGTCTTTGAACTATAACACGAATGTGAAAAGAGTTCGAACGGGAAAAATCTGTTATACCTTTCTCTGTTCCTCTTTCATAAGCTCTCCTAGGTGTTTAAGCCATTTCTGCAAGTTCGTCTCTGCTCCCTTCTTCTCGACAGTGGGGTAATAGTTCTCGGCGGTTGTATCTTCATCCGAATCCGGCATGGCGTATGACCGTACCGCAGCTGCGGCCGAGCGACGCGGGCGTTTCTTGCCTCGTAGTGTTGATGACAATAATGGTGAAGAGGATGATTGTATTGGACCCAAGAACCGGGAAGTGGAAGGAATACTTCCTTGCGGAATTTCCATCTTCACTTTAGATTTAAGAAGCTTTCGTGACGAGTCAGTCTTGCAAACATAATCCTCTTCGTCGAAAAAAAATTCTGCCCCTCCTTCAATATCATGGTAGATGTAGAAACTCTAACAAGGTATCAGTCTAGCTGTGAGCATCCAGAGCACCATCAATCCTACCGGAGCCCTCCCTAGTCGAGCCAGCAGCCGGAAGTGCTTTAGCGTGATTGGAACGCGGCCAGAAGATGAACCTTGTATGTCTGCAAACATCAGGTAATTGTGCAACAGCTAAAGGCCGTAACCATCCATGAATGACAATTCGATACATATTGGAAATAGGAGAGCCCACAGTGCTATTGTCGTTAATCACGGCATGCGTCATGAGCACTGCCATAACACTGCTCCTCGCCCCAAATGTGTTTTTAGCCCATCGGCCGACGTGAACCGGGTCTAGTTCACCGCAAACCATCATTTATAGGACAGTAAAACCAATGATGACGGCGTACCATGAGGATATTGTAACTTGCCAGAAGAATCACCATAAACTCCATAGGGATAGTGCATCCTGCGTCTAGCCCGGGCAGGCACAACCTCATCATGTCGGATCATGGTTGTCAGGGATTCCTGCGTAATGATTCCCTATTTGAAAGGCGGAGAGATGAGATATGGGTACCATCGATCAGAGAAGAAGGACTGGCGGTGCCAACCCCAACACCTCGTGGGAGAAGAACCTTCTACTCTTAAAAGGGAAGGGCTTACCAGGTCTAAATTCGACGACCTCTGTTCATCTCTTCCCTCTTCCAGTCCATGCGAATCTTCAATCACCAGAGCATCGATAACTGGCTCATGTTCCAACCCTTCATCCATTCCGCGCTCTCCATCAATTTCGCTAGGTGGCAATTGGGCCATGTTCTCTAGTTCGATAGCGCCCAACCCATGCTTCAAAAAATCGCGGCAAAGCTTGGTTTCATAACGAGCAGCCGCAGACGGATCCTCATCCCATGCTGGAAGATCCTCCATCTTTATAGGGTACTTCTCCAGCACCAGCCTTATGATGGTTTCGTGGACGGTCGGGTAATCATCATAAAACTTTTTAACAATTTTACCCTAGGTATGGAAAATATGGTCATCAAGGTGAGTCAACAGAAGTGAGGCACACCTTGCAAGCAACTTCCATGCACTTGGCCACAGATTCTTCAATTAACTGTACCACCCCACCCTCATTCATGCCCTTTTCAGAGCCTTCGCCGACCTCCTCTCGAGCATATTCCAACAGTACACTAAACCTCTCAACGAAAGGGTTGACCAAGACATTGTAGAGATCCTTCTTGGTTATGGGTAGCAAGCCCAGAGTCTCCAAGCGGGAATGTACAGTGGCAGGAGCCAATTGCATATTTTCGGCAGAGATGAAAACAGCGACAAGGATGACAATTCGGACTGAGGAATCAGATGACGGAAAGTCGGTGTAGAGATACCGTAGGACTTCGTTTGTAATTGGGTTGGATATTGATCGAGTTTTGAGGAATGTCTAAGAAAATGTCAAAATAAGTAAACCCGCCTATCCCACCCCTTCCAATCTCCATCACACACCTTGAGAAGATCCTCAACGAGCGTCCTGTGAGGAGGTCTATGTAAGTTACTTGTTCCTTATCAGAGGTCGGATAACACACGAGAGCTCAAACCGAAGGTGTCCTGATTTGTCAAGTAGTTTGAGCGCCGAATATCCGGTATCATTCAGTTTTGCTTCCATGCAAACCTCAGCAGCAACGGTACGGCTAACAAACATTCTAGGACATCAACCATCAGCGTATATTGATAACTTCAAAAGCGATCATCACGTACGTAGAATCGAGCCTGCATAGCTCGCGGACATTTTGGGCCACATCATCAGGTCGAGTTTCGCTCAACGTAGGTCTCTCAAACATCTTTCGGAATACAAAATCGCGATACTATAATAATTCAAGGCATATGATCAGCATACGCAGTAATCGTGTACTGGGATAATAACTCCGATTGTACCTTGCTATCCATGTGGAATCCATTGGCAACTGCATAGGGCAAAAGTCGAGGTTCAATGGCAAGGGCTAATGGAAATTGGGCCATGATAGGGTCCTAGTTTGGAAGTGAACATGGTATTCGCAGAGAGTGAGGTCAGGATCAGCGGACCTTGTTGCAGAATGGAATGAACTGATGTAACAGCTTAGATGGTAACATTGATCAATGTATGCGCTACTCACATTGTATGAGTCCATAATATCTCTGATTGTCTCCCAGCTGACATTCTTCATTTGAACAGGGAATCTACTTTCCTTGAGGAAAGAGGAAAACCTTGATCCGTCGTCTTCCCCCTACCATTGGTGAATGTGTAAGACTTGGAATCAACTGGCGGTGTCATATGGTATGTACCTTTCCACGCGGGATCTCACCATACTTTGCTTCGGCAAGCTTGAGAAAGTAAGCAAACACGCGGAGAGGCACATTGCGGACCCAAGGTGTCTTTATGAAGTGTGCTTGTGCATGGAAATAGTGATGCATTGCGATCTGGACCAAATACCGAGATAGATGCGCCCCGCTTGTTAGGAGAATCTGAGACGATGGAAGCCGGGTGAAAGGGGACGAGAAGGTGATCGTTAAACGAATTTACGTGGCAATAGACAGCAATGAAATATTGACGTACATCCAACACCTGTTCTGTCAAAACTTTACCGCGACCAAGGGCGTAAAACATAGCTTGCGTTTGGCCATAGCGCGCAAGGAAATAGTGTGCGCGCACATAGGGATCCTGGGAGAAGCGATGGAAACGGCGAGAGACGTGGGTAAATGGGGTAGGGTCAGGGAGCTCGTAGAAGACTAATTGGACGACTTCGTCTGGAGTAATGGGCGTGTGAGCGGCACAGCCATCGACGGTCGCTGATGATACTCACCACAGAGACGTTCCATTGGTTTCTGCGGTGCCTGAGTTGGCTAGGGGAGCAGATGTGGAAGAATGGGTCGATGAGCAAAGGGTCGAGCTCGCTGCGCTAGACGACGAGGGAAGGGGCTGCTGTTGTGAAGGTGGCGGTGAGAGGAGAAGAGGAAATTAATAAACCGAAATGGGGAGTGGAAGCCAAGCGTCCCAAGATCCAAGACAAGATTCGAACGGAGTCGAATTTATTTAGTGTTCTGACTTCCATATCGGGATTAACAGTCCACAGCAGTCCACAGCTCACTCAAGCTCTAGAGCGAATCGCAAGTCAAAGCGATATAGCTATCGTCCATGGATCAACACCTCAAATTATACTTAGGATAAGCAAATCACAGAGCTTGAGCTACCACCTCTCTTCATATCTCTCGTTTATAAAAACCCCTCCACACCCTCCACGGCAACTTCCAATCCCTCATCTGCAGCCGTGGTTCAAAGGCGTTAAAATTAGCCTCTTCCAGGCGTCTCAGATAATTTGACACCGGCACCTATATCCATTCAGAACACCGAGGTTTCAGCGGAGAGCACAACAACTCACCCCAGCTATAAACACCGGCATGGCTGCAACTGGGATCTTTCCGTCCGCCGAATCTTCCTTCAGCATGTCACGAGCAGTGATCATATGGTCGTTTGCAATGGTTGCAAACTCAAAAACTGCATCCTCGACGCCGGGTGCCTGTGGTCCTCGACGAAACACCTCCTCTTGGCTCACCCCGTGCTTTGCGGTGATCTCAGCAGGGACGACCATCCGTCCGCCCTTCGCGTGAAATGGAAGGCCACGGAGGAGGGTACTGAGCGTTTGTGCGGCCCCAAGGTGAGATCCGGCATGTGACAGTGCTGCCGATGAGAGATTGAGGAGTGACAGTAGCAGATAGATTAGGGTGCTCGATGTAGATTCCGCGTGTGCAGTCAGAGATTCGACTGTCAAATGTGTTGGCGTGTGCAATTCGATATCCTGAAATAACGATGACGGCTTAAGTCACTCCACAGAAGGTTTCGAGAAAAGCGTGTACCCGTGCATCAACCATCCGTTTGAGATGGTACGCTGGCATATGCGCTCGCTGTGATGCTTCGTGCAATGCAAGCGCAATGGGGTGTCTCGGAGGCCTGCCCTATGTTTTGGTGATTAACGCTCGGCTCATCTCCATGCCACAAATACGCACATCTCCAATGCCCTTGATCGCATCTCTCCAGAATTGCATTCTCATCTTGCCAATAGTTGGATTTGTTACATGATCCTGAATTGTCGCGAGTTCGACCTAAAGCATATATATAAGATGTCATGACGTGCTGATGATAGTAAAAATCCCACTGAAAACGCCTTGAGAGCGAAATAGCCATCCTGGTGCTCCTGGGGGTAGAATTTCGAAACCAAGAACGATTCATAGTCGTGTTTGAAAACGAAGTCTCGGCAGAATTGCCCCGGGTTGTTGGTTCCTACGTTTTCGGTGTGAAGACAGCGTCGCCATGCCGCACGCTGGGGGCGCTTAGTAACCCATGATGGCTGTTGAAGGGGATGTGGTCGTGGTATTCGGTGCAACATACCTTTAGGTCTACACCCAAATTTAACTCAGTTGTTACAAGCCGGTCAACCGGCCCGAGAGAATCCCACACGGGGCGAAGACAGCGTCACGTTTACATAAAAAGAGTGTGCAAAAATGGGAAGCCCAGCGTTACATATAGTGACGGTAGTTAACCTCAAGGTCTGCAATATAAACAACACTTCACAGCCGCGAGCCTATTCATATAGCGTGTTTAGGTGCTAAGCAAAATCGACACCACAATTCACCACAATTCCAGGTAGTGTGAACAGGGGTCAACCCTACTGTGAACCCTTCATACCTGGGTGCCCGCCTAGTGGGGCAGCTTGTGATTTTCCCAAATTGACCACTGATGTAAGCGCAAGAACATAAACACAAGGATCATTTGGCTCAAGCTTCACTTACCAAACCATCTCCCTTCAGCATCCGGGTGAGTATTATGCGCTAGCCTGGCCCGGCGCCGACTTATCCAAGCGATCACAAAACAGAAGATAGAGATCAGAGCTACCCCACCGACCACACAGCCAGCAATAACCCCGTTAACTGAGGTCCGATTAGACCATGCGGGGGGCGTGCTGGTAGAGCTATATCCCGGCAAGGCTGCTAGATTTGGGAATGATGCGTTGTAGAGGATCGCGTCGATACCAATGGCCTGGGGAGATGAGATTTCAGTGATATTAATCACGAGTGTGTGGTTTCCGGCCTGAAGATCTCCGTGGAATAATTCGATCCACGATAGTGCTTCTAATGTATTGTTGGTAATTGTGCGCATGGCGGCTGGTGCACCATCAATGGCGTAAGTCGCGGTTATGTTGTTACTGGCAGCTGAAATATTGGTTAAAGCACCTATGACCGAGACCGATCGCCCTAGAAATTGGGAATGAATCCTGTTCGGCTATAGGGCTTATAATTGCTATGTCCTACCAGTGAATTGAAAACCAGGGTGTCTCCCACCTGACTGCTCCAGTGCATTGTGCGTTCGTGAAAATTTGAAGGTGACAACCAACTTGGTTGCTGCGTAGTCCAGGTACCGCCAAATGACATCGATGAGTTGTCGATATCATCAACAATTATAGTCCGGTTCCAAAGGCGCGTCGTTTCCCAGCCGCAAAGGTGAGATAGTCAAAGGCTGGGAGGAGATCGACAGCACCAGTGGAGTAAGTGGCCTTATGTGCCCATCGGCAAGCTTGGAGATTGAAAGTATCCCGCATTTGAATCATTCGTGATGGATGGTCCGCCGTCAACTTTTACCGAATAATTTTGGTTTGGGTGGAAGGGCGTGGTCGTGATACGCAGATCCGTTCCTAACATGTCCCGATATTATAGTTTTCGAGCGTAACATCAAATCGGAATCACCATTGAAAATATATTCAAACCACCCATTCGCGCAATCACCACTTGCTATTGTTGTCCAAGTGTTGTTGTAGTATGTCCCAGACACGGTCTGTTTCGTGACCGGACAGAGGTATTTAATTCCCTCATCCTGGTCGTCCACGATAACCCTGACAGAAGAGACCATGGTCGTAGAGCGTTGGCTACAAGAGCTGTGAATGACACATGTATAGACGACCAGGCTTCTTTTCTGAATCACAGTGTTCAGATGGTCAATGACATTCGGGGACGATAGGGGTGGAGTAGCTTGGCTTCGATAGTTCCCACACGACAAATCAAATTCCAATTACGTCACAATTATCTTGTGATGGCCTGGCGCCCGAGGCTGGCGTTACCCGTGAAGTCCAAATGAGAAGGCGTTCTGGTAACTCTGCAAGTCCTCCGCATATGCATTTCACTTCCAACCGCAGAGCAGTACTACCGCCGTTCTCTGGGTGAGCTCAAGTCATCCGGTTTTGTGAATATAAACATCCTGGAAGGGTTAACAGGAGGTGGGATCCATCATTCATCCAGCACCCCCAACAGGGAAGGTTTGAGGTAAGGCACAGTCCGAGATTATTTACCACCAGTACCTCTAGAGTGATATTGTAACACCGACGGTTTGGCACCGAGGCCGCTCATTCCCCTAAGCTCCAAGTTGCCACCGCTCACAGGGTGGCATGGCCCCGCAGTAGACGTGGCAAATTATTTGAAATTCAGTTTTCGCGAGATTGTTGCTTCGGGATATATAGGTGGAAAATGGTGGTAGTATATTATGACTCCATTGTCCGACAATGATACCATGGACACAGGGGCCAATGTGGAAATCTGGCGGTGTCAGTACGCTAGCGGAGTAAGCCTCGCTGAATCACATATTCAAGGATTCGGGACTATCCGGATAGCGTTCGGGACCTTTTGCACACTTTGATCTTGAAGCTTGACACCCAAGTCAAAATTTTAGTCTGGACAAAAAGGAAACAATAATATGTCCTCCCGCCGGTCTGGGTTGCAAAGGGAGGTTTTGGCTCTCTACCGACGGTGCCGTGTTTCCGTTTGAACTCGACGAAAATTATGCTGACCAAGGTACGTCATAGCTCGCTTCGAATGGTCAGGACAAAGCCCGAGCCAGCGCGACCAAAATTCCTCCTCTTCGTGCGATTTACATTCCATTCGAATGCAGCGAGGGTTTCCTCCCGCGATGTTGGCACAATAGAACATCAACTGAGAAAAGGAAGACGGCAATTGGAAGTGTATGAAGATGCTGCAGTGACAGATTGCTGGGTCTCAACTGAGATGAAAGAATGGGAGGCGAATCATAGAGCCCGAATATATACGAACTGAGCATTATAATAATTGATCATGGACGGAATAGCTAATTCCAGCGGGGCGGTCATCTTTTCCTAGTATGAGATGCAGCCGGTAGTTCTCCGAACAATCCCGCAACCGCTGCATCTGCGGGGTTTTTAGGTGTAGCGCGTGCTTTACTCGTGCCCACATCTAACTTGCGATCTTCCGAGGATTGCCCTTCACTCTTGGCGGAGCGTGTAGACGCTGCTGGCTGTGGTTTTGGTGTCTCGGGCTCAGTTGGCTGAACGGCCTCGGATATTGGTGGGTCCTCCACCATGGTATCGCCCTCCACCATAGGATTTGATAGGTCTGTCGCTGCCACCTCACTGGGCAGTTGTTGCTCGTTCGCTATTGCTCTTATTCGACGCGCCTCCCGTTTTCTTTCGTTGTATTCCCTGCGCTTGATGAGGTATCTGCGCTCAACCTTGTATTTCGACTTTTGGTATTCAAGGAGAACCCGGTCCTGATGTTCCTCTTGCTGCTGCTCAGCCAGTTTGACGGCTCCTTCGTAGGCGAGGCGCCGCTCGTTTATAACTGCCTTGATTCGTGCCATGGTTTTACGACACTATAAATGCATGCGTCGGGTGACTATTTGGAAGGCAAGGTTCAACACATACTTGATGTACTTTGTCGGCGGGTACTTGGAGATCTGTATTAGTCACGCCCATTCTTCTTGTCTCTTCCTTCTGAGTCGCTAATAGATTACGCTCCCGCAGCACGAGGTACCAAAGGGTATGCAAATCCTGAAAGCTCTTGAGACGGAGTTCAGATGCTTTCCACGCGCGTCCTAACACAAGGGGGTCAACATGTATGTCAGGAGGATATAGAAGATCTACCGGTGGGCATCTTTTGCATGGTTTCCGGGGACTCCACGACTTCGTATTTGGCATCACCAGCCAAATCTTCTCCATCCTTTCTCCTAAAAAAGGCATACAAACCATGATCTTCTCGTACTGGCACTCTCCCATTCAAACCGTTATGAGCTAGTGGTGCTGGAGGAACGCTCGTGGTGGCTGGCGCGCTTAATACTTCGGCGAATGAACGCGTCAAAGAACGGCGCACATGTTGCTGGGTTACTCGAACGAGATTGAACATAGCCAATGTTGAAACCGTGGTGCCGTTTTACAAGCCTCCAAGACAAACGCGGAAACCAGCCAGGCAAAAACCTCGTGTTTGTGTAAGAAGACCATGCCAAACATTGTATATCGACTTGCCGATGACCAGCCTCGTGGCGGAAACAATACCCATATCTGACCACAGCTGTAGTCAGACGCGCGCTCAACCAGATGCATTATGTAAATGACTTGTGTGGCGCTTTGAGCATCCCACTCCCATAAATGTTCTTTCCTGTCTCCAGTTCCATGATGTCAGCTGATGGGCTCGGAGATGAATTTCAAGACGACTTCGCTCACGCTCAACTACCGTTTCACACCGAGCACATAGAGACATCACCCCAACAGAGAACCTTGAAGAGTATACTGACAAATGGTTCACAGATTGTTCAGGATGCTATATATGCTGTGCGTCGAGTTGTGTTCCGGAATTGACCAGTACATCTACTAAGTGCTAATATATCGGTGATATGATACGTTCAGGAGGAACCAGAGTCGTTATCTTTGCACACCGCCTCACCTGATGTACCGCCGCCACAAACCCCGAATTTCATACGCCCCCCTCTCTCAACAGCGGCACATCATCCTGCGAGCCCTCCACGAACCGGTTCTGGTGGGCACATTTCACCACGATCCGCTACCGTGTCTAGTATTGCGTGGAGTACAAGAAAGGTAATTAGGGTTCCAATAACGAGCAACGAGGATGCTTATTATCTAATCTCCCCAGTCCCCACGTAGGTCTACGTCAGGGTTCTTCTCCACTTCGTCCGCGGATCCGCCCCCACTAACACGGGGGCGGTTATATGTGGGTTCAAATTGTATTTCCTGAAACCCTCCTCCTGACACATGCGCTAAATATCAGAAACCGACTCTGGTGCGCGGGGTATGAACCATTTATAATTTGATGTATAGCTTCACGTCTAACATTGGTCAGCTCTCAGCTACTGTTCCTCCAGCGATGACAGCGGTCCCAGTAAGCCCTGAGTTCGAAGATCCCCAAACGTTGGCCGATTTTTGGGCTATCTATGCTCGCGAGGCTTCGCAGGCGGATAGGCGAATGATCGCCAACTGGAATAAAAATTTGGATGTACGGTTGATCTTCGTGTGTACTCATCTTCATATCTCAGAGGGGTGAGCTAAAATCAGCTTTGTAGTCCGGGATATTTTCCGCAATTCTGACCCCATTCATCATTGAATCCTATAAGCTGCTTCAAAGTGCTGGCGCCTCGACCTTTTTTGGCAAGGGCGGCTACAGAATTCGTGTCAACGCGATGTGGTTCGGTAGCTTAATCGTCAGCTTGATTGCAGCTTTGCTGTGCATTCATTGCAAGCAGTGGCTTGATGGGTATCTAGTATGTTCCAAATATCTACAAGTATCAAGTCTTGTGACCGACGTAATACTTCCAGGCAGATACCGTCCTCCATGACAGACATAGTTCTTTATCAGACTTGAAACGCGCCTGCCGGTTGCGGCAATATGTGAGTGCCTTCACATTTCCCCCTACTGCTCCCAATTTGATACTTATGAGTTTTTAGCGACTCCAGGGCCTGAAACGGTTTCATGTTCAACAAATCATTGGATTATTGCCTGTCTTGTTATACATCGCTCTCCTGTTCTTTGCTATCGGTCTAGTCGACTTCCTATGGCACCTTAGTCAGGCCATCGCGATATATATATCCGTGTTATGCGGGGTTGTCGCCGTCTTCCACATCGCTACCACGGTTACCCCGTTTTTTACGACGCGGACTCCATTCAAAACCCCTTTGTCAAATCTACTTGGGAATCTTTGGAGAGGAATGCTTCAAGGGAAGCTGGTGACCAGAGGGCTAATGGAAGCAGAGGAGTTGGAGGATGTCGAGAAGCAGGCGGAAATTTTGGATCGTCGTTGTCTCAAGTGGCTGATGAAGACAACAGAAAGCGACGCTTACTATGGCACCGCACAACGGGCGGGGGTGGAATTTGAGCGACAGCAGCGAAGGTTTAGCATGAGTCCTGCATTACCTACTGGCGCTCGTTCTCCGAAGAGTTCCTGACTTCAAGTTCGAATTAATCATGAGATTCATGGACTACTATAGGCTCAGGCTGTGTGGCTCTTTCGTATATTTTGTGGATATTGATCGAAATAGCTTACTTGTTTTAGAGATATGAGATTGAGTTGTATACCAGTAGAAGACGGAAACATTATGACTGACATCGGAGTCGGCGGGAGGTCGCGCAATTTGGATAGGTTAGGTTCTAAAGATGTTGACTGTGTCACGCCGATGGGTGTGTGTGACCATTCGTGTCGCACTAAATTTAATGAGTCAGGAGGCTCTGATTGACACCCGTTTACACTTTACACATCATGGCTTCGCTGAACAAGCTTGCGATACGAGGAATCCGGTCCTTTGACGACAAGCAGATATCAGTCATTGAATTCTTCTCCCCTGTGACGGTTATTGTTGGTCACAATGGGAGTGGGAAGACGACTATAATCGAATGCTTGAAATATGCAACCACGGGGGACCAACCTCCAAATACTCGCGGGGGTGCGTTTGTCCACGACCCCAAGATGGCAAACGAAAAGGAGGTGAAGGCCCAAGTCAAACTGCGGTTCCATGCTGCTAATGGAACGCGGATGCTTGCTGTGAGGAATTTAAGTGTCACTGTGAGGAAGACGACGGGGTTTACCATGAAGACCCTTGAGAGTATATTGGCTCTTGCAGATGGTAACGCGGAGAAAGGTGGAAAAGTGAGTGATTTTGACTGACACAGGCTTGTTAACAACATCGGTATTATTAGCGGGGTGTGATATCCACGAAGTGTGCTGAAATTGATACTGAGATACCTCAGCTACTTGGAGTTTCGAAGTCAGTCCTGGAGAACGTCATTTTTTGCCATCAAGAGGATTCCTATTGGCCACTCGCTGAGGCTTCAACTCTCAAGAAGAAATTTGATGATATTTTCGAGGCAACGAGGTAAGTTGTTCTTGTGAAGCAGCCCCGCTAGGTGTTTATTTGTAGGTACACAAAAGCGTTAGATTCTATTAAGGCTCTCCGCAAGGAGCGTGTCGCGGAGGGGAAGGTAGACAACGAACGCTTGAAAGCCCTACTTGCTGAAAAGAACAGCGCGGACAAATTAAAAGCGGATATGGCCAAGCTCAGTTCTACGATCGCGACAAAGGAAGTCCAATATGAAGACATAAAATCGAAACATGACGAGCTCGTTGTTTCAAATCGGAGGTTTTACGAGTCTGCTACTAAATTTCGTGAACTCTACATCACCATAGGCAACCTCGAGGACAAGAAGAAGAGGCATGAGAGCGATTTGGTGGATGCCAAACTCAACCTCCAAGAGGTTGTGGGTACGTTTTGAATTTTACTATCTATATGGGTGTTGACAATTTCCATATAGGCTCTGATGACGAGCTGAATATGCGTTTAAAGAATTTTGATGATCATATCAACACTCAAAGACAGAAGAAACGTATAGAGGATACAAAAAAACAGGATTTAGAAGATGAACTCGTCAATACCCGAAAATACCATACTGAACTTCTTCAGCAACATGGAATTTTGGTTGCAGAAGCTGAGGTAAAACCAAAATTAAGCCGGCCCAAGCGATACTCATTTCGTTGATATAGGTCCAGAAGCGTCGAATTCATGAACGGGAACAACTGATTCATGAAACTGGCGAGAAGTATGGCATTAGAGGCTATAGTCATTCCCCGTTGGAGCGAGACAAGGTTGTTGAATTCCTCACGAGGTTGGGTGATTTCCAGAGGAAACAGAAGTCCGAGCATGAGAAATTTCAGGTGATTTATTGCCGAATACCATGGGGAGGGCTAAGTTGAACTGGTGCCCACAGCTTGATCTCCGCCATAAGGGTGATGATTACATGAAGAAAGCGCGGCAGCTTGACAATATCCTTGATGGTCACAAAAGGCAAAAGATGTCTCTACGTGAACGGATTGTAAAGTCCCTTGGTATTTCTGAAGTATTTCTGGCTGACACGTCCTAGACAGAACACCAGTCATCTATTGCTCTCTTAGAACGTGAGTTGGAGACGAAACAAGCCCTTCCATCTGAACATCAAGCTCTACTTGCGGATATCGACGAGAAAAAAGCCCGGCTTTCTAAAATTAAAAGCGACATACAAGCCGCAAAGTATGACTCCCGTATGAACGAGAAAATCGAAAAATCAAGGATCTTGGAAGATCGCAGGGACGAGCTGAATGCAGAGCTTAGATCACTCAGTCTGCAAGCAGATTCCCGTGCTAGACTAGAACTCAGGCGAGGGGAAATCAAAGTGAAGAGCGCGGAGGTTCAAAGCTCGTAAGTGGTTTATATTTTTTTTTAGCAGTTTGAGGTCTAGAGAGGTGTGAATTTAATTAGGGTTGACCTCGCCAACGCGAAACTCCGCAAGTTGACTGGAAGGGAAGTTACAGTTAATGATCTTGAGGCGGAGATCGATCATATTACTCTGTGGGTTCCTGCGCGATTAGCAGAAACAGGATTTTATGAGACCCAAACAGCGTCAAGGAGCAGCAGCGCTCAGATCAAGAGCACACCGTTCACACAACCAATAATGTTTTTCAAAAGGCTGAATCGGTACTGGCCAATCTTAAAGCCCAATTCGGGACCAAAAAGAAGGAGCTGGAAGGTTATATCATTATTCATTGAAGTCTGGTGTGATCTTAACGATGGTTCAGCTCTGGAAGCGAAATTAGTCAAGGAGCTTGAACACAAACCTTTGGATGTGGCGATCAAAGAAGCCATGGAAGAGCTTGATTATGGAAAAAAGTATCTGCGTTTTTAGGAATCGAGCATGTCTGATACCTGAACAGGTTAGCTGGCAGCATGATTGGCGGGACTACCGTCTACGAGTCATTGCTTCGGGTTGGGCGTCAGAAGAAGTTATGTGGTGCCTGTAACCGACATTTGAATGATGAAGAGATGGCAGTATTCGAAACATACGTCCGTTTTTCAGTCAATTGTCCTTGATCCTTGTTGATTGGTTGGTGGAATTCCAGCTGAAAGATTTAATGAAGAAGACATCTCCAGAATCCATCAAGGCGAATGAACGGGAGACGGCTGAATGGGAACAGGAGCTCCAAAGACTCCAGAGTCTAAGACCTGTTCAGGTAACTAGGGATCAGTTGAAGACAGTCACATTACCGGACTTGGAGAAACAAATACAAATCCAAGAGGAAGAAGTTCCTCACCTCAGTCAGGCGGCGGAAGAGGTTCGTACTTCAGCTCAACAACTTTCCTTGCTAATGCTGTGAGGTCCGTTCTAGGCGCTTACAAAGCTCAACGAAATCAAGGAGCAACTCAAAGATGTTCTCATGCTCAAGCAATACGCGGCTACTATCACCCGGTTGAATAAAGAACTGAACCGTGCTGCAGACGAAGTTCGAACACTTGAGAGCGACCTCGCTAGTACAGGTTCTACAAAAACCGCAGATGACGTCCAGATACAACTTGATAACCTAGCTACAGAAATGTGGGTCCAGCTCTTTACGAGCCTCTATAAGCTTAATCTAACGTGCATGACAGTCGCGCAAATGATAGAGACAAGCAAAATGTCACTGCCGAGCGAGAGCGGCACAACACCACCATCCGAACATTGGAAACTAAGCTGCACGGAATGGAATTGAACGAGAGAGACCTGAACAATCAAATCAAGGACAAGATTGCGGTTGAGGAGAAGATTGAGTCCATGAAGACAGCTATTGTTTCTTTCGCGAACGAACTAAAGGTATGGTGGCGGATCAATATTACTCGGATATGGAGTTGAATAGCTTGACAGGGCACGGACGCCAAAATATCCGAGGCCCAGGCACCCATCGATGCACTGGAAGCGGAACACGCTCAAATTAAATTGGAGTTGAATGGAAAAATTAGCCAGTCTCAAATCCTCGGCCAGGAATTGAATATGAGTATCGACAAATTGACCCAGATTAATAAGAACGTTGAGAGGAATGTATTCAATATCCCTGCTCCGCGCAACAGCTCTCATAGCTCTACAGATATGTCCGTGAAAAGGGCGCACGCAACTTGGAAGTTTGTGCGGAGCAGATCGAACAGGCTGATGCGAAATTGCAAGATATCGCCGGCCGCATCGAGGTAATCCGTGAGGAAATAGCAAAAATAGATAAGGAGATTAACGAAAGCGGTGCCTCTGTCGCTAATCTGCGGGAGAATATCCGGGTTCGAAGATTGGTCAAAGACATAAAGGAGACGCAGGCCCAGATCGATTCCTATGATATGGAAGAAGCCGCTCGCTCAAAGCGAAAGTTTGAGGAGCTGTACAACGTCGAAAAGGAAAGAGAGAGGCGGTTACAAGCCTCAGTAAGGTTCTTTGCCTTTTTTCGCGGTCAAATTTCCTATAAATGTATATTAGTACTCGCATATCGCAGGAGAGCTCAGTGCCCACAAGAGCCAGATGAAGAAATGCGAGCATGAACTAGACCACGAGTACAAAGGTGTCAACAAAAAATATACTGATCAACTAATCAAAGTCAAGGTTCGTGCGCACACCCTTCTCAGTATCCAGCCTTGACTCGAGAGCCAGATGTCCGATATGGCAAATGAAGATCTCGAGAAATACGCGAAAGCGCTTGACAAGTAAGGCCATCCTGCCCAAGCAAGAGTTATTGCTAAATCCTTCCAGCGCCATAATGAAATACCATGGTCTTAAAATGGAGGAGGTCAATGACACTATGAAACACCTCTGGAATAAGACCTATCAAGGCACCGGTTTGTGGGCTTCCTTTTCAGCACATCCTTGGATATGACATTGGCAAAATAGACATCGACGGGATCAAAATCCGATCTGATGTCGAGGGTGGTAGTTCTAAACGATCGTACAATTACCGGGTCCGTGGTTCAGCCCCTGCTGATTTGGAGATTGGCCTAATGTGTTATTAGGTTGTCATGACCAAAGACCAGGTCGAGATGGACATGCGTGGCCGATGCTCGGCCGGACAAAAGATGTTGGCGTCCATAATCATCCGACTTGCCTTATCTGATTCATTTGGACAAAATTGCGGAATACTCGCATTGGATGAGCCAACGAACGCATTGGACACCGAAAATATCGATGCTCTCGCCGCGAGCCTTGTCGAGTTGGTTTTATTTTCTTCTTTTTGTTCAAACGCCTAAGCAGCATCTTATTAGTATAATCAATGAAAGGAAAAACCACTCAAATTTCCAGCTGATCATTATTACTCATGACGAGAATTTCCTCCGGAAGCTTGGGCAAAACGATGTAATGGAGTATTATTGGTGCGTGATAATGGTTTACATGTGGATACCGCTTATTTACCGGGAGATGTAGGCGTGTTTCACGCGACTCGAGACAGAAATCTGTCATTGAGAGGCAGAGGTTTAGATAGCATGAATCATTTAGGTGTTCTGACCTCTGTTATTTTCTCGAATTCCATCCCATTCTCTACCCGGCGCGCGTCTGATTGAGGGGTTCTTCTCCGGATCCCAGCCGGACCAATCTAGGATATGCGAACTGAATCCGGCGTCTGCGAACTCGAGGGTGCTCGTGGTCCCCCTTCGCGTTTCTGCTTTCCCCCGCCGAGGACATCTGACAGACTGATAGCCCTACACTTGAGATTGTGACCGTTCCGGGATTCATCCTACTGTCATTCACATGATGATAGATATGTGCAATTATGTAATCCTGCCACATTTTTCTCTGAGCGGCTCCTTGACAAAATGCAGGATCGCCGTGTAAGGAATTCCTCCGAGGTTTTGAATCATCCGAGGTTTTGGAATACACCTCGATCGTAGATCAAGAAGTAAAAACTAGATCTCATACCACGTCACTGGTACACCTTATAACTTGGTCACCTTCAGAATGTGGGAGCGGGGCCCCTTCCAAAGGCAATTGTTCCACGCGACTATCTGCATCAATACGGCTGATTAAGAATCTTGCTCTAGATCGTGTTGGACGAAACTCCTTTCTGGTTATTCGAAAAGCATCAAAGGAGCTTGTGCTCCTCCTCGGGATAGAACGCCATTACTCATATTCCTATGTATCACCTAGCCTGCAACCCCCATATGGGCCAAGGCTGGCCAGTCGCGAAGTGATACTCGCCATTCTATCATACCAAATAACCGGTGGCATCATTTCATTCGTGGCCGACGAGATCCTATGGATCTGCTGCGTGTTTTCATCTAGGACATTCGACCAAATGGACTTGAGAAACGGTCCATCCTCGGGCCTGCATCCATTGTTTTTGGCCACATGAATATGTCATTTCACCTGTTGTGGTTTAAAGGCAACAGGATAGGCATGCTCAGACGATATTCCAACCCCCTTCCCAGTGATCATGGACTCCAAACCTGGCGTACTTGATTGCCTGACCCCCACTGACCAGGCCCTATTCTATGAGTTCGGGGTTGGCCCTGCTCTCCCTTGTACCTTCACATGCATCCATCACGCCTTCGAGGCCTGTGCGCGCGCTCAACCGAACGTTGTCGCCGTGGAAAATTTTCAGGAGACCATAACCTACGTCGAACTTGACCGCCGAGCTGATTGCCTTGCGACGCGTTTGCGCGAAGTGGGCGTTGCGCCGGGCTCCCGTGTTTGTCTGCTTGTGGAGAGGTCCATCAACATGGTTGTTGGTTTACTTGCCGTCCTCAAGGCTGGGGGAGCATATGTTCCGTTGGATGGCAATGTCGTTTCCGACAACGCCCTCAAGCACGCGTTGGAGGATTCAGCAGCATCCATCGTGCTAACCCTTGAAAAGTTTGCCGAGAGAGTTACCGACGTGCCAGTTCTGTGTCTAGAAGATTCTGTCTGTCAGTCACTCTCAGATCATTGCTCCAAACCCAAGGATCTTTCGGATTCCCATGATAGCGCGTATATCATATATACCAGCGGTATGTCACAATATTCACTCCCGACTCTCTCTTATCGTGATACTAGGTACTACTGGCGTACCAAAGGGTGTCGACGTGACACATAGGAATGTCACCAACCGTCAGTCAATTTTCTGTTCATTCCAGAATTTTTTACCGAAGTTTTTTTACCGTAGTCTTATGCATTGGGCCCGGAAACCTAGGGATGAAAGCGGGCGTGCGCGTATCACAACTCATGAATATTTCATTTGACATGGCAGCTTGGGTAAGAAACCACGTTTGCCTCCAGGACTCGTGATATTTAAACATCTTTTTAGGAAATACTTGGGAGTCTGTGCAATGGAAGTACCTTATGCCTCCGAGGGAAGACTTCCAAGGAATGGCGTGCTGTCATGAAAACAGTTGATGTCGTTATTGCAACCCCATCCATGCTCCTCCCCCACAGCCCTTTGGATTACCCAAACATCAAGTCATTGCAGTCGCCGGGGAACCTTGTCCTAAAAGTTTGTTGCTTTCATAAATATGGATGACACTGGCCTTATATCGAGTTCCCAGGCCTTGCGGATAGTTGGGTCGAAAGGGGCGTACAATTCTTCAATTGTTGTGGCCCAACAGAGGCAAGTTACAATCCCATTATAGGATCGTTTTTTAACAACGGTTTCATAGATAACCATTGTCAACACAATGTACTCCCATACGCTTGATAATGGCACAAGTATTGGGAAACCCACACCCAATAACAACGTCTATGTCCTGGATGAATATATGGAACCGGTTCCCATTGGCTCGGCAGGTTTAATGTGGGCAGGCGGCGCTGGCGTAACCCGGGGTTACCTTAATCTTCCCGAGAAGACTGCTGAGCGGTACCAAAAAGACATATTTACCAATGATGGGTGAGTTTCCAGCTCTTTTGAAATGTCGAATCTGGGTATTGAAAAGGCTTAGGAGTGCGATTATGTTCAATACGGGCGATTTGGGGTAAGTTACGCTATCTTCCGTCTCCCCTTAAGTCCTAAACGTCCTTGTAGTCGATGGCGTCCCGACGGAACGCTAGAGCATTTGGGTAGGATCGATAACCAGGTCAAAGTCAAAGTATGTTCCTGTTTGAATATAGAATCCAGTCCACAGTTGACACACCTTCAGGGCTTCCGGGTTGAGCTTGATGGTGTTGCGGCTGCGATGGAGGTATGTTGATTGAAATTTACATTTGGTCGTGTTAACTGTCTATTAGACATGTGCTGGGGTGCAGGTCGCTGCGCTCTCTTGATCGAGCGTGAATTATGGGGCTTTGTTTCACCGATTGTTTCTCCCGAGGACGTCAAAGCGGCAGCAGCTAAGGTTCAGCCATATTACGCTGTCCCAATCCACGTTGTGGGTGTTGAGAAATTCCCCAAAACATCGTATGTCCACAGATGATCTCGTCGATGATAACTAATTTTCTAAACAGCAACGGAAAAACCGACAAACGGGCACTGGAAAAATTGGCTCTTGAACATAACACTTTAGGAAGCGATGCACCCACTGGAACTAATGACAGTAAGGGACCCAGCATTCACAACACGGTGGAAAGCACAGGTGGTATGCCTGGGGCTGGCATCGTAACACCCTCTCCAGTGTATCTTAAGGACACGAGCTCTTCACAGACAAGCACCTCGCTCTCTAGTACCCTCAACCAATTGAACTCATGCGCATCTGAGACCTCTTCAGCCACCAAGCCCGAGGTGGATTCCATTGACATAGAGAAAGAGGAATATCCTTGGTCTGGCTACCAAGATGATCCCCTGCCAACTAAAACCCAGGGAAGATTCATACGCAACCTTCGGCATCAGGTTTTCTCTCTATACCGACGGCTTTTCGGGGTTGTCTTTGTCACAAACATGGCTATATTTATTGTTGTCTTATCCCGCGGAGCAAACGCCCAACAGCTCGGAAAGATTGTAGTTGCCAATTCTGTGCGCTGTGTTAATGAGGCAAGATTATGTGATTAACGCCTTCTTCACTGTCTTTTGCGCTGTACCGCCATCGTCAGTATTTTCTACCCTCAACTAATTAAAGAATCCTGACGTCCACCTCAGTTGGCCCCTTGCGATCCGTCGAGTATGCGCCCGGGTCTACCACATGGTGGATTGCATTCAGGCTGTGCAATCTCGGGTGTAGTGTGGCTTGCACTTTTCACCGGTCAAGCCACGAAAGAAATGGTTTTGGGTCGTAAGGTTCGTTTTCCCGATAAGCTTTTAGCATCCCAAGTAGTGATCCAACATTAGACATCGATTGCTACCGTGGCAATTACCTATTGCATTCTCACCTTTCTCCTCGGAATTGTCGTATTTGCTCACCCCGCCCTGCGCTCAAAATACCATGATAAATTTGAACGCACTCATCGTTTCCTCGGATGGACAAGCGTTGCTCTAGTTTGGTGTCAGGTTTGTCCTCGGCCAGTTGCCCTAAAAATAGACTCCCACAATGTTTCCAGGTTGTTCTCCTGACAAATGATTACAAAGGCCTCGGTCAATCATTAGGGCATGCGCTAATTTCGTCAAGCCCATTTTGGATGCTTGTGGTTCTGACAGGTGAAATTCAATCAATTCCAAGGACATAATACATTGCTGACGACAAATCCAGGCTCGATTGTACTTCCTTGGTTGAGGTTGCGCAAGGTCAATGTACGAAGCGAAGTCTTGTCATCACATGCAATTCGACTTCATTTTGACTACGGTTTGTCTTTTCTCCCTGTTTACGTACCGTTATTAATATCTCTGGCAGTAACCCCCATTGCCGGAAGTTTCACGCGCATTTCGGATAACCCATTGGTGGAATGGCATGGGTTTGCAACTGTCCCTGAACCTGGGAAGCCTGGTTATTCCCTTGTTGTTAGCAAGGCAGGTGATTGGACGAGCAAAATGATTAACAACCCCCCTACAAAACTTTGGGTTCGCGGGATCCCCACTTTTGGCGTCTTGCGGATTGTGCCACTATTCCGTCGGGTCGTATTTGTTGCGACGGGATCAGGGATTGGTCCATGTGCTCCATGCATCCTAGAACAACGTGTTCCCCACCGCCTGCTTTGGACATCGCCAAATGTTCGACAAACCTTTGGCGACAGACTGGTGGATTCCATATTGGACGCCTCTCCGGATGCTGTGATATACGGTAAGCGATGAGGAGAAAACTCTATTTACTAGTCTCTAACGCTATCCCATAGACACTCGAGTGCATGGAAAACCTGATATGGTCAAACTCACATATCGCATCGTCCGCGAGTTCAACGCAGAAGCAGTGTGCATTATTTCAAATCAAAAGTTGACACAGAAAGTAGTGTATGGAATGATGAGCAGGGGTATACCAGCATTTGGTGCAATCTGGGATTCATAGGTCTAGTTCTATCCAATTTCATCAAACATCCAATCCGCACGCCCAAAACCGTCATAACTTATTATCCTAGATTCTGTTTGTAAATATTTTTAATTTGGCTGTTGGAATGATTTTCAAACAACCACAACCTTTGATTCACCAAGCTAAAACCTATCCGACTGACCCGGGGTTCCTATGGCTCTCTTATCAAAATGGTCTCATTTGCACCTCGAACCCCATCCTATCGCCAGAGACCGTACTGTTGCAAAAAGTCGTATTCCCACTGCGACTGTCATAATTACCGTTCCCGCACTGGTGACCGCCCTACTAAACTCTGAGAAGGGCCGGCGATGCGATATGTGCAATCGGCTTGGATCTACAGAATCTCCCCTTCGTAAGTGTAGCGGCTGTAGCATGTATTGGTATTGTGGAACAGCATGTGGGATGAGATGAATCTACTTCCAATTCTTCCAAATAACCCTCCATAGGTCAAAGGGAACAATGGCGGTCCCACCACAAACGTATTTGTGCGCATTATAACCAATACATCGCATCCCCAATGTATCAGGCGCTACTGCCATACGAACAGATGGACGCATTGCTTCTATCTCATCTTGTCGTTCAATCCCCTTCAACTATCACGACTCCCCATGACCAGAACGAGTCCCCAATGTCTATTTTTCTCTCTCTGCTACCCGGACCGATGGGTGATGACTTCGGTATTCCGCCTGTTTGTTCCGGGTCCTCCTTATCAGCGGATATACTTCGCCGAATCTATTGTCGTTTTGGAAATAACAACTTTTCGATTCACTCGCATTTGACGACAATAGGGCATGGCATCTTCCCCTTGGCTAGCCGGCTTTTCAATCACAATTGCTCACCAAACGCTGTGGCAAAATACGTATTGCAACCAGGCCAGCCCGCGCAAATGCAGATCGTTGCTCTTCGGGATATTCAAGTAGGGGAAGAAGTGGGCTATTCCGCACAACACCTCCTGCGGAATTTAATATCCTCTTTGGTTATAGATTTGCTTACCATATTTGGACCCAGCCTTACACCAGTCGCGACGCCAAATATTTGAGATCACATATGGATTTCATTGCGGCTGTATCGCTTGCCAGTTCCTCGATAAAATAGGCCAGATCCCCGCTTTATCCAACGATCCACGAGAGTTAGCGGCTATAGATAGCGAGCTCCAGCGATTCGTGATCGATGAAAAACTAGCCACAGAGCCCAAAGGACTGGATTGCATTCCAGATCATTTGATATGTGTCCTGCATGAGGGCTACATGACCAGATTGTCAGAGCAATTTAGTCGTTCATCACACGAGGGCCATTATGATCTTGCTATATCAGCTGGTCAGACACTATTGTCCCTCTACTCCTTGGTATACCCGCTCAATTATCCCCAAATTGGTACGTGGACGTGGACACCTGTCTTAAAATGACAATCTATCATTCCACTGCAGGGATGCATCTCCTTGAAATGGCAAAGACAGGGTGGAATGCGATGGTTTCGACTGGTATGAGTGGAGATGCCGAAAATCTCATGCAAGATCAAGTGCGGACTTGGTTGACCTCGGCCCACAAAATTCTCCAGATCCTCGGGCCAGAGGGTGATGAAGATGGTCCTCTGCAAGAAATTGAGGTCCTTCAAAGCCTGTTGTCTCACGCATAATCTCGGGCCTTTCCACCACCTTGCATGAATAAACTTGTTTGGAATGCTCATTGCAATTAGATTATTTGTCAGTTAAGGTATTTTGTTCGACCAATGTTAATTTGTACCGGCCCCTCTAACTCCGCTTACTGCTGTCCCCGCCTGAGATCATTAATTTAGATTGATCCCACATACGGTTCGATACAATGGGGTACTCCATGAAGATTCTCGGGCCCGTGTCTGGCATTACCCGGAACTCATTCGGCCGCGCATCGTAAGACTCCTCGGTAATGCTAAATATTTATCCTTACGGGGGCGTTGTATTCGGGTATTATTTCTACTACCATCACCGGAATTCCGCGCGCTTCTAATAGCGCCAACGGTACAATGGCCTAGTATAAATCTGCCTTGACAACATCTCAACAGCTCACCAGGATTCTTCCCCACTCAATTCCTAAGCATGTCCTTTCGGGTTCCGGCGTTTTTACGCCCTCGTCGCTCTTTCCATAGGCTCCGCTCACTTCACCTCACACCTAAGGAGGTTGAAGATAGACTAGCTGCATCACAAGCCCATCTGGGGGGCACAAAACCCCAGAGTCTCAGTCGCCCGATGGACCTACAACCTCGGAAGGCTGATGATTTTAAATTATCACCCAGCCCCGTTGTCCCTATGCGTGGATCCACCGTTATCATTTTGGCGATACTATCATCTTTGTTTTTTATTCTCGTTATTTCTTTTGCATTTATTGGCGCGGACATCGACGAACCATACTTTCAGAAAATATTAACCTCAGTCGCGGAAACCTCACCAGGGGTACGACCCTCATGTCTCCATACATTCTTTTATTAATCATCTCCTATAGCTCGTGCTGATAGGGGAGAGCGTTGATGTTGATGTTGATGAACCTTCTATTACCATCCATTGGTCTATTATTGCTTGCGGAGAGGACCTCATGCTCCCAGGCTCGGCTGGCGCCCACGGGAGCAACAAATGCGGACTGCCATTAAATCCACTAGATATTTTTGTTGACAGGTAAGCTCATGATAAGATGTGAATCCACCCCCTCATCTTTGAACAGTGACACGGACCCGACGGCAACCTATGATCCATCCCAAATACCATTTGATCGAGAGACGGGTCACCGAAGAAGGTACTTGGTATTATTTAGGTTTTGGACGATCCTGACGCATGTCTCTTAGCGTTCAAAACCTGGTCCAGTTTGATAGTGATCACATCCTGGACGTACATGAAGCACGTCTATACCCCTTCGATACCTATTTCCTCTCAAGCACCATTCGGGCAGTGTCATCCGATAACCAGACCATCCCCATCCGTAAACTAGCCACCATCGACATCACATCGAACTTTTTGATCCAAACGACCGACATGGAAAGCTACTCCACCCCC
This sequence comes from Infundibulicybe gibba, assembly GCA_015501065.1. Taxonomy (NCBI): domain Eukaryota; kingdom Fungi; phylum Basidiomycota; class Agaricomycetes; order Agaricales; family Omphalinaceae; genus Infundibulicybe; species Infundibulicybe gibba. Next base: position 1,052,298 of record JADNYI010000004.1, on the reverse strand, counting down.
TTCTCGAACGACACCCAAGAGATGAGCCGGGACCTCGACATGCGCATTCGTCGACCTAGCGAAGCGCGCGCGTTTACGTTGCTCCTCTTCGGCGTCAGCTGGATCCTTACACATGTCACTGTTGGGCATGTTGTCCTTGCCCGGAGATTGACCGGGGTCAGGTCGATTTTGAAGCATTTGATATCCGCTGGTGCAATCCTCGTTGCACTCCCTCAACTCAGGAATAGTATGCCAGACGCGCCCGGGCTTGATGGTATGCCCATTTTCTATCTTATTGATTCCAGTACTCAACGCGTTTTCTTCGCGAAGGTGTCTTAATTGGTATCTACCATATTCCCCCTATGTGGAATTTTGACTAACAACGATCCAGACTCTATTGGATTCTTCCCACAAATGGTCATCACCGGCTTGTCCATCATAATTTTGTTATTGCTTCTTGCGATGCGGGAGGTTGACTCCCTCAAGAAACCCCAACACCCAGATCGCCCACGGTCGTCCCGCGGGCAAAGCTTAATTCGCCCACCACCACCACCACCACCCACTGAGAAATTGAACTCAATAGATATGTCCCAATACGAATTCCAACGACTGATGAAACATCTGAAAGGGCAGTATGTTTTCCCCCCTGTACCACCCTCACATCGGCTACGACCATCGAACGAGATGCATCCCTCCCACAGAAGATGCAAGACGATGTCAAAGATCATGGAAGCTGGCGAAGTTTCACATTGGTCTGATGATGATTGATAACTCTCGTACTTGTTTATTCTTTCAAATATCTTGGTTTTAGTGTGGTGTAATCGAGAGTATATATTGTTGTAGGGAATGTATTTGCCATTTAATTCATGCGTATAACCAAAACTATGAGAAATTTCTGAGTGGTTCTTGATACCTTTCCCACTGTCTCAGAAACAGAACGGGGGCTTTCCATGCTTGAAGTTTCGATTCTCCAACACCAAATCACGAAAGTATTATATCCTTGAAATGCATTTTTACTGATTACATCTAACCTACTGCCCCCCGGAACTATTCATCTCCAAATAAGCGCTTTCTGTGCAAAAATAAGATAAACAATTAACATCCAGTATTCCAAAGGAAGCTCAAATACTTACAGCCTAACCGGAGCATCACTGAACACCGATTTACCACCAACCATCTCACGCGCCCATACATCCCTCACGAACCACCCCACGTGCCCCACTGCACAGCCCGCCAGATCACCTGCAGCAGCCTTCCAGGTGCCATTGAGGACCCACGAGAAGGCGACAAGGGCGACGGGGAGGTATGGCGCAGTAATGGTGATAAGACCAAAGAGAGAAATGGGCGTGGATGGGTGCCGTCGCGACCAAAGATAAATGGGGACAAACGCGAGGGAGGACGACAGGAATGGGAGGTTGAAAAGTGGGGAAAGCGCCTTTGGTAATTGGTATTTGTCTGTTCAAGGTGGCTTCATATAATAGAGGACATACCAGGAGCATAACAGATGAGAGTAGGAGGAGCCAGAAATAATCCGCTCTTCTATTGGCAAAGGACGACTCTTCCAACATCCGACTATACCTCATGCTGAGATGGGCTGTTAGTTATAAATCTCGCGCAACCATACATCTCCCAACTTACAAAAAGAACAAATGGAAAACAAAGTCCAGCGATATCGACCCAAAGTAGAAGAAGTTGGTTACTGCTCTCCAGGGCTAAATATCCACCAGTCAACACCTCAAACCAACGCTCCGATAACAGCCTAAACCGCACATACCTGCATATTTACAAACGCACTTCTAGGGCTGAAATACAGCTGCAGAGGCGTCACCAACTGACATTGCTATGAGCTCCCCATTAGCCCAATAATATCAATGATTAACAAGGAAAGAAAGCGCACGACGGCTAGACTAGTTAACACGGACAGAGCGAGCCATCCACGGGTGATGGGTGGTATCTGGGTTATCCATGCTTCTACTCCGACGGGCATATTGTAGGAGTAAGTTCAGGATCCGATGGCGACTTTGGTGACACGATAGCAGGCGCGCTAACCTACGTCAAGTAAATTCATGTCACGTGCGATAGGCAAATTCATGTTGTCATAATATAAGTATGTACTGATACAAGCCAACGAGAAAACCAGGCGATCCAAAGGGAGAAATTTGAGGAAAGATACCGACAGATGAGGGATAAACACAAGTAATAGATGAATCAATTTACCGAGCCTCACCAACGAGCGGCCTGCGTCTCGTTCATCTCGCTCGTCCTCCATTAATGTAACAATATGCACATCTCAAGCCACGGTCACTTTGCCCGCTGCTGGTCCAGCCGCGGGGATGCGCCTTCCGGCCTCTTTCTTGGCCAAGGCTGCCTTAGCCTTCTGGGCGGCTTGCGCATTCTCTAGCTCCATCTTCTTTGCCCTCAATGCAGCACTTCTGTTCGTGCGTGGCGCGATTGAAGGGGCGGAGACACTGCTTGGTCTGGGTCTTGGTTTGGCTGTCATTTCTGGAATTTTGGGAGGGCCATTGATTTCACCCATAGCCCCATCCATGGGGAGGCGGTCGATCGGCTTTCCAGGGCTGATGGGGCGGGTTTTAGCGCTACAGACCTGGGAGCAATGGAGGCCCTGCTTGCCCGAGCAGGCGCAGGGCGAAGAGACGTCGCAGACGAGGCGCGGGGAGCAGTACGTGGAGGCGCAAGAGTAGCAGTGCCAGAGGCTTGAGTGCTAGGACGAGTGGGAAGAGGTTTTGATTTTTGCGCATTGAGTGACGTTTGAGAGGGTGTGCGGGTGATTGGTTTAGGATTGTTGGTCGAGTTAGGATGGCTGCGGACTGGAGGGATCGTTATTAGATGTTGAAGGGGGTTTGGATGAAACACGTACACATAAAGGATGATGGTGGTGGGGCGTCCTTCATTGCCCTCAGCGCCGCACTTTTATTCAATCTTGGTACCAAGGTTGGGGCCTTTGAACTCCCTACCGAAATCGTCTCTCTCCTCTTATGACCTGGTATACCTTCAAACACACTCTTTCCCTGTTCGTCTGTCAGCGCCCGCCTCATCGGGGAAGCTTGAACCGCAGGCACAGGATGTCCGAGCCTCAGAGATGCAGCACGGGTCATACGAGGGGCAATTGTTGGCGCAGCAGTGGATGCCACGGCGATACTTTCGCGGCGCTTATGGCCGGGCACGTTGGCAAATGTTTCTGCTAGTCGTTCCTTTGTCGGGGGGAGACGTGGAGCAGATGGGGTAGGATTAACGGCGATTCCAGCACGGAGCGCGGCACTGCGCGTGGTTCGGGGTGTAATATCGGGTGCGGCATTCGTGGCCGGAACTGGCCGCGCTCGGAACACAGGTTTACCGCTACCATTGGTGTTGCTAGTTCTGCCACTGTTGGTTCGGCTGCGAGTGTCACTCGTAGCCTTGGGGTTTCCTTGGCTTGTGCTGGAATAAATAACGAGTTCGTAGAGCCAGAATCGGAGGGGAGTCTGTACTAGGGAAGGGCGGCGATGATGCAAATAAAGAAGCGATTTGAATTTCTGCAGTAGGAGTGTCTGGAGAGCCCATCAATCCGTTCTGATTAGCCGAAAGGCCATACAGTACGCGGAGGGGTGCGGGTGTCTCGCTTTTTCCTGCTAGTGGATCGGCAGGACCTATAAGGGCAGACCATGCCTCGACAGCGCGATGACGCTCGAGAACGTAAACCCATACAGGACCCCTAGAGGAAAAAGTTTCAACAAGGAGACTGGGACGTATAACGTGGACGCTGACTCTGAGAACGAATGAGCATCCTCACCGAACAACTCGAAAAGGGTTTCGGGGTCTGTTTCGGTATCAAACTCCATCTGGCGTTCCTTGACGATCTATACAGGATGAAATAAAGTACGTCAGCTTCTTTTCATTTCGTGGGTTCCCTGGACGCTAACTAAATCCGCAAGCTTTCACAAGTATGGCGGGTGCCTGGGTTTTGCACCAACACTATATTCCCATCGGAGCCGACCCCCCCTCCCTCTTCTCCCAAGAGAGCAATAAGATAGCGAAATAATTAACCCACCTCAAATTCCTCTTCCATAATCCTCTTCTCGATTTCAAATCTCCACTTCAATGCGTGGTTTTTGATGATCCCAATCGTGCGTGTACGACGAAGCCGCTTACGAGCCACTCCAGGGACTACATCCTCCCCTAAAGCGGGGTGGGCGCCATCATCTAAGTTAACATGTACATCTTCATTCGTTAGCTGTAGACTGCCATTTTCTTCTGCGTGGGCTTCGCTCGTATATACATCTACTCATATAAAGGTGAGTAGATTTCAATGGTAATCTGTGGGGAAGGTAACCTTCGGGGCGTTCAGGTGACAGGGGTGGAGTGGTTATATTGCGTGGAGTTGCATGAGGGCTACCGGTTGGAGTGCTAGTACTAGTAACGATACCAGCGTAGAGAGCCTCGGGAGACATAATCATTCCGGTGTACGTTGTTTTGGGCGATATGAAATATGTACGCAGGAATCAGCTGCACTATTTTTGAAAGTTTGGGCAAAGTGAGTCTCGGATAGAGCGGTGTGGTTTTTGGTGGTAGCAGTCACAAATGGCAACAAGGGTGATGGGGAAGAATGTGAATAGAAATAGCAAACAAGCAAGAGTTATAAGATGCAGAGGGAATAGTTGGACACAGGAAGTAAGTGGGGAAACAGGATCTGGGGAAAGGTGAACTGACTGGCTGGCAGTTTATTTATTTCACAAGGGTCTTACAAACAAGATTCTCGATTTGATATTCGTGCGAATTTCACGTTGTCATGACGGACGCAGATCCGGATGGATATCCATAGCTAGCCATGTACGCGCTCTTGTGTATTGACTGCGTTTCTCTGATGAGCATTGCGCATTGTGCACTTGTGCAAATTCGAGGTAGCCAGTACGGAATTAGTATTTTCAATGAAAATCGAAACACGTGGTATATATAGGTCTATAGGTCCCACGAAGCGGTTCCCGGTACCGGCGTAAATTTCGTGCGTGCAGTAACTACACTTTCAAGTTTAACTGCGAATCGCGTACATGGCTGCCTGTCTACGATTCACTCGCCGTGTATTCGTCTTATTTCTGACACAATGATAAAGTTTCTAACCACTGCTAATCTAGGTCTGGCGCTCATTCATTGATAATAAAGGTAAGATTTCTCACTAGAGTCCCGATACGCTGGGCGCGACTAATTTTTATGGGAAGGGCATGACGCACAATGTTTCCCGAATGTATGAATATCTTCCATATCCTCAAGTGAACGTGCGACTGAAAAAAGGACTAGCTGGTTGTTCATGAGGCCCGACCTGGAACCGTGCACGCGTCCTTGAAGGTCGAACCCTACAACTGTGTGCAATACTCCTCTGGTATCCGATGAATCCTCATAATTGCCCCGCTAGTGAACCGCGTTGGGGTGGGTGTATTTATCACATAAAATGCACGCCACTAAATACTTGTGTGAATAATCGGGCAGACAGGTACGGGTTTCGGTTTGATTTTATACCCATTTACATTTCGTGAATAGTACATGGAGGGCTTATTCTTTCCCTCACTGACACCATTGGATCGCTTGCCGTTGCCACGCAAGGGCATTGGATGACGGGTGTCTCCACCGATATAGGAACTTCGTTTGTCCGCCCATCCGGCCGCGCGGGTGATGTTCTCCATGCGAAAGCCACGTTGACTGGAATGGGTAGCCCCAGCCATCATCTCGATACCGTTTTCTGGCTCACCGTATCCCGTATGAATAGGAAAATCGCTAGCATACACACGAGTTGATTTCACGAATCCAAAAGGGGAATTGGTTGCGTATGGATGTAAGTGTTTCCTGATGACTACGCGTTGTCTATTCTCACACCTAGCAGACCACACGAAGTATATTGGAAAGTCATCTTCTCATGCCGTAGGTGCCCATATATTTATTTCAAGCTCTAAGTGTGTCTAAAGCCCGTAATTCAACAGAACAATGTCAAATTCTCCGAAGACGGAGAAAGAGTTGTGGAAGGAGAGGATCTCAATGATGTTGACTAGACTTCATATTGTTCCTAGAGTTATATCCGCCACCCAACGAAAACAGCACGATTCCTCGAATAGAAAGTGAAATACATTGGGAGCATCTTAACCTAGTGTTCTAGGTTTGGCTTATGGAGGAGGCACCAGCGGCGAGCTTCACTGACAAAAATCTCAAAAAGATGTAGATAAGCTGGGAAAGTAGAATCACTGGTGAGGTAGACGATAGGATGAATCTACCAGTCATGTATTTTTAAACATCCATTCCGTGTTTATAACGTCCGACGAGGGATATTTAGCAAGAAAATCCAAGAGCTTCAGCATCATCATATTAGATTACCACAAATTTGAGAGTCTGGGTGGGTAATTGAGTTGGACAGGAGAGAGTTGTTATTCACATTACTTACCACAGTAGTGATTGGTGAAGGGTATCTGGCAACGAATGCGGCCGAGTCTGAACCGGCGTAAAGGGCAGTGCTTTGCGTCCAGAATTGGGTTGTGGGTTTCGCTATCATTCTCAAGTTACTAGGCGCGGGGATGAAACTAAAAACAACAACTTACAGCTGTCAGTGTTGATCCATTGCGCGGTGACGGAGCCCGAAGAAAGATTAATGCTCCACTATAATAAATGCCATCGCATCAATATTATAACTGGTGAATGAACTGGCTTACCACATCAGATTCAACAGCCCGTGGGGTCCCGGTAGCAGCTGAATACGAGTTGTCAACCTGGGAAGGTGTTGATCCAGGTGCCGCTAAATACACCTGGGTTAGCGCAGGGTTTTAGGCATGACAGCTCAAAGACCTACTGCCAGCGCTGGACGCGAAGTACAAGTAGCTAATTAAAATAAATAAATTGGTTAAAATTGTCCCAAGCTTTGAGGCAGGAGCACAAACTGGAAGGATCCAGAACCAATATTGGGGTTGGTGTCATCGCGCCCTTGCACAAGGGAGAGGATTTGGAAACCAGTGTCCGAGTTCTATTACAATCACTTTGTAAGTCCAACGGTATGGCTGGATGAATAACACACCTCGGAGGTGATCCTAGCATTAGTAACTGATGAGGCGGCCGAGTCGACACTGAATTTCACAATAAGAGCATCGGACAGCTCAGGTTGGTACCGGTACTGGGCACCACTGAAACTGTTTTTGGAGATATAGCCAAGGACACCGCCATTGGCGCTGTTGATGACTTGGATGTAACCCCGCTTGGTAATGGCCGGGGCGGAAGATGGAGACGAGCGGCGTGCTGCATCTAATGCACCAAAGAGTTCAGTTGGTGCGATTGACCAGATGGGTATGACGTACCATTTTCGCGTCTGTGGGGTGCCATTGGGGAAAGGCCAAGGGCGAGACGCTTGGCATTGGTTTGAACACCATCAGCGGGGGACATCCTCGGGAAAACATCACGTCGAGAGAAGTTGCTGGCGCAGTACTCAGCGCCACCGCAGTCAGCGCGTTGTACAGGTGTGGGGCCCGCAAGGGCGCCAAGGCCAGTGGATGCCACAAGGGTGGCGAGGACGATGGAGAAAAATGAGCGCATTGCAAAAGAGTGGCGGGTCTGCTAGACAGAAGAGTGGGATTGAAGAGAGGCGTAGGCAGAAAAAAAACCAACATGCTCTGCCCTTTTATAGGTAGCCCTGCAAGTCTCACAAGGAACAAACGGCGAGTGTGAGTCTTGGATTGAAAGGGTTGGATTTTCTGGTACCTGTCTGTGCCTACATGCGCGCTTGCATTTAACCCAAAATGAAATATATGGAATGGCCCTCTGCTGGTTATGTCACTTATGTGTGTGAATGGGTCTGAGTTTGTGGAGGAGCACATCGATCGGCGATGGGCTTGATGAAACGTGCCTATTAACCGTTCCGGGGAGGGGATGGATGAACCCCCTTATACGAGCGCACCCGCTAGTGTTTCGGGGCGCGGCGAGCTCAGCTATGCAGCAACCTCCTGTACGTACGCTCTCAGTCAAGTCGGACGGCTCCATGATCTGGTTCAACACGCTTGCTCTGAAGTTCCATATGCATACGGGGTGAACGGGTGTTGGTCGGTAAGTTATCTGGAGCCCGCCACCCTAGCAACCGAGCTTGACAAACATCTTGGGAGGGAAACCGACGCTTTGCACTTCACAGAAAGACCGGTCCAGGTTCTGCCAGGTTTGCATCATCGCAGCTGGATTTCACAACAAGTTTGTAACCTGAGTATGCTCACTGCTGGGACCATTTGGGTGCAGTGGGGCTCCAGACACTCTCGACATGAACAGATCTACGTTATGCCACATTTCACATTCAGGGCATTTGCATCGACAAGTATAAGTATATAATAACGAATACGTATAACTGTCCATAATATTTTTAGTATACCCTCAGGTGCATCCAGAGCCGCCCGCTGGCGGGCAAGGAGATTTTTGATTGGAATAGATTACAAATCTAGAACACAAATTTCTGTAATGTAACTGATGAGTAAGTAGATTGGAATATGGGTTCGCAACTTGCAAGTTAGTGATAAAAATACCCTGGCGGGTAGACTCATGTTTCACTGATTGAACAACTTTTTCTGGAAGCCTGAGAGGGCGAGACTGATTCCTGAAATCATGTAAGCATGGGCGTCAGTCGATCGGTATCTATACTTGCTTTTGGTGTAAAAAATTTGACGTCGGTGTGCTCATGACGCTCGATGACAGTGGAAACTTGAATCGCTCCAGTCGTGGTCCCATCCGGGCGCGTGAAGAGTGCTGATCGAGTGGGTTTCCTCTGCGAGTCGGTATTCCAGAATGCCGCTCTATGTATGTTTCCCCCCCTGGCGTTCAGTGTGACCAGGAGCGTGTTGGTGTACCTTGAGAGCTGATAAGATGCGTATTTCGAGACATATAATCGGGTATTGTGCTCACAACTTTGATAAGAAATAGTACCTGCAAACGATCTGTGAGTTAAATACAGAAATGCTTGATGGTTGAAACCTTACACCATTAAATAGAAATGGGTGCGGGGGAGTGCCAGGAATAATATCATATCCACCAAGGCACCAACAGCGTTGATCATACCAGTCTCGACGGTTATGGTGATTGTTCGAGATAGCATAGAAACTGTGTGCCCGAACATTGATTGGGATGACGCTTCCATGAGCTGAAACATAAATTCAGTACCGATCCCTCGTCCGAACAAGGTTGCCTACTGTAATGCACATGATGATTGTGATCATCAAATTAACCAGCACGTTTCCACCGAGCCACGCCTATGAACGAATCGTTATAAAATTTGAATACAACAATAGTTTAAGACTCACAATTACGTATGGCTTCAGTTTGACCGTGACCTCTGATATTGTCAATTTTTTGCCCTATGACACTCAGTTGGCGTCCACGACCGAAGATATCGATAAAAATCTCACATAAAATCCAGTCATCAACCCCATAACAAACGCCGCCGCAGATACCTGTGTGGTTATCATCGTCAACACTAGCCACGGATAAATAGATAGATGAACATACGGTAATAATGATGATAGGGAATATGATTGACTTGCGCAATTTCCATATTCTCCACGAATAAAAAATATGTATGCTGGACGCAACTGGAAGGACGAAGTTCAGTATTAGCGGAATTAATTCTAAGGCTATCCTTACCTCCGGACAGTAAAAATGAGATGAGCGCGGTGGGCCAATCAATTAGCTCGAGTGTGTTCACATCTCCCCAGCCCCCCACGACAGCGTTCCATGTCGACATCGATCCACATATGATGAGGACCGTCTCGACGACGAATAGCGTCCAGACTGTAGGGAGTTAGGTGCTGCAAATGGAATGTTTGTGAATTACCTAAAGCCTTGATCCAAGTGTGATCCTCAGGGAATCGGTGATGGTATACATCTGTATCCTTTGAATAAGTTGCGCGGGTCGAGACGAGTGGAAAACAGACAGATTTGGGACATGAGTATGCCATATAACAGGTATGCGATAGAATTTCCCAAAAGCTTGATACAGACTCAGTCAGCGGGATTGGCCATCGATTCATTAAAGATAACCACATTAGGTCCAACCCTGCGTGCTTAATCGTCAGCGAGATATCGATATATTTGCTGGGCAAACTTACAGTACTTCGATGTTAGATGGGACATTTGCTGCTGGTGCCATGGTGGTGCTAGAGGAGTCCGGGATGTTGTGGGCGAATGGAACGTTGTTACAGCCCTATAAAGCTCGGTGAGATTGCGCTTTGCTCAGCCCGATGTCTTCCCCTGAAAGCGCCCCTAATAAAATTATATCAGCCGCAAACAGGAGATTCAGCACCAAGCGCACGATTCACGAGTGAAGCCACAGGCCCCTATGTAGTCTCTCGTAGGTGGGCCAGAAAGTAATAGGTAGGAGAAAACAATTCCACCTATTTATTTTCGGGTCTCTGATAACAATCATTGCAAATTCCTCTCCTTTCTGGTTTGAGATTGTTGAGAAACGTTGAATCGCTACCAAGAAAGACATCCGGCTACGGAGGGCTACGGGCTCAGTCCTCCGTGTCGGTCCAAAGAATTTTACAAATGATGGCCGGATCAGCACCGCCCGATCGTGGATGTCTCAGACAGCCCGGGGTCCTCTCCCTAATATGGTCAAGTTAATCACGGTTATCGTCTGTGTGCCGAAGCACTGTCGCGTACGACGACGCGTACAGTGCTTGACAGATTTTTGGGATGTTTTTTTTTAGAGTTCACCTTGGGTCTACATAGCAGATTTTTGTGATTGGGACGTTCCACGATCGTGATCGACATGGTGCGTGAGGCTAATTTTCACTGATGGCGAGGCCAAGGCAATAAGTTATGACTCCGGAGATAAGATTGGCACCTAGGGCTGGTGTACCGCACGCAGTGATCGTTTAAATTACTCAGAGATAAATGATGGATTTTTACCCCCGGGAATCAACAAAGCAGATCAGCGCGGACGTTCGAGGTTGCCCAGATCTTGGGTCAGTCAGGCAAGCATGCCCCCCTTCCCGGCCCAAAAAGATCTGTTTCGGGTTCCGTCCACTCTTGCTCCTTATCGCGCCGGCCCAGCCTTAAAGCACGTTAGGCCGCCGGCACTGTCGACATTGGTTGTCGATGCACTGAGACATAGGTTGGCGAGGGTATAGGGTAGGAGATAGTATTTCATATCTTGGGCAGCCCGTAGCGGCCAGTACCCGCGGCTTAAACAAATGAATTTCCGGGGGTTTAGTATGTATGCTTTTGTACATGTGTGGTGTTTTTGGTATCTCAAGTCTCTATGTATCATGGCGGCCAACAGTTTATACCTAGCCTATGGATGCTCTTTCAACCGATTCCAATGATGAAGGGTTCTTTCAGTTCAATCAGCACCTGCAGCAAACTTCAAGCTGAATAACGCACCCCAGGTGCATGGGTTGTGAAGACCTGAAACCGGCTCTCATCGCCTGTAGACATCCGGATGGCCGCGCTCCCGGTTGAGACTGTGAGCGCGCTTTTGCGGGCAAAGAGGATGGACGGCTCGCGAGGCGGGTGCCGCGAGTCATCGTTCCAGAAGAAAGATGTAGTGTTAGCCTGGTCTCCGAGCGCCCCGCGTGCATTCAGTGTCGCAAGCAAGCTGTTGGTATATCTGGGTGGGGGTGTTATTCCCCATATCAAGTGCGCAGTATTAGGGTACGTACAACTTGGACAAAAAGAAGTAACTGTCAAGACGATAAGATGAGCTATGCGCGAATCCAAGAATAGTATGAGACGTACACCACAAAATGCATGTTTGTGGTTGGGAAGGCAAGGAACAGTATCATCTCCATTGAAGCGCCAATGGCTGTCGTCATTCCCGTTTCCACAGTCAGTGTAATAAGCCTCGAGATACCGGATACCGTAGGTCCGAATGAGGCCGACGCGGATGCTTGGAATAACTACATGATGGGGTCGTGAGAGTTTTGCGAATTGCGCAAAGTAGCGTACGCACAGTTGTCACCATGGTGGCTGTAATGGTCAAATCCACCAGTGCGCTCCCCCCAAGCCAAGACTATCAAATACGCAAGTTAGCACGGGTAGGCCATTCATGATGATTATAGACGCACGATAACGTAGGGTTTAAGCTTCACAGTGATTTCCGAGAGCGGAAGAGTCCTGCCCTGTGCAAATAATCAGTAAACCATCAATCAATTGACGCGGGCGAAAGCTACTTGCATAAAATCCGCAAATTGACCCAGTGACCAAGGTACTCGCGGAAACCTGGCTCCGAGCAATCAGAAAAATACCTCCCAAGCCGTAGATACACGTACCAGAACAATGACCGCAGGCAACAGGATCGACTTGCGCAGCTTCCATATTCTCCATGAATAAAACACATGTATCGAGGACGCGACTGCTCTCGCGTAAGTAACAACGCAGGAACGAGACATCGACAGACGAACTAGATGCCAATATAAACGGGATAACACCTAGCGGCCAGTTGACCGGGTCGAGCGTCCCGACGTCGCCCCAGCCTTTGATGACAGAGTCCCAGACTGCGACGCTCCCAAAAACCGTGAGCGCGGTATCCAACAAGAACAAGGCCCACACTGGTTACGGGTTAACCGACAGAGTCCAACTTTGAAATGTGGCAACTAACCTAGAGACTTCATCCACATGAAATCATTAGGGAAGCGGTGGTGGTATACAACTACTGCCACTTCAGAGTCGGTCTGTCTAGAGACATGAAGGGGGACGTACATAGTTGGGACGCAAGTATCCCATAAAGCAAATACCCAACGAGGTTTCCTATTAGCTGCAAGACGCCAAGAAACTAAGCGGGATGAACGTGAATGTCGGGAATTCGAGCCTACATGAGGTCCTAATCTGTACTCGCGTTATTAGGTTGCCGTGCAAAAAAACCGTACCATAACCAACTCACAAAGCTTGGATATTATGCGGGACATCTGCGGCTGGTGCCATTCGGAGCAGAATGTGGGGGCGAATGACATACATGAACACGGGCACGAACGGCTTAAATGATGTCTAGCGATCGAGGGTCTCAAAATCTCCACTCCGCGCCATACAGACGAAAACATTCCATGGTTCGTGTGCTTATAGCAACCAGGTATTCCACCCATTTAGGAGGGGGCGTGGGCGCTGGGAAGGCGAGACCTTTCCCCCCTGATTCGCGAACTAATCCATGTAGCGGTCGGCCCCTGCAGTTATGTAGTTACCGCAAATATCGACCCCAGGCCAAGCATAGGAGCTCGAGGATCAGGATGACGCCCACAAGCGTCGACTTTACCCAACGAAGCCCAAATATTTTTTTCAGGTGCCCTTAGCTCGCCTCCGCATTTCAGGTTCATCCAGTGGATCAATGATCAAATGGAAGCGATCCAGACCTGAATTAGCGCGCAGTATCGAATGGTTTTCACCATAAGCACCCTAAGGTAGACAATATAGGAGACGTGCTGAGGAGAAGGCGGGGGGCCAATAGGGGGTCTGGTAAGGAGGTAGCGATTGGCCGGGTACGCGCCAGAAGCTGTGCGGGGGATTGTTGCGCAGGGTTGCAGGGCGGGAGTCTCTGCGGGTGGTGGGCGGTCGCCTATGTAAGCAGATGTACCCTGCCCACCCCAAGGGTCAACGTAGAAATGCCAGCCTGGGTGTGAAACACGACACTTGAGGAACACCGCGGAAGAGGGGATGCCAAGCCCCAAGCCCCTGAGGCCTGGTCGGAGTCTCCTGTGGATCGAGCACCGGCGGAATTGCGTCCAGGTCCTTCCATCGTTGCCTGCATAGATCCTGTGCACTGCGGTGGCGCACAGGCCAACCTAAGGTGTACGGTGAGCAGCGGTATGTGTTCAATAAACCTGAGGGACTACGCTGCACGCATGGCTCACCTCTGGTGCGACTGACGATCCCGCTGGGCAGGGCCACTGCTGTGTGACAAAGGGGGGCTATTTGTCCGGATCGTGGTAAGTGCATCAAATCCCCGCCTTACTTATACTTACATCCGCGGAATTAATTGCAGCCATAGGTAAGGCGGGGATGCCCGCCCGAGTTCCTCGTGTACATTCTCCAGCCCGAGTTTATCCTCCCCGGCGGCACCTGATTAGCGTCATTTCGCTTGCGGTTGCCCCCGGGGTTGGCTGTGACCAAAGGCACTTGAACGCACCGTGTCGAAATAATCACGTTGGAGTGTGTAATGTGGATCGAGATTCGCGCGCCCCAGGCCACCCAACTTGAATGCAGCGTGGGAGAGGGGCTGGAGGGGTGTTTGGGTCAAATTGGGAGTTCCTCCCTGTCAGGAGGAGTCTGTAGAAGTTCGGCTGTGCATATCCCTCAGGTTAGTATCCGAATTATGCCTCTGGCATCCAGAGGTATACTACAAACCGACGCGACGAACGCGTATGGGCTGGTCTTGCTGAGCTAGCAGTGTGCATTTCCATCATAAGCCACCCGAGGTATGCGGGCGATAATATGTATAGGTTGGCTATAATATAAGTACGGGTACGGTGTATCTATGTAACAAACTACACGCTCTTACCGCCAGCCCACCACTTGCTGACCTTGGCGGAGGAATAGCGCAGGCTCTTGCCGAGGCCGGCAGAGGCGAGCCCCTTGAGGGACTGCACGGTCGCGGGGTACCGCACGATGCGCGCCATCTCTGGTGAGGGGATCAGCGACGCTCATGGCACGTGGCACGGGACTCACCCTGCTGAATGACGTCGGGGAGACGCTCGTCTGCGGCGAGGCGCATCCAATACGCGGCCTCGTCACGCTGGAAGAGGCCATCGAGCTCGCCGCGGCGGGCGTAGTTGTCGCGCACGCCCTGGAGGAGGTGCGCGGGGAGTTTCTTGATGTGCTTGACGCGTGCGGCGGGCGCGTTGTCCTGGGTGACGGGGCCGTCGAGGGGCCAGTGGACGCTGGGGAGACCGAGAGCGAGGCGACGGTAGAGGTCGGCAAAGTGGGGTGCCTGACGTGCGACGATGCTGGCGACCTTGCCGCGGTTCTCGGCGGGGAGAAGCATGCGGGGGTCGCCCGCGTAGGAGATGCCGGCGATGCGGGTGTAGAGGGTGTCGGGCGAGAAGGAGGGGGGGAGGGTGAGGAGGGCGGCGCGGAGGGCGGAGGTAAGGTTGACTTGCTGGGTGAGGCGGACGCGGGCGTCGTCTTTGATGATGCGGATAGGCTTGTGCATGCGGCCCGCGAGGTAGAGGGTGCGCCAGGAGAGGAGATCGGTGCAGAGGTTGTCAACAGTGGTGACGCCGTATTTGATCATCTGGAGGGATTAGCGGGGTTAGATGGGATGGATGGAGTGCACTCACGACGTCGCCGATCGGTATGTACGCGTTGAACCATACGCCGGGGCCGAGACCCTGGAGGTGGGAGATGTAGGAGCTGCCGAGGAGCCGGGCGTGGAGTGGGTAGTGGGAGGGATGCTGCTGCATGTTGATCGAGTGAAAGTGCGCCGGATGGGTGACGGCGAACATGAAATCGAGCATGGGCTTCTGCTGCTCGTACCCGTCCTGCTCAAAGACACCGGAGCCATAAGCAAAGGCATAGCGAACGGGTGCATTGAATTGGGCGACGATGGACTCGAGGAGAGCACGGGTGGAGTTGCTCACTGGCAGGAGCTGGTTGCGACCGAACGACGAGGGCAGCTTGGGGAGAGCCGAGGAGGAGGGCTGGGTAGATGGAGTAGGACGGGGTCTTGGGTGGAGCTGGACATTGCGCTTTGGGTTGGGTGGTGGACTTGGGGGCGGGATGTCTGATGGCTGTGACTGGAAGGTGTGTGTTGCAAGAGTCCTGGATGATGATGAGAGAACGACAGGTAGTCTGTGGCGGGCAGCGAGCATGATGATTATTTATGTAAAGGGTGAGTCGAGGGTGCAATTCTAAAGGGTTAGAAAGGATATGTCACCAGTCACGTGAGAATCGTGCTTTGCCACGTCCGACAACGACGACCACAGCACCGACCACGATGCCCGACTCGTCCCCGCCCCCACCGACACTGGTTCACCGTCTGCCATTTCCACGAACTCAATCACCCTTCCGGTTTGTTGATGGCAATGTTCCCAACCATTTCTGATATTATTATTTCTCCAGCCCTGCCACGGAAATTCTCTCTCCACGACCCCGCCGCCACCTCCTCGAGTCGTCTGCCTCCCAGCACTGGCTCCGTTCCTCCTCCTCCTCTCCACCTCCCTTTTCTCCCGGCGGCTCCTCCCGTGCCACCTCCCCAGTCTCTACCATCTCCCCTACCTACCAACGTCCCACCTTTTCCTCTCTCCACTCCCTCTCATCCCCAGACTACACCCGCCTCCGCGCCCTCTCCCTCGCCCATGCACAGGCACATCCCCACGCACGCGCCCCGCCCTCTGCTGGCCGCCGCTTCATCCGCTACATGCACAAGCGCGGCCTCCGCACCTACATCCTCCCCGTCACCTTTCTTTTTGCCTTCTTTATCAAATACTGCGTCGGACTCGGTGGATACTCGGGCATGGGCACGCCCCCCATGTTTGGCGACTACGAGGCCCAGCGCCACTGGATGGAGATCACCCTCCATCTCCCTGTCCGCCAGTGGTACACCTATGACCTCCAGTATTGGGGTCTCGACTACCCCCCACTCACGGCCTATGTCTCCTGGATCTGTGGATACATGTGGGTGTCTGCCCCCTCTTCTTTCCTGCTCTGACACTCTTGTAGCGGCGCAAAGATAGACCCAACATGGTTCGCACTCGACGCCTCGCGTGGGATCGAGACACCCGACAGCAAGCTGTACATGCGCTCCACCGTCCTCGCGCTCGATTCAATCGTCTACGTCCCCGCTCTATACCTCTTTGCGCGTACATGGCAGGGCACACGCTCCCACCGCACCCAGGTATGATGCCCTCTTTGTGCACATACCCCCCTCACACCCGTAGGAAATGGCCATCCTTACGCTCCTCCTCCAACCCGCCCTGCTCCTGATTGACTTTGGCCACTTTCAATACAACTCTGTCATGCTCGGTGCGTGCAACCAGCCGTGTTTCATTGTGCTCATGCTAGACCAGGCCTCACGCTCCTTGCTATTTCGCTGTTTGCCGCGAACCATGACGTCCTCGGCGCGGTGTGCTTTACTCTCAGCCTCGGGTTCAAGCAGATGGCGCTATACTATGCCCCCGCCATTGGCTCATACCTCCTTGCCAAATGCGTCTACCTCGGCCCAATACATGGGTATGTCCACCCTTTCCCTTGTATCACCTGCTCACCCGCCCTAGCACACGTCTATTCCTCAAGCTCGGACTCGCGACCGTCCTCACCCTCATTGTACTCTTCCTCCCCTACCTCCCGGGCCCGCGCACACTCGCGCCCCCACTGACGCGCATATTCCCCCTCGCGCGTGGCCTCTTTGAGGATAAAGTTGCCAACTTTTGGTGCCTCACAAACATTGTCATCAAGTGGCGTGTGCGCTTTACTCAGCCAGCCCTCGTGCGCATGGCTGCCGCCGGAACTGCGCTCGGGTTCCTCCCCGCCGCCGCGCTTATGGGGCGCGCAGGGTGGGTCCTCCGCCTCCCACCCGCCGTCGCCACTCCATCGACTAATGGAACTGCCGCTACTGCAGCGACAACAAAAGTGCCTGCGCCCAATGCGCATCCGCCATTCTTACCGCTGCTGCCCTATGCCCTGCTCACCTCATCCCTCGCTTCTTCCTATTTGCATTCCAAGTGCACGAAAAATCCATCCTCCTCCCGTTGCTCCCCGCGGGGCTGCTTATGAGCGCCGCCACCCCCGGCGCAGACACGTGGGAGTGGGGCGTGCTGCTGTGCAATGTCGGAGCTGCCAGGTGCGTCTGTTATCGTCATCATCTTTGTTATGGGACTGATGAGTGATATGTGCAGCATGTGGCCGTTGCTGAAAAAAGACGGGCTGGGGCTGCAGTACGCTGTGCTGCTGGTGCTGTGGAACCGCGTGGTGGGTATTCGCCGTTCCGTGTCCCGCGCTCGTTTGTGCAGTTTGTCGCGCTTGTGCGTGCCCATGCCTTTCTTCTCCCTTTGATTTGTGCTAACTCGCACAAAGGTGTCACATGGCCTGCTGCTGCTGCTCCACGTCGCGGAGCTGACGCTGGCTCCGCCTGCGCGCCTCCCGGACCTCTGGGCGGTGCTGAACGTTGTGGTGTGTGCACCTGTGTTTGCACTCGGGTGGACGTGGAGCGTCAAGTGCGGGGTGGAGACTGCGTGGGCGGTTGGCGGGCTCGGGTGGCGCGGGAAAGGGAGCGAGAAAGGGAAAGCCGGGAAAGTGAAGGATGGGAAGAAGGAGTAGTGTTATTGTTCCTTGGTTTAGCGACTGTTATACATTAATACCCATGCTAGAGAGGCGGGAGACGTCTTTATTTGAGCCTCACATCAGTTCGCGTTCTGATGGGACTTGAGACGTCCAACCTTCTGACAGACTTCAAGTAAACTCGTATTACATGAGGTTTACTGGTGTAGCATGTGAAAAGAAATCAAATGATCTGCGAGAACGCCTCTCAGGCTGTTGACACGCTCGGCCCGGTGGCTGGTACTTGAAGTCGCTCTTGAAGTCGCTGCAGTTCCCTCTTTACAGCAACGATGCGCATTGAAGATGGATTCCAACAGGTGCGTCGGCCTTGGCTAGCAGTATGCAACGACCATTATGACGTCACGGCAGGTCCCGCCCGCAGAGACGCATCCGTATATGGACGACACTGTGCTGCCCTCGCTGCTCAAACGCCTCCTCCCTTCCTCGTATGTCGGTTGCTTTGCATCACATCACTCAAACTAGCTAACCCAATCCCAGTGTGCTGCGCGAGGTCGAGCCCGATCTCGTCCGCTTCGGCAACGACGTAAACACAAGTGAGCCTTCACGGCACTAGTATAATCTACCCAGGCTCAGCCCACCCACAGCTATCCGTGCCCTGGGTGCGTCCCACCGCGTTGGGCCGCCCCAACTCTTACAGTACGACCAGTGGGGCAGGCGTGTGGACATCCTCCAGACGAGCGAGGGGTGGAAGGACCTCAAGGCCGTCGCGCAGCGCGAGGGCTTCCCCGCCATCTTTTACGAGCGCACGTACGGCGAGCACAGCAGGGTGTATGGGTTCGCCAAAATGCTCCTCATGCTCCCCGATTCCCACGAGGTGCACCGTGTTTCCGAGGCCATGGAATAGCACTGACAGCCGTGGCAGGTCTTTTGTCCGCTGAGCATGACGGACGGCACCGCGCGCGTGATTGAGCTCGTCGGAACCCCGGAGATGAAAAGGGATGTGTTCCCAAGGCTAGTGAGGTAGGGACCCCCACCCAAGCCCGGGTGCTGTACTCACCCTAGGCTACATCCGCAGCCGTGATCCTGGCGCTGCATTTACATCAGGGCAATGGATGACGGAGGTGTGTGGCGTCTCGTCGCACGACGTGCAAGTTCTAAATGGACGTCCACTCCACTCTAGCGCCCAGGAGGGTCTGATGTTTCTCAAACAGAAACAACAGCTTCGCCTGATGGGTCCCCGAAATATGCGTCCGGATCCCTGGGCACACAGTACACCCTGGACGGGTTCAAGTGGTTTTCCAGCGCCACGACAGTGACGTCTCCCTTGCCCTCGCCCGCACGGGTCCAGCTTCCCTTGGCTCCCGCTCCCTGTCTCTGTTCCTGATCCCCCTCCGTCTACCCCTCCTCCCGCCCCAGGCCAGCGCCGTCAAAGCCCCCTCGACGAGCAACAACATCTATATCCATAGGCTCAAGAACAAAATTGGCACACACACACTCCCAACCGCAGAGCTCTCCCTCGATGGCACCCGCGCATACATGATCGGGCCGCCGGACCAGGGCATCAAGAACATCACCCCAGTCCTTAACATCACCCGCGTATACTCTGCGCTCGCCTCCGTCAGCTCACTACGCCGGTGCCTCACCGTCGCACCGTGTACGCCACCGTGCGCCGATCTCAGGCCGCGCGGGCCCGCCCTCCTGCAGGACCGCCACTGCACGCCGCCCACCTTGCCCGCATCAATGTGCTCTACCGCGCGCTGGCCATCTCGCCTTTGGGGTCGTCGCGCTGCTGGGCAGGGCTGAGTGCGGTGTCGCAACTGCGAGCGAGGCGGCGCGTCTGCGCATGCTCACGCCCGTGGCAAAGGCGTTTGCCGCAGAAAAGGCGTGCGCCGGGATGGAAGATGCTATGACTGCCCTCGGAGGTGCGGGGTACATGGAGGAAAACGGGTTTGGAAGGTTGATCCGGGACGGACTCGTTGAAAAGTGGGTTTTATTTCTCATGTTTCACGATATTAACTTTATCTACCCTAGGATTTGGGAAGGAACGACGACAGTGCTTTCTCTTGATGTTGCAAGAGCCGTACGTGACCCATCAGTTTTGGACTCTTACATCCAAGTAAGTCACCCCGTTTCAAAAGTGCCCTATGTTGACCCAGACCATCCAGTGGGCAAAGGACATCATGGCTGCACTTCCCCGGCCCCTTCATTCATCTCTGCACAAGTCATATGCCCTCCTCACCTCAGCCCTTGCGGAGCTCCAGGTGGTGTACAAACCCCCGATCGCACCCCTCGTGCCCCGTCCGGCATTAATGCTGATCGGGCACGTCACGGCGGGGCTGTACCTCCTCGAGCACGCCGTGTGGGCATACAATTCGCGCGAAGAGGGCTGGGCAACGGACGTCGAAGTGTGCAGACGGTGGATCGCGGAGGGCGGCGCGGGGGATGCATGGAGGAGCTGAAGCAGGCTCACAAGGCAGGGAAGGAGAGGGAAGACATGGATCGCGACGTCGTATTTGGCAGACACGCACACGGGGCAATGTCAAACTATAAATTATAAAATGACATACATACGCCGCGGGAATTGTGTTATCGTACACCCCTGTCATTGTCACTCCTGTTCATCCTAAATCGCCCCTTGAACACTATTCCGTGGATCTGTTCATGAGGGGCTCGTGTACGGCACGATATGACATCTGCCATCCTATCAGCGACCCGTTTAGCATAACGGCAGCCCCACCCACCCGAGCATGCCACGCCCTCCCCAGCCCTTCCTCGGAACTAGGCTCAAGTAAACAGCCTCCTCATCTCGCAGAACCTTGATCGCAATACTCCGCTGTACCCGAAGTCAGCGTGCCGCACACCCCATTCGATGGGTAAGACGGCATACATTTTCGTGCGCCGTCACGACGTCCACCAGCGGCTGTATCGAGCCCGCCGCAAACGCGCGGCGGGTCAGCCCGCCAAAGCTCACGAAGAGATCTTCCCTGCGCAGGCCCTAGCACCCAATGGTCGGTCAGCAAGCCCGGCCCAGCACTCTGGCACTGTAAAGGTGAAACGCACGGCATCTGCAGCAGGGCCTCCAGGTGCGACCCCATCCACCCTTGCGAACGGCACGCCTTCCGGCGCCCCTGTGGGAGGGCTCCGAGTCGGGCTGGGGCTGCGGTTGGGGTGCAGCGGGGTCGTACACGCCCTCGAGGGCACGCGCGATCTGGGCCATCACCACGTCGAGGTCGTTGCGCAGCTCGATAATGCGCACACGCGCGGTGCGGACGGCGTAGATGTCGATATCGGCGCGCGGGAACCCATCGGCGTCGACAAGCGGCGAGCGCAGCGTGCACCCGTTTGCGGAGAGGATGCTGGACTGTGCGCCGATCTCGGCTTCGATGTTGTCTTTCTGGGAGATGAGCGCCCGAGCGTGGTCGGCTGCGCTCGGGGCGGGCGGCGGGATGGTGTAGCCCATGGATGCTTGTGAGTGTGGCTGGTGACTGGTGAGTTGTCGT
Organism: Infundibulicybe gibba; assembly: GCA_015501065.1. Lineage (NCBI taxonomy): Eukaryota > Fungi > Basidiomycota > Agaricomycetes > Agaricales > Omphalinaceae > Infundibulicybe > Infundibulicybe gibba. Next base: position 1,030,612 of record JADNYI010000004.1, on the reverse strand, counting down.
GGATTCAGGCGGTTGCCAAACACGGCTTGGCCGCGCCGGCCTGGGCCGTGGGTCTGATCATGATCACGGCGAATCATTCGGAGCGACAGGATTGATTCTATAATAACACAGCTTGCGGATGTCCCGACTCGGGGATAGTTATCCTACAGCCGTACAGAATCCGAGCCGCACCCCTTTGCTATCGAATAGGTATGTAACTATCCTACAACCCTACCAGCGACAACCTCAGAAGCCTCCAACACACGGACGGCTTCGTGTGCGGCTTTGATCCCACTAGCGATCATGGCACCGAACGTCGGCCCCATGCGGTTTGACCCATCGTGTTCCGAGAGCTCCATACCTAACAGGTCAGCAGTTCGCATCGGCAGCGTCAGTGCACAAATCTACTCGCCGGCCATAATCAGCCCCGGCGCGACTTCGCGCGTGCTGTTGACAATCGCAGGCTCCGCGCGGCTCATATCCAGGCCCCGCATGTTTCCTAGCTCCTTGAGCAGCCCGGCACTCACCAGCCGTTTCGCAGAGAATGCGCCCATCGGGCCGTCGTGTCCGGTCGCAGAGATGATCACGGGTGCCGTGATGGTGTTGGGGTCCATGCACGACTGCGTATCGTGGTTGAGCGCGACGAGCGTCCAATTCGTCACCACCCCCGCCACGCGCTGCTGACCCCGGAAGTCCTCGCGTATGATGAGGTCTTCGACGGCTGTCGCGTTCATCATAACCACGTTAGGCATCATAAGCACTTTGGACAGGAGCGTCGATGTGAATAGCGCGGCGTGCTTGACGACCACAAAATCGCCTTCGTCCTCGTATGGCACGCCAATCCGGTGGAGAAATTGTTCAGCCGGCTTGCGGATGACCTTGGGCCGGTTTAGCGAAATAGCCACCTCGCGTGGATCGCATGATTTACCATTGGCGTCATGAGCTGGCCCCCGAGCCAGGCCCCCCCACCGGGGGCCACGTTCGCTTCGATAATCGTGATTTTCAGCTGGATGCGGCATCAGCCTAAATACGGATGTTCAGCACCCTCAACACCTACGTCCGGGTGAAGAGTCCCAAGTTGCCACGCGGCTGATAAGCCAGCACTCCCGGCTCCAACAATGACGACGTCCGAGATGGCTCGCTCGTACATGGTGGTGAAGTACCTTTGGGGATATCAAAATGGGAGCAAAATGACCACAGGGTGATCTACCTCTTGATCATGGCCCTTGATACTTGTGCCTCTTCGATAGGGGCGAAGCGATAGCCGCCCTCATAGTCTTCCGCGACATCTTGTTTCATGCTGGCGCCCTGCTTGAGGGTACTAAACTCTGGGGGAGGCTGAACTAATGTCTGGGCGGGTGCCATTGGAAGGAAGATGGGGACTGCAACATCTCATCTTCCGAACCCCTTCAAGTAGCCTTTCGGCCATGGAGCCAATACCCAATGATGCATCATGGCTCCCATGCAATCCACGATCGGACCATTTCAGCTTCAATTTTCGGAACAGACGCTGACCGGGATAGCACGGCTTCACACGGGGAGAATGGTAGGGTTTATGATAAGGCTCAGAACTAGTGCAGTCGCCAAAAATACGTATCATGCTCTTGGCCAGCGAGCACACGTGGGCACGAGGGAATGGCTATGACAACATTCCTGTCGTATCTGTGAACCTCATGCTGTTAGAAGAGCGACTATTTGCAGCAATCAAGCACGACATCCTCACCGATGCTAAAATTCGGGGTATAGAAGACTAGTTCACGCGCACACTTGCTTCGCAGCATTCTGATAGATCTGCGGCGAGGTAATCAGCCTTCCGGTGCGCCCACAAATGAAATCCCTTGGGTGATTTTTTCCCCAGTCATCTGATTGAATCGTCCACGAGTGGGTCGAGCTAAATTTTCCTGATGGACCAAGCTCGTACCCTGAGCTGGTCCGCAAAACTAAAAGAGACTAACCCGGAGCGGACGGTAGTGCAGATGTCAAGGCATGTCACTTGGGCCAGGGGACCTGGAGCGCGTAGCTTGAGATCATCGAACGCTGTCGAGTACCAAGCGATCCCCCAGTTGAGGTCATTCAAGGCCATTCGCCGCGGCATAAAGCAATCACCAATAATCACCGATCATACTAGATATCTGAGAGTGACCAAGGCAATCAGTTTCTTTAGACTTGAAGCCCATCACCGCTCCGTTTTATGCTGAGAATCATCATTAGTGGAGAAAGTGAACAAAATGATCCCCCTTGGGGATCGCCGATCGAGCTTAAGCCTCGGCTTCCTGAGCGAATGACAGAGGGGACATTTCGCAGAGTCGTGTGGCCGTCGAGCTTCAAATCCGAGAGTTCCCTGCATGAGGGGTTTCGGTCCAAGGTGTAAGGACTTCAGGAGCGCAAGGCTGAAGTGGGAACATCTTTCTCGTTTGAGGGTGTTCCGGAAGTGTGGGCCGGGCTTGCTTGCTGCCGAGCTATGATGTGCAGTAGGAAATGCAGAACATGTCTACATTCGTGTTGTCGGTAGTTACCATTAACCCATCCTGGCTTTAAAAGCGCCGAATCCTGAAGCCTGGTTTCCATTGTCCCCTCACGATTTGCCCAGCATTATTCTGACACAGCAAACAAGTTCGGGTGCCCGAGTCACGGCTCCTCCAACAAGAGCTTTGCCGCACGGAAAACTCGGCTTTGAAACCACCAATATCCCCCGGTATACAAGGCCGTTCTCAAGCATGCAGCAAAATTTTATGATCGCTGGGGATCCCTTGTCCCTCGATAGAATCAGATCAGTCCTGACGAGGCTCGAAGATACCATTATCTTTTCTCTAATCGAACGGGCTCAATTCGCACATAACCCCCGTATATACCAGCGAGGCTCGTTCCAAGAGCTCAAGGACCTGGACTTCCAGGGGAGCTGGCTCGAGTGGTTCCTCAAAGAAACCGAGACCTTCCATGGTGAGCGGAAGTTACCTGTCCGTATCAAGCCTAACATCTCGTGCCAAAAGCAAAAGCCCGGCGCTACACTAGGCACGTTCTACGTTTCCCAAGTGTCAAGTTCCATATTCATAACACATTATTTCCAGTCCGGATGAATACCCATTTACCGCGGCTCTCCCCGAACCCGTTCTACCGCCCCTAGCCTTCCCCAAGATTCTGTTCCCAAACAAAATCAACGCCAACCCATCAATTCTTTCATTCTACACATGTGCCATCATTCCGCGGGTGTCTCGCCGGGCGACGCTGACCCTGGCTGCCATGAAGCGGGCCAACGGCATAGTCGGCGACGAGGAGTTCGAAGATGATGGAAATTACGGGAGCGCCGCCACCATTGACGTGGAAGTCCTCCAGGCCATCAGCAAACGCGTCCACTATGGCAAGTCCGATTGTTACCATCCAGAATCTGGCATCGGCTGACTTGCAGTAGGCAAGTTCGTGTCAGAATCTAAATTCATCGAAAATCCCTCGGCATTCATCCCCCACATCCTGAAGCCTAACCGAGGGGCCCTTGAGGGTCTGATCACGAAACCCGAGGTCGAACACAAGCTCTTGTTACGTTTACGGAAGAAAGCCATGACTTATGCTCAAGATTTCGTTGAGGGCGATTGCCTACCGGATGGAACCCCCATTAACGGTGCATGGAAGATTGATGTTGATGGTGTTGTCGAGTTGTATGAAAGTTACATCATTCCGTTGACCAAAGAAGTCGAAGTGAGTTCAAATTATACAAGTTCATTGCTGCAGCTAAATTGCTTTTGAAGGTGGAATACTTGCTGCATAGACTAGACGGGTTATCTCAGGAAGAGATCGAACGACTGGCAGAGCGGGGACGGTTAAAATCCGAAGCTTCATAGGGAACAATTTTTCTAATTAGTAACTGTACATCTTCATGTAGCAATGTCAGAGGGGTATTGGACAGTAACCAACTAGTCGTTAAGTAATATCATCGAGACATCGGTGGAAATAGAAATAAATTCCAACATGGGCACAACCATCCGGCGGATCCAGAAAAAGATGCAGTAAACAATAGAACAATGATTCGAACCGAACTGGGTATGGTGCAAGAATAATGATAAGCGGGGGTAGATATGTATATCACAGTCCGAGATCTGGGAGTGGGCAAAGTTTCACACCGTGATCGAACGTATCAGGCAATATACAAGGCTTACCTTCTAGCAAGCGCCGTTGTTCCTCCTCTGCGATCTGACTAGTCGCACGACGAGCAAGAAGCTTTTGTGTTCGATACTTCTCGTACAAAACCTCTTTGGTGTGGTTCTTCAACAGCTGGAGTTTTTATTTAGTTGAGCGGCGGGCACCAAACAGAGAAGAAAGCATACCTTGAGATGGGTGGATAGGACGGCCGTGCGCAGCGCTGCGAAATCACAATGGTCTGGGTCCAAGACGTCAATTGTCCCCCATCGGAACTTACGGACGAACACCCCCCTTAGATCGTCAGGTGGCCCCCGGAGATATGTGGGGTCGCGGGTACTGGGCATGGTAGCAAGGGAGGGCGCGTGACCATCTTCGGATTGTTGTACCGGCGAAGTCGAGGCTGTGTTCAAGACGCGACTGTCTGTAGACACAGGACGCTTCCGAGCCCTACCGCCTTCAGGTGCGATCAGCGCAAATGGCATCAGCGCAGCGAGGTCTGTCTTGGCGACAATATGGGCTGAAAATCGAACATTAGCCACGCTTTCTTTGTCTGCGGGGTCTGGTGAAATGGGGCGATGTTCGTCATCCGCAGCCAAAGTGAGATCGCGACGCGAACGAGACCTAGAAAGCTGGCGACCCACGGCATGGCGTGTCTGGCGGAGTTTAATGATAGGGCGTGCCTGACGCTCCTCCTCATCGCTATGTTCTTCATTTGCGTCCCCGTTCGACGGGGTGAAATGGGTACGTCGTTCTGGCGTCTCGGACGGCAGTTTAGCGGATCCAAACACGCCAAAGTCAATGCCAGCATCAGCGAGGCCTGTTCGGACTGATCATAAGGTGAGTGACCCACGTGGCACCTCGCTTGAATTTTACTCACTAGCGTTTTTTACAGCCAGCAATCTTTCGTCCGTCAAGGAGTCGGCATGGGCAATGACCGGGAGAATATTCGAACGGACAGATATACGACGAATTACTTTGATTTCAGCGGGAGACATGGTTAGTGGAGCATCTTCATCGTCAGAGTCGTCCCCAGATGATGTATCGGGTACAAGATCAGGCGGGGTAGAGTGGGAAATGGTTGCTTCTGATCGCGTCTTCCCTGGTAAAGATGATGCTGCTCGCCGAGCAGCAGCGGTCATGATGGAGGAAGGATCAATCATATATATACAGCTGTCGCAAATCAGCAGGGCCACACCGGCTTTCAGTATTCCTGGAGATACACGTACAGGTGGATGTGTTGTCGCCCTTGCTTTTCCGAACGACTTTAGATTCCTGGCGCCGAGTTAGACAGTTCGAACTATAGCCGGGCGAAGTCACGTACTTCGCTCATGGTGTCCGCGTATTGAGAGTCAATATACTTCATAACTGTATTCACTTGTCGTTCAGTTTGAGCTCACGACCCTCAAGAAAGTCGAGACCCGGCGTGTCATCACGGAAAGCAGGACCCGGTCAAAGCGGGACTCGCATATCTCTATACAAGCTGTTTGAATAGACTGTGTAGTCTTGGCCGGTCCTCTAAGGAAACGATCCATAACAGCCTGCTGATCCACAGTAGCAGTTGGTGATATATCTGCCGTGCCAAGCAATAACCGCAGTAATGATGTCTTTCCCGTTCCCAGTCCGCCAACAACCTGTACACGGTATCAAGTAACCTGACGCCCCCAAAAAGGCCTCCAACACGCACCATGAGATTAAAAGTCGGGGCGCGCGAGCTCTCCGCTGGCTGTACCGTCCGCTGGGTATTGTACCAGCTGACTTCCAGTTACCGAACGCAGAAGGTGGAGTCGACATGTATAACGATGAGATAGGCCCCCGTCATTGTCCTTACCTGAAAACACCCGAAATGGTTTATGGAATGGTATGGAGGTATGGTCGATCCCCTGGAAAGAGGTTTTAGTCGCACCTTGATGTGGAACATTGGTTGGGACCTCCTGGCGGATTGCTGCCACATCCACGAGATTCTCAGGCCACGGGATACCTTGGCTCGTCAATTCCGGTAGGGATGGAGATGCTCGTATTCGGGTTGTATCCTGACTCTTTCTCGGTTTTCGGCGGAAGGAAAACATATCGGCGAGGCGACGGAAATGTGGAAAGGGGAAATATGTAGGGAAAGGGAAAGGAGTGGGAGGTTTCACTTAGTCGCTGCACAACGCAGAGGCTTAGAACTCGCAAGGTCGATTGAGAAACGCCCTTGGAAACAAAGAAATATTCCTAGACCAATTTGTTCAAAGGGCCGTGATATGTAGAAATTATGTTCAGGCCACGTGGGAACTGTCAGGGCTCGAATAACATATCCGTGTTATGTATAAACAAGGCGGTAAACAAGAGGAATGGATTCCTTTTCACAAATACAGTTACAGTCCCATGCTATGCAGAACGAGGATGACGACTGCCTTGAAGCCCAAACTAGACCTGGAGAGATGAGACATAGGGGAAGGAGCATGGAAGGTGATAAACTTGATCTACACGAAAAAGATAGATGAGATTAAACGCTTAGGGTATATCCGCAGTAGCCAGTGGGGAGTTCTCCATCTTCATTTTCTTCAACGGTCGGCTTAAATCCGAGTGGTCCATGCCTCTTTTCAAATCAACATCACCGTCAAGGTGGATGTCTCTGTCCCGTTGCTCATTCGAGGAAGAAGGCGTCGGAACCATACGAGAGGACGGTGGGGAAGGAGACGGTGATCCCGCAGGTGGCTTAGAACTGGATGCCCTCCTTGCTTTCTTTTGCGATGACCCGCCCCCAGCGGAATCATGTATATAATTGCACGCCAATGATCGACGAGCACAGCTCGCACAAGCGGGATGTGCACCATCACACTTAGTTTTCCGGGCTGAATGGTCGGTTAGTTGATATTATTTCACACGAGGAGCACGAGGTAAACATACCCCGGCAAAAGTTACATGCGACCACCTTTGGTCCCGAGCTGGAAGGTTGACGTGTGGTTTTCCCGGGAACTGTGGCGGCACGCTTCCGCTGCGCGGCTTGTTGCTCCGAAGCGGGGCGGATTGGGGGGAGTGACGGTGCTGACATAGGAATAGGTGTGGAGGGGGAATGCTCCGGGAGGGAAAGTGTCGCTATATGAGGTAACTCGTTATCCATAAAGAAACTGTGCGAGTCCATGGCGTGGGTGGGTTTGGAGCGTGATGTGGAGGGAGCAGGCTGTGGGGGCGGATCCTCTCGTCTTTCGTTGATGGGAATCATGGGGGGCACTGGCGGCCCGTAACCATCATGATTCAGCTTATCCACGTTGGAGCTTCTTCGTGACAATGGCTGTGAAGGAACTTCTGGTGAGAGCGAAGGCTCCTCATGGTCCCCGGATCTCTCTTCGCCGCTGTCACTGTCGCTGCCGTCATCCTTCCGTTGCCTTAGGGTCCCACGTCGCTTATTCTGCGGCATGTAATCGCATGGGTTGGATCGCTTCACACATTGGCTGCAGGCCGGCCGTCCACCATCACACTTTAGTTTTCTGGCTGTAACATCCTAGAAGTTAGTTTGGTAAAGTGCTATTATTATTCACACCTACAACGGCAGAAATTGCAAGCCACGGTAATTTTTTTTGTGCGTTGCTTAGCCATCCCTACAACGGGGTGGTGAACTTGAGGGCGGAAAATAAAGTAAAAAAAACCGCTTACTGGAGCCAGAGGCTCTACTTCCTGTGGAGGAGCTCAAAGCATCAGGCACAGGACGGGCAACTTGGGCAGAACGCATCTCCCCACCGAGCATCTCTCGATTATTTTGAGAGTGATGGGTGGCGACTTGATACCGGGTGCTGGGCTGTGTCAATAGCTAGAATAGGTCTGGAGCTAATTGTTAGGTTGCTCATATGAGGCATCCCTTGGGACATATGTTGGATAGAATGGCGAGAGGAAGGACGTTGTTGGAGATGATACTCAACCCGAAACTTATCAAAGAGATAGTCTCTTGTATATTTTTGCAGTGTCTGGATGTGAGATGAATGGTCACCTATCAAAGAATGTAGAGATTATCGTATAATATCACTTACCTCCATGTGATGGAAGATTGCCGCGCGAAGCGGAAGAAAGTCACTGTGGCTCGGATCTAGGACATCCATGGACCCCCAGCGATAGCTGCGGATAAATTTACCTCGCACAATCTTTGAGGGCGAGGAATATTGGGTGGGCGTATATTGTTGGACGAGCTCGTGGCGGGATAACGGCTTCCTGAGAACGCCATCGCTATGGGAATATATATCCGGCGAAATAAGCGCGTACGGAAGCCGTAGAAGTGGGGTGACAGGGGAGGTAGGAGGAGAGGTAGCCGATGAAGAAGACCCATTTGGGTGGCCATACCCGTTTAGTGGCTCGGCGTTTGATGAATCCTCCGGGCTATGCTGGTACCCGTCAACATCAAATATGCCAAAGCCAATACCAGCGTCAGCAAGATCCCGACGAATAGCCATCTTAATGGCGGCAAGGCGGTCGTTCGAGAGAACGTCGGCTCGAGCAATCACGGGAAGCACATTGACGCGCGCCGAGAGGCGGCGGATAGTGTTGATATCAGCGGTGGGTAAAGTTGGACGGAAGAGCAAAGGATTGTTTGTAACCGGCGGCTCAAGGATCACGGGCTCCGGATCGTGCTGGGAAAAACTGTTAGTACGAGCCCTAGGCACAAGTGGTGCAGGTGGTCCTGGTACCGAAGGCGGGACGATTTGGTCGGGGTCCAAGAAGTATATACACCTGGCAATGATCGATGAGCGTTACGAGTCAATGGAGGGCAGGGTAGACCGACAGATGTACATAACGGTCACCGTGTTGGGCCTTCCAGTCCTGTTCAATAGAGTTTGGTGAACAAGGGCGGAGAAGACAGGATATTAGCGCTCACGTCTTCGACGCCTTCGGCGAACCTGGAATCTATGTGCCTGAGTGTTTCGGCCACGAGACGCTCTGCGGCGGCGTCGTCTTTAAAGTCGAGAGAAGGAGTGTCAATGAGCGTGAGACCCAGACGTTGCTGTGGGCCGATATTCTTGAGGTCGAGGTCGATATCAATCGATGCCGCTCTGATGTAGGAGGTGTGACTACTGCATCCTTGGACAAACTTTGCGACCGAGGCGAGTTGCTCCTTGGTTGCTGAGGGAGATATATCGCTGGTGTCGAGGAGGAGACGAAGGAATGAAGTTTTCCCTGAGCCACGCAAAAAGGATCTGAGAAGACGGGGCATGGCAAAGAAAAGTGGGACTTGCCTCCTCGGCAGCCGGCGACGAGCAAGGTAAACTCTGGCCGAGCGATATCTGGGGGGGTTCGGGAGACGGTGAGAAGGAACGGAAAGGACGAAGGATGAGGTGGAAGGATTTACCCGGGCCATCATGGTGAGCGGGACCGACATGAGACTGGAGCTGTGCAGAAGAATAAGGGCCTTGAGGGGAGCGTTCGACGTCTTCACGGGACCGTTGTTCTGAAGAGTTCATGACGGTGGAGGAAACACCAACGAACGGCGTGCGCCAGGACGGGGAAAGCAGGATTGCCCGCACGCAGGCGAGCGCGGTGATTTCGAAAACTCTGATGCAGACAGAACCGACACTCGTTAACTCCCACCGAGCCAATCGGAACAAACCAAGGTCCAAAAACCCAGAACTGGATTTGGACAATGACTACAACCCGTGCCCGGGACACGACAACTTGGCTAGGATGCTCTAAATTACGAAAAAAAAAAATAGGGTGGACCCGCTGGATGAACTAGGTAACTAAATCGAATAATTATACGCTAACAAATGAGAGGAAAGGGAGACAATCTAGGGCAGAGGTATCGTGGGAGCGGTAGGCATGCGCACGGAGTGCGCTGCTAAAGAGCTAAGAAAAGATGGATAGCAACAGCATGTACGTAACAAGAAGCCCAGTCCACAGCGCCAAATTAATGTGGGGAACAAGGTACAGATCCAAGATCACCACTCACGCACTTTCTCCTCCCCCCTCCTTCTCCTCCGTCCCCCTCTCCTCTGTCCCCTTCTGTCCGTCTACATCGGCCATGACCCTGGCTCGTTTCCCCTTGGGCCCCTTTGGCGCCTTCCCCGGTCCGCGACGCCGCGCCATCGGGTCATAATCACATTTCTTCTTCCGCAGCGTGCAATTGTGACATTCCGGCCGTGCCCCGTTGCACCGCAATTTCCGAACTTTACCATGTCAGCCACGCCTGTCATTGATGTATGTCATCTTACTCACGTCGGCAGAATTTACATGCTATCGGCGTCTTTTTGAACACCCGCCGTCGTTTGCGCCCTTCCCCTCTCGGAAGTGGCTCTTGGATCCTGCCCGGCGGCGCTTCGCCATCTTCGCTCTTGTCGTATCCATCCGGTCGCACCTTGTGTTCGAATGTCCCGAATGTATATGGCGGGGGCTCGCCATAAAATGCCGCTCCTAGGGAGCGCCCTCGGCGGGGGGGACTGATCGGACCTGACGATCCGCGCCCCAAATATGGCTCAACTTGAAGCGGCGGCAACTCTGGCCATTGTGTATGCTCATATGGCGGCCCATGAGGCACTCCTATTTAGATGTTGGTTCAGGTAATGTAGAACAAAATCCAGACGCACTTGGGACGGGCGCAATACCCCTAAACTCGTATCTGTGTGGTTCGTGTACTCGGCCGCCAATTCGGTGTTGTCGCAATAATGAAGATGGGCCAGCCTCTCCTTCTTGCCATGCTCCCCAGCTGTGGTTTGGCGGGGGCTGGCTGTTATTGAATGTTGGGGTATATGATTGATAATTATTGGATAGATTATATTGCAGTCGATAGTCGTGAAGCCCAAACGCGGGGCCGGGCGTAGGTGTAGAAGGGTGAGGCTCCTCGCTAAAATGAAATGATGTCCGAGGCGGGTTTGCGGCAACCCCTTGTGGAATGTATGGTCCCAGCGGGAGAGACTGTACACCGACAAATCGCGGGAGACGAGGCAGATTCCCCAGCGGGCCGCCCTCGAATCCAATCTCCTCGTCGACCCGCCCCATCACCAGCGGCGGCAGTACCATAGACGGGTCATCCGGCCCCAGGAGATATTGGTGTAGGCTCCTTGGTAGAGAACTTTCCCTCGACCTTCCCTCTCGCCCTTCCATCGTGCAGCGGTGGCGGATGGCGGATGGCGAGCCAGGGTGGCGGGCGTGGAGGGGCGTGGATTCTTTCAACAGGAAAAGGGGAACAAGATATTTGACGATGAGGGGCTGCCACCATTCTGAATTATCATATTCGACGTAGCTCCCGAATTTTTAGGCCGTTCCGTTTGCGGAGGAATATTTGGCAAGACAATATTGGCTACCATGGTGTTTACTTCCGCCAGAGGACACGAGAGCATAACCAAATTGTTTCACCCGCATATATTTCCAATATTTTAATTTTCCTTGTTGATAACCACCCAACAGTTTGAAATACAGTCGTAAACTCCTTCCCATTTCTTTCATGAACACACGAGTACTCCAGCCACTCGAGTTGTGCATTTTGAATTATTGTCGAGTTGGACGATTGAAACACGATCGATATGTATAATGCGCATCCCTAAAACTACTGCATATGTGCAAAGTGACCCAGGTATCTGGCACCCCTATCAACTCTATTTACCATGCTTGTTCCGGGACGGCACTACTCTTACAAGTCGTTGCCCCGACAGCCCAAAAATCTCTGAAAGGGGGCCAAGCAGAGGTTAATAGCATCAACTTGTGATCGTAACGCATCAATTAACATCTCGATTTATAGTGGCAGCAAATCCACGTGCGCGGAATCGCGGCTGTCAACTAATAGCACCTCGGTGATTGGTTCACCTTTGATGACCGCCTGACTTGAGCGATTTTCAACTTCAGGCCCTGTGGGTGGTCAGTACATCATATGCCACTCGGCGTCCATTCTCGATTTAGCGGGAGAGAATCGGGGGGGGGGATTCTAAATTAGTAATAGTATCGGTAAATCTCAATTCTGCCTGTATGATCACGTGACCAACCCGTTTTTCTTTTCAATTCAACTGGATGTCAGGTTGAACCAACGCGCACCACACTGAGATGCCTCCCAAAACATTTGCGCACAAACGGCTCCTCGCACGCTCGAGATCTCTTTGGACGACCGCACGGTGTAACGAAAATGTTGTTATGAACAGGTACAGCCGGGTAGTTACCCAACCTAAAGACCAAGGTGCCAGTCAAGTAACATGATTTCTCTCCGCGCATTCCCCCGGTGAATAATAGAATAGGCTATGCTTTATGCCACCGATGGAATAACAAGTGACAGCGACTTTAGCAAAGCTATGGTTGGTGTGGCTAGTGTCTGGTGCGTTGCTATTTCTATTCCCACCAGAAATAACATCTCATTCGTATGGATCAGGTATGAAGGAAACCCGTGAGTGAAGATGGTGGATATAAGCGCCCTCTCACGCGCTGTCACAGCTGCAACAAGCATCTGCTGGGTCTTGGTCAAGAAATCAAAGCATCAATATCCAGTACTGATATGATTGGGTACCAATTTGGGACCGTAGGTGTCAGTGATGGTATTAGCATGGGCACGCGGGGCATGTCCTATTCTCTGCAATCACGCGACCTTATTGCAGACCAAGTTGAGACCGCTGCTGGCGGACATCATCTGGATGGGATGGTCGTCGTTCCTGGTTGCGACAAGAACATGCCAGGTGTCCTGATGGCCCGTCAGTCTACACACTTCCGTCCCCTTGATCACCGCTCAATTCTCCCATCCGATCATAGTCGGACGTCTCAACCGTCCGGGCCTCATGGTGTATGGAGGTACTATCCGCGCGGGGTCCTGTGAAGGAGCCCCGCAGTTGGATGTTGTGTCCGCGTTCCAATCATACGGCAAGTTCCTTCAGGACGGAAAGACGCCGGCAGCCGAACGCGAGCGCTATAACACTGTTCGACACGCGTGTCCCGGCCCGGGTGCATGTGGAGGTGTATGTCTGAATGTCTCCCTTAGACATTAGACTGATGTTGGGTATCTAGATGTACACGGCCAATACGATGGCGAGTGCCGCGGAGGCCTTGGGCATGACTTTACCTGGCTCCTCCTCGTTCCCGGCAGAATCACGCGAAAAACACGACGAGTGCGCTTCTGTGGGCCCTGTTATGTACAATCTTCTAGAGAAGAATATTCTTCCCCGAGATATTATGACACGTTCTGCTTTTGAGAATGCCATGGTTCGTCTGCCTAAATCCTCGTTTCTGACAACATGGCTGAGCTGATTTTGGCCGTACTAGGTTTTGACAATGATTCTTGGTGGTTCAACAAACGCCGTGCTCCATTTGATAGCGATAGCCCATTCCGTTGGGATTGAACTCACCATTGATGATGTCCAGAATGTTTCCGATCGAACCCCTTTCCTGGCGGACATCAAACCAAGTGGTAAATATGTCATGGAAGATGTGTACAAAATTGGCGGTATCCCGAGTAAGACATGTCATAAATTGATTATCACGTCTATAGCGCCGCTCATTTCCCCTAGAAATCCTCGCCTACCTGCTAAAGCATGGTCTTATCGATGGTAATAATACCACTATCACCGGCCTCACCCTCGGGGAGAACTTGGATCGCTGGACACACAAGTATGGCGAGTTGGATTCTAGACAAGATGTTATTCGGCCGCTGGACAAACCAATCAAAGACAGCGGGCACATCAGGTTGGTCCCGACCTATCAGCCACGTTTCTTGTATTCATTTCAAAATAGAATTTTGAAAGGAAACCTCGCGCCTGGCGGTGCTGTCGCAAAGATTACAGGCAAAGAAGGCCTAGGTTTCACAGGCAAGGCCCGCACTTTCGACACGGAAGATGCCTTTGTCAAGGCTGTCGAGACGGGATCCATCAAAAAGGGAGAGAAGACTGTTGTCATTCTTAGGTATCTTGGCCCTAAGGGGGGACCTGGTAAGACCTGCTTATAGGCAATTCAACCCGTGCTAAAAAGATCGACGCTTGTTTTTCAGGGATGCCCGAAATGCTTAAACCCACAAGCTTAATTATGGGTGCCGGATTGGGTCTGGATGTTGCTTGTTTAACTGACGGGCGGTTCAGTGGAGGGTTTGTATTGTTCTAGCTTTCGTATTTATTGCGCTGAATGGCGTACTAGTTCTCATGGTTTCTGCATCGGTCATGTTGTTCCAGAAGCCCAAATAGGTGGCCCGATAGCCCTAGTGCAAGATGGTGACATTATTTCTGTGGACGCTGTCAAAAATTCAATAGAACTCCGCGTCTCGGATGGGGAGCTCGACAGACGCAGAAAGCTATGGGTCGCGCCACCTTTGAAGGTCTCCCAGGGCACTCTCTTCAAGTACGTCAAGACCGTCACCGACGCAAGCCATGGATGTGTTACCGATGCATGAAGCACGAACTGACATCGAGTGGTTGTGACCCGAGTAAAAGTATCATCTATCTAGGATATGTATGTAACGGTAATATGAAGAAGTTAGTCGATCCCGAACCACCCCCGCAAAATCGTTCATTCATTACAGCGGACTATTAGCTTTTGGATTTCTTCATACTTCGTTTCTTCTCGGCTTTGGGCATCTTGTGCTTCCGCTTCTCTTTTGCTTCTGCTTTGACAGCTTTCTTTCTCTCCTGTTGATGGGAATGAGTCAGGATGGTGTAGACGAAGGGGAATTGTAGCTGTACCTTTTTTGCGTCTCGGTCCTCATGACGATGTCCTCTTGGCGTTCGCTCAATAAATGTTCCCTCCATTCCATTCTCGCCATTGGCGCTGCCATCGGTGTCGCCCTCACTCGCCGTGTTGTCACTCCCTTCCGGAGTTTCGCCCTCTTCCTGCTCAAAGTGGACGACTGGCTTCGGTTCCCTTCCTGGATTATCTTCATTACTGGTCACCAGTCCAATCGTATCTGCATAAATAAGACCATGGCCCTCGCCACGGTTGAGTTGTGCAACATCCCGTTCGGGGTCGTACACCTCATATAAGGACCGAGGGATAAACGATTTCAAAAATACGGAGTCTTCGTGTGTTGATGATGTGATCGCAGCGATATCTCCGTCCACGAGTTCCCTGTCAAGAACATCCGTCTTTTCCTGCAGCCAGTGTTTCAATATTGCCTCCGCATCTTCGGCTTCTCCGCCTGTTGGAGATAGTTCCTCCTTGGTCACGAAATCGAAGCATCTTCTGAGGCCTAGACAGGTAACACCCAGCCGCCCGAAAAATTCCTCGACGTTTTTTAGATCGTTGCGTAGGAAGTCAAAAGCGGATGGATGATCCTGCTCCACGCTCTGTGAAACGTCAATTATCCAAAGATGGCCCTCATGGAAGAGGATGTTGTACTCTGACAGATCGGCGTGAACCAATTTACATTGGTGGAACATCTTGCGCACGATGAGGACCAGTTCCACATAAAGTGCTTCGCTCTCAGAAACCGTAAACTGGGCATCTTTGAGCCGAGGTGATGCCCTATTCACGTGTAAGCGACATCAATGCATGATTTGGCCGGAACCTACCAGCCCTCCTTGTCACCTATGAAATCCATAACGAGGACATTTTCCCGCACCTCCAGAGGTGATGGGCACCGGATACCAGCGGATACCAGACGCTTTAAATTGCGCATTTCCTTCTCTGCCCACAATCGCACCATCTTTCGTGGGTTATGCTTGCTATATCCTCGCCTAAATCGGTGTTCGCCTGTAACATACTTATCACGGTCCTTAAAAACAAGGATCGATGTCTTGTAGATCTTCAGAGCTAGATGGGATGATGCTGGCGTGAGGGCGTGGTAAACGTTTGCCTGCGTTGGCTTGAGCGACTGGATCTACCTGCAACTATAAAGAACCAACCTCCTTTCCTGTGCTAACACAACCATTAACCTCGTGGATTACTCCGCGCCCAATCATCTTGAACAATATTATACGCGTCCGTGGATCCAGCACCTGTTCGTTGGTGGCGCGATCTGCCTTGTCTTTTGTATTTGCGTGGGCGCTGGGTCCCTTCCTGTTGACACCAACGCCCATCGTATACGGAACATCGATCTTAGCAATGCGAGAGGAGTACTTTGCGAGCGCAGCAAATTGATCAACGGGTTTGTCTATTGTTGGGCCAGATGCACGGGCAGTTGTGCCAGTACTACGAGGGTGATTGACAGCGGGTAGTGCCGCAACAGAGCTCGATTGGTTTATTGACGACACTGTTCCTTGTGCATTCCCCGTCCGAACCGCGACGTGCTGGCGGAGCCGATTGTACTGTTTAGTGAAATCTGGTATTCATGGCATCATGGTACGAGAGACAGGCGGAGCAACTTTACCTCGCTCAGCGATTTCCCAGTCTTCATCTTCCACCCGATTATCATCATATCCATCACTTGACTCGTCGCTATCATCCGAGCCTGAGTCGTCTGGCCATGAGAGGCTCTCAATTTCTTCGGTATCAATGTATAGATCGCTACCACGAGCGTTTCCCTCGAGGGCGTCGTCAAATTGACCTGGCTCGATGATAGACATTGTAGTCGCTTAGATGACCACTGGCCGCTACTCACATCCTGGAAATCTTTTTGATATTTTGAGAACCAGATCTATCACGTGCCTTGATTCCGACCCGAGGTACTCAATACAATATTATTAATAGTCTGTTGACCTCTGGCAGGGTCCCCGCTACCACGACTTCAAGCTGAATGGACCTTAGACGACGGACTCCGTTCAAATC
Source organism: Infundibulicybe gibba (assembly GCA_015501065.1). Taxonomy (NCBI): domain Eukaryota; kingdom Fungi; phylum Basidiomycota; class Agaricomycetes; order Agaricales; family Omphalinaceae; genus Infundibulicybe; species Infundibulicybe gibba. The sequence continues at coordinate 1,013,875 of JADNYI010000004.1, read as the reverse complement.
CATAGAATCTTACAATGATTCAGACACGAATATTGTACTAGATGAACAGGGTAATCGAACAATCGCTGGCTAACTCGAACTTCATATTCTCATCACCCCTCAGAACAAAATGAGCTTGTGCAGACGCTCCGAGAATCTAACCTGGCATCAAATCGACAATACCTGATGCTCCTCGATATAATCTTGTTGTTGTCCGTAATACTGTGTGTAAACTGGTTCATTACCTCTGTTCCTTTCTGAAATTTCACTAGCCATTCTGTTTCCTTATTGAGCCCACCCAACCACAACCCTCTACTTTCCATCTTTCCCAAAACTTCACGGGAAAATCCATCAGTTCCATTTCCTTCATTATTCATACTTCTCGCACTCTTCCTTCACATCAACCTTGGGATTCATATACACCCGCAGATCCCAGCTCTTCGGCTCGATTTGCATCCAATATCGTTTCCGCTGACATATGCGTTAGCCGCGGTCGCGCCAACACTTGCTCTCTTCTTACAATGTCCCTGGCAAACTACTCTCTGGTGGTGCTTTACCTCTATCCTGGGGGTGATAGTACAGATTATTCTTCATTCCATTGCTCAAAGTAACGAAAGCATCTCTGAATTGGATGCTATGAAATACCTAGCATTCGGGGCGTAATGGTTCCCCCCGTCGAGTAATTGAATATCCCACTCCTCCTGGAATCCTATGGAAATAGGTGCACAGCCGGTTTTCATGAATTTATGTACAAGATGTTGGGTGAGTTGATGTGTAATGTTCAGGGTGTAGAGTGTCTAGATGTCCAAGAATTTACATCAAGGAAGATAATATGAATTATGAACCAGAGCATTGGGTGGTTTCTGAGGCACCCCCTCGTTGATTAGGGACCAGCTGCGCGGGGGCGCACTTTGAGACACAACTTTCTGAGATGGATGACTTGGGAGCCAGAATAACCATGCTCTCAGGACATCCTGGGGAAGGCAAACATGAATTTAATGCCAGTGTAAATTTGTGGTTTCCTCACGGTTTGTGATCCAAATACAAGAAATATAACAGTGCCACCTAATCCCAAACTTGATTAGGATATCACAAAGTTTGCACGGTCACTAACCTGTCGCTATATATAAATCCGGGAGGAGACAGTCTTCCTTCGTTACGTTGATAACGTTCACGCTAGTAGTCCAATCAGCAGGGGAATTGTTTCTGCAAGAAGCCATACTAACATAATTCCAAAAATGATGTAAATCCCAAAGAAAATGATACGCAGCATGAACGGCGATCTAAGGTGACCTGATAAGCCTGCTCTATGGAGCCCAACTAGGCTTCGGTAGGCTCTGGCTATGAGAAAGCCTGGTATACAACTGTAGCAGGACATGGGTCATTCGTTTCGAATCTCATACCTTCGACGACCACGATGCCAACGCAGACCAAGCCTGTAAATGTTGCTGTTATCTGTGCCCTACCAAACAATATTATCATCTCATGATGCGGTAGTAGAAAATATTGGGTACAAAGCTATGTTCGGGACGGTGCAATAGAAGAATTCGTGTTTGCGGCCAACTTTATCGGGATCCGAGACGGCCAGCTGGATAAAATTATCAGCACCGTGTGCGCAAAAAGCGGTGATTATACGGACAATGAGAGCCGAAAGGCTGAAAATACATTCTGCTACGTATGGCGCACCCAGCATCTGAGGTGGCAGGTTTCAGCAGAATGCTAGATATAAGTGGTTAATTCCGCACCAGGATTAATTTTGCTCGGCTGACGCTTTTAGGATTTGGGTCCAGGTCGAAGGCGGTGTACATCTGGTATATCATGACGAAGATAGCAACAGACCACCTAACATTTATTAGGGTCATGGTGTAAAAGGAGTTCAAAGACCAACATTGGTGTAATGCCATAGAGTAAAGAAGCTTGAACAATACAGAGAGTTTGGGAGGTTTTTTTGACTTTGTATTGGTTTCCATAGAATCTACCAAGACCTTGCTGAGGATAATACCCAGAAACATAGGGTGGGCCTCACAGTAATAAGGAGAAAACGCCTGAGAATATCCATGTCACGAGGACGTTCACTAAGGTCGCATGTCTCTTGGCTCGTTTGGAAAACAGGAAAGTAGCCACCAGCAGTGGAAGGAAGAAGGTATTGGCGATGAGGTTAAAATATATCCAGATATCCAAATAGACGTCCGTATCATTGTGTAAATCATGTTTACTGATTCCTTTAGATGAAATGCTTGTAAGGAATCTTTTGAGACTTGGGCCTACACATACGTTTAACTAATCCACTCGGGAACGAAGTCGACAATGCCATTCCAGGGTCTGTGAATTGGAAGCCGAGAAGCGCCAAATTGCGCTTGGGTGAAAGGGTCTGGCCAGCAGAAAAACGAAGGATGAAGGGACCTGACCAGCAGTGGTATTCCTAGCGAGAGCGGCCGAGCCTATGGTGGAAATGAGGACCAAAGACAGAATCAGGCAAGAGAAGGACGAATAGCATCATGTGCCGGTTTGATCAATCACATCCTGCACCAAGGTTGGAACACGATCATTTCCGTTGCGACCTCCATTGGATGTGTCACTTCAAAAGGAGAACAAAGAAAGATTGTGCCCCAAGTTGAAATGGTATTGATACAATCAGTTCCTTATGGCTAACCACCCGACCTGCCTGATATCGCTATCTGAGGACTCACGTTGACCAGGGCGCTTATCGTACCCCCCCCCCCCCCTGCCACAGCGCATCAATCGCCGGCGTCGGTTCGAACTGACATTTGCTGGCTCCACAAGACCAATGAATTCCACGGCGAAATTCAGACCACAAGCACCGTCAGGTTCCAAAATTGTTCAAGCTCACAGGGCCGCAACCCCCAAACCAGGCCTTCAAACTTGAATCTGGTCGTATGTAACGTTAAAAGGCAGAAAGTGAGTATATCGCAATCGCCCGCGAGACCTTCTTGATAGTTGTCAGTTGATTGGCCCGGGCTTGCAACGGTTTCATGTGCTTATGTAAAACGGATGCCGCAGGGAGTTATTAATAACAATAATATTAATAAGAACCCACCAATCGCAGGGCACTACGCCACTGGTTGCAGTCGGTAATCATCACAGAATTAGCGCGAGTGCTGAGAGCCATCTCTGGTACCCTATGGACTCTAAATATGTGCTACCACTCGCTCGTGTTATTCGCGACGCAATCCGGGGGCTTAAGGAGCTACGCAAAATGTCCCGCCGGACGCAAACACTGTTTGCCACCGATCTCGCTATGATAGGACTTGGTGTTAGGCGGGTGATCACTTGCCGTAGGGGCGTTCACGTCTGATCACTACCTGGTTCAGGACAGGATATTTGGTTGATGTAGTTACGATACCAAATGCCACTGAAACTTTTTCCAGTTTAATACAACACCTTCGTAAAGTAGGTTCTCTGGTTTTGCAACAAGTAGTGTTAATAATAATAAGAATTTGGGCCAGGAATACCCTGCTTTCGCTGCGGTTGTCCATCTATATGAGCCAACCACTAGCCAATCATTTTTCGTGAATATTCGGTTGCTATTCGACGTTCGTGATCCAGGTGCAATGGATGGCTGTACCATCTGTCAACAGACATCATTTGTTTCCATTGGCCCAAACGATCAGATGAGTTTGGTTGGTTGTCCAAGCAATCGTCGTTGTCACCCAACCCCGCTGAGCCTTCGTTGTAGCTGTCCAGCCCGGAGCGCGGCGTATCAAGTGTGCTTCGTTGCCTTAAAGACAAGCTACAGCCCATTGGAACAATGCCATCGTCGATTTCCCTTCCATGCGATCTTACACAACAAAGCACGATTCCCTTAGCTGGATTCCTACTGGAATATCCTGTTGTATACGTTCCTGCATCACCCGATATGACAATGTTCCTTGGCGGGGCGCCTTTGGATGTTTATGAATGCATCGTCAGGTTCGGGACTCCCAGCGGTTTACGGGAGCGCCACACACTCCTCAAGTTCTCGGTTCCCTCACAGCTTGCAACGACTCATCCAGGGCAGCTTGGGCCCTCAGTTTTGACGGCAAGGTTAGTGGAGAGGTTTTCTAGTCGAGTCCATGAACTATCAGCGGACGCAGTGTTAAATGTGGTGCACACGTGTGAAACATTTGATCGTGTTGCGTTGTAGAAAACAAGGGTGGGATGTACCTAGTCTACATCAACATTGATTATCTTGATATCCTCATATGGCTTATCGCTCTTGCTGGTTTTGACATTTTCGATCGCATGGACAACTTCGAGGCCTGAAAGAGCACGACCGAATATTGTATGCTTCTTGTCCAACCACGGTGTCGCGGTTGTTGTAATAAAGAATTGTGATCCATTAGTTCCAGGGCCAGCGTTCGCCATACTGACGGTGTAAGGCCTGGGGGTCTAGTAATCAGAACTGTGAATCGGGGTGGGCTAGGTACACTCTCACCTGTCGTGTTTTAGGTCATCAGCAAACTCATCTTCAAATTCTTTGCCCCAGATTGATGTCCCACCGGTCCCGTCTCCTAGTGGGTCCCCTGTTTGAATCATGAATTTTGGGATCACTCGATGGAAGAGGATGCCTTCGAAGAAGCCACTTCGAGCATGGCCGACAAAATTTTCCACGGCTTTGGGTGCCTGTGCTGGGAAGAGCCTCAAATGTATGTCGCCAACTGTTGTGTGGATAGTAGCAGAATGGGCCACGGGGGAAGGCCCTCCCTTTCCAGCTGAAGGAGCTGCTGTAGCGACGTTCTGTTCCTCGCGCGTCGGTCGTTCATTGAAAACGTCGCGATCCGCCCCCTTGTTATCCCTGGAACATATTGGTAAAAACTATGGCAGATTAAGGAGATAATTACCCAGGCTCTGCGCGCGTAAACATGTAAAATCTTGGTCGCTTGTAGCCCGTGCAAAATAGAGTGGGATCGCGGGCACCTTTCTCAGCAAGGATAGGGTTTGCTGAAGCTGCCATTGCCTACTCTAGGGTAAGGATTCCGAAAGATAGCGACCAACCACGACGAACCATTGTTGTGACAGTTTTTTTCGCTGGGGCTCCTTGATATAGGCTAAGATTTAGCCAGCGCACGACTTCGTCTTTTCCAAGAAGCCGGACAACTCGGTTCGTGATGATATTCACGACTGGTTACCATTTGGATGAGTAAGGGTCTTTGCACCAATCTGACCGAATGTTACCTTTGACACCAAGCAGGGTAGGGTAAAGCACGAACGCCCCAGATTCATCCCAAACAACGTTGCTCCATCGTCCGGGGATGCGGCCGTCTGGCCCTGGAACCTCCAACTCCCTCTCAGTGGCCAATCGGCGGCCGAACTCCATGTCTTCAACTTTGTAAACCGCGGTTCCTGCTTGTTGCATTTCTTGAATTGCAGCCAATGATTCGTCGTATTTTCGAATAAGCTTTCCCGCAAGGAAGGAAAATATGCGAATTTGACGATCAGGTAATGAGAATGTTACAAATTGAGTAGAATCCGGTGAAAGTGATATGCAAGTCGGGCTTGATTTTGCCTAAGAGGGATTAGTCAACATAATGTAATGGCCATTATAGATCGAGTACTTTTTTGAATTCGTATAAGTCGGTTTCGCTTTGATACGACCATAAACCAGGAAGATTTTTAGGGGGTCCAAATGGTTCTGTAGGTTGCCAGTACTCAATAAAACCTCCTTCATCTGCGGATATAATAGTATCATATCTGTCACTGTACTATCAAGCCAAATATTAAGGGTCATGTCTATTGCGTGCCAGACACACTTACCGTCATAATATGGACCGGAAATCGGTGGAGTGATTCAATGGTTTCCAGTGGCGAATCATCACCCCGTCCGTCATAAAGACGAATGGTTCCATTAGTCGCGTCACTTCTGTAATTATATTGTGGTTGAGCAGGATTCCTACAAAACAGTGGAGGCCGGTTTACATTGCTAGTAAGCCCTGTGCTTGGCCACGACGATGCACCCAGCAACACGAGTGAGGCATGAAACCAAGTTTGATAATATTTATCATATCTTTCCAGGTTTAGTGGTATCCTTTGAGAAAACCAAATTTACTCACCAAAATTGACTACATCAAAAACTTTCGCGCTTCCATCTTCGGAAACGGTTGCAAATAACTGACCATCGGCGCTGGCAGATACGGCAACAACAGGTGTTAAATGAGCGCGGTAAAGTTTTACGAATTCAATCCCGGATTCTTGCTTCTTCCAGAGTTTGAGGTAGCCATCCACAGATGTAGTGATCAAGAAATCAGTTCTAGGTGGAGCGTACGTGAAGATTGGCATCACGAATGAAAGACTAATGCGCACTTAGTAACAACACAAAAGTTTATAGTATCCCGATGCATGAAACTCTTGAAGTATTGATCTGCGCTTGGGAGATGCTCCAGGTATAAGCGTTCGTGGGGAAGAACTGGTAAGAGTATTCTGTATTTCTTGAGGCTTATCGGAGATATATGGAAGGTAGCCACGTACCTTTTCTCTTTTTCTTCATTGCTCCTTCAGCTACCTCGGCAGGCATGGGCATCGGCCCAACCTCGTCGTCGTCGTCATCGTCAATCTCCTCGAGTTTCAGGGGAGGTTTTTCTTCGGCCATGTCTGCATCGCTCCCGTCCAAATTGCGAACCCGCTTGCCCAGAATGGATGCATCTTGTTCTACGTCCATGATGGCAGTTCAATCATATTATTTTAGCGGACTTGAAAACACCAAGCTGGACGTTTGGCATCTGTACCCAGAAAAAATAGTTGACAACACGCAACAACTTTCACGTAACGGTGGTACATAAGCACAAAGTACTAATAGTGCCCTAACTTTTGTTTTTTAGTTTTAGCATGAGGACCATGCCTTACTGGTAGAAAATAAATAAATAAATAGATACTATTGGATCGGTAGCCAGTCACGGTGCACTTGAAGTGTGGTCCTAAGTGATTCAATCAGACGCGGTCATGACCTCGATGGGCGTCGGTAATCGATAGAATTGATGCTCCAGGATTTGCCTGGAAAGTGTCCAGTCGAGTATCAGATTCAGAGATTGGCCGGGCGCGAAAGTTCCAATGTGGTCTGTGCTCACACCAAGAGCAACTCGAACAATGATCATCGTTGGAACAATCCCCTTCGAGGAGTTTAGTGTAGGAAAGTCACGATTAAAAACTTAATTACTCACAACAATTTGCGCGAGGGCCGCGTAAATGATGACCTAGGCTACTTGTCAGATTTGAGCGATGAAGATGGGTGGGATCCACATACGAAGCCGATGCTGCGAAACAAGATCAACATAATCATACAGACATGGAATATATTGCCCCAGACTCCAGCCTAGAATATACTGTGAGATATAGATATAATGCTTCAATTTCACTTATCGACATACACAATAGCGATCGCGGTGTGATAATGCTTGATTGCATGTTTACCAGATCCATCACGCGTTTGGCGGGAGATGAACCATATACGGCCAGCTGCAGGTGATCTGTGAGCGAAGTACAGAGTTGCCTAAGAATTACATACCTGTAAGAGCGGTGACAATAACATTTGTCGCCAGGGACAAACAGAAAAAAGCCATGTAACTCGGAAGGCGGTTGGTCCCGGCAAAACCAAACGAGAAAGGAATTTCTCCGGAGCCAAAGGAATAACCCAGAGCTGAAAATGCACTATTTCAGGCCAAGCGACAAGATGAGAAAGCGAGATTAACCTGTGGTAGCCATAAGCGTCAGGATCGGAACAAGGACGATGGTGCGACTATAACCCCAAACAACGTAACATCGATAAATCTGGGAGCAGTTGGTTTGAACGAGCAAGAATGACAGTTGACCTTACTTACAAGTAAACCATCTGCAATGATGCTTGACAACATAAGTCTTCATTGCTGAAACGGAATTTGTGCGCTCACTTGTTTGTAATATAGACAACTGGGTTGGTGATGGACAGGGCAGGATTGATCATGCCTGACATGCGAATAGCAAATAGCAGATCAAAAATCCCGATGATAAGGTCCACGATGACATGGGCGGTTGATAGTGTAAACATCGCGATGGCTGCTAGGAACAAAACTCGATGGCCACGCGTTTTGCGGGTGTAGAAAATATACATGCAAACGCTGAATAGGACAATGTAGAGACCTGTTGTAGATTAATCAATATTGGTTACTGATTAATACCCAGGCGAGCTTGAATTTACCGTAAAGCAAAGTTTGGACCTAGCGTTGGTAGAGAATTCAATTACTATATTACTGCGCGGTGAAAGACTAACATACCCATAGAGCCACATATTCCGCCTGCGTTTGTGAGTGTGGTTCCGTAATATAATCGAAGAATATTAACGTACAACCGAGACGTCCATTGTTATATGATTTCAATGCGGATAGGTTTGAAGAAACAAATTGGACCCAGAACATTTCACAAGTCATACTTCGTGGTTTTATGCCTACAGGAAGTCGGGGATAGAATGGCGAAACAAGTGATCAGTACCAATGGCTGGCGTTGACATGTCATGGCTCCCCATAAACGTCGATCTCTTGATGAATGAAGTATTTCTGCCCAACTAAAAACAATTTGGGCTGATCCATCAAAAACAACGTTGATCAAACACCTTATGCATACCAAGTGCGTGGCGGGGGCTCACACCAGCCGTCAAAATATACCTGTCGCGGTCAACTCATTACAATTTGAGCTGTAGGAATCAATGACTTTTGGAGTGGTAGTGGCACGAAGGAGACACAGATAAACAACTTGTCACCAAGCAGGCGAACGTGATGGCGGAAGGCAGACATACACTGCCTAGTTGCTGACCATACTGGTATAGGGCCAGCCTAAGCATTTGGGCCTAGAGAGAAAACTCAGGAATCGTGGCGTTGCCCTGGTGTTTGAAATCGTGAAAGCACGGGCTAACCTAAAGTACGCGTCGAAATGCTTTCAGTGGTGGAATTATGCATGACAACAATCCTGGCATCAGGGATATCAAACAGTTGATCAGTGTCCAGAAGGAAGCTGTCCAAGCAAACAATTTATACATTCACGGCAGGCACCCGTGACATTTGCAGGACCGCCAGTTTAAATTATACTCAAGACTGTGTGCCTTTCTGGCCATAGATACCAACTTGAAGATGAATGGGAAATGGTCACATTATTATGCAGTCCCCTTTCTCTTTCTTCCGCGCTTGCTCGGCCGCCAGAATCGCTTTCTCTTCCTCGGTTAGAAGCTACACTTTGATTTAATATAGGCATAACTTGGGGAAACGGTTGCATACCCCTTTCTTAGCTCGTCCCTCCATTGCTTTCCGCCGACTCTCCTGCTCGGCCTTCGCGCGACTAGTGGTATGATTACGGATGAAGTGATTAGGCAGTCGCAAATAGCGGTCGTGGTGCAAACGAGGACCAAGTGATTATCGGTATTGGAGAAGTAACAGTGTTGGGCGGTACATCGCCGAGGGTTATAGTATTTGTTGCCGGTTCATTGTGGCAATGATTCACGTCAGAATTAGAGGATGATATATGTGGAATGAGAGAAGGACTAGTGTTCTGTGAGTGTTTACTAGGAAGGCAAACGAGAAACTGAACATACCGGCTAGTTTTGGAGAATATAGTAGATGAGGCGGCTTCAGGCTTTGAAGGTGCTTTATGGGAGTTGGTCGCAGGGGAAGCAGGTATAGATGTTAGGGTCTTCCTAATTGCATCTACGGTTGCGACTCCAGCAGCTGATGCCCTGGCATTCAAGTTTTTTACATCGATATTAGGCAGATTCGATGATGGCACTTTGTCCATTCGGGTACTTGATGTAGTTGTGGGAGACAAACAGGTGTGATCTCCAGGGAATCGGTGGGCAGGACAAAACTGTTTTCGACATTTCTGTTGATCTGTCAGTGAGGAAAGTGCAGCCAAGGAATGATACTGACATCACAAGAGATAGGCGCGAAGAGAACCTTCTTACAATTTCCCTTTGCGCAAACTGGGGAGGACTTTGGCTTGCTGGTCCCTCCTGTTAGGGTGGTACATTCGTTGTGGAAATGCTCTTCCATGCGAATATTAGGATCTTGGCCAGGTCGGAAGGCAACTGGAACCTTGCAGAATGGACCTGCCCATTATTGTCAAGATCAGGAGAGAAAGGTTGTAATATGGATAACGCACAATCGGGAGCCACGCGATTGTACTTGGTCTCATCATACCTCTGGCACTGATGAGCGGAAACCATGAAATGTTCCTGACAGAATGCGAGTTCGCAATGTTGGCATTTGAATGGCAAAAAGTCGACCAAGAGACATGATGAATGTGAGCATTGCTTGCCAATATGGAGCAGCTGTGCGTCGCGTTCTTCTGTTTGAGCCGTCGATGACATCGGGAGAGTGGGATATGTGGGAAGCTAAAGGGAGCACGGCTTTATAAAGGAGTTCAAGAGGATTACGCGGCCTAGTACACGCGTCAGTCGCCCAAGATGAATAAGAAAGGAGAACGAAAGCCAACAAAAGCTGTACCCATCATCATGTATTACAGGATTCGTCAGCAATATCGCTTGTTTTCAGTTCTGGAAGACTCTGGGCAAATAGACAAAGCCATTACATAATTTCGCATCTCTTGCAGTGAACCCCAGTGGGCCAGCCTACCCTACACACACAACCGATGGTTCTAATCACAATTGTACGCCTTCAATGAGCGTGGATAGATTGCCATCCAGGCTCAATGAAGCAGATCAGGCATGGCGAATCTACAGATAATATTGTATGCACCTAACCCGCCCTCCTATTGGGTATGTTTTGAGGAGGATCGTAGCGTTCGGTATGGGCAGGATGGAGGGATGCACCGCTGACGAATCATGGTAGCTACCTTTATATTTTGATTCATTGGTGTCCTCATAGATGGACAGGGATGAACGTGAGCAACCAACATTGGTGAAGGGAGTTGACTACCGAAATCTTGTGATCGATAGCAAGCCAAGGCGCTAGGGAAGGCGCTAGCCAACACTCCGTTTGCCATTATATATACTTCGCCTCTACGGCGCGCCATGATGACAACGCAATCCCTTGGAGCTGCTCAACCAGACCCTCAGCCACCAGTTATTGTATCACCACTCCTTCGGGAACAGCACTTTGGAATAGCTGAAGGTCAACCATATAATTCAGCGAGGATAAAGGGTCTTTCATCCGACGAGCATTATAAGCGGGGGAAATTTCCAGTACCAACCAGCCGCACCGACCGTTTCCCAGGTGGGGAAAGCCGCGAAGAGGTTGCAGCTCGGGCCCGAAGAGTAGTCGACGAGGTCTGCCTGCCATATATTAGGGATGCAGAAGGGGAAGGTCGAACCAATGACCACATAGCGATCGTGGCCCACGGCATCCTCATAAGGGAGGTCATCACAATTCTGGTTTCCAAAGGCGGCGGACAGGGCGGGACTGGTGCGGATTATGGAGGGATGCTCAACACTGCATGGGCAAGACTGGCTGTCAAAACAAGGGTGTGTATTTCTGGGCAACACTACCCGCTCCCGGATAGTTGCATGATTCATTTCAGGGGGATGAAAAGGAGCCAGAAGAAGGGGAAGAAAAATTGACCGTGCATTTGATGGATTTTAATCGATGTGAGCACCTACAGAATATCGTATGTCAATCACGACGGAGGTTGATGAAGGTGCACTAGTATTCAAGACGTAGGTACGGCAAAAGGGTGGAATAGGGAGCGCCGCCCATGACCCCAAGCAGAAGGATATCAGAGCGTTCTTTGGTGGAAGTGGGTAGATAAGTGATTGTGCATCTAGGGGCTGTGGCGTCCTCGTACGATGCGTGGCCAATTCTAACACCTTGTCACCATATGCCTCGCCTGAACGAGTAGAAACATACCGAAGAGGGATCACCTAATTGGAGCCGTATGGCAATAAAATTTCTTCAATTTATGGGTTTGGGCTTCTGTTGCATAAGCAGTCGCTCCCAACCTATTTATTCTCGCAGGGCTCTTCGATGCGTTCAAGTGTGAATGTCCAGCTTTTCCCTACAAAACGTTTAGAGACGCGCGAAAATAGCAGCTCACGGAAAACACTGACACGTTTGTAGGCATTTCCAGACGCGAGGGAACGCCATCTTTTTTTTGCCCCAGAATGAGATTTCATTTTGTATCCAGCATTAACAGCAGGTGTGGTTGAGAACCCTCGGGATATCAGCCTCAGTGGTAGGCATGATTGCGCAAGTGAGAAACCAAACATGGGTGTAGTGACCTGTAGTGATTATGTAGTCGAGGATCCCCGCCGGTACTTTTGTCAAGTTGAATCAGAAGAATTCCGATCTCGTCTTCAGCTAATATCACGTGACAATATTCTCAAAGTCCGATCACCTTTCAGAATCTGAATCAGTACTTGAGCACTGCTTTACACTGTGGGTAAACTAGGTGTCGACTTGTGTTCAATTCACATCTTTTTCGCCCTAGTGGAAGATGAGCGAAAGTATTAGCACCCCCCAGGACGATGCAGAACGCGTAAAGGTTACTTGTCCTATAACATTACTGTTCTGATCTCTCTACAGATTCGTTTGAAGAGGCTTGCGAAATTGCAAGGTGCATCCACCTCTGGACAGACTACGCCACCCAATACCCAATCACCGTCACCAAGAATTCCGACTCCTGTTCAGCCCATTACTCCTGCTCCCAAACGTGTATTAGAACCTCCGACGGTCCCAGTGCCTTTGGCCTCGAAGAAGAAAACAGTTGTGAAATTAGATCACAGTACATGGGAGAACGAGACCGTTGGAAATGTACTCATGGTCACCTTAGATGTATGTTTTCTCTCTCCTTCCTGAAGTTTGCATTAAATATATTGGTATAGAGATCCGTTGCTGAACAAAGCGGCTATGAATTAGTTTGGCTCAAACAGTTGGCAGAGGAACTTCGCTCCGAGAATGATTGTGTGTCAACTAATCGCACGTAAAGCTAGCGCCACTTATGATTGACTAAATAGTACCACATCCGATCCGCCTGAGCGGTGATCTCATTGACCGTCTTTTAATCGCCCGCCTTGAACTAGATCCAGGGAACATGACGTGGGTGCCCGTTTGGAGGAGAAAAGAACAAAAATAACATGATGCAGTGATGATTTAGAACTCGCCCCGTCCTGGCCTCACTTCCCCCCAGCAAACCACGTTTGAATACCTTGTTGGTTGCTGGAAACGGATAAATTCAGCAAGATCCTCTCTAATAAAGAAGGTATCTATATTTTTTTTAAAATATCTGCTGCATAACATGTAAACCCATCCCTAGGGATATCCTCCTATTGACACACAATATGGTTTGAATGTGATAGAAAAAATGCGGGAGCTTGTCATCAGCTATGCAGGTTTAACTCTACAAGAACCTGAAATGTTTCCTCAACCATCGGGGTCAGTTCAATATCGTCATCAGGAATCTCACCTGAACATTCTGGCAGTCGTCCTCTGGGTCCGCCTGAACTCGTTGCACCGCTGCTATCATTATCCGCCCTTTCTGCACCCTTGCTGTCTGCGCCTACAGCTGCACCGAATACACTAAATCCATCAGACATTGAGCAGTTCATCCAGGATCTAGCTAGGCGGTTTGAGCCTGACAATGACTTGATGGCGTTCTCGGCCCGGTCGTCTACGAGCTCCTCTTTCACGAATCACTATTCAGACCTGAGGGTCTTGGCGGAGGCGACGCTAGTTGGAGGGGCGTGGTAAGCGGTCTGGAGGTATTGGTATCCGTCAAGAGTGTTGCTGTCATGATCACCAGGCTGGAGCGGTGGAATCCACCAGATGCCACAGCTGCTAACTTTGAGCAACTATCTTTGCTTGGACCATTATGTCGATTGGGGGTATTCTCCAGAGAATGGGTATGTATTTTCCCCTCTAAGCAAATAATCCTCATATATGCCCGCAGCCTGGAATTGCTCAAACATATTTTTCTGAACCTGACAAACGCACCCGAGACGATATTGAGTCTTCCTACGCAAGCCTTCGAGGCACTTTAAAGAGCCTGCAGGTCAGCAGCTACCCAAGTTTGAGCCCGATGGTTTATCTGAGTGCATTTTCATGTTTTCCATAGTCTTCCTTATTCCAGATTTTCAACACTCTTGTAAGAGCGTCACCCGAATCCCGCGAAGCAGTACTCCAGTATTTTGCTCGAGTCATATCCCTCAATGTTAGACGTGCTGGCATGCAAGTATGTATTTAACATTTTGATGCCTGTGCGGGATTCTCACCGCCCCCAGGTTGAGCCGGAAACAGTGGCAACTGATAGCTTTATGGTTAATCTACAAACCGTGCTCTTGCGCTTTGCGGAGCCATTTATGGATGCTAATTACACCAAGGTACCAAACGAATTTTAATACCAGGAGCTATATTGAATGTACTCCTTCATAGTTGGACCGTATCGACCCCCTCTTCTACGTCCGCTCTTCACGGGTTGATTTGTCTGATGAGACTCGTATCAAAGCTACAAGTGAGGAAGCATCCACATGGGTGGAACAGAATAAAGATCCTAATGGTACGGTCCACAATGTCGCGTTCTACTCCCCCTAACCACAACGGCAGCCCCCGCACCTAATTTCATCTCCCATATCTTTTATCTTACCGTCGCACTGAGCCACTATGGTTACCTAAAGACAATTCAAACGTACAACGGCCTTGCGAAACATGTGGACGATATTCAACGTCATATTGATCATCTTAACGGTGATGGTTCCTGGATGGGAGTAAGACACACCATTCGATCCTCTTATTATTTGGTATATTCACGCCATAACAGGGACCCATGCAAGGCCGCATCGAAGCCGCCATGAATCAGGTCAAGGTATGCCCCCTGCACAGTCCACTTGGAATATGGGTCTGACAACAAGCCTTATACTTTAGCTTGAAAAGAGCAAGATTCAGGGCCAGCAAATGGCATTCGAGGCTCAGCTTCTTGACCCAGAACTTGTGTTCCGCTCAATTGGTTTCACGACCTTCCTGTCCACCTGGCTCATTCGCCAGGTTGACCCCAAGAAGCAGCATCCTAATCCGCCCGCCCAGTAAGCGTAATTATGAAGAAACCTCGTACTAATGCTAACCATGGATAGAATACCTCTCCCTCTCGAAGTTCCTATGGGCTTCCGTGTTTTACCTGAATATATCGTTGAGGATATTGTTGATTATCTATACTTCTCGGTCCAGTGAGTTGGAGGTTATTGCATTAATCAAAAACACACTCATGTGCCAACAGGACCTCCCCGGATAAATTCGAACTCGCCGGGAAAATCGAGCTGCTCACTTTTGCCCTCACCTTTTTGAATTGCACTTGGTATATTAAAAATCCCTTCTTGAAATCCAAGATCAACGATGTAAGCCCCATTATCAACCTGGTGGTATTTTGTGCTTAGATCAAAGAGGCTCTCTTCATGAGCGTCTGGGGGTATGGACGTGAGCGAAATGGCATCCTAGGGAATCTCCTCAACACGCACCCCATGGCTTTGAAACACCTCATGCCCGCGTTGATGCATTTCTATATCGGTTAGTTTCCAAACCAATTGTTGGACCTCACACAATGTTCAATGGCTAAAAGAGGTGGAGCAAACGGGTGCCAGCTCTCAATTTTATGATAAATTTAGTGTGTACCGTCTCTACCTCTCACCCGGTCATTTGGCTGAATGAAGTATGATACAGACGCAAGGTTTGTTCATTATTGTTTATTTCCACCCTCAAGCAATTCAACTTCACCAGGCGGAATATCGCATGGATCTTGAAGGTGGTTTGGGATAACCCAGCGCATAGAGAGGCACTCAACGCCGAAGCGCGGTAAGCCGATCCAACCCACGATACTCAACACTAACAATTTCACAGCAACGTTGACAAATTTGTTCGATTCGTCAACCTCATGATCAATGACGTTACTTACCTCATGGATGAGTCGCTGAGTGAACTTACCCAGATCCATAATATTCAAGAAGAGATGGATGATCAAGCAGCGTGGAACTCTAAGCCACGAGAATACCGCCGGGAGCGTGAAAGCACTCTCCGTTCGCTCGAGCGCCATGCCTCTGGCTATACTACGTTGGGAAGATCCACAGTCGAGCTGCTTAAGATATTTACAGCGGAAACCAAGGCACCATTTATGATGCCTGAAATCGTCGACCGCCTTGCCGCTATGTTGGACTACAACCTCCACGCCCTAGTTGGTCCTAAATATCAAGAATTAAAAGTTCGGGAGCCAGAGAAACTCAAATTTAACCCCAGGGCTCTGTTGAGTGACCTTATTCAGGTGTTCCTGAATTTGGCCGACCAGCCTGAATTCGTTCTCGCCGTTGCACGGGATGGTCGCAGTTATAGTCAGGATTTGTTCGAACGGCTTGCCGGGGTTGCCATCCGGAGAGGACTCAAATCTGAAGCTGAAATTGAACAGCTTCGTCAATTCGTCCTGAATGTAGAGGAGGCAAAAGCTGTTGCAGAGACAGAAGATGATCTTGGCGAGATTCCTGATGAATTCCTTGGTATAAATCTTATTCTATCCTGCTGTTAGTAGTCGTATCTAATCAATTACTCAGATCCGTTGATGTTTACAGTCATGAAGGACCCTGTGTTGTTGCCGTCGTCGAAGACCATAGTCGACCGATCGACGATAAAATCACACCTTTTGTCAGATTCCAAGGACCCCTTTAATCGCTCGCCATTGCACATCAATGATGTGGTTCCTGGTGAGTGCCAGAGGTTTCAGTACCTACAAACCCTACATGAATCACACAGATCTGGCCCTCAAGGAACGGATCCAGACATTCTTGGTCGACCGGAGGAAAGCAAGATTGGCAGACAAATTTCCGGCGATGGACACCTCCTAAGAATAGGAGTGGCGGCTCTCGGTTCTTGTCTATACAACCCCTTTGCTTCGTAAGAAAAATGGATGTATTTGTCATAGAAATTGTACAGGTATTATATGCAAACATAAGTAGGCCCGGAATATTAAAGATTGTAAAGGGTATAATGGCTACATGGAAGTTAATAACATTAAAGCTCTATGGTTGCGTCAGCACGCGCATGCTGTCGCTCAGGTGCTTTTTGAGGGGGGTGGAGCATCAACTCGGAAGATAAATGGTGGTATTGGTGGGGGTGCCAAACAAGAGGCATCCGCTATTGCCAACAGGTTAGTGCGGTGATATGGTAAGGGTGCTCAACGACTTACCGGGGCTCAAGTTTGTTATCGGTGATTTAGGGTAAACCAGCGTAGTAGCGGTATTGTCCGCGGACCCATATTTAGTGGAATAAAGGAGCTTTTGCGATTCTGCTAAGGTCAAAACGGTCATGACAATATCGTTGGGCGACGGAAATGCACTATACCTTCACGATAATCTCGAAGTTTCAGCCCAAGGTGTCTGTCCCAGAGCATCAAACCATAAAAGATCAGGAACAGGAGAATAAAGAGGAGGGTGTCTGCAGGCAGAAATACGTGTTAATCACTTTGCATAACCCTAGCATTGGCACCTACAACTAATATTAGGACCGTCGGAGCACAGGGGGAATTCGGTTGGAGACTCGGTATCAATGTTGTTTTGTGTCGTTACCGGAATGATCATAGTTCGTGCGGGGGGATTCAAGTTCTTGGGGGCGCTATCCTAGGTAGTTGTCTCGCCTTTTATAAGTCACTCTCGGATCCATCACCAAGACATAGCCGGCAGAAGCGTACGATACCATAACACCGATAACAATGTCTTACGACGGCAGCAGAATGCTGTGTTTGTGGATCAGGTGCAATTGCAAATCTGAATCAGCCCACAGCATGTTAGCCCAATCTAGAAATTTTCTTTGTGGAAGAGTCTGAGGGCTAATATGAATGCTTTCAGGCTATACATACGCTATACAAAGGTATCCACAAGCGGGTCAAAGCCCACTTGGCATATGCGAGCGCAGCTGGTGCGGCTCGCTGTGCCACTAGAACTCCGGCTGTTGAGCGAATGATCTAGTAATCCTGTGGTGGCGACATTCAATTGGCTCTGGCTTCTACTCTGCCTCCGCGTACACTAACTGGACGAAACCTACATATATCGAGGTAAAGCATGGTTTGAATCCAATTCTCCTCGATACACAAGAGTCATGAAATCCCTGAAACTGATGACAATAGCTTTTGGCAGCAGATAACCAAATCGACCATAGTTGGATGATTCAAGTTGGCAGTTGGTGTGAATCAGAAGATCCTAGTATTGCTGTTACTTTTACATCCGCGTGCAATGTAGCAGCAAAGGAATAAAGGCTTACATCCATAAGCTGTTGAATGGGCGTCATTTCTTTTTCCTCTTGGTGCCTCGCGAGCCTGCGCCCCCCTCCCTCTACCACCCATGGGTTTCCTACCGGGTTTAGAACGCCCGCGCGAGGGTTTGGGCGATGTAGAGGGTGCTGTATAAATGTGTGCGCAATTAGACATGAAGATGTATTTGCGAACAGCTTACCAGCTGATAATTCACGCTGGTCTCCGTCTTCATCATAGTCAGTCCCAGCATCTGTACCCGTCACAACACTATCTCGTGGCGTCCCTGAAACACCCTCATCGCCACTTTCTTGAGTCAACGCACTGCTATCACTATCTCCTCCGACTAGCCCAGCAAGATTCAACTTGCTTTTCCCACGTTTCCGTCCCCCTCGGGCTCTCCCAACATGCACGGGCGACGGCGCTGGGGATGACGGAACAGAAACAGTGGCCCGCATGCGTCGTTGCGATATAAGCGGTTCAAACTCGTCAAAAGGCAGCGCAAATTCCTCCCGAAAGAATGGGTGACCAGATAAGTTTTCGGACGGAGAGGGAGATCGTATTGATATCGGGGTCGAATTATTAGAGTTGGGAGATTCGTACCCTTCGGCTTCTAGGTCCTGCTTCCCAGCTAAGTGTATTGTAATAACGCCTTCTGGCCGGGAGTGAGAGCTCACAATTGCATCCAACGCATCAAGATCATAACAGGCGCGTAACTTGTTCCAAAGGTCGTCAATATGCACCAGACGACCAGTGTCTTTCAAAATGAAATTCTGAATTGCCAAAATATGAAAATGGCGATGAATCCCCACAGGCCGGGCGCGCATCATGGACCGAAAAAAGGATATTTCGCCCTCAATTCCGCCAAGGAACGCGGGGTCCGCTACGGTGTCTTGAATAGTCATTAGCTGATAGTCAGGCTACGCCGCAACACTCATGAAGTTCGGGAGTAGAACTGGAAGGCGTGATGTTGTCCAACGTTGGCGCTGGGAACCCCGACAAATATTGGCAAATAATCCTTCCACGCGACGAACAACCACGGACTTTTGCGCGTGTTGATGCATGAAATGAACTCTGGAACATTGCGGGGATTTCTCTGAGAGTTATCAACCCCAGGTATACCTTGAGATCTCGCCGCATGCCAAGTGAGCCGAATTGGCCCTGCATCTTTTTTGACGACCCAACTGGCGATGTAAGTTCCAACATCTCTGTTTCCTGCAGCACCACCGTGAACAGTTGGTAACAGGTAGAGGGTAGTTCCTGATTGATCCAGCCTCTGTAGCGCCATGGTGTCGACATGGATCCCCCAACAAAGCAAGAACAGAGACCATCATCTCAATAACCCCCAAAATAAATAGGAGGCTTTCAACGCTTATGATACTTACCGCTGTTGAATTCACCAGGACAACTGGAAACAAATCACCCGAGTATTCCGTGCTTGGATGGCCGGCGCGTTCACTAGCTTACTATAGCCCAATATGCACTTACATCATCCTCGGGCTTGCGGGTCGCGCCCTACTTACAGATAAGTCGCGACAACATCCCTTCTCAATAAGTGCGACTGGTCGAACAGTACCGAGACTACCCGCTACTGAAGTGTAGGTGTGTCTAAAATCGGAGTGATACCCACCACCCGGGTGTACCCCACCATAATCTGACGCTTCTCGTCATATTTTTGGGTTTGATTCGTCTTGGATCAATCAAAGCAGTCAAATCAGCCGTGAATTACCCACCGCCACTGATCAACAGTTCTGCCAATGCTTACTTTTCGCTTTTAATGCCATGAGGCCCGTGCAGGTTTTTGGGTAGCCTTGACAACGCTGCTCGCGTAATGTTAAGTGGGCACAAGAAGTAGTGTACTAATCACAAAGTTCCTTTGACGGAAACTCAGGCGACGGATAAGCTGCGGGTGGCTGGGAGATGCACGAGTATACAACATGCGGCGAGCGGGTTGGCGCGACAAAAGGGTGTGCGATGCACACGCGGAGAGAGGCTCATCGCGTGTGCTGATGATCAATGGGTTGGTGATGGCTGGGTACTAATGGCGGGCGGAAAGTAGGTACTCTGAGGGATATCGTGTGCAGTGAGCTGGCACTGGGTTCAAGTTAGGGGGCGCCGCATATGCGACAGTGGCAGCATGCGCCAGCCTCAGCATCGGCATACGCGGCATAGCCTGGCGTGCGTACCAATGGATTGGTTCTTCCGCTCGGTATCGGTCTTTCCGGGTGCTAGACTGACTGCATGGTTACCAAGTCGGCGCTTTTTTAAAACTTTTGATGATCGATGACTGGCGACAGGTTGGGCGCGAGCGCATAGACTATAGCTGTTTCATGAGCTACGGTGTGCCACCACAGGTGCCTTGCAAGAACGAATCTATCCCGGGTCCATCACAGCAACTCAAAATTCCGAGTCCCAGAGGTTGGTCATCCGTCCAGGCTTTCGGGTCCCCTCCGCCCATCAAGGGGGCGCTCAATGCTTCAGTGTTCGTGTTCGTGGCTCTATTATTAGAAATTGATTTTCGTTCCCGTGGGGATTTCAAATATGGCAAGTCATCCTGGTAAATGTTCAAGTTTATCCTCGAACATTGCACAAGTTCTGCGAGATTTGTTGGATCCAACTTAACCAGCCAGCCCAAGGCAAGGCGGCGCGGGGTTAGTTTCTTTGGCCTTTTCGGGTAAGTATAGATCAGTCTCCAAGGAAGTCCAGGCTAACGTATCATTGCTACAGCTGCCACGATATGATACATATTTATTTTTAAATCTTATCAAGTACTGGAAGTCATAGTCAATGTCAGATGTGGCATTTGATGGGCGTCCTGCAAGTTCTACGGCGCAAGTTGACCCAGTATTCTGGGAAGGTGTGCTTCTGGATAGCTTCACACACATGACACAGCATTCTGGCGGGTACAAAAGTGACTCTGATTCCAGGATGGATTCTTCACTTCGTTCCTCCTCTCTCATTTTCCGCACTTGGCCAGGTTGCCTCTTGAACAACTTTCTTTCACACATTTTCACCTTGAAGACTCTTCTTGTTGCTTAACAGGTATGTCACTTGCCCCCCTTTGAAATCTTCCCTCATTTTCTTGGCTTTGAGTTTAGACCTCAAACACCCACTCTTTCATACATAATTCATCATGTTTGCCAAACTTGCCATCCAGCTCCTCTCTGTCTCCGCCCTCATCAGCGGTGCCGTGTCCAAGCCTGTTCGTCTTAGCAGGGATGTCTGTGAGTGTTCCAAGCATCTACCCAGCCTCCAGTAATCTCAAGTGCGAATAGCCCCCGCACGAGCCCCTCGTTCAACAACTGGGGTGGTTTCTCTTCCATGAGCAACTTTGACAACTTCTACGGCTCCGGCAACTTCGTCAACTCCCACTCCACCCAAGTGGTCGAGCAGGAGCAACACGTTGTCTGCCACTCCGAACAGATTGAGATCATCCAACAACGCCTCGTTGTCCTCCAAGAGATGGCCAAGAGGTGGGTATTCTTGACACAGATTGTTCCCACACATGAATCTAATTTAACCGTCTCCCACCAGGATCATCACTGAGCAGATCTGCGAAGTCGAGACCCAGACAATCGTCTTCCAGCAGTTCCACGCGAGCCTCGGAAGCTTCAGCAGTGATTTGACGCGCCAATCCGGCCACCAAGTCGGCTACGACAGCAGCATCGCTAGCCACTACGGAAGCATCTACAACTCCGACGGCTCCTTCAACAGCCAAGACCTCGGCTTCAGTGGAAGCTCTGTTGGCAGCAGCACCGTCGTCCCCAGCGGATCGAACTGGAACGACCAAACTTCCCCGGCCTCCGTTGGGGCTGCCTACTCCGCAGCTCAGAGCGCCTCTTCGTCCTAAGTAGGATCTGCATCCGCGATAGTGTCCTGACGTTCTGTTCACTATCGCGTTTCAATGGACTTTTGGTTTCTTGTGGACATTGCACACTAGATCATGGATTGATATGAAGAGTACTTTATTTGTTCGTCGCTTAACGTTGTAATGGTTGGGTCTGCTCTCGGTGAAAATACATTTTACTGCCGGTGCAGTCTACGTAATGTTTGAGAGAGAACTCCAGTCATATAATAATCCAAGAGCTTGCTCGTCTCAAGGAGACGATTTACATGCTCCACCCATCTATTTCAACAAGCCTTGGGCATTGGGAACAGCGGTTGGGATCACTGACACAGATAATCTTGAGTGATAATTCAGGAATCGCTGATCAGGCTCAGTGTGCGTAGCCGACAAGACCGGATGTAGGTTTCGTAAATCAAATCAACATGTTAGGTTAACCCGCTAGTAACGGGCTGCAATGGCAAGTAAATATTATTACACATGGAATGAATATGCATTTGAGAAACATATGAAGGTGATACATCCAGATTTCAGACCCATCTTCAAGATGGAAAGATAAATTGATGGTGATGGAATTGTGGGACAGCGATCGAATCATTCTTGACCGAACCCTTCGGTTTCTCTGGGAGGGGGTACTACACGTCAGTTTTGAGTCAAGGGGATAGAAATTTCAGACGAACTCAATTGCAAACAGAAGCTTGGTCTCTAAACTTTCATAATCCTGGTATGGGGGTAAATCCAATCGGTTGAAACAGGTATGGCTACGTGGGAGCCCTTGGGGGTCACCCGATTTCTCGATCGTGAATCGCCGTGGGCCATCGGAACCTTGAAGGTCTTTAAAGCCGTTGACGGGTACCCGGGAGGTGCCTGTCGTGAATTGCAAGAGGCGAGATTTTCGCTCAGCAGGCCATGAACGGATGCACTGCCAGAACCACTCGATGACTTGATCAGTTTTTTCATAACCACGATAATCGGTGAATTTGGTCCAATCGTCGCTAAACAGGCATTAGGCTTGGGTTATTGTAAGGGCATAGTGGCTTACATATCTATTTCAGACATCCCACCAATCAGGAGCTCCAGTTCACGCTCATCAAAGACACTGATCAGATCTGAAGGGATGAGCTCCAAGAGACCCTCCATGAACGCATCAAATTGTTCTTTAACTCTTTTCGAGATTCGGTATGCAACGACTGCGTCAACGTATTCCTTCTTGTTTTCTTCGGTAACGGGGATATCGCCACCTCCTGATTTTAATTCAACAGTTACAAGTTCGCCGAAACGTTCCTCAGTGGTGGTGAATGTTTCATCAAGAACATCTGTAATGTCATTTTCCCTATATTGAAACGGGGATTTAATTGGTAGGAACAAATGGATAAATTATAGCTTACAGCATCCAGACGAGTGATCTGTGCAGGACAGCCTCAACACTTTCAAGGTCAACAAGCGACATAGGTTTTCCCAGTATCATCTTATAGAAACTGGGCACAAAGTAGGCGTCGAGGAATCTTCGGTGGAAAATTGCAAGGCCCAAACATCTTCCGATAAATTTGAAGTAGCTCAGGTGGTCGGGGTTGATGCCGGAAGCGGGATTAATCTGAAGTGTGTAGTTATCATGCGTAGAATATTCAAACAAGCCGTAGCTGGGATTGAAAATCTCGTGGGAGAGGAGGAAGAACCATTCTCTACAGCATTCATAGTTAGATCGGTGGGGGAATATTGGGTCAAGGAATAGCCCAACCTTGATACACCGCCATAATCTAATCCATCCTCACCGTCGAAGCTGACCATTAGTCGACGTTTTAGATCTTCTCCGGTCAATGCCATGACAGCACCATAACTATCTTCTAGGATTCGGTTTCTGCGAACTTTAACTTCGCACTTGCCAGCCGAAACCCTCATCTTGGGCTGGGTTCTAAAGTAGACAACCTTTCTCCGATAGTCTCGCTTATACTGAGGGGCCCCATCATCGACGTGCGTAGGCAACCTTGGGTCATCCCAAGAGGTTGTCCGTGTATTATGGTCAACGAAATAGACACGTCCTGTAGATGTTAGCCTCATTTCCCAGCCCGAGGGCAATGGGCCCAAATTGGTATTGGTGGGGGGCCGGGTGACTGTCACAGATCCTGTTTGGTTAGGAGCCCGTCTGGGATCTACCCAAGTGGTTGTACGCGTATGGTGATCGACAAAATACGCTCGGCCTTCGGGCGTCCGACGTTCCTCCCACCCAAGCGGAAGGGGTACATCCGCATACGACCCCGCTTGGGCAGTAGGGTTTGACGCTGATGGTGTGGGAGATGGATTGACGGTTGGTGCCACTGTGCTTGTGTTACGTGATGGTGCTGGACTTTGTGGCAGACCTGGATTTGGAGAGCTCTGGGGCACTTGCCCCGGAATTGGCGGACGGTGCCAGGTGGTAGCACGCGTATTGTGATCAACGTAGTAGGTTCTACCTTGAGCATCGATTCTGCGCTCCCAGTTAGCAGGAAGGGGGACACCATTCTCGTCATCTGTCATTCGGCCGGGATTGGTGGCACTTGAAGTTGTGTTGGGGCGGACATTGGGCGTTTCTGAGGGCTGTGACGCAAACCGCGGTGAGGGTGCAGGTGCGACATGGCTGGACGTCGGTCGGAGGGAGGAGTTGGAATACAAAGCTGATGGTGATCTAGAGTTTTCCTGCTCATTCGACCGCAGATTTGGGTGTGGCTGAGGCATAAATGAGTGGTTGGATGGTGGCCCACCCTGACTTTGTCCTGGGTATATATTATCTGAAGCAGAGGGAAGGAATGCTATGTGGTCGGATGGTGCTGCCGCTGGGGCAGGCTGAGTGGTGAGAGAAAACCCAAAGAGAAGTTGTCCGTATACAACTAGGTTGTTACTGGACATCGTCAAGTCCCTAGTAATCATGCCTGAAAAACATCGGGACCGGCCATATAGATCATAGTTTGATGACATACCCTGGTTGTTCAGAGCATAGCTAATGGCTTCAGAAGCAGGGATATTGATCACGCCGAGAAAACCTACAACATGGATAGCTATACAGCAAACTAATCTTTATTATCAAGGCGTACCTTGATCTCGTTTTTTGAATTTTCGATGGTCAAAAATTTGAATAGCAACCATCGATGACTGTCGAACAGTGCTATAAAAGTGTTGGACACTAGAGAACAATTTTATGAAATTTGCGAACTGACACATCGAAATGCTCATTCCAAGAGGGGCTTAGAGATCTCCGGATGATAGCTGTCGTGCTTGTTTGCTCCCCGTCAACGGTGAGGACGGCAAGTGGATCGGGCAGACTCAAGAGCTCGCGCTTGGCGAGGCCATTCGCCCCATAGACTTGGGATTTGGATCATTTTGGTTAGAGTAGCTGTAGTGAAAGAATTATTGGGCAACCTACGGGTTACTCGTATTGGCCGCTCAGGATCATTTAATCTGGGTGGTGTGGGTGAGCTGGTGAAATTGGCGCGGGGTTGCTGTATCATAATACCTGCTCGAACTCGCCATGCTTGGAGTGATATATTCGAGAGAAGATATATTATCCTAATGGCCTAGCTTGTATGTGATTGCAGATAAGGGTTAGAAGGAGTAGAGGTGTGCGAGTGAAACTGTTTCTTGATACTGGGTCAACTCTCTCAAGCGATTTGCACTGCAATTGGAATTTATGTAACACCACGTGCTAACCGCACAGCATCATATCCCTGAAGCGACTCTCGCGACAATGACATACTAAGCAGTGTCATATTACTATTAGTATTGCTTGAACAACCACTTTGGCGACTTTGGGATCTGGACGCTTGTGGACTGACTTGGGCAATGATCCTGTTTCTGCGACCACACAGGTCTTGGCAGAGCAAGCGGCGTGTGGACAGCTGGAGAACAATGGGCTCGCTAGCCTCCTGTGTGTGGACCAGACGAGGTTCAAAATTGTGGCCTTTCGCCCGGACGACATATAAATAATTTCTAAATAGGTAGCCCAACAGCCTACAGACGCGTTCTTAACTATGCCAGCCCTCAGCCTTGCAGCCATCAGTGGTCGTGCTCATGCACTGACTAAAGGTAGAAAAATACACCCTCCATCTATCCTAAATCTTGAAGATCATCCTCTGGGAAACCCGCCTCGCTGTCATCCCGATGCAGACAATGCAACCGAGAGCGTGTGCAGCGATTCCGCCGCTCCACCATCCTCTGGGATAATCCCCTCTCCGGCACTGGCACTGGACCTCGAAAAATCGTTCCCCTCTATTCTCTCCGCGGTTGACCGCATGCGAAGCCTGCAAGGCAGTGCGGATATCCACGGTATGCATGCATTGGGACTGGTTTTCTCAACTTGCCTTCGAACCATTGTGAAAATCTTGGATCGACTTCCGTGTGGAGTCAGGACTAATCCCGAATATTCGCTGGCTCGATGTGGCACAATCTTTACAGCAGATCTATTCCGAGCTCAGACGGCGCGGCTCCAGACGGAACAACTCCCTGGAATTGTGAGCGAGGGGATTGACACCGCCTTGGAGTTGGTGGATATGACCATTTCAGGCCTGCGGAAAGTGCTAGAGGCCGCAGACCGTGTCCTTAGCATCAAGGATAAACCACTCCCAGACCTCCCCATTTTTTCCGCGGAGCAGCATGTTGAGCCGGACCATCCGTCACTCGCGGTCGTTGTCGCGGAGGTTCTCGATGAAGTCTCTTGTTCAGAAACTGTTGGACCCGACCTGGAACCACACGCTGAGGATCGGAGTCCATCAGGTCTGTCAGGTAACAACGCACCCGCGAAACGGTGGCGCTTCCGGCGAGACGAGATCATCCGCCGCATCGTCAAACGAATCCCAAATTCCTCAAAAGCTTCGCTCTTCTCTCATGGGTCCGGGTCTTCGATGACGTTCGTCGACTGTAGCTCTGAATCTGACGTAGCCTCTTTCGAGCCCCTCCCCAAGCAATCTTTCAGATCTAATGACCCGGTCAGATTACCGGACGTTCCCTATTCCATCCGACAATCCGATATTTTCTTTCGGGCTGACCCTTACGCCCCCGAACTTGATGTTGATATGCCGTTACCAGTAGGGGAGGCTGTTGCTGTTCGCCTCGACCACGCGGGTATGATGAAAGCAGCCTCTTTGCCTGCTCTTGTTCGTATTCTCACATCGAAGGAGGGACTGTTAAGTGCCGAATTCACAACCACCTTCTTTCTCTGTTTCCGTTTTTTTAGCTCTCCTACTCAATTCCTGGAGCTCCTGATAAATCGGTTTCACGAACAACCCGCGGCGTCCCTATCACATGCTCAACTTCGGGTTTGGGCACGGGAGGCGACGCTTGTTCGCATCCGTGTTGGGCGGGCAATCTTAATGTGGCTTGAACAATACTGGAAGCCGGGTCTAGATGAATGCGTTCTCGGAACTCTGAGGTCGTTTGCCCTCGATCATCTTGTTCCAGGCCTGCCCGAGCTCCTGGCTACAAAGCTCCTGGCGCATCTGAGTGACGTGTCGAGCCATGACCAGGGGTCCGGCGCGATACGAAAATCAAGATACTTCCAGAAGATGTCCGACTTATCCGTGGCTAAGGATATGGACCCCACAGGTTTCGTCATCCCCCCATGCCAGTCAGGCGATGTTATAGCCCAAATCATGAAATACAATAGCCTTCCTGGAAAAGAGGAGCTAGCGAGACAGCTAACCGTCAGAATGTCGGAGGAACTACTGAAAGTGGACCCCGAGGATGCCGTCGCCCACTGGATTGCTGGAGGAAAAAGCGAAGTTGGTAACCGGCTTCAAAAGGTTATCGACTTTGAGTGTTCCCTTGGTCTGTTCGTTTCACATACGATCTTGCAAGGAACAACTCAGGAGGCGCGCGTCGAAATTATAGCCTTTTGGATTGATATAGCTATGGTAGGACTCAAGGGCGCCTACGGTCAGTTATTCCTACTAATTGATTTCGCAGAACTGCCAGCGGCTTCGTAATTTCAGCAGCTCACACTCCGTATATTGTGGATTCGTTGACGCCTCAATTAGTCGACTGAGAAGGACACTCCTTGTGCGCCAGCAATCGATGAAATTTTCCGTTGCTCATCCACATCCTTCTAGCTCCTTCCCATCGCCAGCAAGGAAAAATACAAATACCTGGAGGACCTCTTCACCGGCCACGGGAATTATGGTAAATATCGCCGAGCACTCGCCGAAGAACACCTTCCAGCAGTCCCTATATTAGGTAGGTGCATACCAAGTCTCTTCAAACATCCTTCCCATACCATACATACAGCTCCACTAATCCACGACATCACCGTTACCGAGGGAATACCAGATCAAGTCAGCCGAACCCAAAGCAACAGAGAGCAGCCACCCACCAAGAAAGAGCAGCCCGAGCTTGTGAACATGTGCCTATACCGCATCATTGTAAAGACGATCAGAGGTCGGCTATGTTCCCTCATTCGCGTTGCCTCTCCTGACCAATCCCAGTCATGGAAAGTTGCCTGATACCTTACAAATTGACTAGGGATGGTACATTCCATACTTGGCTGGATGAATCCCTCCTTCCATTCCCGCCCCATTCGACGGGCGTTATTTCGAAGGGCTATGATAAGAAAAGGTCGGCGGTTGTCTTGAACTCGACAAAATACCCGTTCCTGATATACAACAGCAATGAAATAGAGCCCCGAGAACCCTTCTGGCCTGGTTCAACATGGCTACATATATATACCACGAGTTCTCAGGACCTTCGCAACATTCGAAACATGTATGAGCCAGAAATACCGCCACCTAATATTCCGACCCAGCCGCCGTCGCTGATGGCCCGGCTCAGGAAATTTTAAAAACTAGCTTCATCAGGCTTCATCCCATACTGATTTCCCCGCACCACTCTCCTTAAATCTCATCTACCTACCACATTTATTTCACCTCCCCCAATTGAGCTTGATCTTTTGCAGCCCACCGTCAACGTTCATTACTTATATACATTCACCCTCAGGCCTCGTATTTCACTATATATGGATAGTGTTAGGCACTCCACCGTCATTACATTATATCAAGGTCTTCATAATGCATGCAAGTTTGCATATCAGACATACGTCAAAACATGCAGACGGCCAGTATATACTGAATTGAATCCTACAACCTATGCTCGCGCGGCTTCGATTCGCTTCCGCGCTACTTGCCGCCGATTAAGGCCAGTCAGAGTGGACACCTTATCTGTGCTTTTCTCAACCTCAACATCCGATGCAGCGAGAATAATTTCAACATGAGTGGGATGGCCCTGGTACGGGTTGATGCGACCATGGGCACGGTATGTTCGACGGCGAGTTTTCTATGCTTTATTAACTTGGAATAATCCTAGCAAGGGTGACGTGACGTACAGGAGCCTGTTGGACGACAATGTTTTTGATAAAGAGGTCTTCCAAATCAATACTTTTTGCATCGGCATTTGATTCGGCGTTTTTCAGGAGCCGGAGTATAAATTTGACAGATTTTTCGGGCCAACGGCCTGTATTGTTGAATGGGGGCTGCGAGGGGAAGCAAAATATCGATCGTACCTTGTGTGGCCTTGAACTCCTTTGCCTGACTTGCGCGTCCAACACCACCAGAAAAGCGTCTAAATGGGATCACCCGTTTGTGCTCCTTGACATCACCAAGGTAAGCGTATGCCTTCGTAAGTTTAAGACCTAGAATTATGGTTATCAGCATGGACAGTGTGGTGGCAAAGTACCCACCTGTGAGAGCCGCGGCAACCTCGCGCATGTTCTTGAAATGTGTACGAAGGTATTCCCCGCGTGCGCGGGACGCTATTATACCTTGTAAGTGGATGAAACCGAACCAAGGCTCTGCTCACTTTTTTCGGGATTAGTGGCAAGGGCGGCTGCGGCGTAGCGGACTATGTGATGTAGTTATGAATGCCATGCCCTCTTATGGAGGGCGGGCAGCACTTACCCATCTTGAAGTCTTGACGTTGTTGGGCGCGATTCTGGAGGTTATATTATCAGTGAAGATGAGCGTGGCTGAAACCTTAATCAAGTAGTTGCACGGAAGATGCCGAGCACGCACTCCATTGGAAATTTGTTCCACGGTAAACCCATATGGTAATTTGTTGTTTGGTATTCAGGCTCAGATGTAACAAATGGTGTCAGCCAATTACCAGGCACCGCCGCACCGCAACAATCACGTTTGCAAGCGTGAATACTAAGTCACTGCCACTTGAAATTAGAGCACCAAGCCCCTCTATTCGATATCTCAACAAAGGGAGACAATGCCCCCGTCCAATTTAAACACTTCCTCCTTGGGTAGCTCATTTATCGATTTATCCACCTCTCCATCTCCGGGGAATGATACTTTCACCTTTGCCGACTTGGATGGGATGGATCCTAAGAAGCAGGTGAAGAGATAGACTGTTCTGGGCTTCGTAATTAAGCCTCTTACTTTACTATTTTATCACTAGTTAAAAGCCTTAAGAAACCAACTGGTCTTGGAAAACCGAATCAAGGAGGGTGCTGAGAATCTACTCCATATGCAATTGGGGGTGAGTATATCGTGTGGGCAAGAGCAGTTGTGTCACTAAGGATACATTACGCTCAGGATTCTCTGCGATTGAAAGTGGAAACCGAGCTGGACACCGCCAAAACTAAAATAGATGCGATATTAAAGAGAATTGATATTCGTGAGTGACAGTCTCATGCAACTAGACATTGCAGTGTTCAATGGGTTACAATCGGGAAGAATCTTCACGGAGTAAGTCCAAGCCGCCAAACAATGCCATAAAACAGCAACCCTGGAAGAATACTACTGGTACGCATGTATTAGGTGGCGGAGATGTTGAGGACACCCGAGGTGGTGAGTGTACCGTCTGGGTCTATCCAAATTTTAAACAATAAAGGTGGAGAAGATTTCCGCGTAGCTTTGCAGAACGCGTCACAAAATCTCAAAACACTGGAATCATTATCACACCCACAGCCCCCCTCATTACCTCTCGCCCCTACCCCATCATCATCATTCCCGGCCCTCACAGCCGATAGCCTCGATTCTAATCAGCAGAGGGTTGAGATTATGAACCAACTCATTGACATTTTGCGACGCCACCTCCGGGTTCGTTACGAACTCAATGTTATAGAGTTGGTTCAAGCGTGAGGATAATTACATTACGAGCTAATTCAATTAATCATGAACCTATTTCAGAGTAGCACCGGGCTTGGCTGAGAGCTGCTCAAAGCGGTGCCGCGCCGTATCATATAGGCTCATCAGACATGCACTCGTCGATGCGGATTCAGTCAAACGGCTTGGGGACACGCTTGATTGGTATATTGTCAAGTAAAAGGTTTTTGATGATGTCTTGCCGCACCAGATACTAATAGTCTCCTCGAGATCACTCAACCGGGATAACAAACATACTATTGAAAAAGAGCAGGTTATCAAGCTTATACGTACCATAATCGAAATCGGAACTACCCATCAAGATTCCTCTGGTACAAGCGGCGTGGGGACTGTGCCCCTCTCGGAGCCTATCATGCGAGCATTAGTCGCGGTTGCTGAACATGCAGAAGATCCATTCAGGCCAATTTGCACTCAAACCCTCACTGAAATATGTATGTAACATATCCAGAGAATTGTTGAGAGTTCCTCACAGACTCGCTCGATAGTATTAATTGACACTGATCTGGTTGCGAGGACGGGAGGAATGCGCTTTTTGCTTCACGTCCTTGGAGAAGGGCCTGTTGAAATTACCTCCATTCTTGCCTCTGCTTTCCTTCACATCGCTGATGCACCTCGCACTCGTGCATATTTGCGAGTTGGTGCGGATCTAGAGGTAGGGGCAAATTGATCTTTCATCTGTTTTGTATTTATGCATATTCAGATGGCACTATCGGCAGTTACAGATGCATACGGTAAGGGCACTGACCATGCCGACCGCATGAGGGGTTGTGCGAAGGTGGTACAACTGATGCTCCGCACATGGAGCGGTACGTTCTAATTTCTGCGCTTTCACGCTCATCTACATTTAAGCTCGCATAGGGTTAATGTATTTTTGCATGGATGACATGCGTGCAATCCGCTCGCTGGTAGATACCCTACGGATACCCTCACTGGAAACACGGGTTCGTTTTTAATTCTTCGCGCTGCCATTAGTAATTTGCGATTAGGAAATAATACTTGACATGTTTTTTGATCTCCTAAACATCAAAACACCCCAATGGTACCAAACATTCATAGATGGCCGGCGTCTAACTAGTTGGTTATTAACCTCCGTCGTCTTCCGTAACGGTTCTAACATTCTGTAGTGTACCACAAACCAAAGTCTAATCTTGAGAGTATCCATGAGCCAGAGATCCCGGAGAGAAACAATCATACTTTGAAGCTCACGGATCAATACCTTGCCCTCTTGGTTGTAATTTTTAATAATGCAGGCCTATGTGATGTGAGCACCTGGGCTTCTAGTCGCCTTCACATTCTGACAACACCTAGGCTCTCACCTCCATGCTGGAGGAATCCACAACAGGCTCCGCCTTATCCCGTAAAGCAACCCTCCTTATGGCAGAGGTATTACAAATGGGAAATCGTGTTTTGCCTTTATCCGTTGCCGCCGATGTTCAGGTGGGTTTATTCAGATTCCAAGATGTGTAGCAACGCAGTGCACTCATACTCAATTTAGGCAATACCACGAGTTTTTGGTATGGCCACAGATTATAAAGATGGCGAACATAGAATCGTGGGCACATCGGCATTATCAGCAATCGACAGTTTCAATCGCAATCGGGCCCGATTGGAGCCTTGCACAGCAAGACAGTCTCGGCCTAGGTTTTACTACTCTCCGTCAACTCCATATGCTGCTAATGTAAGTTATAATCAAGGGCTAACTCTGTCGAAGATGCTGTCCGTCGGGGTCAACGGCAAGTCGAGCAGGTCAAACTTAAAATGGGAATGCAGATGGACGACAAAACATTTCAATCACAACTGCTTGAGACTCAGGTAATCCACGCATTTATTATACAAACATCATACATTCTTACTGTTACTTACAGGTTATGCTCACCAAAGATCACAATAAATGGAATTTTGAAACTCTTCATGAACTGATTGAGGGGCCTTTGCTCAACCCAAAGCGAATGGAAGAGGCGATCAAAGTCTCTAGGTTTATTCGTCGTCTTATGTCATTTTTCCACCCTTTCAACCACCGATTCTCTGATATGCTTCGAAATAAAGTATGTGATTCTCTAGCTAAACTTCTCTCCCAGACTAACAGCCGTAGGCCAATGCCCGATGGGTTCGATTGGGAAACTCATTGTTAACGACGCTTATGGCTAGCCAGGATGGAGTGAGGTACCTCTCGAGTGATGACCCATTTCTCACCCAAATCGTCCGAAGTTTTGCTCAACTAGACCCAGTACGTGAATTTAGCGGGTTTTAACAGTTATTTTATGGGTCCTGCCATAGTTCAATGGAGTCCCCGATTCAGACCCAATATTTTCGAAACGTCGGGTGGCAGATACCCTAACCTTTGGGTACCTTGAGATGCTAGGGACATTAAGTAAACACAAGGAGGGTATAGAGTAAGCTGCCCCTATCTATACAAAAACATATCTGATCGCCTTGTGGTCAGGCTATTGGAAAAATTCAAAGTCTTCACCGCATTTTACCACTTGAGCGAGCTGCGAGGGCGTGAAGATTTGATTAAAGGCATCATTGATAACCTCGATTATAATATGTAAGGTTTCCGCTTCTTATCCAAGACCCAAATGAATAATTCTCATTCCTTAGTGATGGCCATCCAAGGATTGTACTATCTAAAGCCCTCACATCTAGCTACAAGGTATGGCTCGTGATCCACATCATGTGTCGCACTCACTGTGCGCCAGCACATTCGAATGTATGCAACCCACCACCTCGGTGAATTGATCCGTGGATACACCAACACAAATGCATGGACGCTTCGGCTTCTCCTGACCCAACTATATGATCCTGCGCCTGAGGTTTGCAAGCTAGCTGTCGATTTCCTAGAAGAAGCTTGTGAATCGAAGGAAATATTACAACTTGTCGTAGAGATGCAACCAACAATGGATCACCTTGGAGAAATCGGACATCCGTTATTGCTCAAGTAGGTTTTTCAAATAAAAACTACAAAACTTTACTCAATACCCGCCAATAGGTTTATGTCGACGCCGATGGGTTTCCGTTATTTATATGATGCTGGATATATCGACCGCGAAATGGATATGTGGTTCCACGTTAGTGTTATCATTCTTTTCTCTATCGCTTTATTTATACATAACTTCAGGAACGCAATATCTATTATGTGGTTCAAGTGGAGGTTTTCTTGACCAAAGTGTTCAGCAATACCAGTTCGGTTGACAATGATGATGAAGTTTCGTGGGTCCTCTCGCTTCCAATGCAATGCAATCTATGAACGCCAATTCCTAGTGCTTTTGATGGAACTGTACCGCCCCACTTCTATGGCGAAATGTCGAAAACGGAACTGGGATGCCAAATCCTTCAGGAGAAAGGACATTTCACGGAATTCTCGCAATTCATACGACAACACAGTCACGAAAGCGAAGACATGGAACTTATCATGAAATTGAAAAGCATACTTTGGGCCGTGGTGCGCGTTATGATATTAACAGTTCTTGCCGACCTAAATGTCAAACATAGGGTAATGTGGGAGCGACTGAAGGCGGACTCCCATTCCTGGAGGAGGAAGAAATTATCCCTGCTGTTTTGGAAATTGCTGAAAACTCGCCCCTGCCATCCGTCCGAGGGTGCGTACTTTTGACTAATATTCGAGATGCATTTGACGTAGAAACCAGTACTTGTTTCTTTGTCCTGGGGCTCATCTCTTCGACAACACAAGGAGCCGAAATCCTTGACGATTACCACTGGGAGGCCACACTCTCCCCTCTTGGAACTCCCACTGGGTTATGTATACCTGTTGATGTTGAAAAATTTGTATCAGTATGTCCTATGCAACCGACTCGGCCATTGCATACTGAAGGTCATGTAGATCCCCTCGTGGACGCAACATGTCCCGAGAGAAAGAGCCCTCGTTTGATCCCATCATCTATAGAAACCGAAATGGAAGTTATCACAGCAATTCAAAACTTAGCCAATACGGTGATTGCGAATGCTGCTTCTCGGTCGCTGGCAAGGTAAATTCTCATTGTGATAATTTTGGAATAAGTTTGATGTATCTGCCAGAATGAAATCTCGACCCGAGTATCGTGCGGTGTTTACATCGCCTTCTATGTTTTTCCGAGCTCTCCATATAATATCCACTCAACGTTATCGTCTACCAGTCAGACGATATATTCTAGATCTGTTCAACTTGGAATTATGTCCGGAGGTCGTCACCACACTCCTTGAGTGTTCAAAATCGCTGACGGCCCATCCATCTTATAAACCATCAACAACCGAAGCCAATCGGTTGAGCATGTTTGGACGTCTAGGGAGGACCCGGCGACCCTCAGAAAGTGATGAAGATGAGGATGACGAATTGGATACTTCGAATGCTCAACATGGATTTATGAATGATTTACCGATCATTAGTTTACAGCCTGTTAGCCGGATTGTAGGATTTCCTCTCTGATTGTTAGCTTGTGGATTAATTCCATGTGTGTAACATTATGTAATATTGGATTCGTCAATATTATTATTATATAA
This sequence comes from Infundibulicybe gibba, assembly GCA_015501065.1. Taxonomy (NCBI): domain Eukaryota; kingdom Fungi; phylum Basidiomycota; class Agaricomycetes; order Agaricales; family Omphalinaceae; genus Infundibulicybe; species Infundibulicybe gibba. Next base: position 978,247 of record JADNYI010000004.1, on the reverse strand, counting down.
CTGTTTGGCTAGAGCCAGGAGACCACATTGTGATAATTGGAATAATGGGCTCAACATTCCTGCCAATTCCGAAATTCCGAAACTCTCATGTCTTTACTCTCCGCCTCCAGGCAGGCCCAGTCTCTCATCGGGCGAACAAAGTTCAATTACGGTGCACTCATTTTGAGAGGAGTTTCTAGCGGGACTGCTGGGACGGGACTGACATCTGAAGTTGTTGCAAAGCAGCCTAGAGATGTCATGGTTGCGGATGTTATCAGCGGCGCACCTGGTGCGGACCGTTTCCATCCACTAATGACAATGGCAGTGACAATGAAACTGTTTAATTTAGGCCAACTTCGCCACCGCGCTGTGAGGGTTTACCAACCAACCCGGAATACCATGCAAAGCGGTGGAGCCAAAATGGAACGCTGGAGGATAGATTTTGATATATTGCAAGGTGGTGGGAGATGGGAGAACCCGCTAATGGGCTGGGCAAGCTCGTACGTGTGCCGTTGCTCAACGAACATATAGCATTGATAACTGGTTTGTATTTAGTGCCGATTACATGCAAGGAACGCGTTTGTCATTTCGCTCCAAGGAGGATGCTATCCATTTCGCTGAGAAACAAGGTAAGATTTTACCTTTCATTTATGGCAATTTATTAACAGCACTAGGTTGGGATTATTATGTGTAAGTCTATGTTTCAATCATTATGCTGCAGGACATGTTTATCAACTTTCGTGTTGTAAGCCAACCCCCGGCTGTGAAGAGAATACCTCCCAAAAACTATGCCGAGAATTACTTGTATCGTCCACAGAAGCTACGGATACTGAAGACGAAGTAGACATCGATCTTATATACACGTGCTAGATTGCGAACAACTTTTTATTTAGTCCCTGCCCTAGCCCACCCCCGAGCGATTCCTATATAAGATTTGCATATTTGAGAGGCCAAAATGGCAAAAAAAACCCTCCTGGTCTCATATTCGAGACAGCACCCGAGAAATCTACATTGGTAGACAGTCGCTTTGGGCAACGTTCTTGACATGATCCCGAAAAAGGGAGCATTTGTGACCTTTTCCAGCCTTTTCCGCGATCTATATAGGAGCTTCGATATGCATGATCAATATGTAATGACCAATTGCAGCAGGTAAGCACATATATCAAAACTGATCAGGGGCTCCGACGGAGTCCGACTCTTCGGAGCTGTTCCAAGTCCTGGCAGTATATTATTAATGCCTGGCGGTTTGCAGGAGCCCAAGATCCAAGTCACATCAAAGTTTCTGATCATATATTATTTCAGAAACTCACCGCAGAGTGGACCAAATTGGGTAAATATTGAACTATATACTCCCAAGTAATGTGCCCCTGGAAATTTGGTAGTAAATGATCCAGTAGGAGTCCCTCAGGAGGATTTGGGGTTATCACGAAGACGAGCGCTCAAGAGACAGTGTCACTCAAGCCCCCGGTGGCCCCACCCCAGCGCTGCCCAAATGAGCGCGCGCAATCGTTACAGAAGTCCAAGAATTTCCAATCTCCGAACGACCACCATAGTTGGATCTATGCATGGTGCATTCCGAAAATAATGGCTGAGCGTGCACTAGCTCTTGCTCATCCGATTCCACTATGTATGTGACTATCGCCGTCAAAATCTGATCACCAGACACAGTGTATATCAGTTGGGGCTGGGGAAAATCAGCGTGCATCAAATCTCGGTGAAACCTTCAAATTGAGATTTGAATGATTCATCGTCAGATTCAGAACTGTGTAGGTTGTGGCTAAGTCACGTGTCTCATGTCCTCATTGACCCTGGAATAAACCGAACTTCTGCAGTGCTCCAAGTAATGGCCCGACTTGCAACTGAACCCATTCTGTGCTTCTTCATGCTGCATCAACTTTGAAAACATAACGAACATAACGCTATTACCTATAAATTCTGACGAGACGTCATGGGCGATATTCAAAACAGGCCCTTTTCCAAAAACTATAGGTATGTTGAACGATTGGACAGGAGCTGGCAGACTTCACAACCTCTGTTGTGTAGTGGCCTTGTGAATCAAACAGTTATCGGGCTTGCTATCACCGTATTATGCGTCACTGGGCAGGAGCTTATGAAGAGGAAGCGGCGGGGGAAGCAGCTTGGGGGCGGTCTTGGCAGTCGCGAGTCTTGGGAGTTCGGATAGCAAGTGTTCCTGCTTATTTGACACTCTGACCGGTTTCTGACAAAACGTCCTCAGCCTTTATCAAGGTCGATCATGGGCTAGGTATTACTCCCCTCCATCCCCCGGAGGTTGGCCCTTGTCGTGGGTTAGACAAGTTACAGCGTTCTCAGAGGAGAGGCTGAATAAATTGCGAGGTATCGATGCTACCTTATATGTTCGCTTCTTGCGTGGGTGCTGTATGTCGGTTATCCCAATTTATTACTTTCCACTAATTTCGATGAAGTCTGGTTCGCCTTGGTGCATACTTTTACAACATTTCCGATCCTGTTCCCGATCCATGTTGAATTCGCCGATGGCTCTGTGCCACCAAAATCCATGGCTCGCGCTTCTATGTCATCCCTTGTTGACACAGAGAAAGGCCGGTCACTCTTGTGGATACACATTTGTTTGCTCTTCTGGATTACCCTCTCCTGGATGTGCACCCTCCTTTGGGTTTGTAATGGGGCCTTTCGGTTACGTGCTTCTAACATAGAAGCTGCCTCACGCGAAGCCGCAGTCCCGGCTTCCGAGCGATGCACTCAATACCACCCCCATCCCCATCCCCAGTACGGTTTTGCTGACGTGCCCGAGCTTGATTGCGACAAGTTGAACTCTGGGCTCCGCTTACGAACGATTATGGTTTCCAACCTCCCGGTCCAATTAAGAAACGAAAAGGAACTTAAAGAATATTTTGAATTTTATATGTCTCGGAAGCTCGAAAAACCTTCGTTAGGTCTCACCTCGTCCACCCAGCCTGGATTTCTCAATAAGTGGTTCGCTTTCTTTTTCAACCGAGCCAAACGATTGCCAAACCATCTACCAACAACTTTCCTTGGTCCTGCCTTACCAGGTCAATCAGATTCTGCGGAGGGGGCAGATAAAGAAGGCGGGTCTCACAGTGCCGACGATACACCCGTTATCGAACGCGTCGTCGTTGTGCGTAAAATGTCGGAGTTAGCATCGCTGTTGGAGCGACGAGAAGAGATTTTGCGTCTCCTTGAAACCGCGCATATCAAACTGGCTAACAAAACTCTACTCGCTGTCAAGCAGGCTATGGACCGCCAGGAGGCTAATAAACCATTCAGCCATTGCTCCTCGAAAGCCACAGAAGTAGTCGCTGAACGACGGCGTTCTATGGCTGTCGATGTGGAAGGCGGCAGGATCGTGAACGGCATGGACGAGGAATCCCGGATGCAACAATTAATTCGGACTCTTGGACGCTTCGTCCAAGACTTTCACCCTCGGTCGTCCCTCGGAGGTAGGTCCAAAAAGGCCATCTCCCGATCGTCTAAATATGCATTTCGCAAACTGCGCATGCATGGATCCGAGCATTCTGGCCCATCAACAACGCAAACCCATCCTATATCACCAATGAACTCAGGCCCCGAGGAGACTGTCTGGGATGCTCTGCTTAGCCTTCCACGAGGACATCTAGACGCTTATCAGCCCCTGGTTCATCTAAACCATCTTTTTCGAGGCAAAACAGTCCCCTCGATTGATTACTATACGGCGAAACTTAATCTACTATCTGCTCTCATCACGGAGCAGAGGGCGAAGGCAGTAGCGGATTATGAACCAGTCTCGACAGCTTTTGTAACATTTTCCGATCCTGGTGATGCACGAAGGGCTTGCAAATACCTAGCAGTGCACCCCAATAACCCGTTAAATTGTTTAGTGACAATGGCTCCCATGTATCAGGATATCGATTGGACCAGGATGATGAAATCCTCATTCAACGCTGAGGTGCGCCTAGTTTCACACATCCTATTCTATGAACCTAACTTGAAGCCTTCTAGTTCGTTAAGGATTGGGTCGTTAATTTGGGTGTCTGGTATGTTTGCAAGTATCTTTTTCTGATCGCCTCATTCAAAATGTCCCAGGGGATTCACCTTATTTTGGCTGTTTCCCGTGTCATTACTCGTTGGTCTTGTATCAATTAAGAATATTAGTGTGTTCTGGCCTGGTTTGGTTCGTTTCCCTCTTATTTTACTCTCAAATTTTCTTATGGGTTTCCAGAAAGCATACCTTAATCGGCACCCATGGGAAGAAGAAGTGATTGAATCGTTTCTCCCCACCCTTCTTGTTGCCCTCCTGGCCCTACTCATTCCACTAATATTGCTCTTGATTGCTAAAAAAGCCCATACCATTACCACCCTTTCAGCTCTCCATGACAGAATCATGACCCGCTACTACAAATTCCTCATTGTTAACGTTGTTGTATTTTTCTGTGTTGGCACCGCGGCACTTCAATCCTTCCTGGAATCGTTCCGCTCAACCACACACCCTGATGTCCTTAACGTTGTGGCTCTAAGCTTCCCGACCGCGGGTCCGTTTTATGTTGGATGGCGTGAGTCCGCGAATTCTCGACCTTATTTCGTCATAATAGCGCTTCCATAGTCATTTTCACCACGGCGATGCATAATGGTTTCGAAATTTCACTAGGTTGGTCATACACTCATTGCCGTTATCTCTTGATTCACACATCATTTTAGTGGGGGTGAGTTACCCACATCATCATTTTACCAGGCCTGTAACGTGGTACCCTAGCTCCCGTTAATAATGTATCCGACGACTCGGCGACAAGTTACACCGTATGCCCTCCTTTCCCTTGTGTTGTACTCTGTCTGATTTATTGATTCCGATAGGCGTAAGCGTGCCGTTGGAATACGACCACGGACATTCAACTATTACTGTGGGTGTCCTCGCCCAATGGATAGGTGATCGTTGGATTTATACGCAGATATAGACTGGCTGCCAAACCACCTCCTCGTTATACAAGTCCTTCTATTATTCGCCATTCTCAATCCATTTGTCTTGCCGTTTGGCGCATTATATTTCCTTGTCGCAAGCAGTACGTGATAGCCCGTCTACTAAACCGTTGGCTGAATCCTTCCGTCTCAACAGGTGTTGTAAAAAACCAGGTTTGTAAGTTGAATTTGTTCTGATTCCGGGCTAACCCGCCTTCGCAGTTCATCCATGTTTATGCCAAACACTATGAAGGAAACGGCCAACTGCTCTTAATACGAATCCTCCGCTATTCTTCGGACGGTAAGTTTAATCCGCGCCGCTTCCCCACATTACTCATGGCCCACTAGGTCTAATACTAACTCAGGTTCTTCCACTTTCACAAATCTTCACCCTATTCTAATTCTCATCCCCGCCATTACAGGCAGTTTTTCTCGCGTATATGGTCGTACTTAAGAAAACGGTGAACGTTGGGCTCTCAGCCGTTCTCATCATTCTCACCTCTGTCTTTAAAATCATGCAAGTTTATTGTCACTCCTGTCCGCTTACCCGTTTTTGACTTTAATCAGGATCACCCGCATTTGTCGCGCCCAATTTGAGAAAGATGATATCAAAGAAGCAGAAATTCTTTGTGGTATAGGTGGCGAACGCCCGTCAGACGATGGTTGTGACGAATCTGGAAATGTGGCTCATGACCAGGATGGTCGCAACCTACTCACCGGCGCACAGTCCCGGCCCTCGGTATTCACTTGGCGCCTACCAGCCTGGGTTAACCTCTCATATAAAACAATTCGACATCACCCGCACCATCAGAGGAGACGACGCCCAAACCCATTTGGTCCGCCAAGCCAATCGTTGACTCAGACCTCAATGTCCCGGGAGGCCCACCTGATGAATCACCTCCCACAAGAAAGACAAGTGGAACCTTATTCCCATGATTACCAATGGGGTATTTCACAATCTGGCCCTACTGAGGGGGATATCACCAACATCAAGATAGATCTTCGTCCAGTTGTGCCACATCCTTCTCCTATCACTTGGGACGATCAGACCACTGTTGACCTTCCCTACGATAACCCATACTACACGAGGGAAATCGCTAGCACCTTATGGTTGCCGAGGGATCCTTGTGGGATTTTGAATTTAGATGATACAGTCGATATGAAGGTATCTCTCACTGTCGAAGTATCAGCCGGACAGCTTGGAAGCTGGTTAGGCCTTGGTGAAACATCATCGCCTTTGCTGATGTCCGACACCTCAAGCGACCTACCCTCGCCGCGGCTCCCCCGCTCACTTACGGCTGCTGTTCCTCTCCCCCAAGTGGACGGCACTGAAGAAATTGACTTACCCTTAACCATCGCGAAACGTGTGCAAGCTAAAGAGGATGACGTCGAACAAACGATCAGACCCCGGAGACCATCCGCCTACCAGCGGAAAGTCAGCAGTGGTGATCAAAGTACCATGGCAAGGCGGACCACGCGTCGGCGACCCAGCGTTCTTGACCCTCCTTTACCAACCTTCCGCTCCTTCTCAGATGGGAACACCACTGGAGGTCGGGGTAGGTCCTCATCGATTATGTCTGCTCTGCAGCTACCTCCCCGTCGCCATCGATCACGGTCCACGGACCATGAATTCGGGATTTTGTCTAGCCCACAAGCCTCACCAGAGCTGGCAAACGCTTCAACCTCGCGGGTCTCTTTAGCGCCTCCGCCCCTTTCGCGGACGCAGAATGTATCTACCCGTCAAGCTATCGTTCATGAGGTTTTGGCAGAGGAGGTTGATGCCATGGCCAATCGGCTTGAAGAAGAAGAAGCCGAAGCGAATAAAGCCAAGTCGACCAAATCCTGGCTGACATCCTGGATGTTCAAGAAACGAACTGAATAACCGCGGTTGTCGCGTACGGAGTTTTTTCTTTGTGCCTGCGGCGTTGAAATTTAATATTTCTCGGATTCACTATAGAATATCTTATATCATTATAACCTTTATACCCATTGCAGTTGGCGCATGACCTGTATTTCATCCGACAATTTTACTTCAGTCTCGAGCATTTTCTGTTTATTCTTCCGTCTTCCGAACTTTTCCCTCCAAAATATCTGCGGTGAGCGAAGGTTTGCCGATGATCATTCGCATGCAGCATAAAACTGGACCAGTCATGAATTCCTAACTCATTCTCTTCAGGATGTTCCCTCTCGCTTTGACTATTTTATCTGTCCTTGGCGCTGCCCACGCAGGCACAACTGTCTGGTCGGGTAATTTCAACTCGTATTCGACTTCTGCAGACTTCGACAAATGTTTGTAATTCCACACTCCTTTAGCTGACCTCACTAATGAGGCGTTTAAGGGTCTTGGGCGAGCCAAGTTGGCGAATACCAATGGGTATGATTTTGTGAACCCATATTTCCCTTGTTTAATGACCCATCTTAGTATATCCACGGAACCCAACCAACATCTCGCTACCTTGCCCTTTCCCCATCGTACAAAAATCCTGCAGATAGCGCAGAGACCAATGGCTTGAAAGTTACCATCGATTCGACTGCAACATGGAATTCCCAGATGGAGCGAACTGAACTAATCCCCCAAACTACGGCCAATTTGGGCACAGGGAATTTGTTCTACCATTTCTCTGTCAAGCGCTCCTCCACCAATCCGCCTGACGTACGTGGGACTGTAAAATATTTGTTCGCGCCCTCAAAATGGGGCTAATTCTATAGTCGACCCTCGAGCATCAAGTTGTATTCTTCGAGAGTCATTTCACCGAGGTGGGCCACAGACTTGAGTTTACACCCCACTATACATATTCTTTATCAGCTCAAATACGGGGTGGGCCCTGTTCCCACAAATCTTCAATGGATGGTCTCCGGTCAAGAAAAATGGGGTACACCATTTGTAGCAGACACTTGGTTCAATTTTGCGTACGATATTGATGTAGGTCGCGCCATCCAGTGCGCCAATGCCATCTAAAGTCTTTGCTCTTTGTTCTAGTTTTCTGCTGGGACTGTTGGTCTCTGGGCATCTACCGGATCATCGCCCTTGGTCAAAGTGGTCCAAAACGTTGCCGCGTCCACATATACGAACTCGGCTGACTGGCACCTCGGCGTCCTTCGAATCGTCAACACTGCGGGTGTAGAAGATTGGTACTTCAGCGGTGTGTATATTGAATCCGGCCCAATCACTACCAGCATTGGAAGTGGTACTGGCAATGGTGGTGGAACCACGTCCGCTCCTACCACTACCCACCCCACCACCACCTCGACGACTCCAACAACGACAGCACCCGTGGCGACTCAAACTCAATGGGGACAATGCGGCGGTATGAAATATTGTAATTTAGATAATGCTCTACCTAGCTAACACATATATAGGAAACGGCTGGGCTGGGCCAACAACGTGTGCAAGCCCATTCAAATGCGTTGCGGTCTCTCCCCCCTTCTATTCACAGGTGCATAGATTATATTCTTTGGGTTTATCATCTAATACATTTGTGCCTAGTGCCAATAAATTCGACGCTACTACTAGTGGATCAGGTTGGGGAGGTCTTGTGCTCTCAACGTCAACTTTTTCAATTTCAATCTATGTTGTTCAACAGAACTAAGGCTGAGGAATTTGATGCGATTCAACAAATACAAAAAGATATTTATCCGCAGAACTGCTAGTACAATATCAAGTACCGACTTGTTGACTGAAGGCTGGGAGTAAGACTTAAGTATTGAGTATTAGTCCCAATACGGAAGATGTATTGCCAATTGTGGGCAGCCGAGCGGTGACAAATTTAGAGTCCACGTCTGAAAGTTCCCACAGTACACCTAAATTTCGTGCTACTAGACTCAAGTGCTACTCTTACGACCTTGCCCATGGATAGTGACCCGAGCGAGCATGATATTACCAGCGGTGGCTATACCCAGCATTGCCCTGCGAAAAATTGCCAACTGATAATTTGAGATGATATACCCTCAAGCGGGGATGAAGAGAGTGGGAGCGATGGGGATGAACCAGGCGAAAGAAGTGTTGAATATCATAGCGCAGAGACGGAAAGAGAGATTGAGGGTGATTTTGAGTGAGCCATGATACTACGTTTTTGAACAGACCTTTATGTCATCTAGTCGACTTGTTGAAAATATACGTCTGGGAGATGGTCCATCCGGTGATAACGGTGTACTGGCCAAGGATTGGGATATCAACATCGAGGATCATGAGGCTGAATTTCGTGACGACCTTCGCGCAGCTTCTGGTATTGGGAGAAAGAGACAAAAGGTATTTCATTGGTGGGTCATTTGAGTAGGAGTGCGTTGATCGTGACACAGCGCGGACGCACCGGTGGACCTATACTATCACAACAAGTTCGCTCCTTGATTGGAGATGGGAACCAGGCCTACGTTGACAATAACCTACATGAAGCTATGCGTGTAATGCAAGAGGTTATCCGGATCGAGCCCCGAGCAGCATCTGCTTGGTCTGTTCTGGCACAATGCTATGAAGACATGAAAGAGAATCAGCGAGCCTTGCAACTACGCATTATGGCTGCCCATTTGACACATGACGCGGACGAGTGGGACCATCTAGCCCGGCAGTCTAGGTATTTAATCTCTTTTCAATCTGATCACCGTTTGAAAGAGATATCCGAGGGTGCAAGGTTATAACCAACAAGCCCTCTATTGCTATAGAAAGGTCTCGAGCCTCGATCCTTCTAACGTTGATGCGATGTGGGATCGCGCTGCTCTTGCAAAAGAGATGGGAGATCTTAGAACTGTACGCAAACATTTTTGCAACCCGGTCACGACCATTGTGGCCTCAAGTTTCAAAACAGGCACGTAATGCGTTCCTAACCATACTGAAGAGATTCCCCCATGACCTGACTGTCCTTGGGGAGCTACGTCCTATCCTAATCGATCTTTCCGACCTTCGTACATGTGCAGGTCTGTTCCAACAAGCATTTGACCACCACCAGAAGGTATTTGCGTCGGGTCGTGGTGTGGACAGAGTATCCGGGGCTGACGTACCCGGCGGGGGTTTGCCTCGATGGAAGTCCTTGTTCTTGCAGATCTGTATAACACTCTAGGCGAGCACGAGCATGCAATTGATGTAATTCGGAAGGGCACTAGATGGCTGCAGGGACGCGGGGATCAGATATATTGGGATAGGTGCGAGGATGATAGAGAATACGACCTTCTCGATGGTAAGCCTCGGCCAGAAGCTAGCCAGGATGGGCAAATTGAGCCAGGGAGATATCCTTTAAATGTGAATTCACGACACCGGCTCGCGGTAGCGAGGATCAAGATGGGTCAAATAGAGGAAGGCACGGTGAGCAGTTGTGGTTCTACTCTGACCATCTCTGGAATGCCCAAACACTGGGTAGCTACATGCCAATATTGTTCTTTCTGAAGAGGTCTTGGATTACGCGCCCCTCTTCTTGGAAATTGCAGACGCTCTATTTGAACGTGAACATTATACCGAGGCCAAACCTATCTATGAAGTATTGGGAACCGATGCAGCAGTAAGTATTTAATCCCCTTCCTTCGCCCAGAATTCACAGCCGGTCCAGACAAGTAGCGTCTATGTTCTGCTGCAAACCGCCGCATGCTTGCGAATGCTGGATGAATTACGGGAGGCCGCCGAGGTATATGAACATGGTGGACACTAAAACTATTCGTTTGGTTTGGCCTAATTTGCCCTTAGTAAGGATCGCCGACCCAGGTCATAATGATGCGAAGATGAAGCTCGCAGAAATTTATGAGATTCTGAATGAGCCTCGCAAAGCGTTGGAATTAGTATACGAAGGTGGGAAACACCGAAACATTTTGCCAACGGCACCTCATTCACTCACAGTGATCGACTCTCGCAAAAAAAAGCCGAAGGAAAATCAGGAGGTTGCCATAGGGGACTCAAACCCATCGACATCCCTTTTCGCCGAGGAAAAAACGACCAAGCAGAAAACCCCAGGAGTTAGGGCATCCAATCGCCTCACTCGCGCACAGCTCAGAGAACTTGAAGCGCGGAAAGAGAGCGAGGTCATAAAAGGTTACCGCAGGTTAAAGGATTTGTGGCCCAGGATGCTTGCTGGTAGCCAGGAAAACCAACCTGCCGAAGGGGAATGGCTTCTAGAGGCGGAGAAATTAGTGGAAACATATCGGGAGACGAGGAACCTATTTGTTACAAGTCGGGTGACTGCGTATCCCCACCTCTCATTCCACCTCTTATGCATATTAGGCGCATCCGTTCCGAGGCATGTTCCCGAATCGCAAAAGAGTCCGGAATGAGAACGAAACAGAGGAGGACCGTATGGCGTCCCGTCTCCACCTCGACCTAGGTATATCAAAGTCCTTCCAGAAAAACCGGTAACTCATTCCCAGCAGATCACGACCTCCTCGCGAAAAAGAAATCAAAAGAGGGTTCTACACAGGAAGTTGATGTATTTCGCGGTGTTTCGTTTGATGACTGGCTGCGGCTGTTCATGCAAGTACGTTAACCCAACCCAACCACAACACCATCATTAAATCCTCATTATGTAGTACTGTTTCTTGTTAACGCGACGAGGCCAGTATGAACAAGCGGACGAAATCCTAAGGCACATCATGCTGTCTAATCCATATCAAACTCGTGAACGACAGGATTCTATCAGGATCGCGCTTATCAGTCAGTCATAAACACCTGTGCTTGCTACAAATTTGATTAATTTGTCCAGCTTGCGCAATCTCCGTGCGACGTCACAGTATCGTGGTTGAACAAGTCAGAAAGTTAATCACGGCCCACCAGTTCAACAACGAACCTCAGAGGATTTTGCTAGCCGCATTATCAAGCGGTATGCGGCCCACAGATGCATTCATTTCGTCCACTCTGCAGAAACATCTCTTCCGTGAACTGAAGTTGACAGATCATGCAGTTAAGAATCCTGAGGCCATGAAATGGAATGCCTTAAACAAACGATTTGTCTCGACCACCCAGGCCAAGGGAGGCGAAGCTTACGACGGGCCCGAAGATGACGCCGAGGATGATGCTCAAGTGGCCGATGAAGCGACAATCGTGAACAATAAAGTTCACCCCGAGATCCCAACCAAAAGCAACCCGCTCATGGTTGCTGTTTATGGGCAAATTTGTATTGCTGCAAAAAGCTACCAGAGCGCGATCTGTGAGTTTCTTCCCTCCGTTCAGAGTGGTTTTGCCAAATACTCGCAGTTTATCTTTTGCACGCATATGACTACTGCCCCGACGATCCTATGATATGTCTTTGCCTGGCAATAGCATCAATAGGCAGGGCAATGCAACGGCAATCTGATAATCGACATCATCTAGTGGCCCAGGTTACGAAGCCCGCACGTATGACAGAGACAGCGACTAACTATTGTGTTAGGCATTGGCATGTCTGTCACGTTATCGCCTCTTGCGGGCAAATGAAACGTATGGAATGGAAGAAGTTGATTATAACTTTGGCCGTGCATTCCATCAGCTTGGTATAGTGATTCTGTTACCTCCATGCGGTCTGTCGGACTCATAGTACTAGGCCTCTATTCTCATGCAGTCCGACACTATGAGCGTACCCTCGAGCTCGCAGGAAACAATAACACACAGGTAAAAATTCCCTGGAATTAAGTGCGATAGGACTGAATATTGTTGCATTCACGGAGACCCTCACTTTCGCCCGAGAGGCGGCCTACAACCTTTCCCTCATATACGTATCAACTGGCGCTATGCCCTTGGCCCAAGAACTTTATCGGAAATGGCTCTCTATTTGATATAATAATAGTATCCCTAAACCCAACCATCAGTAATCAGAGTCAACAAGCTCAATCCGATTTGGCCGCATTAATTCATACGAGCCCTGGGCGATAGATGAGATTCACTGGCCAGCTATTGCGGGAGAAGACGCACCAATGATACCACAGGCAGCCCTGGCACCCGCATTACCGGTCTTGCGCGATTCTTCATTGCCCCCTTGACCCAAGTCGTCGGTTCCCTGTTTGTTCATGGTGGTAAATCACTAAGACGCCTCAGAAACATTTCTGCTTTCTTACAGCATGGAGGACAACAGAGCGGCTATAAATAATCAAGAAATTAGATCCTGGCCTGTTGTGCTCGGAATAGCTGGTGTTTACCCAATAATGCTCAACGCCCCATTGAGGGATATCTGGAGATCTTCAAAGACGAAGGATGAATCCCCAAACTTATCGCTTTTGATATTTCCCAAATCGCCGACATGTCTCTCGGCATCTGTGGGGGCGCCGTGCTGTTTATCATATGGATTGAAGTGAGGGCCAGCGGATATGCAGCCCTGGGTTGCATCTCCAGCTTGACTGTCATAAAATTTAGTCATGTTGCTGTTTCCATCGCTCATCAATTTTGCAATACTGTACTGACTGGATATGAAGCCCTCGCAGAGCATTTGGGTCGAGGCCTTTCAGATTGCCGGTCACGGTGACGGAACCATGATGGGAGGTCTGGGTGAATCGCACGATACCAGTAACTTTGGAGTCCCCTCTCAAAACAACCACCGCCTTCGTTTGTATCAGCTGGGCGGCTATCTGTTCAGTAACAATAAGCCATACCTGTGATACCAATGGCGGCGGATGTTCCCCGCCTTGAAAGAAAGAGGAATAAACCAAGACGATTAAGAGCAAAGTCGAAATCAGCAGATGTATCCTGTTCAAGAACGGGCCCCAACCCCTGCTTCGCTCGCATTGAGTATGATGTCACTATCCTGGACAACTCACAGAGGGTGCCTGTATGGCTCCAGCATTGGCGTTGTATAGGTATTCATTGAGGCGCGTGGTGGTCTGTTTCTGCCAGGTTAAACTTACTCAGGAGCTCATGCTCGCATTTTAATTTCTCATGTTAGACGTGGTGACTGGGCTTGCTGAGTCTTGTTCGCCGAATTTGATTATGACCGGAGTCGCCGTTTATCATTGTTCGCCAAGTTGGGATATAATTTCAAAGTGCCAAGTGAGACATCATATATTTTGGGGGGCGCACAGTCATACGCCAGCGCATCAGCATTGAACTTACTCGATGTCAGTGGTCGCGGAAGCCTGAACGTGCGCCGCGCTCAGTGAGGTTAACACTTTCCACAAACGCCTCATGCCTACCCTTACCATTGGGCCCATGAGCGACCCTACGTTGTACTACACTCCAGATGCTTGACCTATCATCGCTCTCGGCCTCCGCACGGTGCTCAATATCCATATGCTGGTTCGGACTTGATCCCGAAACCCATAACTCATTTCCTCCAGTCGATACAAAGCTCGGTTGGCAAGCACGGTCGCACCCCACCGAGTGATGCTTCGCATGGAGGGGATCTTTTGTGTGCTAATCCTAGGTTTCTACGAGGTTGTAGCAGTGAGACCAGTGACATCGGTGGGCTGAGGCTCCTTTCCCGCTTCCTACACCTGCACCCGAAGTTGGTCAAACCAAAGCCGGGGGAAAGAAAGGGCCAAGACCCAGAAACAAGCTGTTAAGTGAAATAGATACGTGTTGCCCAGCAGGAGGATCTTTTCGAGCACCAAGTGGGCATCGATGAATCTCGCGGTTATAAATGAAACTGATGACCTGCCCGGCGGAAGTTGTTCTTTACACGACAATTAAATACGAATTAACTCAAAATACAAATGGAGTAGAGATCTGCTCATATTCCATGCATGAAATGTACCAAGTAGCCTGGATACTCGAGACTGATAAATACGGCGAAGACGGTATACACTCCGACTGGGGCCGCTGCGAGGGTGTACACCAGTAGCTGTCCGTCTGAAGCGAATGAAAGCGAGGGGGTAAAAGAGTTCTAAATCATACGCTAGGCTGACTGCTATCATGCATACGTGGGGACCTTGGGAGTCCGGGCGAGCGATTCCGAACTATTTGACCCTCCTCAGCGAAAGAGCCATCAACCACTATCAGCGGCACCGAGAGCTTGTTCGCAGAACCGGGGCGCAGATGGGCGGCTGGTGGTAGGCTGGAATAAGATGGTCCGAATGGTGTGGGTTCGGACGTCCGTGAGCTACTCCTGTTTGATTGGTGAGCCGCAAGGTTTAGCATTGCCTCGACATCGAGTGACTCGACGGAACCGGAACGATTGTGAGCAACTCTATTATTCTCGGTGGGGTGTTCATCTGCCGTTCCGGGCCAGCGCTGGTCTTCAGGGATCTTCTGGCCCCAGCTCGTCCGAAGAGTGTATTCAGATTTTACGGGGGAGCTAAACCCCTCCATGGTGTATGGCGGATTTCGTACAAATGCTTCCGTAAATCCTTCTGCTGGCGGCGGCGGGCCCAAACGAAACCCCCCGACTTTCTCTGGGATAAATTTGAGTTCTCGTTTTCTTCTCCGTTCGCGCAAGAGGTATAACACCATGGCGATTCCAATAAACAAAACAATCCCCCCAGCTATGGCGGCTCCAATAACTATACCGCTAGGCTTGGGCTGCTTTTGTTTTTGCTTCTCGTTTTTCATGCTGGAGCATTTCGTTTTATCATTACCAACAACTGTTCAGGCGGGATCAGAATCAACCTTTCGAAACATCCGGTGCGAGTCTTACTTGTAGATAGGTATGAGACTTGCTTATTCCCATGATCCTCAAACAATAACGCAATCTTGCCTGGGATATGACCCATCTCATAACGAGAGTGGTTAGATGGGTTTCGGTTTAATGCAGCTGCGGGTCCACCACTATGGAACAACGTAATGTTTGGCGATTGTGCTGGTGCGGTCCAAGCAACAGATATATTTTGGCACTTGTCGAATACAGGATTATTGTTATCCTGATTAGCCACGGTGAAGAGTCTTGAGCTATTGCTGGCCACCGGTGTTAGAGTGCAATTATTGGTGCCCTTGCCCGCAGTCGTGATGCTTGAAATTGGGGTCACATTCAGGGGAAGTCCACCGATATAAGCGATGAATGAGGTGCCAGGGGCTAACGGTAGGAAGGACACAGTGAGATGGAGCTTGCTGTCTTTGTTGTGAACATGATCGAATGGGATGGAAAGAGGAACATCTCCAAAGGGGAGAAAATTCATCGTCAAATTGCTGCCAGTCGCATTGGTACCTTGAATAGTAACGCTGAGGGGATCACATGAGACGGGAATCGAAGGGTTAAAGGTCATTTGGGCGGCCTGCGACCCAATGGCTAGGATGCCCATCATCCAGATGAAGAGCGCCATGAGAACTACAAAGCTGGGTTGGAGTGGAGCAGACCGATGGCTACTGGCAGCTGGATATTTGGACCAGCCAGAAGGAAGGAAAGGTGAAGTGAGAAAAGAACATCTAGAGGGAGTTTGGTAACGACGGGGGCAATAGCGCCAGTGATGTGATGGTCACTCGGTTGATCATCAGAGCAGCGTTGTTGTCGACGACCATAAATTAATATTATGTAACAGACTTTCGATCATTTACACCACGTGACTCGGATCCAAGTAATATATTTAATATTACTACCCCCGCACTCTACCACCCATAATCCCGACATACACCATGTTGCCCCGACGAGCATTCCAAAAGCTCAGCCTCATTCAGAAGAGGGCGTCTTCCACCACCGCTCAAATCCCTACCCAAACGCACGGCCATCTTCCAAGCTCCCAGTCGCCTATCGTTTCCAAATTACATTTCTTTAACTCCGTCACTGGTGGCAGCCAGAAAATACCAACCTACCGTGTCCTCGACGGAGTAGGCAAGCCCATAGATGGTGCAGAGATACCAGAGGTACTAAATCGGTTGTCTCTTTCAACGTCTATATCCTAAATACAAACCCAGCTCGATCAATCTTTTGCACACAAGCTCTATGAAAACATGCAGCTCCTACCGACACTAGATACTGTCCTTTATAATGTCCAACGTCAAGGAAAAATCTCGTTTTATGTGAGTCGATTTTTCTCCCAGGGAAACGAGGAGACTCATCATTCTCCGCGGTAGATGACCTCGGTAAGCCTTCGCCCGCTCCCTGTAGCTGTATTTGTATAACCATCGAGGCAGCACGGAGAAGAGGCAACTATCGTGGGCTCCGCTGCTGCTCTCGCGATGGATGATGAGTGAGTTTCGCGGCTTTCCTTTTTCCTGTTCGCTCAACCTTGTTCATTACAAAGGGTCTTAGGTCAGTAAACTCAATACAAGCAGTGCCACTTTCTTATTCCGTATAGGTCAGTATCGCGAAATGGGTGTCCTGCTTTGGCGTGGATTCAGCCTTGATAGCGTGATGGCGCAGTGCTTCGGAAATGAGGAAGACACATCTGGAAAGGGCAGACAAATGCCCGTCGTAAGTATACCTAGCTCTACCAGAGTCAATTGGCTAAAGTTCAGCAGCACTTTGGGTCTCCGGAACACCACTTCCACACTATATCATCACCATTAGCAACTCAAATTCCCCAGGCTGCTGGTGTGGCATATGCGCTCCGTCGCAACCCCGAGCGGAGAAACCGCTCCATTGCAGCTTGCTTCTTTGGAGAGGGTGCTGCATCAGAAGGAGGTATGTCTCTCCTTCATGGAATCTTCATTCCTTCAAGTTTTCTTCAGATTTCCACGCTGGACTTCTTCTTGCATCGACGATCCCATCCCCTACCTTGTTTATTGCTAGAAATAATGGCTTTGCTATCAGTACACCCAGCACAGAGCAGTTTTACGGCGATGGAATTGCAAGTCGCGGCCCGGGATATGGTATTGACACTGTCCGAGTGGACGGCAACGACATTCTGGCGGTGATTAGCGCCGTCAGGGAAGCGCGTCGACGGTGCCTCGAAGGCGGGAGGGCTGTCCTAATCGAAGCTATGTCATATAGGTACGAGGACTGACTGTTCCCTTGCGCGCACCTCAGTCGTCATCTATAGAGTGGGCCATCATTCAACCTCGGATGATTCATTTGCATACCGCGCCCGATCAGAAGTAGAAGATCGAAAGCGTATTGACAACCCCATCACACGATTCCGCCTGTTCATGGAATCCAGAGGGTGGTGGAATTCTGACGCAGAAGAGGAGCTGAAGGCTCGTCTCAAGGCCGATGTGATGAAATCATTCAAACGTGCAGAAACCTTGAAACGATGCGAACTTGGCGAACTGTTTACCGACGTCTATGGTGGTGAGGAACCTTGGAATATTGTGAGTCATACCCATCAGATACCAACATCTTCTGACGGGATGTTCCTGATGGGTTAGACTGAACAACGGAACGAGTTAACGGGCCTATTGAAAAAATACGGAAACACGTGGGAGCCATGGCAAAAAGAGCTTGCAAAATTCAAGAATAACGGCCAAGACCTCCTACAACGTTGATGTTGCCCCACAGGTTTGTAGACATAGAAATACTGTCGTTGGTTGCTAGGAAATGTCTTGATCCTTCACCAAGGATCACCACTCAACCCTTGTTCATCACTTACGTTGTGATCTTTGCTAAATATCAATAACATCTATCCTTTTCAAAGTACGCCTAATACTCCCCAGGCACATGGTCCCATCATACAGATTGATGAGCATCGTGCGACATGAAACACAGCTAATTGCCATTCACCACTTAGTGAGAAGCAATACAATTTTGATATAAATACTACACATGGGCTGGTGCTCAGTGACCATGTCCAAGAAGAGCGCTAAGCATAAACGGGATGAACATCCCGGTTACAATGAGCAGAACACGGACGGATGGGAGCATTTCCCTTGCGCCCGTAACCTCCGAATGATGTGAGACGGGTTGTAGGACTGTTGCAACATAAAGAAAGGTACCACCCTGATGTGGAGTTAACGTGCCGAAACAATCACAATGAATAGAACGGAAGCATACCGAAACCAGGAGTGCGATCCCAGTCCAGCTATCGTCCGCCCCTCCGAGAAAAGAAAAAGTAAGGTACGACCCTATTGATGCTACGGGCGTGGAAAGACTGAATGCTGCAAGATGGCGTTTGCAGTCTGGGCGAGGGAGGGTGGTGGAGAGAAGGGATGTCGTTAGTGCGAGGGATGTTGGAGCTATCGTTACAGGTCAGCTGAGGCTCCGTAACACGGAATTGGACTAGTCACACCTTTGTGAATGATAAGCGCGAGAAACACAATAAATGATAGATTGGAAGATGTTCCAGAGGCTGGAAGGGAAGATACGCCCAATGCGAGACCATCCGCAAGACCATGGATGATCAGACCAAACGTCAGCGGAAATGCTCGCTCCCTGCCCTCCGGGATGCTGGCGGGGACGGACCTGGTAGTTGCACCTTGACGGGAACGCGTGACGCCCTGTTCAGCCTCCAGATCCCCCAACTCAGCATAAAATTCGACGCCCGAATGGTTATCCGCAGTGCCAGAATGGCCAGGTATGGTATGTGAATGCGGCGACACGAGCTGCTCGATAACCAGCATCAAGGTAAACCCAGAAAGCAGGGACAACGCGATACTTGAGGTCGGCAGCCCCGAGCCGGGTTGGCTGGCAGCTACGGATTCTATTCCTCTGGGTAAAATCCATTAGTCAAGAGTTTATGGTACTTGAGGACATCATACTCGGGAATTATAACACCAAGAGCAGCACCGAGAAGAAGCCCTGTGCCTAATATTGATAAATGGTCCAGAAATATTCCTGGTAATTTCGTGAGGATGACGACGGCGTTAGCTTGAGGCAAAAAAACACCAACTGGAAAACGCAAATGATAGGGGGAGAACGCCAAAACCGAAGGAAGATATGCCAAGTAAGGCAGACATGAGGAATAGCGCGAACATGGTACTAGTAGTTTCGTGGAGGCAAGTTGAACAAGCTGGCGGGTCGCAACAGTTGCCTCCCACAGAATCTAGAGCCTACGGCAGGGTACACAGGCATTAGAATCAAAACTTTCATCCGAGGTACAACATTGCAATATTGATAGGTGACGCGGATTAGTAGATTACTGTTAAGTAGGTTAACGATATAATACATGCATGGTATTTAATGCTGATGTGAATGCTGCGATGCTATTGACACATATGTGGACAGTATGTTGGGATGAAAAAGTACTGGGTCAATAAAGAAATTATTATACTAAGCACTCACGCGCGCGTCCAGCTATTCCCCCAGTGATTAGTCGCCCCGCAAGCGTGCCGATTTACCTTTGCCATTTGTTTTAGGCATTAGAGATTGGTGTGGCGTCGTGTCTATGATATCGACTTCATCATCCGACGATTCAATGACGTCCACCTCGATCTTGCCCTCCTCCTTCTGCTTTGCTTTCTGTTTATGCTTCTTCCACTCAGCGGATAATGTTCGGATTTTATTTGCCAGATCGTCGCGCATGGCTGACAAACTCTCGCCTTTCCAGATTTCCATGCGCTCATCGCGACTCGGTGTTTTCTTGCGCGGGGTCTGCATTGTCAGTTCAATCAGGAAGAATTAGGAGAAAGAGGGGCGGTCGAACCGTTATAAATTCACAGTACTTTGCGGGATCCGACATAAATGTCTTCGCTAGGTGAACAAGGTACAAGCCACAATCACAATAGTTAGGCTGGGAAGGGACCTAGGATAACCATTGAGTAATGGCATTTGGGAGGGCGCAAAACACACTATGGCTTTCTTTCCCCGTGGGTCCCCCGTATCTTTTAGCATTAATTTTGTACTGGCCTCCATCTTCAGGTAGCGAGAAAGCTGATTTATAGCTTGCGTGTGGCCCGAACCCAGCGAATCCAAGGTGAATATATATGTACTGCGAGGAAAGGTATCAAGGGCCTGAAAGGGGTTAGACGAATAGACTTACTCGGGTAATTCAGAAGGGAGAATGGTTACTTGGTCGCTTTCATTGCCATCTACTTCCATGGGAGGTAGTTTGTTAGTTTGCTCTGCCTTTCCCTTGTTATAGAATTCAGACGACGGAATGGGCTTGTAAATGTCCTGGGGGCTGTCAGACATGTCCTCGTTCACGAGTTTAGTCACATTTGCCATATCTCGCCCATCCTGGGACAAGGTGTCGTCGGCATCAACATCAATTGGAATAGGGCGGTGATCGGTATTCTCGAGATCTGATATAGTCGGCGATAACCCCTCTGGTGGTTGGCTGTCGAATTCATCAAGGTCCATTTCAAAACTGGGTGGGTGTGCTTTAGCGTCATCAGGAAAGTCACTTTCAGTGCACGTTGCTGGTGTTAATGTCGATTCATTATTTGTTACAACGATCGAACATGAGCCCTTGAAATTTGACAAGTCGAGTGGTGCGTCTTGCTCTTCAGTATCAGTTGTATCTTGAAAAATTGGGTCGTTGGAGGGATCAATAGGGGATTCAGTGACCGATGGAGGGCCAACAGGGGGGGTGTTGGGCCTGACACGATTGGGTCAATTGCTGTTTGGCGTGTTTGCCTTCTCTTTAATGGGGTTGGAGGTGGGGGCCGAAGTATATGTTCCGGGTGGTAAATAATGGCGAGATACCAGTGCACGCTAAAAACAATAAGGTGAGCAGTAGAAAAATCTGTAGCAAAGTGCGTTGCTTACTTCTCATTGATAGGAACGATGATATATTTTTTGTCAAATATATTGAACTTGGCTGTCCACTTCTGTACGCTTTCGTAACCTTCATCCATGCTGTACGAGTAGGTGAGCATGTTTTCGGAAGGGCGTGAGTATATACTCACTTCTTCTTATTCAGTTTTTTGTAGAAGAAGGAACTGAAGACATGAATCTGTTTCGCAAGTGCAGGGTCGGAGGATTCCAACTCCTTCAACCAGTGTCTATGATTCATATTCAATATTCAAGGATAGATGTCAGGGAAAAACCCAAACTTACTTCAGGCCAAATTCTATCAGGGTATCATTGAGATATTGCCCCGGTTGTAGGCGATCTAGATCCGCATTCGTTATGTTGACAGCCCCAGGGGCTCCGGGGGGGTAGACGAGGATACTGCAAGGGAAGTAAATGAATTCATACCACAGCGAGTAAATATGGATGTACACTTCATCGGGGTCGGGCTTAGGTAGCGATTTTCGTCGCGCCTCTGCTTGACGAATGGAACTACGCGGAGCAGCAGGCGCAAGGAGTCTGCGTTATCAATTATTTATACGAACTATCAGAGCTAAAAGGATGGTGCGAACTGTGTTGGCTCCTGCTTCGAGCCTGAGATTTGCGGGAGCAGGTTGAGTGGTCTTGTGTCAAGCGGCGCAGGCAGAAGCGTCTGAGACGATAGAAAGGCTTCTCCGGGACTGGAATGGGTAGGCGTACGCCTTTTCGAAAATTTCCGGTCCCTCAACAATTGAAGTTCGGCCCCTTTGGACATTCCAGAAGAAGCGGCCTGGCACGCCCTCGTCCACACAGCTTCCGATCCTGGACCACTGAAAGGGCATTGAGCATATTTGCCAGAGAGTGTAAGTGCAACTAACCGGAATGCATCGCTCCCACCGCAGGACTTCAACCATTCTATAAACTTCTTGTATTCGGGGGTCGACCAACCGAAACCACCTTTATTGAACTTCAGTGTTATCTTGCCCTTTTCACCCTTGCCTAGGTGAAGCTTCTACATGCCATCCTGTGCCCCGAGCGATCAAGTGCTTACCCGGAGAAAAATAATCTGCATGCTCGACAGGAATCACTCTAGATCCGTATCGTGTGACAACCACCAAAACAACGGGATATTCACCAATTTCGGATGGGTCATAGTACTTATCTGGTTTTAATGGCCTGTGAACGATGTACCATGAGGGGGGGCGCACCTCCGTTGTGTCAATATCCTGAGCGCGGAGAGTGATGATGGGAGGACTAGAGTCTAACGGGGGTGGGCCCTTCCTGACTGCAATGGTATCATTGGACGACCAAGAGAGATGGTGTTCACCATGAAAATGTTTAAGGCCTAGACACCATTCTTTAAGAGGAAGATAAGAGCGTGGACTACCAAGCAACGGTGCGAGCTTCCGTGCTTGTATTTTATTCCCCTAAATTATGGAAATGTAGTATGGCGACGAAACCAAAGATCTATACGTACCTCCTTCGACCGCATTGCGTCCTTAAGGTTGACCTGGGGTACTGCTGGTCGCTTTTCAATGGTAGCGACCATTTGCTTCACCTTATTGGCATTTTGCACGTGGATCACGTCGTCAGCACTTTCAATAGGATCAGATGAATCTCGGCTTTGTACGCCCTCCAACCTCTGGGTGACGGTACTCGATGACAGCGGCACCCTTTTGCTAGAGGGTTTGCCGAAGGGGTATGGATTGGCTGTTTGAACCTCCAACTCCGGTACATGCGGCTTAGGCGAATCCGTAATATTCATTTCATCCTCGCTCACGAAAATGACTTCGGGCCCTAAAGGAGGGCAGCTTGGTCCGGATGTGCCTGAATAAACAAGATATTCACACTCATGATACCACGAATAACCATTTCTCACTTGTGGTGGCTCTTGGTCGACTCTTCCTGTGGCGGGTAACAGGTTCAGTATCCTCAGTCCACCGCCTTTTCCGAGAGTTGTGGGCTGTGATGGTTTGGCTTGCTGTCCGATTGTAGGGGTTTGTTCGGTCTGATGCATATCGGGGCTACGTTGGACATAGCTATGAGGTCGGGCTGAGGTTGGAACTCGTTAGCAACTCACATTAGATGGCGTATCTATCTTGGTTGGCGGCTTCTTCCATGCCCTGTAAATGCAGAGTGGATAACATAATATTGTATGTCCTGCCCCACACTCACGTCGCGTTTTTATTATTTGGGCGTGATGGTGCGCTCAAGTTATGCAGGTTTGAAATTTCATCGCGGTCCTTCTGGAGACCTGCCATAGATTTCTAGACAAGCAGATGATATACTGAGGGTGGCTAGTGCATAGGTGTTACATGCATGTAACATATTTGTTCGCACGGTGTTAATCAAGGCTGATAATGCCGCTGTAAATTTGTAATACCAATATTAGTGGCAAGTATGTAATATATGGCAACAATTGCAGAGCCCGTTTGCTCCCCCTCGAGCATTCACACAATGCGAATTGAAGCCAAGCGCCAGCGCAAAGTCTGTTCCACTTATAAGGAAACACTACATTTCTATGGTCCAGAATAAATAACGAATGTCGATCTCATACAAACGAAGTATTAGTAAATAGCAACGATGATGGATTGAATTCGCGAGGGGGAGTGGAGTAAGTATGCAAGCGGGGGTAGTGTAGGTATATGTAATAAAGGATGCTGGGGGATAGGTAAGTACATGGTCCCAGATGGCCGTGACGTGAACGTGAAGTGGGTTCCCATCCATTGTAGTGCTTGGATACCATGGTCATTGCAAATAGCATGACAAAAGGATGGGGGAGGGGTCATGATAATACTGCACTTACGCACAGGTCGTCGTTAAATCTAGCAGCCATCGTATTGAGAATTCCGAGGGAACGTATTCCCTGCCTGTGCCCAAGTCGTTAAATTGGCGTTTGAATATGCCTGTATATGTCTGTGAAGGCAGGTTTGTATAAATGCGAATTTGGTATTGAGAATAGAAACAAACCGGTTGATGTAGTCAGATGTGGGGTGGGACGGGGGATTGCAAGTTATGCCATTTTTGGTCCCTTCTCGCTGATAGACTCGCACATAGTCAATGTACATTTTGCTTGGGAATACAATATGCTTGAAGTCCTGCTGCTGGAAATCTGGCGAAAGACCAAGATTCATGATGATGTACTGAGGGACGTTAGTGCCACAACAGTGTTACGAGGATCCGATGCACTGACCATGGGTTCTTCAGGGATTAAGCGTTGAGATATTGCAGCTATCGGATCCGGGCCACTAGATGCTGCGGTGGCGGTCCAAGTTTTCTGATTATTGCTAAACCATGTGATATAGCCATCGTCTCGGTGGTTAGGATCCGACCACCATTCATAAGCATAAGGGGCATATGCTTGGTCGTTGTAAAATTGCGAGTCGATGTATGATACCGCAGAAATGGCCTGTTGGAAAGGACCGCCTTTGTAGGTATTGAATAATGTAACATCATTATCGTAGATTGTCGCAGCTGGTGAAGTATTGGTGAACTGGTATTGATTGTTGAAAGGGGCCACTTGAAAGCTCTGAGAAACTTGGCCACGAAACGTATCAACATCGACCTGGGTTTCAATAATATCAATCTCGGGAACCCCTCTCCCTTTATTGACACTTGGTCCTGGGTGGTCGGAGCCAGGACATGTGCATGCGGATACGCGTTGGCCAGGGAGAAAGCTCAAACCCGCAGACGATGCTGGGACTCCAGCCTTCGTTGTCTGATTGAGGAAGGTTCCAGAGTCGCATGTATCGTAACTGTATGGCCACATGCCCTCCGTGGTGGCACCATAGCCTGCTCTTCCCTAGGAAAATATGAGGAGGAGCTTGTGATGATTTAGAGTGACTGACTAGGTTTCCCATTGTCCAGGCTCCTAATTTCCGGTCAAATCTCAGTTAGGAAATCGAATTGAATACGCACCAGGCCACAGCCCCGGGGCCGTAGGACTACCAGGCATGCTTATGGACACTTCTATGTAACCAGTGTTGAAACAGAGTTTATTCCAAGAAGTCAGCATTCCTGGTCGAAAAGAGTTATGGTTGGTGGTTGCTAGGGATTATAATAAGAATGAAACAAACCGCTTTGGAAGTTCAAATTGTGAACCGTTTGCTGTGTCAGTGTAATAACCAGCTTGCCATTTACGGTGGTTATTGCCTGTGAATCATCAGCAGGCGTCCAGTGAAGCTAGTAATACTCACACTCGGGTCATACCATTCAAGATCACCAGTCGGCCTAATAAACTCAGTTACAGAACAAGAACATTCGACTTATTATCAGACCCACCAATAATGAAGGTCGGCTGCTTCCCAAAATGGATCCTCGCCAGGATAGAAGGTTCGTCCATCTGTATTAAATTCATCGCTAAAAGCAAGGGCATACTTCTTGCCATCTGTCCCCGTGCGCGTGTACGCTGATGTTGGGGTATCCGGATCTATTAGTTTTGGGAGACCAGGTAAATCCGGAATTTGCCCTGTTCCATTGATTCCTCCAAGGTTGAAGCCGGTGATGGGAGCCTTCGGGCGTGCATAGAAAACGATAACGGGGTATCCGGCAAATAGTGTAATGAGGCCTAAGACGAGCACAACGAGTGCGGTTGCATTGGCCCATCCTCTGGCAGAGAAGATCGTCCAAGAGCGATCATTTTTGGCATCTCGAATAGGGTCGGGATTGTGTAAGGCGTCGTCGAGGTCCGGGTCCTTGTCCCAGAGGTATTGAGGAACCGACATGGTATTAATCACCGCCGGTTTTTCTGGCGCTGTTGTGACAGACGTTTCTGAAGGTGGTGCACTGAACCGGGGGCCGTTGTACATCCCAGGATCGCGCGTAGGTTTGGGTTATACTTTCCGTCATAGATGTTGAGCTATGCGGGCGCCCAGGAGCAGTAGAATTGACTAACCGAATAAGGACCATAGCCCGCCCCGATTGCTCCACTCGCTACACCCATCGCAATAGCACCCCGCCCAGATGGATTGGGCTGCCTATTTCTTTGACTCCCTGTGGAGACTGCTGAGGGTGAGCGAGTTGGAGCTGGCCGAGAGCCGGTCATTTGTGATGCCTGCTGGGGTATTCCGGAACGGGGGCTTTGAGGGACTGCAGCATATTGTCTAGGGCCAGTGTGTTGGTGGCCTCGTCGAGGTGGATAGGACATGAGGGGTTAGGTGAGAAGACGTTCAAATCGGTCAAGCGCCCAAATTTGGGCTCTATGGAAATGAACATTATATTCCCACGGGTCCGGCCCTTGCAAATCGACGGTCGGGGCAGCCCGAGGCTGAGACCTCAAGGCCTC
This sequence comes from Infundibulicybe gibba, assembly GCA_015501065.1. Classification (NCBI taxonomy): domain Eukaryota; kingdom Fungi; phylum Basidiomycota; class Agaricomycetes; order Agaricales; family Omphalinaceae; genus Infundibulicybe; species Infundibulicybe gibba. Next base: position 951,646 of record JADNYI010000004.1, on the reverse strand, counting down.
AAATTTCAGGTATATCTTTCGACCAATGCTCCCAACTATTATATGTCCTATTCGACTAGCTACCTTGAAAAATAAAATTACAGTCATACTACTACCACAACATGCTTGCTCCACCCAGCCGGACAAAACAGCACCTGGGCGCTCTTTCGGACACCAAGTTGTCCTTGGCCACGCCGATCAATGATTGACATACTGATAAATAGCTGGGCCCTGGGTCGACTACGCGCATGCTATGATATCCGCAATAGGCGCTGCTCACGATGTAGCTCTGTTCATCGACACATGTTTATGCTTCTATCACACCACCTGGTCCACCAAATGAAGAAAGACCACAAAAACAGCCGTGGTCACACAAGCTTGGCTCCATGGGGTCTTGGGAGTTTACTTGTGCTACATGGCCTCAAAAAAGACCGCCTATATTTGCTGGCCTCAAACAGGTTACATTGTTGGCCCGGGATTTCCGTCACGTCAGCGCATGCCACCTGTTGACTCGCACCTATCCAAGTTTCCATCTACATCACTGCCGGGTTTACTGCCACATAGCCCCCATCAATAACCATTTCTTGGCCGTTCATATAACCCCCGCGAGGGATGCGAGATACACTGCCGTCCCAGCCATCTCCTGCGCACTACCCACGGGTTAATATTGGCCACGACTTGTGGAGTCAAAACTCCAGACTCACGTTCCCGCTCTCCGTGCTGGGACTGGGTGGACACCCTTGCCGATCTTGTCCACATCCTCCTCGGCAATATCATCCATCGTCATTTCTGATGCGTACACCCCGGGTGCAATTGCGTTGACCCGGACTGGGATCCCCTTAAGCGCAAACTCGGTTGATAATAACTTTGTTAAATGTGATGCCGCGGCCTTGGCGCTATTGTACGCGAACTATACGAATGATTTAGTTGTGGGGTTTCTCAGCGACTCCATGATCTGGTGTGTGGAACTGACTTACATGGTTTTGGGCGACTTTAATCACTCCACTCATACTTGTGATGTTGATGACACTGGATGTAGACTCTTCAACATCCTGAGCACCCTTGTCCAATAAGCCGAGGAAAGCAGTCGTGACATGGAATATGGGGAATGTATTGATCGAATAGAGCTCTCCCCAGGCCTCGGGTGATTCGTTGTCGAATAGGGCTTGTCCAAGAGTCTCTGCATCCTTACGCTCGGGGGCGGATGCGTCGCCTAGGAAGTCTGAAGTTGGGCCCACTTGCCCTGCACTGCTCAGTGGTCAGCTCAGTACTGTGAAAGATGTATCTCCCCAACTTATTAACTAGGATGTGTATTCTTCCGTGCTTTTCTTGCAGCATCCGCTTTCCCACTTGGATACTCTCCCTCTTTGTAACATCCATTTGCAACCTAGAAGAGATTTTCAGCATTCATGGCTGACCCTACTGCTTTAGGGGGTTTTACGGCAGGATCTTCCCTGTCTCATGAGACCACGTATCGGCAACCTTGGTTAGGACATCCAGTCGTCTCCCAGCAATATACACCAGCGCTCCGTTGGCCGCTAATCCGCGGGCGATCATCAACCCAATCCCAGTCCCCCCACCAGTTACAACTGCCACGCGGCCAGTCAAGTCATATAAATGGCTAGATCGAAAAGAAGATACACTCATGATAGTTTATCAGTCTGGGGGATGGGTAATAGAATTCCAACGCTTTAAGTACATTTCTCTGTGCGGGCCGATACTAGCAGATCGGCCCGAATCAGGAATACTTGTAGTTACATGATTAGGTCCCAGGTAAGAGGTAACGGGGAAGGATGTACAGAGTTATTATTCCATATCTGTATATATATATCGCACCAAACGGCAAATGTTCGGGGCTAGAATTCGACCTACAAATCCCAATGATGCTCACGTCGACTCGGGCGCGAGGTGTACTCTGGGTGACGGGCACGCCTCGAGAGTGAGAGTGTGGGGAAGACATAGCCGTGGCGTTCGTTCGTGGGTGCGTTCGCTGTCCAACGACTTCCTTTCCGGTTCCTTGAAACCAGAAGAAAAATCTGATCAGACATGTGGGGTTTGCGAACGAGAACATATCCAACACTCGGGTGGTTGTGTAGGACGGATGTCACTAGCCGTGGATCGTGCCACCCGTGTTCTATGCGTAGCACCCGCACTGAGGGTGGAATCCTGTATTGTTGGAAAAATGATTGCAGGTTAGGGAATGGGTAATGTTGACGCGTTACGTCAACGAATCGGAGAGAAACAAGAGAGGGTGTTGATATTAGATATACAAGGTGCGCAAGTTCGAATGGGATTTCCGTGCCTTCGACCCGAAGCTGTAGGTGTGTGAGGATAGGTAACAAAACGCGCCGGTTGGTTTGCGGGAGTGGTGTTCGCAAAGGCACTGCCATTTTTCGGGGAAACATGATTCTCAGCTCGACTAGACGGCACGATACTTCAAGCATAGACAATATATCGTTGATTGCCTGACGGCCCCTGGTGAAATTATGGTGTGTATAGTCCAGATATGATAAATTTCCAAATAGACTCGGCAACCATGTTAATCGAAGTCCATCCAGAGTGACTCTTCGGAGATTAGGGGCGAATCCTGAAAACAGGGAAAACTCCTTGGTGTCGTCATTGGTGCGGTATATGAGTGAGAGATCTGTTAGCAATGGGGCCTTGGCCCGGGTCCGGGAGCAACACCCGGAAAGGGCGGCGTTCCAGAGGTATGGTCCGAAGTCGGTGAATGTGATGGAAAGGGAACGCCAACGGTGAATATGGGGGGTCACCAAGTGCATATACCATTGGATTGAATACATGTCGAGTGTTTGGTGTTGGGGGAATCCGGACCATACGGTCATCCACGGACGGAGCTGGACGTCCAGCGAACAAGCCCGTGCGCGGTGGATCCGCTCCCGCCACATCACCTGACGACGATCCAACGAGATTCTGCGCCACAAGGATGGGCTGCGCAGTGCTACCTGCCTCCAAGTAGCGCAAACATGGGATACGCGCATCGGAAGCATATCGTCTTCCTCTGCGCCCAAAACAATATGTGTGATAGGATTTCGACAGGCAAGCGGTGGATCCAATGCAAATGTTGACGAGGGTGGGCACGGCGATGTCGGATGGGTCGAGGGTAGCTAATTGCTGGCTCATAGATAGGTGTTGCCTTCAAAGGATTGTTGTATTGCATGCATGATTTGCTACTGTGGGGAAACCTAGCAAGCAACTCGTTGAATGCTGAACACGAATTGCTAATGGATGAAGATGTCGCACATATAATTGGATAATTTAGATCTGATAGCATCTGCAAAGGATCGAGTGAGGGTCGATGCGCGCCGCTGGGTTCGCTTCAATGGGGAGGTCATTATGGGGGGGAACTGTTTATAGCATCCTTTCCCTTTTCCCAGAAGCAGGATACCCAAGTTTATATGAGCATCGCTTAGTGGGCAATAGGGGCGCCACCCCAACCATGGAATGAAGAAATAGCCGATATCGGAGAACAAGCATCGGGGAGACAGCCTTCCAGGACAAAGGACGATCACATTTGTTCTCGTCTGACCAACTGCCACTGGTGCCGCTCACCCCAAGTATGCGAGTCGGTAGGCTGTCAAATTTCAATAGCATTCTCTTCAACGTTGTAAAGGGGCTATCAGTAGAGAAGTTGGCATAAAGAAACAACAAGACATAGACAATTGAGGGTGTGGCTCTTCGGGTGGCGCACACACTGCCCGCGATGACTCCTGTACAGGTTTAGAAATTATGACGTAAACGGTTGTGTCGTTCCTAATCATGTGATCTGAGCCCCTGCTTCGGCGTCGTCGTCGGTACCGTGTTCAAGAATTGGCAAGCTCACGAGTGCACCGTTCCCCGACTTGAAGCTTGGAGACTCCCCAGATCGCTCTCGGGTAGCGCCTCTGGCAAAGGTCTAACTTTCATCTTCATCCAAATCGATTCTCGAGCCCCACAGTCATCATGGCAGATTCCCTGGACGCGTTGGCCGACGCCCTCAATGCAATCGCAGAGAACCCGTCTGATATAAAATTGCACCTCCAACATGTACGCCATGCAGAGGCTTTGGGTGTTATGGGGGCAGAAGTCATCTCTGCTCTTGAGATGCTGTCTGAATTCCTTGCAATGGGCGAGGATTACTGGTTGAAGCTATTGAGTGCCAAGGAAAAGTCCGTCGATTTAGATACCTCTAATGGGTTGGGAGAGCTATTTTCTCTGTATCAACGCGCAGAAGCCGACTACCTCTGTAAGGCCTTTGTGAACCATGTGTATTTTCATTAATTGAAATCTTGCTTGGGTAGCTATTCCAATCTTACAAAAGCATCTTCAGTTTATTCTGGAGCGTCATGCTCACTACTCAAGCGGGGAAAACGAAAAGCCGGCTGAACTTAACGAGCTTTTCAGTGCGGAATGGACTCGTGCGGCCATTGCAGAGGTTGTAAGCCAGGGCGCGGGGCATCTGACTCAGGTATTCAGCCATTTTGATTTCGTGGAATCCCTTCTGAAACCCTTCCAGAGCCACCTTCTGTGGGATGCGCAGCGTGACTGGGAGCTTGAGGCTCTGGAGACTGCGTCGGAACCTGAAAAGTATTTTATATTATGTGCCATTGTGAACACACTGACAATGTAATATGCAGGTCGACTCTCATTGAGCATGTCCAACTCCTACATTTGAATAGACTGCGCCAGCCACACTCAAGTACCGTTGTCTTGTTTTCAATTTGCGCGGACGCTAATGGGCGGTAGATTCCGATGAAACCTTTCAGTCTTATTCATCCTTTACAACTAATTACAAGCCACCCCAAGATTACGAACCTCTCTTGGTTGCAGCCTCGAAAATCCGGTCACAAGCCGCCAAATCATTCGGAAGGCGCGAACAGTATGAAAACGCCATAGTAAAGCTCTAATTCTGCAGTCGCATTTGCATTTTTATCAAATTCAACAGACACAGTCAAACAGTTCCTTAGAAGCCTTCGCTTCGTATATAGCAGCGGAACGCAGATATCGCACAACAGATCTTTTCATACTAAAAACGGTTTACGAGCGCGCCATCGCTGAGGCCGCCAAACGTCAGTTTAGCGGCGACGCGAGCGCAGAAGCAGCATTAAGGATATTCTGGGCTGGTTATTGTGATAGTATGGTACGCTATCATATCGACACGCCGAAGCCACCTAATTTACTGGGCCCTATAGCGGATTTGTGAGTCTGACCTCGAACTGGAAACTGTCAGGAGAGCCATTAGGAGTGTTCCCGGATCTGGTGACATCTGGTCAAAGTATATTCGTTGTCTGGTATGTTTGCTGGGGCGATATGATGTTCTGCCGACTCACGTCGGGTAGGAACGAACCATGAATTCCGATCCAACTTCAGACGCTGAGGAGAGTGTTGCAGGTTTGTGTTCCCCCGTCTTCACAGGCTATGGCTGATCATATACAGATATTTACATGAGGGCTTTCAATATCAAAGCGATACAGCAAGATGTCGAACAAATTGTTCCATTGGTCCTCGCACGAGCTGGCTATGAAAAACGACAAATGGAAACAGGGAACGGGGGTGAGACGCGCAATTTGCCCAAAGACCATTATTAAGGTTGACCGCAGACGACGACACCCTACCAACGCTCATTGGACTACTTGAGAGCGGAATTGAGATGGTACATTTGGGTAAAAGCAGCAACTGATTTGTGTTTGTATGTTTAACTAAATATCTAGTTTCGAAAACCGGGGACCCAAAGTTGCGCCTGGAAAAATACCTTTCCGACATTGTGCGTTTCCAAGTTCTGTTCCGAGTGTAATGCTGAGATTATTCTTGTTCCAGTACTTGCGCATTGCAGGCCTGCCTAGTAGTACTTTAGAGGTTTGGGAAGGCGCGGCAAAATTCTATAAAAATAGCTACCTCGTCTGGATATCTTATACCGACGCGCTTATGTGCGTCCCGCCGCCTCACTCTAACCCACCAGCTAACTCTCTTTTAAGAAAATGCGAACACTACGACCAGGCGCGTAGCGTATTTCAAGATATACACATGAAACAAATAGACTGGCCAGAAGCCATTTGGGAGGCTTGGATAACTTTTGAACATTTACACGGATCGGTCGATGATATTTTAGCCTGCTTGGACAAGGTCGAAAAGGCTCAGTCTGTGGTCAATATTAGGCGTGCCAAGGCTAGTTACCACATTTCTCCCAGTCCCAGTTTCTAACGATCTATCAGGAGGCTGAAAAAGCATCTTATCAACTGGTACAAACAGTCATCATGGAGCAAGAAGGACAGGACAAAGTCGCTGAAAGTTCAGTTGTACCAGAAGTACCCATGGCGGTGGACGCTCCTCATGGACGCGGAACTAAGCGAAGTGCAGAAGACTCACCCCAGCCTGAAACCCATAAAAAAACTAAAATTGGTATGAACCATGTGCAAAGTTCCAACACTCTCTAATATGTATTAATGCAGAACGGAAACCAATGGAACTGAAAAGGTCATCATTTGAACATTTACGCATATATATTCCTCAACCCAGAACAGAGATCGCGAGAATAGTACTGTTTTTGTCGCTAACCTCCAATCCGGGATCTCGGAAGATGAGTTGGCCGAACTTTTCAAAGATGTGAGTTGCTACCTGGTATCTGTTGCCTATAAAATAACCACTAATCCTCTTGCCATAGTGTGGGAGGGTTCGTGAAGTAAAGATAACACACCTTGGTGGTGCTGTTGTTGCTACTGTTGAATTCTTCGAACGAGTGCGCATATGCGGCCCGCTATACAACAATTGACAATTTGACCCCATCACTAGGACAGCATCCCGGCAGCACTGACGAAGGACAAAAAACGACTGCATGATCAAGAAGTTGCGGTGCACCTGGCTTGGAAGTCCACACTTTATGTTACCAATTTCCCGGAATCTACAGATGATACTTTTATGAGAGATTTATTTGGAAAGGTGAATCATCATCCATATGACCTCACTGAAACCTGATGTCTTGTTAGTATGGGACCATTTTTGATGTACGCTGGCCAAGCAAGAAGTTTAAAAACAGTCGGCGTTTCTGTTATATTCAATTTACTTCACCGGTATAGCGGCCCTCCATTTGCTAACGGTCCTGGTTGACCCATAAGTGTATAGGCTTCAGCCGAAAGTGCGCTTCAACTCCATGGACACGAACTCGAGCCGAATCTACCGATGTCTGTACTTATTTCAAATCCGGAACGCAAGAAAGAGCGCACCGACCAGGATGCAAATGAACGGGAGATCTATGTCGCCGGTCTCAGCAGGTTCACTACCAAAATTGACCTTGAAAAGTTATTTAAGACCGTCAGTCCGGTCTCGTGCTATCCCATATATAGATGCTGATGCTCCATTCGCAGTACGGCGGCGTGAAAGAAGTGCGAATGGCGACCGACCCCGATGGAAAATCAAAAGGGTTCGCGTTCGTTGAATTCGAAAATGAGGTCACTTCGGTTCATTATCATATATAACGCTACCTTACGTTTATTGATCCTTCAGAATGATGCGCGGACGGCTCTAGAAGCCAATAATCACGAGCTCAAAAAACGCCGAATCGCAGTGACCCTCGCGGACTCCCGCGCGCGGGCACGGAACCGGTACGTCGTAACCCATATGATGGATTTGAGCGTAATTGTCCGGTAGAAATATAGCCGATAGTAGTAACATCCAAAAAGCCGAAGTTAAGGGGCGATCAATACGAATTCGCGGACTTCCAGTGGCGGCCCAGGAAGGCCTTTTGCAACAAGTATTGGAGAAGATTGCCCCAATCAAACGCGTAGAGGTCTTTGTTGATAAACAAGAGGCCTTGGTAGAGCTCGAAAATGCCGCAGTTGTGTTTTGCACATGTCACGAAACTGCTTTCTTACGCTATATCCAGGAAGTAGGAAAATTACTCCTGAGGCCAGAGCCCATAATATTCCAGGACTGCACGCTGAAACTCTCTGAGGAAGGCGTTAGCCAGTCAGCATCGAAAGCGGGCAGTTTATTCGTTCCGCGTGCAGCTGGTTCCCGACCAAGGGCTGGACTGGTCACGCACGGAAACCAGCTGTGAGGGTGACAGCCAATCAGCGAGTTCCTCAACGATCCCACCAACCCCAACATCAGAGGGTGCCAGTTCCAAAGGGCAAGACGATTTTAGGAAGATGTTGGGATAAATTGATCCTCTATGCCCCCAGATACATTATCAACTGTTATATTACCGTCTCCATCTCGGTCCTCGCTTCGGCATATAAATGCAAGTAAATGAATTTACATTTTCCCTAAACCATGGGTGCCAATCAACTTCAACTGCGGGACATTCGTTTACCACAACCGAGATAATCCTTTGAGGTATATCATCTGTCGCTTCCTTTGAAGAATGTTCTTCCTCCTCCACGAGCGGGGGAAGGCGGGACTTGACTAAACGCATGAGTGGCCCAGTGCTGAGTCCGGGCACATAGAAAAATCGACGTGTGCTAACAAAGGGCATAGCAGCGTCCTCACGGGAGGGCCTGCGCCTCCTGCGGCGGTAATTGTCACCGTGGCCAACGCTTCCAGAACCTTGTTTGCAACCTTCATACTACCGGTCAATTCGAGTGTTTGTAATTGAGGGGATGTCTGCAGGGTTTGAATGAGAGCGTCTGGGGAGACAGCGCACCTACTGAGGGTATCGTTGTCAAGTGCGGCGATTGTGTTAGATTGGCTAAGTTTGCAAGCACACATTGCCGCAAGCCCAATGTTTGAAGGGCGGCACCTCGAGGCACTCCAGATAACGTGAAAATGAGAACGGGGCGTTGGCATCGAGATGGGTTAAAAGGGGTAGGCGAACAGGCCGCCGAGATTCAAGACGTTGAGAGGTTGGTGTGGGGTCAAGTGAAAGATATTCCAGAGCTGGGTTTGATTCCAAGAATGTAAGGATATCATCATGAATCGGCACTCCAATGCCAATAAATGAACTGAGTTGTGTGACACCCGAGGCCAAAGTCGCCCAGAGAAATCCGCATTTTCGAGTGTCAGATATCGCAAGGCCATACCTGCAGGAAATAGATGTCTCGGTTGCATCTTTTATTGGCGTTGTCGGTTATGTGTATATCAGTCAGGTATGGAAGGATGTGACTCGTCGAGATGGAGGAAAGATACTTTGCGAGGTCCCACGATCCAACCTTGCAAACACGAAGATGCTGCCAGTCTAATTTGCGCAGCTGTGGCGGAGGCCAGTCGGGATGGGAGACCACATCGGAAGAAATATGAAGCTCCCTTATTCGGCGTCGGGAGCGTTCCATCCACACCTTCAATTTCCTCACGGGGCTCCCAGAGGCAAGGATAAGCTTCTCCCAGAGTTTGGGGCTGCCCCAAGCATGTTGCGCCAACTCGCACAGACATGTAATATCGTTAAGAGCTGTGTCGAGTCCAGCGCAACAACCAATGAGAATATTTCCCCAAACATCTCCATCGGAAGTTTTTTGCAGTAACATTGGGTCCTTTTCCAATGGGCTTCTGCATCGCGTTGTGCGACTGTTAGGGTTTCCTGCAAAAGCTTCATTTCGTCGTGTCGCTTTGTGTCGTCTGGTTTGATTTTCGTTAATGCAAGCCCTGCCATCTTGATTGACGCGTCGTATCGGTTCAAATTGCGGAATAATCGCGCAGAGCGATAATAGCCTTGCCATCGCTCTGGAGCAATGTCAATTACTTTCTTTGCATCACGCAACGCCTCTTTATGCCTCCCCGTTCTTTCGTATACGGCAGCACGCGAATCATACACTATATGCTGATTATCTCCCCCAAGTTGGATCGCCTGTACGATATTTGAAACGGTGGCTTTGAAACATGGCGCGTATGTGCTTACTTCGTTGAAAAGCCCCAATGCCTCTTCGATTTTAGAGTTTTGGAACGATGATACGCCATGTTTAAATTTTGTCTTCCAGGATGGATTGGCCATGATCGGGTTAATTCTCAGGTTGGGTACTACACTGGGGGTGACAAATGACGAGCGTTATTTGATGATCTTGGGCTGCCGGTCCGCCCGGTCCGCCACTTGCTCAGCAACATTGAACATATATTCGTGGAATGGACTGGTACTGCAGGTACATGTGCTAGTCTCTGTGTATGACTTATTTCACTCGCTGCGAGGTTACAGTAGTTAAACACCTGGAATGGGGTAGCTCCTATCTTAGCCGTCTTCAAACATGGATACAAACTCTTCAAATACTTTAATTCGTCAGCAATGCTTCTTCGAGAGATACAGTCTCGGATATTGTGCCTGTGGTGTAAAAAGGTAATCAACTTTACAATAGTGCCAGTAAATAACTTGCCTTGTGGTTTCGCCCGATGGGCTGATGTATTCCGCCCACTCTTCGTCGACATCTATGTCCAATTCTGCCCCGTCAATGAACATGATTCTGTACCGACCTCCCTGAGAAACCCTCGAAGCATGTCGAATGCACCAGCCAACGACTGAATAAATCGCGTTTGTACTCGGTGGTTGATCCCGGTAATCTCAATTTCATCATACTCCATGGCGAAAGGACCCAAATCCATCGCGTTGACGGGCTTAGGTTCCTGGGATTTTGGCCGGGTCGGTGGATCAAGAATTGTGGAACCAGCCCCAGCCCCAGTAACAAAAATCGTCCCAGTCTCAGAGTTTGGTCGCGAAACGGCTGCCATTGAAAGTTTAGGGCGCGTGGCAACCTTGACAGTCCCAAAACTATTTGCAATCGTCTGGGGCTCGATAGTTTTCCTCGAACGACCCCGTCTGATTTCTGACATTACCTCGTAGCCGCTCGCCGCTGGTGAGATGGTGTAGTCTGCTGATGTTGGTGCCAGATCCGAGATTCACGCAAGCATTCAACGGATTCGCAGGCTCGAAGAAAGAGGGATGCCTGGGATATTGCTTCCTTCTGTATCGAGTTCAGTGTTGCCCAGTCCAGAGAAGTTAAACCGAGATTTTTCTGAACGGGTGTCAACACCCTCTTGGTCCATTCTCCACCCCCTGTGGTGCCCACAACAAATTCTGCAATTTCCAGAGTCTGGCGGTCGCGCGAGAAGCGGAGGCGCATCGTGGTGACGGTGACTTCGATATTCGCGACGATCCACTTTGTTGGCTGGTGGCGGATGTCGGAATAAAAGTTCGATATCACCTCGGGGGCCGTTGGCCATCAATACGCACTTGGCTTTATCGGTATACAAGACCATCTGCACAATTTCAAATCCATATTACTGATGTTTTATTCCGTTTCGTACCTTGGGCGTCCTTTGCTTGATTTGTTCGATGAGGATGTAGGCGTCATTATATTGTTTCCAGTATCGTGTCGGTAATGTTTGAATCGTAAATTCATGATTAGGTTCTGCAAGGCATGCTGGCAAACTAAGATGTGGTGCACTGTAAACTCCGATCTATGACATGGATAAGAGAACCTGTTTTCAATAATTTAATGTCAATATCTTCCCATACCTCTTTTCCATCTGGACTGATAATCAAAATTTCGTTGCCCGCGTAGTGCTTCCGTCGCTGACTCTCCCGAAAGTCCACAAGAAGAGAACGCGACGGAAGAACGGTTACATTACCGCTCATTGATTTATGGGTCTGTGGGTTAAGGAGCGCAGTAGATAAAGGTTGTGGTCGCGTTGTTCCGATGGGCAAATTAATTGGAGACTGGACCTCATAATCTCCCCCGTTAATGTTGAGTGGATGATTAGGTTATTCAACGCACTATTTCATCACAGTTACGAGGAACCTGAGGTGTACCATCGTTCTTGTCATCGCCCCTTGGCATGCCCTCGTCCTTCCTCGTTGTAGTCTTCCCCCCAAACCATTGATCAGGCTTGATGATGTCACGCCAAAGGGGACGGGAATCAAGGGATGTGTTTTCGTCAGTCTGGCAACGGTTTCCCAGCGGCCTAGATGGGAAGGCATTTCTGGTTGAAGGAATTGGATCGGAGACGACACGCCTAGTTGGACCATATATATCGACATCGACATCCAAGTCGCTGGGCGAGAGATTACGGATATCGCTTAGGACAGGTCGACCCTGTGCCGGGTGAAAGGGGTAGATAACGGGGCTACATGAACGCCTACCCCTCTTGGGCAGACATCTGGACGATGGGGGAAACGGAGGTAGATTGAGAGAAGATTGGCGTGGAAGGTATCGCGATATAGCAGGATCGGACTTTTCCTCAGATGAGCCTAGTGGAACGAATGGCGAATTCGCAAAGAATGGATGAGATATTATACCAACCAACGGAATCCGGTTGTCGGGATCCTAAGAGGTAATTAATCGCCCAAAATGTTGGAGGTGAACTAAATGGTACAGTTTGTAAAAGGCCAGAGAGAAGTGATTTTCCCTCGTCTGTTGTGTTCTTTGGAATCGCATTTAATAGTCCGGAGGATTGCTGCAGTAGCCATTCCTAACGTTTAGATTTGTTAAATATGCCACAAATAGCTGACCGTTGACAACGTAATTCCAAGCCCGGAAAGGCAGGTCACCATGACACACCCCAAAGACCAAAGGTCAACGCTGAAGTTGTATGGTCGCTCCGCTGCCATTTCTCTATATATATAAAATCAAATTCTGAGACCACCACAATACAACCAACGAACGGTGCGGGGAACTCTGGGGAGCCGGAAAATACTTTTGAAGACGAATCCAAAAACGAGAGTCGAACCGCGCAACCAAAACCGGCGAGCTTCTGTTAGCTAGTCAGCATATAGTCAAAAATATTCCGTCAGAATAGCAACAAACAATAGTGTAGTCACCGGTCAATAGAATATTTGATAAATTAAGATCTCGATGTACAATGAGTTCTTTTTTCAAGTACACGAGGGCGTCGATCAGGGTTTTGGTAACACCTGGAAGCTCGCGCTCCAGGAGACGTGGCGGATCTTTAGAACGAATTAAATCTGCAAGACTCCCACCAGAGCATAATTCAAGGACGTGGTAGCGCGCGGATGGTGTGTAGAAGACATGGTACAGAGAAGCAACATTGGGATGGTACAGCGTTTGGTGAATCAAATCGCTTAAGCAAGTGGGCGGGCTCGCCGACGATGGAACGCCCGAGGTGACGTCCAGGACCGACTTTCCAACGAAGCAAACAATTCAGCAAGTATTTGAAGTGCTGCACGTTGTGCCTACCTTTTTTAAGGCGACGTTACGGTTCCGAAGCCGCCCGCGCTTGCATTTTGCTAAATAATTGATTGATACACCATCGCGATGTCGAGAGATCTCCTCTATGATATCATAGTCCTGGATCTCTTATTAACTCCCTGGTTCGCTGTAGCCGCAAGTACCCACCTCCAGGTAGCTCTGTGGTTCATGTGAATTCATTAAGTGATACTATAAATGAGTTGGCGGTATTAGGGTGTTGCAAAGTGGAAGGACTGGTATCTAGATGACGACTGAAGAATCTGACTGAAGAATCGGAAATCATCAGTGCTCTCCGAGTCCAAACCAAGAAGATGTAACCAACAGTTCTGCCTGGTGATGATATATCGCATATACACCCCAAAAATTATTATTTCAAGCAAACTCCCAGACTGGCCCAACCAAGTACGTTAGCTGATGGACCCCGGGGTGACGTCGAATAAATAGGAGCTGAGGGCTTGGAGAAAGTGCAGATGGAAATTCCGAAATACTCAGGCCCGGTCGGATTTGAATTTGAATTTAATTCTAATTTAATCACGTGCACTGTGACGAACGCGCACGAGCAAGATCCCCGGGCCGGATTACCATTTCTTCAATCTTCTTTCACCCATCATGATATTGTAGCTGTGGAGTCTCATGATGCAAGTCTAGCATATTCCACCCCTTCCCCGATTCCCGGGGTAAAAGACATCCCACATATGTGGGAGCATCCAGAGGTATTCAAATACATACTTCTCGGGGTTGCGATGCCTGAATTAGTACCCCCTTCCAACCCCCCTCCAGCGGCTAACGTGTAAGGCATTCGACGATTTTTTTATTCCGGGGTGGGTCGCTAATGAGGGCTATGAACCAGAGTTGGCCCCGAGTTGATTAATTCCCAAGCGTCATGGCATCTCTTCCGCCGCCAACCAAGGACCAGGCGTACTGTGACGTCTCCGCACTTGAAGCAGGGCTCATTGAGCTACCCTTTGAAATGTTCATCACCGATGCACCCCCTGGGGTGATAGTTGCGCCTTCCCTTTCCTTCCTCCTCAAACATTCATCAAGCCAAAAACTCTTCATATTTGACCTCGGAATTCGCCGAGACTGGGAGAATTACCCCCCGCTACGGTCGAGTGGATCAAACAAGTATACAAAGTTCGTATCCCCCAAGATGTTGTGGAGTCCCTTGCGCAGGGTGGGACATCACCCGATGACGTTAGCACCATATGCTTATCCCACTGTCATTTCGACCACATCGGAGATACTAAGCCCTTCACCAAGGGCAGATTCGTGGTTGGGGCTGGGTCAAATCATTGTTTCAGTCATCCTACCCCCAAGATCCTGGGTCTCCCTTTTCATCAGATTTGCTTCCCCCCGAGCGCACTCAATACCTAGACCCAAGCGGGTGGCAGCCACTCGGGCCATTCCCCCGCGCATTCGATTTTCATGGGGATGGCAGTTTATATATAATTGATTCCCCGGGTCACCTTGCGGGGCACATTAATATTCTTGCCGCACCTCCGCCGATGGCGGATGGATTTATCTCGCGGGGACAGTGCGCATCACTGGAATTTGATTACAGGAAAATCAGATATTGCCGTCGGACATCCCGGCCATGTCGATGCATGTGCGCACGCCAATAAGGAGCAGGCAGAGGCACACATTCTTCGCATCCGCGAGTTGATGAAAATCCCAAGGATTCATGTCTTATTGGCTCATGACGAACCATGGTACTCCGCGAACAAGGGAGGATCGGCCTTCTGGCCCGGGCAAATTCCATCCCTATGAATAAGTAAATGATGGTGCAGGTCAACCGCATTCACACAGGAAGGACCTGAGGGGGAAGAAAATAGCTTTGGCGCTATGAGTGGATCATTGATAAAAAATGGGAGTCTATTACTGTCTATGTCCAAGATGATAAGTATGGGTGATTGTAATTAACAAGTTACATGTGCAACAAGGAACTTCGAATTCCATTAGGCACGTTTTTTGTTCAATTCCCTACGACCCCGCACACCCTCCCGCAACCGCTCCAAGACCGGCACAGTGGTTTCCCACGAGATACATGCGTCGGTAACGGATTGACCATACTTGAGGTTTTGGGGGCCAGCGGCTGGAATATCTTGACGACCTTCAACGAGGTTACTCTCAAGCATAACACCCATGATCATCGAGGAAGTATCTTCGGATTCAAGTTGTCTGGCCTAAATATTTTCCATAATTGAGTATTAAATATTAAATAGGACAGAAGAAAGCGTCTCACAATATCATCGGCAACGTTGACTTGCCGCTGGTGTTGTTTAGAGCTATTTCCATGACTGCAATCGACCTGGGGTAGTGTTAGGCGATGGGGTACAGGAGGGAGACCTAGACTCCGTACCATGACCTTGGCAGGTAGGCCTGCCTTGGCTGATTTGAACCCAGCATCACGAACAAACTCTGCTTCGTAGTTAGGTCCTTTGGCCCCACCCCGAAGGATGACGTGAACATCGGGATTTCCCTGTAAATATTGAGACTGATTGAAATCGGCAATTGTAAATAGAACAAACTTCGGTTTCAACGATACTACTCAGGCCCTCCTTGCCCACGCTTAGGAAAACATGGCCACTCTTGGCTGCACGGCAGGCATCAATAGCGATTCCTACACTCCCATCGGTGGAATTTTTGAACCCAGTCGGCATGGACAGGGCAGATGTTAATTCACGGTGTACTTGCGACTCGGTTGTCCGGGCACCAATGGCACCCCAGGATACCAAGTCAGCGGTGTACTGTGGGGTAATAGTATCCAAAAATTCGCAACCGGCGGGGAGGCCCATCTTGGCAATGTCTATGAGTAGAGTCCGCGCTATTCGCAGACCTTTATTTATTTGGAAGGTTCCGTTCATGTCAGGATCGTTGATAAGACCCTTCCACCCGACGGTTGTGCGAGGCTTCTCAAAGTAGACTCGCATAACTATCAGTAGGTCGTCTTTTGCCTCTTCCGCGTAAGCCTTGAGAAGCTCGGCGTATTCAAGAGCAGAGGCAACATTGTGGACCGAACAAGGCCTGTATAATATATGTATATTAGCCAAACTCCAAGATGTAAATTATGAGCACGGACCCAACGACTACCATCAACCGATCATCATCACCCTTGAGAATATTTTCAGCTGCCATACGGCCTTGGATGATAGTTTGAGCCGCGCCAAATGTTCTAAATGATGTAAATAATTTGGAGAGTGATTGGCAGGATGTTGACTCACAGAGGGAGATCCTCTTGAAGGATTTGAGGGGGGATTAAGGGTCTTGTCGACTTGACCCTGCTGTTTTCGAGACGAGAGAGAGCATCTTTGAAAGTCATGGCCATATCGCTGTGATTGGTGCCGTTGGTGGTAGTGGTAATATCCACTGAAGACGAGAGTTATATGGTTTTATACATGTTCGCGTACAGAACCATCCATCTTATTGGATGGCTTAACTTACTTTGATGGGATCGGGATGGGTGTTAGCACCTCTGGGAATGAGAACTTGTCGGTGATTTACCAAATCGGACGCTGTGTTCCAGTTGAACTGTCAGAATAATCTATCAAAGATACTCCTGAAGACGGCCTAAGGTGTGAGTATGTGACAAAGCCTGGGTCCGAGGGGGAAGGAGTACAAGGTGGGTATGCCACACATAATCTGATGCGGCTCGCCTCATCTTCCGACTGATTGATTGGCCGCTGTTTGCACCCATCCGTGTGTATGTATATGTGTACACAAACACATCCACGTGTGTTACCCTGATCACCGACAATTCTTTTTGCTGGCCCCAGTCCAACTCCCAAACCACTATCGACATGGATTTCTCAAATTTCAATTCCGCCGAACAGGCCCATATGACCAAAGTCATAGAGAAGCGACAAGTCAGAAGAATGCTTTTTTAGGAAAAACAAGCGCTTACCGGTCTCAATAGATGCAGGATTTCTTGAAAATGTATTCCAACCTGGTAGAGAAGTGTTTCACCTCCTGTTGCAACGACTTCACAAGCAAAGCACTCTCCTCCAAGGAGGTAATATCTATACCTTGCGCATATCCAGGCAGGCTGACTCGTATATTAGGAAACTTGTGTGATGAATTGCACAGAAAAATTCATAAAGCATTCGGAACGCGTGGGTGCACGCTTTGCGGAACAAAACGCTGGTTTGTTCCTTGTATCCCCATCTCCGCAGCACCTAGGCTCAACATTGACTTGGCAGAGGCCATGAATGCTCAAAACCAGTCATAAAGTGCCTACGGTTTACGTCACACGCGTAGCTCGGCAAGCAGCACCGTATAGGTACGTATCGACGTCGGCAAATTGGATAGAGGTTATGTCCAATCTCGTTGGATCTAAAAGCGAATGGACCAATGTGACGCGTCGACGACGACGAGCCCCACCTTATTTTGCGTATATCGACCATATTTGAACATAATTCCTCCGGATAAATGATTCTTGTGCGATCAAAGTCGGGCAAGCTCATTATTACTCTAATCAAGTATCAAAGAAGTCAAATTTTCGGGTTGCTAGACTCGGACTCAGCAAGGTGGACGGATACGCAAGATTATCCACGCCCCTTGACGCTCATATCTTCCGGAGATTGTATGGGGCCGTTGACCGTACCTGCTCTGAATGAGATTCTGTGTTGGAGAGATGAGACAACGTCAAGGTAAGTTCGGGTTATCAAGGTTTCCGGACATCCAAGCAAGCATCCGCCAGTTGACAAAGATACTTGTACACATATTACGGTTATTGTCTATGGACTTACCTAGGAGTGCTAATTTATCTCCTTGCTTTGCAAGGCCCAGATGCCATTGTAGAATCATCCATTCTCACTCATCCTCCTTCTCTGGACTTCCTTCTTTTATTTTATTCACAGCTGCCCTCTCATGAGCTATTGTTTAGCCACGATGGGCTGAAAGAAGAGTCGGATCTAGACAACCGTGTAAACGCCCATAAAATCGGGCCTAGTACGAAGAGCGGGGCTTGGTTTCCTCCTTGCTGTATTCTTCCCACTAGAAACCTAATACAATGTCTCACGAAACACTCAAGGGGAAAGAGGCACCCGTCGTTACACTAAAGGATCATAACGGGGCCTCATATGCTCTCCCGCCTGAAGGGGGGTTGCCTAGTGTGCTGTTTTTCTACCCCAAGTCAGGTTCGTGTCTTCCCTCCTGTCAAATCAAGCTCATTTTAACACCCGATAGGATCCTATGGTTGCACAAAGGAGGCTTGCCAGTTCCGTGATGCAATGTCAACTGGTAGGACCTATTTCCGTCGCGTATTTGGGGGATCCAAATGCAAGTTGTAGAAAATCCTGCTCTCGACTCATCAAAGATTCGGGTTGTGGGTATAAGCCCAGACCCTGTTGCGAAACAGAAAGCATTTGTCGAGAAACACAGTCTGAACGTAAGTCTTAAACTAGCTGAATGTTGGATCACGACCTGATATATATAGTATCCTGTCTTGAGTGATGAGAGCGGGGAGGCGTTCAAGGCATACAAGATCGGCAAGGGCATGTTTGGATTAACCAACGTCGCAAGAGTGACTTTCATTATTGATGAGAAAGGTGTTGTTCAGTAAGTGCCGTCTGCCTTGTCAGTGGATTGAATGCACTCGTGGCTTATACCTTGGGAAGGGATACCTTGGACGCGACTATGAATTATGGTGCTCATATTAAATTTGTGGAGAAATGGGTTAAGGGAAGAGAAACATCTACTACTGCCACTCCCGCTGTTCCCGCCTGAAATATGTCTACTAATACTCGTAATCACCATATGTAATTCATGTGATAAAATTTTAATCACAAGGCAATGATGATACCGACTAGCTGCACGTTCTTTTAATGGCGACAAAGTGAACCTGAAAGGCCACCAACGAAATTCCCTCCAATAAATCTCAATCTATTGCTTCAACCTTTCCCTAGAGGTAGATTTGAATTTTGAAGCGACCTGGTAAGTATTCGATATCCAGGACCAGACCAGGCTTGATCCGGCTGACACTTGGCCTTTCCAGCTGGCGATTACACAACACACTGTGCACATAGCAGACCCATCGCACCTAGAATGATTTCTACTTCATTAACAAAGCTACTAGGAATCAGTGTGTATGTTCACCCGCATACCCCTTTCTGAATCATTAACTGAAATATGTCTTATTTAGTCCCATCGTGCAAGGAGGCATGCAATGGCAAGTATTACTATCAAGAACCGTCTTGGCTCAGCTCGGGTTAATCGAGATTTAGGGTGGGAGTGCCCAAGCTTGCAGCTGCAGTTTCTGAAGCGGTGGATTAGGTTCTCTCGCATTCTGAGTCTTTGCCCGCTTCGAAACCTGACCACCTAATCACAAGGAATTTTGACTGCCCTTACCCAACCATCGCCTGAGGCCCTACGCACTGCCATTCGCGAAACCAAATCCTTGACGTCGAAGCCCATTGGAGTTAATATCACCCTGCTACCAACTATCAATCCACCTGACTATGCTGGTTACGCAAGGGTGGCTGTCGAAGAGGGCATTAGGATATTTGAAACAGCTGGAAATAATCGTGGGCCCCACAATATCCCATGCTTAGCAACCTCGCCCTGATATGTCACATAAGCTGGCCCGCTGATTCGGTACTTCAAGAGTGAAGGTTGTATTGTGCTTCACAAATGCACAACTATCAGGCATGCAAAGGTATGCGTTATTGCATCTGCCAGTGCCAGCAAATTTCATCATGCTTCTCAGAGCGCTGAGAAACACGGGGTTGATGTTTTAAGTATTGATGGCTTCGAATGTACGCTTAACCGGCCGCCGCTTTTTTTCTCCTCGTAGACGGTATGCCTGATTTGGGATCCCATAGGTGCGGGTCACCCAGGGGAAGAGGATATTGGGGGGCTCGTATTGGTCAGTCTCCTGCTTTCTTTTTATGTATTTATTGACATCCCATAGCTCGCCCGCGCGGCCAAGGAGCTGAAAATTCCCTACATTGCTTCCGGCGGTATTGCAGATGGCCGTGGGCTTGCAGCAGCGCTTGCGTTGGGGGCAGCAGTGGGTGTACTGATCATTTTGGTTTAATTTTGGATCTAACGTGATTGGCTGCACCGTGTAGGGAGTAAATATGGGTGAGCTATAATAATATAGAGAACCAAATCCCCATTGACTAAATCTGCCGAAGGTACTCGGTTCCTATGCACGGTGGAAAGGTATGTCAACGCAACGAAATCATTTCCACGCAGATTTCTCAAATAAATCGCTAGCCCCATACACCATAACATTAAGCAGAAGATCGTTGCCTCAACGGAACAGGACACCGTTCACATTTTCCGCACGCTGAACAACACGCACGCGTGTTTAAGAACAAGATCTCACTTGAGGTAGTAAAACTCGAGCGCCGCCCAGGCGGTGCCAAGTTCGAAGACCTGAGAGAGCTTGTATCTGGACAGCGGGGCAAAATGGTCTATGAGAACGGCGATTCAGATTATGGGATATGGTCCGCAGGAATAACCATTGGCTTAATTGACGATATACCGACTTGTGATGCGTTACTACGGAGGATGGTGGGTGAGGCGGAGCAAATTATTAATGATATGAGAAGTTTGGTGGAGGTCAAATCCAAGTTGTAGATGTACGTACGTATGTATGAGGATAATCCTTGATGTCTTTACTATTTGCTATCCCCTTCAGGTCCGACCACGGGAGGCCCCGCATGTACATAGGTGATGCGTGCTGCATATGCACGGTTTCATTTATCGTGACCGGAAATTAGGGATAGTATCCGTAGATGACTCAGAAAAATAATTAATAGGTTTTTGATGCCTGGTTACAGTTTCTCCATTCGGGTGAACGGCTTGACTCTTGATTAAGCTTTTGCAAGGTGTCAGAATGGGGTAGAACCTGGGTGACACGAAAAAATCGAAATAAGTACGGAGAAGATCAGCACAAAGATGACACACTTTCCCGGGGCGGGGGATCTACGAATCTCGACACTTATTTTGTATGGGGTTCATTTTGAGGCCAACTATATCCTGTGGCACGCATGGCTGTATAAATCGAAGTTATTATTAGAGGTGCTCTACACAACGGTATATCATTCGCGGAACTGGTCCAGGGGGCTAGGGGAACCGAGTGGCAATTCACTTACCGCTATAAAGTGAGAAAAACATAGTGGATAGCGCTATGACTTCATTACCTCGAGTAGTGGTGTCGCGTTGTTGTTTGTGTGAGTAGCCTTATTGCACCTATGAATCGCCGGTGAGCGACACATGCATGTGAACCCGCGGGCGTGGTAAGCTTGTCTTTCTCATGCCATTGGTTTCAGAGTATCAGAAAGATTATTATTTGGAGGTGATCGAAAAATGAGGTGAAGCGGCGGAACAAGCTAGACTATGAACTTGAAGCCGTCCGCATCTAAACTCCCATATGCACCAATTGCATCCATCTATGAAATCCTAGACCTTGTTTTCTCATGGCCCGAACCACGGCATGTAAGGCGCAGGCGCTTGGGCAACATCGGGGCCCGCATCTGTCGGTTTGAAGAGTCTTCTATAGACTCCTTTTGCCACCAGGGCACTGTCATCATCAGCAATCGCCCACAACGTGCCAATAACACTACAGAATCCGGCGGTCATCAGGCCTCCTGCAAGGTGCATAGACTCGTTAGCCAACGTCGCGTCACCCATGGCCGTTTCACACGCGGAAAGGAAGGCAAATTCTGGGTTCCGCGGGTGCAGCCCGAGGATTTCTCCCAGAGTAAGCTCCTTATCATAGAGCACCAGCCTGCTTTTTAATGGCTCATGCGCGTATTGCTCTCCGTGACAGGCGAAGTGTACCCATGAGGGATTGGTCAAGGAGGACGCAACAGCCGCGCGGGTGGCGTCTTTTCCGGAGAGCATTTTGATCTGTCGGGGCCGACGACGCTCTTAATGTGATCCACCTCGACCAACGCGTTCGGTATGTTCTCCCAATATTTGAGGTGATGGTCTGGCGAGAGCTCAGGAACAGCAACGATAGTAAGCATAGTTTTATTATCTTTCTGGTGCTGCAACTTTGCCGCGTTGTGCCTGGCAGTGGCCTTCAGGAGCACGTCAAGGGTGGGTGTATATGATTGCACATATACATTATGGTCCAAGGGTGCTGCTGCGTGAAGCGGAAGTTGCGTGAATAACCCGGTTGGGCACCACCACAAACGTCCACCATGGACTCCATTCTATGTGCGGGGTATTGAGTCGGTTTCGTTGTAGTAGATGAAATGGTGCTTACAGCGTGAAGAATCTGAAAGATAGGACTAACTAATGTATCCCATGACCATGCCATAATTCCTTGGAGCATGGCTTGGGCGGAGCCTTCGTCCTGATCCTGACCATGCCTGGGAGTTTGCCTTGACCTAATGTTACACATGCCCAGAGCAGCTTTAAGTTGTTGCACCTGGGATTCCAGATCCTCGTACGAAGCCTGTAATTGAATGTGTTGTATGGGTAATTGAGGAGCCAAGATAATAATCGCATCGGTTCGCCGTGCAGCGTTATTAAGGATGATCACTGGCCCATTTTGGGCGACCGCGCGGAGCGTATGATATCGCGGGGGGAGGAAGAAAGTTTCGAAACCCGGCAATAATCGAATTTCTTGAACAAATTTCTTGTACTCGAGGGCAAGGGTGTGTTTATTCTCCAAACTCGCATCAAGCGCACCGTGTTCCGAAGCCGCTTGGCGCATTCGGAATGAATGTTCGGTAAATTTCTGAGCTAGTTCTGGATGCTGGATTGCGAGCTCCGTCGACTCCTCTCGCTGCTGTAATAGTTGCTTATAGGTTATAGCCAGTCCTTGCTCGAGGAATTCCACCGCGAGCTCGGGTTTATGGAAATCAAGGGACGATGCAGCACTGGAAACTATCAGTGACGGAACATTGAGGCGGACCAATGCTTCGTGCCAAACCGTGATGGGGTTGACCATCCAAACCAAGTCAGGAAGAATAGCTGCGGCCATTCTACATGCTTCGAGGCATTCTGGCAGGCGGTGCTTCCGACACAGCTCAGTCCAGTGGACCGCTGAGGCCCATGAAACGTGGGGGATTGTTGGACGACGTGCCGTGTTCCGGAAGTAATGGAGTGCACAATTTAAATCATCGATGTCCATACTAACATCAAACGCATCTCCAAATAATTGTGCGACGCGCTGCTCATAAGCAGCATATCGTAGGTCTTCAGGAGATAAAGAGTCGATTGATGAGAGCCCGAATTGGATCGCAAGAGTGAGATCGTGTTTATCCCCTATGTATTCATACCGACTTTTGCGGCACCCGGAAATCCAGTAAGAAATCTCAGGCCGCTGAGGGTGATTTTCTGGCACGTCGTCGACGACGGATTGTAGGATATCAAGAGCCTCGTCAAGGTCTGCGGGTTGGCGCAGTTCATGGAAACATTGAAGGTGCGCTATGGCCAGATATTGTTTGCGCAGGGCAAGGCCAGGGTGGTTCTCTGGCGTAATTTCGACAGACCGCTGCGCATGCGAGATCGCGGACCTGATGAATGGCTCATGTTTTGAGCGTTCAAACAAGTCTGCAAATCCAACCGAGGCCGCGAGGTGAAAGTTTGGAAGAGCTGGGTAGTCTTCAGGTGTGGCGGCAATGGCAGTCAGTGAATGACGAACGGAAAATTGGAGGTCTTGCAAATTGCCGAGCCATTGAAACCTGTTCCCATACAACGAGGCAAGGTCACCGAAGAACAGGGCTATTTCGGGCCTTCCAGGGCGGCCACCAGCGATTGCGGCTTCCGCATACTTGATAGCGAGTTCGAGAGCGGCGAGGTTGCCATGGTTCATGGCGAGACGATGGTGTAATTTCGACAGATTCAGAAAAAGACCGGGCAACATGTCGTCACCTAGGGGCGTAACTGCAATGGCCGACTTGAGGTATTCAATCCCGGATGTCGCATCCTTCCTCTCTCCGAACCTCGTGAAACGGGCTGCATAGACTGAAGCCAACATCATGAGGCGGTCTGTATAATTTGGGTGTGATTGGGACAGGGAGGGGGCAGTCGATTCCATTAGATGGATGGCTGATTCCAAGTCATCAACATCATTAAGCCTCCGGAAGCGTTGCAAGTAGATGAGAGCCAAACTATACCGATACATAGCAGAATCTGGTGTATCAGGAGGTAAAATTTCAATAGCCGCATTCATGTATTTTAAAGCGGACTCAAGATCCTCGAGGTCGCCGAGACGCCGAAAGCGGTCATTGTATGTCATCGACAAGCCTTGCAGACTCCTTGGGTCATCGGGTTGCGCAGAAACTGAGGCATGCATGAACTTGAGGTTCGCTTCAAGGTCATCAAGACACCCAACATGCGAAAGCGGGTTTGGTAGAGCAACGCTGTTTGATAACGACATGGCCTCGGTCGTCCCCGCAGAATACCTCCAGCTCCTCGAGTAAGGCCTGGAATAATTCGGGGTTGTTGGCCGCTGCGAGCCGCAAAACTCGCCTCAGATTTTGTGGGCAGGGGATGCACATGAACCTTACACTAGATTCATTGTAAATTACCAACTTGCCGGCGTCACCCAAAGCAAGGTGAATAGGAGTGGTTAGGGGAGGCTTCCGTGTCTGGGGAGAGGTGGCAGCCAAGGCGAAAAGAAACGACCAGATAATGCCCATTTTGTTGTTGAACTCGTGTAAGCCAAGTCATTTATATACATGGAGCTGGGCGCTTCGCGAAGCTGTTCATTCTTCAACTATGTGATTTGAGGGTCTATTTGGTTTCCAAAAACTGTTAGATTTACCCTAAAATAGCCTGCCATTGGCGCCTGCCGCTATTTGAAGCGTTGTCTCAGCGGTGAATCGAATATGCCAAGGACTCGATATTCTATCGTTGACGAGGCCAATATCCAAAGGCGAATTGAGTCATCAAGACCTACACATGAACGTGTGTTTGAGGGCTGGAGGATGTTTTAACCATTGTGCAAATATTTATCACTTGCAATGTGCTGTAATATCTAATCAGCATATGCGCAAACACCAAGGTCAAGTATCCAGCACAGGACAACGTCACAGTTCATTCACTACCGTACTGCCTGATCCCACTCCACTCGCTCCACCAGCTCCCTCAGCGCGTTTATTACCCCCACATCCAATCCATAACACTTCACCAGCCTCAGTTCGCGTATAGGATACCCCACGTCCCGCCGTGTGCCGAGGAACTTGCGCAGGATGCCCAGGGCATCCTTTGTACGGAGCCGCAGGTCCACATGGCTGCAGGAGAGCGTCTGGAGTTGCAGAAGAAGCACCCCCGCGCCGGGTGTACCCTCAGCCAGCGCCTCAAATAGCGTATGTGCCTCACCCACGTAGCTAAGCGTGCGCACCACAGGGAGGTGCATGAGCAGTTCCGCCCATGTGTCCCGGCACACAAGATGTGCGTTGCCAGTATACAGCAGCTCCACGTAGCGTAGTGGCACGAGACCAAGCGCAACACCTATCAGCGTGTCAACCATACGACCTGCGGACAGCATCCACACACACTGGAGACGCATGAACAACGTGGGGTCCCGCGGGTCGGCGGTGAGCTCGAGCGGTGTGGTGCGGCGCGGCCCTACGGTGAGCCCGAAGGCGGTGTACGCGGGAAAGAGGCGCAGTTCGCACGGCCGGGGGAGGGGCCCGTCCGCGCGGGCTGTGTGCAGCGCGGCGAGGAAGCGCGCGAACTCGTCAGTGACGCAACCCCCTGATGAGGTGTGGCACTCAAAGTCGGTTCGTGCACCCGGGGGGAAGGAAAGACAGTCGAGCACGTGCGCGCAGTCTAGAAGGCCTGCGTACAGGGCGAGGTTGGTGAGGTACGGCAGAGCGAGACGCGGGACGTTGCTAGAGTACAAGGCAGTGGATATGGGGAGACACCTAACAAGCTTGAGCTCCTTCAGGCGAGGGAGCCGTGCAAGCACATTATGAGCTGTGTAAGGGTAGGGCGGGCCGCGGGCCAGGGGCAGGCGTCGATCGTCAGACACGTGAGGTTGAGGAGGAGCGGCGAGCGGAAGGTGGGGTGGCACCGAGTAAGAATGAGGTGCTGGAGGTTGGGCGCGGCACCCGCAAAGAGGTCGTCGGGGACAATAAAGGCAGCGGCGGCATACGCCCAGGGCGCCTCGAGGCTGAGCGTGGTCAACGCAGGTGCAGGGAGCTTCAGAGGAGCAATGAGCTCACGGAAGAATAAGTCGCTAGATTCTATGGCGTACAAGCTGCGGATACGGGGCACAATGCGGGTGACGAGGCTGAGGAACCTGGTGCGACGACCATGGTCATATGGACTGGGACCAATGCAGACATCCAAGTCTGCTGATTTTGATCGTCGGATGGTTCTTCCAACGTTGTAAAAATGGTTTCTGTGTTTAAGGTGATACTGCTCCAGAGGCTTGGGAAGGCAAGGGCTACCTGATGCCAGTGGCGACAGACGCGGGTAATGCGGTACATATCCACGAGATTGGAGGTGACGCAGAAAGAAAAGATGGCTGCAAGCAGCTCGGGGTGGATGTCATTGATTCTGCTCGACATGTTTCCTGCGCTCTATGATTCTGGCGACTGTATGGTGCTGGTGAGATAGGTCCGGCGACGCCCATGCTGGCCACTAGTGACCACGCCCCTGAACATGCATGGCACCTCGTTGTCTGGCGGTATTCACGCTGATCAGTTCCGAGTCAGGACATCAAATAAGAACCAGCTTCGTCCATACTTACCGGATTCCAGTCAACCCAGCCGTATATATGGCAGAACAACGCCACAAGAGCAAGTCGACCCCCCAATATGTACACTACTGCACGCCTCCGCCTCCGCCCATACACCACCGACGACCTCCCCTTCCTCCTCAGCCTTTACAATGATCCAGAGGTAGCCAAGTGGATCCAGGAAGACTTTCTTGCCCCGCGCGGACCGGCGTATATTGCAAAGATCCAAGACATCGCCGACCGCGCTCTTGCTTATTTCATTGTCGAGGAGCTCACATCGACCGCACATAGCCCTCCCACGCTGCTCGGGATGTCAGGCCTCGTACCCTTGAGTGACGCGAAGAACCGCAACGCGACGTTCTGCATCGCGCTGGCGCAGAAAAGCTGGGGATACGGATACGGGAAGGAGATTGCGCGGTTCATGGTGGATTATGCGATTGTGAGCCTTGGGATGCACCGCGTGTCGCTGACGGTGTTTGAGGGCAATGAGCGCGCCAAGAAGTGTTACACCGATGTGTAAGCCGCCCACTCTCATAATAACTCTCTAACCTCACTCGATGATCTTAGGGGGTTCGTCGAGGAAGGGCGGCACCGCAAGATCGTGTGGATCGATGGGGAGTGGAAGGATACATTTTTCATGGGCATTCTAGATAGCGAATGGCACCGGATTAGGCTAGGCATCAGCAGGAGTAGCGCGTTGAGAACAACTACCTGATATGATAATGACAATAGCTTTCAATGTAAGCTACACTGGGCGACTTCCCGTAAGGTTTATAGAAATCTGTAGCATCCCAAATGTTCATAAATGGCCATCAGCCGAGATGCCGATGCTCCATAACATCGTAAACTTCTTCGAGGTAGACTTGCGATAATTCCTTCTTAAGAGTCATCAACCCGTCTCTCGCTTTTTTAGGCAGAGCAAGGCCGTTACGGGTACCATCTAGGACCTAGTACGCATACCAAAGTTTCGGTGATGCTGGGATGCGAAAACAGCGAGCTTGATCCCGAGTTGACTGGGGATCTAATGATATCGAGACGTTCCCGCTCGAAGACATTCCCCAGGTGACGGTTGTGTGTCTAGTTATGACACCTTCCATCCTAGGGATGATTCGGGATGAGATGGTGGCACCCATCAAGAAACTACTTACATGGAGAGCCACAATTCATGTGCATAATGGGTGAATTTTTTTTTACTGATCTAATCTTATCTACATACCTCATAAACACATTCGGCGAGTAAATTTGCATCCATTCATACGCAGGATTAAGCTAATTATGCCTCCACAGAGTTCTTCACCTCCATGGCATCGCCAGCGCCCACAACTTTGCCCCCGTAGGCATTCGTCCTTCCGCTCAACTCAGCTTGCACTTGCAGTGCCCGAGGGGCGTCAAGCCTATCCATCATGACTTCGACGAGCTGAATTTTATCTGCCTTGGCGAATTCAGCATTATCAAGGAGGTCAGAAACCTCCTGTTTATTGGAAACTGTGTGGCAAGTAGACAGTTTCCCTTCAGCATCACCGAGGACCTCGAACAAACTAGTCCATTTCCAATTGGAAACGTCGTTGTACTTCCTGTGTGGGGTGGTGCCGTTAGGAAGAGTCAATATTGCTTGCTAAAAACAAACCGCTGTTTTCCGTGTATAAAGCGCTCGATAGTGTAGCCGCTGTTGTTAAGCACGAAGATTATAGGTTTAAGGCCATTGGTTAGCATGACCGAAAGCTCCTGCACAGTCAATTGGCTGGGGATATCTGTTAACAGGCATCTGAAGGTATAAATAAACAGCCAAAACGTACAGGCTCCCATCCCCCACAAACAGGATAGTCCTACCCAAACCCATCTCACGAGCAGCCAACGCGGCACCCAAAGTGCTCCCTAAGAGAGTAGGTGAGTGATTATAATTCCTGTCAAACCGACCAAAAACATACCAATGCTCCAGCCAATGCTGCCCCACAAAATTTGGCTAACCAAGACACTTTTCTCGGGAAGTGGAATATCAAGTATCCCAAAATTCGATGTTCCTAACCAAGATCGGTAACCAACACGAGGACAGTTGACAAGGATCATGCACACCTGTTTCAGTAACAATAACATCTTTTGATCTAAAGAATTTCCCTACGCGAGGCCAAAACCACGTATGCGAAATGATTTTGTGATCTTCTTCGGGTATCTGTGCTGTGAATAGAGGTACACCGAGTTTGCTTGCTTCGGTATGATGGTGCTGAAGTTTATCGGCGAGTTTGGGAAGAAGTTGTTTCATCCCAATGGCCGAAAAGTGAGCGTGCTGAACCTTCGTGTGGTCCGAATGCAACTATAGTATAATATTAGTAGATGAAAAGTAGCTTGGATACTGGACGAATCCAACCTCAATCGTTCGGCTTGTAGGAATATTATACGAAAAATTTCCGGTGTTGAAGTCACTCCTCAAGGAACCGACGGATAAAATCAGGCTGGCGGATTCGACTTTTTCCTTAATATCGGGGTTGCTTATCGACCCCACGTATATCTGTACAAATAATTAGCTCCAGGATTCCCGGACGAGAATTGAGACTCACCCCGCCATATCGTGGGTAGTTTTCATCAACAGAGGTTTTCCCCATAGGCGCGGCATAAACAGGGAATCCAGTTTTCTGAAGCAATTGCTCAAGTTCGAGCCGAACATCATGGCGAATGGCGCAAGCATCAACAAGAACCACAACATCACCATGTGCGTCATCGACAACTTTAACTATTGAGCTAAGAACGAATTCTTCCACCTGGGGATCGTTCACGGGTGGGTTGCGGGAAATGGGAATCTGGAGCCGACTGGAGGAGATCTCCTCAAAGACAAGGTCTGTTGGAAGGGTAAGGTACACAGGTCGCGCCTAGAGATTATTATGAAAGCACGTGGGGAACAAGCGGTTGAAGGAACGCACTAATGTGAGGCAATCTATTAACACACGGTCGATTTCGGCAGCCGCGGACTGTTTATCAGTCAAAATTGCTTGAGAAATCGTGAATTGTTGAGCGGCTTTCATATATGCGTCATATCTTGGATGTAATTAGCTAAAGGACTGGGAAGGGAGTGAGGCATGGCTTGCCTCCCGTCACCAAGTGTATGATGAAGCATTGGTTTAGTCTTTTGCTGTTTGGTGCTCGGTACACCAACGAGATGCAGTACGGGTACCATTTCAGAGAATGCTAATATAAGAGATAAGACAACGAGTGGTTTACTCTAGGAAAGGTGTTACCTCCGGCAATCCCATTCGTTGCGGATAGTTCCCCGACACCGAACCTACAAGCTGATTGAGATTTTATCAAGCAAGGCGAGAATGAAAGCATACGTGGTCAGGACAACACCAATGGAGTGTTCTTTGACCCGGGCAAAACCGTCGGCGGCGTAGGCAGCATTCAACTCATTGCTATGCAGCATCAACATCGTTTCCACGGACAGGAGCAACAACCTACCAATTCCCGACCCAGTTAATCCCGGGATGATCCTCGACCAAGTCCTATATATGGTGTAAAAACGGACAATACAAAAAGTAAAACGAACAAACCAAAAATCCGAGGTTGAAATCGCCCGGCACGCCAAACATGGACTATAGCGAACGGGCATTAGGGAAATAATGGGACGAGGGTCATAGGCCTTACCGTTGCCCCCAACTGCTCCAGCCGTGCAAGGAGGTAGTTGCCGACAGAAATATGCTCTGTTCCATGCTCTGCCTTCAGAGCCTGAACTTCGAGTTTTAGTTGGTTGACTTGGGACTGGAGGGCAGCTGCAGCCTGGCTAGTCATGACTTGCGGTGGATAAGAAACAGTTCAGAATGATGAACTGAAAAGTAAAGTCATTTATAACTCATTTATAACTCGAACCTAATCCATGGCCAGGTGCGCCCAGGCAGGGTAATGACAGTACCAATGACATCATTGCCCTCCTCCCATCAGTTCCCGTGGGTCGAAAGTTGATGAGCACACGCTCGAGACCCAGTCCATAAGATCATCTAGGGTACATTGACTGTGGAATGGTAGTACATGTATAGGATACATAATAGGAGGCCACAGCACCAGAACCCAGAGTTTACACCCAGACCGCCCCATACAAAATAAATGTAAATCCCTGTTCCATGGGTTGTCAGCATCCAGCGTCAAGTAGGATTCCAGACAAAGAAAAATCAGTTGGGGTTGAAATCGATTATAATCAGCATCCCGGTGATGTAAGGCACCACGGACGAGTCTTTGACTTCGCGAATGAATAATAGTCTCATCAAATCCACATGAAGTAGAGGCAAAGGATTGGTTAGTTTGGACTCACCTGTAACAAAACATCCAAGGAAAAAAAGAGGATGAGAGTTGCGTGGGCCTTTCTACGTCCAAGATTTGCCCACGATCACGAACGGGTGGTTCGCTTACTCCGGGACCACATGATGGACGCGTTCCGCCCCACGACTCGACAAGAGGCGACTCAGTGCCAAGGTCCAGACGACGGACGCCAACCTCACACTTCAGGCGACCTACCCTTCCAATAATATTCCGACAGCCCACTGTTTTCTACTCCGATCTGGATTTGTCCTGCCTGCAGCCCGCATCGCAGATATCTAGCGAGATCTAATCCAACTTGGACGCGTGGTTGGTTTCCTGGCGCCCGCTTAGTTAAAGCCTAACCTGAATACACCCTAAACTATGCCAACACATTCCAATATCCCTCCTCAGATAGCAAACTGGTGGCTTGGAGAAACTCTGGGCTCGGGCTTTTCTGGTAAATACTGCATCCAGATAATTCCCATCAACCCTGGAATTGACTAGGATAGGATCTATATTTCGTGCCCAACATCTCCACACAAAGCAAGTGGTTGCTCTCAAAGTCCAGGACGTCAATCACGAATGCCCCACAAACCGATACGAGCGGTACCTTTACCCTCTGCTGCAAGGGGGGAGAGGTATGCCCACACTTTGGGCATCCGGTGTACAGGGCGAATGGGATTATCTCGCAATAGACTTGCTGGGGCCAAGTTTGGATAATTTGTACAGAAAAATGGGGAAGGATACTATGGATCTTAGAAGTGTGTGTTCGATCGCCGTCCAAGTGGTCAGCACTATCCCCCTCATCCTATACCTAGGCTCATGTGTCATCACTCCTTTTACATTCGGGTGTATAGATTGAGAGGCTAGAGTTCATGCATAGCAGAGGCGTTCTACATCGTGATATACAACTGGGCAATTGTGTAATTGGTCTTCCCCCCAACGAGAAGACAATCTACATGATCGATTTTGGGTTTTCAAAAAGATACATCGACCCGTATACTCGCCGACATATTCCTGACAGCAGAGCGAAGCGTGACTTTATTGGGAATTATTGGTTCAGGTAAGTGTACCGTTGTATCAATCACCCAATGATCATCCTCGTGGACTCGCAGCTCCGTTGCCGTTCACTGCCGTGGAAAAGGTTGGTTCAGCCCATAGGTCCATACGCCATATATTAAAAGCCGAGTCAGTTCCATCCCGGCGCGATGATTTGGAGGCAGCTGCTCTCATGTTCATTCACCTACTCACACCCCGCGGCCTCACATGGACAAGAAACGGAGTCCCCAAAACAGAGGCAGCGCACGATCGACTGAAACGGGAAAAGCGTAATGCTACTCCCGAGGATCTTTGTAAAGGGATGCCAGAGGAATTCGAGGAATTCCTCAGATATTGTCGACGCCTTAAATTCCAGGACTGCCCGGATTACGCAAAATGGGCCGATGAATTCCGAGCCCTTGCCAGGGACGAGGGCTTTACGGGGGGTGATGCTTTTATCTGGCCCCCACCAGAACCACAGGTAGTACAATGTATCTCCGAAATCGATACCTCGTTCTAACTCTTGCATAGGCGGATGCATTGAAGGTTGGGCACACGCCCCGTCGCATTCGTGCCCCAACTACAGAGCCAGAGGCCCTCAAGGGTATCCTCAACGATCTTACAAATTTGAATCTTGGCGAAAAACAAATCCTGGGAGATCGAAAAACTGTCGATGACGCGGTTCGGAAAGCCAAAGATGGATTAAAGGGTCAACAAGATTCCCTGGGGACTACCAAATCTCAAGAAATAATTATGGTCAACAGCGAATCCGAATCGGAACAAACTATTCCTCCACCGTTCCTAAGCCCCAAGGCGCATAAACTCCTCAAATTGACTACAAAGGCGTCTGAAGCCACGGATAACGTCACACTCTCGGGGCTCGTAAGCGAGTTCGTGGAAGTCCTGCAAATGAACAGCTCCAGGACTTTGACGAAGGAGGCATTTCAATTCCTTGATGCCTTGTACAAACAGCTAGCTGACCCCTCGGTTTTTGTGGTACCAATGCGGTAAGTACATATGAGACTGCAAGACCAAAGGAGTGCGGGGATTGACTTGAGAAATTTAGTACATCTAAATCGCGCTCAAGTCAGGACACAGGAGCGAAGGAGCCTGCACATGTGAAATTGGGCGTGGTGGCCCGACTGCGGAGGGAAGTCCTTGTTGCATCAAACAACAAGATGCTGGCTACTATGGTGTCTGACTTTGGGAAGGTCACCAATAAAAGCAGCGGGCGCACAATCACTAAGGTGAGTACTTGACGACCCAGCTTATTAATTATTCGATATTCACTCGCCGGGTAGGATGGATTCGCATTCCTAGAGGGATTGAGCGAAAGATTGTTGGCTTTATAAAGGGGACATTGGTTGACCTATTATTATGACAGTCTCTGATGAGCCACGCTAGCCGCGGTATTCCACCACAGCGTGTACAATGAATTGGGACCGGGCATTCATACTCGGTGTCGTTGGCTTCCGAGAGTAGTGCGATAGCTTCGGGGTTAAAATAGATAGGGCCAGATAGGGCCGCCGACCCGCCTGGATTTATTGCGGATTGAAGCTGCACCAGTCTCCAGATAACTGAATGAGATGAATTTAATCCGTATTTTCCATGAAGGAGCTAGATTCTTGTTCTCAAAGCTCCCAGAGGGGTCCCGCTGGTCGAGAGTATTCGATTAAAATCACGGGCAATAGAAAAATAGGCTGGTGACTTTTTTTGGAGTTTTCCTATCCCGAGTGTGCGATTGGGTCCCCAGAGAATTGATCGGCGTTTGCCGATCACCCGGTTCCCCCATAAATGAGATTTTTGTCACCTGAAAACCTGTTGACCGTTCTCTCTTATACTCGGCACCACCACCTCCCTCCATAGACAGTCCCTCGACCTCTTTCTTTCATTTAGAAGTGCAGACTTGGGCTTTAATCCCTATTCGCCTACCATGTCGCCAAAACAAGATTCAGTGACCGTCGTTGAACAGGGCACCTTTGTTGTGCCAGACCTAACGATCAAGGACCTGTTGGGGGCTATTCCGTGAGCAGAGCATAGAGAACTAAAAATTACATATGGTAAACTTTTATATCTAGGTCCCACTGTTTCAAACGCTCGGCATTGAAATCCTCAGTATACATGTGAGCAATAGCCCAGCTACTTCCTACCAAATTATGCTCATTTTTTCTTGAAAAAAGTGTCTGGGATATGGCTGTCATTGCTGCTATTTACAAGACAGCTACTTATGCCGATACCTTCATCAACCCCGAATCAATCACCCTCCCCGCAGCCCTTTACCCTTTGGCTCGGCTTGCCCTTTGGTCGCTTTATGGGTTCTCAGCTGGTCTCTTCGCTACTGGCCTCTGGGTTATTGCCCATGAATGTGGTCACCAAGCTTTCTCAGAGTCCAAGTTCATCAACAACGCTGTTGGCTGGGTCCTTCATTCCGCGTACATTCTTTCGCATGTTACATTGTCAAATTTAGCTCATTCCTTCCTTTCAGACTCGGTGTCCCATATCACTCATGGCGTATCACTCACGCTAAACATCATGCATCTACCGGCCATATGACTCAGGACCAGGTCTTCGTTCCTCCCACCCGCTCCGAAATGGGTCTACGACCTTTTGACCCCAAGCGCGAAGACCTCCTAGGAGCAAGCGTAACTGAGGAAGTTAAGAAAGAACTTTGGGAAGCTCTTGGGGATTCTCCCATTGGTGCTACGCTTGGTGCTGCCAGCTACTTGGTAAGTTGTATTCTACATACGTTTCATCCATTCATATTCCCTGTCCGCAGCTTGGAGGATGGCCTGCGTATATTATGTTCAATGCATCTGGTCAACGTCGTTACCCTGCTGGTACCAGTCGTACGTATTCAAATTTTATGTGGTATAAGAATACCCTCCGACCATTTTGGTAGACTTTACGCCCACTTCTGTCATGTTCTCCCCACACCACTTCGGACAAGTCCTTCTTTCTGACCTCGGAATCTTCCTCTGGATTGCTGGTATTATAACATCGATCTACTACAAGGGCTTCACAAACGTCTTCGTTCTATACCTGGTTCCCTACCTATGGTATTTGTTTTCCACCTCACCATGTGATTAAAACTTATTTATATCTACTAGGGTCAACCATTGGCTCGTCCTAATCACATTCCTACAACACACTGATCCCCTCCTCCCCCACTACCGCGCCCCCGAGTTCACTTTCCCACGTGGTGCTCTAGCCACCTTGGATCGTAACCTTTTGGGCGACTGTGGCAAACTTATGGGTTGGTTAGGTGCCCATGCCACCAACGGCATTTCGGAGACCCATGTCCTTCACCACGTCTCAAGCAAAATCCCTCATTACCATGCGTCCGTATACTTAGTATTCTGCGCCAATCGTGCCTAACTTTAGGTCATTCAGATGGGAAGCAAGCGCGGCCCTCAAGAAAAGACTGGCTCAGTCAGGAATCCACCTGGACGGTGCCCCTGGTGGTTGGGCAGAGGTATATCGTGTATTCAAGGAGTGCAAGGTACGAGTATTCCATCCTGCTCCGATCACGCCGGTATTGATTTTGTTTAGTTCGTGGAAGACGAGGGCGATGTTGTCTTCTTCAAAAATGCCTTTGGGCTGGCCAAGTTGAAGCCCGTCTTCAATGACTCGCATGGTAGTGATTCTGGTGTTGAGGTTGACAAGTAAATTGCGCATTATTGGGATACTTAGAGGCTAGAGAGTTGAATCAGTCCTACTATGTAGGTTACCACCTACATAGTCGAGCGGTTTATGAAGTTAATGATATTGCTATGTTTTCTTGCCGCTTGCCTTTGTTTTCCAGCGGCACCGTTACATAACAATTTGAAACTATTTGAAAGAGTACGCGATGCCGTTGACCCTGGCCCAAAGCACTCGGAGCCCTGGCTTTGATCGCAACTGATATGGAACTCATAA
This sequence comes from Infundibulicybe gibba, assembly GCA_015501065.1. Lineage (NCBI taxonomy): Eukaryota > Fungi > Basidiomycota > Agaricomycetes > Agaricales > Omphalinaceae > Infundibulicybe > Infundibulicybe gibba. The sequence goes on along the minus strand of JADNYI010000004.1, from coordinate 915,664 downwards.
GAATGCATGAAACAAGTCCCCCGACGCGCCGCCCGTCTCATAGTTCTCAGACAAAGCAGGAGATAGAATGCCCAGTATGTTGCCATGTTGCTTTGCTTAAACAGGTCAACTTAATGATATGTACCCCCTAACAATCCATAATTGTGGAAACGCATTGGCAGTAATAATATTCATGGCCTCATCTAGATGCCGTTTAGATCACGATATGATCGAGAAAAAATATAAATTTCTCCGCCACGGCAACCATTCCAACCTACTTTCTTCCCATTCATTCTGACCGTGTCATTCCTTGCAGTCCATTCCTTTCCAAGGCCACGGACCTATAACTTTTATTCCTCCCCGGCCGCCTATAGACCCCCCTCTTTAGAATATGGCGTCTGAGAAATCTACAATGCCCGCGGCCTCCATGACGCAGGAGGACTTTGTCGTCCCAAACCTCACAATAAAGGACCTCCTCGGAGCTATTCCGTGAGATTTTTTTGAAAGCATTCATCCTCACTGGCTCATCATACCCACAGGCCACATTGCTTCGAGCGATCGGCGCTCAGATCCTCCTCATATATGTTTGCTGTTTTATACAAGAATTTAAATGTGAAGCTCATCCTAGTACTCGCGTAGCGTTTGGGACCTGGCCGTCATTGCTAGCCTCTACAAAGCAGCTGTTTATGCAGAGACTTTTGTCAATCCCGCAACTCTAAGCTTGCCACATGCATTATGCTACCCCTTCGCGCGGTTTGCCATCTGGTCGCTATATGGCTTTGGAGCTGGCTTATTTGGCACTGGACTCTGGATTATCGCCCATGAATGTGGACACCAGGCCTTTTCCGAGTCAAAGCGCATCAATAACGCGGTTGGATGGGTTCTTCATTCAGCGTATGCACAATGCCACAGTAAACCTATCTTATTCTGACAGCAATATTTATAGACTCAGCGTACCTTATCACTCATGGCGTATCAGTCATGCTAAGCACCATGCCTCGACCAGCCATATGACTCAGGATCAGGCATATGTTCCCCGCACTAGAACAGACCTTGGCCTTCAACCTCTGGATCCACGAAGAGAAGATCGCCTTGGTTCAAGGGTAACGGAGGAAGTCAAAAAAGAGCTCACCGAAGCCTTGGGGGATTCCCCGCTCATCACTATGTTAAATTCTCTAAAATATCTGGTAAGTCGATTGACGGAGCCACTGGTGGTGGCTAAATTTTGTCATCCGCTTAGGTCGTCGGCTGGCCTGCTTACCTCCTCTTCAATGCTTCGGGTCAACGGCGATACCCCGCGGGCACTAATCGTTAGTCAAATTACCTTACACAGGACGTTTGCTTATCTGAAATATTCCAGACATTAGCCCATCCGCGGCCATATTCGCCCCCCACCATTACGGCCAAATCCTAATTTCTGATATCGGCGTCCTTTTATGGTGGGTTGTCCTAGGCATCTGGATGAATCACAGCGGTCTCCTCGAAGTCTTTCGTACCTACCTCGTCCCGTATCTCTGGTAGGGTCCTGCTATATTATCAGTATCCCGTTGCTCACATTGCCTTAGGGTAAATCACTGGATTGTCCTCATCACATTCTTACAGCACACAGACCCTCTCTTACCCCACTACCGAACTCCTGAGTTCACGTTCCCCCGTGGTGCTCTGTCAACGCTGGACCGGAGCCTCCTCGGCGATTGTGGCAAGCTTATGGGATGGCTAGGAGCTCATGCCACTCATGGCATCTCCGAAACCCATGTCCTTCATCATGTCTCGAGCAAGATTCCTCACTACCATGCGTCAGTTTGCGTTCGGCTTCTATATTCAGTATCCTGACTTCTTATTGCGGCATATAGATGGGAAGCGAGCGCCGCACTCAAGAAGCGGCTTGCCCAGGCAGGAATTGTCCTTGAGGGCGCCCCTGGTGGCTGGGCCGAGCTCTACAGGGTATACAAGGAATGCAGGGTGAGAGCAAAGTGATCCTTTTTCGTTGACATTCTAAAATCTTTCGCATTATGTAGTTCGTTGAGGATGAAGGCGACATCGTTTTCTATAAAAACGCCCAGGGAGTCGCAAAGGCACGGCCAGTGTTGACCGATTCAACAAGTGACTCTGGGGTAGATATTTGAGGATAAATCAACGTAGTATACATTCAGCTATTGATGACGCTGGACAGTGCTATTACCTTATAACCTAAAATAATTAACGAGTAAATTTAAGCGTAATGAGATACTTACATATAGTAGTGCATCAACGGGACATGGATTGTTTAATCTCCTCTTTCCATGCCTCAGCGAATTCTTCGATGTCTTTCCCACTGCTTAGGCTGAGCGCTTCAAAAGGAACCATGTTGTGTTGGTTGACAGGAGAATTGGATATCGCAGCAGGGTGGGTGCGAGAGTCGATAACTTTAAACACAGATCCAGGACCACGGTTGGCCCCTAGCAGAATGTCGAGTTCTTCATACGTGAACAAAAGAGGGTCCGTCCGCGGAGAGTAAGGATTGAAGTCAAGGATATGAGCTCGCATAAGGTCGCGAGTTAGAAGGATATCGAATATGTCTATAAATAATATAGGTTTAATTAGAGGTGATACGACATGTGTCTGGGTAACTCACAATCATTCAGCTCCCATTTAGGCTTTATCTTTTCTTTCCAGTACTGTTCGACTGCGGACGTGATCTGTGCTTGGGTCAAACTGTCGTTCAAGAATTCATAATAATTGGGATCTCTTTGTGATATACCTGACAGGGACCGATTCAGAATAATGACAATGGCTGAGGACACAGGAGGCCACACCAAGCAGCTTGTTTTGCCGTACGAAGCACCTGAGTTCACGACTTCGGTCAATCGGGTACCATTTACGAAGCACAAGTTCGAGCTCGTATGGGGCATAGTCCCCAACACCACAGCCATCGAACACCAATTCTCGAGAGAGATCGTGCGCGATGAAATCGGAGGATTTCAGTAGAATGTATACTTCCGATGGCTCTGTGCATTTTAGAGGGGACGACTGGGGAAGTATCCAAGAAGCATCCTACCGCCGAGCATTAGCGCGCGCTGATAAGTTTGTCGTGGTATACCTTTGGTGAGGAGAAATTGAGCTTCGGAAATACAGCCCCGTATTCTTTGATACAATCCCGGATTTTCTGATCGAGTTCTGGGAACGCAAAATGGTTCTGGGTATCGTTGTCAGAGTCCTCCCCCTCATCGGACGGTGCACTCTCGGTTGGTCTATAGTATTATGGTTATAGGCGGTCCTCAAACATGAAAGGGCGGCGAGTTTTACAGATTTTCGGATCCTTCGGGCACAAATACACCATCTGAATTGAGATAATCGCAGAACTCCTGCGTTAGTGGACGAACGATCGTAGATTTGAGGCTCAAGGATGCAAAACGTGGGAACCAGGAAGAGAATTGGAACGAGAGGACATAACTTGTAGTCTGATCCGGAAATAGAGGCATCGTCCAGAATCCACAGGTTGTGTGACGATAAGCACTAACGAAACGGGTATGTATCCGGGTGTAGTTGAGCACGAGTATATAATAATATAATAACTGTGGGTTATAGATATTCTACAGAAGTAAAATGATCCAACTATCAGCAACAGACTTCTGCCAGCTTCAATGCTTTTGCTTGTGTTGGCCTGCCTGATACTCGGAATACCACCACTACAAAAGTTTGATTAGAGAACTTGGTTAGACCACCGGATAGAATACATACATCCACCATTCGCTTTATGCCATCTTCGATACCTACTTCAGGTTCGTAACCCAGCAGCCGCCTTGCTTTTTCGATGTTATGCCATCTGGTGGAGCAGGCGAAAGTAACTTTGAATTTTGTAAATGTTGGCTCTTTGCCCATCAACCAGGAAACCCATTCAGACCCGGTTGCAGCAACTAGGCCAATTGATTTAGGCAGGTGGATCATACCACGTTTTCTCCGGTGGTCTGGGAAGTGTTTGTCCAGTTCATGCCAGATTGAGCGAGCGAAATCCCAGAAGTAACATGGCTCTCCATTGGTGATAAAGAATACCTGACCAGCGACCTGAAGCGGTGACTTATCTGGGTGGTATAGTTTCGAGCGACTCAAAGAGAAGTCCGAAAGACCATCGAAGCGTGTTCGCACGACCGGCCGTAATGAAACTGATGGACTCGGATCGTTAAATGCTGCTTCCAATTGTTTGCCGTTGGGGGATATGTAACATAGGGCCCCAGGGGTCGTGCTTCGCATGTGGGGACGCGGTAGTATCCGGTGGTGAGGTTGATAGGGCTGAGCGAGTAATTCAACAAAGCTTGCTCTGCTGTTGATAGCTGGGGAACCTCGTCGAGTGAACTTGGGGTTTTTTCGAGTTCTGAAAGCAGGGGTGCGGGTGGCGGCGTGAGTAGTTTATCAGCGGCAAGAAGATGGGCACGGGCGACGTTTCCAACGTAGGTCCAATCAAAAATGTTGTTATTATCGCCAATTTGGATGTGGGTTTGGTGCCGCTCGTATACTTGGTATAGGTTGTTCATAATCAAACGATCACCTGGTCTAGCAGCAAATGTGAGTTGTGCAGCTAGCAGGGTAAGAACCGTGGAGATGTACCCAAAAATCCCAGCAGGTCGAAGAGCAACAGTGAGCAAGCCTCCTTTGCCGTTTGCAGCTAGCACGACCTCTTCCGCTTTCGCTTTTGTTTCGTTGTAGGAATCCATATGTTTTTCAGGGTAGGGTATACGTTCATCAATGTCGATATTTTCCCCACCGTTGAACACTACGCCGGCTGAGCTGGTGAACACGAGTTTGCGCACACCATTTTCAACTGCCGCGCAATGACGGCCTTTGTTCCTTCGACGTTGACTTTGTGGAATATTTCAGGATTGTTCAGCGTTGGAGGAGGTGACGCTGTATGAATGATACATGTGGTGCCACTCTGTAGGGAGCCTTTAATTTAGGGTTAGTTCTTAGAAATCGTTACGGACCTGTTTGAGAGCAGTGGTAACTTGGGCGGGTCACTGATGTCTCCGGAGTAGAATGGAACGTCGTGATACCGCTGGACAATGTCGAACACAGCGACGGTGTCACCGCGATCCAAGAGTTGCTGGACGATGTGTCGTCCAAGAAAACCACTTCCACCGATCACTAAATAGACATCCCTGGGTTGTGTTGGGGGCATGTTATGATTTGGAGAGGGAAGGTGGTTATGGTCGGGAGAGGTCTAATAAATCGAACGATGAGGTTTTTCCATTTCATATTCGAGTTACACGTCCCACGTGATGACCGCCATTGGCGCGCTTGCACCCTGGTGTGAATTTCTCCAAACCTCTCCCAAAATCCCAACAACCGTCCCAGTTCATTGAATGGAGCCACCGCATTCAAACAGGAAATATACCCATGAAGAGAAACAGCAGCTGCTGGCTAACTTGGACATCGAAGGTTAGTTTTGCTCGTGTCGGAAAGAGGGTCTATGTTGAACCATTAGTAGTCGCGCATAGGACTCGTCAGTTTGAATCATGGCTTAACGATCGCCTCGAGAACTTCAGTATGTATCAGGAGGGCCAAGTGTCTCGTATTCCAAAACAAATCCGATCAATGTCAATGCGTGAATTTGGCGGCAAATATCAAGCCAATGTCCAGATGGCGCTTCGGGGTTTTCAGAAAGAGAGGCTTATGGCAGCTGGGGGTGAAGCAGCACTGGGAGAAATTGATAAATCCACAAGGAAGCGGAAATGGATCGCTAGCCAGGAGTCTGAGGGAGAGGTGTCTGCTGATGGCAACCCATTGAAGGCGGCCAAGAATGGTAATCACATCTTGTTCTCGGATTACGCGTATTGATATCATGGTTTGTGTGTTTAGCACGTACTACGGTTGTTGCGTCCCCCAAAAAGAAGGCAGGATCATCAACTGGACCAGGCACGGCTCAGCGTGCGCACCTTCTCGCAGCGAATAAAACGCCCAATGTTGTATGTGCTAATCCCTCTCATTCCTATGACGCTTGACAAATGAGCGCAGTCGCGTTCTCTTAGTCGCATCCCTGCTTCACCAAGCCCGCAGAAGGGCCGGCCGCCTTTCAATGGCAGTACATCATCGTATATCTCTCGGCCGCTGGGCCGGCCGACATCACCACTCAAACATCCGTCGGTCAGGCCATCGGGCCTCCCTCAAACGCAACGGGTACCATCAAGTTCTACATTCAACCCGTTGTTACCCCCTAAGACCCCAGCATACCCCAGGCCACCTACTCAGGATGGAATGCCGCACACAAGATTACCAAGACGAGATGAAAGCATGCTCAGTGTTAATGGGTCTCCACTTGCAAATCCGTATGAACTTGGTATGGTGTGGTTCAGCGGGGTAGATGACGAAGGAGGGGACGATGACAACTCTGATGGGGCAAATATGTTTAATGGCGGAGGATCGCGAACGCTTAAGCGGACAAAAAGCAACATCAGGATTCGACGCGATCCCTCGGCAACATACCAATCCACGTCCAATCCCAAGGCAATCAATGGTTTTCACTCTAGAACCAACTCACAGGCCAGCCTTTATCCGCCTTCTTCCCAATCGTCATCTTCAACCGAGTCTCGCGAGAATTCACAGTTTGCGACCGCGCCATCCACCCCACCATCACGTTCACAGCTCCTACCTGAGAGTCGTATCAACTACCTTGATGCAACCCACCAACCGTTTCACTCCGTTCGTTCTCGGCCATGGTGGCTATCCCCACGAAGGATGGGCACCTCCTCGAATTTGACCCTCTACAGACATCGCCTGGAACTCTCGACGCATTAGAAGGCATTACAGACAGTGCGAAAAAGCAGGCAAGGCTAGAGATGAGTCGGCTTGTGCAAGCCGCGGTTGACAAGTGGAAGATAGGCTAAATTATCCCTGCCCTCATTCTTACCTCATCACAATTGACTTATCTTATTCATGGCTGCCTCACTTCACGGACTTCGCATTTTACATACATGACTTGTAGAAACAACCCTCTGCATGTGTAAATTTCTTGCCTGTAATGCTAGCCATCTTATTTAACTGATGGGTTCAAGATACGCCCCTCGACAGATGTTGGCATCACGATTGCGTATTTTTACCAGTAACTGAGGGTTCTTGTCGGTCATTCCAAGCCTACAAAGAGTTAGTCGAAATAAGCGGGGATAGTGGGTGTCTAACTTTGCGGTTTGCTGATATAATTCCAGCAATCGTGTGAGAGGGATTGCAGCTATGGCAAAACCATCCCCTCGAGACAGTGAAAAATGGCCAGTGGTAACATAACCTATCATAGACTCTTGAGAGGGTTTCAATGATGATAGCTGGAGTTTAGTCAGTACATGCTACGTTTTCCCCTAACCCTCCACAGGAAGATCCTACCTCTGTTTCTGCCCGGCTTTCCTCTGCTTCGGTATCCATACGATTTTTTTGTTTCCCAAAAAGTACTAGCCACCGTTTGGCTTCTTCCAGGCCGAGGAGGTAAATGTTGGCCAGATCATCCGGGGTGCCCCTTCTGCACATTGTGACACGCACGTTCACGACTGCTCCCTTCAATAAGTTATCTGCCTTGAGAATGGGTGGTAACGGGTCTTGTCTTCTCTTGAGCCGTAATCTGCTTATTTCATCGATCAGACCCGCTCCAGGATTAAGCATCGTGCGTATCTTGGAGAGCACAGCAAGAACCTCGGACCCCCGGAATAGCCAAGGTTGCAAAGGCTCCTGAGGCGGGGGAGTGGGACTCGTACGTTGTGTTGTAACAAAGGATAAATGTTCTCGTCGGAGGGGCCCAAAGGGATCCCCAGGATCGTATCCCAATCGGCGCGCCATGGGCTTCGCGTACCCATTTTTTCAAAGTTGGTCCGTTTTGCTGGCGGTTTCCTCTCCCATAGCCCCCGCTCTTCTGTAGCCCGTTTCTCGGAATACTCCTCGTATGCGCTAGTGAAAGGATAGTCGCGGGGAAAATATGGAACTCCAGCTTCGAAAGATTGGGTTTGCCTTTCACGTTGTCCACCAACGCGGGTGCCGGTAAATGTCAAGGAGCTGAAGAATGGCATCGACCATCCAGCTGGGATGATTAAGGTCCATCCGTGCATCCCCTGGCTCTCTGAATTTGAGCATGCGTTAGAGGCCATGGATTCAAGTGAACGCTGAATAAGAAGAACTGGTATTCTGTCGTCTTGACGGAGAGGGTCGAGTGGAGTTCCGGGGATAGGGTTCTTATTTGATTGATTAGCTCGCGCTGGGCAATTTTGAAGGAATCACGTACCTCAGATCTGCGTTTGTCCAGTGCTGTTTCGTGAATCTAGGTTTTAGCAGATGTGAGCGAAGATCCTTATCCCATATCTCGCTACGTGCAAGGGTTGAGGTGGGGAAATTCGGAGTTAGCTCATGTGGAGAGGGTCGGGATTTGGTATTTTTGGGCGGGAACCTTGGAAAATGGTTAGGACAAGTGTCGGTAGTAGATGGCATTTTACTTTAGGCGGGGATCATCAACCATAACCCTACAACCATGCCCCGAGGGATCGATGCAGTAGTTTGCAAATCCCCCAAAGAGGACCAAAACTGGGAGAGGAAATGAGCTGAATATAAAACGAGATATTCAATACTCACTTTTGTAAATTCTTCTCGTTTGTCTCCAACAATAGGATGGAGTGCGCCCCTAATAACCTGGCTTGCTTTTGGGCCCATTATCTCGAATGAATTCACCTGCCCACGAAGATCAATAATATCGATGTTCGGGGTAATGTCTTGTTCGGGGGTTTGTTTAACGGATTCAAGGACAAGCAATGCACTAGATTGGAGAATTGAAAATACTTGGTCATGAGCAGCGGGATGCACCCGAAGCCAAACTGCCCGGGTTTTCGTAGCTGATCGGGTGGTGGTCTTCGGGTCCAAGGCTTCCTGTTTTCCTTTACCCTTGTCTGTTTGGGTTGTGACTATTGCCTCTGGAACGGGGGCGGGTTGCCAGATAATGGTGACCGGCGAAACCAAGCCAAATGGATATACCCGAGGTTGGTATATGTGTGTTTCCAGAGTTCGGGAGCCGGCTAGGTATCTAGCATCGTCATCATATGGCATGGTATAACTACGACACAGCGTTTAACATACCGCACCGCACCTGGCCCTTGGCCCTGTGGATCACAGCAAGTTTCTAGCGTGGCAGATAGGTGCTTTTCGAGACCCCGAATTTCAATGAGAGAAAAGTATGAGGAATCGTGGAGGATCGAGCCATGCACAGCTGCTCGGTGAGATGGGCGAAAGGCCTTTTCGGTAGGCCTTACTGCCTGGTAGTTGTCATAGGCTACCAATTGTCTGTCAGTTGAATAACATACCAGTCGGAATCCCCATATATTTTCCATGATCATCCTTTTCGCGTGCCAAAGATGCGTTTCGAGCCATTGCTTATCACCTAAATTGATTCTCTGGTTCAGTGTAACAGCAAGATACGGTGTGTAGAGTACGAACATTGCCTCCTCAGGAAGGAGTCAGTGCGGTTGATCCGTCTACCCTTCCCCAATCTTGGAACTGAGTGGCTGGAAGGTTTCGTGCGTAATGGATCCATCTAAAGATATATCATCATATCCGGGGAGGTGAACAATTCTGGAACTCACTTCAGCCCGCGCTTTATCACGCAGACGAAGCGGAACGCGCCGAACGTCATGGCTGGCCGCTCGTCGGCGTAAATGCCTTGGAAGTGCTTGCCATGCTCTTTGAGTGGAGCTCGCGCTAAGGAGGGGTTGATTTGTGAAAACTAAAATATATCTAGCTATCGCCTACCTCGTAGCCTTCATTGCAGCTTGCATTGCATTGATTTCAAAGGCTCTCGACTAGGGTATCATTAATTTGGCATATGCTCCGGGTTGCGATCCAACTGCCTACTTCTGAGAATTTCTCGACATCAATTGCGTTGGGGAGGTGCCGAGTCTCTAAAGCTGGTTGTGTTGACCGCTACTGTTGGGCTAGCTATGCCGCTTACGAAGTTTGGAAGGCCCAACATCCAGATCTTTCGCTCCTGTTATTGGCTGAACTGCGATCGTGCGCACGACGTTCATCTTGAGCTTTTTCTTTTCACGCGCCGTGGGTCCGTCCGAGTCATTCAAGCCCTTGCGTTTAGGTGGCATGGTTCGTGCGCTTTTAAAGTGAGATATATTGGAGTCAATTTAGTCGATTAGGCTTGCGAGCAATTACTAAAAGCTTGAGAGTCGAGATTTCAAGTAGCACTTTATCGGGTCAACGCCGAATGGGGCGGGCTAATAGTAACTCAGGCCCTGCGGCTATTCAATCCCGTCACGGATCACGTGGGAACCACGTCCGGAAGCGGCCGTAGTCGGTCCGCCGATGCTTGAGTGTTAACATATTGATTCGCCATGGCCTCCTCCTTGCTCCGTTTTTCTGCTGAACGAGGTGTTTTACGGACTCGCACTTCGCGTTTTCTTAGCACCAGCCGAATTACCTTGAACGAGTCAACAAATCTTGGGGCTATACATGTACAAAAGAAACCCATTGGTGGATTTAGAGGAGGGTCAGTGGTCCCACTTACACATTTGAATATCTCCTGAACTCCCGGTGTAGCATTGTCGGATTCTTATTTGGATTTTCCCTTGCTTCCACCTTCGCTGCATATCACCTATTAGATGAGTATCAGGCAGCATCGGCAGCATTGCAGACCAGTGTACAGGAATTGCAGATTAGCACAGAAAAAGTCAATTTCTTGGGCTTTAACGCGTCTTTTGTCTGCTGACTTATTTATTAGGTTTCCGCGCATGTCAAGCGTATCGAGGCCGTGGAAAAGGACTTAAAAGCGCTGGCGGAGAAGTCAGCGTCAAAGGAGGATATTTCTAAAGTTAGAGCAGAGGCAAAGAAATTATACGATGGACTTCACGTTGGTGAGTGTTCAAGGCATCCCTGGCTCATAGTGCCACCATTCATCAACATGGACAGAATTTCTCGATCTGCGGTCCCACGTGTGGGGCATGCGTGAGTTTTAGTTTCCTAATTCGCGAGTGTTGCTGAGCATCGTGATTTAGAACAAGATATCCACGCGCTTTCCAAGAAGGAGGCTACTTCCATACGCATCTAGTTCTGAACACTCCCCAAGTTTGGTACAGCCATCCAAGCCAGATATTTATCTCCATTGCCCCATTGATGGTGTCGCTGAATTATTATTACCGAGGACTGCTGGTTTGAATCACATTCCATGAGAATAATGTAACTGGGGTCCGTTTCATTACCAAAGCCCGCGCCTCGCCGTACAGTGTTCTAAGTCCTGCCGAATCTTCTTCAAAATCTTCTTCAACCTGGTCAATTGGAACTCGTTCCTGAGGAATTCCCATACGCCTGGAATTTATATTTGGCGATTCCAATACCCAGACACAAACTAATATTTGATCACCTCGGACCTCTTGTCCATTGTTGAGGGGGAACACCAGGGAAACCGCTGGGTCTACACTAACATAATGAACCACAAGGTGCTCAAGGACAATGCCAAAGGTGATCTCGGGCCCCATTTGACTGGTGGATCAATCTCGGGTTCAAAAGAAACTGTAATGTTTGCCAGACATGCGAGCAGCAACCAAGACGATAAAACTTCACAACAGCAAAGCATCGGTCCCACGAAACCACCAAGGATATGGATCGGAGGTTGTTCAACTTTCATGCTTATGTTCGTCGTTACCATGGTTTTGTTATCTGCCCTTGTTCATAACACATGGCTGGATGGTGACTGATATTGCATCCGGTGAGTATAAAAATTACAGGTTGTCCAGTATGTTCATGTCAAGCTTGTAGCTCATTTTCCCTCGAAACCCAAGACTGGTTCTTGCTAGATTTTTTCACCTTCTCGTTGCATCCTTCACCAAAATCCATCACCCTTCCCAACGGTGACCCTTAGCGACAGTTCAATCGCTCCCGATCCAATTTTATTCCAATGGCATACATAACTGCAGTGTTTGTTTTCCTCTACCTCTCATCCTCATTCGCCCTTCCTATTCGACGTGAAGTCCCACAAGGTAACCTGAAATATTATTTCGTCCTCATTTTAGCTAACGGGTGTCCAGAACACTCTCACGAGCCCTTTTTAACTTCCGTCCGCGCCAGTCTCGCACTGAACAATCCAGACCAGATTTCTGATCCTGTCTTTGGATTGCTTGGTAATGCAGCTGCAGCGGGTGGCGCTGGAAAGATTACAGTCAGTGGTTCATACTCGGTGATGAGTGACGCTAATCATAATATATCTGTTTAGGATGCTACCTGCCTCCAACAAGCAACTGCCGATCAGGCTTTCACTAATGCGAAAGCAGCTGGTGATATCAAAGGCCAGGTAGATGCACTAATCTACCGAGCCTTGGAACGGAATTCTGGACAAGTGGGTTTGGTCACCGCGCCCTGTACAAGTATCAAGGCGGCCAATCCTGAGGTTGCTGCTATTCAGCAACATCAGGTGCGTACAACCCCCCTTTCTCAAGAAAAATTTAACATATTAGTAGGATCCTGCCTCTACCAATGCCGCGTCGGTTAATAAAGCCATCACGCTTGAACTTGCAAAACAGATTGCTGCTGTTGGTGGTGATCCACAGGATGCACTTAAAGCTGGAACCTTTGCACCTGGCAAACTGGATGATTCCACCGCTAAAGGGAATACCTGTGATGATGCGAACGACGCAAACGGCTGCATTTTCACGCAGAATCTCTTGGTACCCGATGCAACCGCAGACGAAATTAATGCTGCCGTGGGTGGGGTGTCTAAATCATCAAGCACAGGATCGCCAGTGAGGTACGCATGTCTCCCATCCTGATATAGTCGCGTCATGACTATTCCGGCAGCAGTACTAACTCCCAAGATGCTCCCACCAACTCTGGTAGGTGGAAATATCCTGCCGTGGGTACCTGCAGCTAAGGAGTATCATTCAGCGGCAACTGTCACAGCGACTGCTGCTACAGCTGCGGCGACATCAGCTGAAGCAGTAGCGACACCCTCAGCAGTATCCTCGTATGCCGCCCCTATTCTATGGAAGTGGTGATGCTGACTCAAGATATAGTACGGGTAACCTGCAAGCATTCACTGGCGCTCGTAAGAGTCTATTGGTCATGGCTTTACATACGATCTAACTAAATATTATAGTTGGAGGTGCAGCTGCCCCAGCCGTAACAGTTGGTGGTCGTGGTTTTCAAGTCAGCGGCTCGGATTCGTTTCTGAACCAATCAGCAGCCATTGGGCGTTCCTGCGATATCCAGCATAACCAATGCGCTAATATCGCAAACTCGGGAAAATCTTCTGGACTTTCGGTGGCGCAATGCGACCAACAGAACACGCAGTGCCGCGCTGCTGCACAATAATGGTATCTCTTTGGATCATTGACAGTCAGGGTTATTCAAATTGTTTGCTACTCGAACACATGCACTCCACGTAGATGATTCGAGTCTTGTCGCCGTACCAGTTGTATCCATAACCTCTCTCTATATCCGTAACCCAATCATGGACAAATGATATAGAACTCAATTTATGGCAATGGATATTTCTGAGTGACGATCTACGCGGAACACCTGTGGCTCTCGAGCCCTTGTACCAGTTTAAGACCGTCTAGAGCCGCACACAGTTCTCGCTCAAGACGTGCGCACATGCAACCGCCCAGGCCCAAACACAATGCGCGGGCCCAACATCCGGTTGGGGCAAGGGGGCAAGGCACGATCTTCCCCGTGCATTGGCTCTGACTTTGTCAACCCTTTAATGGCTTTATCTTTTCACGCGATATCTCAAAGTCTCCACGTCGATTATAGTGGCTATCCCACTCTCCCAGAATAGTGTTTTGGCCGACAGCTGCATGTGCTCAAACTGTAAACGACGAGACTTCTGCATTCTTTTCCGATATATAATGCCAGTTCGACTAACCTCCAGTTGTCCGCCAACGCATCGACTCCCATAGTCATACATACCCTTGAGCAGTGGTCAAGCTTGTCATGATCTGGTTATACTCCCTTGTCGTTGCGACAACCTATATCACCGCAGCAGCGTCCACAACAATTGCTGATATCCAAGGGTCCGCTTTTCTCAGCCCCCTTGTCGGTCAGACTGTTCAGAATGTAATTGGGGTGGTAACCGCAAAGGTGCTGCGTTTTATGTTGTTTGTCAACGGTATTCTAACTCTCGAAGGCTTCAAACGGATTCTATATCTCTGGTGATCGCGTTAAAGATCCCCGGGTCTCGAACGGCCTCTTTGTTTTCTCCACCCCATCGTTGAGCTTGGTTTCAGTGGGTGATAAAATCTCTCTTGGGGGAAAAGTTGCCGAATTCCGCTCCGCCACCTCCCCCGATAATCTGTTCACGACAGAGTTGGATTCGCCCACTAATATCACTATTATTTCATCAAATAATACACTCACGCCCCTCGTGCTTGGGAAAGATAGAAGTCCGCCTACAGAACAACTTTCTGCCTTGGACACTGGCCACGATGGATTCCTATCTGTTCCCAACAATAGGAGTCGCGTTAGTATCGTAAATGCTACTCTTCAACCGAACAAGTTTGGCATGGATTTCTGGGAAAGTCTTGAAGGCCAATTAGTCACAATTCCTAAACCCATTGCAACCGATTTCCAAAATAGCTTTGGTGAATTCTGGGTATACGGTGACTGGAAAATCACTGGTAAGAATAGCCGCGGGGGGATATCTATCACATTTGGTGAGATATTATTTATTCGACAAACCTATAAATACTGACTTCGCGTTATAGGCCCGGGTGGGGTTCCCGACGGCAATCCAGAAACTGTAATTATTGGTTCGCCCTTGGACAAAACCAAAAATCCCAAGGTTGCGGTCGGTGTTGGTCTATCAGATATCACTGGGGTGGTCGCGTATCAGTGTGTCAAATTCCCATCTTCAGCATTCCTGGTCTGAATGGCGCGTAGGTTCGGGTTCTTTTATGTTATTCCCCTTACAGCTCCGACCATAATCACCACCCCGACCGCAATATCCCGCCTACAAAAATTCAACCAAAGGCGAAGGATGCTTGCTCCCTAACGTTTGGCGATTATAATGTATCTGTTTAATCCCTCTTAAATAGTCCCAAGTTAACGGTTTTGTTACAAGGTCGAAAACATGACCCCAAAGTCCACCCACATCCCCACTGTCGCCTCGCAAATCTCCACGAGCTTGCTGGCTCCCGACCTCATGTTCATTCAAGAAATACAAGATAATTCTGGAGCTACTGATGATGGAACTGTCATTGCCAATTTGACTCTGTCGACTCTTGTTGCTGCAATAGCTAAAGTAAACAATGTAACATACGACTTCATCGACATTGCGCCTGTTGACGGGCAGGACGGTGGCGAGCCTGGTGGTAACATCAGGCAAGCTTATCTGTGAGTACTATTATTCCTGGCACCTATTTTTGGGTACCAATTTCGACAGTTATCGGCCTGAGAAGCTGAGTTTGGTGCCTGGATCTCCCGCTGGTGGCTCCCTCGATAGTGTCGAAGTTGTTCCAGCGGCAAAAAAGGGGAAGCCAACATTGAAGTACGCCGAAAGCCTTATTTAACTCATGTTCTCACCTCTACTTCGATAGCTTCAACCCAGGACGTATTGACCCCACTAATGCAGCATGGAATGCGTCTAGAAAGCCCTTGGTTGCAGCTTGGCGTACTGCTAAAGGAGATGAGCTTTTCACCATTAATCTTCACCTTACATCAAAGGGAGGAAGTAGCACGACCCAGGGCGACGCTCGCCCGCCGGTAAATTTACCAGTGGCCCAGCGCACCAGCCAGGTCGAAGCCGTCTCGGTGAGAATTTTATCTAATGAGATAGTGTCGAATTTACATTGATTCGCTTCCCCTAAAGACATTCGTGAAATCGATTTTAGCACAAGACTCCAAAGCTAACATTATTGTTGCTGGGGATTTCAACGAATTCGTTCAGACGCGTTCGGTGGCCGCATCGTTAGAGGCCATTCTTACTGATATCGACGAGGCCGCGAATATTCGTGACGTTGAACGCTACACCTACGTTTTCGACCAAAGCTCACAACAACTCGACCATGTCTTTATTTCGAACGCTATCAAGCATCGTAAATTGGAGTTCGAGCACATTCACGTCAACAATTGGTCACCAACGCTTGCTGCCCGTGTCAGTGATCATGATCCTTCCGTTGGACAAATTCATGTTTGCTAGTTGTTTCGCATCTTGGTCTACGTACTTGCACGTGGTTTGAGGCATGTAATATTTACCATCGATTCAAATTTGAGAACCCCTGTCGCGTGTATGTATGTATGTACATTATTTGAAGATCATTTACGGTTGAACTGAATATCCCCAATCAAATATCTGGTATAAACTTCGCGGTTGTCTTCATGTCACCACGCCTATTGATGTATGTATCAGCCCTCATAGGAGTTTAATGACAAATCGAAGGGCCACCAACAGTCGTTTATCAACAGGTTCTCCGTTGTGTTTGTGCCAAAATGGTTCTGCACCTGGACCAGCACGGACTACGGAATTTGGGTGGTCGGTGAATTGAATCGTTGGCATCGAGAGCGCATTATCGTTCAATAAAATACTCCTGCCAGGTCTGGATGGAGTCTTGATGCCATGAGCAACACCGCGACCTTGAAATTTTTCTCGGGAATTGAGCCTGGCAAATTTTTAGAAGATGCCTCCGAGAAGAGGGTTTCACAAACTGGGACAGAAAGCTGTTTACGAATACTGAAATGGTTGAGTTGGAACGGTTGGTTAACTGATGGATTAGAATGTACGTTTTGTGGCCATGAACTGGAACGGCATCCATAAGACTCTAGAAGGCATCGCCGCAAACTGTTTCAAAAATCAGTTACAGTTCATCGTACACAATCTGCTCTTACGACAACACAAAAGCCGAGTTGAACCAGGGTGGTAAGCACCCCATGGTCAAAAGCATAACTTAGGAATATGTCAAACAAATTCGTGATTCTTGGACAGTCATGATTAGTAGATATTTGAAGTATTATGAAATAAAACTAACGGCTTAGCCCTCGACCTGCGCCGTAGGTAGAACAGAGACACAGGCGTACCCAAAGCCGCCAGGGAAACGAGAGCTTGGGCTGCCGTCATAATTACCTGAGATTAAAATACTTAGCTATACCGCAGTCAGAATTTACGCTGCTATCGAGCCCCTCACTCGCATATAGGTGTCTGAGAAATGGGATAAGGAATTCTTCATGAATCTGCAGCTGTTAGGTGAGCGAATGAAGTGGAAATATAGACAGACATTTGAGTGGTGATGACTTATTTGCTGTGGTCAATTCAATCGTAATGTGTATGCACCGAACCAACGCTCACAAAAACTTGAAACTGAGGGGATATGTTACCGTTCACCACTACATATATACCTATTTCATTTCTGAACACGTACAGAATGATCCAAGGGACACGATCCCTGCATTGTCATTAGGATGTAGGAGACCTGGGCGGCCGATAAGCGGGCTTACGATAAAACCAGCTAATAATCCGTAGTTATTAGCTAGGAATAAAAAGATTACGTTAGTTCCCATGAAAGTGTCGATACTTTTTCTTTT
Source organism: Infundibulicybe gibba (assembly GCA_015501065.1). Classification (NCBI taxonomy): domain Eukaryota; kingdom Fungi; phylum Basidiomycota; class Agaricomycetes; order Agaricales; family Omphalinaceae; genus Infundibulicybe; species Infundibulicybe gibba. The sequence continues at coordinate 898,180 of JADNYI010000004.1, read as the reverse complement.
AAACCAACCTCTTCGCATTTGAAGTGGTAGTGTCTGTCGGATTTCAGCAGATATATCATGACACGGATGTGCGGAGGCCCAACACTTGAATGATTAAAATCGCCAAGGCCTGGGATTCGGGAGTTGAGGTGTGGGATCATCGAGAAAGAAGTGTCCACCTTACAGATAAGCCAAACTGAGCCTAGATTGCTTGTTGTATTTTTGTAAGCGTCATATGAAGATTTTCAAACGCACACAAAATGTCCTGTGCCAGTGAATTGTCAACTAGTGAGGGAGAAAAAAAGCAGGGCTTGGGGCACATACGATGAAACGTCAACAATCCCAGCGGGAGTCCATGGATATTGCAAAATCAAATAAACATAGAGGCTTCTGAATTATTGGACGTCATAAAATTTCAGATATGTGGGCTGACTTACGCATGGGTCACTAAAAAACCAACATTAATATGCTGACGATATTGGCAACTCCAGGAATCGACCTACAAGGGCGAGACTGCAGTATCAAGACAGCTGCCAGTTTGGTAATGATAATTCAGTGCGATCCCTAAAATCTAGGACTTACCAGACGGCTGCAACCTAAGTACCGTTAATGCAAGGAGAAAAATACGAACAGGCGCCAAACTTACCGTCCATTTGGTTTCCCAGTCATCTTTTGGATATTGGAGTAGTAGATGTAGGTTTCTACACCGGACGGACATTATTAAACCTCGGGAGCGCCACAAAAATATCTGTAACCAACGAAAAAAAGTAAAACCGTATGCAACCATAGCTATCACATAGCCTATCGCGGCCATATGGTAAGCTCATATTAGAGGGCTTGAGTTCTTGGGATAATCATACCGTTGAGAAATACCCCAACGTTTTTTCAAGTTGATGGGTGGTGGGATCAAGCGAAGACATTGTTTGGAGGGTACATCGGTGATAGGATCCTTTATATATATCAGGCTTAGTACTATAAGCAATCCAATTGACATTGGTGTTGTGCTAACGAGACCGCTATTAGTAGGAATGGAAGTTTGGATTCTGATGCAACGCCGTTACATAACAACTCGACCGTTTGACAGACAGCAGGGTAAAATTGAATTCACCCATAGCCATTTGTGCTGACCGGCGTCATCGCGACATGCTATTTCTTCTTCTTCAATTGGGATCATTCATTGCTATCAGCATCATAATCTATCTACACCACCTATCCTCCAGGCTTTCCAACCCCCATCCGGATGCTCAGCCATGCCTTCCATTCACGGAGCAACAACTGTCGGACGTCTCATATGAAGGTATCGATATGCTCAAGGCGATTCCCCCCAAAGCAACCCATAGTGGTTATGCCATCATTGGAGGCTCAGGGTTTCTTGGAACGTAAGCCCTCCCTGTGGCTATTCCTGGTTCAGCTCGCCTCACATCGAAACCCATAGATATATCATTCGTCTACTCTTATGAGAGGGGAAACTAATATTAGGGTCTTGGATCTTGAACCTCCGCCGCCGGAATTTGACTCTAATCCGGCATTGTCTTTTATCAAAACGGATATTACGGCGTTACCATCGGTCCGTTACGCACTTACCAGACCATTCGAGACCACAGGAAATCCTCCGAATGTCATATACCACACAGCAGCGTTAATTCGTTTCTGGGATCGTCTCTCCTACTGTTGGAATACATCATATAACGTGAATGTCCGCGGTACACAAAACATACTCACTGTCGCGAAAGAACTTCCCGGTGTGTCTCTCATCTACACATCCACCGCTGATGTGGCTGTTCCGCGTCCAAAATTCTTCGATTGGGGTGGGACCGCGATCAGTTCCCCCACCACACTGTTACAATAAGCGACGCTGATCAACCTCTGGCTCCTCCACACGCCTCTCAAAGCTGCTATACTCGCTCCAAGGTTCTGCAGAAGAACTTGTTGTACAAGCAAATGGCCAAGGCTCCTTGATCACAGGCTCCATTCGTCCTGGTTTGTGCGTTCAACGTCTCCATGATACCCTCATCCTCTTATCCCCCTTGAACCGAAGCACCATCATTGGGCCAAATGACCGCCTGATCACGAGTACATTGACGATGCCCCGAGTTCCAACGTGGGACAAGGTATGGAGTGCGACTAACATTTGCGTATGGGATGCTGCGGCTGCCCATCTCCTCCTTGAAGATGCCTGTGCGGGAACCAGAAGAAGTATGTGGCCAGACCTTCCTGGTTTCTGGAAATGGCCCGGCCTGGAGGATTAAGGAGACTAGGGAAGCAGTAAAGGTTCGTGCACATCATCGATTTAACTGTCCGGTGCCAAGCGAGGTATCACTGACGCGTGATCAGTATTATGCTGACCATCCTGTGTATCTTGATGATATTCCACCATTGTTAATTTTCATCCTAGCCCACGTCATAGAACTACTCCTCGCCCTGCGGTATTACACCCTGCTTCCCTTTACCGACTCGCTGCTCAAACCTAGTCTTAACCCCAAATGGCTGGGTCAAGCCGTGTATCTTCAACCCTCCACCTTGGAATATATGAGTGATATCGTCATCGACCACTCCAGGGCGAGAAAACTATTGGGGTGCGTGCGCTGGGTCCAATTCTATTGGTGTATTCATTCGCGGACAGGTACCAACCTCAATGGGAGACAGCGCAGTGCGTTCGTTATGCTGTGGACGAAGTTCAGTTGGGAAGAACAAATCGGAAGCATGGTCTACAGCTAAAATCTGAGCTGTGAATAGTTAGAGCAGTCATTCATCAATGATATGTATCCCGGTGTCATCGTTCACCCATTCATTGGTTAATAGCTAGTAGCCAATTACGTCATCAGTACTATAACGTGAGCGCGAACCACAATCTATGCCACATGCGGGGGAAACTGGTGTATATCTACCACATTCGTTGAACCTTAACCACCTCTGCCCCAGGTGCTTGGATTCTCGCAATCGTGAGGATAGACTTTCAGGCTAGTGCTCAAACCATGGATATTGAGCCCGACTATGTGGAATCCGATTCTGTCACTTTTGAATGGACGCTTAGGGGACTTAAACATCTTTTCGAATCAACCAAGGGAGAGGCTAAATCCAAGGTCACAAAGTCTGTACGCTTTGGGCGAGGCCGCTGGCAGGTGAGTTGAGCTCGATAAGATGGGCGTTGCTTGAACTGGACCCCTACGTAGATCCTATTCTACGCTAATGCGGTACATCCAAGGAAGGTAGCACTGATGCGGTTAGCTTGTATCTCTCGTGTGAGGTGTGCACGCTTCCATATCATTGATTTTTACTATGACCTGGACCTCGGCAATTGCAGCCGACCCCTGAGGAGAAAGAGGACGCGCTATCTGACTCTGGTCGTTGGGTCCGAGATGGCAAGTATAAATTTAGTTTTGAAATTAGAAGGTATATGATTTTTGTTTTGACCTGGTGTTTCTGATCTGGTCCCTCAAGTCTTAGTAAAGCCGCTCTGTGCAATCCGAAGGAGGCACATAACCATTCATTCTCACACAAGGTGAGATAGGAATAATTGTTTCTTCTTACTAATGTTTAATGTTATCCACAATATATAAGACAGCGAATTGGGGGTGGTAGGCAAATTTTTGTCAGATAGCCCGCTACAGAACCTTACACCTATCACAACCCCATAGGGCTCAATTCGCTCGAAGGGATAGCGTATATTTCCAATCTGGTTCTGTAAAAGCGCAAGATGCATTTGTGATCACCTGTACTATCACCGCTTCTCCAGCTCCACCACCCCCTTTACCATCAAGCCCTCGGCACGCCGTACCTAAGGAACTTTTAAACACGTTTGGCTCGCTCTTGGACGACCCAATATATTCCGATGTTGAGTTTGTGATCCCAAAACACGCCCAGGGCTTGAAACACGCCAGAAGGATATTTGCCTCGCGCAAAATTTTGAAGCGGGCTGAGTATTTTGAGTCGAGTAAGCAAATCATGGTTTATAGTCTGAGGAGCAATCGGAAATTTTGAACCCATACTATCACCCAGTGTTCAACTCAAATTTTGCTGAAGGGTCCTCTGATGGCTTAACACTCACACCCAAGCTCCGTACTCGCCCTCCTAGTGTTGTTGGGTCGGAGCCGGAATCAATTATGGATCGATTTGAGGATTCCGATGACGACGACGACGACGCGGATGAAGTGATCGAGGGTGATAAAATGATGGATGATTCCTGCGACTCGTCGCAATCCTCCCCAATTTTGGGCTCCTGCGAATCCGCCTCCCTGGTAGATCCTGTCACAGATGAGAAGATAGCGCAGTTCAAGATTCTCGGCAATCTTTAGTGATTTCAAATTTACCCAGCCCATCAAACATTCAAGCGTTCTCTCTTCCTCCTCGAGGGCCACCCGCTAACAAGTATCTTACTGTCGTGGTCAAAGATGTTGCATACAACACTTATTTGCAACACTATACTATGTCAGCCCTACCCACTGATCAGCGTCATATTTCTCATGCCATTACCAGCTATATACTAACAGCATTGTATTTGCACCCCTTTCGTCCTCCTACACAGCTCTTCGCAGGCGATCTCCAAATAATGCTGCAATTAGTTTACCCACTTCCAATGAGCCGCAAGGCCATACCAACCCCCGGCTGCGGTGGCCCAATCCAAGATACTACGAGGACGAGACAAGAATGGATTAAAGAATGGCAACGTACCACCCGGGCGACCGGCACCCTGCTCTGCGAAAGCTGCATATCGACTTGCAGATAGTGAGTCCACCTGACGTTTAAAGTTCAGACGGCTTAGTTTATTAATTTGCAGGGCTCGATCTGGGGGATCTGAAAGAACGGGCGTCGCAGGTAGGCCACTAGTGTTTGTACCTGAACATGGCTCATCCACAAATCAATACATAGCATATCTTCAAATCACTTACCGTGGACAACATAGCCTATGAAGTTTTCTCTCCATTCGCTGCCACATTTGATGAGATACGGAAGGTACGATGAACACTGATTCGGTGTTACCCCTGCTGAAGGAATCCAGGTCCAAGTTAATTTCTTTTTGACTCACTGGGAGGATATCCGCAACTCAGAATCAATGCGTGATGTTTGGCGGCAGATCCGAAATGGGAGACATTCTGGATTCGAAGAGGGTGAGTTGTTTATCCTTTAAGAGCCAGCATGCCTCAGCTGTTCTTTAGTTTGGCCCGTTATCGCTCAGAGTCTTGAATTTAAACCTACAAATCACACCAGTGAATAGAGTGCACTTGTGACTACAATAATATGCTATTTATTCCCTGCTGACCAAATTGTTAATCCTTCATTGCGACTTGGTGAAGATTTTGCGAACCCCATTTACTTTGCGGAGCGCGCGATGGATCAGCATAAATGTATTTTCTATTTACATCTTAGTAGCATGCTCAGAACAATTCAACGGAATCATAGACAAAATTGGGGCTCAAGAAGACATCACCGGAACTGCCGCTGATCACATTGATAGCGATTGTATTAGAGCCAGCAATCAAGGTTCCTGTACCCAAGAGTTCAAGCTCAAGCTCTAGCTATTGTGGTGCATGACTCACCAGACGGGATAGCAAAGTCATCTTTAGGTGACCGTAAGTAAGGATCAATGAATGTCAAGAAGCTAGAAATACGTACATATTTGATTCAAGCCACGCCAAGTGCCGCGCGTAACGCTAGATGAACGGGTTGACATTCTTGAAATTTAAGCTGCTGGCTTGGCTTACCCTCGTGAATCAACGGTAGGAGGTGCTGAAAAATGAATAAGTATTAAAATATTTCGTGGTTTAATGGAAAGCTCACCTGCTGGTGCTGCCGACGTGAAGGAATTGACTGTGATTTGAGGACGCCCTCCTGCAAAGGCTTCCGTGGTACGTATCCGCAGGGTGCGGGCTCCTAAACCTTGCATGAGAAAAATGGCAACGGGAAGTATGATGCCTTACCGATCTGCGATGACGACGCAGTCCATTTTATGGTGGTGGGGTTATTGACCTGCCAATATGAATCGTAAATGGGCTGGGGGATCATAGGTCCTGGCACTCACCGCCTTGAATTGTGCCATAGGGAAAGAAGAAGCAGAGCTGGAGCCGACGGTGAAAGTAATTGGGCCCCAGTTGCTCATCCTCGTGTCAGACCTATGAAATAGGTTAGCGTCAACTAAAGCAAGGCAGAGAAAAAAGTTACGGGTGTATGGTCTGTATTTTGTCAGCATTGAGGAACCTATGGAATCGTATATAAACTAAGGCTTGTGTATATCAATAGCACAAACCCTGCTGGGGTTCCATCGACAGTACCTGAATGAAGGAATTAGGCTTTGCCTTCCACACAAGAGACAACGCGGCTCACCAATGGACCAAATAACACTTGGTTTACTGAGGGAGGTCGTCAAAGTCAAACTAGAAGTCTTCCCTGCGCTGACAGTTACACTGCCAGTTCCTGCCTCCAATTCACCCTGGAATAGAGTAGCAGTATACGTCCCTGGTTTCATGGAGGTTCGTGTAAAGCTACCGCTGTTGGAAAGCCCAGGTGTCAGGTCTTTCGAGCTAGAATTAGGGGGATAACAGACCCAGAACCAGCGACCCAATATTGCGCTGCCGAGTTCTGAGTATGGATGTCAGCGAGGTGGGTGGTGTATGAAAAAAAAAACTAGCCTTAAATCCAATAGTGACGGCAGCGCCAGAGAGTGTCCCAGAGTAGGATCCAGAGACCGTACCTCTCCCAGAAGCACCAACATAACCTTGCAGGCCAAGGCTGTCCATGAAACTTGTATCCAGGGAAGCCGACGGTGCGGATCCTGTAGTTACTGCCATAGCATACCTAATTCCACCATTGGTGAGGTGAACTTGGACTTGAAAACAACGAAATTAACGTACGGCCCAAAGAAACCGGTGCGATATGTCTCGGTTTGTTCGTGCCCTGAGTTCATGTACCAGTATAGTTCCTGTTGTGCGCTTCCCTGGTTATTGATATCTTGAATGGTATTGGGTTAGTTAAACATGGTATTGTAAACGAAAAATCTAAACTGACCGCGGAAGAATGGCCCCCCGGATGAGGTTTCGTATCCGACCCCAGGGATTATCATAAACACTCCAACGCCTGACCCAGTGACGCCGTGGACCTGATCTTGAATAAAACGGACCTGTTTTGTATAAGAAACCTATCTTGTGGATCACATGGCCCTTACGCTGGAATAAAATTTGGACCTCGTCTGCCCGTTGAGAAGGAAGACATCTGATCCTTCAATCGCAGTTCCCCCGTTAACTTCAGCAGCAGGAATACCATTCGGTAGGGCGGATTTGGAAAGGCGGGCGATAAAGCGTAGCTCGCCAACAGTAGGCTCCGCCGAAGCGAAGGTTCCAATGTAGAGAGTATTGGTACCGGATCGAACAATATAATAATGAGTCTGTCAATTTTGTGATGAGCACCAATATCCTGTCGTCTAAGCAGAAACTACAAACAATAGTGCTGGTTTTGATCGTCACAACAGCTATATTGTTAGCAACTGAGGAAGTAACCGTTGCCGACCCTGTAGTGCTATTAGATACAAATCCAAGGCAAAGAGAATGACTCAAACCTAGTCCAGAACTTAGTTGTGTGAACTTGGATGAATCCTGGAGCTGTTTCCCATTAAAATTCAGGGATGTGATGTCCCCGTTGGCAGTATTAACTGAAAAATAATCAGCAGGAGGGCGGATAATCGGGTCAAGAATAATGACTTGTTGTTACGAGCCCAGCACCAGAGTCAACAAGCAAATTTGAACCGGACTTGGTGACCCCAAAGGCCGCGAAAACAGAGGGAAGGCATGCAATCAAACCAAGGAGTAGATACTTCATTGTAACTGGGGCGCAATGTAGTTTATGACGACGTCTTTAAGTAGTTAAATTTCAACCGGAATATCTTCGTGAAAAAATCGTTCTTTTGCTCGTGTTGGCCATGGGTGCCAGCAAGAATCACGATCGGCTGTGGGGTGAACGTAGGTTGTGGAATCAGTTACACAGTCCGCCGGGCCGCTGGTAAGACTTTAATTGCCTGAAAGAGAAAAAACTGATGGACATTTGGCGAACAAAAGTGACATTCGTCGCGACTGACCATCCCGTGGTCGCGTCCCAGTAGCCGGGCCGGCCTTCGGCATCTGATGCTGTGGGATATACCAGTCTAAGGATGGGAGAAGAAATGTATGTTGAAGGAAGCGCTGCCACATAAATGCTCATGGCAGTGGGGAAATGGATCAAATCTGTATCAGTTGGACAAAACAACCTGATGTGTCCATGCTCAAACCTTAAACATTCTAAAATATTTGATGTTAACGGACCGAGCTATACATAATGCAAAAGCTCCGGGTCGATAGACCTACAACGAGCTGTAAAGCTAGTATAGAACCTCTTATTCCACACTGGTTAGGCTACCGCGAGAAGTGGTTTCCGCTCCAGTAACACTAGTCGCCCCGTCATGGCTGTCGTCCTCGCTATCTTCGCTCTGAAACTGGCGAGCACGTTCAAGTTGGCGATAGGAAGTTTGTTCAAGTGCTGGCTTTGTTGAAGTATGGGTACCTTCGTGGATGGTGGTTCAGCGGTGCTGAAGGCTCACGACTTTGATGCTGAATCACCATTTTCCAAGGAGTTGTGGAAGGTCGACACTGCGTTCGATCGAGGGCCACCGAAATTGTTATTGGAGCGTCCCAAATCCTGATTCTGATATCCCCCCTCATGAATAGCTGACATATTCCGGTAACTGGGCTCTTGTGCGGGTGAATTGTGGCTTAGATTCGAGCCTTGATTCATCTGTTCAACACCCTGCCGGCGCCAGCCAGCTGCTTGCTGTGGATAGGGCTGCAAGGGCTGAGGATGTGTATCGGCCGGAACGAAAAGTTCCTCTTCCTGGTATTCATCAAGATTCTCCTGTAGTTCAGGCGGTGTTGCGCCAGGAACGCGGTTCGTGGGCTGGGCAGGAATTCTGTGGAGGAGGCCAAATCTGTATAACTGGGTAAATGGCAGTGTTGCTTTCCATAAATAATATCGCACCCAAAGACACATCCCAAAAGTCCCTCACCTCCCCAATGTCGATTAGGAATAAGCACAACCTCTCTGAGGGCACTAATGTGGCATTAGAGTGGACTGTAAAGCGAATCAAGAAAGCTTACTCAAAGTCGTGTGAGTAAACATAAACCCTCAGGGGTTTGTCGACATGCTGGTCATGAGGGAAAGTTGTGTTAGTTTCCTCCGTGGATATCTATCTTGCACTTACCGCCTCTACCAAATCGTAGAAATCGTTCTCGGCGCTCAGAACGCCTCCAGACCAGCCTGGAAGACGGTTTAGCGAGAAAAAAATCGAGAAATATCAACGACATTACCCAAGATCCAATCGCCCATCGGAACAAGGCCTGCACTCTCCGCGGGACTTCCTTCCATCACGTCGAGTACATGCCAGACATTATCTGTTGCAAATTCAGGCTCACACATTCGCATGCTCAGACCCAGGAGCGATGGTTGCGCCATGTGATTGGTATCCGCGGCACTCGCATGTGTTTGGGACCAACCTCGAGAGGGTATGATGGGTACGACTACACAGCATGAAGTAGTTGCCAATAATAAATGTCTGACAACTCACCTCTTACTTCCCTGTTCTTACTACTCCAACCAATAGATTCAATGTCCTTCCTTCATGCCTCTCAACAATCTGCTCGAGTTCAGACGCGTCGATATTATGTTCGGAGGCCAAGGTCTCTCCATCAAACCCCACCACAAAATCAAAGAAGGGTTCGATATTAGTCTGGGATGCCGGCGAGGAAGGTGTAACCCGTAGAATATGTAACGCTCGCGAAGGGGGATGACTTTGTGAAGTCGACTGGCCAGCTCCCATCACTGCCGATATGTCGTTCAGTTGACGCAGCGAGACGATTCGCTTGAATGATATTTGACTACAGCTTTCGTATGATACGTTCACATACAGCGCATGACAACTCCTGTGACACATCACGCCGAAGTTCACCAAATTTTTCCGAACACTTTCATCATATACAGCTGCTGCCCGAAACGCGAGGCCCAAGGCTCCGCACCCGAGCATCGACACCTCTAGATAATAGACTGGGTCGCGGAATGCGGTTAGCCATTTTGCACTCTGGGAATTATGTTTGTTGATTCGCGTTCATGCAGCTGACTTATGTTCTATTGCCGCCGTTTGCTCTCCCAAGTCCGGATTCTGAAGCCCACACCCAAACTCATTGTTTCGCGAGGGAAATTCCTAGATGCACGCTCTACAATTCCACGGGTCCTCCCCTCCACTAATCCGTCAAAGCCATCCACTTCTACTGGGGATTTGCTTCCACAATACACGGCTTCGCCAGCCAGTCCTCCAGCCACTTGGGAATGCGATGCGACGACCCAAATGGAGACGACAAAGCTCACTATGGAGCAGTATGAAACCCGCCGTGCACAAAATCGGGATTCAGTCATTGGCTTACCAGACAACTTGTATCTTCCCCTTTTGAGAGAAGGGTTCAAGAATGGGTCGGCCAACTTTGTGGATCAGGTCCTCCAGGATGCCTTGCAACTGTCTAGCATAGTCCGAACTCGGCTTGTTTGCGCCACCTTGTCAATGGCGGATCTCACAATACTGCCACCAGAGACGATATCAGAGTTATTAGGCTATCTCTCTCAAGATCCTAATGCATTTAATTCCCTCACCACCTCGGTCGTGGAGAGGCTGACTCGACTTGCTGTTGATGGATCACAAGCCTCCACTCACACACCATTGCTTCACTCAATACACCCCTTGCTTTTACATCACCTTCAATGTCATCACGTACCTCGTGGAGCATATTCGCTCAGCTACCACCCCCACCAATTATTTTTACGTCGTTCGAGTATTTGCAAATACTGCTGAGACATCCAGCCTCTCAGCCAGCCTTCGATATATTTCAGGCCCTTATTGCATCTGGCCATATTCCTCCAGAAGCTACTCACCAACTAGACGGCTCCTCCGATGGGTTTCAAATAATTATGTCTTCCGCCCTGGTCAGGGCTGCCCTTCACTGGAATTGGAGGCCACTTGCTGCCAAGCTACTTGTCACGCTACTACAAACCAATCACCCTCCTGATACCATCCTGCCCGAATTGGCTGTTGATGTAATTTATGCGTGTCTCGAGGTACCGACGCCTATCGACATTCGCATCTGTCGCCAATTAGTGTGCGCGATCCACCCAATGACGCCGGTGCCTGACGGCGTTGTTCGCCAGTTTTACCATCATGCTTCACAATGTAACCAGGGAGAGGAAGCCGAAATACTATACGCATTCAGCAGGGCGCCAAATACTATGAACTCCCACATGTACCCTCCACCCCATGGCACCGCATTAGTTTGGCTCATGGAGCACCTCGCAACGAAGAGTAGAAGAACTCACTTGTCGCGCACTCTCGCGGCTGAGGTTGCTGAAAACCACCTGCCTATTCCTCTGCACTCCCGTGCCCGATTTTTATCGCTAACTGCCGCTCGTGGCTATGGGACGCTGGCTCGAGTGTTATGGGAGCGATATTCAACCGGAAAGGATAAAATTACAGTGGTTGGCAATTCTGCACTGATGATACGCATGGTTAGTCTATTTAATCATCTCGCGCAAAAAATGGCTCCCCGTAAGCGTGATCGCACGGGGAACGCTGGTCCTCGTCAACACGACTCAGAGGACTTTGTGGATTTCACCAACCACATATTGTCCGAATACCGACACTGCCACCAACCACTAAGCAATGCACACCATCGGGTTCTGACATCTCTGGCGCGCGCTTATTTTATTCTCGGCGAATCTGCGGAGGGCTTCAATACTTTCAAGATTCTCATGGAACGTAAAGAAATCCCCGATATATATGACGTCAACGTCGCATTGACCGCCATGGCCGAACACCATCCTCGTTCAGCAGCCCGGATGATCCAACGGATGATTGAGAAAGGTTTACGGCCTGATGCCGTCACATTTGGAACCGTCATGCACCACGCCCTCCTCCATAACGACATGGACTTGGTCGCCGATATGATCGCTCGAGCACGTGAATTAAAGGATGTCCGCATGAATCTCAAGTCTGTTGCTGCGCTGGTCCGGGCAAGTGTGGCACCAAATGACGATAACTTCCGGGCCAACCAACGAGCAAAGCTGGAGGGTGCCATGAGCATCGTCAAATCCCTAATGAAGCCGCATTCCATTTCATCACCGCAAACTGGGAAATACCTTGTATTTGCGTCTCTACGTGCTGATGAGCCCGTTATGGCTTACCGGTTCTGGAAATTAATGGTGAAAGATAGCACGGAGTGGAACGATAGGGAGCAACAGTTCCAACGCCGACTCATTGCCCAGATGATCAGGAAACACCATAAACGATGCCGGTTGGACAACAACCAGACTCTCGCCATGTTATCCCAATTGAACCGCGCCCCAGGGATAAAGTAATATGCAGCGTCACCGTATAATGCCAAGGGCTACAGCATCCGAGTTGGTTCGACTTCCACGTCCACGTCAAACCCAGCGTTTCCCTTTCCTGCGCGCCCCTTGAGGATGTCACCTTGTGGTGAGCTGGTCCAACGACTGTTGGCCCTTGAGTTTTGGTTGTCTATAATTAGAGACGCACTCGTTGTGTTCACGTGGCACTGGGCACGGTTGTATGGGAAGGGATCCGCGGAAGACATTATTACTTCCATTCGGACTTGTCAAAAAATGCCGCAGGTCTTACGGTGCTATTCAGATGTATCATTGATGTGATCAAAAACAAAGTGAGAAGGTCGAAAGAGGCAAATGCTGTCGTGCTGGCCAACCCCCTGGGTCCGGGGATAAACCGAGTCGGGTTGTTGTGTGAAAGGCTTGTTCCCGTGATAGTTCTGCATGTTGGGCATCCATGCGCCAGCCCCGTCTCTTGTCGAGTTTCCTAACAGTAGCTGTCCTGATTCAGTTGGATATAAATCATATTAGAAGAAGAATTTTGAGTTCATAGCGCCCGAAGTGTAAACATTGCCCACGGGACAACAAACACATAAATCTCTTCAAAACCGCAAACCCGGCGACGAAACGACAGTCTAGCTACCCCGCACTCCGCTGCGGTATCTAATAACTGTCCTCCACACGATCATGCCTGCAGCTCGTCCAAAGAAAGAGAGCAATTCAGCCACGCCTCCTTCCGACGATAATCATCCCAAGGAACCACACTCCGAAAACAGCAAAAGTAAACGAAAGTATGTTCAATTTGGCCGACCTTTCTCCGTGTTACCAGTACCTTTCACGGCGCCTTGCCCCTCTTCACCCCGCACTCCCCCATATTTCCCTCCCTCGTACCCCCCATTCTTCTCTTCTAATTTCAATTGCAATCTATATGTTGTCCCGTTTCCGTTCTTCAGCTCTGATCGAAAACTAATATAATATATTTTTATTGTTATTTAGGAGACAGTCTCAAAGTAAGATTAAAATCTTGTGTATCTTATCGGCGACGACCCTAACATGCTTGCTCTCCAGGCTGCGACGCTTGCAGAGCACGCAAGGTCAGATGTGCTAGGGAGAATCCAGACGATCCGAAACAATCATGCAAGCATTGCATCACTCTCGGGATACCTTGTACATACGACTATCAACCTAAAAAACGAGGGCCGCCTAATCTGTTAGATTTTGGCTTTGACAACTATGCTCAAAATTTGACATTCGTTTACTAAAGGTATCTTCGTCGCTTGCAGGAAGCGGCAGCGGCAGCCCATCCCGATGGCCACGGGATTTGGAGGTTTCTACATCTCCTATATCAACCGGTGCGAGCCCTCCTCAAAGCGTCTTGTCTCCTTCTATCGGCAGAAAGAGTCCGCCATCGTTTCTGGAGCCATCACTCAATCCGTTACCCGCGATAGCAAACGTTCCCATTCCTCCATCACGGTATCCCATTGCCGCGGACACTTACCACCCTCACTACTCTCCAAATTCCCTCCCGTCTCCTTCTTTTAATGCCAAACGCTCTTCTGATCAGGTCTCTAACGGTAATGGTACCCTTCCTTCTCACACGTCACCGAAAAGCGAAGACCTACAATCGTACCCTTCTTCATCAGAATCCTTTAGCACATATCCTCTGTACAATTGGTCGTACAAACAGCACCAGATACTCCCAGTGCACCCGCCTACCGCCATTCCACCGCTATCATTCTACTACCGACCACATCGGCTTGAGGAGATCGCCCCGCGAGATACCATCTCGCTGATAATTGCGCTTTTCTTTGACTTTGTGTATCCTTTGACACCCTGCGTCCACAAACCATCATTTATGGCTGATCTGCACTCCCGACGCGAGGAACGAGACCCGCTATTCTTTGCTCTTGTCATGTCGACCGCCGCATCTACTCTGGTCCAGGTCCCACGCTCTTATCTTCCAATGGAGCGTCCAGTGGTCAGAAAGCTCGCTCAGGTTGGAAATATTTTATCCCACTCTTCAATTTATTGAGGATGATTCATACCAGACATGCCATGAAGCAAGTCGTCACATCTCTATAGCATCATACGACCCCCCAACATCAATGCATGTCGTGATTCGCTACTTGTAGGTTAACCTCTTGGGCTATTCATTACCCTTCGCTAATTTAGCTAGTGATTGTATATATCATTTCTGTGAGGGACATGATGCTACCCAGCACGCTGCCTTCGGTGAAGCTGCTCATCTCGCCGTTACTTTGCGAATGCACGAAGAAGCATCTTACGATGGCCTTGATCCGATTGAATGCGAGGTTCGGAGAAGAACTTTTTGGTTGCTCTTTGGTGGTAAGCCCTATGCCTCGGCGGACTCTGTTGGCTATTGACACCGGTTGTTTTTTTAGCGGACAAGTCGATGTCGATACTTTTGGGACGACCTATCTGCTTACGCGATGAAGATTGCACCATCCATTTCCCTAAAGAACTTGATGACGAATAGTAAGTATCTCTACCCACATATCCGATCTTTTTCCATCTAATTTCCGGTAGTATTACGCCCAGCGCATATTTACCCCAACCCCACGGAAAAACTGCCATTGTTTCAGGTCTTAATTATACATCAAGAATATTTGCGCTGTTGGGCGAAATACTTGTCCGTATCAGGGTGGATAAACGTTCCCCACCGCAGGGCCAATTCGCGACTGCAAGGCTTGAAGAGGTCCAATCATTGCATTCGCGAATACTAGCCGCCTTGATCCATGCGCCAGAACCTCTCCGGCTCAAACAATCACACTCACAGTCGCACCTTCCCCACGAATATGGGGCTGGCTTCACGCAGGCCACTTTCGCCGAGGTCAAAGATTTTTTCGATAACCCAAATGCATCCCGGGCGAACGCCTTGAATCCCTTCCTTGTAATGCAAGCCAATCTCTTTGTTACTCAGGTAAGAGCACATATGTTCGAACCGCGAATCATAGCTGATCTCTTGTAGCAATTGGTCCGGTTTGTAATTGAACAATACCGAGATGAACTCCTTATGTCCCTCCAAGGTAATGTGGACGAACATCAATTAGCTGAGGATAGGGAAGCGGTCGCAAGCGACCTCTTAAATATCCTCCACAGGTTGGTCCCCATTTCTCCGTTGACGATGTGATTGATGCTCAATTACCATCAGCATACCAATCCAATCAATCGCAACAAATGGCCCAAGCCTGGTAAGATACTGGCACTGAAACAGGGGCTGCGGCTGATCCTGCATTATAGGTGCATAAAGTCAGATTTGTCGCATCGACGCTTTTGGATGCTGTACGAAAAGCTGAGACTGCGCCCGCGTCTGCAGCTCGGGCTCATGCCTACCTTTGTGCGTTTGTAAAAAATCATCCCACTTCCCAGGTCTTATGCATCAAACGTCACAGGGGATTTCCTCAGCATTCTGTCGGAAATCGAACGAAATTACTTGTTAGTACGCTTGGCTGTTTGATGAAAAATCTCAAATAATTGATATCCTTGCTATTCAGACTTGATGATGACCGAGATGGGGCATCCACTGGTGATGGGATGTCTATAGTTGGATAGAACCCTGAACTATCGGCCCCACACTGTACAATTATTGTTGTTATCCTATATCTTTATACCCCCACGTCCACCATACTTGTTATCATCCGGATCTTATTGCAACGTTATCTAGGACTCGCACATGTCACAATATCACGAATATATCTATTCTATTAGCGGGGAAGTATTTAGTATTCCTACATATAGTATTTAGCGATACCCAATTGAACGCATGAGTTACGGAATTATTACCCATCGCGTCGCGTTCTCACTGTGGTTTGGATTTATGCTCCTCACAATTGGGGCCGAGGCATGCAACAACCAATCTGCTTATGTGAAAGTCTCTATCCCATGCACATGAATTGCTAACTCATAATCATAGACGGGCTTTCGAGGCGGGCCGGCAGGTGCCGAACCTGGTAGGATTCCAGCGCTTTTGTGACAATCGCGATAAACTCCCTTGCCTACTCTACACGATATAATGGACAAAATTACGAACTCGGTCGAATCAACTGGAGGGACGTCTCTCGGTGGTCATGAGGCCAACATTGGTGGATTGACAGAGGAGGAGGCCACGCGATACGATCGCCAAATGAGATTATGGGGGATTGAGGCACAACAGAGGTCCTCCTCTTGCCATTCAAATAATGCCGCGTTCTACTAAGCAGCCGTTAATGTATCAGGATGCGAAATGCCACTATTTTGGTGGTACGGCTCAAGGGCGTTGCCACGGAAGCCATTAAGAATATGGTCCTCGCGGGCATTGGGAAACTCATTATTGTAGACAATGAAGAAGTCTCCGAGGAGGATCTCGGAGCAGGTTTCTTCTACAGGGACGAGGATGTCGGAAGCATGGTGCGCCCTCCAACCTTGGGTATCGGATATTTAGTGGTGATTCTTCGGTGCTTCCTTTTAATCCAGCGGCTTGATGCAGCAAAGGTGCGGGTAGAGAGTCTCAACCCCCTTGTGACTGTGGAGACAATGTCCAATTTCTCGGTTTTAATGGGAGATGCTTTCGATGCTCTCATTCGCTCAGTTGATTTGGTCTGCGTAACTGATTGGGACCGAGACGGCCTTGTGAGCATCCTTACTACCATTTTCGCCACTTTTAATATTTTCGATACCCACAGGTTCGCATCAACGATGTGTGTCGCAAGTTCCAAAAGCCGTTTTATGCGGGCGGGACATATGGCCTTCTAGGTTACATTTTCTGTGACTTGCTTGATCATGATTATGTTGCGCCGTAAGTTATGTAACAATCTTCCGCCCGCTACAAACTTCACTACTATCAATTTAGAGATCGGTCGGCTCCGAAGGAGGCCCCCAAAAATATAAAGAGGATGGTCAGATATTCACCTCTAGAAGTGGCTATATGCCACCGGTGGAATGATCTGAACAAGCGGCAAACCAAGGAGATCAATCCTGCCGTTATATTTTCCATACTTGGTGAATGCCATCCTTAACAATTTTCCGAGGTCCTTCACAGGCCTTTCTATACCAGCAATTTGGCAGTATCAATCACTCCATAACGGTGATCTACCCTCAGATAGTAACCAGGCTGGGGAATTGGAATCGATCGCCAACTCTCTTATTTCGACGGCCGAAGTCAATCCACAGGTCCTTACAACAATTCCCCGAGATCTTGTTGAGTATGTCCTATGTGTGATTCTATTGTACCAAGCTGACCGTAAATTATTGATAGCTCTCTATCTACGACAGCAAACCACGAATTTTCTCCGGTGTGCGCAATAGTGGGCGGAATGCTTGCCCAAGACATCCTTAAGGCCTTAGCGGCACGAGAGCCGCCTATCGCAAACTTTTTCGTATTCAATGGCAATACTGGAGGGGGTACAACTTGCAGTATGAATATGCGGTGAAAGCTGTCCTGTTACTATCTTGTCGTTGTATCAAACAAAACAACTCTCCGAGGTTTATTGATTGCTTTTACCGATAGCAGATAAAATGGGATGCAATCAGAAAGAAGGAAACTAACCGTTTAATATTCCCCAATTGGAGTCGGATCGGTTTCGTCTTCACACCATGAATTATGACATTTTAACATTCCCCTCCCCACTCGTTCCCCACGATGCCCCGCAAAGAATCCCAGCATCCTTGGCTACACCCTGCCATGCAGTGGCGTCTCAAGCGGTAATCCATACCCACCTGAGGTGCCAAAACTGGGCAGATAAGTATTACGAGATACTGATGGGCCACGTACGCGGAACTGAAAGCAAGCAACTCCGTTCAGCCAACCATACTTGGCGAGAGATTGCGGCTTAACGCCGTGATAAATACTGCCTCCGAACATTGGAGCTTGCCCCATGTCATGGCAAAGCTTCTCGGCTAATAATAGGATGATCATGAGGCGGCGGGGCTTGCCCCCTCCTCCCGGGGAAGCGCTGGCAGCGGATTGATTCATAGGAACCTGTATGGATGCTTGATCTACCTGACTCCTTGGATGCCTTCGAAAACTAAGGCGAAATCGTCAAATTGTACAGCAGTTCAAGTGCATGACGTATCCCCCGAACCCGGGTGATGACTACTGCTAAATACCAACAGATACGAACAGTCTCAACAATGCGAGCCGCAAAACCCAATTCGGACCTGATTCAAGTTGACAGCTGTTCTTGGTGGTATGACAGGGCCTGGGGGTTCCCCATGGCACGGCTGTACGCGTCATTCCACAAAAAGAAAGCCTGAGTCCATCTCCCGCCCATCCATTGTCGGACCGACCTATCAAGGTACTCATGCTAGACTCTCTGTAGCACTCCGCTCCCAACGGGGCCGTTCCTAGCAATAAAAATGTTGGACCCAGATGGTTCAGCCAAACACATTACGCACCCCAGGGCTCAAGATACCCCGAGATTTGGGGCGACAGATCGCCGGGCCTGTCGTATACTACCCTGGTCAAGTATCCCTGTTGCATTTCCTGAATCCAAGTGCTCGATACAACGTGATGCGCATCAGGATTCGGGGTAGGTTCCAAGCAAGTTCCAAGGTACTGACATCCAATGCAGTGCTTGTTGATCTCGCGCGGTTATCCATGTGCGCCGTGCACGATCCGCTTGTTCCGTCCACGCGCCCTGGAGCCCAGATGTCACCATGCGACAACTGGAGATACAATACGTAGATTCACGAACGTCGGCCTCCGAGTCCGCGATCTACAGGTCGCTGTTAGTGTGCTATAATCATGATTGTTGTGGATATAGGGCGCTACAGCTATGACTGTTTGACATGCCAACGTGCATGGGGTGTGCATATTTCATCGCTTGTATTGCGTAACGCTTTCCCGATGCCCATTAAGCACTTTTAGGGGACAAAACAAGTCTAATACTGACACAAAGGTGATATCCAATCAGTCTAGTGAGGCTATCTGAATTCTGTACCCATTTGGCCTCACTTGTTCCACGTGAGGTTCCATGTTCGTTCATCTTCACTCACGAACCCCACATTGAATATACATGGGCCCCGTGAGATTTTGTATTGTTCTTAGTAGATCTCAACCATTTTCTGGCGAAAACCTGCGACTCGATGTCAACCCCAGGACCGGAAACTGAATTTGGCTGCATAATCGTTGGATCAGGCCACGCGGGAAGTTGCGCAGCAATTGCTTCCGTTGAGGCTGGGTGCAACAAAGGTAGGCATTGGCATTTCCCTTAAAAGGATGCTGGCGCTTATATGCATATTTGTGATTATACAGTCCTAATTGTAGACAAATGCCCTGTGGAATGGAGAGGTGGAAATGGATATTTTACTGCCGGCGCGCACAGAACCGTCCATGGTGGGCTCCACGACCTCCTCCCACTGGTGCGGAATGTATCGGCCGAGGACGCCAATCGGATTGAAATGGATGCGTATACACGCTCCGAATTTGTGGAGGATATCATGCGGCTTGGAGACGGGCGTTCGGATGCCGCAATGGTGGACGCGGTCGTGGATGGTTCAAGGGAAACAATCGGATGGCTCGCAGATGCAGTTGGGGTACCATTTATCTTCTCCTTCAATAGACAAGCGTACGAAGTCGACGGGAAGCAGAAATTTTGGGGTGGAATGGTACTGAGTGTCGAGGAAGGGGGGAAGGGGCTGATTAAGGCTCACCAAATTGCGCTGGAGAAAATGGGTGTCGATGTTTGGTTTGAGACGCGAGCAGTCAAGTTATTGGTTGATGAGAATGGTATCTGCGGGCTAGTTGTCGAAAAAGGCAACCAAGAACTCGTGCTTCGGACTCGTGCGGTGGTTTTAGCGGCGGGAGGGTTTGAAGCCAACCCTCAGCTGCGCGCCAAGCACCTTGGTGCGGGATGGGAGAAGGCCCGGGTGGGTTCTTTACCTTGTCATCTATTGGCACCGACTCATCTGTCCGTAGATCCGTGGTACGCCGTATAACACCGGTGATGGGTTTGCACTTGCGGAATTTATCGGAGCGAAGTTCACTGGAGACTGGGGAGGATGTCACAGTACTGCATGGGATGCAAATGCCCCTGCTGATGCTGGAGAGCGGGAGCGCACGAATCAGTTCACCAAGTCAGGATACCCGTTAGGGATTATGGTGAATTCTAAGGGGGATAGGTTTGTTGACGAAGGAGAGGATTTCCGGAACTACACGTATGCTAAATTTGGAAGGGCTATCCTTGCGCAGGCAGGAGGTTTCGCCTTTCAAATTTGGGACTCGAAGGTAATTGGACATCTGCGGAAGGAAGAGTACGGGGACGGAATCGTGGAGAAAATGCTCGCAGATAACATTGAAGAATTGGCCACCAAGCTTGGGGCGAAGGGTTTGAAGGACCAGCGCAAGTTTCTATCAACCATACGGGTGTTCAACGAGGCAATCCTGTTACATCGTAATGAACACCCAAAGGTGCGATGGGACCCATCTGTAAAGGATAGATTGTCAACACAATCAGAGATGATGCAGCTCGAGCTCCCAAAGTCTAATTGGGCATTACCGATCGATGAAGCACCTTTTATGGCGGTTAAAGTTGCGTGTGGGATCACGTTTACGTTTGGTGGGCTAGCGATCGATCCATCAACATCCGGAGTGCTCTCTGGAGCAACTGGGCAACCTATCAGTGGGCTTTTCTGCGCCGGGGAGATGGTTGGGGGTTTATTTTATGGGAATTATCCTGGGGGAAGTGGATTGACTGCTGGCGCTGTGTTTGGTCGAAAGGCTGGGCAGGCTGCTGCTAGTCGCACGCGTAAATAATAGCTGCGTTTATGATTTTCAGTTCCAATACATAGTATGACGTCAGCGAGGGTATTCGGGTTATATAAATAATATATAATCTTTGATGCATAACAACTGCTCCTACACCACATCATTCGTCTTGCTGGTTGTATGTCTTTTGCAGCAGTGGTTCACCATGCTGTCGGAAAACATAAAGCTGGCCCCAGTGACAATCAATTGCGCGGTGGGGCAACACAGTCAGAGGTTATACCTCCACAAGCCGATACAGAAGCTGTCCATCCTGCACGAGTTGCACACTTCAGGAATCCGCCCAGCACCCCAGCAACAAGAACAGGTCCCCCTCGCTCCATCTCTTACTCTTACTCCCTCCCAAATTCCCCAGTGGCTTCTCGGAATAACAGCAAGCAGGAAAATGGACACCTTCAGATAAACGGGGGAGATGAAGAGTCCGGGTTTCCGTTTTTCTCACAGGACAAAGATTTTCGGGGCGCTCTTGAACAAGATGGTTTTTTGTCTGCGGAGCCGTCAGACAGAAAAGGGAAGAAGCGCGAGAATAAGCGGCCAGAAGGTTTAGTAGATGATGGGTGGAATTTGAACCCTATGCGGTGGTTCCAAGAGTCACCGAGGGAGGAGAAGCCTGGATTTGACCTTGACACGAAGACCCAGGACGAGGTGGCCGGTGAAACACCTAGGACCAGCCCCCAGATTCCTCATAGCGCCGCTACTGCTGTAGATACCCCGGCGTCCCCAACTCTATCTTCCAAAAACGTCCTTAGACGCGCTTTTTCTGTCCCCCAGTCCCCACCACCGGACAACAAGACTGGACGGGCCAGGTGGTCGCGTCTACGATCATTGTTGCCCAAGATTGTGCAGGGAAATAACGTGGCTGATACCCCCGGACCATCTGCCGTCACTCCACAGTCTGTCAACATCACCGATGAACTTATCACTGGGGGCCTCTCAACTCTCATGCTCCGGCTTTGGTTTGAGCGTGATGAGAAGGGCCACCGTCGTGTCCCCGTGCTGCTCCACCGGCTGCGTATCCGTATAAGCGATAGTCTCCACCCTATGCACACATCCAAGTCGGTCTTCCGCATTGAATGTGAGTACGCAAATGGCGCAGCCCGGTGGGTGGTATATCGTCAGCTTCGTGATTTCATTTCGCTCCATACACACTATACGTTATCAAATGTGTATAATAGAAACGCAGATAAGCTACCAGAGTTTCCTCGGACGAGTGAGTTAATCAACCCTCACATGCATGTTTTTACTGAGCTTATTCAGGTTTACCATACTTTAAATTCCTCAAGAAAGAGGGGAAAGAGAAAGGAGATCGAGTTGGGCAAGCAGATTTTGCAAGGTTGCAACGTGAGTCACTCGAGGATTACCTTATTAACCTCATTCGCGCGGTGGTATGTTTCGTGACTTTCCCGCAGAATATAAAAGTGACCTGTCCGCAGATGTTCCACCCTTCATCCAATCGACTTTCCGGCTTTCTGGAGATAAGCGCACTGTTTATATCACTCGCTCAGACTGGGGGTGCTCAGTATAAAGCTGGTTTCCTTCAAATTGAGGCCGAGAAGGGTGGTGGGGGGTTTGGACGGAAGTCTGCAGGGTGGAGAGAAAAGAAAGAAGCGCGGTGGTGTGTTGTGCGAGAGAGTTATGTCGCTGTGCTGGAAGAACCTGGCGAGGTTAGTGCTCATGTGTTCGTAGTGTTTTCTGTCACTGATACCCCGGTTTCTTTAGCTTGCAATCTGGGATGTCTTCCTCATTGACTCTGACTTTAGTATACAGCGCCCCAAGCGCTATTACCGGCAGGGCCTCAACCTCCTGCACGTTGACCCCTCGCACGAACATTTTCCCAAACCCCACACACTTTCTGTGCCCCCATCTGATATCGATCGTGTTTCCACTATGGGCTCGATCCGCAGCAAAATCACGCAAATATTTCATTTCGATCGCATGTCTCAGCGCGCGGCGACGATCGATGGGGCACCTATCACTAGTGATGATGAAGAGGACGGGTCATCGTCATCTTCCGCGTCTTCTCGTCCGCCAACGCCTATGCTAGATCCTTCGACGAATATCAACCCATTAGAGGCGCATGGTAGTGAGCAAGAAGCGGTGGGAAGGAAGGAACATGAACGGAACCAGCAACAAGCCGAGGAAGACACACGAAGAAAAGCCGGGGATGTGTCGAAGCATACATTTTATATTGTGAATTCACAAATGAAATTGAAATTATCGGCGAAGAACGAGGTGCGCCAGGTTGGTCTGACGCTCCTGATGTTGATAACCAACCAGAACTAGAGGCAAATGTTGCAGTGGATTACTGCACTCGAAAAGGTAGCTGCGAGCACGCATTATTCAGGGGGCAATCGCTTTGGAAGCTTTGCGCCCATACGCTTGAACGTCGCGGCTCAGTGGCTTGTTGACGGTGTTCGTATAGTTTGCTTTCATATCTCTATTTCTCTAATCCTTCTTCAGCGAGACTATTTCTGGAACCTCTCCCGAGCAATCTTGTTGGCGCGAGAAAGCATTTACATCCACGATTGGTGGCTCTCACCCGAGTTGCAAATGCGGCGCCCTAACAAAGATAGATATCGTTTGGATAGGTTGTTAGAGAGGAAGGCGAAAGAGGGGGTAAAAATTTACATTATCCTTTAGTAAGGGTGTTTCTCCATCTTTGGCTGTGGTACTAAATTTAGCATTAGTCAAGAGGTATCAAATAAGACTACGCCTACTGATAGCAAGTATGCTTGTTCTTTCTTTTTCAGAACCCTGTCATTGATCATAAAATAGTTACGCGAAACAGCGTCTCGTTTCGTTACACCCCAATGTCATGGTTCAACGTTCACCATCCCATTTCCAGACAGGAACATTTTACTGGGCACATGTAAGTTTTCCTTTGCTGCCTCTGGGTGCCAAAGATAAAATTTCCACAAACAGCACGAAAAAATGTGTGTTATCGATCAGGCTATTGGCTTCATGGGCGGGCTTGATCTCTGTTTCGGAAGGTATGGATTCTGTCGTTTCAGTCGACTCAGTTTGGCGTGTACTAAGTCATTTTAAAAGGTGGGACACTGCGCAGCATGTCCTCACAGATGATGTTGGTGATTCCTCTGAACAGTCTGAAATTTGGCCAGGTAGTTGGGCCATTGATATTATTTTGTATGGCGACTTATGATTCTAAATAGGCAAGGATTACAGTAATCCACGGATTTCTGATTTTCATACCTTGAACAAACCGGAGGAAGATATGTATGACCGCTCAAAAGTTGCCCGGATGCCCTGGTGCGATATCTTGGCTGCCGCACTTAGCACCTTACTCACATCTGATTTTTAGGCATGATGTTGCGATGCAAGTCGTGGGGCAGCCTGCTCGTGACCTAGCTCGCCACTTTGTGCAACGGTAAGCCAACCTTGTCATGCCTTTGAGCATTATATTCTTATAAACCAAGGTGGAATTATCTTCTGAGAATCAAGGTCCCTATTCGTTCTCGGATCACCGGTGGCTACTAATAAAGCGGTACAGAATCATTCACGCACAATGCCATTTCTATTGCCTCCGCCTGAGTTCAAGCCCGGAGAACTCACACAGATGGGCTTGACCGGCACCTGCGAAATGCAGATATGCCGTTCGGCCGGCCCCTGGTCAATGGGCACACCCAATAAGGTTGAACATTCGATACAAAATGCATACCTTAAAGGTTTGAGGGCATCCTGACTTCATTCATATATTTAGCGCTAACGGGTAAAATGTAGCCATCCAGATGTCTGAGCATTTTGTTTATATTGAAAATCAATTTTTCATTACCTCGTACGATTTGCTAAGCCTCCGGCTAGGGTAGTACTGATATCTCCCCCTAGGACGACAGTCAATGATGTTAAGGTGGCGAACAAAATTGGAGACGCCTTAGTGGCTCGAATTATTAGAGCCCACAAGACTCAAACACCATGGAAATGTTGCATCATGGTCCCCGCGTTACCTGGTTTTACCTTCCCTGTAGATCATAGCGACGCCAGTGCTGTAAGTACCATGCTGGTGATGGTGTCGGCCTTGACTGACCCCCATCGAATAGATTCGTATCATTCTCGAATGTCAGAATCGCACTATTTCTCGGGGCCCCAACTCCATCTTTGCTCGTCTGCGCAAAGAAGGCATTGACGTAAGCTTGAACAATTTTTTTTTTCGTAATTGCATGAGGGCTCATCCCAACGTTGTATAGCCGGACGACTATATTTCCATTTTCTCACTCCGCAACTGGGCCAAAATGCGGGGCGATGTTCTTACAACGGAACAAGTATGTTCGCAATGGGACCAATAGCCGGTTAATGTACTTTTGTCTCATTTACCTATTCTAGGTTTATATCCACGCCAAGGTTTGCATCGTGGACGACCGGTTGGCTATCATTGGAAGTGCTAATATCAATGAACGGTCGCAACAAGGGGACCGAGATTCCGAACTTGCGGCGGTTATTAGGGACACTGATATGATTGATTGGTTCGTGGACCGTAGTCATTCAGGTTTAGCTGTTTGATTGTTATATTTCCAGTACGATGGCCGGGGCCCCGTTCAAGGTTGGCAGATTTGCACACACCCTGCGTGTCCGGTTGATGCGGGAACACCTTGGCATTGATGTTGACAGTTTGGATGAAGAAGACCTTATGACAAATGACCCAGTCAAACCCGAGTACGAACAACACGAGTGGGATCCTGATACGGAACAGACCCATGGGCAAGAGGAGGGTGTAACACATACAAAGAAATCAAAAACGCCCGCCGGTGCCCTGCTACGGGATGGTGTGAGTGGTTTGAAGCAAGGTAATTGATTTGCGCCTCAGTTCCTATCGATTTACAATATTCTATACCCAGTGGCTCATGCAGTTGGCGAGACAACCTCACATAGTACCTCGAAAACCCTCCGGAAAGCAGGATTGGTACACAATCCCATGGCACAGAGTGTTGGGGATGAAACACTTGATGCGGAGCGGAAGTATTATACCCACTTAGGAGAAGAGAAGACGGGATTTGCTAGCGCAGTAATCCCCACACTTGAGGAAAAACTAGTTTCAGAACAACACCCTCTCCATTCAGAAATCAAAACTGCCTCCATCAAAGATGGCCACCAACTCGATAATCCGCCAGATAACAGCGCCACAATGAATGAAAACTTAGGAGCGCCCCGCACTCAAGACGGAACGCTCTTCGGTGCTCCTGCGAATGCTTCAACCTCAGAGAAGACTGACAATGAACCCCCTCACACTCAATCTGACGCCAACGATGCCGACGACGAAGAGCAAGCTGCTCCAGCAGCACGTGCTACAATCAGGAGACACCTGGGTAGCAAAACATGGGCACTACCAACCCCAAGACCCCACGTGGACCCCCAGGGCTTTGAGGATCCCATATCAGATGCGTTCTGGAAGGATGTTTGGGTCGCCAGTGCAGTTCACAACGTGAGGATCCTCATCACCCTTCAAACGTTTACTAATTTCCACCGACCAGACGGAGATATATCGGAAGGTATTCCACGCCATACCTGATGACCTTATAACCACATGGAAACAATACAAGGAGTTCATAGCCCATCACGAACGGATGAACAAACCGGTTAGTTGCATCACTAGGGTCAATGATGTGCTTGCTGATTGGTCCATCATAGCCCAAGGATAGTACAACGCCTGAGACAACAGCACCTATACCTTCCGAATCGGGTGAAGAAGGTGCTCCTGGCCATGACTCTATCCCGGGAAACAACGGACATGTCGTTTTCTCTGATGATGACGTCCGCCCAAGCAAAGAAGGGCATGACGGCACCCAAGAATCAGCGCCTAATGCATCACCCGGAACATCGGAGAAGGATCCAAAAGCGAAGAAACCTGCACGAGGTACCGAACCGTTTGAAAGATGGGAGAGAGATGAGATGGAAAAGCTGTTGGGCGAGCTGTGTGGCCACCTGGGTACGTGTTCTTGATTATTTATCAAGTGCACTTACTAATAAATTCCAACCGTCAGTTTTATACTCTAACCGCTTCTTGGAGGGCGAGGATATTGCAAATAACTTCCTTTTCAATGCTGATAGGTGTGTTGAAAAATACAAAATAGTGAGGGTATACTAACTACCCTTCTACAGAATGTTACCATTACCGATTTATGATTAGCATCAATATTAGTCACCACAAAGCGTTTTCTTCGTCCGACGATACCCCAAGTAACATCACAAAATACACCAATATCCCTTGACTCTGCAACTGCCCAAGTGCTGAAGCCAGCCATTTACGACCCTATAATAGACTCAGGGTTAAATGCCCCATAGCTAATACCCTCTGCTCATAACAATGACAAATTCACAAACTCCTTATGTATATAATCCGTACTAATATCACATTCCAATTCACGACGTCTCAACGGCGAACCTCCAGACCCTGCTAAGGGACCCCAAACTCGTTCCCCTCACTTCTTGCTAGATTCCCGGGCTCAAACTCTGGAGTATCTTGCCAGACTTAAATTACGATGCTAGACGCCACCCAGACGATGCCACTGACACCTGAGGAGCTGAATAAACTAACCGTGCCTCAGCTTAAAACCATTTGCAAAGAAAAAAATATCACTGGTTATTCCAAACTTAGCAAGGACCGGATCATTCAAAAGCTCATCCATACAATCCCATGCAAAAACTCGGAGCCCTTGGCTGTTCTAACTCCACCCCCCATCCCAAAGCATTCACCTACTCTAGAGGACAACGGCCAGAGCTGTGAGGAAGCGGGCCATAACCCTACAGATTCTAGGACTTCTCGTTCGAATCTACACCCGCATAGATCTACGTTTCCAGCTGTAACGGAAACAACCCTGGCCCAACTCTCTGCCCCTCATCTGTGCCCGCCTAGACCTCCATTAAAGTCTACCTCCACCAATGAGACTACCATGCTTTCTAGATCTAGAAGACCTCCTTGCTCAGTGATGCTTTCCGGTCCCTCAAAAAAACGAAAAGTTGAACCGGCCCCCATGACTAAAGAGAGGCTTGAAATTGGAGGGGAACAGTCACCCATATTCGTGCCCCCGTGTCAACCAGTATCATCCAACTTAAAGACCAGAATTGACTCGATAAACGAGGATCGACCAGGCGGTCCGCCAACCAGGGCTCCTAACCTAACTAGTACTATGCGACATAAACTGCACGTGCCGAAGCGGTTTGTTCCGCTGGAGATTAAACATATTTCAAGCCCGAGTCCCGCGAAAGCACCCATCAATATTCCAACAGACGCGGCGGTCCAGGATTCTGGGGAACGCTTGAGCATTTACCACCTCGATTTTCCCTCCGCTGTGCCAATAGATTTAACCCCAATTACATTCCCGCCCTCTTTGTCTCAACGGAAATGGGTGAGTCAGTTGAGTATACTACTAGGTGGGATAACTGCACAAGAACTCTACGTCTGCTCTCTGGTTTCCCGTTCACTTCGTTATGCTGGTACGAGCGATCAAAATTCCTAACCAGGTCATAATACTTCCCCCAATTGTAGCATACCTGTCTGCTGTCTCTATCCTGGCTAGGTCATTCTCCGGACGGCGATTAAATGAACAATTCCAGAAATACCGGACCACAATGACAAATATGTGGCCATACCTGCAACAACGTGAACTGGAATTACGGTCACGTCGGCGGCTATTTTCTTGCTCATTCCTGGGTCGACTAGTCAAAGGAAACTGTGCAATCGCCGAACACCTATGGTCTAGTCCGGATCATGAACACCAGATTGTTATTGCACTTAGGTCTTGACCCCACTGGTGCCGATTGATCAAAGACTAATCACATATGATCAGATGCTTGCTCAGCCAAATGTTCTTTTCCATTTCGGTCGGAAGTTCAGTAACCTCTTTTTCCACCTACGGGAAAATTTTGGACGTCCAACAGGTTGCAAATAGCGAGATTTGGAAAATAACCTGGAGTAAGTCGTTAGGTACACCTTTGGAAACAAAATTTGTCTTGGAACAAACTGGTGAGGTCATCGGACATGGATCACATGGATCAGGCTCGCAGGAGGGGTCTGGGGGCGATTCACTACGAGCAGACTGGTCGGCGTTCATCTCCAAACGGCTCGATGAGCCCCTGAATCAACATCCGACAATACTAAGCTACCTAGACTGGACAAACAAGGAGGAATACGAATATGGAATCAGCAAGCAATGGCTCAAAAATATCAAAGCAGACGGACATGTGGGCGAAGTCAAAAAAATACTTGCGCGTCGTTATGTTCTCGCGTGCGTTGTTGGGAATAGGTGAGGCCCCGGCCTACCCGCCCGTAGATATGTTTGACAACAATGGGAATAGCATCAGTGGTCGCTGCATGTCCTCCACAGAAATGGCACAAGAATTCAACGGAAATACATCGAACATAGCTATCGTGCCGCAAAAGACACCACGCGTTCACTTGTTCCTGCCGTGGTGGGTGTTAACTCCTCTCACCCACCGTTTATACCCACCAATTTCTTCCCTGAAGCCACCATCATGTTGAAAGCGTCCATTTTACATCATCAAACGGAGTCGCATTACATCCAGCGCTGGCGGTTGTTCAGACACCAGGTCGGGAATATTATATACTAAGAGACAATGGTATGCAGGTGGGCTGTGAAGAAGATGGGGTTGCAGCTGTGTGGATGCGAGTGCTGGGATGTAG
Organism: Infundibulicybe gibba; assembly: GCA_015501065.1. Lineage (NCBI taxonomy): Eukaryota > Fungi > Basidiomycota > Agaricomycetes > Agaricales > Omphalinaceae > Infundibulicybe > Infundibulicybe gibba. The sequence goes on along the minus strand of JADNYI010000004.1, from coordinate 868,388 downwards.
TCAACTGGGAATCTGATGAGAACCATGCAGGATCCGTAGTGAAAAATGGGAGTTATACGCGGTTTACTGGGTGTCTCAAATCCTATTCCTTATGAGTGTTTCATGGGTCCAACATGGCGATTCACTACCCTTCGCGTTTTCCGGTAATTAGACTCAGGCTGAGGGATTTAGGGTTTGGCGCATGTTAGATGACGTAAGCCTAAATTCTCCATCCTTGTGGGGACAACCTCCCTCCAGCTGCGGGCTGTTCTCATACTCTAATCACCGTCAGAATACCATACGGTCCACGATATAACATAATGGTTGTCCTGGATAATAATGATCAAGATACAACACATTTGTGGAACTTGATCACCGAGCTCAGCGAGCAGCTCAACCAAAACCGTAGCATCTCGGTAACACTGAATGTGGAAGCCACGAATATCAAGGCGCGTTTGAGCATGTTGCTATACAGCTGGATTGCTTAATTTTTACAGACCCAAGCCACACACTCACAGACAGGATTCGTGCTGCGCCGGCGAGTCCTACTGAGCAAGCTTAAATTCACGACTAACACGAACGAATTAGCTTCAATTTGGACAAGACTAAAGGTGTATACGGCAGCCCCCATACCAAATTTAGGATTTCTCTAACTAAACATAACAGAAGAATATGAAGCCGAGCTTGAGCGGATGAACACCGCCATGAGCGCCGAAAACCAGGGCTTGCAGCATGACAACAAACAGCTAAATACCCTGATTAAGGAATACGAACAGACGTTAGAAACTCTCATGAGTGAGTCTTTCCCATGCTCGCCTCCGAGTCCGAGTCCTGTCTAATCTATTTTCGCAGGTGCGTTCCGAAATCGTGCAGTACGTCAAGGTCGCGCTTGCAGAGTACGCAAGTTTTTCTGACTCAATCCCCTAGCGCGACGTACAAGAACGCGAACTGTCCTTGGTCCGCGAATACGAAACCAAAATCCGAGGATGGGAAGATAAAAATACTAAACAATCGTTGGCGTCCAGCACCGCAGTGTCGGAATCCCTAGCGCGAATATCCCATCTGCTGCGCCAGTTCCTCCGTGCTCAAGGCGGGGAAGACGCGAATTCACCCACAACGCGTCTCAACGATGATGAGGATCGCGAACCCTGGACATCGACATCAGCCGCTGAGTACGCCCTAGAAAGAGAGATTGAACTCGCACGCCTAGAAAAGGAAAACGAGGAGCTCAGGCGCATGATGGGGCTACTTCCTACGCAACCTCGGCGGGGGGCCTCAGACCCCCGGGTAGCCTTTGAGCCACTACCAAGACGAGAACAAGTCCGTGTGAGTAAGCTAGGTGGAGCAGCGGGAACTGTGGGCCCATTTGGAGTTTACAAACGAATGCGGTCGCCAGGATTAGGCTAGGAAATATTTTAGCTTTGGTATATTAAGATTCTGATAAGTTTAGCCTTCTGATCGAAACGAAGAGATGATATTGACATGTGGATAACGGTGTTTGATATCTGGGGTGGGCCCCCTACGGACGTCCCATCATATCATTTGGTAGTGGTTCATTCATGCATTGTGTACCTGGGTATAGCGCTAAATCAGACGGTGATTGATGGTGAAAATTAAGAAAAACATCACAATAATTGTCAGAATGCGTTCAGGGCGGGCCGAGCCCGATCCAGCACTGCATGACTCAGCATCCGACCCAAGGCCATATTGAGTTTTTGGAGGAACCGAAAATAAGGTACCACAGTGATAATAATTGCTAATTAATTTTTGGGGGAAGCCTTGTGGTGACCTTTTCCGGCAACGACGACGACCCCCTCTGCATGTCGTCCGCCACGGCCCCGGGCGGTATTTCTCAGCGAGATGTTTCAGAGGTTTCCGTAAGTTTTCTCACTCCCCCCCCTCCGTCACCGGCCTACGGCTGTGTCAATCACTCCGTGGGCGCGGAACCCACCAATTTCTCCTGATGTCAACTCGTTACTCTTGGCTACTCTCTGATCCATTCTTTGCCAGGATCCCTTCCGCATATACCATAGCTCTAGCTCGCAACCCGATATGGCTCCCACGTCGCGAGCAACGTCGCCTAATCTCTTACCATTTCGCTTCGGCGGTCAGCCGGATAGCCAGTTCTTGCACAGAAAGTCTATTCGAGATAGCAAGGCTTCAGATTTTTTCTCGACTGAACGGATGCGTCGCTCGTCCACACATAGGGCCAAGGATAAGGGGAAGAGCCCAGTCATGGGAGGTGATAGTGCTAGCCCTTCATCGAATAATTTTGGTGAGTGGTCCCTTTTGGACTCGTTTATGGAAATTAATACTTCTGGGATACAGCAGAACGGGACCCCTTTGCATCTAATTATGCTGCATCCTCTTACAGCTCCTATGATAGTTCCCGCCCCTCGACTACGGATGGAACCCCGCCAATACTGAAGAAATCACGCGGAAGCTTGCTTACAGCTGCGTCTGATGCTCTTGGCTTAAAATTTGGACGAAGGCGTCCATCCATTCGTCAACCTCCTATGCCTATCATCCTCTCAGATGTGATCGAAATAACAGCTGCACGACCAGATGCCGAGCAGGAAGAGCGTGAACGGCTTCGTGGTCTGGCTGCCAAGTCAATTGGTATTGACACCGTCATGATGACACCCGAGCCTCAAACGCAGGAGGATAGCCTGGAGGAGGAGGATGGAAAGGGGTCACAGGAACCCGACCCCGAGTCCACTTGGGAAACTCTGCATGGGCGGACTTTGGATCCAGCTCCTAGCATGGGGAAAGTATCACCTCACAATTCTACGGTCTCCATCTCCATCACCACACAACCATTCCCAGGGCGCCACCGTTCCGGTTCCATGCTCGCTCACAGTCGCAAGAATTCTTCGACGCTCGCCCCTGTTCCATCATTCCCATCTAGCCCGTCTGCACTTCTCCAGTTCCAGCAATCGGCTTCGACTTTACCTAAGTTTTATCCCCCATCATCGCTTCGTATCTTTGCCTTATCTAAAAATTGGAAAACACGGTATATGATCCTATCTTCTCCAACCGCGCTTCCTACCAGGGGCTCTGGACCACCCGTGTCATATCTACATCTGTTCAAGTCTCCTGGCTCAGATGAAAGGGAGCTGGAGCGGCTCGAGATCAACGAAGAGAGCGTTATCTTTGTTTCTGAAGAGGAGGTTGGTGGGAGGAAACATGTCGTGAAGGTTGGCGGCTTGGATGTTGGGGCCATGAAGAAAGAGCTTAACCATGAAGAGGGTGGTCGTGCCATGTGGTTCCTCCAAATCACAAATCCCGCCGAGGCACAGAAATGGATTACAACTATCAAAACCGCGATATTTGGCCAACGGTTGGTGCTTTTTCCCGTCCCATCCGCTCATGGCCTTACTGGATACCATTAGAACAATGCGAGCGGGTTTAGGCCCAGTTAACGCATTGCTGGGTACAGAACCACGGGGTGATATGGATGTGATGCTCTCTATGCGCACACAAGGATTGATTTCCTCCCCAACCTCTAACACAGCTCGTTCTATCCATAATACTCCCTCTCAAAGCGCAGCCCAACCTGATCGTAACTACGCGTCCTCGGTTTCTTCGCATTCCATACGGTCCCAGGTAACGACCCCAAAGACCCCCCCAACCGGTGCCGTATCAACGCTCAAAGGGTTATTTACGGGTGGCCGCCCGCGTTCAGCTTCCCGCGCAACCTCCATTGATAGCGACCGGCAGCAAGGGGACCGTGAAACCGGCGAAGATTCATTTGCGAGTATGGGGGGTAATTTGCTCAGTATGCTGCGGCCTAGTACAGCCGAGGGCCGCCAACCTCCTTGGGTCCTCCCAGGCCAACCATTACCCACGCAACCCTTCCATTTTCGGGACCTGTTGGCGAACGGCGTCTTGAGCGCAAAATTATTCCGGAAAGACACCCAATTCACTGGACGCCGCATGATGTCCCTCAGAACAATGTAAAGGATAGAGCAAATAGGGCGCTGTCACTAGGGGCTCTATCTTTGCAGCCACCTCCACGGAAAAGATGGACGTCTATTGAACCATCCACAACCATCGAAACCACCTCCGAAGCTCATCACCATGCGAACGCGAGCGTATTAATCGCTTCACATGAAAGCGCGGGCACCGAACCACCCGTCAGCCCTAGTTTATCAGGGTTCTCCTTTGGCACACCCGAACATCGACCACGGGCACCATCCCTCCAATCCGTTTCGACCTTGGCATCGGGAGAGAATGGGATGGGCTTAGAACGCTCTAGTTCCAGCACTAAAAGGACATCAGGCACCAATCGATGGTCAAGACAGCTGCCTCAACGACTAACCCCTCCAAGCGGCCCTCCTCCTGTGCCACCTGTCGCGTCTGGATCTCATCTTGAACCTCATCCTTATGCTGGGCGGCCTCCCAGTAGGACGTCGTCCCACAACTCCGGGACGAGCCAGCGGAGTATGGTATCCAGTCTACCATCCTTTTCCAAGCGTGCATCAGGGTCTTCTGCTTTTAGTGTAAATACCTTCAGTACTTCTCACTCACATACCAACGGTCATGCCGCTTCCCGTCCCACATCTTCTCACCGCATGTCAATACCCCCACCTCCGCGACCCCCGCCTTCATTTGCCCTTCCACCTGCACCTGATCAGGAGACATCCAAGTCAGATCACATCCCAGGCAAGCTGTCCTTCCGGGATTCCGTCGCACAACGCGCTTTCAGGCTATCGATGATTGCCCCAAAGCCACCTCCATCAACCATACTCCCTCCCTGTCCTGTTGACCCAGAGTATAATGGTTTGCACCGTCGATCATTATCCAGCGGGAGCAATCATCCAACTCCACCTAACTCAATTTCTTCCATTTCCACATCACTGGCGCCCCAACCACTTACCGTCTCACCATTTCCGCCACCACTCGGACCCCTTCCACCAACGCCAGGACCACCCTCACCTCCAGCCTCACAGATGTCGCATCGCACCTCAATCAAACATCGGCTGCGCATATTGAGCACACCATCACCTGCGGGAAATGGAAACGGGAATGGTAACAGATTATCTCGAGCACGTCCCACAACCATGACCCTCATGCAGCCACCCATAACGATATCACAGCCCGCCACTCCTATCGCGGAGAAAATTACTCAATTCCAAAATGATCCTAGTTTTCTCCTATTTACACCCGTAACGCCCCCCACACCGCCGCCTGGTACACCCCCGACGTCCCCTCGATTTGAGGAATATAACGAGCCAACGTCGCTACTACCACCACCACGACGTTCCTCCAAACAAATATCTGTCCTCGGTCCAGAGGTGGAGGACACAGAAACGTTGCATGATAAAGCCCCAGAGGGGCTGTTGTCACTCTCACGGCCTGGTTCGGTAATTTCACTTGGGATCATGAGCATGTAGGTAGTGGATTCTGCAACTTTTTTATGGATGTTTTGTCATTGTTACGTGTACTGTACCTAGGAATTTTAGCACTTGCACTGTTACAACAGCATAACAGGCAGTTGAAAAATAAGCATATTAATGTCATATCTAGTACAATTGCCTATACAAATACAGAATATCAAAAGATAGTGATTATGCGAAGCTATTTTCCACGTCTGCGCTGTCCTCTCCCTGCTCGAGATTGGCAAACTAGAAACGAATGTTAAGGACCGCATGTGCTTGGAGGTTTTGGCACTCACTGTCAAAAATGCTGCCGGACGATGTTCCTCAGCCCAGAAAAGGAGAGGAGTATCCAATGTCATAGAGTAGCTGAGGCTAGAGGACCACATCTGTGTAAGGCCAATACCATAGTTCCATACACGACCTTCGGGGACTAATGTCATGCCCAGAATACGGTCGGAGAGAAGCAGTTGCACGCGTTCTGACATTGTTGGGTTGAAACCCTATTAGGCGTGTGTTAGACAGGGACCATTATGTCAATTAGAATCAGTGGACATACTGGGGGATTGGGCGAGTTGTCAGGATTTTTCCTACCCCATTCGAATCCAGCCACGGTGAGTGAGTGTGCAGAGAGTGAAACCGATCCAGGGGTGAATGACGCAGTCATGCAAATGGAGGAAGAGCCCCATTCAGGATGATCCGCCATAAGTTTAGCTTGTGTCGTGACATCGGTTGGTGATAGGTGAGGAATTTCCAGCGCTTGTGTTTTGATCCAACCCAGAGGTTCGAGGTCTTTTAAGAGGAAATCGTCTTTGGGGAGCTGCGTGGGAAGTTCGACACTGTTGTTACTGCCTCGCTGAGGAACCCAAGCAACGGCCTGGGATAAGAGGTAAATAATCAATACCCAATACTGGGTATAAGGTTTACCTTAATCTCCTTTACTTGTTTATTATCTGGGGGGGAGACACCATATAGGAATGCTGCCACCTGTGTTCGAAGGTCCGACGCAGTGATGAAAGCCCGCAAGATATTTTTGGGAAGAACGTAAGTGAAGGATGCCGCATCATCTTTGACATCATCGTTTGAGACATAGATATGCTGCAAACGCAGCGGGAGGTGCGTTGCAGAAATGGCTCTAACCCGCCAATCAGACTTGCTGCTGAAGACTTGTTGCTCATAGTTGGTCGCTGGATAAACGAGGTTAGTTTGATTTGGCGCGAACGAGATGATAACATTTACTTGTTACTGTTTGAATCGCATCACCATGGACATTGGTAGTTTGTCTACAAAATAGGTTAAAAGAATGAAGAGGTACCGAAAAGAATAGACCTACGTTTGCACGGCGGTGACTTGGCTCTGGGCGGCGGAGCTCTTCTCCAATTCGGCCATTTGTTGACGTTGTACAGAAGGTGCTGCTATCTCTTGACCCAGAATAATGTCGCGGACTTCGCTGACAGTCAAAGAAGCAATATTCACACTATTTCGCTTGCCAAAATCCTATGGGGCTGGTTAGGACAATCAAAGAGAAAGTATCCCGTTAACTGACAGCAAGGATGAGCTCCTTCATGGCGACTTCAACTTTAATCCATTCCTCATCACTGAGCGACGGCCATACGAAGTGTGGCTCTGTAACAGTGGATTTGTCGGGATGAAGAATAATTTTCGCCTTTTCGTTATTAACATGCAATCCTCGCAAAAGAAGAATCAATCGCGAGAATGCCGTGTAACTGGATATTGACTTGAGCCAGTCATCTGAGGAGAAATTTAGCACAGGTTTTATGTTTCCCTACTAACTTACCGTAGAGACTGAACAAAACCATCTGGGGTTGGGTAGCTCTCTAAAATACTGGAGTGAGAGGTGATTGAAGAGTGTGATATGAATACAATACCAGTATCAAGTCCCCGAATTTCTCCATTTTCATGCACGCTTGGAAGGGTAGTTGCAGCTCGCTTCCCTTGATAACGATGTTAGGGAAATCAAGCAGATGCACCTCCAACGGGTCTATAAAAATCAGTATGGACATTCTTGGGGGCGGTGGATATAAACATACCCAGCATGCCCTTCCGTGTTACAATAACTTGCTTTGGCTGCTCCTCAACGGGAAGAGACCGCACAAGTGCGGCAACCTCTTCTGCTGTTTTCCATTTCGCTAACTGGCCGAGACGCTTTTGACCAGCCCACACGCTGGTATGGATGACTTTGAGGAACAGCTGTCCAGAGCGTGGATTAAAAATGAAAATGGCGCCATCTACAACAATAGTTAAGGACTTGAATATTATTAGCTGGGTGCGGCTTACTGATAGGTTTTGTAGTTAAATTCCCCTCGAATGTCTTATGGCTGGATAGAGGGGTTAAGTCGGAGGAAAGGTTGAGGCATGAGTGACATACATAGTAACGCGATAAACGTTCGTATCATCAACAAACCCTAAGTATGTGTTAATTCGAATGGCCACGGCGCGAATGGGGTACCACAAACAGATGATTTGGTTTGAAAAGAGCTCTGAGTAATTCTAGCGGAAGAGTGGTTGAATTAGTGAGTACAGTAACACGTGAGGCAGGCGTACCTGGCTGTTAAGGTAGGGTTCCGTTGGCTCAGAGGAATATAACTGTAGACCCTTGCGGATCCGCTCTCTCAGCACATGTGCAGCAGGATTGGCCTTCATAATCTTGGCCATGGCTTGTTGGATAAGTGGTTTCATACCCGGGAACCAATTGCCGTATGCCGACCAGAGGTTGTATGCCAAGTCCATACCAATCATGACACCTGTTGGTGATGGGTATATACTCATTGAATCAGAGACCTATGAACGAAGCGTTGGTGGAGATCACAACATGAATGAAAGCTACGAACATAGTCCAAGAATTTTGCTCGAGTGTAACGTTCAATATCATGAGTGTCGAAGTCACCCCACCTCAGTTGGACATCAATCCAGTATTTGTTACTAGTAGTACCATCCAAAACATCCTTGACCTAAAAGGCATCAATATACATCTGAAATTGAATAACATGGGGCTTACATCCGTCACCAAGGAGGGCCGAGAAATGTTCCACTTCAAAAAATTATTTAGACTAGGATGAGGAAGAAATTCATGTGGATGACCTTATACGCAGAGAACAACAGAATGTCGGCGCAAGAAGAATTCATCTTGTAACTCTTTCGAGGATGGATGGTCTCCTTCTGTACAGTCTCAATTTGCAACGGTTCAAGCTCTTGATCAAAGACTTGACACTGGTAGGTAAAAGCATTAAAGGTGAAAAGGGGTCACGGTCACGGACAGAGTACATACCAGATCCATGACCACGCTTTCATGAACTTGATTATAGGTAAGCGACCGGATAACAAGCAGATGGAGCGACATACTTTTCTGCCACAAATGAGCACGGAAAATTTGGATCAAACTAATCTTCAATGTGGGGATTTTACCATGCCTGTTGTGATGTAAATGGTAAGCCTGCCGTCGGTGGAAGTAATGATTGTTTTTACTAACATAAAGATACCCGTCAAATCAAGCTGCACTTGGAAACCAACATAGACATTTGCACGGTTAATAGTTGGGCTCCACCAGAGTGTGAAGCGACGATTAGGGATCTGGTTGAGACCGGACCGTTGGGCATTGGTGAGTTTCTTGTAACGCATAGACTCTTCGAAGCCAGATGCCTTCTCCCAGAAGAGACCTAGGGGGGTGTTAGCTGTATACAAAAGGATGAATAGGGTGGAAAGTACCTTCCCAAGTGGGGAAATATGTCCCCTTGAACAATGTATGCTCAAGAATACCTTCAACACCACCCAGTGCAGCAATCACGTCAACTCGGTAATTGTTCAACTGCCATAATTTCCCGTCGTGGCGCTGTGACGTCCACCAGAATGGGTTACTGAAGAGAAAAGTCAATAAACCAACAGGTTCCAAACTCGATGAAAGTGCTTACTGCTTGAGCAATTGATATTGTTTCCAGTCCGTGCGCACACGCCAGCCACGATCATAGGCCAGGCTAGAATATAAATAAGCAGCTACTGAGAGTGTTATTATTACGATCTCACGTATGACGATCCTTCTGAAACAGGGTATTGATACGCGGAATTCCGCGATCCCAGCTATCCTCAAGATCTTCGAGGGTGAGACGGCGATTCTGAGCGTTTGCTTCCTTGCGTTTCATAGAGTACTCCGACCAAACGCGAGCTGAATCAAGGAATTCTGCCTCCCATGGCTGTAGGTAACGGTAAAGATTAGGGATTAGCTGGTCCTCCTCATGCGTCATACCAGCACGGAAGTGGGTGACTATGTGGATGTAATTATTGCTTTATAATAATTAATTAACTCAGCCTGCTTACCTGCGACATCTGTTTGCTTTGACCAACGGAGATCACTCTGCGGAATAAGAACATGACCCATGGATAACATCCCCAGACCTCCTAGTTCCTATTGATAACGATTAGAACGTGGAACTAGGTAAGCGTGATTCATCCGACCTTGGGCGTATAAAACACAACTGGAGGGAAACGAGAAGGCATTTTACTATTCAAGCCGATCTTAACACGCGTCTGGATCTTGTTCTCCGCTTTACAAGGGAGTCCAACAATTCGTTGGTGTGGATGACAGCTTCACGATAATAGGTCATTAGGCCGATAAGTGCAGTATTCCACTTGTTGACAATTTTGGAGAAGGTGGTAGAGCCAGAGCTCATGAGAACTTGGCGGATACGGTTGTTAAACTGTTGCACACCTAACAAAAGGTTTTTAAACAAGGGGTGCAGCCACGGTTAGAGGGAGATTACCATCATCGGATACACGCAAGAAGGCCTGAGCAGTACGTTCTTTCGTTTGCTCATTGGTCAAATTCCACACGGCGTCCTTCAACGAGAATTGCTCCCCACTCATTGTTCGGATTTTGGGCAATATACGTATTTCGAACCCGCACATGGAGAACAACAATTGGGGGTTATTCTGTGAATAGACGCTGACGAAGGTATCCTCCCATTCAATGGTAGTGAGTGATCGGGGTAGGCTTTGCTTGACATTCCAGAAAACCGCGCGGCCAAGATTGACATCATGTTTGATGAGACGCATGCGACAGTCCCTCGGCCAGCAGCGTTTGTTGTTGTAGCCAATGACATTGTTGTTGGTGGGATCGGGATTGGCTGAGAGATATCGTTGAATCAGGTCGCGGGACTCATCGGCAGTGAACCGGAAAAGGATGTGAAGTCTATCAACATAACGGGAGTAAAGGCGAATTGGGTGTCGAGTCTCTGTTGCTGAGTCACGATATTGGAGGAAGTTGTTTGGCATTTGTGGGGGACCAGCCATTTCACTGGCACGCTGCAGGCCGAGGATAAGTAAATCCAAAACTAGGCCGTAATACTGGAAAACAAATGCTGAGAACTGAAGACCACGGATCAAACCAAAAGCATTGGTGTGGGCCATGTCTACCCAACATATTAGCGCAGAAACCATCAACAATGGAACCATACCCTTATAGGTCAACACTAAGGGAAAATCAACATTAGTGAAGGTAAGATTCGATGAAAGTATTACACACCAGTATTGTTTTTGGCAGTGATGTAGTCAGCCAAATTATGGTCGAGAATCAGGCGAAGCAGTCGATTCAGGAGCGTCAGATCAATCTTCTCATAGACCTTCGACAGAACCGTCTCCATCAAGACATTGCACTCGCCCTCGCTAGTTTCCCAGATATCGCTCAAGTTATTTATGCCTTGACACCACTAAATTGATTTGCGAGTCAATACGAACAGTAAAGGTAATTGGACATGCTTCCTACCTTGTAAACAAGCAGCGGTGGTGGTTCTGTGTCCTACAGAATGGTCAGGAGTCAGGAACAAATGTTCATATATATAAGCATACCGCAGGCTTGATCCATGCAGGGAATAGTCCGCGCTTGTCAGCTCTAAAATCATTTCAGTCAATAACACAAGTGGCTCGTTTGAGAAACCTACTCGAAGAATAAAAACTGGTCCAGATACTAGGGAAAGAAAATATTAGAAAATGGCACACACACAAGAAATGATCTACTCGCGGCGTCGGTAATCTTCTCCACAGGTTCGATATCGTAACAAGGAATAAGTTTGTCATATGTATCAAAGAATTCAATACCGGATTCCTTGAACGCGCGCTGTGTCAGGAGCAGGCGTTTGATGCGAGAGAGGCCTATTGTCATGTGTTAGCCTGTGTTGGGCTGAAGTTTGTCAGACTGACATTCATGAGGGTTATCGTATGCCTGCTCTATCAGAGCGAGCTCTTCACGTTGAGACTGATTTAAACGACCTAAAGATGGTATTAGACTTTGCCTCAACATACATGCAGTAAGTGGGACCTTTGACCGAATAGGCTTCTTTAAGTTTCTCCAGAGCCAGAACAAGCAACTTGGTGTCATGCTTATAGGAGAGGGGGCTAAATGAGGAACATATTGAGTAGTGCGCGAGTAGATGGAGTGAAATGGCGCACGGGAAGGGGATCGGGGCAAATTTGCGACTTTCTAACCAATGGACTGTGGCGGTATATATTGCAACCGCTTCTTCCGCGCTAATGTATGGACCATCCTTGAGATAACCGTGCTGCCGCTCTTGTTCTGCCTTGAGATACAAACCTAGGGAACATTCAACTAACCATCGACATACATACGTTAATAGGATAACGTACGAGTCAGTCGCCCCAGATTCTTCTTGACGACGGCCTTGTCAACGGTAGCACCACGCCTTATACGCTCCCGATTGTAGTGAGCGACGCTAAAATAGGAGCGGATTAATCAACAGCCATCGATAGCAAACATCCTGCTTACGAGCACCACCAGTCGGCCTTGCTTTTGATATATCGAAGGATGATATTTTCAATTGCAGTCGGCATACCAGGGACCTTCCATGGGACTGCCACAAATCAGCAAGAAAGAAGTGAAGAAGAGAGTCACTACTTACTGTTCGCTTTCCAGCACCTCCATGCCTCAGACAAATGTTGTAAGATCGTCTTTGATTTATTCTGCTTGATGGATTCGGGCATCATGTCCAAAATATCGTGCATGACTGCAGCTCTCAACTCGAGATCATAATGCGATTCCACACGTTGCTTTGTAACTGTCTTTGCAATTCCCTTGCTGTTCCTCCCTTCAAACTGACGGGCAAGAAGATTCCCGAGCCTAGTTAGGAAACCAAATAGCACAATAAAAATGGATATATAGAAATTACTTTACCATCGTTCCAACAGTGGAACAATTCCACGCATGAAGAAGAGCCAAACGCGCCAACCCGGCGCCCAGAAACCACAACCAGGACCTTTCCCACAGGACCCGTGTTAAATCGATAGTAAATGAGGTGCTTCAAATCCTTGGTCATGCGAACTTGTCTCATAAGCTATAAGTAGGTCTTAACAAAGGCTGAGGTGGAGCAATTCAGAAGAGCACACCTTATACTTGTATCGATACATTCCTGTGAGGGCACCGATATGGCCAAAAATATATTGCAGGGCGTCAGCAAGTTGGAATGCATCAACATTCCCAAGGCGGAATTGAACATGAGCATCAACGACGAGTTTCGTGAGGCGGAGGATTTCACGACACAAATGGAACGCGTTCCCGAACCGCGACTTCTTCCGCTCCTTAGTAGTTAATGTCCTTGTGAAACAAATAAGGAAATGGAACGATGAGATACATCTAGAAACCCACTTGACTGGTTTCAAATTCATGTTATAATCCAAGTGGAGGTAATTCAAATTCTGAGAAAATAATAAGAGCTAGCACCCCAGAGTCATAGCCACGAACCTTGCGATGGATAAGAAGGTTCAACATATTGTATCCTTGTCGGCAAACCTGGAGACCAGCCTCAACCCAGTCAAGCTTAGTCGTCTGGAAGAATTTAGTCGCTTTGAGCTGCCGGAATAGATTCTTCTTCGTCATGGCTTTTTCAGGCCTCGTTCGCAGTTCGTTGAGGACAAAGCATTTCAAAAGTTTCTGGTACGAAACACGAACTTTGACAGGTTGATTAGGGGGGCAATGTTCCAAATACCAATTCTTGACCAAAGGGATGTCCTGGGCCCGTCTCATCCTTCCAGACCGTCGGCTGTAAGGTTCTGGTGCCCACCATAAAGCAATACCATCGGCAGTGAGGTCATTTTCCAACGCCTTTTGTTGGAGGAATGGAGATATGGCTCCAGGAAGCTCGAAGTCATCATCATCTGCACCATTCGGGCCAAAAATGGTATCTTCGTGGGGGACGAGCGGAGCATTTTTAGCGGCATGGCCTCGGAGGGATATAGGATTGATGAGAGGATCGAAATAGAAGGCAGGAAGGTCGGGATCATCCGTTCTGATATAAACATTTTTGGGCGAATGGTATGGAGAAATGCGGACGGAGCGCGGAAGGGAGTTATACAGGTGTGGGTAAGCAACCTTGTATTCCGTCCGAATTTGCTGACGAATAATAACCTTGTTGATATCATTAAACTCGTTCCAGTCTTCATCAAAGGTATCCATATCACGGTAGAGAGGCTCAAATTTGGGACCGCCAGGGATTGCCATATTCAAGGCCTTCGCAGTGAAAAATGCATTTTTGTCAAAAAGATAGCTGGCGTTGCGATCAGGTTGGTCAGAGAGAAGAGTCCTCCCCAATCTGTAAAGATTGGCCATGACGGGAAGTGACAACGACCAGTACCGGTAAGATGAACCATTCACAGCGGAAGTGTCAATAAGGGGTTTGGGATCATAAAACCAGTCTATGATGGCTGAGTCTTCCTCAGTATCAAGGTCAAGCTGGATAGCCTCAAGAGGATCCACATCTAGTACGTTGTCGCCATAGTCCAAAGGAGGTTCTTCGTCATCAAAGGGAGGGAAGCGCATTCGCTTGAAATGACGGCGGTCCCGCTTCTCCCGTCTCATCGCCAGCCACATCGTGCTCCATTGCGCATGATAGACGGGTTCGATGACACGAGGTATTTCGTTCACGAACGTAATTGCGCCAGTAATATGATAGAGGACCGGAACCTCGCGGACTTGCTCCCAAGGATATGGGATATTTTCCAAAAGTTTCATGACAGCGTGTGGAACGTACTTGAGAGCACCTAGATGAACCCGCTTGTCATTCCTAAACTTTCTATTGCTCATATCACCGTGGTCCTTGATAATTTTGCGAACATGTTCAGGCGGAAGATCCTACGCGCAAGCACATCAACACTGGCTCCCCATACATGCCGAGAAAAACTAACCTGTTTACCCATATCAACGTAGCCACCCCTGCGCTTTTCACCATATCTTTTCTTTTGCATCTGAATCCATTTCATAGACTTCTGCGAAATCACTGTTCACAGAGATTTTTTTTAAAACTTGAAGGCATTCAAAACGAAAAGAAATACCTTCTGGTGGCAAACGCGACCCAGATGCCTGGTTCTGAGCGGGTGCCATGCCCGGAGGAGGGGGCGGCATGAAGCCAGGGGGAGGTGGTGGAAAGTTCATCCCTTCGTCGTCGTTTGGAGGAAAGAGAGGTTGATGATGTAAGCAGTCGTATGAAATTTCAAATGCACGGGCCCTGAGCCTGACTCGGCTTGACCTCACTCCTGAAGCAACGACAAAACTGATTGCACAAAGCAGAATTTTCTGCGTCGCTAGGATAGCTACATACAAATCCGCCATCTACGAATTACTAACCCCGACTTTACTAGACGCCAATTCCGCACCCAATTTATACCCAAGTACCTACCATCCTGTCAGGCGAAATCACCTTGACCCGATAATAACACACCTTATCCCAGTCCAATTTCTGTCTTGTTAGCGGCAAAGCGCGCCGCAATCCTTTAAACGTCTTTTCACCCATTTCCTGATAGGTATCATTCAAGGAATTTTGGTACTTCCCTTCCTCATCCTCAATTAGCGCCAAAATTTTGGAAGCAGATGCACTTGGCGATGATGTTACAACGGCGGGTGGCAATGCGAAAGAAACAGTATGAGTAGTAGAAAGTTGCACCTTTGTTGATAAATCACTTGTGAGGCTATAAACATCTGAGTCAGGAAAACAATACTGACATTTCCTTGCTCGTAATAGTGTATGTTCACCAGGATTTTCCCAGCGACTGTATTATCATTCAGGTTGATCTGGTACTCGGACCTCCATCTGCCTGACCTTGACATTTCCATTTATTAGCGCTTACTTGAAATATGACGCGACCCACCAGTAATTGGTCGGATTATATTTGTTCGCGACAATTTGAATCAAAAACCCATTTGACCCAGGTGCAATGAATACAGAGCTAACTCCGTCATGGAAATGAGAGGATATATATTGCAATGTGGATTTCTCCAGTGCAGCGCTTGAAGGAGGGGCTCATGATGAGAAGCCTACGCCAAAAGACGGCATTACATACCGGAATGGCTCGGCGTTAGCGTCAGATTCCACTCTATGGGGATCAGATGCTTCCTGCCCTCATAGTATATATCATGGCACTGGATACATAAAGGGAATGTGCACATACCAAGCTGAGGTGGTCAAACACGAAACTTGTCATTGATCGAGGGTCCAAGAATCTCCCCTCCTCATCTCCAGACGATTCCATACGCGCGGCCTCGCTAACGATAGACTACAATATGCGTATTTCATACCTGAGAACGCAAATGCAACAAACCCAATCTTTACCTGGTGGTCAGTCCCAGGAACATCGACGGTCATAAATTGCGCAAGATTGTATTCTTTAAGTGCTGGAAGGACCCCCTCTTGTAATTGATCATCATCTGAGATAATGTTCCGGACATCTGATCGCCCGTTATCCACGCCTGGTCTCTGGTTTGGATCGCGTCAGACCTACCATTCAAAACATCATTGATCTCTCCGGGTGGAGACTGTAGCAAAAAACGCGAGGCAGCCTGGATTCTTTCGGGCGCATCCATCTCAATTCGCGTCGCGGGAAATTTCTCGTGATTGCTGGGATGAGTACCCGAGTCTATAGGCCACAGTTGATAGTGAAGTTTGGGTTTCTTTGAACCTGTATGGTTATATGCTTCATAACAAACACCACCAGAAGTCACTTGGAACAAACAACTAGAATGGCTGGTCACCGGGCATCATTGCCATGCATGCAGGTCCAGCATCCGCGCATCTCAGGCCCCTCACGTACAGATTCACCCCAAGAGCAGATAAATGAATTCTTTGTATTTATTAACTATATAGTGTGGGCATGGGGCCGCGCACCACCTCAATGACATATGCCGTGATACAGAATATTGTAATTTGCCTCCGAGGGTAGGCTCATGGTTACTTGGCTATAAATTTCCAAGGTAGTGGTGGATGTAATACTAGTAGAGAGAATAGATGAAAGAAATTCACAACTATTGGAAACATGGTGGCCGACGAGATTTAGGGGTGATTTTTGAGCTCAAGATCTAGATGCCTACTGAATGATGAATATTAATGTTTCAATCTATTAGTGACGGTCAGAGTACTCGATTCAAGGTCGATTCTGGCCACGATTCGAGGTCCGATTCAGGATACGATTTTAACACCCAGAATCACCTGAATCGCCGAATCGTCTCGAATCGTCTCGAATCGCTGGAACGCCTCCGGAGGCGTTCCGCCAGACGATTCACGCGTCGATTCCGATTCTCGTTTATTGAGGGCAGTTTATAGTGATCGCTTAGTGATCGCTTAATAATCGCTCAGGAGGCAAATCGTCGCAGAATCGACGAGCAAACACAGACGGTCAGAGTTAACAACGATTCTCCCACGATTCACAAGCCAAAAAATCTCAAGAATCAGGTCTATAATCACCATCAGAATCGACCTTGAATCGGGTACTCTGACCGTCACTAATGCTTTTTTGGGAACTCGAAGGTGGAGACTATGCTCCTATTTTACTCAGCGGGATATGCACAATGTATACTACATCAATGAAGGATTACAAAATTCATGCGTGTTTTCTCCATCTCATGCCTCAAAGCTTGGAGGTGAACTGCGCCTCTGTAACACCCTTGCCCATCGCGGATGTAGACGAAACGCCACCAGTGACTGTCTTGAGGAGGTTGTCGGCGTAGTCGGCGCCACTCCACTATTCATTCATAAGTAACCGGCACTCTGTGAGCAGTCACAAATAATACCTTTTGATGAGTAAGAACGTCTGTTCCCAGTTCTCTTTCCTTTCGTTGAATGAGCTCCACGTAGGCCTTCATGC
Source organism: Infundibulicybe gibba (assembly GCA_015501065.1). Classification (NCBI taxonomy): domain Eukaryota; kingdom Fungi; phylum Basidiomycota; class Agaricomycetes; order Agaricales; family Omphalinaceae; genus Infundibulicybe; species Infundibulicybe gibba. The sequence continues at coordinate 850,878 of JADNYI010000004.1, read as the reverse complement.
CAGTCTTCGCGAATTGTGACGCAAATAGATCGGATATATACGCGTTAGAATGTAGGCCTCCCAGCTAAAAGATGTCAGTAAAATTCCAGAGAGGGTCGAACCACTAACCGTGATGAATTGCCAAACAAACCCGAGCTTGCCGAGCTGCCAGACGTACGACTCCATCTCTTTTTCTCCCAGACCAGCGGCGTCCCAATTGAACGAAGGACTCAAATTATAAGCCAGCCAGTGACCGGGACGTGCGGCGTGGACACCAGCCGCGAATTCTTGTGCCTGCGGCAGGATGGGCTTTGCGGTTTCCATCCACAAAAGATCGGCATAGGGGGCAAACGCAATGGATCGGCGGATGGCACATTGTGTACCACCCTGATATCGGTAGTAGCCCTCACGGGTCCGCGGGCTATCCCAATCCCAGAACGGAATGGTCTTCAGGCCAAATTCGTTCTTTGCGATGGCGATAGTTTCTGGGTGAGACAAGGAGGAAACCCGTGAGACAAACTTGCCAATGGAAGCCTGGCTTGCTCCCTGCTTCTTCAAGGCATCGGCCAAGGTCGCGGAGAGGAGTTGGAGGTTAGCGGCTGATACCCAGCTGTCTTCTATCGCCTGCAATTGTTCCCCGGATTTGCCTTCCCTCTCAGCATCACGCATGACGGCACTCAAAGGTTTGAGCGAAGGATTGGAGCAACCAAGAATGAAGGGGTGGTCACGCTCATCAATGTTGGAGGTAATAAGAGTTGCTGCCTCCGAGTCAGTCCGAGAGATGGCAAGGGTATCAACACCCATGATATCGAACTGGAGGCGGATGGCAACAAGACGATTAATATGTTCTTGGAAAGGAACGAGAACTTTGCCAGCCATATGACCACATTTTTTGGTTCCGGGAGCTTGGTCCTCAACGTGGATGCCAGCGGCGCCTTTCTCCACAAACATCTTAGCAAGCTTCATGATTGCAGTCAAACCTCCATGTCCAGTGTCAGCATCTGCGACGAGGGGGCGGAGGTAGTCGATGTAAGGTGTCCGGGCAAGCTCAGCGTCTGTCATGTCAGACCGGGCTTGTCGCTGCTTGCGATCATGGAACAACTGAGCAAAGAACAAATGTTCAACCTTGTTGGGGACGGTATTGGAAGGGTAATCTGGTTATTTTCCGTAATTGTATGAAATAAAATAAAATCGCCTTGGGCTTACCAGCGAGATCTGGGCCGGGCTCATTTGTACTGGATGCCGTGCTGGACGATTGCCAGCCTGAAACATAAACCGTCTCAAGGTATTTTGCCATCTGCGTCACCTGTACCGGATCAAGCCTAGCGAATACTTTAGACTCGGTCGTACGTTCTGTGGCAGTGATGGGGACTCACGCTCCATAGGTGTGAGAGGGGGTTCCCCGCTTCGCGTGCTCACTGAGCGTCGCCCAAAGCTTCTTTGCCATCACATTAGATGGATATTCAATGGGAATCGTGCCGCGCTTCGAAACGACCTCAGCCGCAGTGTAAGGTCGCGTAACCCGTGCGAAACGAGGATTCTGAACATTACGCTACGTCAGTGGTGGCTAGCACTGGTAACTAGAATAAAGATCACCTTCCACCATTGCTCGACTTGTGCGACTTCCTGTGCAAAACGGGTTCTTTCGGCGGACATGATGGGTATGAGGAGAAAAACAGGTGTGATGGTGGGAGCTATATAAGAGCCTAGACGATGATACCGGCCGCATGAATTACGGTACCCCTTTCTTGCATTTCGGTGCAAAGCGGGAGGGCATGTGATTTCGAGACCTGGGTCCGTTTTTGGCGCGTCCCGTGTGCGGAGATGAGACTATATCCGTCGGCTCTCCCTTGGCTCAGCCATTTTACTTACCCGGCAGAAGATTCTGGCCTAAAGCACGCTCTATCTACGCGCTCCAGCTGGGCTCGAAGGCTCGCGCTATTAGCCTGCGGGTTTCCGACAGGGATGCATGGGGTAGCTCGACATCCATGTGACATGTTTGCATTCTACTCAACCAGGCCCTAGACCTGGCGTCTCGCCCGAGGATTCGCAACCGGATCTTAGGAATGGGGTTGATCACAAGGTATTACGTTCTATGCACATGTACATTCATCGGGTGTGTATGATGATCATCTTCTGTCCCCATCGTACACCAATCCGGCGAGACCATACCTGACAGCGAACGCAAAAATACTTCCGGCAATCTATCGAAGAAACTGGATCAGCTACATTTCGACATCCCGAGCGGTTTCGAATTACCTGGGTGCACATTAACACTTGGACAAGGCGCTTCTCAGACATTGTTCCGAGCCGGAGCAAGAATAGGTTTAGAATCGTCAGATTAGTTGACTCCAAGATGTTTCCAGTAGTCGGGTGTATGGTCAATTCTGTGAGCCCGAAAGCGGCCAGCGTTCGAAGGGTCGCCGCCGTCAATTTTGGAGGAGCCTGTTGGAACATTGTTTTCGATGGATGTAGGAGATTAGTATCTGGGTCATATCTGCGGAAGCGAGATAAATATGATCGAGGTTTCAGGAAAGCTATTGCATCCGACCGACCTTGGGAGCCGGTGTCGAGGGCATGGAACTATGCCGAAAAGTTGAGGACATGATAAGATAAAGTTGAAAATTTGTGGAATGAAGAACAGCAGCAGGGTTTTTGAAAAATGTGCTTGGATACCAACCACTGCGAATGCCATACCAGTGACATAACAAAGCGTATCCCCGGGGAACGCACGCGCAGGGTACCTAATGACAATGGTGAGATTTGTATTGAACTTCACGGTATCCGGAGCATACCAATTATGGTACATAAATCCAGTGCACACGGCAACCAAAGGCACCATGAAATACAAACTGAATAGGTGTCGTTCCACAAGTTCCTGACTCCCGTGTGCCATTCCCGCACTCCATACTCCACCAAAATCCACCTCCGCCTTATTTCCCAAAAGGTGAAGGGGAATCCGGAAGTCCACAGGCCAAGGAAGATACAGTAGATCGTTGAGGATAACGGAGATGGCAATAATCAAGGCTTGGCTGACTTCTGAGCCATTAATACCAGCCAGGATGTTGATGCTATTGGTGGCGAATGTGGACAAGAGAGACATATATAGATAGTATAATGGACCTGGAGTAGTGATGAGGGTACAAAGTCACAGAGAAAGCTGTGAAAACTAACCAAGGTTGACCAACGTCCCAAGAATTGGCCGTAGCGGTATCGGGACGACCACATGAGTATTACCCCGTTCAGCATAATACACCATCAAAAGAGGAATTGACGCGATGATGGGGATGGGAAGCTTATGACGCCACCGAATATCGAAAACGTCGTCCAAAAAGCCCAAAATAGTGGCGATTAGAAGCGACAGCAGCGAGGACAGGTAGACGGAAAGCTGTGCAAGACAACTGGTCAACATAATTAACCGTCCCCTCAGTCAGTGGTGAACATGACCTGGAACTCACCTGGTAGTGGGGGAATTCGACAACAGACATTCCTTCGTGCTTCATGTCGGCCTTGGAGATCATGGTTATGGAGTTGGCAAAGGCGAACGGAATGAACAGCATTAGTAGAAGGATATATATAGAGGCGCAGACAAGGCCCTGGCTCTCAGGTCTGGCTGGATATCAATACGTGACATTTAGGTCGCGGAAACACTGTTGGCGTACATAGGCGTGTGGTATGGTTTCAGCAAATCACGGCCTTTGAGGTTTGCTTGAATAAATGTGGGGCCCAGAGCAGGGACCAAGTAAAGTGTGGTTAGGAAGGCAAATAAAGATAGCCCAAGATTTGTGTATAACGCTGGCAATGGTGGTGCTGGGTCCAATAGTGGCCGTATGATTAACCACGTCGCAACGGGCACCAAGCTAGCGAGAAATACAGTGGGAAGAGGCCTTGGTTGAAGAACTGCCATAATGGTCACAGAATAAGTCGTGAATGGGCGCGCTCAGGACACCTGCGTGAGGTGGTCGCGCGGATAGACGTGTCTAGTAGGAAATCAAATTCCTAATCCCGGATTCCCATTAACGACGTGGTCAAATCACGTGGCCAGGACGATGTTCAGCCATGACATTGATACCGTCCTCCGCCTCCGAGTCAGGGGTCCTCGAACATCTCAACACCTCGGGATGTGTGATCAAGTATACAAACAACAAGGGGAGGGGGGTATATGGTACAACTAAACTGTTATCTCTCTGCGATATCTGATCATGAACAGCATCACGACCAATCGCCCAACAGGTAGTCATTGAAATCAGTCCGGTGCTTCTCTTTTCAAAAGAGGCATATAGGATGCATGGTAAGTAGCCACACTAACAAATTCCATTTCAGGAGATTGACATTATAGCAGGAAAGTTTACTGTGCTTGACGATTACACCTTTAAATGGGCTGATGGACGGATGGCACTTGCCCTCGGACTCGGTATGCATCCTGCATGTCGAAGAATGATCTTCAAATTCAACAGCACAAAGGCTCTCTATTTAACCACTCTGAGTCTCCCAACGTTTCATATCACCTCGATGCGTCCACCGACTCGATACAGTTCACAACTATCCGTGATATCGAACCAGAGGAGGAGTTGTGTATATTCTACGGGCACAACCTCTGGTTTGATCCCGTTGGAGCATCAAAACACCAGGTAGTCAATAAAGCCGAAGATTCTGATGGTGATACCTTAGGGGTACTTTTTGATGCTGATAATCAGGCGCAGTCTAGCGGTAGCGATGGGCCATACCTTGGGGGTGATCCTGCAGATCATATCCCAGAAGATGAGCTTCCCTTTGCGGAGCTCAAGCCTAGCCCAGACGAAGAGGAAATCCACTCCGTTCGCACAGGTTTCGTTCCTCAATTAGATCCATGCAGTCCTATTACCAACACACCTTGAAATAGTACCTGCGTGGGTGGTTGATATTCTAAATCCACGGGAAATCGCCATGATGCTGAAGTCAGCCATTCTCTTGGGTGCGACGTTAATATATCTGACCCCGGGGTTTGATGTAGGTGGCTGAAGCAGAGCGGCCTGGAATCACCCAAGTTGGCACATCTCAAACGCGTCCGGAAACACTTTGACACGACCACCTTCTTACTCACCAGTGATCCACAACCCCCCGCACTCCCTGGTAATGTTAGACTATCGGATCCATATCTTCTCCCAGTCCCGACTTCACCCGCTCTGACTCTCAATTCCCTACACTCAAAGTCGACCTTTTGGCCCACGGTTTTTGCCCCTCGGCGGAAAGGGGAAAGGGAAGAATGGCCACGAGGGCGTGTTAGGTGGGCCTGGGAGGCAATGTCATTGGTTATAGAAGCCGCTACCGAGGCCCACAAACGCGGAGATGTTGGTGACTTGGCCTTCTGATGGTCTATCACCACCTAACAATCACAAATTTACAGTTACCCATTGCAGCATGTGTTGCCGCGCCTCAAGAAGATGGAGCCTTGAATTCGACCTCAAGGTCTTTTATCGCAACCGACACACGGCAAACAACGAGCCACCCTCTTCGGCATGCCATTATTCATGCCATCAGAAACATAGCAGATTATAGAGCATCTGGAACTCGCAAGATTCCTCTAGCTCCAAACTCAGCCTCTGGGGTCCCAGGAGAAGAAGATCCGCAGAATGGCACTAATTATTTGCTTACATCCCTCACCGTGTTCACCACCCATGAGCCGTGCATTATGTGCAGTATGGCGCTATTACATTCTCGTGTGAAAGAGGTAGTATATTTATGGCCTATGGATAAAACCGGCGGGTGCGGAGGAGCAACGTGTTTACCTGCTCTTGCGGGGGTGAATCATCGATTTAGAATTTTTAGATGGAAGCCGCAGGACAGTACACTAGCCGCTAATGATGTACGTCTCGCCGATACCAGTATTGACGCATAATGCATGTCGTATCTCCTGTTGAGATTGGACTTGACAAGTGTGGGGTCATTCATATCTCATTGATATTATACAAGGTAAGGTTTTTTTTTACACGGTTCGACACACGTAGACAGAAGATACCCACTACAAGCGTGTCAAGGTCTGATTTGAACCCGGTTGCCACTGTTTCGCTTGAATATATTCCAAGAGCGCATCGTCGGACAAGTTTCGCAAAATAACATTCTCATCAACACCCTGTCACGTTGAAGGGGTTAAAATTCTAAAACAGGCTGGATTGGATAAATATATAAACTCACGGCTGTCTGGGCGGCTCGAATAACAGCTAGAGCAATTTGTGCGCTGATGTGGCGAATACGCACAAGCCGGGGGTAAACTAGCTCGGCGGTGGATTCTTCGCGTGTCAAAGAAGATGACAACGCGAGAGATGCTTGCTCCACCATATCGTCTGTAACATGTCTCGCCTTTGAAAGGATGGTCCCTAGCCCAATGCCAGGGAATATATACATGTTGTTCCCTTGTCCGGGCTCATACAGTTTTCCTTGATATTCAATTGGTTTGTAGGGGCTCCCAGAGGCGAAGATAACACTGCCATTTGTCCTGGTACATTACGTGAGATCATGGTCCCAGGAATGACATCAAGAGTACAAACCATCCCACAGCATCACTGTAGTCCACTTCGCAGAGGGAAACAGGGTTTGAAAGGGGAAATATGATTGGGCGGGTGTTTATCACATCCATGAGCTTGACCACTTCTTCCGTGAATGCATTCTGAATGATGCCATTTTTAGTACCTCCTCCAGAAACACACGACTTTACGAACACGGATGGTGCAAGGCCCAGAAGTGCCGTTGGCTTCACATATTTGATTATTTCCGCCAAATTCGTCAGCGGAGGGCCATTATAGTCCGTGCGAGCGAAGACTGAAAGGCGTGAGTGGGGCCGAGAGAGAGTAACATTGCTATGATAACATACATTTCTTGTGCTCTTGTAGGCCCTTTCTATCAGCTGTAATTAACCCCTTCGAATCCACGGTCTGGAGGGGAAAAATATTAGCAGCTGATACTATTGGTCAAAGGTAGTCTAATACACTCACATAGATTCTATGTTTGGCGTCCTCCTCGCTCATCCCCATGAGGGTGAAGAAGGATAGCAGTTGCTTCGCAACGCCTATGCCAGCGGAACCGGCCCCAAAAAATAGGATTTTATGCTCTGTCAAGGGGATGCCAGAAGCAGCCGAGGCAAGCCGGGCGGCGTTGACAAAACCAGAGAGAACTACAGCTCCTACAACACGCCATCAGTTGAACTCGGGGTGAGACGCAAAGGAGATTCGAACCAGTGCCTTGTATCTAGCGCGAACATATATGGTCAGATTGAAAGCGAAGAGAGAGGGGAGGTATATATACATCATCATTAAAGCATCTGTATTGTGAGCGGAACATATCCAAATATCTGAATGCATTGTCGGTGGAGAAATCTTCGAATTGCACGGCTAATTGGGGAAAAACATCTTTCATCGCTTCCATGAACTCGTCCATGAATTCATCCATCTATTCAAAAAAATATGAATAAAATAAAATACCTATATTTGAGACGGCATACCTCTGGAGTGTCAGGCCTCTTGCGGCGGACCCCTAGATACAGCGGATCCTCAATGAATTTCTGGGTATTGGTACCCAGATCCAAACATATAGGGACCGTCGATGTGGGCGGATACCCGCTCCCGCGATGTATAAATCCCTACCGCAAGAGCTTTTAATAAAAACCATACCACCGTGGATGAAATTTACAATTTGCCAATGCTAATGGGTAAGCCATTGGCTCCAAGGTCGCCTAAACCAAGGATGCGAGAACCTTGAGGTGTAAGCAAAAGGAAGACTAGATAATGAAGAAGTCGCATACCATCAGTGACCACGGCAATTCTCGAGGCGTCACCAGACGGCCAGGTGCGTAAAACCTGACGGATATGGCCCTTGTTCTCAATCGAGACATATAGTCCCTCGGGACGGCGCCAGATGTGCGAATAGTTGGAACAGGCGTCACCAACCTACATATCGTGAGTCAGAGTCGCGGGGCGCGAGGATGTGCCCCACCGTTGGGGTGTATAAGATTGGAATCATCTCGAGCATGTTACTTAAGAGGACCTCATAGAAGAGATTAGGATCCCGTTCTTTGAGTCCATTGAGATAGATATATTTTTCCAGTCCCGTGGACTTGGTGCGCAGCTGCGCAAGGCATCGCTGACGGTGGTCAGTGTTTAAAAAATAAGGGGGTATGCGAGGTGCCATCGAAATGGCACCGTTCGGTGTCAAAGTGGAGAGAGGTGAATGTGCAAGTGCCATTTGAGAGTAAAGAAAAAAGAGAGCAGGTTTCACGCCTTTTATATGATCGAAAGTTGTTTGTTCAATTGCGCCTCTTGCTTGATTTCTCAGATATTTGAGATATGATAGGGTAGCCCCCTTGCACCCATGTGAATGTAGGGGCCTATTCTGAAACCGGTGTAATGTTATTGGCACTTCAGGATCGCTGGAGCGAGCGGGAGAATGAGGAACAGAGAGGGGAGTATTGCCATATCCAGGAGCGCGGGCTTCCGCCACCTAATCACGGGATACCGCCCATCTTTGTGTTGGAAGGGTATTACTGCCTGCAATGAGTGTAGAGTTCCATTCACATGAACTGAGGACACTTCGCGGGACACCACATAATGCTACTCCTACGGAGAGATAAGTAGATGGCAAGGGCCTAAAAAAGGTACAAAACTTACATATCTACGGAATGCGGCGAGCCATCCAATCACCAAAACTCACGGCGCTTTGCGCGAATGGCTCTGACCATCAATTTCTTGTCGCTCCATTTTTCTCTGGACTCGGAATGCTTTTGTTCCCGCAACCTTATCATAGCTGTTCTTGTCGGCTTTTTTAAGGCTGCGATGGCTGCTACAAAAGTCGGAGTACAGCCGAACATTTTTGCAAGTTTCCCTTGAGTGTATACCGCAGGATTCGACTTCCTCAGACGACGAATCTTGGCGACGACCTCGTCCGAGGCGCGTTTTGGCTGAACCTTGTCCGCAGATGGTCGAATGAAGGGCGGCAGAGGAATTTGTTGCGAGCTTGGCGACCGAAGCAGAGGAGATACAGGAGCTGTAGTCAGAGAAAAAGGTGAGGGTATAGTCGGTGGTGGTCGGTGTATGAAGGTGAGGTCTTCGTCGGGGAGGGCGGTGACCACAGCATGAGAATTGTTGACCAACGGATCTGGGTGATGATATGCTGGCCGCTCTGATGTTCCGGGTTTGGGACGCAGGAAGCGTGTGGCATACGTCCGGGTGAAAGACACGACAGATTTCAGTGGTCGGTTCATCTCCTGCCTGGTTTCAATTCAAGTGCACAGAGTTGGCCACAAATTGTTATGATGACTTGTTCTCACGAGGTCAGGGGGAAACAATTTTCAACCCTCATTTTAGGCGGCCTTCCATCTTTTTGGTGGGACAGAACTCATTTCCCATCTTGATGATCACAGCAGAACACCTCGGAATCGTTCGACAGGTCTTATGGGGAGTGGAGTGGGATATCAACATATTCCTCCTAGAATTTCATATCATGATCTTTGTCTGATTTTGAACCTTCTGATTGGGACATAGTAAGATGCTTAGTTTTAACCTGGATCGGGGGGGAACCTTGTGTTTGCGTGCTTATACATTGGTGTATTAAGTACATGTAAATGGGGAAAGTTGTAAAGGAGCGGAGTGACTTTCCGGGAGTCATAACAGAAAACGACAGACGAACGAGAGACGGAGGGTGGATACCTTCGTAATCCCAAAATGACCCAAGAAAAAACCCTATACAAGAACAAATGCATATTCTTCAAAGCTAACCAAATGAATGGAACGCGTAAGTCCGTTGGGAAACAGGAACGAGAGGGGAAGAGGTACAATGTTCAAGATGTCGTAGGGATCGTCAACAAGAAATCGGATATGAGAGAGGGTTTCGAAAGCGAAAGTGATGGACGTAAACAGGGAAACGAATATGCTTAGAATGAAAATGATGCGTTCATGTATCTTCCCGTGGAGCCTGTGGTGGTGAAGGAATCACGACAGAATTCCGACGGCTGTCACCCCGTCTCTGAGGCGGGGGCTGTCGCCCTGCTCGTCAGGGGAGGGACCAGCAGTGCGGAGATGTGATCCCTGCCGGTGGATCCCCGGGCGCTCACGATCTATGTGGCCACCACGCAAGGGCTTCCCATGCGTCGGCGGTGGCGGTGCGAGAGCGTGGTTAGAAGTATCCCGAAAGCCTTGGGGTGGGGAATGGACCGGGAAGGAGCTCCGCGGCGGTTGTTGCGACGAGGATTCGGGTGCCTGGGTGCGGGGGGGATCAAGCCTCGAAGCCGACACCGAGAGACGTCTGGCTTCAAATGGTGCCGGTGAACCATGCTCAGGATCGGGTGGGTGATTTTCACGAGATTCGCGATCTTGCCCCCACCCAGGAGAAGACGGTCTTCTCATAAGCTCGGCCGGCCGCTGCGTGATGAGTCGGCGGGGGGTACAGGGGGAAAAGTATAGCCATCCGGAGCCACTGGGCCAGCAGTAATACCATTTTTAAGGGGCTGCTTTCCTTTGCTCTTGGGCACGCCGAGGTCCGTGCTCTGCCGATGTCCAGATGTCGCTGCGCGGAGAGCGTCCTCCAATTCTTCAACACGCCTATTCAAACTCACCATTTCTGATCGCATGCCCGCCACCTTTTTGTCCACTAAACTATCGACTAGCTCCCCGATCTTCTCCTGCTGTTGTGTCAAACTCTGGATGAGGGAATGAGACCTCTGCAGCTGATCCCCGAGCCAATTTTTAAGTTGCTTCGAGTCATTTAATGCATCATAAAACACCCCAAATGGTGCCAGGAATGCTGATTTATCACCTGGATAATCTGGGCGTTGGAAAGTGCTGGGTGTTGGCGGTACGAGAGTAGATGCAATGGGGATTGAGGCTGCAGGTGGGGACCGCCCTGTAGGGGGTGGCGCATGTGCCAAGTGATTCCGCTGGAGCGAAAGTCTGGTCGGCGTCGGCGGGACATTGCTTGCCACACGGCGGACATTGTCTCCACCACCCATGACAGATGGCAGACGGGGAAGTGTCATTGGGAACCTTCCCGACAGGAATGGGCCTTGCCCCGCATGAGGGACTGGAGGGGCGCTCTGAATGGCTGGCTGGAACTGTTCTCGCGTCTGAGCCTCACGAGGACTAATTACGATATCGGCAGGCTTTTTCTTACCACCGCCGATCTGATTCGCGCGGCGTCGCGCAAAGCTGATAGGGGGTGGTGGCAAGGCGTTGTTTGCAGAGGCCATTGTTGTGAGACCTTGACTAGGAACCTGCAATGGCTGCTGACTGGGCACAATTATGGGACTCGGACTCGGTGGCCGCGGATTGTTAGCCGTAGACCCAGGGCCATTGGTGATCCTTCTTGTGCCGGTGCCAGTATTGGGGCTGCGGCGGAGTGTGCGTGCGGAGCCAGATTGTTTGGGTGCAGGAATGCGCTCTTCAATAGGTGTTTGGGGTGCATTGCTGCCTGTTGACAGGACACCCGCCACGCTGCCTCTGCGTTGCTCAATTAATTCCTTCTGTTTCTGTTTCACAGTGATCATCGATCGAACCTGCTCAAAGGCAGATGGATTATCGCGCTTAATCGTGAAACCCATGACAACAGGGGATATAGGAGTGGAATTTGTTTGATCGGGCGGAATTCGCACGTCTGTGTTGAGAGGATGGGGTGCACCACTGATGGTGACGCGGCGTTTTTTCGACGGCGGAAGAAGACTGGAGGGCGGAGGTGCACCAGCAGTGTCGTGGATTATTCGCGTTTGTGTGTCGAGGTGGGGTCTAGCGGAGGACGGGGCTGGGCTGGGATCCAGCATATCATGGTCCTGCTCTTCTTTGATGGAGATAAGAGGTGAGGACCCTCTTCTAGAAATGCGATAGATGAGCGATTTCGGCAAAAAAAAAACGGTGCCCCAAGTCAGCAGTTGAAATAAAAGCTCACTCTGAATCTGAGTGTGATTCATCGCGTGTAGTGGGTAAAGACACATCGATGCGGCAGCGTTTTGTGCCCGCGGTTTTGAGGGTCGTGATGGGGTTTTCCTCACTGGGTGGCCGAGAATGAGCAGGAGAATGTACACGGCGATTTTCCATTGTGGGAGTGAGATGTGTTTGTATTGGAGGTAGAGAGTTGTTTCCAGAGGAAATATTGCCCAACGACTGATTGCTGAAGGCCTGTGCAAAGGACGGAAGTGATTGTGGAATGTGGGCTGCGAGGCTGCCGTGGTTGACAGACATACTGGGCTGGGAAAAAAGCGAAAAAGATGGAGCAGGGTGGGGACCGGTGAGTGTGAGAATGTTTACACTGAGGGGACGACGTGGAAAGGTGCGTCGTGAATGTGAGAGTTGTGTGGTCGTCGCCACCGGCGTCGTCGTCGTCGTCGTCGTCGAGGTTGAGAGGAAAGCGCAGGGGGTTAATTAAAAAGAGGCGAGGCGGAAATTCCGAATCGAATCTGAAAATATAATAATAATAATCAGAGCTCGATCATCAACCCTTAGCTGAAACCCTTATATAAACGAACACTTGGGATGGCGAAACAAGGAGAGACAAATCCAGGCCAAACCGTCTGTCAGCTTGAAACCCAGAATCCCGGCCGGGGGCACGCTATCAGTGCCCTTCCTAACTGACATTTCTGTTCTCTTTTTTTTTTTTCCCCTGCGAGCTGTCCGGATCCGACGTCATTCAGTTATCCCACATCTTACGGAATACCGTGGGCCACTCCCAGTCTCCAGCACTGCCAGTCGCTATGCATGATAATTATAGCTTCTCGGGCGTTATACTGATCCCATCTGCCACTGATATAGATAGTCTCACATTCTTTGCCCCACTTGAATTATTATTCACGCCTAGGTGGCGGCCCGGCCCCCCATCAGAGACCACCTCGATTAATGCTTGGCCATACTGCACGAGTATGACTAGGATCTCTACATGGTAGAAATACCCCACCTTGATTGATTCAAAAAATAATCACACAGCCACCGTCGGAATTATGGTCCACCGTTTCCCCACAGACTAGTCCAGTTGAGGATGGTAGTAGGCCGTGGGATCTGCGGCTCACTATCCACTGGCTTCCGCGGTAATACCCAATAGCTATGCTCCCGTACTGGTCTTTAGTCGGGTTTAAGCCGCCGCCGCGAATGGATCCCAAACAAAATGTCGACGAATCTGACATGATGTCATATTCAGAGAGAACCAGCTAATCCACCTCGACCCAAGTGAACGACAACACTTGGGCAGGGCTGGAAATTCCCTTTTCACCCTGCCCAGGCTCCTTTGGGCGGACCGCAATGCTAACTCGAGGTGGGATATTCGGACTTATTGCATCCACATACCTTGTATTATCCAGGTTTGTCGAGGAACCGCTGACGCGCGGGTAAACGATGCCTAAATTAAATCAAGGTCCCTCTCCCGCACATCAATCTAAGGTAGGTACCACTGCATAAATATTTCCGCGGTGTAGGGGGATGGGGAAAAGTTTTTCCACCCGCGTGCCTTTATCGGAGAACGGAGTGATGAACTACTCCAATTTGCGCGCAGCGGACCAAATGCAGGGTTGGTAGAATACAAAGGCGGTCTAGAATCTAGATGCTCTAGGCGATCTACATCCGTTCAATAGTTGGCATAATGAATATTTGCAAATGTTTTATCTCCAAGTAACCGCCACGATGACCGTGGCATCCAGTGCTAGCAAGAGTGGTCCGTCCATAAATATATGTCTATCCTCCAGTCCGCAGCGTAATAAATTCAGTTGTCTCGTTTCTTCTTTTTTCTGGCGGTCAATACAGTAACGGGAGGCGCGGGGGCCTGCACGGTAGAATCGGTCGGGGTGAGCTTAGGGGTCAAGGGGAGGTTGGCAACGGAAATGGAGGCATAGATATATGAGTCGTAAACATCAGCGGAAGCGACTAGGTCATCGGAAGGCAGGGGGCGGCACAAGCCTCTGATGGCCGACTCAATCGTTTCTGTTGCCCGGATTGCGCGGTCTCTTGTAGAAAACTCGACACCAGTCTGGAGAGATGTCATGATCCTCTTGTTAACCTGGGAAGAGATTTGGCCTGCAGGTGGTGGAGGCGGGGGCGGGTCGCGTAATGGGGCTGATGCAATGAGCGAAAAGAAGCCGGTGACAGCGCCGGCGACGCATTCCTGCCGGAATGACATTCGTTCCCAAAATTCGTCGGCGCTCACCGTCTTGAGCTCACCGGCGGTCTCGACTCCATTAGCTACCGTCGCTGGTTCGCCGCTAGAGCTCCTGCGAGGCCGTTTGGGTTTAGGGGCTTTGACACCGTCGCCCTCTGTCGTATATGCTATCTCGTCTATGAAGCGCGACTTGGGGTCATCATCGAATGATGGGATTATGTGCCCCAGTAGTCCATTTTTAGGTGGACATGGAAGTGGGATCTCCGTCTGTGAATATGGATGTCCATATATCCATCCCGCAGTCACTGGGACAGCCTTCAACGTGTTCATCGCCTCCAATTCACTACAACCGGGCAGGATGTAATATAGTTTCAACTTCGTCTGGCTGTCGAGTGTTCCAGCTACATCCGACATAATTCCCCGCCACCATCCGCACAGTTTTACATCGCTCAATGGCCGTTTCCCCGCGTATTCTGCGGAATTTGGGAATAAATACTGTCCCTGCGCCCTCGCAAACAACTGGATCCACAGGTGTTCCACCTCGACAGGTCGTGTCATGGGATCCGCATAGTATCGCAGCAACGCACGCACCAGTGCGGCCGTGGGTGATGGGCCCATGCTGTGCCCAGTCGAGTCGACCTTGGACACATACAATATCCCACACGATGTCGCGGGGACCTGGTATAGACACACCTCCACTCCTGTCACCAGCACCCGGGGTGAGTCCGCCGTCGCTTGCTCGGAGAGCAAGATCAGTATATCTTGCAGCTGCACCCGTGGTCGTGGGCTCGCAAAGGGAAAAAGACTCGTGTTTTTCCGCGACGCGGTCTCGAGGACATGGATATGAAATTTGCGTGTGCCGGGCAGACTGGTGAGCCCTGCTAACAGAAAATCCCGGAGGTTGTTCGTCATTTGCCTAGTAGAAAATCGTGGGAATATTTTCATCATGCCAAAGTCTCCTAAAAGGGAATCCCACATATGGATGCGCCAACAAACTCCATTATGAAGCCTTTTGTTCCTGTGCCTCTCTAATTTCGAAATTTCGTGGGCAGTCCTTCGTCGCTTTGTTCCCTCCCAAGCAATACGGGGTTCCCTAATCTCACGTCCTTGCATTGCAGCAACATCATGATATAAGTGCATCGCGGCTAGGAACACGGCACGGGTTCTGGGGGGTGCTTGTGGAAATCAGTACTTATGTACCACTACAAGCTCGATGGGACCACTGGGCTGGTAACTCGCAAAACATCACTTATTCTCAAGCTCTCTTTCCTTTCCCCTTTTCCTCCGAGGTGCCGCACCAGGAGCAGGAACCAAGTGGCAAATTCCGCACCCTAAAACCTAACCGAACACCCAGCACTCCAAGCCCAAGACAGGGATATAGAAAGGATGGTGGGGTATATTTCACGGCTACACAAATGATTTCGAGCTCGAGGCAGCACTAATCGGCTGCGGTAATGAATCAGGATGGTTCCACTATGTGAACGTGAACCAGAATCCACACACCGATTCAAGGTAGTCAGACTTGGATATTGTCTGGGTGTGAACATTCACAGCGAGTGTCGGCGATCGAGTGGTCTTGCTATCCGCCTCGGGCACAATAGGTCGAGAGCTACTTTCCTCCATGCTGCGCTGGGACGTCATAGCCCTAAATGGCGACAGTTGCAGATTGAACGTCCCAAGATCGTGCGGTGCCACCTTCTCACGCAACGACCCCCGGCTATTGAGTCTGCCGCGCCCACAATATTACCAGGTCAGCTGTTACGGTTTTAGGTAGAGGATGCCACGCACGCTGCAAGCAGGGAGTTGACATAACCTGGGATCCCCATTAGCTTCTTCGCCCATCATGGATGAGATAGGACTCACATTTGCCGAGTACCCAGAAAAAAGCAAGCCACACAAAATTGGTGGGCATCGTTGCAAACTTGTTGCTATGAGGCTATTAATCATGAGGGAGGATGTGTGGCATACCGTAACTACTGCTATAGAGGCAATGACGCTAGCGATTGGAGGGGTCAACAGCCTGACAGCTAAAAATAAATACCACCGACCTCGTTATTAGACCCGTGGTGAGACTATACACCGTTAGAGTGGTAATCAACGAGTCCGTTCTGCCCACCCATTGGGTGAGTCCCACTTTGCTCTACCAGGGCCAAATCACGTACCGTGAAAATCCCGTTCTGCTCTTCGAAAGGTAATAACATAGGGAGCATGCAATGATGATATCGGCAGCGGCGGCGCTACCCAGTCCAGCACTTGTCACCCACTAACGCACATGACGGCGATGAGATTGGTGGGTATAGTATGAGCAGGCTACACAGAAAAGCGCCTTACGATCAATTCTGGAAACTTGTTTGTTTCCACCAAGAGAAACCTAAACAGTCAAGTACTCGTTATATGTTGGGGAGGCAAGGAAGCTTAATGTAGGTACCCTTCAACTGTGAATACTAGGAGTTCGTTAGGAACTTGTATAGATTTCAACAAAACCAGTCATACCAATGCCGAGACCTATAAGACCAATGTTAGTTTTGCTCACGATTGATGAATAAGACGGCCTACCAAAGTGTATACATGCGAGTAGAACCTGTGGACTATTTATTACCAGCATGTTTATGGTGAAGACGGGGGCGCACAATGATGGCAGTGAGAATAAGGTTCCCAGACACTAACAATCAATTAGGAGCGGTTTCAAAGGATGGGATAGACATACTAATCCATAACCGGCGAGCAAAAAAGCTACGGGGATTTCAGCCAGGCATCCGCGGCGGAGATGAACGGGCGTACCATTCAACAATAAGCCCTATGAGGCCCTGATACGAGTGCCATCAGTATCATATCTATAGCAACCTAGATGCGCACATTGCAGTCCGTTTGCAGCTGCACGGAATGTCGGTATTGAAACGCGTAGTATAAATATCACTTACATCCATACTCCTACGAGCTCTGTTAGCGCTGGCTGTGCGAGTGCATAAGAACGCGACTCACCACGTCGTCTTGGTAAGCGCCGTCTCATTTGAGAAATTCGTTATTAGATACCTTGAGACCGGCCCATTATCCCTGCGGCCTACCAGGAAAAGATAAGAGACATACCAGTACATCGCAACCCCACAGAGTATTAGATGCGTTGTATCCAAAACCCTACAAATCATCAAGCCTTCAGTCGCGAACCGCGTGATGAGATTGGTCATAGTACCAAACGAAGAAGACCTGAGCAGGGCTCGTATGTCAGCCAACGTAGGGGGCGACTGTGACTGTTCTTGTTCTTACCAAGAATTTAATGATTATCGAATCTTTGGGATATTGTCTTGAGCAGTATCAAGGTAAAGTACTCGAAGTAGGGTGGGGAAGACTTACTTATAGTACAGATATCTGATGGTCTGGTTTTGGCGCGTTGATACTCACAGGGACGATGGGACTCACGTTTGAAGGAGTGTAACGCCATATAGGCTGCAAGGGCTGGTTAGTGTGACTTTCTTCCCATTCTATAATGGAGTTGCGAACACAGAGCCAGCGACGAGACCGATGAAGGCGCTTCCGTATGTGCTGTCGATCTTGGGGCTAGTGCTCATTGTAAAACTGCAGGCAGGACGGCGAGCAAGCGAAGGGAGCGAAGAAGGGACGAATACAATGCGCCGATCACTTGTGTGGGAGGGGGACCCGCCGCTGACGTTGGTCGATGCAGGTTTTAAGCTGACACCTCTGAGAACAAATTACCCGTTCTCGAAGCGATTGAATACCCGGCAGGCTGATAGGTGACGAAATATCACTTGGAGCCCTCGGATGTTTTATGTATGATTCGGCTACCCCCATTATGCAGTTTTCGTGGGAGATCAAAATCCACGCAAGTGGGGAAAAACTACCTGTACATAGAAGCTGCAGCTATGATCGTAGGCTCTCGCGAAGATGAAAGATGCGGGGGACACGCGAATGTGTGATATCAGAGCCAAACTGGACGCTTATATCCTCCGCAGGGCCGTAGCAAAGCCGTCGTTTGGGGAAACCGTCCAAACACGACTACAAAAATGGATTGGTTGCACACCGGGGTAGGAATCGACCCGACGATCTTAACATTTAAACCCAGGGCAAAGATGGAGTTGGCACTTACAAAGCAAATTATGCTACAATTAATACAGGTCGGAATGGGCAAGAAGAACGGAGGGGAATAGTTATGCAACATATGCAAAAGCATCTCTTGTACCGTCCACGCGCTCGATGTATTCCTTCTCCAGTAAAGTGTCTATCGCCTAAGGAAGGTTCAGCGGGCTGGAAGACAATTGCGCTGGAATCTCACCTTCTTGATGTCTGGTATTTTTGGTGCGAACCGTTGGGAAATTTGCGAGATGACTTCCTGGATAAGTGGTTGATTTTTCATTGTCTTGCGGGCTTTCATAATCCTGAGAGCATGTGAGCTAATGCCGACAAGGCCGAGCCAAAGTATTCACCGAACAATAGTTGCTTGGATCACATATTTGCGGTCCTCATCGACTGTCTTGAGGACGTCCGTGGACTCGGCTTTTGTCTCCGCTTTGATTGGTTGATTCAAATTGACGCGAATCTTCTTCGATTTGAAGTCTATACCATGTCAGTGGATACCCAATAAATTCTAAACATAGGGTGTACTTGGGTTGAGGTCATATTGATCAGATTCTTCATTGATTAGTATCTTTGCTTTCACTAGCAGGGCCAGTACTTGCTTCAACAATTCTTTTGGAATTGATGTAGCTGTCGCTAGTTCGTTGAGAGATAGGGTGTCATCCTTGTTGTATTGCAAGAGTGCAGCCATTTGGAATGAACTTGTCATCAGAATGTACTTCTGATTCAGGTAGTTCGTTCGGAGCTCATTCTTCGAATAGTTCCACAGCCAGGTGAGCTTGCGACCAGAATGCTTCATTTGGTAGTACTTTTGGAAGCGGTCGTACGTCGGCAGGATTTCGGCGGGAATAGTAAATTCGTGCGGTGGTGGGATAAGTGGCCAGAAGTTGGTGCCAAGGACCATAATACTGAAACTGATATCCATGTCGTCATGATTCTGCTGCATCCGCTCCTTGAACTGGTCTGTCAGATCCTTGCTAAGACTCATGTCTGGGGGGGCAGGTATTGGGGCCAATAACAAGATGTATAGATGAGGCACAAACCAGTGAACATGCGCTGCAGTTTATTTGTATACTCGAAGCCACAGGCCTCCTTGAGCTTGGATATCATACTGGCCTCACTCTCATCGGACGCGGACACACCGTGGATTAAACGTTTTGATAATTTGGTCGTGTAGAATGTTTGGAAAACATCCTTGTCTTCGATGTATTTGAATAAAACCATCTATTGCAGAATTTTCAGTTGTATTCCAGTAGTAGATAATTAGACCCACCACCCTGTTCAACGCTCCCTCTAGATCATCTTCCTCCGCCATCTTGTTGTTCTTCCGAAGCAACAGATCAGCGTGCTTAGCTAGCAATTCGGGGGATTTAGAATTTGATGCCCCAGTAGCAGCGTTCCGGTTGACGAATTCTCGACACGCCTTGTCCAGGCTTGCCACGAAACCAGCCTCCCCCCGGAAGCTTCGGGCCACGGTTTCGGAACTCTTTTTGTGAACATCCAACAAGGCATCGACGTAAGATTTTGGGTCGAGGGTGTCGACCCCGGCCCCTCCCTCGCCAACCAGTTTCGAAACTGCGGCCAGCCCTGCTTTTTTAACATGCTCTTCGAATTTCTTGCGAAGTGGCTCCAACCCTTCGGGTATCCGGGCTAATAGGGCGTACATCCGTTGTAGATCCTCGTCCTGATCGTAGTCGAGTAATGTTTGGAAACTCTCCCACATCAGCTCTGAGTGCTCTCGAATGAGAACATGTTCACACTTGCTGA
The DNA here is from genome assembly GCA_015501065.1 of Infundibulicybe gibba. Taxonomy (NCBI): domain Eukaryota; kingdom Fungi; phylum Basidiomycota; class Agaricomycetes; order Agaricales; family Omphalinaceae; genus Infundibulicybe; species Infundibulicybe gibba. Next base: position 830,946 of record JADNYI010000004.1, on the reverse strand, counting down.
TAAGTGCTTTGCGCGTCTGAGTGTTCAGATATCGTTCAACCCGATCCTCTTCTTCCTTCAACCGCTCTTCGGCCTTTCTCAGATACTCCGAAACATTGCTCCCTGCTAAAAATGACTCCGACTCTTGTTTATAGTACTTTTCTGTTGCGTCGATGAAGGGTACCTCAAAGTGTTCTCTGTAGATATCTAGGCATGCTTTATTGGTGTCCGAATCGTCCAGACCGAGGGAGACGAAAGAATCCACAACCTTCTTCACCAGTCCCTGATCGATAGTGTCGCCATTCCGTTGCAGCTCGATGAGGCGAAGGATGGCGCTAGCCAGTTTCGTATGTTTATGTTGTATGGGGATGAATAAATTATTCTTCCATTGCACAAGGGCAAGCTATGACGTGGATATGTGCATACTATAGTCAAACATGGCTGAAATATGGATGCGTATTGAGGCTTACTGTATAGACGGGATACACACCCTTCCGACCTTCATCCCGCTCCCGCTTTACCCAATGTCGATTCAGATAGGTAAACAACCGATTGATGTAGTTCGCGCCAGTAGTGTAACGATCCCATTCCGCGGCATAATATCGCAGAAGTGCCTCATCCTGAAGCAGGTCTGTCCTCTACAGCCCTGGTTGTTAATCGTGGCGCATTTGACATTGATAGGACGGACAAACTTCTCTGAGGGACTTCAGGTGTGCAACAAAGTACCGGATAAGGTTGTTATACAGATCAGATCCCATCAAGTTGGCACCAGCTTAATAGTGCGTTAGATTCATGTATGTTTGGGGCCGAGGGTACACACTTCGGCTTCCCATCGTTATTGATTCTGTCGCGGTGGCATGCATTTTCGATGATGTGCAATAATTGTACGCCACCGTATACAGGGACATGTACTAGTTGCATTGGGACCGCGATTATGAGAATCCCATGTGGGGAGTGCTGAGATTACCTTCGAGTATGAGACACCCGTCTGCAATTTCGTCATAATATGATCCACCCCTTCCTCTAGATAAACCCATGTTGTAGCTAGGTCCGCCGACGCAGGAGGCATTGGGTATGCGGCGTTGATGGAGGCCATGGTGAAAGAGTGGGTACTACTTGAAGAAGGCGGACACAAGCGCCAAACGCTACCTTGAGCCGTGTCACAGCGTCCCTGGTCACAGACATACCAAATTACTGCATACCACAGTCAAATATTCTATATAACCACTCTACATCTTCACTGCTGTATGCATTGATGCAATACCGCCCCACATATCTGACCATGCTCCCCCGTCCATATCTGGCCCAGTCTTGAACCCAGCATCTCGAATCATCTGGGCAAATTCAGATTGGGGAGGGAATTTGCGAATAGATTCCACGAGGTATTGATAAGAGTCTCGATCGCCGGCGAGTATAGTTCCCATAATGGGAATAACTGAAAATGAATACTGGTCATACACCCTGCAACAAAAACTGGGTGAGCTCGCGGGGGGCGGCGAGTAAACAGACCTACATGCTCATAAGTGGGTTGTTGACTTTGCTGAACTCAAGGCAAGCAAATGTTCCCCCAGGTTTCAGAATCCTATGAGCCTCTCTCAAAACCGCGGGGATAGATGTACAATTTCGAATCCCAAAGGCAATCGTGTAGAGGTCATATGAATTATCCGCAAATTTCTCCTGAGGAAGTGACTGTGCGTTGGCCTCATGAAATGAGACCTGGGGAGCTGCTATGATATGAGTTACATGCTTGGCATATGGTGAGGGACCCACTGTTGTGATACATGGTCTTCTTGAACCGCCTGAAGCCCTCCTTCAGCATCTGGCCATTGATGTCCACTACCTCGACTGTGGTCTCTCTGTCAGCATATGTCTCCCGCGCGTGATCGAGAATCCGTAGGGCAACATCCCCAGTCCCACCCGCAACGTCAATACATTTTTGAGGACCTCTCCGGCCGGGCTTGAGTGAAGACACGAATGAATCCTTCCAAAGCCGGTGTACCCCAAAGGACGTTGCATCATTCATGAGATCGTATGAAGACGCTACCGAGTCAAAGACATCCTTCACAAGGGACTCCTTGGCCTCAGCTGGCACAGTTTTAAAACCAAACGAAGTAGTGGGGGATTCGTTTTCAGATTTTGGTGTCGAGGAGGTCTGGGAGTTAATGGATCGAATAAATGATGCAACTACGGGATTGGCACGTCTGTGGCGCCTAAGAATGCGTGAAACGGATTGCATCTTCAAGTGTCGCGTCAGGAAGTCAAATAATACCAGCGACCAAAAGTGGCAGAGCTTGAGTGTGGCTGAATTATGTAATGAGATTAAATTTTGCTTATACTTCAAGATCATTCACCTTGTCGGCCCCATGTCTTCGCAGACAATATCAGAAAAAGGAAAGCAGAAATATGTGGAACAAGGCATGAAAAACCTACACTTAGCCGCTGATCTCATATGCAGAACTGATTTAGATCCACACAGCGACTCAGAATCCTCAGCGAGTGCCTCTGAGTCTGGTTCAGAACTGAGCACAGATAGCGATTCTGACTCGGATGTGAGCGTTACGCCCGAGTACTTAAAGTCCCTGTTAGACAAGGCCCGCCAAAACGCGATGGCTGCCACTCCCCAAGCCCAGCAGGACCACGGGGAGGAAATCATTACTCTCAGCGATGAGGTAGAGCGGTAGGTCATTCACTATTTCTCTATGGCCTCTCCCACACCCGATGGCAGACCTTTGCCTCTCTTGGACCCAGGTGTTCTCCCACAAAGTTACTTCAAGTTTGGAAAATCTCGAAAGGAAGGTCTTGAGTCCATGAGGGACCCCGATGCGGAACTTGCAGAGAAGGCCTCACTATCCCATGCGCTTCCAGAGCCTCCTATACCACCTCCTGAATTAACAAAGTCTGGAAAACCATTAACAAAGAAGCAGAAAAAGGAGGTGTGTGCGAGTTTGTATTCAAATGCTTCATCCCCTTAGAAAGTAAGTTCAGTTTCGAAACAAAACCGCGGGACCGGATTGGTTTGATCTGCCTGCTCCTGCAGAGGCGGATCTTCCCCGTCTGTACCGGGAAGTAGAAGCACTTCGGCTTCGCAACCAACTCGATCCTAAACGCTTTTACCGAAAAGATGAGGGCGAGGGGAAGGGTGTCAAGGGACTCCCCAAATACTTTGCTGTAAGTCCCACGTACGATGCGCTTCCGATTTCTCACTCTCGAACTATAGATAGGTACGATTGTACCCTCGAGCACACCTTTCGGAACCGCCAGCGCAGATAATTTAACAAGGGCTAACCGCAAGAGGACCTTGGTTGACGAGCTAGTCGATGATGCTGAGGCAAAACGTTATGCCAAAAAGAAGTTCGAAGATCTCCAAGGAATCAGAGGAGCCAGAGGGAAAAATACTCTTGCAGCGAAGAAAGCACTTCGGCGAGGGAAATGGTAACAAGTGTTATATCACGGGGGCTTCCGAAAGGTTTACATACGGTTAATTTTCTCATCGATGATATCTTTTTCGTCGAACATAGCAATCCTTGCACATGAAGCGTCAAAATTATTCAGAGCTCGATGCTTCTTTTTTCTGGCCCTCACGACGACAGACCACTCGTGTATGTATGGGGCTGGCTGGTTTCCGCCAATTCAATGACAAATGTTCACAGAGTGCTAGGGTAAACTCGAACAGTAGCATATCACCCCAAGCGTATACTCTTGACAACCTTGGAGATACCAGACATCTCCCCGTCATATCTCCCTGTGTTCGAGAGACCGCCTTTGTAGACAGCTTTTTGGGATGAGACCTTTTTCTTTGCCTTCTCGAATTTTTGGCGTTTTTTAACCCTAGGATTACGAACGCTCTTTGGACGGTGGGGGGTAAGGCCCTTATTAGCCAGTATCGCACGCGTGAGGGACCGAGGCCATCTGCATTTTCTTGGACGTCCAGGTCCATCCTTCAGAACGGGAGGATTATATTAGTACAATAATCGCTAAGGCGGAATGGTGTACCATACCGGACAGCATCCTGCAATGCTTCATATTCCGCCTTCTTGTGCTCCTTCTTTTCTTTTGACTTTTTCTTCACCAGCTCATAGTAGCCATCTGCGCTATCTGGATCCTCACCGTCGCTACTCTCTTCTCGCCTGCGCTTGCGGTCCGGTTCAACGTCATTCAAATCTTCACCCCCTTGCCCCCTGGCCTTTACCCTCGCCTCCTTCGCCAGCCTGACCTCCTTCTCTTTTTTCCGTTCCCGGTAAGGTAAATCGTCATCTCCCCCAACAGCCTGATTCCGTGCTCCCTGCCTTCTCGCACTGGCGCTTTCGATCTTAGACGTGTGGAATCGAAGCGTCTTTTTGTGTGCTGTCTTATCGACGGCGTCGGCATGTTGAAGGGTTGTAGCCTCCCCATAAGGATCAAAGTCAACGTTGTTGGAAGGATGTGTGTTTTTAGATTTTGAGGATGCAAACTCGGGTTCAGTGAGGTCGAATGTGGGAAGGGTAGCTGAAGAAGTCGAGGACACCTTCCGCTTTTTCTTGGGTTGCTTAGGGATGGAGACCAAACCATCTGCAGCTGCATCGACAGAAATAGCGTCCTTCAGCAATTCTTCGAGTTCATTCGAATCAAGCCCTTTTTTCTTATCGATTCGCCACAATTGCTCGGCATCCAGCATGTCGTCCTCTTCCGACTCCGGTGTATTGGGGTCCGACGCATCCTCATCATCGCTGCCAACGGCAAAGTCGAGATCCTCAAGTGTTGTCAGAGACTGCTTAAGCGTCAACAAGCGGTTGAGTATCGGATGTGACTTCAGCAAATCAGGCTTTTGTGCGTATTTTGTGCTTGAACGGAGGTGAAGATAAAACGCCAAGGTGGTAGTGTAGGTCAACAATGCCTCTAAAACGAAAAAATACATCAGTGCTGTCCAAGATGATAATAAACTACTTACGATAGTGAAGGTGGATCATCCCTAAGCTCACGGCGTCAGGATCTTTCGATTGTAACCTGAAGAATTAGACAATATATATTCGCTGAAAGAAGAATCGACTAACTGGCTAATTTTCTCCCGTGTCCGGGCTAAGTTATTGGCAGTATCCTCCCAGTCCCGCGCCAAAGCGAGGGTCTCTGGGCTATCCTTTTCCAAATGACGGAGGAGGAGCTTTGGGTCTTTTGGCAGAGCTGGGGCAATAGGAGGCACCAAAGGCTGCTCACTAGAAGGGTGGAGCCAATGAGTATATTGGCCTGTATTGATATTTCCCTTACGCACTCGCCATCATCCCCACTGATATCTATAATGTCATTCAACCCAAAGTCATCATCTGACATTCCATCTCGTAGCTTGTTTTGTATCCGTTTCGCCTCTTGTTCCTCCAAGTCGTTCCCTTCTTCATCGTCGGATTCAAGCTGAGCAGCATTTGACGAATAATATGCTGAATTGGTGCGACCCCATGTCTCCTCCTCCGATCCCTCAGAATCTGAGAGACCCTTGGTTTTTTTCGCCTTGTCTTTGCCTTGCTTCTTCTGCTTTTTCTGGAGCGGAGTGCCCCCAAACTCTTCAACCCCGTCGTCCTCACCCTCATCATCTTCATCCCCCGCATCCGAACTGGGTCCTTCTATTCCCTTTAAACCAAATACCTCATCTTCGTCCCCATCCTCTTCGCTATTAAGTCCGCGCTCGCCCTCGAGGAGAATTTTGTCCCTTGAAGCATGAACTGCCCAGGTTGAATAAATAGAGTATCTTGTATCTGTATAAACTCACATTGATCCTCTTCATCGAGTGGTATATCAGATAACTTATTCCATTTCTTCAACCTTGCATCATCGCGGTTCGTAGGGCGTGGTTTGCTGCTCCCGCGACTTTTTGTTGCCTTCCGCCGAGGCATGTAATAAGCCGAGTCTATGCCAGGTGATGTTATTGAAAAGGGTGATGTTTCAAGGTGAGATGATAAAATAAGAGGTAAGATAAGATCAAAAAGTAAATGACCACCGCAGGGGTCGAACCTGCAATCTCCTGATACCACACCATAGATGGATCGTAGTCAGACGCGATGCCATTTCGCCAGGCGGCCATACATGAACACGAGTTTAAACCAAAGAATATAATTGACCATTATCAAATTGCAATGCACTCACAAATCACAAAATATCATCAGTATAAGTTTAACGATGTAACATGTAAATGCTGGAATCTTTTTCTTACGGGAGTATGCAATACTAATTTCTATCCGTGTGAAACAGCACATGGCCGGTATGTGTAAATAACACCGTTCTTACGGCCAAAAACAAGATTTCATTTGAATCAGACCAGTACATATTTCATTTACTTCGATGAAATTGCTCATGCCTCCACGCACAAGCCCATGGAGATTTATGAACTCCGACAATGTCCCGTTACTAGTCGATATATTTCGGCATGGATAATGACGTGGGGCAGGTGTCGATAATTGTTAAAATCTCATGGGAGTGGGTAATTGGCATGTAAACGTACGGTTGGTGGCGTCCAGGATACATTCCTCTGACGTCGGATGGGAGTGTAATTTCATCTCCCCGTTGGTTAGAAAAAAATGCTATACTCAATAAGCCTATGTCCTGAATATCTGACCATTGGAGGCTCGGCCCGGGATACAGCCCCAGAGATAGCCGCCCTAAACAGACTTACAAACCAATTGATCGCGCCACAAGATACCCTGTCCAAGTTACGGCCTCAAGGGGTACACTCTAGAGTTGGTAATTACTTCCGCTCGCAATGTTGGGGAACCGGTGGATTTGCACAGTTCCAACTGTAAAAGCGAGACGGGGTATGTGAAACCAAGAGTTAGACCCACCGTGCAAGAGCCTAGTCTGTCTCATTCTCCAGGTCGGGGATAGCGTGGTTATTGTTCGCTATAGTAATTTAATCCGCAGCACACCTTGCTTACACAGCGGTAGGCCAGGGTGTAATTTAAGATGAAACGATGATCTCCCCAGCCCTCACTTACGGGGTGGACGGTGCGGGTAGACGGTGTTCATAAGTTGATGATTTGGGACGATGCCTGATTCAACAAAAACCACGGCCGCCAGAGCCCATTTGCATACTAGCCGCAACAAGCGGATACATGAGGCCCACGGGGGTGTATAACTCCCGCCATGAAATCAAACCACACGTTTCACGCACCCTTCCTTGATAGTGTAGTTAGGGAGAAGATGCCCCCCGATTTATGCTGGGCGCCTCTCTGCTGATTTGATGATGACCTGTTTGTGCCACGGAAAAACGAGGCTCATCAAAAACGAGCTGTGATGGAGATCTTTGTATGACTCTTACCTTTTTCGAAAGTTTTCATGTTTTCCGGGCTTTGCCCTTTGAAGAGGCGGACGATCTGATATGATTATGCTCAGTACTTCCCGCCTTGGAGGTAAAAATTAAACCCACGATTCAGCCGGATTTTTCATGATAGTGAGTTTTCCCGAAGATGCAGCCGCGACCATCTGTTGCTCGATGGACTTGTTAATTTTTGCAGTCAAATCCTTTGGAGATTCCCGTTTATCTCATCTTGGAAGAACCGGAAATTGAAATACAAACTTTATGCATGGCAGTTTGTTTCAAGAGGACGGGCTTCTTGGGAGCAATGTATTTTTTCCCCTTCTTCATGTTGGCCGCCGCCTTAGCTGCATGCCTCGACGACGCCGTCTTGTTTTGAAGCCCTTTCGTTTTCCCTTGTACCATCGTTGGATTTTATATGGACGATATTCGTTTGAATATTTTGTGTGTCTGGGGGTCTTGTCAAGCTCGGAATCAGGTTGAGTGTAAATGCACAACCGTGAATCAGCCCAAGTTGAAGATTGATTGAAAGGCGTAGGCACTAAACAGGTAGTATATTCCCACACTGTATTTGGCTTCCCGCCATTCGCCGAGCCTTGTCAATACCACAATTTACAAACCTCCTCCGTACAATTGGGGACTGCTCTTGAGCGGGATGATTCCTCCCACCAACCTTCTGCGTTTGCATCGCAGTCTCCAAACGCCCGTTCAGGTAAATCTCATCTTGGCTGACTAGTTATTTATTCTGTACTCAATAATGCATTGTTCAAGCGAGCCTACCATGACCTCGTCACCCTTCCATCTCAAAAGCCCATCGTCTCGTCTGGTCCACCCGGATATAGCGCAGTATCTGGACATGTTGTGACAGTCTTTGGGTGCACAGGATTCTTAGGGAGGTATCTCGTGTCGAAACTTGGTGGGTTTTTGTATTAAATCTAAGTCGACCCATTCCTAACGGTTGGGTTTGGTCAACAGCAAAATTGGGAACGCAGGTGATAGTACCCTATCGTGACGAGGATGAGGCGCGGCATCTAAAGCCTATGGGTGATTTAGGTCAGGTGGTTCCAATGGTATGTTCTTTTGGCTACAATGTTTTATATCCGGCGCTGAATTGAGATGGACAAGGAATGGGACATTCGGAATGAAAACCAGATAGCCGAATGTGTTCGCCATTCTGATATCGTATACAACCTTGTCGGGCGTGATTTTGAGACCAAGTCGAGTAGATTCCAGTGCTTCTATGTCGTCAAACCTCACACGGAATTAGGAATTTCGATTACACCTCAGTTCACGTCGCTGGGGCTGAGAGGATTGCCAAGATTGCTGCGGAGAATGGTGTCTCACGTCTCGTCCACGTGTCTCATTTGAATGCATCAACTACCTCGAAATCCAAATTTTACAAGACCAAGGCTGAGGGCGAAGAACGCGTGAAAAACGCATTCCCTTCGCCACTATTGTTAAGCCTGGGAGCATGTTTGGTTATGAGGATAAGCTCCTCACCAACATAGCTGGTAAGATAATACCTCCGCTGTGTAGTAATATTCTCACCGCCCTACAGTTTGGCCCATTTGGTGGAAGCTTAACCATGGTCAAACGAAAATCCGACCGTCCATGTAGGTTTCTCACGAATTCATCGCCCCGCTTGTGACTGATTTCTCTGGATGAGGTGATGGATGTGGCACAAGCCCTAGCCAATCTGATGGCTGTGCCTCGCATCGCTGGTACCCTTTCATTGCCGGGGCCGTCAATACTGACCTATGAGTATCTCCTTGATTTGGTTTCCTCGGTTACTTTACAACCTCCATCCCGTGCCCCTGTTGTACCGCAGCCAATCGCTTCGGCTTTGGCTAAGGTAGCACAGACCGTTTGGTGGCCTACACTGAGCCCCGATGAAGTTATTAGACGATATATCGATGACGCCGATGTCCCCGGAGACTGGGAGACTGTGGGCTTGAAACCTGCGGAGGTGGAACAACATGCCATCACCTATCTTCGCCGGTACCGTTCTGCGTGCGTAACCCTTGGTAATTGTTCAATCTCTTTCTGAATTTGGCGGGGAATTACAGGGAAAACTTCGTGCGCCCAATTGTTTTCCCTTCTCGTCCCACCTCTCCATCACCGGTGAGTGCTTTGGAGTCATAACAGGGCACATGGTTGAATTCCTACGATAGGCTCTGGAATAGTAGTCTCGTTGTAGTTGGTGTAGGAGCTGAATAATAAAATAGACCCGAGAACAGTTATTATTTCGCTCTCACGTTTGAAGATACCAGATGTTGCCTGAGGAGCACGTCATATAATCCAAGCTATTACGTTGGTTTCCACACGGCCGTGCACATGGATTGTGGATATCGTTCATGTCAAGTATCTAAAATAATGAAGTAATGAAAGTATAAACGACGGGTGAGTGGCTGTAATGGCAGCATGGGTTAGAACCTGGCGGTACAAGGCCTTTTGGTTGTTGGGGATTTGAGCCGGTGGTGAGGGATACATAGAAGGCGCAAGCATCTTGGACAATAGTTAGACAATTGCAGCCGGGTGGTGAGAGAAAGCACCAACCTGCTGTGCACCCTGTTGTTGCTCAAGCATTTCCTTTTCCTGTGCAACTATTTTGGCTTCGTCTTCCAGGCTCAGTGCCAAGGGAAGAGCAACCAAGAGCGCGGAGGTTGTGACTATCCACACAATATTCCCTGCAATTTTTCCACCACGTTTTATAAATGATGTGGTCTTGGAAATACGTGAGGATATTGAATGTCGTGTTGTTGGAGGGACAATATCCACGAGGGCGGCTACACGGTCGAAGAAGGTTTCGTCGACGGAGATATCAGACTCGACGGATGACAACGAGACTGAGGAAGATGTGCGGGAAGAATCTGAGGATGCATATGGGGAGGCACCAGCGTCCTTGTCCTCGACTATTTCGACTTTGACCATGGTTGTGGAGTTGGTGTTTGAGTGAAAAATTTCGGGACCGAGGGGATGGGTAGAGGACCCTTTTAATTACATAATTGATCGTTTTACTTGGCCCTATTGGTAGATTTTCCGAAATGAGGTCGATAACTCATATACATAAGTATCAAAGTTAATTCACGCCGATTCAAAGTCCTTTCCCCTTCCCCCTCGTTCCTTGTTCTTACTATGCACATGCATCAAGACTCCCTCTCCCCGTCTGCCGAAAATCTGAGCTCTGTTTCCCAACCAGGTTCTTGTTCATCTCCTTGTCGACTCCCTCGTTACCTCCTTACTCATCGGCATATGTCACTCAGGTCTTATTCTCCCTACCCCGTCGATGCAAAATCAGATACATGAGCTGGCGAAAACCCTCCCACCTCCCCGGAAGCAGAATACTGCCTGCGATGCCTGCAGGTTTGCCCCCTCCTCCCGCCCGGCTATTTATCTACCTCCCTGACGGTGCTCAAGGGCTCGGAAGGTCAAATGCAACAGGCTTCCTGGTTCAGACAAGGTGATCATCCTCCAAGCTTCCTATTTCCGTTTCTCATCTCCGTTCTGTAGTGTCAGGTATAGAAAGTAGTCTGGGGATGTCTCCGCCGGTTGACTGACTCGAATGACAGCATTGCTTGTCCAAAAATTATCCCTGCACGTCAGTCTTTGGGGTAAAACCATTCACCTTTCCAGCATTGATTATGCATGTTTTCATAGGCATTATGTACAGCAAGCGACGAGCGAGAAGAAGCGCTCCTCCGTTACCCGTCGACCCAGGGGTCTCCCGTCCACCCACCTGAGGTACGTCACGCCGGTCCCCGACCACTACCACAAATCCAAGAGTCCTTCTGGCGTTTCCACACCACCGCTGTTAGCCGGAATATATTCCCCTTGTTCCCCATCCGGAGCTGTCACTAATTTCGAAAGTTCTAGCTCTTCATCTCCCAACTCTCCAAAAGTGTACGAATGAATTTCCGTTTTCTAAAATGGGCGTCTCTTATACCACCCTAGCGCCTCACCAACACAAGAGAACGGGGCCATAGCCCCAATCCCCACCCAGGTGCAGTCCTTGCCCTTGCTGGTGCGGTACGGGTTTTATCCCCCATTGACGCTCAACTCGCCAACTCGAGAGGTCCTATCTTACCTCTTTTCGCCGCCGGAGTAGGCTCCTCGTTTTGTACATCCGGCCCGTTCAGTGACTTACTATAATTGTACTCAGGGATTCGATTCCTTATTCCCGAGTAAAGTCTCCCTATGCACTCTGGGGCGAATTAGGATATAAATTGGAGGATGACGAATTCAAAGCCGAGTACGTCCTCAGAATTCCTGATTTCATATCGCAATGCATCACATAACCATCCACTCCTTATCTGGTCAACTTTTCCTGCGATCTATTTTTGGATCGGCACTAAATACTTTGACGACCAATTAATCTTGGGCCCTATGGGACAATATTGACCTCACTTACCTACCAATCGACAGATTCGCGCTTGACCTCGTTGAAGTCTTCTTCCAAATCGTGCACACTCGGATACCCCTGCTTAATCCCGCGCAATTCCGCAATCGGCTACAACTTCACCCTCCAAAAATCCTGAGCAATGAAAAGCCTTTACCGCCTCTACATCCTGCATTAGTGGCCACCGTTCTTGCATGGGGAACGAAATTCTCCGAGCATGCCCTATTAGTCGCAGACCGACGGCGGCCAAACAAGCAAAGCCTGCTTGCCAAAACCATGATTGATCGAGCGCGGGATCTTGCTGAAGCGTTAAAAGTACATCGCATAGCGTCGCCTGATCACGTTGTCATAGGGCTACTCATTGAACCATTACAAAGTCGTAAGTACGACGTCCTATATCCAGATTTTCATTAATTAGCACACCTGTGCAGAAAATCCGGAAGACTCAAATGGTACTCGTGCTGGCACAAATAGATGACAGTTTGATCTGACGTATATCCAGGATTTCATAGTTTCTGGCTCACATCCGCGACTCGTCACTTACTTCATATGCAGATCAATCACAAATCCGTTATGGCAAACATTGAGGACCCCGAGGCCCGCGGGACCATGATTTTCGCGTGGTGGATGGCATGCATATGTGATGCGTATGCTTCCGCTTATTATCGCCGCAAGCCCGTTCTTGATGATGAGGACTACGATATCGATTTCTACACTGCTGATCCCGTCAGTCCCGATGTCGCGGAGTCTCACACCCCTATACCCTCTCCCCGTGAACAGCTGGAGGTAATATCAGGATTACAAACTCCACTTGAATGGTGATTGACGTTATTTTCTTGGCTGATTGCTACCCAGTTCTTGGTGAGATATTTGGACATTAGCTTTCGCATGCCACTTTAACACCCCCACAGGGTTATTATCGTGCAGCCCACTCTCTTGCTCGCACCACCCGCCACATGTCACGTCAGCTGTGGAGGCCCACCACCGAGTCGGAGGGCCTTCCTTATGAAGTGCTTTGCTCTTTCATAACCGCACTGACCGATTGGCGGGACGAGTTTTTGACGCTTGTTGGCGTTCCTAGTAATTTTGAGGGAGAATGGGACTTCGTTTCTGTCAGTATGCCAACCCTGACCCAACCTAACCTATGCCGAAATCTTGAGATCTTCTTTTTGCCAGGCTGTTTCCTCGTGCGCGAGTGACGCTACCTACCACGTGATGTGGATCATCCTCTTCAACGCCTTGGACGAGTTTGGCGTTAAAGAGATCAACGACGTCACGCGCATGGGCAATCCGGCAAGCCCCATCCCGACTGTTGCGCAGATTGACACGGCAAAACGCAAGGTAGTAGATGAGGCACTGCACGGTGCATTGCGCATTGCGGGCTTGGTACGTACCTCGTGTTTAATATATGTTATTGCCTGGGAGATAACGAACCGCGTTAATATCCCAGGCTGGCGTATTAACTTCCAACGGTTATTTGGTATTATCCCAGCCCCATTGGCACCCCGCGAGCCGAGCTAATCATTTAATTATATGTTTTACTTCTAGCGGCTCGATCCAGCCGTTATGCACGTCAGCTGCTTCCAGGCGGGCACATTGCTCGCCCGGTTGGGTCGTCCCGAGGTGTCGAATTGTATTGAGGGACTCGAACAGTATAGCTATTCCTATGAGGAAGCGGGAGACCAGGCCATTGAAATGAAGCGTACATATACGCAAATTCGCGCAGGGGAGACAGACCTCAATCACATGGCCTCAGTCGTGCCACGGATGGCGCCTGCGAGCCACGCCATGCTGGTGGACTCCCCGATGCTGGGATAAACAGCAGATCAGATGTAAGTGTTTCTCTCTTCTCATTTGGCCTCTTTCGTTGAACGAGCCTTGCGGATGCCAGACCTTCAATACATCTAGCGCGGTGGCAACCCCATCTATGGGCCATGAAACAGGCTGTGGCATTTACACCGTCATATGTACTATTGTCCCCAATTGCGTTCCTCCTCCGCTGGACAGTTCGGTTAAGTTGGTTAGAATGACACGATCTGATGCGGTGGAGCATGTAGTTTATCCGCGTGTCACAAACATTTAGTATATTGTTTTCCCAGATGTTCAAATATAACTTTCAACGGAGGATATAAACAGCTAGTAGCGAGCGAGTAGCAAGGCATGCGCGTGATGATTGATCATGAATTTATTACAGGCAAGATAATTAGACGTGCGCTAAATACGGGGTACTAGGGGATGTGGCGGAAGCCGGAGGGTATGTAACGAACGAATGTAGATTGAACAATCTGGATATGGCATGATGAGTTTATTACAAGCAAGATATATAATTAGGCGTGGTTAAATAGCATATGCAATGGAGCTGAGCGAATGAGTACTGAGATGCCGATGATGAAGTGACGAAACCATGCTGAGATGAATGAATGCGATGCGAGTGATGTTCAATGAATGCACGTTTGGGGTTGACACAAAAACAAAAAAAAAAACGGGGTGGTGAATCGGTAGGCAGGAGAGGCGAATTTAGTGCTGGTTGCGGTCGAACGGAACGCCGCTGGCATATTGGAACAGTGCACATTTGATGTTGTTGAGTACCTGACGCTCGTCGCCTTGGAGAATATCGCGGCCGGTAGTATCAAGGTACGTGATCAGTTTGTTAATCGCCTCTTCTGCGTCCTCAAGGGTGGGCGGCGAGTTGTCGGGAATACGAGGCGGGGGGTGGTACATAGCGATTGAGGCATCATATACCTGTGTGTGCTCGTACTCGTCGCGGTACACGTCGGCGGGGTGCTCTGAATCGGTAGAATGGTGGTGGGACGGTGTGGAGACCATGTGGGATGTCTCGGGCGGCGCGTGGTGCAAAGACGCGTCAGAGTGCCTGTGTGCGTCCTGGCCAGATAATGGCCACACGGGGAGAGACGACATGGGTTGGTCAACGGCACTGCGCTGCTGTTGTTGCCGGTATGCCTCTGGCTCGGGCGAGTCATCAGAATCCATTACGTCTGGTGAATCCGCGAGCAACCCTGAGGGGGCGTCAAAGGCGGTATGCAATGGGGACAAATCGCCCTGGCCCCCGAGACCCATGGCACGGGCTGCTTGGGCGTTCTTGCCTTCGCCCGACCAGACCCCGCCGCGAATCCCCTGCCGGTGTTTAAAGTTCTCAACCCATCCGGAGCTAGCTTTGAATTTCTCCTCTGGGATGTTGAGATCTCTGGCAGTTTCTTTAGCCTTTGTCCGAATCATGTGGTCGCTCAGGATAAGCTTCTTTTTGGAGCATTCAACCAACCACTTGATCAGAGCTTCCTCAACTTCGGGAAACTTGGAGGGCCTGAAAGAGAAGACAAATCAATGGAGATTCTTTATGGGAGGTGGAGCAGCGTACCTGTGTTTGGCGATGCGCATGCCCTCGTCTGCGGGGATGTTCTCCCACTTGGACTTGTGCTTGAGGATCTTGCTGATGGTGCTGCGCTCGACCCCGTAGCGCTGTGCAATGTCCTCCTGGCGTGCGTGGGGGTGATTTTTGTAGTACATGCAAATGTCCTTGCGATCGACATTATAGAGACGCTGTTTCCGCTGTTTAGGACGGGGGACGGGGGGGATGGGGATCGGGGGCGGACCGAGACGGGGAAAGGTGGGAAAGGGTTGTGGGTCAGCGGAGGACGCGTCGAGGTCCGAGTTGGGGCGTGATTGATCGGGGAAGATGGAATAGGGAGAAAAGGGGGAAGACGTGAAGCGCTGTTCTGAGCTGCCGCCAGAGCTGGGTGTCTGTGGTCGAGAGTGGTCGACGTAGACGGATTGGTGATGTTGCTGGATGATGTTCAAGTCCATGGATGTCATAAATGGTGCAGACATTGGACGTACAAGGGCGGGCTCGACGTTAGCAAATGAATTGGGCATGGATGCTCTGCGAGTGGGAGCACTGTCCTGGATACGACGAGGATGCCTAGTGCGAGTAGGGCCGATGCTAGAATTGAGCTGGGGACTAAAGGACTCGAGAGGAGCAAAGTGGTAGCTGGAGTCGTGATTAGCGGTGCGATGATGGTCAGCCGGCTGAAGCATGGACTGGTTGTGGTTGTGCCAGTTCTGATGGTGCTGTGGTTGCGAGCTAAAGTATACCTGGGAAGGCAAGTGCATTTAGACTGGGCTGGTAATGGATTCCACATTGAGACCCTGGCTTATAAGGACAACTCACCTAATTTTTTCGACGACAGAACACTTCGACGCGAGCATTGCCTTTTCGGGATTGACATAACCTTGTTCCGGTCGATTCTCCTTGTTCTCCTTTTCAGTCTCCTAGATCTCAGTCCCTCCCCCCGCCCATTTCCTCGCTACCAACAGCCCCCGCCAACCGTCTCCCCGACAACTTTCTATCCGTCCTCTGACCATCAGTCATCTCTGCCCCCATCACTTGTCAGCGTTGCTCCATTTGTCAGCGCCCTTGTTCACTCTACAGTACGTACGGCTGATAATAGCTCTGTCACTTGGGCATGCGGATGCCACTTGGCCTCCCACTACTTGTACATGCCCCATCGCTTCCCCAGGATCCACTACATCTTAATCTGCTTTTTTCGTGTTTCTCCTCCCCCTACCCCGGCGTTTACCTTTGCCACTCCCCCATCTCGTCTCCCGTCCTAATTCTGTTCCTTCTTGACACTTTCTAAAGAACATGGGTTCCCACTTGCCTCGGAAATGAAATTCTCGTGTTCCTATCGTAGTCTGAATATGCCGGCCGTGTAGACAACAAAACACACTATCGATGAATCCTCACCTACATCCCAGTCCTGCCCCTCGAGCTGCCCCTCGACTTCTATTTCTCTCGTCACTGTGGCCAAGTAAAGCATTTGGCACTCTTAGCTTTCTTTTCCCATGCGCCATCTTCACTTCGGCGTCATTTGTCTTATTTGTCTATTCGATCCTCATCGAACGCTAAACTGCATCTAGAACTCGATGCTTTCGGTTTTCTTCTAGTACCATAATATATCTCCCCTGCTAATCGATGTTCTCCTACCTCTTTTAATCCCTATTCATACCGCCCGCTGACGTTCAGGTACGTCTCACGGCGACGTTCGGATTTTTACCTTATCTCCTTGCTATATGATCCATTTTCTTTCGGCTCCAAACGCCAACCAAAGTCCATTACTACTGACTGCTCCAGCGCCCCAATCGACCACGCTATAATTATGGTTTGGCATTTGCCCAGGTTTACCCTTCCCACCAGCTCTATTTCATTGAATCTATCTCCTCTCGTCTTATAACTTGCGCTGGACCCCCACGTTCCCTGTGGCACAGGTTCAAACGGCGTTGATGAGAAGTTGGCTTGGTCCCACGAGACCATATCGCTTTGGCATCAGTGGTCGTGGGACCCGTGCGCCTATCGCACTAAATCCTCTTCATATTCCAGGCAAAGACCGACCTCTCCCTACCCATGTTTCAGCCTAATAGAATGCGGACCTCATTCTTCCCTCCCGATAGGAAATACAATATACCAGGGTAACCTTCGATTGACCACTGGATCCTGATTCCCATTCCTGCATCCTTTTTTCTCTGCTCCCAGCCCCTTCCCTCCGGAATTTACCCGCCAACCGGACGGCTTCAGCTCCTGCTGCCGGCCTAGAGTCGATCATGCCTTGTGATACACGAGGCTTTGATGTAAGTTCTATCTCTGCTAATCTGAATGTTGCCTAACTGCTGTGGGGTGGTTACACTTCTACAGCCACGAGCAGGCCTGCGCTTTCAGGTATACTCGAAATCAACAGATGCACGCTGTTGCGGCCGTACCACTACCACATATTCGTCTGCACGCTGGGAGAGTTGGTCGCCATAATTTGGGGTCCTTCTCATAACATGCCTAAGCCTCAAGCCACCTCGAATACGCGTATTCGATCCGCAACCCCCGCTTATGCTAACGATAATCAAATGCTGGTTCACTTTCCCGGACTCTGACCTCGCGCCGATCACTCGTTCTAGAATCTGGCGTTTTTATTTATTTATTGGTTCATTGAGACCTTCTGGTCCGTGTGTAAGATGCTTGAACCTTTAGAAGCAGTAAAATGATTATCGATCTATAATCGGTTGGAAGATGAAATCGACGTGGTTCTCGCTGGTGACCCTTGTTGTCCACATGCGAGCAGACTGCACTATTTATTTATTCCACAATCAGAATATGCTGTACGTTTCCATAATGTTTTGGGAATTTTGTATCATGACGGGCCACCTCCGACTGGGAATGTTGCAACTCGTGGTGTCCGGTAGGCGAAATGAACCAGGCAAAGTTGGCGTCGTCGTGTAACGAATGCCTCCTGCTGGAACACACCTTTACATCGCGAGGTACGGGGTCCCCGACCCCACCACTAGGTACCCCACAGTCGTTTAAACTTAGTTGCTGCCCTGTCCGTGCGTGCAATTACCATAAATAGGTGATGATCCCGACGGCTGCTATAAATACCCACGAATGAAACTTTCCGCGGAGTGCCAATCCCTGGTTCCTGCCAGCTGGCCCAGCCTTCGACGCCATATGTACTTCTCAGGATGGCCTCAAGCGAGAAATTGGGTGGTCTCTTGTCTCTTGGACGGTTTGCACAGCAATAACACATCCCACTGACTCCGAAGAGGTCGTAAATTTATGTTTCAGCTCGGTGGGGGCCGGGCCCATTTCGGAGCAGAACGGAAATTCCGTTGTCATATAAGTTGTGGAGATCCAGAACAACTTTGTTCCCAACAAATACATCTCAAACATGGCTGCACTGCCACTCATTAACTCGCTTACAACACTGCGAATCATATCAAGCGCACCCTTGCAGCGCCAGGCCGCATTACGATGCCTGGGTGCAGCGACATGCCGACGAAGTTTCGCATCAAGTTTCTCCCACCATCACTCTCTCACGACAAGGAAGGCGCATTCTGCTTCTGTCCCACCCCATAAGCGTGAGACCGATTATCATCTAATCATTTTGGTGAGAGGTGACGCACCACTGGTCATTCTGCAGAAAATAGCTCGCATGCATCATCCCCGGATCAGCTTACAGTGCCAAATGCCGCGAGTACAGTCCCCGCCAAGGTGCACGGAGACTGGGTCCTGTTTCACCCAGTCTATACCCCTGAGGAATTAAAGTCTGTTGAGGTACTGTCTCGATTATTCAAAATGTAGCATCAGCTCATCTGCCCAGGTCTTGCATCGCGAGGCCAAGACATTTTCGGACAAATTAGCCGCCGGTATGGTTAGGTTTGCCAGGGTCATGTATGATTTCGTCTCTGGCTACAAACACCCCAAAGGGCCCCTTGACGACGGGATGTCGGTCGAGCAGCTTCGAAAGGCTGGGGTCCTTCTGACTGACAAAGAGTGGTTGACAGTAGGTCACCTCATCCTTATTCATTTCGCCTCTCCGTAACTGATGGCCGCTAAGCGTATTCTTTTCCTTGAGACGATTGCTGGTGTCCCGGGAATGGTGGCCGCTACCCTACGGCACCTAACAAGCCTCCGCCTAATGGTAAACTATTTTCCGCCTGTGTGTGCTTGAAACTCACTCTACATTTAGCGGCGTGATAGTGGATGGTGTGTTTGAGATTATTATTATATAATCTTCTATTCATCTATTTCAGGATTCATACTTGCTTGGAAGAAGCCGAGAATGAAAGGATGCACCTCATGTACGCGAGTAAAGGTTGCGTTTCCATTAATCTAACATTTCCATCAGGACATTCATGACGTTACGAAAGCCGTCGCTCTTCTTTCGAGCCCTAGTTTTGGGAGCACAAGGCGTATTCTATAATCTCTTTTGTTCGTACAGCTTCCACGTTTCATCACGAATGCAACTCAAACAGTAGTTCTAGTTCTCTCGTATCTCATTTCGCCTCGCGCCTGTCACCGTTTTGTTGGATACCTCGAAGAAGAGGCTGTCCTAACATAGTAAATTATTCTCGTCTATTCCGAAACCCGAGCTCACCGTTGTGCAGCACGCGATGTATTGCCGATCTAGAAGCGGGACGAATACCAGAGTGGTGCGTGGTTCAGATCAAGGAACACCCCCGCGCCTTGTTCACAGTGGAATAATCTAGGACCAATCAACCCGCCCCCGAAATAGCCATCGATTATTGGAGGTTGTTGCCTGATGCAAAATTGCTTGATGTGCTATATGCTGTGAGGTCGGACGAAACGACACACCGATTCGTGAATCATAGTCTCGCGAATCTCAATCCCTCTACCGATGTGAATCCATTCGCGCTGCGGGAGCCGAATATGCACACCAAAGGAAAAGTAATTGCGTGAGTATTGTATACGCTGTTATTATCAAATACAACCTCACAAATATCACAGTTTTGAGCGATCGGAATCTGAGAAATACATCCAACAAGTCCAAAAATCTCTTGAGGAAAGGGCCGCTGACGATAAGCTGACCAGCGGCTAATCGTTCTAGACAATCGTTCCACACAAGATCGCAGCGCTTACGGCATTATTCTAGTTAATCTATAATTGACGCGCCTGGTTGCTACCACCCGTCCGACATTTCATTAGCACCCTTAATGTATCATATCCCGAATACTACCTTGTAAATACTCAATGATTGCCCTGCCGACTGACTCGATGGGTGGGTCAGAATTTGACCCGCGCTGTGCAAGTCTGCGCTTTTGAGTTACAAGGTTCACTCTGGCGACGAATTGTGTTAGGTACAGCCCACATTATGATGTGGTTTTACCGGATGTTGCACCACCGGGGTGATCATCAATGGTTCAATTGCCGGCTTGACGTACCTGACGTCATATGGTCGCCAGGCTGCACGTGATCATTGGTCTAGTTAGGAATGCACTTGTCACTGTCAGGGACAGCGAAGCCTCATACTAACTTTGTCAAGGCTGCCACCCAGGATGTCGCAGGCAGTTCTGTCATCTATCGTGGTCACGAAAGATTCCGAGAACAGGCAGGAAAGCCAGCATGCACACCGCAGGATGTTTGTCGGGCCCATGCCAGAGAAGGTAATATCCCAGACAGAGGCGCAGGTCAAGAAGCGCAGAAGGATCCGATTTATTCACGATGAGGCGGATGAAGCGCCGCAGCTAATTCACGAACATGCGTTCCGGCTGTTTCTCCAGCAAGGCGGAAACTTGGAGGACTGGGAGAGAATGAGCAAGGCGTGCGCGAAGAACTACTCAGGCGCTGGCGGAGAGCGAGTGGGGGTCTTTGTGGAGCAGGCGACAGACTAAGGCGAATAAGGCGACAAGTCGTTGGGTTGGGGGGAGCTTTGAAGTTGGGCAACTGCTAGGCGTTAACTTAATGCAAGGGGCATTCGATGGGCAGCCACTTGGAGGTTCAAGCCAATATGCGCTGTCTGCGACCTCGCACGGACATGGACCCTTTGACGGAGCAACCTCTACTACAGGGCACGAAACGTTTACCACCGCACGCACGGGGGCTATGGCGTCCTCCCTGCATTTACCTCACAATTTCATTCCGGCGGCTGTAGATGGGAATGGTAACAGCGGAGACACAGAAGGCCAAACACCTCCCAATGAGAGCATCCATTCGGGCACCGCTTTGTTGCATCTAGAAGCCCAGTCGGAAATTATTCCATATGGGCCCCGCAACCTCCGCCCTATTCTCCAGCAAGCGTCAACTGTACCGCTTGGCAATGCTAACGAAGGTATGCACGGGAAAGGGCCTGCCAGATTTATACATTATGAAGATGAAGCCATTGCTGGAGACGAAGACGTCGTACCTCCAGCCGAGGTACTGGAGCGGACTGGAAGCGCGGTTGATGGTACCAGTGCTGGCGCTGCCGTCAGTGATGGGGGTTCTTCCGTCGGCCTGAATTGGGGCGACATTGTCCTGCGAGGTATTCACAGCCGTCTGGATTTTCATTATCCACCATGTCCTAACTTTCCAGAGAGATAGGATGCTCGTACGTGTCAGTTACTCAAAGACCGAAATCACCGGCAAGCATTTTGATGAGACGATCCATCGTACAACTCGGAACCTACGATATGAGGATTGGGCCGAATTTATGGTCGTCTGGCGCAAGGATAGAATTGAATTATACGAAGACTATGTGGGATTTTCCGCTCGCTTTTCCCGATCATATCCTCATTTTTTTAGAACATGCCAGGAAAGGAATGGATAACAGGGCACAAGCACCTTTCCTTTGTCATCCTCCTCAAATCAACCAAAACCCGCCTATCGATCTATTCTTTTGTTGATATGACCTTTTGCATCACGGCACCTCCCACAAACCCTCGCCGTACTACTTCAGGGTCCCACTCCATATTCCACAGGGAGAAAGAAGGCACTAATATATTCGTGTTTAAGACTAAGAGCCGCACGCGGGCATACGATTGGACCTGGCATTTGTGGTGCGCTCTTGGCCAATGTATACGTTTTATTATATTCAATTTGATTGTCAGGCGGCACCTCGGCGGTATCATCCCTCGAAATATCGAGATATGCAATCCCGCCCTCAATACAAAAGTACGGATCGACATTCCGGAAGTCGATCCGGCGAAAGGGGATGAAGCGCTCAGTGTATTCAACCGTGAAAATGTGATTGAATTGTGCACGGAGGCTTTACGGTCGGTCGGTGACTGGAAAACCGTAATAGAACGGCAGATTGACAATGGGAAAAATCTGGAACTCGCATGGCGCGTTGGGAGCCATGTGGATTGGATATGGCTCTCAGACGACACTGAGGGCAGGCCACGGAAGTGGGCTGTTTTGTGTGGACTCGTATTACGGGAGGTACGTGCAAGACCCCTCAATGTGGCCCCCTTCGATTCATTCTGAATCCCTGCTAGTCCATGAAATCGGCGGCCCTGGAGATCAGGCTAGCGGAGCATTTCCCCAATTCTATTCACCTCAAAGACGGGAACCGTTTGCTGGAACCCCCTGCTATCGAAGGCTATTTAGAACGAATAAAACCTAATACACAGATGAAACAGTCACTATATCTATCGACTCACGACGGCAATCTCTTTACCCTTTCCCCTGCCGCTGCCCATCCCCCTGATCCGCCAGGTTTGCTGCCTGTTCACACGGATAGCCCCGGAAAGTGTTTGAGAGAAGCGGAGAGAATTCGAGGTACTAAGCAAATTATGGGTGCGTTTGGCGTCAGTGATTTGCGGAGCATACTATTAGTCCGTCGGGCCTTCCATCTCGCCCCTCAACGTTCTCATGGTGAGAAGGCGGGACCCCAAGAGAACGACATCTGGTTCGGAATCTGGTCGCAGTCGGAGGACAGAACCCAGAGTGATGACGAGGACGACGGTGGAGAAGAAGGTCTAGCTAAATCACAGGACAAACCCCGGCTAAAGATGAAGCGTTCATTCGAATTACTGCTCACAACTGGCCATGTTGTCAGATTCGAAGTAAGGCTCACACGACTCTCACGTCCGCTTCATTAATTGAGCCGGCCGACAGGCTCACTCACGCCGTCTAGCCGTTGAATGGATAGAGCGGCTGCGAGCGCTGGTTGTGTATTGGAAGCAGCGCCATCGCCTCGATGCCCGTGAAGAGATGGATCTCGCCCAGGCTCGCCGACCGCGACTAACGCCACATACTCACGTATTTTTAAACGATGGCAATCTCCCACCCGAAACACCGGCTGATGCAGCAGCACCACTCCCCGCTCTAGGCACACTATACAATTGGTGCGTGCTGGATGGGTGCAAATCTATTCTCCGAGGTGGCAAGGTTTACACAAGACAAGGTTTGCGAGGGCAATACAAGTATGACATATTCCATTCTGTCATCTCGCTTCTCTTCTTTCTAACATTCCACAAGGCTTGTCCAGTTATTCCTCATTCCAGGATACCTCGTGCAATTTCGTATCAATCCAGGGTCCTCTCTTCATTCCTCCGTGAAACGGAAGATTAGCCTTATTGACGCCTATGTATGCTCGGGGTACTTCGCCGCACTTGCGTTACCAAGGGGCCAGTATAATCCGAGCGCGGGCGCCGCACCTCGGCGGTACCAAGACGGACTGGAAGCAGATGATCCAGAAGAAGACATGTTATTTATGGTATGGTACCGCCCACACACACCCGTCGCCCAGGGCACAGAATCCTCAATCCCTAAAACTGTACCTGCATTGTCGGCGAAGAGGAAGCTTTCAATTTTCCGGACAAGGAGTAAATTGGAACGCGACGCGTGGTGTTGGGCACTGAATTCCGAAATTGAACGGATGGTTCGGGCAGAGAAGGATAGGGAGAACATTTTAAGAACGACTGGGAAGCTGCCAGATATTTAATTCTTCTAATAGGTTTGTTGCATATTGATACCCTAGGGGTCGTCTTGGCCTTAATTCATTGTTATAAAGTTGAGGACGTTCACTCTCGGGCCGCCGGAGCGAAGAAATTATTAATTACGCGTAGCATTCACTCTATTACTTCTTTGGTTTTTTGGCACTGTGGAATGGTTGGCCTTGAGCGAGCAAAATCTAGTGTTGATGACTTACCCATATTTACTACGCGCAGTAGCCCGGTTAACCACACCACCAAAGTCGAGGGCACCTCGAACAATCTTATAACTAGTAAGGGTGTTAGTTGGGACCCTCTATAGTTCAGCCAAATACGCACCCAACTCCAGGAAGATCCTGCGCTCTACCGCCTCTCACAAGGACAACGCTATGTTCTTGCAGATTGTGGCCCTCTCCCTGAATATAGGCCATCAAAGATTTGCCTGTAGACAGCTTGACACGGGCGACCTTCCGCTTGGCGGAATTGGGTTTCTTTGGTTTTGCAATGAAGATCAGGGAGCAGACACCTTTCCGCTGAGGAGAGTTGCCAAGGAGTGGTGACTTGGACTTCTCAATTTTCTGCGGCTTTTTTCGCCGCATGGCCTGGTTCATGGTTGCCCAAGATGAGGGTGTCTGGTGGAAGGAACGACATTGAAGGAAGGGGTTGGCGTGTCTGGTTAGTATACTCGGCGCGAGGGATGGCCCCCAGAGGCTCGGAGCCCGCGCGACGGCTCGAAGCACAGACAGCATCGTTGGATGAAATTTAGTTGCGACAGCAGTGACTGAATGACTGCTGTTGTTTGGAGGTATTTATCAACCATCTTCGCGCCAAACAAAGAGCGCGTCTGTGGCTGAAATTAATGTAAAACCTTCCCCTGACTCCTGGTTTCCACCATGCCTTCATCATCGCGTAGAAAGCCCCGCAGGCAAGTATCATCAGATATCGAGGACGAAAAAACCCCGATCCATACGCAAGAGCAAGTCGATAATGAGGATGAAACTATTGAGCAGCCTCGATCGCGGTCTGCGGCTGCGCGTGTCAAGAGGGAAAAGAAACCAATGAAAAACACGGAACAGGATTCAGAATCCGACGAGGCCCCAGCCGCAGAAATGGACGCGGATGATGATGAGCGGATAGACGTCGAGAACTTCCGCAATCAACCGCTTCGGAGAGCAGACTTGTCAAAACTCCAGGGTCTGTCATCCGACTGGCTGCACATGAAAAAGAAGATCCGCCAGAATTGGGGAGTGATCGGTGATGTCGCAGTCTCCATGGCTGAAACAGCTGAGGGCGATGATGGCGAAAAGGTGACTCCCCCTCATATGGCTTGTTTGGCCATTCAAAGTATAGCTTGCGATGTAGGCGCTCACTGTCCTCGACCGCATGATGAAGGACTTGATCGACATTGAGGCCGAGATGGAGGCCCACGAGTTGTGTATTGATGATATCCATCAGAAAGTCGCACAAGGCGAGGAAATTGTAGGTCGTGCGCCACAGGTCGCAAGCTCCACACTAACCAACCCCATTTGAGGATAACGTAGTGGACCGATACCAAATTGGTGTCGAGAAGGGCATGAAGGTGTATGCGAAAAAGACAACGCGGCAGAAATATGCCAAGAATGAACAATACGCCCAATTTAGAGCGAATATCTATGTATGGGCGATAACATACGTGCGGATACTTGCACCACACTCACCACACGTTCTCTTTATTCCAGGAAGTCCAGCACCCAGACCAGGCTATGCCGCCTATCACGGACTTCATACCCAAAGGTCCTCCCAAACATATTAATTTAGCCCACGGATACTTACTCACCCCGCTGCATAGAGAATGGGGACAATAGCGACGACGACGACGACCTTGAAATCGGCGGAGTCACGCAGAATTACCTCTGCCCTATCACACTGACTCCACTTGTCAATCCGGTCACTTCGTGCGCTTCCCCGATTTCATGATGTATTTTTTTTATTAACAGTAGCCTTCCCACTCCTAGCCAAGTTTGTGGCCATTCGTTCTCCGCTGAGGCGATACGAGCAACGTTCAAGGGCTCGAGGGACCCCAAGAAATGCCCGGCCTCGGGGTGCAATCAATCATTCACGTTGAGCGACTGCAAGGCAAATAAGGATATGGCCAAGAAAGTAAAAGCCTGGCAGCGTCGTGCTGAACGAACGGAAGAGCACAGCGATGCTGAAGAGATCGTGGAATAAGTACTTCATTACCGTCTAACCATAACTATGATAATGATACGCGCATGTGCTACGCAATATACTTGTAAATTATCCTTCACGCCGGAACATTAAAATGACCGCCAGTACCTGGGCAAATGAGATGTCTGCAGAACGTTGATTTATTTGACGCAAAGTTTACGCAAAAATTAATTACAGCCCAGTTCCTCAATCAGTGTCCATGGTATCCTCTTCGGGCCGACTGCTGGATGCATTTCTCTCTCTATCAGCTTGTTCCTGAATCGACCGCAAAAATGGGGCTATCCCTGTCCCAGCCTCATCGGGCAGTCCCAGGCCCCGGACCAGCCCACCAAGCAGACCTGTCCTCAAGGCTTGGTCGAAACTTGCCACCGCTCCACGAAATTGCGGCGAACTAGTGTTGCGGATAAAATTAAAATCCCTCAATATGGTTGCATTCATGACTTACCTGATAATACGCTGGAGGACCTCGGGAGAAGGTGGAACCGGGAGGTCAGGTGGGAGGTGGGGGAATAAAGTTGAGATTAATTCTGGATGGCTTGTGAAAAGTGGCGATAGGTTCGCTGGGGTCAGAATATCGGTCAGGGAAAGATCTAAAAGCATGGCATGTGTTATTTAGAACCCAGAAATTTGCTAGCAGTAGGCGAACCAGGAGGGGCCTCCGTCTGGGCGCCCCTGCTACCTCCCGACATCAGCAATGCCTGCAGCTGGGCAAGTTGTTCTGGGGTGGCTTGGTAGTCGGACGCGGTGGGAACAGATCGGGAGGATCTAACAACGAGGTGTAATGTGAACCTTGCGATACACCAGAAGACTGGTACACCTACGATGCCTGTGCAGAACCCGAAGCCTGGGAACTCTCACTGGCATTGGTATTCCAAACGGGAGTGTAGTCGGGGTCCTCCAGGAGGCCGTTTATGTTATTGACGAATTCTGCGTCTCGTGCGGAGGAAGCATCCTGATATACCATAAATGTCCGTCGCGGGGATCAAGCTTCCATTCATACCTGCATCCAGAACTGGAAAGGGAACACATGAGCTGAGAGCACCCAATTCTGCAAGTTGAAGGACTCACGAAGTGGCGTTGGTTGGAGGAGGAAAACTTGAGGACATACGTCCGTCCTGTCGCCGATTGCGATACCTTGGCGAACATCGCGTCGGAGGGAAAGAGAATCAGATCCTAGGCGCCGACTTGAGATAGATAATCTAAATGAATTTCACACTAAACGCCCACCTCTTCAATTTCATTTGTAGATCTATTCTTCCAAGCAAAATGCAAGAGCTCGTCCTCGCCCCTTGAGAGAATTATCGCGCCCTTTGTTGGGCTTGGTTCAACAGTATTGGTTCCCTCTCTGCGGAAGGCTCTCCCGGCTTTGAAAGCAAGTAACGTCTCCGACATCTTGATGCAAGGTCAAAGTCTGTGGTAGGCAAATGTAGATGATCGCGACGCGTCAGTGTTGGTATTCAAAGTCCGCCAAGAGGTACCCATCATCACTCTTGCTACCGACCCTCATGTCGTTCTCTGGGTATTCTCTTGATGATACACCTACATGGGGAGTAGCCTCACAGCCAGGCGATATTGTCAAAGACGCTTTGAAAAAAGAGAAAATATTAAAGTATGTGCTCCATCCTTCAATATGTGCTAATCCACCTAAATACTGTAAATACCAGGGAGATTGCTGCATCCAAGGAGGATTTACGCAGTGAGTGCAGTTTCCGCACAGACGAATTTTATTCAATATGTCCCTATGCTTAAGCACTCCTATCGCGCGTCCAAGCCGTCCAGAAGGAAGTGGACAGACTGACGTCAGGGAACGAAACTCTTCAAATGTATATTGATAATCTCACCGTCCAGATGGCGAAGAGACGATGAATATGTTTCTATCATACTATTCGTTGGGCCAGATGATATTTTACAATACCTCCCCGTTTCAAACTCACGAATTCGGCTAATTAATACATCTTCTTGGCAAGAAAAAGCAGAAGTACAATACAAGAAATTGATGTAGTATTATTATCCAAGATCAATGGCTCCGCCCCGCCAACCACTGGAGAACAATGTCCCTATTTTACTGGTGAGAGAGGTATAGAATAATGTGAGACTAACGCACAGGTTGTGTTGGCTTTTCATCGAGCACTGTATGATGATGAGCATAACAGGCTGAGTAAAAGATACAGCAACTATACCGAATAGCACTAAACGAAAATCGGATGTCAATATCATTCACTAGAAGAAGCGCGAAGAGATACTAACAGATACGGGTCGATTAGTGATTTTGTCGAGTTGTCTACGGTTATTCAGTTTGAGCACCAACATCAACGCCCTGACGGACGTACAGCGAGGCAATCAGGTCTGCAATGGGAGCATGTCCTTCTAAATCATTTTTATTTCCCAGCTAAGCACTTCGTCAACCACGGTGTTGTAACGTTGTAAATAGAACTTGCCACAAGAAGAGGTACTCCGGTTAGACTTGATTGGCCCAGCAATTGGTGTAATTCAAAACGAGCAGTGTTAAATTTCTCGACCTAGGCAAGCCCACGATCGTTAGTGAAGATGTGCATATGATGGAAATCACTCACGTCAACCGAATCAACCACAAACCTGGATATCCGTTAGCTAAACAAAGGTGGAGGACTGCAGGCACCATACACTATTGCGTCCACACCATTGCAATATCTCTCCCACATTGAGCGGAACTTAGGCTGGCCTATAGGGCAATGTCAGGGTTAACAAATGTATATTGGGCCAGTTGGCGTACCAGCAACATCCCAGATTTTGAGAGTGACCTTTCCTTTTCTTATCTTGCGGAAATTGAATGCTACAGTGGGGACAACATCTTCACTCCACTGCGCCGGGTCAGCCACGAAGGAAGGGAGCGACACGACCAAACCGACCTGGCCCGATGTAATGACATTCACAAAGGAGGTCTTTCCGGAGGCCTGGATTATACCGCTATCATCAGCGAGGCCTGTCGTGTGATTGTTGCAAGTATGGTCACCTGCAATCCAACGACCGCAATTTCAGCCGTCCTAGAGAAGAAGAGGCTGGAAGCATGTAAGCCGCCGTGAACCATGATGTGGATAGACAGTTCCATACCCGCTAAACCATTGAAAGAGGGAGCTGAAGAATCCGGGCATTGGGTGGTATCAGTAGTGAAGCAAGAAGGCTCAGGCTCGGTCACTGTGGTGCCAGCGCTCAAATTGACGACGAGTTGGATGACCACTTGTAGTCAATTCACAGCGTCATCGCGTGACGTGACCACAAATGTGATGATCGCGCTACAGTAACATAGCTCAAAATTTGTTGGCGGGACTTGCAGCACCCGTTCAAGTTAATGCAAGTCTGGAATTCCACCGGCTCACAGATATCACGTATCATCTCCACGCGTGAGGTATCAACATTTGTCAAGTCTCTCAGCCGCAACGCCGGGCTCGTCGATGAGCATCCGAAACACGGCAAGAAACAACCCCACCCTCCATTTGACCTTTCGAAGCAGTCGAACGACCTGCTGACTTACCGAGAGGATTGCGAAAGACATTGCGGACAATTGCCGCGGCCAAAGCTGCTACCAAACGCGCGGACACGTCCCGCAGCCAGCTTCTCAACACCCTCCATAGCTCCGTGTTTCCTAATGACAAACGTAAAAAACCCCGAAAACCCAAGGCGAGAACGGCTACTAGCACGTCCACCAACTCTCGTTTACGACCACGTGCGGCTCCGAGGGGTGTGGGGAGTGGGGAGCCTTGGGTGGAAGGTTGGGGAGAAGACAGTGCGTGACCTGGTGGATTGAATGTCTGCCTAAAATGACCTGGCTAACAGAACTAAAACCCACTACACACCATCCTGTCCAGCAAAAAAAAAGCCAGAGAGAGAGCGCACTCCGCGCAACAGTGTGCCCTTGGCATACACCCGACGGATTGAAGGGCTGTTGGAGCCCATCAAAGGCCCAGTTCTGCATGGTACTGTACTTCTACCTCTAGACCTCGGATCAGTCCAGTCATCCGTCGCATCCAGATTTACCCCCACTCTCCGAACATAAGCCAATTGCGAAACTTTCACATGGACTCGATCGAGTCTTGTTCAAGTAATTCAACTACCCCCTTGGTTTTCCAGAAATTTTTGAACAGCAGCTTAGCCCCGGTGTTCACTGGCTGCAAGACCCACGATCCCGGGTATACAATTTCACACCTTGGTTAGAAACTATCCCCAAGGTCACCGAATTCGCCTTTGAGCGTCTGGCGGGATTTGTCAAGAGTTCTCGGGACGAGGTCAGAACATTTTACAGCCAGTTTCGTAATATATTTTGAGCGATCTTAGGATTTGTGGTCACTGGCCAAACGGGAGCAACGAACATTCGCTGGATCTACTTCTTCCCTGTCCGGCATGCTCAGTCAGATATATTTTCTGATATCCGGGGATAAGCATGTCGATATATCGACGTTGAGCCAGGAGTTCCAAGCAGAGGTAGTTCCGACTGGACCGCAGATGAAATCCCCTTACGCATATGTATAGCCCAGAAATTTTACGCCTGGCCAACGCATGCCTGCGTCGGTAGTGATGAACTATAACGACGGTGTTTATTCCATTGACTCGGACTCAGATCAAGCTGGACACACGGAAAAAAATATTCTTGTGTGGATGGTGGGTGCCGCACCTCCATTGGTCTCCGGCGGCTTTCTGACAAAACCAGGGTACACTTCTAGAAAAACATCTCACCATGTCGCAAGAGGAGTTTACTTCCTACATGCGATCTCAGCCGCCGCCGGCCGAAGAGGAAGGTGACTCAATGCGAGAGGCTTATCGCTTTGCTAAGGTTGGGGCCCCGATGTACACCACATCCCCATTCTGATGAATTAACCAGTCCCAACGCTTTGTCATGCGGTCGCAACTGGACTGTCACGATAGCCGACTACCTGGCACTGGTGTATTTGACATCAAGACGCGTGCTTGCCTCCCCATACGACTTGACATCCTTAATTTTGAGGTACTGTTTATGCAAGTCCAAACCAGGACCCGATCATAACTGTCTAGTAGGAAAACTCGGGCTATCTGATCCGGAAACAACATGGCCTTATGGAGAGCTTTGAAAGGGAGTATTACGACCTCATTCGTTCGGCATTCTTAAAATACAGGTAGGTTTGTGCTCAGGTTAAGCCTTTTCGGGCGTTGATAATTGCGACTAGCTTCCAGGCACGGATTGGCAACATGGATGGTGTAATTGTGGCTTACCACAATACCTCCCGGATGTTTGGGTTCCAATACGTCCCTCTAGGAGAGATGGACGAGCGGTTATTTGGGCCGGGCGCAGGCGGAGACCGCGTATTCGAGAAGTGTATCGGGCTATTGGAGGTTGTGGCTGACGAGATAACGCGCTGCTTCCCGGATCAGGTGTGTTCCATTGGGGCCCCCCCGGCTTCATCAGATTCTGACCCAGATTCCTATCAAGTCAGTCCGATGTACGTTTGAGACAGAGGAAGACACAAATGTGATGAACATCTGGGTGGAGCCGGCAGAGTGGGAATCGCAAGAGACGCGTCCTATCCAACAGCTCCAGGTCCAGGTTTCCAATTATGTTGGCGAATTCCCTATCGCAGGTCATCAAGCAGTCTCCTTAGTTGACCAACATTGTTCGTCCTGTCACTTCTGTCAGGGTACCATCCCCACCTGACTCGCATAGGGACCGTGCACTGGACGTTGTCCAAGTTGTCAAGAGGCGATGACAAGATTCGCGAGGCGCTCAACGTTGCGAAGGAACGACAATTCCGGGCCTACAACCTCCCAACCGGCGTGGGCGCCGAGGAAATGGCCGAATTCTGGGGTAACCTGAATTTTGGCGGCCAACCTACACCAGAAGGCGACGAACCTGCGCTTTACAAACCTGAGAACTTTAAAACAGCCGGCCGCAGCATCCAGCGACTGCGATCCATTGCTCGGGCTGGCCGAGAAGAGTCTGAGCGGTTGGCACTAGAGGAGGCGGGGAGGCCCAAGAGTGTACTGGGCGAGGAGACACCATGGGATGAAGACTTTCAGAGATATTCCAACTTGCCTGAATCAGATAGTTGAGATCCACATAGCTAATTACCATCTAACAATGATACCGCCGGCCCGAGGAATTTCCTGAGAATAGTCCGAGGTGGAGCAGGGATGGTTGGCAGTGGCTGGCTTGGCGGTAGCCGCCATGTGAAAGCTTGAAGCGGACAGAAATTTGATAACACCGCAAAGAAAGGCTCTTGCTACCACCCATCGTCGCCATCAGTGTCGACGACCATATATCATATTCAAAATCAATCAAAACTCGCGAACAGCATCGCCTTTGGTAGTTTCGAGTGATTTAAACATGAGTGCTGTACGTACACGACTGCCAAGACTCGTTTCCCCATGTCGCTGACTGATTTGTATAGATCCCTGTCGAACCCTCAAAGTCCCAGAAATCGACTCCGCTGCATGTAAGCTTCTAATTTTGAACCATCATCTCTACATCTGTATTATTTTGCGCACACACACACATGAGTGTCGCAGAAGCCTCGCAAAAAAAACGCAGTTGGACTGCAAAATACATTCCCAGGCCAGGCAGCAGTGGCGGTCGCACTCCCAAGGCAGCGGCCATGTCTCAGCCAAGAGACCAGGCAGCAGCAATGGCTTTCGCGTCAAGGAGATCATCGTACCGGTGCTCGCATCTCCCCAAGAGGGCAGTGAGCTCTCCATCTCCTCCCCAATGCCTGTGCAGTCCAGCTTCATATCGCTCCCGACGCCTAGTTCGTCTTCTGGGGCGATGGGCACGCCCGCCCGTGCGGTGGCCTCTGACTCACCCCCCGTATCTCGCCCTACTACTCCCAGACGATGGTCCTCATCACTCTTACTGACCCCAACCTTTTCGAAACAACAATCTTCACAGCAGCTCGACCATGAAGCATCGCAGCTCATCCTTACTGCCCTAGAGCGCACCAATTCTGCGCAGCCGCCCGCATCCGCCAGCCTGAAGGCTCCCGAGATGAACGCCAAGGGCTCGGGATCGTTCAGCAAGATGTCATTCAGCTCCATGATGGGCGGCCTCTCCTCACTATCGCTCTCCCGAACCAGCACCAACAATAGTACCACAGGCGTCGCTGATGACAAAGATAAGGAATCTCGCGGCCGGTCCATGTCCAGCCATAAGCGCGTTAAATCGGCATCCCAAGCTCCAGCCGAAAGTGACGTGTCTTCGCGCAGTCGCTCTCGTGCACGTTCCCAATCGCCGTTTACGTTTCGTCGTCGGCGCAACCGCGAAGCATCACCGACACCCCAGCCTCTCCCTCTGGCCCAGTCCGATGTCGACCTGCCAGTATCCGCGTCCGTCCGACCCCAAACGGCCTTCGCCGATGATCCGGATTCGGGTGATGAAACTGTTGGGGAGACAGATGCGGAGACAGAAGATGACGACTGGAGTGATGATGATATGTTTGATCCTGTTACTGAGCGCAATACCGAGCGGAACGCCCTCATTGGGCCGGATGGGAGACTGGCCGCATTAGAGGGAGAGGCTGATGTTGAACCAGATCCACTAGGAGAGGGCGTCAACGTTGTCGTGCCACCCGAGCCCTATTTCCCTAGCACCCTCAACACCCTCGGTGGCAGTTCAGGTTCGATCCGTAGCGGGAAGAGGGGCCCGCGGCGACGCAAATCGGTTAAACATCACGAACCCCTTCCATATCAGACATCACGACCAGTCTTTCAGAGGGATAGATGTACCATCACAATAACGCAAGGAGATCCGACGGCAAAGCTAGGCGAAAGGAGAAGCAGACAATATATTGTTGCGAGCGATCTTAGCGAAGAAAGTCGTTACGCCGTAGAATGGGGAATTGGCACTGTTCTTCGAGATGGAGACCAGATGATAATCGTCACAGTTGTTGAGAATGAATCGAAAGGTAGGCCTGGTTTTTCTATCAGCCCAAACCGTTGATCTTATATGCGTTTAGTGGATCCTGCGATACCCAATGCTGCAGACCGCGCTGTCAAATTAAGAAGTCAGCAGGAGGTCAGATTCATATCACCTGGAGAGAAAAGGCCCACTGAATTTCCGACCCCCCATAGCGACAAGGTCTGGCTTATATCCTTGTTCGCCAGGCCACCAGCCTCCTTCAGCGAACCAAATTGAATGTCCAGGTGTCTTGTCAAGCATGGCATGCCAAAAATTCCCGACATATGCTGTTAGGTCAGTGCACATTTTTTTTGTATGGTCACCTTTATAAAGCATTGTGGGCAGACATCGTGGATTACAATGAACCGACCATGCTGATAGTTGGGTCCCGAGGAATGGGTCAATTGAAAGGGTAACTCCGCCTCTTATTCGTCAGATATCCGCGCTAACGTGCATTATCTCTCTTCTAGAATACTGCTAGGGTCCACATCCCATTATCTCATCCAGGTATGCGTGTTCCAAAAATAACCCCTGCGACAAACTAACACCCATGTAGAAATGCTCCGTGCCGGTCATGGTATGCAATCGCAGGTTTTGCTCTATTCTCAAGTGCTTATCGGGAAAACAGGTTGCACGTCGTCGCCTCAAGCGCCCTCCACGCCGCTCCGCGCACCTCTCGACGCATCGTGTCCATGTTTCCCTCGCGGAAGCCGGTATTGACCGGGTGGCACCTAAGGTGGACCAAGATGTCAAGGTCATGCGTGATGAAATCCAGAAGGACGATGATCGCCGGGATGGCGGCCCTGGGAGTAGAGACGATAGACGGGGGCTTGCCGGTGTTGGCGAGGAAGTTAATGAGGGGGATGGAGACGAAGATGAAGATGCCGAAGATGAGGGGGATGATGTTGTCTCGGGGCTAAAGGTTGCTGGGTAATCGATGGTCTGTGAATTTGAATGATGGAGCTGTGAATTATTGGGAAATACATATTGTAGGATTCGAAATCCATAATGATACTTGGCCTGAGGCGAGGACTGTAACTATTCCTTATAATTCGGAAGATAGAATTGCACGCCCATGTACATCCGCGGGCTGGTCGCAAGCCTATCCCCAATACTGCGTTCCGCGGAATATTCAAGTCCATCATCACATGCCAACCCTACACCCTCTCCTTTGAGTATCTGACAGCTGAATATCTCCCGGGCGAAGTTCACGCGACTACAGCTTATAACTTTTCCCAACATTACTTCTGAACCGTGACTTCATTCCAAGAATGCCGCTCGACCCGGATTGATCTACCACTTGTTCTGCCCTCATTATCAATTTGAGCTCGGATGCAGATGATACCGCCCCAGCCCCCGCCCACTTGGGATCATTCACCAGATGATATCATTGCGTTGGCCAAGGAGATCATCGACAAGGATCGCGTACTTCGGGATGGGATCGGGGTATTAGTACCCGACAACTGTACATTTGAGTCGGTGAGTGATTCCAAGTCGGAATCGGTATATACAGTGCTAACCCCTTTCCATCTTAGGTTTTCGTAGGTAACATCCGTGCTCGGTGGGAAGTAGGTAACGGGTTCACCATAGCTGCCTCTGGCGGGGGCCGAAGCACATGTGGAATCAATCAAAGAGCCGCTTACGTTCTACAAGAACGTCTCTGCATCCAAGGAGCTGCGCGATGCTGCCAACGTCGCAGAATCTCTTTTTTCTGATTATGAAATTGAATCGTCTATGCGGGTTGATGTATTTCGCGCCAAGGTTGCTGCAGAGAAGAATCTCAAAGCATCCAAAAGGCGGGAAATGTTGTCGGCCGAGGAACAGCGCCTTGTCGAGATGATGGTGAATATTATTATTATTATGTGGTCGGCTGCGTCAATGGATGCTCGGCACTCATTCCCAGATTCTTGACGGTACTCGTGCAGGGCTTGATTTGCCGGAGAACACAAGAGTGGAACTTACGGGCTTGAAAAAAGAATTATCGCAAATTTGCCTCGAGTTTATGGTAAGATCGCCATATCTAACGATGGAAGATGCATTGATATCTGGCAGAAACACTTTAACGAAGAGGATGTAGGTCCCGGATGCGACCCAATCGAGGAACTACACTAATAGATGGTGAATCTGCTAGGGGAAAATTATGTTCACCGCGGAAGAGCTCAAGGGTGTCCCCGATGATGTTGTCTCAGGGTATACCAAGCATGCCAAGGGGTCTGTAGACGTCTATTATGTGACATACAAGACCCCAGACATATTTCCCATTGTATACCTCGTTTCCCTTCCTTCTGGGATATTGAGACTCAAAACAATGATGTAGTTCAAATTCGCCGAGAGTCCTGAGACGCGCCGGAAAGCGCACGAGGGTTATGAATCTAGGCTTGAGGTTAACACTCCTCTCTTGGACAAGGCACTGTACCTCCGTCGGCGCATTGCTGCCATCCTTGGGTATAAAACATGGTATGTACGTTGGTGTTGTATCGCAAACACCTCACTTGGATGGAAAGGGCGGATTATGTGACCGAAGTCAAGATGGTGAAGTCTGCTAAGAATGCAGAAGATGTGAGGGTCCACTATCACGCGGAACTCAGCTCCTTACCCGGACTATGTGTAGTTCCTGGATGACCTGGAGCGCAAACTACAACCTGTGGCCACAAAGGAACGCACCGTTCTACTTGCGATGAAGGAAGCAGAGCACAAGCAGTTGGGCCTGCCCTTCGACGGAGAATTTTACGCCTGGGACTACCGCTATTACGACCGGAAGTATGTCCAACAGAAGCTCGACCTGGATAGCTCGCTTGTTGCGGAGTATTTCCCTGTTGCAGAGGTTGTCCAAGCTATTCTCAAGATATACCAGGACTTGCTTGGTGTGCGCTTTGAGGAGATCACTTCGGACTCGAGGTGGCACCCGGGTCTGTGGTCCTGCATTCTTTTGTTTAGGATCACTTGACCTTTGTTCGTTAGACGCTCAGCATTTCGCCGTGTGGAAAGAAGACGCCAGTGATAACTCTGGGTTCATTGGCTACTGCTATCTCGATCTCTATCCGCGGGGTTCGTTCCGATAGTGTACAATGTTGTCGTGCCTAACCCTACCTAGCTGCCAAATTTCCCCATGCGGGCGTGTGGTCACTGAAATCAGGGCATCACATCCCTGGCGGTGGATATAGCTATCCTGTCACTGCGATGGTGGCTAATGTCGCGAAATCGACACCGGGCAAGCCCGCGTTGATGCGCCACGAGAGTGTAGTCACGTTCTTCCACGAGATGGGGCACGCGTTCCATGGCCTGCTGAGCCGGACAAGGTTTTCCCGCTTTCATGGAACAAAGTGGGTGGCTTTCGCTTGATAGCCGGGCGTGCTGACCCGATTCGGGCAGTGTGGCTTGGGACTTTGTTGAGGCACCGTCGAAGATGCTGGAAAATTGGTGGGTCATGTGTACACTCTAGCGGTGCGACCTTACCATGGTTCAGGTGCTGGGAGCCTAAGGTCCTCAAGAAAATGTCAAGCCACTATAAGACCAAAGAACCACTCCCCCCTGAGCTAGTTAGCAAAATCGCCAAAAGGTACTAATCCAGCACGCGGTTAATATTTAACTTACAAGATAGCTTACCTCCTATATGATTCAGCCGGTTCGTTAATGTTGGGCTGTTTTACCTCCGCCAGCTCTTCTTCTCCAAATTTGACCTGAGGGTGCACACCGATCTGGGTACGCGGTCGTTTACAATCACTCCATCCTTTAGCTTACTACCCGTCCGTAGGAGAGAACACTGACTATACGAGCCTGTGGAACTCCCTGATAGAGTCTGTTTCGTTATTAAAAACAGGAAAACCCTGCCCAGGCCATGGTGGGTAATGTCAGCATTTTAGAATTTACTACTCAACTGCTCGCCAGGGAACTTTGGCCATATTATGGGGGGTTACGATGCTGGATACTATGGGTACCCACAACCTCCATAGATATCCCCTCGAACTCACGGTTAACTGGTGAATAGTTACACATACTCTCTTGTTTTTGCTATGGACATGTACGGTAGGTTACACTCTGCGCTAATTGCTTCCATCATTCACCTTACCCACACCCAGCCACGGTATTCAAAGCCGACCCCCTGGATCCAAACTGTGGTAAGCGCTACTGCGATACGATCCTCTGCCCTGGCGGGAGTAGAGACGCTCTGGATCTGCTGACGGTACGGCGAATACTAATCAGATGTATGTGTGTATGGCGTGAACACATTGTGATTTAGGATTTCCTCGGACGTCCGCCGAACAACGAGGCGTTTTTGGAGGCATTATTCGGAGCTGCGCCCGTCTAGATCTACTGTGTAGTTGTAAACAAATGTACGCATATTGTAAAGTACAGCAGAAGCAAATTACTATCAGCACTCGGGATCAAACCCCATCCCAGGTTACATTATCGACGGCACTCTGGAGTTCCTCAAACATCTCTGGTGACATCCCAGAACAACGTCGTAGCCGCAGTGTACGCAATTTTAGCCCAGACCGCACTCGCGTCCATCGTGCGAGTAAATCCACATTCCGCACCTGTACGCCTGCATCTCCCGGAGTGCCCAGGGGCATCTGGGTAAGCTCTATATCCGTAAGCGTTGACAGTGACGCAGTGCCTGAAGAGATATCCGAAGATAGCACACGCAGCAGTGACGCCAGATCGCCGTGATGGTGCAGAACCCGCACACTTTGTAGGCGGGGCAGCTGGGTAGCCCACACGTCACTACGCACAACCCCGGTGTTGCGGAGGTATAGGTAGTGCACATCGTGTAGTGGGAGGGCAGAGAGTATTGGGCTGACCATGGTGTCGATGGCGCGGCCCTCTGCGAGCGACCACATGAAATCCAGCCGCATGAGTGGTTCGGGGTATGGCGTATCTGGATGCAACGCACGCAGTTCGATGGTCGTATATGTCAGCGCTACACACAGCTTACGAGGAGCCAATGCGCCAAATGGGCCCGCACCGCCCTGGCGGGCGCCCCCTAGCGCGGTGAGGAATTGGGTGAGTTGAGTGGTGACGCCATCCGACAACTTTTGCGGCTGGCACGTGAAAGCGGCGCGCACGGTTTCAGGGAACGATATCAGGCCAAGGAGAGCGGCGCACTCCTGGAATGTGCCGCGGAGCGCGAGTCTGGCGAGATGAGGAATTGTCAAGCGTTCAATGGGGGATGGGGTGAGGGCCTGGGCGGGCAGGAACCCGATGAACTCGAGTTCCTCCAGATATGGCATCGCGCGCAGTATCTAAGGAAGTCGGTGAGCGCGGGGCGTGGGGACGGGAACGCTTCGATCGTTACGTGCATAAGGCCCCTGAGGAGCGGCGACGCGGGGAGGGGTGGCAACGCGTCATCGTGAGGCGCTTGAGATTCGGGGCGAACCCCGAGAGCGTGCCGTCAGGAATCTCCAAGGCCTGGGTACCGTACACCACGGGCGCCTCAAGCCAAAACGCAGTAAGGACAGGCATCGGGAACTTGAGGAGTACAAGCAGCTCGAGGAAGGGCCGATCGTTGAACTCGGTGACGTGCAGATGGCATGTAAGATGCTTGAGGGCGTCCGCAGTACCCATATGATTAACGCGTGCAAGCATGTCGTACGACCCGGGCCCAACGCACAGGCGCAGGTCGCGTGCTCCACTTCGCTGGATCAGCTGGTTGACCCTCACAAACTCTGGACTAGACTTGCCACTCAGGTGAATGGTCCGCCAAAGGGCGGGGAATGTCAGTGTTAGGGTGCGCCAGTATTGGGAGACGTGGCTGATGTGGTAGACATGTGCGAGGTCCGGTGTAATGCAGAATGCAAAGATAGCCTCCAGTAGTTCGGTATACAGGTTGTTGATTGGGGAGAGCATGTTGCGCGTGCGCTTCAGGTCTAGCGTTCGCGCGGGGTCAGTGGTGCAGGTTATTTCCGCATCGATCCCGAGTTGTTGAACCCTCCATGGAGGCTCACTACCAGGAGTGGAGGTATGAACTGAAGTCGGAAGCTTATCCTAGTATTTTTTAGCTGAGTACACTTTTTACTGGTCACCATAAGCATCAACTCCTACCGTTGCTCGGACTGACATCCCTGGCAGTGGTTGCTTTACCCAATGCTAGATATTTTCATGTATAAAATGGTGGCTGCAGGGGCTATTATGATAGATATGTAATAGTAAACGTAAAGTTGTTTTAAATTAACACGGACAAAAATTAGACTTGTATCCACTACTCAAGTACTTACGTTTCGTCCAACTTTTTCCAGGGAGGATTTTTTTGATTTGTCTTGGGCCATTCGGTTGCCCTATTCGTCGGGGTGGGTTGGTATGTTATAATTTCAATGGCGCAGGATAACAACGACCAATTTCAATGACTATCCCTTGGTGGGTCATATCACAATCAGGAGGCCTGCATGAAGGGCGAGCAAGGTGTGGGTGGTACCAAGCGAGGACGAGGTGCGGGAGGTTGTGCCTCGGAACCCATGCACGGTGGGGCGAAGCGGCTGCTGTATACGTGCGCAGGATACCCTCCTTCCGCGCTGGCTTGAGCGGTAGACTCAGCCTCCTCTCCTATGATTTGTGATGTACTACATTCATGATCAAATGGATGTTAGGCTTAGATCCATCCCATCTCATACCACGCTATCAACGGCACTCTTCAGCTTCAAGTTCTCAACCACTTCTAGGGATATACTACTAGAGCAACGATATAGCCGCAGTTTACGCAACGGAGGCTATACGAGGAACCATGAACCGCCTGTCTAAACGCTCATATTGCATCCATCTATGGAATCCCAGATTTTGTTTCCTCATTGCCTAAACCACCACATGCAAGGCATAGGCAGCCCACGCGATATCAGGGCCTCTATCCGTGGGCTTGAACAGTCGCCTATGGACCCCCTTTACTACCAGAGCGCTGTCACCGTCAGCAATGGCCCACAATGTGCCAATAATACCACAGAATCTAGCGGCCATCGGGCCTCCTGCGAGATGCATAGACTTGTTAACCAGCGTCGTGTCATCCATCGCCATCTCACATGCGGAAAGGAACACAAACTCCGGATTCCATGGGCGCAGCCTGAGAATCTCTTCCAGAGCGAGCCCGTCATCATAGACTATCAGCTTGCTTCTTGATGGCTCGTGTGCGTATTGCTCCCCATGATAGGTAAAGTGCACTCATGAGGGATTCATCAAGGAGGGCGTAACGGCAGACCGGGTCACATCTCTTCTGGAGAGCACCTTGGTCCTGTTGGTGCCGACAGCGCTCTGAATGTGGCCCACCTCGACCAGGGCACTCGGTATACTCTCCCAACCCTTCAAGCGGCGGTCTGGTGAGAGCTCAGGAACAACAAGCGCGCAAAGAAGTATTATACCAACGTGTAAGCCGCCTATTCCCATATCACTCAATAAGTTCAAGGGGTTCGTCGAGGAAAGGCGGCATCGCATGATCATGTGGATCTATGGGGAGTGGAGGGATACATTTTTCATGGGCATTCTGAACAGCGAGTGGCACAAGGTATCAGCAGGAGTAGCACACCCCAGACCGCCAAGAATGGTGTTCCAATACGATAATAACAACAGCTTCCAAGATGCCGAGGGCTAGTGGTTTGGCCCAGAATCGAAAAATTGAAGACGTGCCATGGTGAGATGTTGTTTGCGCAGAGAAGGTTCGGATGATTCTTTAGTGCGGTTTTGGCCGTGATTGCTGCGCATGTGAGATCACGAACCACGAACCAAAGGTACCAAAATGAGCTCTGGACGGGGCATTGAGAATGTAGGGGGCATAATGGGCATAGCTAGGGAGAGGATGGGTTTCAAGGTAATCATGGTAGGGCGAGCTTGACGAAATTTTGATTTTTGGTCCGGCCCACAATACAAGCTCTCAAGTCGGACAGCCAAGCGACCACATGACTGTGGTTCAGAGACGAGATATTTTTGGAGGATTTATTGAATGATAAACCAAGGTCCGCAGTGACTACGGGAGCGTCCTTGCTGATCAATATAAAAAGAAGCCATAATATAAAGGGAAGGATTTACCGAGTTCCCAACAAAATAAACTACCCCAGCACTTGAGCGAGCCTGGCTCTAACATGTACACCACAGCCCACCTCCGCCTGCGGGCGTACACCATTGCTGATCTGCCGTTCCTTCTTGGCCTCCTAAACGACCCCGAAGTCGCCAAGTGGATCCATGAAGACTTCCTCATCCCACGCGGGCCGACACACATCGCCAAGATCCAGGAGAACGCCGATCGCGCTCTTGCATACTTTATCGTTGAGGAGCTGCCATCCGCCACTGGGGTCTCGGCACCACCCCAAGCGCCACTCGGGGTGACGGGCTTGGCGCCCCTGAGCAGCACGATGAACCGCAACGCGACGTTCTTTATTGTGCTGGCGCAGCACGGCTGGGGGCACGGGTACGGGAAAGAGATCACGCGGTTTATGGTGGACTACGCCATTGTGTGCCTTGGAATGCACCGTGTATCGCTGACGGTGTTTGAGGGAAATGAGCGCGCCAAAAAGTGCTACACTGATGTGTAAGTGGTCTATGCATCTATTCCTCCAATCTAATTCGTTCTGTTAGGGGATTTGTGGAGGAGGGGAGGCACCGCAAGATGATGTGGATTGACGGAGACTGGAGGGATACGTTTTCAATGGGGATTTTGGACACGGAGTGGCGGGAAATTAGGCAGTAGCTTACAAATCAAATGAATGATAATAATAAATGAACTATACAGTACCACGGCAATTTCCGCAGCCGCAGACTCTCCCGGTAGCAGCAACCAACACACAAAGTCGTCACCGTCGTCGTCGCCGCCCGCAACAACAAAATACCATGCCCGGAGTACGAGACATAGGGTACGTGCGCACACACCCCACAGACTGGAGTAGCTCATAGCGAGTACAGCGCAGACGCCTTTATTGCAGCATACGCATCGCATCTGAAACGCTCCGGAAAACTCGAAGTCCCCACATGGGTCGACCTCGTCAAAACAGGCTCGTTCAAGGAGCTCGCACCGTATGATCCTGACTGGTACTACGTCCGCGCTGGTACGTCTCCCCATACCCCCTGGTGCCCGTACTCATGCACAGGACAGCCGCCGTCGCGCGCCACATATACCTGCGCAAAGACGTAGGGATCGGTGCGCTCACAAAACTGCACGGCGGGCGCAACCGGCGGGGCAACCGCCCGTCGCACCACGCAAACTCGAGCGCGTCAGTGCAGCGCAAGGTGTGCCAGTCTCTCGAGCGTATCGGCGTGCTAGAGAAGAGCGACAACGGCGGGCGCCGGATCTCGCAGGACGGGCAGCGGGATCTGGACCGTATCGCTACTGCGGTTGTGGAAGCTGCAAAGGAAGAAGAGAGCGAGGAGGAGACGAGGATGAGGAGGGCGGGGATGAGGATGAGGAGTAGATGTGCCGTTGCATTTGCCCTGCGACTAGGATATACCGCTCCCCTTCCTCCTCTGTATGACATGCATCATGCTAAAATATTTCATATGAAAAAAACTTTTCAAATCAAGATGGTGATTAGATTAGATAGGATTACTACGTTTCCTGCTGACCACCATCTTGATGGACTCAGAATCGTCCCATGCGACACAACTCAAGCGCGACGTTCTGCAGTCCGTGCAGGCCCTACTCGCCGCGGACCCGTCCCTGGCACCTGTAGACGCCGTGCGGATAGCGGCATCGCGCATGCTGGTCAACAACCCCTTTGTGCCACCCACAAAAGGCTGCCCGGTGAACGACCTTCCAAACGAGATCCTGGCGCACATTTTTGCGCTGGGGGCAGAGATGGAGGAGGAGGAGGAGGCGATGGACAGCGACGAGTCGGACGATGAGTACGAGGACCAACCAAATCTGCTGGATGGGTGGGATACAGACGAGGATGAAGGGCGGGTGAATCCACAGGGCAAGGTGGTGCAAGTTGAGGATGAGGCCATGGACGTTGAGGCAGACGATGAGGACTATGAGGACGAGGACGAGGACGAAGACGAGGAGGAGAAGCCATTCCAAATATTGGTGTCGCATGTATGCCAACACTGGAGGAACGTTGCCATCGAGTCCCCCGGTCTCTGGACAAAACTCGCATTCCACACTGGGTTCTCCCTCGACTGCGCCCGCACATGGATCCAGCGATCGAAGGGCCTCCCACTCGACATTTGCATCGACTGCACTATCCCCGACGCCGAATTTATTGTGGAGAACGAGTACGGCATGCACCCCCATGACACGAGCAGCCCAGCAGCCATCCAGATGCACGTCGACGCAGCGCTCGCAGGCACCCCCATTCAAACGAATTACTACTCTCAACGAGAACTAAACGAGATCCTTG
Source organism: Infundibulicybe gibba (assembly GCA_015501065.1). NCBI lineage: Eukaryota > Fungi > Basidiomycota > Agaricomycetes > Agaricales > Omphalinaceae > Infundibulicybe > Infundibulicybe gibba. The sequence goes on along the minus strand of JADNYI010000004.1, from coordinate 786,673 downwards.
ACCTAATCATCCCGCACGCAGATAAATGGCGCTCATTCGAGCTCGCCGTATCATTCTATCGGTATATGTACACGCTGCTCAGCCGCCTCGAGAAATGCGCGGCGGCGCCGCTCCTCGAGGTGCTGATGCTCTACCACTACGAGACATGTGATGACTATGAAGCATTCGCACAGCCCGAGTTCAACGATTCGTTTCTCCTCTTCCACGGCAATGCCCCGCGGCTGCGCGAGACGGCGTTCTGGGGCGTGCACATCGCGTGGGAGCCATCGCTGTCATTTTTGCGGACCTCAGCGAGCTGGAGCTCGCATACCACGCCAAGGACGTGCGTCCCTCCTTTTCCGTGTTCCAGCAGCTCCTCGACGCGTCCCCGAACCTACGCACGCTCACACTGTGCCTTCTGGGCCCGCGGGGACACGTGCGGACTGGGGTACGGACCCCATCGAGCTGCCGGTCTACGCGATCTCGTGCTGTGCTACCACGACGCGGTGTATATTCGGGGCCTGATGGAGGTGCTCGTCGCGCCGAACGTGCACAGTCTCGCGCTCGACTATGACGGGGGACTACACCGAGTTTGCACAGCAGCTCGCGCAACCGATGCCCGGAAAAACGAAGTCGCTCCTGGCGGGGCTCGCACACCTTAAAATCTCGGGTCTCCCGTGCAGCAACCGGGCAGCAGAAGAGATGTTTGTACAGCTTGGGGAGCTCAAGTCGGTGAATCTGAACTGCAGCGGGGCGGAGGAGGTGTTCTTTGATATTTTATGAAGCCGCGGGCAGGCACTGGGGGGAAGAATGTATACTGCCCGCGGCTAGAGACACTTACGACAACTGGGATTGATGGACACAAAATGCGGCGTTTGTGGAGGCGCGGCGGACCGCAGGGGTGCCGCTGAAGAATGTCCTGATGTGCGAGGAAGATCGCTGGAGGAGCGCGAGGAAAAATGGCTCCGTGCACACCTCGAGTCGCTGGAATTCTTTGAGCCATCGAAGCGAAGAGGAGTTGACGAAGAAGAGGAAGGCGAGGGTGAGGACCAGGCGATAGGGCTTGACTAAAACACTGCATTGACGGAGAGTATTGATACACGTAAGATAGATTGTGTCTAATATGCAATGAAGCAATTCAGGTATTGTATTTGTACAGAATGCGGGTAACGCCCAGGGCCACCTCGGGGATTTCCTCATCTTCGGCGCCAATTTTTTTGTCGATGGAGGACGAAGAGGAGCGATTAGGGACCGGCATCGCCACGAGGACGGCAACCTGGACGACATGGCGAACCTTTGGTGGGGGGTTTTCTGTGGGCTGAGGTGCTGGAGGTGGACGGTTGAGGAGGGTCAGGAACCGAATGGGGGGCTCAGGGGGAGGAGACGGGGAGGGCCAGTGTTTGGTCTGCTTGACTGCGGCGAGCGGCTGCTGGAGTGGTGAGCGGAACGAAGGCTAGATGTTGAGCGAAAAAAGAAAAACCATCATATCATTCCATGTCGGGCCACCGTTCTCGATCCATGCGTCGTGGAATTTGGGACGGATGCCAAGACGCCTTTTACGCGACCCTTGAGTGCGTGGGGTAACGACAACATCGTCCACGAGCCCACTGATATAACGCTGGTACCGCCTGCGCAGAATGAAGGACCGCAAGACTATGGCGCAGGAGACGAACAGGAGGAGAAACAAGGTGGCGAGAAAAGTCACTCTGTGAAAATGGTCAGCGGTGGAGAAAACCACATGAAAATGAAAACACACAAGTATAGGTTACTAGTGGTTGGATTGCCTGAATGAATCTTATCCTCGGCTGGGGTGACTGAGGGAGATGGGGATGGAGATTCTGGCATGGGCAGATGGAAGGCCGAGTAATGATGATCATAAATTATTTAAAATAAAAGATATCGGATAGCAACAAGGCAGACCCCGAAACCCTGGGAAATATTTGGCTGATGATCAAATCTCTGATTTGTTTTGTATATTACTTGGTTCTCTCCCCTGGCCTTTCCTCCATTCGCCCCATCATGTCTCTCGCTGACGCCCTCCCACCGTCCCTCAACCTCCCTCCCCACCTCAGCGCCCACAAGTATTTCCTCGTCTGCACGCTCACCGTTGCAGCATGGGATACCCTTGTGCTTTCCCCACGGACATGGAGGCTAATCAAGACCCCGGGCTGGCCTGCGCTCAAAATCCTCTTTCACTTTCTTCGGGTTTTCATGCCCGTAGAGTTCATCATCGTCGGTCAGTCACTCTCTAGTCGCGCCCAGCACTCTCCCTCATTCTCTCCTCAGCGGTCGCATTTTTTGACACAAAGTGGACCCAAGACGTGCGTCGTCGTTAGGGGCCGAAAGTGACCCCAGCAGCTAACCCCTCCCAACAGACCTGCAGCCACTTTTACCTCTTTGAGCCCATCTGCACTGCCATCCTTCTCGCCGCGACCTCTGGTATGCATCAGCCTCCCTACTCGCGATCAGATCCACTCACTTGCTTTCCTAGCTGTTCATGTCATCCGTGTACATGCCATCTACGACAAAAATAGGAGTGTCCTGATTGCGCTCGGATCCTTGTTTGCCATCCAAGTCGTTGTGACCGCCATCTGTTGTGGTTTCTATCGCTGTACGTCGCCCGTCTTCTCTCCACACTCCCATATTAACGCCCCTATCAGCCGTCCCCCTCCTCGAAGGACAAGGCTGCATCGCAGGTCCAAAGGAAAACTGGGTCGGCATCTATTGGGTAGCGCCCACCCTGCTCTACACCGTAACTGTAAGCATTCTCGTTCGGTGTCATCCGTGCCATCACTCACATCATGTTCCAGTTCGCACTTGCCTTGATGCGTTCCATCAACTCGCTCAAGGCTAAGCCCCTCAGCCCATGGAAACTGATGCTCCGTGATGGCCTAAACTTGTATGGCGTGAGTGTTTCCAAGCTATTTTTGGCACAGATACAATTTCCTTACTCGTCTTAGGCTATATGGCTGGTCAACATGGTCAACATGCTCTTCTGGTTCATCATGAAGCCCACCGATAACAAGGACCCCGTCAAGACCATCGTTACCAGGTAATTCCTCCTTTCCATACAAAGTCTGCATGCTTACCCAGTATAGTATGGCCGCGGTTCTCACCACCTCCATGACTCTGCGCATCATCCTCTCCGTGCGCGGAACGCTTGTGCACGGTGGTTCCTTTGCACTGTCCAACTCGACTGGCGCCACCGGCTCGTCACGCACCACGCACGTCATCTCTACGCGCTCGGGCGCACCCACCAACATCTCTACACATGCACCACACACCTACACGCTCGACGAGATGCGCACAAAGCCTGAGGTCGAGTGGGGCGTGGATGCCGACGGCAAGTCCAGTGTCAACGAGGGCAAGGGCGGTATCCTCGTCGATGGCGCCGTCGGCGAGCCACGCGATGCACCGAACGTTGCTGGCGTCAAGATCACCATCGACACTGAAGTCGGATACGATGATGCACCATTCCACCATGCCAAGTAAGCGAATTAACCCGCGCCGGGGGCGAGGGCTGTATTATGGTGTGCGGTTTATTCTGCTTTTTCCTCGTTTGCGCTTCCGGGTACCTCCCCCCACGCCCGCACAAAAGCATCCACCTTTCATTTCTCTACTCAGGAATATATCTAAGTATCTATTGTCCACCATATACACTGCTTATCTGTCTTGTACCACCGTATTCGCCCCGCTACGAGGGCTACAAAATATTTTAAATTATCGTGTGCTGTGCGCCCTTGACAGGGCCTGGGTCTCGGCATGGAGACCCAAAAATGAAGGCCCTGTCTTAGGTTCGTCCCTGGATGATCGGAAACTGGGGCATGTTACTCAGCAGCGAGGCCATGTGGTGCTCATTCGTATTTGGGATATTATTATTATGTAAGCACGATCGCGTTTATTCCAATTTCTGATGTGCCTCTCCTCCTGAGGGCGAATAATTGAACGTACAGCCCTTTTGATGGTAGTCCAAGCGGTGATGAGGTGTGCTATAATTTCCCCATCGGCGCCGACGCTGGGAGGGACTAGGAGGCAACCTGGTACACATGACTACAGGCCAAAAATTAAGAGCCAGCCCCTGCCGATTTTGAAAACAATACACGCTAACCGTACAGTTTTGTGTTTATATTCTCATTATCGGAGGTCAGGCGATGATCGCTAGTTCGAATCACGCCTATACATAGACTTGTCACCAACTTCAAGTACAGGGATCCGTATCAATAAAACTTGATGAAATAAATATTTCATTTCTCGATATTCGGAGGTAGTTAGCAGAGAGATGGAGTGGCACCATGAAACACGAGATAGAAGTGAATGTATGGTAGGCAGCACAGCAGGGACAGCGAGCATGTGCGTATTATATACACGGGCGGGTTTCCAGGACAAGAGCTAGATACCAAAACGAAATGCGGATGTGATGCAAGTGCGTAAGCGATGATTGTTCGGCGGGGAGGGAGTTATTTTAAGAGAATGAAGAGAAGAAAAACTGGATGCCGAAGTCTGATCGAGGGGGTTCTGGTACATATTGGGTAGAGCGTGTACATACAAGGAGAAGGACAGCATGATAGCGACGACAATGAAGACGACGAGTGGAAGCAGATGGTTGGACTATTTTAGCACGCGGGCCGTGCAGTGCACATCTAGGTGCGCGGGGTCCACATGAAAGAAGCCAATGTATAGCAGGAGTGAAAGATGGAATGATGCAGCTGATGGGTGTGGTGCGGTGAGTGTTTCATGCTTGGGCAGCTTGAATTGATTTGAGTTCGAGAACGAGGCGCTGGATGGAAGGTGGGCATTGAGCGTCTGGGAATTGGTGCTGATAGGATCGTACCTCTGCGTCCCGTAACAGCTCCGCTGGGCTCATTTCTCCACCGTGTGTTTGGCCTAATTTGATCCCATACTGCAACAGCTGTTCCATGTAGTGTGGGTTAATCACTGTTTCATCAAGCGCAAGAAAATCTCTTGAGGTTGGGGCTGGGCATGAGAAGGGAATCATGATGTTAGAACCATTGATCGAGCTTTGACAGAAACAGGTAGAACATACGTTCTTTCATTGATAACCAGTCTTGTTCCATTAGTTGTGGTATTGTTGCTCTTTCTTTTGGGTTGCGGCACAAACAGCTCTTCATCCCTTCGATAACATCTCGCCTTACCCGCGTTTTAGATGATCTGCCTGCTTCGGTGGCGTTGCGTCTGCAGCACTGCCGGTACTACTCCGGGAGTTTGACACGGTCGGGGTTGAGTAATCTGGGAAGTCGATGTTGTAACTAGAATCAGGGATGGCTCTCATTTTGTGAAATGTGGAAAGATGCTGGAATGGGGGATGGCCGTAGACCATCTGGTAGAGGATACATCCTAACGACCAGACGTCGCTGGGGCGCCCAACCTTCAACCGCCTCATCCCATCGGGAGCCTCAATTGCCTCCGGGCTCATGTAATTGACCGTACCAACCTAGGCAACAGCTCAAATCACGGAACAAGATACGATTGGAAGACGCACCTGATGATCCCGCTGGATATTAGTGGTATCGTTCGCAATAGCGTTTGCAATTCCGAAATCGATCAGCTTCAGTTGCCCGCGAACTAGCACGAAATTTGCGGGTTTCAGATCCGAATGAACAATTTTTTCTTCGTGGATGACATGCACAGCTTGCAGCATCTAAAGAAGGGTGATCAACACGGAACATGCTATACATAACTGGAAGGTACTCACTTGCTGCCAATAATATGCTACCCATGTCATATTCACCGGTTCCTTCTGTTGATCACTCAAGAGACGCGCCAAGTCGACTTCGCCGCACTCCATCACCAGGAGGAGGTGGCCTTTACTACCTCCTGGCCCAGCTTTGACCTCACTGTCGATCAATCTAATGATGCGGCTGTTTCCTTCTAGACGCTTCAGCAATGCTATCTCGTTCATATAACTGCTCATCGTATCGGAGTCGATCTTGTCGAGGGCTACGCGTTTAATGGCATACAGCTCATTGGAGTTATTGAGTACCCGGTAGACACGCGACGACCCCCCCTTGCCAATCATATCGAGGCGCGCATAAGGTTTTTTGTTCACCTGAAGATACGCGACATGTTAACTCTATGAAAAGTACCTGGGGGTACAACCATACCACAATATGCCGGTTGAGCTGAGCTGGTGCGGGTGGAGCCGCCATAACTGGGGTGGGGGCTGCATACTGCTGTTGTTGAGGTTGATGTGCAGGTGCTGGTGGTTGTCTACCATTCTCGCGCGACTCCTTCTCCCGCCCAGACACATAACCATCCTCTCGGTTGCCAGATGCCCATGTCTTACTATTCGGACCTGCAGGTGTGGGTGCGAGCATCCCGCTGGTCGTTGGCACTTCAGGTGCAGTTGGACTTCGTCGGTGTTTTGCGTTTGCGGCGGCGATGGCGCGAGTGGATGGCGAAAAACGGGGCGGGAGATCGACGGCCGTGGGTGACCCAGAAGGCGGGGCATTCACAGAACGCAGCGTGTCTGAGTCGCGTCGTCGGTGGGTAGCCCGGGGGCGATTTGCGTTATGAGTGGGAGAGGGTGATTGGCGGTTTTCTGCGTCGCTTGTAGCATCTGTGTGGGGTGTTGATTAGGGTCGGTTGTAAATACCATTGTTTTAATAGAAAATTTACGGTCAAGGTCTTCATGTTCCCTGCGAGACTCTGATTTCTGTGTCAGTAGGTGCTGAAGAAGTCGCAGAGAGATGGAAGATGCAGACCATGATGCAAACTTTTATATTCCACACGTAACTCCATTTCCTGCCTTTCTCGTTCTTCTGGAACTACTCTCCGTGCACCAGCATTCGCGTCTGCATTCAACCCAAGACTCGTTCCGGGCCGCGAGTTCGACTGTTGCAGCTGTTGATACGTCGCGAGAGAAGGGGTATGGTCCGGTTCACCCTGGTCTGGCATGACGACAGTTAAATATCAGTATGGCATGAGGCACTCGCAAGGGATAAAACGGGGCCTACGTAACGCATCGCTAAGGCTGGCAGACCTGCGAGGTCTCGAGTTAGAGGATTGGCCTAACGAATTAGATGCAAGTGCATAGGTTCGCTGACGAGCAGTCGTGCCAATGCCATGTGCGGCGGGCGGTTGGTCCGGGGGCTCGTCATCGGCTGTCGAATGATAACGTGATCAAATTAATCCATCGGCCAACGGGGGGAGGAACATACCGGTGTCGGTTTCATCGCCACCGCCAACTGTGGGAAACTCATTGGCAGCGCTTTCACTTTCGCTGCACGAGGCTTCGGAAATGCGGCCGATCGGAGGATACTTGGCCGGGGTTTTGGCCGCCCTAGTAACGCGGTTGGAACTAGGGAGAACTTGTCGTGCGTGGGGGCCGCGAGGGGGGACATCGGTGAGCGGTCTGCTACCGCCTCCGACAGAATATGCTGCTCGTGCTTGCGCCATTCTCGAGGCAGATACCGCTCGTGATGAGAGCGGGGGGGACTGCCGTTTGCTTGATGGGTGCGGGTGCTCTTCTGCCTCACTTGGCGTGTTCTCCTTCTCGTCTTGTTGAGAATCGTGGTACATCCGGGCGCGGAGGTCGTCGTTCGCCTGTTGCTTTCGAGCACGTACTTCGTGCGATGGTTGGTCTTCAATGGTAATTCTTCGGGGAAGGGTTCGCGGTCTGGGTTGTTGAGATGTTGAAGCGGGGGTTAGCAATGGGCCTGATGCTACGCGTTGAAAGGAGCGGGGAGCAGCCGGCCGATCCGCGACGGGCCGCTGAGAATCGGAAACGCGCTCTCTGAACGCGACAATGAACCGCGTCTGACTGGTGAATTAAGCAAAATTGGTGATGGGGGCTTCTGAACTGAGTCGGCGGCAGATCTGGCTGTAGGTGTGTCTCTTGAGGTGTCGGGGGCGATGAATTATTAGATTTTGAGGAGCCCTTGGATAGCCGAATAACCTTTCCCTCTGGGTCCAGGACATAGTCAAAAGAAAGGTCGTCAATGATGGAAGAGTCGTCCGAAGATGGCGTTGAGGTTGCCCGAGATTGCTGGAGATTTTCAACTGGTGTCCGTGGAGGCGATTGGCGACGCGAAGTAGGCGGTGATGGTGACATTGTAGCGGAGGGGGGGGGGTGAGAACGATGAGGAGGGAAACGACAAAGCAAACAGGTGAGACTTTCCAACCACGATGCAACTCTCAACCGCGATCACGTGCTCTCAATTTCCATCACTCGCGCTTTGGCTTCGACCCTTTCGATCTCCAGCTACATCATTGAGTCCTCAGGATTCCGATAACGGTAGACGTCCAGTGCTCAAGGTATGGAAACGTAACCGATCCCAAATCACACCTGACTTCACAAAACAGAAGCGGATCAGTCTCGTGAGACGCGTGGCTCTGGATTTGAAATGGGCTTTTGCAGACCGCGGCAGTCAACGACTTCAAGTTATTGCAGGTCTTGCTCGAATGTGGTGACACACATGCCGGGGAGTTAGGATTGCTCCTGTCTGTGATAGTTTTCTATACTACATACGGCCAGGAATTCGGTAAGCATAGATGGGGGGGGTTCTTATTTTTTTTACGTTCTGACACGAGCACCACCAGGAGGATGCCGCCGCTCGACAACGAGCTATCATGTGGTTCAGAGGCATGGTCATTTGAATTTAGCGTGGGTCCTTGTGGCCCACCGGCGCCGCAGTAGCCAAAATCGCTGGGAATGGGGCATGTGTCAAGCAATATCAATAACATCCACCCCGAATCATCTTCTCCTTCTACACCTCCTTTCTCGTGCAGATATTCTGGATTACCCATCTTTGTCGCCAATGGTGACAGGTAGCCCTCGTGTTCCCGAGTTTCTGGAGCCGTATTTCCTTGGATGAAAAAACCACACTTCCGATGCTGGAAGAAACCGGCCGCAGTCGAAAGCAGCAGATCTGGACATTTACGTCAGTCACTGGCCGGTTCATATCGCTGGGGTCATGCATTGTATCCGTAGCCTGTACAATTACAGGACCTCATGGGAGCTCCTTCCAAAGGCTCCTTTCTTCCCTTAGGCTCCCCGCGCCTGTTCTGACCACGCTTGGTATTGAGGTGCTAATGAGTGCATCACCGCCCTGACCATCCCCAACAACCTTCTCGCTGGGGCTGCGCCCGACCTCCGGCACCTGGTCCTCACCGAGTGTTACTTCACATCCCGCTCGCCCCTCCTCTCAAACCTTGCGCGGGATCAAGTACGGGGAGGCTGCTGCTGCGTGCAGCCATCCCCGGAGACCCGACGCAGCCTTGTTCCTGGGCGACCTGACCTCGCTCCACGGAAATCGGTTTCTGTGGCTCGGCGATCTGCAGGACCTCCAGACCTGCGTCCGTCACTCCCAAGCCTCCTTTGCCACCGCACCTGAGAACTTTCCAAATCTCCCAATTTTTAATCTTATCGCTTCAGTTGCGTTTTATGGAGTTATTCGAACATTTAAAACATGAACCACACATCAGGTTCGCGATCTGGCATGCGCAACGATCTGTGGAAATCACACCGAAAGATCATTCGGACCTTGTCCCGCGCAAGCAACATCTGGCCACGGCACACCTTCAATATTTCCGCGCCTTGAGCCAACCCGCAGACCTCGAGCAGACCATCGATATCCAATCTGTTGTCCATGGGATGCCAGAGAACCACCCTCAACGGCCCGAAATTTCCCACTGGACTGCTGAATGCCACAGAAGTTGATATGAACACCTAGAGGATAAACACGACCTAACCCTTGTGATTCAATCCGGGCTCTTATTAGTCAGCCTTTTTTCTCCTGAAAATTCGCGACGTGTTGACCATGAGCAGCTCATCGCACAATTATTTGGCGATGCGCTCGATGTTGATATGGACGTTGATGACTTGGATTGTGCGCACCGCGCTCTCGCACGATAGTTCCTTCCACTCCGTGGGCCTCGGCTGTTTATTGCACCGAGCTGCATCAGAAGCGCCACCTACCAGAGTGTATCGAAGCGTACAGCATGGCCGTGACTATTTTCCCTGGTCTGATCTGTGTGGTTAATCCCGTCATAGTGTGGCATGAAGCATTAGTCCGGCTCAAGATCTCGAGTCTGATGGTTACCGGTGTTGCGATGTGCCTTGATCTCCACAAACCCGAGCTCGCGGTGGAATCCCCCGAGCGGGGACTGGCTATAACATACAAACAGCTGCTACAACAACGGGAAGAATTAACGGAGCTTGCGGTTCAATACCCAGAATTAGCTCAGAAATTCACAGAACGTTCATTTCGTATGCGCGAGGCGGTCTCGGAAGATGCGGGATTGGACCCTCACCCTCGAGCACAAGGGAATGGTTGAAGAAATTCGATTGTTGCCGGGTTTTAAATCTTTCTTCCTCCCCTTACGATATCACACTCTCCGAGTGGTTGCCTAAAATGGACTGGTGATCGTCCTCAACAACACTCTGGAGCGGAGCGACGCGATCATCATCTGTGGGCTTGAGCAGTCGCCTATAAATCTCCTTTGCTGCCAAAACACCATCACCATCAGCAATGGCCCACAATGTCTCAATAACACTACAGAGTCTAGCGACCATCAGGCCTCCTGCGAGATACATAGACTCGTTAGCTGAATATGCTGCGCGCCGGGCAATTTTGGGGCCAAGATAGAGGACCTGATATCGCGCGGGCTGCTTATGGCTTGCATGCGGTGGCTCGGGCCATGATAAAGCGGAGGGGTTCCATAGATGGATGCAGCTGGTGCACATGGGCATCTAGATGGGCAGCTTATGGTTTCTTGCCTATCCTTGGCCCTTTTTCTACCATTTCGCTTGCAATGTGCATTGTACAGTTATAACACAGGTTGGCGGAATCCCGTAACTTTCTAGTCCCAAACTATATCTACGGCAAAGTATTGAACGATTTCTTCAGTTAACTGGGGGGGTTGGTTCGAGTCTAAATGTCATCATGAGGAGGCATAGATAAGATTAGATCCTGTCAATATAAATTGTTGGAATTTTTTTCACCCCATTGTTTATGGCCCTCCATGTAGGTTCCCGACGGGTACCGTCCCTCCTCCAAAACCGCGCTTTCTTGGGATGGGGAAGCGCCCTAACAGCCGGACTCGTAGCTGTCACCTGGAGATCGATAGCGAGTGGAGATTTCCGAGCGGGGTCCACGCTGTCTCGATTCCACCAGGCTATTCCCAGTCTTAATACCCACATACGCAGTCCCACATTTAGGGGGCTGATTAACTCGAGATCAAATTCACTGTTTGCTGCTATAACTAACTCGTATCCAGCTATGCAAATTACACCACCACAACCCCCACCCGCATGGGATCATTCGCCCGAGGATGTCACGAAATTGACCAAAGAGATAATTGAGAAAGATCGTGCACTTCAAGACAAGATTGGCGCATTGAAACCAGAGGAATGCGATTTTAGCTCGGTACGTGGTCATTGGCTACTATGCTGTTATCTGGACTGAACATGCATTTAGGTCTTCGTGGGTCTTGTTCCCTTTACAGATAGAGGCGGAAGATAAACTTTTATGTAGCTCGCCCTTGCTAAGGCGGAGACGCATATGGATTCCGTGACGGAGCCGCTCGCGTTCTACCAAAATGTTTCGCCGTCCAAGGAACTACGTGATGCGTCGAATGAGGCCGAATCTCTTGTCCGTGACTTTGGCGTTGAGTCGTCCATGCGCCTCGACGTGTTCAAGGCCAAGATTGCAGCAGAGAAGAACATCAAGGCCTCTGGTCAATGGGAAAAACTGTCTGCTGAAGAGAAACGGCTTGTAGATAAAATGGTATGCTTAATCTATTCATCAGGATCCTGGCACCACCAAGGCTTTGGCATATGTAGATTCTAGATGGCACTCGTGCTGGCCTTGCTCTGCCTGAAAAGGCAAGGGATGAGTTGACGACTCTCAAAAAGGAATTATCGCAAGTTTGTCTCGAATTTAGCGTAAGCAAACTGCCATCAGATCATGAGATAGTTGCTGAGATGTATACTAGAAAAACTTCAACGAAGAGGATGTAAGTTTCAGATCGTCCTAAGCTACGGCTGTGTTGAACCTAATATCAGGGCAAAATCACATTCACGGCAGAAGAGCTGAAGGGAGTTCCAAAGGATGTCGTCTCTGGGTATACCAAACGCACCGAGGGGTCTGTAGAGGTTTACGATGTAACCTACAAGACCCCCGATATCTTCCCCCTTGTAAGTTTTAAACTATTCTCTGGCGTGGACAACTCAGCCAAGTGATTTAGTTCAAATTCGCAGAAAATCCTAAGACTCGCCAGAGGGCACAGGAGGGTCACGAATCCAGACTGGAGAACAACGTCCCGTTGCTGAGCAAGGCGCTGGATCTGCGTAGACGAATTGCTGCTCTCCTTGGCTACAAGACATGGTAATCCCACATATTGCATCGATATGAGGAAATCCTCACTTCTCTCAGGGGTGATTATATCACAGAAGTCAAGATGATAAAGTCGGCAAAGGGTGTTGACGATGTAAGGTACCCTGTTGACACCCGCCTATCCGCTCACTTTTCTCTAGTTCTTGGATGATCTCGAGCAAAAGCTGCGCCCCGTGGGTATCAAGGAACGCGAAATACTCCTCGCATTGAAGAAGAAGGAACACGAGGAGAAAGGTCTACCTTTCGATGGCGAATTCTACATCTGGGACTACCGTTACTACGACCGCAAATACATTGAACAGACGCTTGATCTGGATGACATGCTCGTCAAGGAATACTTCCCAGTCTCTGTTGTTGTCCCCACTATCTTGGAGATATACCAGAACCTTTTGGGAGTGCGCTTTGAGACGATTACGGGTTCAACGTGGCACCCTGGTCCGTGCTTCCGCTCTCATCGAGTGATAGAATTGCAACTTATCACATAAAAAGAGGTCCAACAGTTCGCCGTATGGGAAAAGGACGCTAAAGACGAGTCTGGATTTGTTGGCTACTGTTACCTCGATCTCTTTCCTCGAGGTTTGTTCAGCTTTTCTTGCAACTTTACATTTATATTAAAATACTGGTAGCTGCGAAATACTCCCATGCGGCCGTCTGGCCGCTCTTATCTGGCCATGATCTTCCAAACAATAAGCGCAGCTACCCACTTGCCGCGATGGTGGCGAATCTCGCGAAACCCACTCCCGACAAGCCTGCTTTGATGCGACACGATGATGTCGTTACCTTCTTCCACGAGATGGGACATGTTTTCCATGGACTCTTGAGTCAAACCAAGTTTGCTCGATTCCATGGTACAAGGTGAGACGTTTGTGGATCTGCCCTCTTGACTTTGACGACTAAACAACCTCTCCCCAGTGTGGCCCGGGATTTTGTGGAGGCACCTTCACAAATGCTGGAAAACTGGTAAGTGCCTGATCTATGATCAACCTTCAAAGCTTGATGGTTCTCCAGGTGTTGGGAACCTAAGGTGCTTGAGAAGATGTCCAGTCACTATGAAACCAAACAGCCTCTTTCCCCGAGCTCATCGATAAAATCATCAAAAGGTGGGCTGAGAATATGCCTACCTAATGAACGAAAGTCATCTATATTTTATAGTCGATATGTCAACGTTGGACTGTTCTACCTCCGCCAGCTCTTCTTTGCCAAATTCGACATCAAAGTTCATACCGATAAAGGTATGCTGTCAGCTTCGCTTAATTCCCCAAACTCAAGATCCTCCAGATAGCGCCGATTATACAAACCTGTGGAACACGTTGAGAGAATCAATCTCGCTGGTAAAAGCAGGGAAACCCTGCCCTGGTCAAGGCATGTCCTCATAACTTCCCCATATATACCTGCTGAACACTCCCCAGGTACCTTCGGTCATATCACCGGAGGCTATGATGCTGGATACTATGGGTAATTAGGGTACTTGCTTGTTCATTATGTGTTGACATGGTCTACAGATACACCTACTCCCTCGTCTTTGCTGCGGATATGTATGGTATGCATTTATTACCTCCCTTGGTCAACCGAGGCTTATCGTTTCAACCCAGCCACCGTATTCAAAGCTGATCCGCTCGATCCTGTCCGTGGCAAGCGCTACCGCGATAAGATTCTCCGTGCCGGCGGAAGCCGCGAGGAGTTGGAATCGCTCGAGGTATGCAATTCTACATCGTTCTCACAGCATATTAAATAAAACCTTCTCCGCAGGACTTCCTAGGCCGTCACCCAACAACGAAGCGTTTTTGAAGGAATTATTCGGAACTATCCCTGCATCTAACTTGTAGCTATATAACTGGATACAACAACGGAAACATCGCTGTGTAATATATGAACCCTTGTCGCGTTTTTTTTTTGCGTTGACTTCGGGTGGTACTTGCATGTCACGGTAGCATGGCGGTGTTTCATTTGGGATCCTTGGGAGGTGCTACCCTCCCATTTCGCAAAAGAAAGCAGTTCTCGTACATATAATATAACATCATTACATCACCACGACTGTCGCACACCAAAACACCTCATCTAAGCCGCTAATTCATACACAAATGCTACACCGATCTTAGCAAACTCCAAAGAGTGCGCCCACGAGAACCCAGTAACACTTGTGGTGTCGCCCGAACTGTGCACATTCGGGTCATCGTTTCCTGTGACGCCTCGTATGGGAATGAGCTGGGGAATCCGACCTTGTACCAGCTTGCATGATCGGAGCAGGCATATCCACACTAGTAGGGGGAAAATGTCAGCACGCGCGACGTGACCTGGCCTGGGCGCTTACAGGTATATCCATGGCCCAAGGGATGCTGGAATATGTGTCGATGAGCGATTTCAGGAACGTATTCAGGCTTCATCGATATAATCCGCTTCAAGGGCCATCACTCCTTGGACCCTGGTTTGAAGCTGCAGTGTGATAAGTCTCACGGCGCCGGGTGAAAGTAGGCAAATACGGACTAGCCAGACATGTCGAGCTCCATGAACGCTTTCACCTGCGTGCCCGCGCTTTTGTATTTGGTCGCGATCGCCTGGGAGCCCAGTAAACCTGCCTCCTCGCCCGAATACCAGTGGAACTCCACGGGCGTCGACGGCTTGAACCCCGACGCAACAAGGGCTCTGAACGCCTCAATCAGATTCACCGACCGGTCCATCGTCGTCGGCGCCGGGGCCCGGCCGTTGGTGGGGTTGCTGAGGTTGATTGAATCCATGTGTGCGCCAAGGATGGTCACGGGGGCGGTAGGGGTCTTGCTCCCGGCTATTTTGACGATAATGGATGATTGCACCCAAGAATGCGCGAACAGGGATGCTGTGATGTCGCTACGCCCGCTCGCAATCTAGAAAGTACGTATAAGGAGGCTGGGTCAATGAAACTTGGAACGGCTCACAGTTTTGACTGTGTTTAGAATCCAGGTGCTTGCTTGCGCACCAGTGGTCGATTTGTAGTAGCGGTTGTTGAATGCGGTCAGCTGGGCGAGATTGGCCTGCATGTTGGCTGTAGAGAGCGTATTGAGGAGCGGCTTGATAGCGGTTTGGTGAGACGGCGTAGGGACTGGCCGACTCGTTAGAATCATTCAAACCAGTGATAATTACAAACGTATACATACATGCGGCAGCAAAGCAGGAGTATCCAATTTCAACAGCGAAGTGGATTGTTCCAATTCATAGACATCAGTGACATCAAACTAGGCGCAGATTAGTTATTACTTATTGTATCAACAAACGGCAGCTCACGAAGTGCTTCCCGCGCGCATGAGGTCTAATTTTTCGTCCTCAGTCTCCATACTGGCTCTGCGCCATCAGAAAGACTCAAGAGACGCAATCCCTGCCCAGATTTCGTCCGGATTTCATCAGGGGAGATGGGGGCAGCAGAGACGACGCTGCGAATACAGCAGCAGGACAAAGCCGAGGAGTGGGGCGCGGAATACCATGCGACGTCGGGGTGATATCAACGAGGAGTTGGGCGAACCCCTCACATTTAAGCGAAATTCCAATGCCGGCTCCATGAGGTGATAACTCGGATGTATTCGCCCACCCACACTAGCGTCGCGAATAGCAGATACCAGCCACATGTGTCGACGATTCGCACCCGCATGAAAGATGCTTTAATACCACGAGGGTATAGCTCGATCACTTGTGTGTATGGAAGGCGTCCGCAAGATACTACAATGAGGATATCACGGGTACTGATAGGTGTGTATGCACCTCAAAAACATCGTGTCATCTGCGCGATGATACCACTGTAGAGATCGTCACACGCGACGCGGTTGCGAGGAGGACGACCACATGGATACGGAGACGAGTCGGTGGTGTCTCGGGTGTTATCTGGTAGCTGTGTAGAAGGATAACGCCAAGATGAAATTGCCAATGATGCAAATGTGTTGTGGATGTGGGGAAGTAATCATCTGTCAAGACGCATAATTATCGTTCAACGCATCACCAGCGGGGATAATTCACTTGAGATGTGATAGCGTGATATGATAAACCTACATGGAAACAGCTCCTGTTGATGACATGCACATGCTCGAGTCCCGAATAATCAAATGATCTATAGTGTGTAGATGGAAGTCCATAGACAACAGTCTGTCGGATTGCGCGATGGAATGAAGGATGATATCGAAGGTGTATATACTGGACTATCCAGTTCCAGAACCATTTGAAGGAAGGTTATATGGCCTGTCAAGCCATAATATCAAGTGTACCTTCACCATGACATGAATATCTCCCGTATAAATCCGCCCAACAGGCAATATGCTGGGCTGCCGTGATAACTTTAATCATCGCACATGCTCTGCATCATGAGGGTGGCTAGTAGAAGGTTCATCTTGACCTTGGCTCTTGGCGACTGTAGGGTCGCTAGGTCTGCTATCGTTAGGGTATGTACGAATGCACTAGCATGGGGTGGCGTTTTGAAGGGGTCAGGTGAATCCGGGATGGCACATAGCGTTCGAGTCGTAATTTCTTGTGGTGTGGTAATACAAATGGAAACAAGGGTGCAGGTAGGAACGGTGTCGCCCTTGGGGTTACGTGCGCACATTGCACGTTGACTCGCCAGTTGCTGGTTGGTGATACAAATCCGCAAGGAATAATTTTATGATGGCGAGCGCATGTGCCTGGAGTGATACTAGTACGTTAGCCGTTCGGACAAAGGGCGATCAAGACCTACTGCACATTGAACACCGAGCTTTTTCTTGGAGCCATCTATTCACGCTAGTCGTTTAAGAATCAAGAATTAATCGCGTTCCGAGGTCTTTTCTCAAGAGCTCGCCATCCCGATGGGAGAATCCCTCGCAATCGGTGATCGTTACAGTCTCGAAACGATTCACAGGGGTGGTATTCGATATGTGCTCAGTATGGGCGTCAGTGTATTTGGCACGGGCAGCGAGGGAGGCGACGATCGCGCGCCCCGTTAAACGCTGGCAGCTGGAGAGCCGGAGATGACGAAGGCGCGTAGTCGCAAATCCAAAGATGATGGCTTTAGTAAGTTGATGACGGTATCGGACATATCGGATGCGATAATGGAGAATTTTTCGAGGGTAGGGAGGTGGTCAAAGACCCACTTAAAGTCCTTGGTGCGCATGTCACTGAAATCCATATCTAAGAGGACCAATTTCGGACTGGAATGTTTAATGAGGGCGCGGAGGCCCATGCCAGTGGCATGATCACTCCAGGGGACTGCGAGAAATCTCGTGCAGGGTCATCACTATCTCCTGGGTCATTATGGGGCGTGGGGAGTCGTGCGTCAATATGAGATGGGAGAGGTAGAGATACTTGAGGGCGGGGAGACGGAGATGGGCGAGGAGGGCGCGGGTAGAGAAGGTGCTGCGGAGGTCGAGAGTGAGCAGCCGAGGGAGGTGAATAACCGGGAGTGTATGGGCTGGTGGGGAATGTATGTCAACATCGGCATAAACATCGGCATCGACGTGGAGGCCGCCCCAGAAGAGGAGCAGCTCGATGTTCGGACAGGCGGAGAGGAAATGAAGGAGGGGTCCTGGCGGCATCGGCAGGGCGGCATGGTCGAACTCGATGATAGTCAGCGATGTGAATGGGAGCGGAGTGTGAGTGAAGAGGCACGGCGCGGGTAGCCGCGACAACGAAAGCGTAAGCAGCTGGCGTGTGCATTCGTACGGCCACAGTGCGACTGATGGCTGTTTGGCTGCCCCGACTGGAACGAGATGCTCAATGTGTCAACGACTCGCCGCCGATTGTCTGCCCCACCGTCGTGCCACCGCCCTCGCTCGGAAGTGCAAGAGTAGACCACCGGTCGATGTGCCCAAGTAGTGGGGCAAGTTTCGGTAGAGCAAGGTCCAGTCGCTCATATCAAGCTGTGCGGTAAACTTGAGTGGTGCAGAGCGGGCAATCCAAAGGAGAGATTGCTCTGGAGGTGTGTTGTCTGTGAGATGGATGTGCTGCCAAATGGCTGGTGATGAGTGCACGATCTGATACCATCTCCAGCAGACTTGCCCAATACCAATGGTACGTATGGCTCACATCTGAACAGAGGACGAAAACCTCGATTAGCAGCTCAGTTGGGAGTGAACCAATATTGCCGCTCATGGTTGTCCAATCCTGTCCATCCTCGCCTCTTCCTTGGCCTCACGTCAGGTGCACAAAGTAAAACATATCCAAATACTATGTAGCTACCACCAAGCTGTATTTCCAGGCCACCGCCCATTCCCATTTGCCTAAGTCTCTCTCCACAATTGTCGTAGCACATTCCTTGCCTCCGTTATGTTTCCCAAGCCAATCCCCCAGTTGATCCAAGTTGTCTCGATAGTCTTCATCCAACAATTCCCTGCGAGTCAGGATTGACAGTTCCTCCAGCTTCAAAAACGGGGCCAGACCGACATTCCGTTCGAGGTGTTGACAGAGGAATGGAAATGGTTTCCAATACATGTCATCGACCTGATGTTTGAAACTGCACCAAGCTGCGCAACACCTGGCTGTCCCACGTTTGCGGTTCATGCGTCACTTGTACGTCGGTCACCTCCGTCACATTGATAATGGGATACACCATGTCAAAGACACCGTCTGCGATGTCACCCTCCAAATAAAACCAGGTTAGATACAGTTGGAGGAGGGGGCAGACCCCTTGTTTTTTCCCAACAACAATGTTAGGTATGAAGGTGCAATCGAGATGTCCAACCACGGCATAACCTGTGCCTCCTGAGGGTTTGTACGGCACGATGAGAATGCGGCAAGGAACTGGGGGAGATGGTCGAACATTCTTCCTTCCACAAGCCTGAGCATCGCGTGATGATCCTGGCCGCATGAGGAAGTGAAATCTCCCAAAGGAGGTTGGCGCAATTCGTCACCGTCGAGGAAATATGGAGGAGTGACAGGTGTGGAAGGTGAAGACGCTCGGGCTGGTCAGTGGTGGGAGATTGGGATCATCGGAAGCAACATGAATATTGGAGGGCAGACAATTGGTGAGCTCAAGCTCCTCGAGGAACGGCATTCGCCGCAGTGCACCGACCAGGTGGGACAGGGATGGGGAAATACTGGATTCGGCCACGATACGAAGGCGCGTGAGTTCTTTAGAAGCGGTGAGGTGCATGTGGGATGGCAGCGGACAAGATCGAGGCACCTCAATTCTGGTGTATCCCCAGCAAAAATGCTATCTGGGATAACCCAAGGGAGGAACTGTAAATATGGGTGCCTCTATCGATAAGACTGATAACTTTGGTGCTGGGGAATCCAGAAGCGTGAAAAGGCTGCAGAATGCCGTGGATAAAACTCTTTATGTGCATTTCTTTGATGCGCTGGATTTGACCAAGAACTTGTGTTACGAGTTTATTCCGAAGGCCGTGGGCACCATACCCAAAGTAGATGCTCAAATGTGCGGCCTTGGATCGCCGGAAGATTTCCTCGGACCATACTGGGTTGCGGGTATCGCGAATGGTGATGGTGCTCCATAAATTTGGGAATGCAAGTGCTACCTCACGCCAATGGCGGGAGACTTGCGCGATGCACTGAACGGACGAGAGGCGTGGGCAAATGCAGAAAGCGAATACGGCTGCAAGCAGCTCTGGAAAAAGCATCGTGATAGGGGAAACGTTCCTGGTACCAGAGGCTGTGGTCTCTTCATCAAGGCTGAGTTGCTCGAGCAACGGTACGGGCTCCATAGAGCGCGTCGATGTGGTCGTAGTCATGGCCTACAAGTGAAACCGAAGAGAATAGGGGCAGATTAAATATAAACGCACTGGACTCTTTATGAAATAGAATAAGTGCCTGGTGGTGTAAAACGAGGTCTAGGACTGCGAAAATTAGCTCAACCCCCTTTCAAGCCAGGTGCATTCTTACGGTTACAATTCGGATTATAAAACAGTGCTACGCGCATTATGTATTACCCAACCGACCAAAAGCTGGCTCGTGGGGGCTTCCCTGATATGTACTCCATCGTTGACAGGGTTCTGTTCTCCGTCTCGAGCTATTGTCCACTCAGGAATCAGAGATATGATAAACCCTTGCCTCACGGCGTCCCTGCATCAAATGTGTATGAAGTCGACAATTGTATCGATGATGGGTTCGGCCTTGAGGCTAGTAGACAGGGCTTCAAGTGGATCGCTTGTCGCCAATGGTGGTTTGGGGAATGGAAGTGAGTTGACCATTATTTGGCTGCAAGCTCAATAGCCGGCACCCATTCTATTTTTGACCGCACACATGACGCATAGTGTACATTCTATAGTATTAGTAGTAGTACTGTGGCACCCAGGCTGCCACAGCGGGTGGCTCCATATTCTCAGCTCCCACGTTGAAATCAAATTTTAATTAGCATGGCTCTTCTCAACTTGGGGTTATCACTCCTTGAGTATGCTATTGCGGACAACAAACACGACTACGGGTCACATGTTGGGTTGAATCTAATCTTGGCTCACCCTGAGAATATGCAGCCCTCCTCTCCCAGTGCATCCCACGTTCCGCGTTAAATCTTTGTCTTCTCTCGCATAACAAAACGCGCGATATTGACAACACGGCTGCGCTTCACAGTAACATGAACGCGACGAAAGCCGCACCGCTCATATGGCCGTTGGTGTGAGCCTCCCGCGAGAAATCATGAAGAGGGTGAGGGCCATGTTCCTTAGGTTGGTGAGGATCCCGCATAGTCAGGGAGGTAATTCCTCAGTTGCGAGCATTATGGCAAAGTTTGGTGGCCTAAAGAACGCAGGGGAATTTTCTACTGCCCTGATGCAGGAGCATTAAAGAAGGGCCACGGTATGGAGGCAGCAAGGTTCATGGTGAACTATGAGTTCCGCCATTTGAACCTGCACCGAATATCCCTCACGGTTCTTGGGGTAAGAGCATGCCCTGAACCTGTATCGCAAATGTACGCGCCAGCCTAATTTGAATGTTTTTCCAAAATCAACCTACCCGTTACTGGGGGGTTCGTAGAAGAGTGGAAGATATCACAAGACGGTCGGGCTTGATGGGTTGTGTAGGGGTTATGTCATGGATATTCTTGAGAATGCGTGGAAAGCTGGGCGACAGGCGTGAGTTGGGAGTTCCACCCGCGATACAGATTGGTCCCCACCCTGGCTCTCTCTGAGTAGGTTGCGTGATAATCCGTAAAGGAGATTATTTTTGGCCCCGACAGGCAGAAAATGGTGGAGCCTGATATGCCGATGGTACTTCCTCCTATATATATTTACCTATGCATCATCTTCGACGTCAAACTGTGGTTCTGATGACACACATTACGGTACCAGCCGAACGGCCACTTTTTGCTTCTGGACGCTATAGTGTGCGGGTGCACAGGGCATAGTTCCAGCAGTTCATTTCAGCTCTTCTTCAGCGTCTGTTTGACCCGTGGTGATGTGTTGGAAGGTCTACTTTCCCGTAGAATCTGAAACGTTTTGGCATTAATCTGAAATTATGGCTTTTGGTAATGCTTACTTGCAAGTTCCGGAGGTTCTTGGTTGCTACAGGGCTAATCACCTAACAGTACGGATGTCGCTGGGCTCAAAACCCTATCACCCTTACAATTTCCGCACAACAAGTGCCCCCGTCCGGGGGTTCCGGGTGCAATGGGGGCTCCAACGAGGGTGGAGGAGAGAGTTCTTTGTGGTCACTTGCTGGATTTCATTAAACCATCTCCGTATATGATGCTACTTTTTTTTTTTCCACCTCTGCTTCTCCGGAGTTTGACCGTTGCGGATGTCCAAAATGGGAGTTCATCCGCGGGGTGGGTGGTGCCAGCGTGGTCACTAAGCTGACGTACATTCATTGTGGTGAATGACAGAAGATGCAAAGATATGTCTTTCTTGGAATACTGTTCCCACTTGATAAACCCGATTTGATTTAAGTTTGGGCGCTAAACCGAAAGAATTCAGGATTTACGATTTTTCAGTGTTTGATCTGATGGGTCTTGACAGGCTTATTCGGCTACGAGGTCTTGACAGGGACTCAGGTCCACGAGATCTCTTCTTGTCATGCCTTTATCAGTCTCCCCCCTGCGTTCCCTCCCTCCAACTATGCTCACCCCCCATAGCGATCCTCTCCTCCTCATCCTCCATGGCTTCGCAGAGAAATCCACCTGTTCAAACGCAGCCGCGTACATATACCGTCACCCTCAAATCTCTCCTGGCCCTTCCGGTATATTCATTCAATTGTATGTCTCAGTTCCGGGGCTGATTCGTTCCAAGTTTCGAATATGCAACCCACCACCGGCCGTAGGAAAGGTTAGGTCTTTTGGAGGTGTGTACTCTGTTGTTCTTCCGTAGACTTCGCTCATCTTCCAAAGTCACCCCCCTTTTCAATGTTCGTCTTGAGGATGTCCTTGAGAGAAAGCACCTTCCACCTCTCGGTACGTACCACCCTTTTCGCCTCTACCTTTCTTACCTTCATCCTCAGGCCTAAAGGATTTCGAGGTATGCAACCCCCTACGCTTTGATGTATCCAGTTGCCCATGGTTTCTGATAGGAGTGGCTGCTATATGTCGAGATGTGTCCTGAAAACTTGTGAGTGCCAGATACCCACCTCCTGATGCTCTCTCATCCCTTGCAGGTATTTTATCCTCTGGTTAAACGATTATACCTGTAAATACGAGCAATGGGCCGCCCACTCCAAAACCCAGCAATACAACTCTCGCGACTATAGAACAAGTTGGAACGTACACAACTCCTCCCAGCTCGCCATGTTCTACGCCCGTGCAAAACAGACCTTCTTTACGCCAAACTCGGAGTATGAACTTGATCTCCCCTCCAATATCCTTGCCCCATTCCATATGTCTCATGGATCCTCGCATCCTGATCCTGCCGTCTTTGCCGAGGTTGAGATCGAAACACGAAGATTGCTCGAAAAAAGCCTCCGGCGTTTTGTTAGTGCCCAGTTCAATAATGTTGGGAACAATCGTGTCCTGTGTGGTATTATTGCAGGCCTCTTCCTCTGCCTCACTGGCTCCGTACCCCCACTTATCGTCAATTTCACACGCGGCGAATCTCGGTGGCTACGTCTAACAGCACTCCCCGGCCTCTGGCTTGGTCTCACCATCCTCCTAGCTGCCTTGAACGGCATATGTGTAGGTGTATATATCTTTGGGGATTTGCGTCAGCTGCGAAAATTCGAGCTCTCCCGCCCCTCGATTTCAAAACCCCAACCACTTTCATGTCCTCGGCAGCGCCCTGCCATCTCCTCTCCTATGCCTGGACCTCCACCTCAGCCTGTCCGTGTACCTGTGCCTCTACCACCACCACCACCATCATCCCCGACTCCTCTAGCCGCTATTTATACCCATGATTCGCATTCCCTGTATCGAGCCTCATCCATATCTTCTTGCTCATCAATCGAAAGCTCTTCGACCTTTTCAGGCTCATCCTACAATCCAGGCGACGCGATCATCCACATTTCTCCTGCATATTACGACCCTGACCCCGTCGATGGACCTGCAACAAGTCCCGTCACCCCCGATCCAGTATTCATGTTCCCGGCGAAGCCTATCGGGATCGCGGAGGCATGTGAAAGCGGCGCCGGCACCTTTACCACTACCGCTACCTTTATCCATCCGTTCGATCTCTCGGATGAAGACGACGAATTTGAACGCTCAAAACGGCTGCCAGAAGAACGCCAGCACATATCCCCTTTCGATTTTGACTCTTTGCCCCCACGACGACCACATTGTTCTAATGCTCCGACTCCTACCCAAAAACATCCGCGGGTACACGAGGATGTGCTGATCATCGAACCCGAATCCCAGGCGCCGCTTGCTCAAAATCCTTTATCAATAACGGCCTTCCTCGAACGCATTCAGTCCCGTTGCAACGTGCGCGGGTGGATGGTACGCTCCACGGATGCTGAAATGGGGAACCTGCCCGGTGGAGAGGAACCCGCGGCACCCGTGGGGCACAAGCGGCTCAGGAAGATTGTATCGTATCGAAAGCGATTTAAGCTCGTCAAGGCTGTCCCCTCATTCGGCGTGCCCCTCACGAAGGTGCTGAACCCCATTGTAGTGCGCGGTCAGTGGGAGATTGTCGTCCGCTCAGCGATCATATCATTCTTCGTGAGCTGGGTAATCATAGGCAGTCTTCTGGCAGTCCCCGTGGTCCGATGAACTTTTCCATTCCTTTTTATTATTTACGAATGCACTCATTTACGCAACTAACTTCCTACCGTTCCATGCATTTTCCCCGCAATACATACCTTACTGTTTACTCCACACTCCCTGCATTTGTATTTCTTGACACCACGAACTGGTCCAACGCGCGTGGTTATGCGTTACCCTCAGATACGACACCAATGCAATATTACTCCGACTCGAACGATAATGGTGGTCCACCTGAATGTCCGGCCAAAGTTTACGGGCGCAAAACTGCTTCCACTGGCAGATCAAATCAACTATTGACAATTACAAGACATACATATGTATGGCTGATTAATTCACCGTACTACAGACAGCTGGCATGCCGTATGCGCGTTATCCGAGTCTGTCCCGTTTTTAGAAGCAGGTACGATGTTACACCCCGAATAGTCCTAAATATTAAACCTATCGGAACAGACTACGACCCCAAACCCGCGCAGAGACACCAGTGTACTATGAGACAATTCCGGTGATAACGCACAGGTTAGGGTCGGAGCCGTCGTTGGAAACCCGCTGTGCGCCCAAAACGCAGAGTTGGCACAAGCTGGCAACACCACAAGGCCGGTCGCGTCGACCCGCGTAGCAAGCCCCTGATCTGATGGCCCATGGACCTGGTTTTCAATCAGTGCTGAGCTGTCCCTGATCAGTCTTGAAGTATCATTGCCCCAAGTCGTCTTGGAGGTGGATCGGGTCGCTAATCCCCATGTGAATCGTGGCTGGAATATGGTGGATACCATCGTATCATGATTGACCTTCTTCACAGCAATTTTTTGATCCCTCCGTGTCGGGAGTTACTGCTAATGTTGAATACGTGTCAACGCTCCAGAAATTCTCATAATATATTTATCCAGCTGCTCCAGCCTTGTGACTCCAAGCCCCGAGTAAGTGTAGGAAATTCTCTAGGCGGGAAACATGAGACATAGACGAGTGAGCAGCGAATGAGATCTCCTCCCCTGCACGGCCTGAACAATGGGTAGACTCATCAATACGAAGACAGCTGAAGCATCCGTCTCGCGCATCAGATACCGCCGCACCGCGCGTTCCTGTTCCCAGTGCCAACCCTCGCCCTTTATTCGGGTTAAATTGGCATGGTTTCAATGATAGAGCGTCACTTCACCTCAATGATTCTCATTCTTGCGATATTAGCCAGCATCCAAGGTGCACATCCTACATGCGCATGTGCCTATGTAAGTAAGATGGCGCTAATTTGAATCCACCAAATACCTGGATTTAAGTGACATCATGTTAGTAGTTCGAATCTCCATTCGAACATGCAACCCCGGAACCCTTAACCACCTAGAGATTTCCAGACGTTACATTGAAGCATGTTGCGACCTCCACTTGGGTTTCGGCTCGCGAAATTTCACCTGAAACTTTTCTAGCATTTTTACTTTATTCAATATCGGGCACTGCACCGAGTGGATTAATTATGGAGTCAACAACCATATCCAGAGTTTTTCTAATATGAGCATGGTCGTAACTGGAGGAAGGTGATGGCGAGGTGGCCAGAAGGCAGTTGCGTTTCTAGCATGATCTCATCTGGCACGAGCCTCAAGTTTTCCTTGAATGTGAGGCAAGCCTTTCGTGACGAACAGAAAGCCAGTGTTGAAGAATCGGAATAACTCACTGCCAGGGGCGCGGGAACGTCCCCATTGTACCCCCCCCCCCGCCATTTGGGATATACCAGCCAAGGGGTGTTTTTGTTTGAATCAAGCATCACTGAAATTCGGGGGATCACGGGGGATCCTGAGTCTAACAGGGAGCTGTGGGCAGAGTGCGATGACTGGGCGAAAGGTGTATCACGGATTGCCCGCGTCCACGGCTCGATGAATCATTTGATCAATCTACCGACCCAAAAGTATGGTTTGGAGATGTGAATATTTATCATGCTCTTGATTTACCCATCTGGCTTTGAGCACCTAGCCAGTTATCCAAACCCTTGAACACGATGCTTCCACCGATGGGCACACGAGTTGCATCCGCCTCGATGCTAGTGTTCGCACCCCGGAAATTATTAGTGCAATTTCACTTCAACTCGGATGACCGAGGTAACTTTGGCCCTGCGCCCACCGGACCAATCAGATGCGTAGGCATGTATACTGTTTCCGCATCTGCGTCCGACCTAGTATGGACGGGAACAACTCGGTTTGGGACCATATCTACGCATGGTATATATTAAGCAAACCACATCATGACATGGGAAAAAATCAGACACGCACGCTGCGATTTCGCCCACTTGTACGCGAACCACGGGGGACAAAGAAGGTATCGCCATTTGACACGCCGATGCCACGGAAGGGCGATCTCAGTCATTTGCCTGTCGATGGCGGCCATCCATCTTTGTGCGCGGCGCCGTGAGACAACGACCCCGCCGAGCACGGTTGTGCGGTCATACCCTGGATTGAGCACTACCGATCGGAGGTTTTCGTTCCCATGCACAATGACAAAATCAGCGGGGTCGCCTCGCATGGGGAATAGCCCGCGTTGGGATTCTATCCCGATAGCGTGCTTCGCTGTGAGTGTCACAGATCGCTTATTCACACATTATATTTAGGATGTCACCTTTGTGTTGAATATCGAGGAAGACTCACCGCTAATGTACGGATAGCTTTTGGTGTAGCGGCCTGGAAAAGCCCCACGGCCAGCGGGCATAGGGAGAGGGGATCCGATGACCCTTGGGGTGTGAACGCATTTTCGATGTTGTTTACAGCCATAGCTACTTGTAATCCGTACTTCTCAGCGATGTATGGGACACGAAGCGTGCTTCTAGGGGGACCCAATAGCTTGTCCCGGTCACTCCGACCTTGCATATACATGTCGGATTGTGGCAGGCCTACGAATGTGATCGGTAGCCCATCTATCGCGTCTACCAAATCATGCCATTGTGCTGGAGTGAAGAGCTGCAGCCGTGTGGCATGGCTGATAGTAATACCAGCTTTGGGGACACCGACCGTGGGTGTCCAATGACGACTGTGTTTGCGAGCTTGAGATATCACCTCGTATGTCAATGGTTCAGATGTCGGATCGAGGTTATAATCGAGATGGAAATCGGCATGATAACCCCATCTACCAGCAATGTCGAGAATGAGTTTAATATTTAATTTTGCTTGTTCAGTGCTTGGTTCAACGTAGGGCGCCGAACCCACGCAGCTAACACCATCCCGTTGGGCAGCTTCCTTCAAGAGATCGTAGTTCCGCCCAGGCTCTGTGTCTCCGGATGCGGTAAACAAAGGCTCTTGTGCAAATACTGGAGGGGGGCGGTAATCATCAGAGATGACATCGACTTGTCGGAAGCAGACCCACCCGATATTTGGATATGGCACACCGACCGATATGTATACCGCAGTGTTAAAGCAACATTCAGACAGGCGAAACCAACCAAGCTGTCGACCTCGACATGGGCTCGCATAGACGTAACACCTGCCTCAATACTCTCGCGAATTAATCGCTCGCCCCTCAGATACAAGTCCTCCCGATTGGCAGAGAACGTCGCCTTCGCGTCGCCGGTTACTTTCAAGGCTTCTTCAAAGTTACTGTTTGGCAATATATAAATTGAGCAAAGCGGATAGCTGTTTCACACCTCCTTACCCTGTGATGAGATCACTACATTGATCCAATATAAAGCATTTGTCGAGGTGGATGTGCGCATGGCATAACCTGCATTGAATTCGGCTCAACAGTACAAGAATGATGAAAGACAGGATAACGCACGACGGCAACATAATACTACCCTGTGCATCGAAAAGATTGAACTGGTCCTCATCTACTGCCCTAAGCGAGGATAGTTCTCGAACAGACTCAACACGGCCGCCCTGACAAGAAATTTCCCAGAGTTTGGAGGCCAATGTGGGATCGGTATGGGCCAGGCGCAGATTGGTGAGGGTCAACGTTCTTGCGCAGATGCCATTCGCTGCCTTGCTCTCGAATATATCCCGCTTGACATGGTGCATCATCTTCAACATCGTTATTGAAGGGTTTTGGAGAGCAAAGCAGCAAGGAGTGGAGGGGAATACTAACAACTTCCGTGCTTTATTTAATAATAAACCCGTGGTGGCGCGGCCCTTCAAGTTGCTTTGTCCCAGCGTTCTTTGTTCAGATAACCGTACCACTGCCAGGGACCTGCAAAGACTACTAATTTTCTGTTCTCCCTAGCGCTGCGCGCGGCAGTAGGTGGACGGTAGGTGTGTGAAAGGCAGTGCGGCACATACGGACGGATTCAAGGTATTATTAGAGGTGTACCTTGAGGACCGTGTTCTCAAACCATGTGACTGACGATCGAGGGGTGGGAATTCATTGGTAACACCGCGTCGCCGGCGGCTACCTCGGATTCAAGCCATCACTCCCACCGAGCTCGCCAGTCGCGGTGTCCAGCATAGCATCGAGCTCTTGAGGCTGGCGTCTCCGAGCGCTCCATGGCATCAGCAAAAAAGACCGCGGGATATATTATCGTATAAGGACCAAAAGCCCCTGTAAGTCCAACCGGGCGTGGATGAGTAATACACGGGAATATAAGGATGTGTTTTTCATATATAGGTCCACATTTCCGTCATTAGATACCAAGTTATAGCCTAATTTTATGAATTGTATTGTCGGCGCCACTTGCACAACTTGTAATCTTCCAAAATAAATGTGAAGCATGGTAGGCATGCCACGAGGTATAGGACTTTCCAATCCATACATTTTATTCATTAGATGCCCAACTGTAAAATACTGCTCATGCATCATATTTTATTACGATTCATCTAAATCGTTACAAGGCGTAAAATTGTATCGACACCACTAACAGTCCACTGCCCCTGCGACGTTGTAAACGCGAACCGTCACGTCGCTGACAAAGCCGCCGCAAATGTAGGCGGTAGGGATGGAGGAAGCAAATTGCAAAGCGGGCAACGCGTCGGAACCAAATCTAGCATGTGTGTATCAGGCGCGCGGACAGTGGAGATCAATCTGGGACAAGCACCTTCACGTCCAAGCGAGTTAATCTGAAGCGAGTAGGATGGGTCGGTGAGAAAAAGGAGGCTTTGAAGCAGGAAGCGCGTCTCAATAGGTCATCATGTTGCGTACATGAGTCAATAACCAACACACCTTTTCCGGAATTACGCTGGTCCGGGTCGAATGCGGTACTATTAGCTGCCCAGCCGTCGGCCGGATAACTATCATAAACAGGAAACCATAATGAGTAGATATATGCACAGTAATGGTGAGTCCTCACCCCATAGACGACCGCGTTGGTCCCAAACCAACGTGGTTGAGGACGACTGGAACGTCCATCATACCATGTCGCCCTATGTCCGCACGACGATTGTTTCTATCTGCACCTACCACAATGGGGAACACCATCGAGGGTGAGGTCCAGGTGTCCAACTCCAAGGAGAACATGTCGTAGAGCCATGGCGCCCCCGCGGGAAACACTGATATCAAGTTATCGCCGTTGTCCCAGGTCAATGGTCAAATTGAGGGAAGATGAGCCAGGGACATGGTGGTAGTGGTGAGAGACGCGTCACGGCAGAGTTCAATCTTGACGCGTTGACGGATGGGGATGATGTAATCATCCCCAACGGACTTCATTACTAGTACTCATCGATCACATCGATCACCAACCACCCCGCGTCCAGGGTTTTGCATTGGGTTGGCAATGTATTGAGGGGCCGGTTGGTGTTGTATTGGTATCTCCATGCAATCATGCTTGGAATACAATCCCTATGCCTAACATTTGCTCATTGACATGTCCTTGCGAGAATTGTACAGGGATGCGAGGTAGATTCAAGGTGGGGGGTAGGTTGGCAAGTTCGTGCCAGGCCGATGTTGCAAATGCATTCCCTTACAAGCCGGGTACCGGCTTGCGATCATGAGGAAACCTTTTACGAAGTATACATTTGCTTGTATTCTATTTGCAAGCCAGGTCGGGGCTGGGAATGGCTAAACTCTCATATATTTTACAGACATTTTTACTGATGGGACTGCAAGTGTGGAAGGTGTACAAGCTCAAGGCACCCAACTCGTGTTCGTGAATGCCCGAAATGCTATCCTCCCTTAAGGTTGGTAGAGCTCGCTGCAGCATTCACGAAGGAACCAACATCGCGTGATTTGGTGTTAGTTGACAACAATGTAGAAATAAAGATAAACCCGCAACTTGTTTTGGATGCTGCAGTACATGACATGGGTTCAAGCACTCAAGTCTCAAAAGGATATCTACTCCACTGTTTGCTCAAACATGAATCGGATCCCTATGGTCGATGTGGAACTCATTACCGCAGGATTGCATTTGAAAGGCTGTACGAATGTTCTATAGGTTTATAGTAATAGCATACTACTTTTCGAGAATTGTCAACATTTAACACGTGATGCAGTGTGTAGCCTACTAGCGTGCGCGGTCAGTGTGAATTTCCTTACACGGTTGTAGAAATTTGAATTTAGAGGCTTTTCCAAAGTGAGTTATGTATATGCCTAAACAAATCCGTGCTGAATTTACATCTCACAACGCAGTGGCCTCTACCCATATCCTGGGTGGGTCCCATCTAGTGTGATTTTATGCTGCATCCAATCCAACCTTTTCTTCTTTTAATTCTCAGTGGTGATTGTGAACTTTCTTTCGACACTTTACCTATTCACCACCGGGATTCTCCAAGATTTACTGTCTGTGGAATACATCGAATTCATTTCGCAAGCATATTTTTGTGGCAAACCAAAATGGACTGTGAACGATATCCCGGATCTGTCTGGTCAGGTTATGATTGTTACTGGGGGAAATTCTGGAATCGGGAAAGAGACCGCCAAGGTGAGTGCACATACCTCATCCATTAACTTATCTTAACACAACCTAGGCCTTGCTCGACCGCGGAGCGAAAGTCTATATTGCATGCCGTGATCAGCAGAAGGCAGAAGCCACTATTATCGAGTTGGAATCACTCACGGGGCGCACCGCTCTGTTCCTCAAACTTGATCTCGCGGATCTAAATGCAGTCGCTGCTGCCGCGCGCAAATTCCTCAGGTAGTCTCAGGTTCAATTAGACATCCCCCCTTTAACGTGCCACGCAGCAAAGAAGCTAAGCTACATGTACTATTCAACAATGGGTATTCCTATTGTTAATTTCAACTGTGATGCTCTGAAACCATTTGCCTAGCGGGATACTATCACCAATGGACCAGGTATCCTCGGGATATGACCGCCAAATATACACCAATGTTCTCGGTAAATCTTGTTCTGATTCTGGTTTGCTACCTCTGACGGCACTAGGCCACTTTTATTTCACGAAGCTCTTGCTTCCCCTACTCATTGCCTCGGCCAAAAATACGCCTGACGGGAAAGTAAGGGTCGTTAATACGTCGTCATCTGGTCATTACCTGGCGAAGCACCGCCCAATCAACACTGCCAGCTTCAAAGTTGGTTTTGTGCGAGACTCATATTCTTCAACTGATATGTATGTACAAAGTAAATTTGTGAGCCTATTTTCGCGGCGTCGTTGAACACTGTGTTGACAAAAACAGGCGAATGTAATATTCGCCCGTGAACTCGCTCGGAGGTATGCCGATCAGGGCATCGTTTCCACGGCCGTAAACCCGGGTTGATAGAATTCCTATCCTCCCGTACGGCATCTAACCTAAACAACGTGTAGGTAACACGAGAACCGCCTTGGACCGGTATACCCCAACCGGCTTCAAGAAACTCGCGCTTGTGAGCATGGGCTCTTCAACCTATTCGTGGTCAAATCTCATCACCCCAATTCAGGTTCTTCTCCAAATATACCCAAGTGCATGGGGTGCACTCCCACAGCTCTGGGCGGGGACGTCCCCTGAGGCTGCTGATATCAATGGAAAGGTTCGTCAACATCTCTTCTGTTCGCCTTAGCTCACAATCCCGCTAGTTTGTTATCCCTTGGGCAGGTGTCGGAAAGCCTCGGATAGAAACAGGGGATCCGGAGCTTGGAAAGGAGCTCTGGGCGTGGCTTGAGGATCAGGTAAAGAGCATGCCATAGACCACTTTATACTCCTTTATGACTAGATTCATAATTTGGTAACCTCACTACAAGTCAGATACGCCACACGAATGCACGCATATTGCTACTCCAGGGGTCAGCCCTACTGCCTATGACTGGGCCTTGGCCAGCGGAGGGGTTGTACGCCGACAATAACGCAATTTCCAACGGAAATTCGTGACTATAACCCAACTTGCCCTACCCAGCCTCGAGCTGCGCAATGACTGTAGACATAACCGGCCTCGGTGCTCGAGGCCCCGGTCTGCTGGATTCAATCCCAGCGCACGTAACGCAGAGTCACCCAGCCCCACAGCCGTGGAAGCTGGATCAGTCAAAGGTGCATGTTTTCCTCGAGCCCATTATCAATAGCGGCGTTGGGGCCGGATGATCAAAGCCCAATCAGTTATCGTGCAGATCGCACGAGCACGGGGATATCCACGAGGAGGCAACCCCTCAGGGTAGCGCCCATAGTTCGCACCAAAGGCGGTGCTGGACCTGCATTGAACCCAGCCCTCGTGAATTTAGATTGCGGATACCACCCCGGCACCTGCATGACCCGTGCACCCGCCGCGGCAAGGGCCCATGTGCCCGCGCCCCTCCCACGCGGACGGTGACACCACCGCATATTCGCACCTTGCGCGCGGGGTGGCTGGGCCGGTATCCGGTTATTGATATTGATTTTCAGGTGCAGCGAGGTTAATCATTACATTTTAGTATCACAACGGAATTCTCGCCTGCTGGCGCGTGGCCCTGCAGGTAGGCTCCATTCCAATAAGAATGTGTAGCTGGGCCGCGCGCATGGTCGGGGCCTAGATCGTGCATGCCCACGACCCCCGGCGCACAGTGGGTACAGTGCTTGGGTCCGTGCCCGAAGCCTGAGTAGGGTGGCCATTGGCGGTCTAATGTGGTTGCAGCCAGCCACACAGGGCAACTATCGCATCATGGTGCACATGCCCCCACCCATGGACCCACGGGCGAGTCATCGAGCAGCTGCCCCACCAAGATCCGACAGCGAGCAGCGCATGAGCCGCGTGGCGTGCCATTTAGGAATTTTGAAAGAGCCTCCTTACAACAGCACACGCACGCTTCTTGTCTTGTCCTTTGTCTTTGTCTTACTTTTTTGTCTTGCTATGCCGGAAATTGCCCTTCATAATTGGCCCTTGTTAGCATAATAGGAGATACGTCAACACCCCACGCGCAGGGGGCGTGGCAGGAATACGTACTCTCCGGGCGAGACAAAAAATAGCAGAGTGGGACGGACCAGGATAGAAAAATAGAAGCCGCATTGGGCGAACTTTTTGCCGCTCGGGTTCTTGGTTGATAAATGATGTTGGTGGTGCGATAGTCGCAAATCATGCGGTAGCTGGCGTTTTCAGAAGTTAGAACGCGTCCAGCTCATACGGTAAAGGAACGGACTGGGGTGGATCAGCGCTACCCGCGCAATCTTCTCCCCGGGCACGCACATGGAAGCATCGAGTGAACTATATTTTGATGTCTGAGTTCTTGATTATATTTGTACTAAATAAGACAATGCACGCTATGGCTATTACTGGCGGTACGGTATGATAGTCGTAAATCGTGAGGCACAGCCAGTGTCAGCATTCCCGCTCTGGCTCCCAGAACCCGTCCTGCTCATACAGCGGGAGAAACGCGTTGAGGTGAATCAACGCGACGCGGGCGATCTTTTCTGCGAGCGCGCGCACCTCATCGGCGAGGGCCTCGACACCGCGGGCCGCGCCAGGGGGCAGGGCCTGTGAAAGTGTGGTGAGATCCACGGGTGCAGGCCGGCCGGTCGCAGCGTCGCGGGCGGGGTAGGCGAGGGCAACAACAGCGGTGAAGACGGCTTCACGCAGTCGGTCGTGCAGGAGTGCCCCAAGTGGGGCATCGGGGTGCATATTTGTGTCTACCCAGCGCTGTGCGAGCGCGAGCGTACGCTCATCCGGGGCCAGCAAGGGTGAGGGGTCCGGTTGTGCCGAGATCTCACCGGAGGGCGATCTGAGCGATGATGTCGCAACGGGTATTGCGCGCCTTCTCTGCCTCCTTGCGCTCTGCCTTGGGTGCGGTCGCGGGTGGATCTGTGTGGCGCGCGAAACACAATGCGAGTCGGGACGCGCCGATGTCGCGGATCTCGGTCTTGAGCTTGGCGAGCTCCGGGTCGGTGACCGCGGGGCCCGCGGCGTGTGCGAGCTGCCGGAAGAGGAGAAGGAACATGCAGAGGGCGGTGGCGTCGGCTGCGTCTGTGCCGAGGAGGAGCAGGCGTGCACTGTCGAGGTATGACGTCTCGGGGAAGCCCGGGAGGGGTGACAGAGCAGATGAGGGCATGGGGGTTTGGGGACTGAATACGAGATCGACGAAACCCTTGAGGACGGCGAGGTAGGTCTGCTGGTTCCGCTGGAGTGTGCTATATTTGAGATGACCTGGAGGGTAGAGCGGGTGCGGGATCGGGTCCACGTGTGTGAGCATGTTTTTGTGTGCCGCCCGCAGCCATTCCCGTGTTATCCGGAGGGAGCAGTCGCTGCCTTTTCTGTTTTTGAACGTCTTGAGTTCGTACTGGCCCGAGGTCCGTATCAGGAACGGGCGCAGCGTCTGCAGCTGGTGATTTGCAATGTCCTGCGGAACATGAGTATCTGATAAGGCAAAGATAAGGCGGCGTACCAGTTTCATGAGCTCCAAAATCTCCATACACATGCGGACGGCTTTCACCGCGTCTGCCTTTGTCCCCCCTCCGCCAGGTGCACAGGACTGTGCGGTGTGTACCATGAGCTCCACGGCCTGATCGCGCATGGGCGCGCAGTGGCCCTTTAAAGTGAGACCAATTGCTTGAAAGAGGCCAGAAGGGTCGAACAGACGATGCTTGAGCTCCTGCTCGATGAGGATGGGGTCAAACACGGAGCGTATGTGAGCGGCCTGGGCCGAGTGCTCCTGCATCTGCGATTTAAAGGTGTTGGGGTTGACGTACATGCCGGATATGCTGGAAAGGGGCTGGATGACGAGGAGGAGGACCTCGAGGAACTCGGAGAGCAGGGTGGGGATGCGGGAGGGCATGCGGAGGGTAAGCACATTCAGGGACGGGGAGAAGGCGACCACGGGGTTGGAGGCTGGCATGGGCACCTGGGCGCAGGCACACACGAGCGGATGCGGTTTTCCTGCGAGGTCAAAGGAGACACAGGTGCACCCGACTCGAGTTCTCGTGTGAGAGCGACCCAGTATTTTTCTGCAATGTCACGCTTTCGGCGGGAGGAGGTGGGACGGAACTGGAGACCGGGATCAAAGAGGAGATCATGCCCTGTAAAAAAAAACAGTCAGTGGGAGTGATATGGGGGAGTATGAACAGACACACGGAGCTGAGGATTGCGGAGGATGGTGTCGAGGTCGAGCTCCTTTAGTGTATGTCTGTTGATGAGCGGCTGGAGTGAGGGTATATGGGGCGAATTGGAGTCAATCGGGATATGGGGGATGGCGGCGGGGTCTGAATGTTTTCCAGCATCACGCAGTCGGAGGAGCGAACCCGACGAAGGGCCGGGATCGGCATTACTGACCAGACCAATGTCCTCTACATCGCTACCGTGGCGAAGTGTCGGGGGCGGGCGAGAGGGGAGAGGCTTGGACGCTGGCCGGCGTGTGAACCGACGGCGGGAGGAGGAGGATGGGTCCGGCTTGTTGTCTATACGAGGCCGCTTGGTGGAGTGGGGGTAGTGGTGCTCAAACATGACCTGGGACGTGAGGGGGCTTGAAACCTGGGGGGACGTTGGGGCAGACCACATGCCG
Organism: Infundibulicybe gibba; assembly: GCA_015501065.1. NCBI lineage: Eukaryota > Fungi > Basidiomycota > Agaricomycetes > Agaricales > Omphalinaceae > Infundibulicybe > Infundibulicybe gibba. The sequence continues at coordinate 750,497 of JADNYI010000004.1, read as the reverse complement.
GCTGGGTTGGGTGCCTGCGACGTGGCAGCCTGGGCAAGCCAAGGGAGGCGGGGAGCATGTGCGAGGGGGGGCGGTGCTACGGCGGAGGTGTCTACGGAGAGGAGGCCGTCGTCTGGATCGTTTGAGGCGGAGTCCTGGCGGTCGTCATTGTCGGCCTTGCGTTTGCGGTGGTTCAGTGGGAATTCATGAGCAAGGTCATCCATGGATGGTGGGGAAAGGAAGGGGAGGGGGAGAAAGATGAGTGATGGGTATATATAAGTAGAGTGTAAGGGGTTCAACACATGGTTAGTTGACGAGTCTATTGGTTATATCCCATCTAGGGATCTGGGCTTCGTACCGCCTGCATCCCTTGCGGAAATCAACGTGGCTCTGCTAACCGTCTTTGTGCAAGTATATGCATACAAGTACTACCGTTGCCAACACCTTGCAGCCGGCCGCTGGGAAAGATGCCACCCCACTCGGCCTTGTACAGGAACCGTTTCTCATATCTGTCATATCTCCTGATCCATCTCTTAAACGTCCCCACCACCCGTCTCCATCCTCTTCCTCCCTGCTCGCCTTGTGTCTATTTCCATCTCTTCTTTCATATCGCTTCCGTAAAATATCACCCATGACACCCCAGTCTCCGTTAGTCATATCTTGCACACACCCCAACATTCCCATTTTCAGCCCCTGTCACTCTACACATCATATCATAGTATGTAGCAGGCAATCATATTAATCAACCGTAGCCCACGGAACTTGCCCCTCCTACCGTCTAAATCCGCACATCTCTCGCTGCAACTCTCAACAGCCGCTTTACGTTACAGTGGCGACCCCTGCCCTGCACCAGGCCCCTCCTCCAATATGGTCCATGTCTGCCGTCCCAGCAAAAAAAAATTCCTGGTATGATAATACTTCAAGCGCCAAGATACATATCACAAGTACACGGCAGAAAATTGTCCAGGGAACCCGGGCTTGATCTGATCAGCCTTATCTAAGCATCAACCAATTTCGCGTCCTCCTGCCCCTCGGCCTCTTCCGTCGTCGCTGCCTTCTTCGTCGCCTTGCGCCCGTAAAACTCGGCGATAATCTTGGGGTTGATGCGGTTCAGCTGCTCCTTTGGGAAGATACGCAGCAGAGACCACGCGAGGTCCAGCGAGTCAAAGATGGTCCGCGACTCGTATGCACCTGCATATCGTCAGTAGATCATCGTAATACACCCTCCGAACGCACCTTGCCCGACAAACTGGTGCTCAAACTTGTCCAGGAACTCGAGCGCAAGCTTGTCCTCTGATGATAGTGCCTCCTCACCGACCACCGCCTTCATCGACGCTGCGTCCCGTCCAATTGCATATTGGCATACTGTGACATGGCATCAGTAATACAAGGGTGCCAGGCCAGTCAAACCACATTACCAGCTGATTTGACACGTCTCCATGGTCCTTTCTTGTCAACTTCTCACCAATAGCACTCTTCATTAACCGTGACAGCGACGGGAGCACATTAATCGGTGGGTAGATTTGTCTATTGTGCAGCTGCCGATCAACAAAGATCTGGCCTTCTGTAATGTAACCCGTCAGATCGGGTATGGGATGTGTGATATCTGGGAGGGAACGCTTTGTCAGAGAGTAGGGCCGGAACCGGAATGAAACTCGCCGTCATTGGGCATGGTCAGGATGGGGATTTGGGTGATCGATCCGTTCCGGCCTTCGACACGCCCCGCACGCTCATAGATGGTCGAGAGATCAGTGTACATGTAGCCTGGGTACCCACGTCGGCCAGGCACCTCCTCCCGTGCTGCAGAGACCTACGCAGAGCATAAGAGCACCTCCATCAGAGCGAGTTCCCCAACACACCTCGCGCAGCGCGTCCGCATAGGACGACATGTCCGTCAGAATGACCAGGACGTGCTTTTCCAGCTGGTACGCATAATACTCTGCCGTTGTCAGGGCCAAGCGCGGAGTGATGATGCGCTCGATCGTCGGGTCATTTGCGAGGTTCAGGAACAGCGTCACACGGTCCAGACTCCCGTTCGACTCAAAGTCTTCCTTGAAGAACCGTGCCGTCTCCATGTTCACGCCCATCGCGGCGAACACGACCGAGAAGTTGTCCTCGTGCCCGTCGTGCACATCCTTCGTCGGGCGCTTCACCAGCCCCGATTGCCGCACGATTTGCGCTGCGATCTACCCAGTGTAAGCTGCGCGCGGAAAAAGGGGGCGGACTCACTTCGTTGTGCGGGAGCCCAGCAGCAGAGAAGATAGGGATCTTTTGTCCACGTGCGATGGAGTTCATGGTGTCGATGGTCGAGATCCCCGTCTGGATCATCTCCTCTGGGTAGATGCGCGAGTATGGGTTGATCGGGGAGCCTGCATGTCGTCAGCCCAGCCCACCAGTGTAGCCACAATAGCATAGCATAAAAGTAGCAGTTATAGAACATACCATTGATATCGAGATAGTCCTCGGCAAAGACTTTGGGGCCCTGGTCGATGGGGTTTCCGGAGCCATTGAATATGCGCCCGAGCATGTCCTCCGCGACAGGAAGCTTCATGCTGCTCCCCGTGAACTCGACGTGCGTGGCCTTGACGTCGACGCCGGACGTGCCCTCAAACACCTGCACGATCGCCTTCTTGCCTTGCACCTCGAGCACCTGCCCCCCGCGTTTTGTGCCATCTGGTAGCGTCAGCTGCACGATCTCGTTGTACGACGGGAACTGCTTTTGGTCAGCACGCAGCGAGCTGGGCAAGAAGTACGCGACGTACCTTGACGTTGTCGAGCACCACCAGGGGTCTATTTTTGTCAGCTCGTCTGCGTTTGCGCTCTACTCTGGACCGCACTCTACTCACCCATTGATAGCCGATACGGTCCGATAATCTGCCCTCGTTTCACATTGAGCTCTCCACATTTACACCAGAGGATGACTGACCTAGATGAGGCTGTACCCGATACTCCTTCGTCACAGCGGCAGCGTTGATGGCCGCCATCTCCTTATCACTCAGCCGCGGATCTTGCGCCATCTCGAGTTTTAGTGGTCGCCGGGTGTGTTTGGTAGTTTCGTGGTGGTAGTAAGAGGCGAGTCTGCAACTCCTATGCTGCGATGGAGAGAGTAGCTGTTGTTCCCACGATCAGATTAGATCCATTTGGGCGTCTATTGGCAAGTACATTACAGTTCATTACATTCTACACATTCTACACAACGTTTAAGAAAAACCCTCGTAGAACGCCTGCTTCACGCGCGCTGACGCCTCCTCCCATAGCGCCCGTCGTCGGATGGCCTGTAAGTAATAAACAATAAGTGGGATGCCGCAAACATACGCGCTGCCTTACCACTCCGTCTCAAGTAGTATCTCCTCGATCTCATCCGTGTCCTCGCCGAGGTCTACGCTTTGCAGGAAAAGATACAGAAACTCTGCGGTGTCTACACGCACCTGTGCACAGCGTCAGCAACATCCAGGCAAGAGGATGCAACTTACGCTAGGAAACGTGTGTCCCAAGAAATCGCCCAGGGCTGCGACGGCAGCGGGGAAGAGGGCCTTGAACGAGAGGAGGTGCACGACTCTGCGTGCTCAGTGAGTGACTGAGAACGGGGGATTGTAATGAATTCATACATGCACATAGATTCGTGGATTCGCTGCGGGTTCTTCAGTCGGCTGACTTTCTTGGTTACGATAACCAGCAGGGACTTGAGGCTGCAAAAGGGCATGTATTATTGCCTATGCTGGTTAGCCTTAGGACTCACCTAGTCAGACCGCTTGGGACATCCTCCAGGCGGTGCAGTGCATTGGCGCCAAGTAGTACATTAAAGGCCTGGAGCACGGGAATAACGACCACGTTGGACGCGACCTTGTGCTGCGCGTATTCATGAGATCGCCGATCAGTGTCGTGCAGTAGTAGCCTGTGTCCGCCGTGCCGGCCACCGGTATTGCGCGTACGTAGTTTATGAGGCTCGTCGCCACTGGTCGTTGCTTAATAATATGTTAATAAAAGGATGACTAGGAAGCAGGAGAACGTCAGGCTTACTGTGCTGTCTGTTTTGCTTCCCAGGCTGAGCACTAGGCCGCGGAGGACGGACGCGCGGTATTCGGGGACCTCGAGGAGGCGCATGGCCCGGGGGAAGAGCCACTTCCCGTTGTTCCAGGTCTCAGTCTCGGTTTGGCTATAAACATTCAGCAGCCGAACAAAGTGAATGACAGCATCGCACACTTTATGAATAATTCTTCCAAGAGCGGCCGGCCTGGGATATACCAGTCCTCGCTGTTGGGCATATCCGGCGGATCCAGCACGAGCAAACGGAGGAAGCACTCGCCTGCCTCGCGCCGAACATTATCTAGCCGCTCAACCCCCTGCTTGAGGATTCCTGCCAGCGCTTGGCGATAGCAAGCAGGCGGGAGGTAGCCCTCAAACTGCGGTATAGTGCTCGCATTGGAGATAAGCGTCGCTGAAAATGCAGCAAGGCCTCGTATGCACACTATGCGAATCCAGGACCCCACATCGCCGCGATTGTCAATAGTGTAATCGTCGAGTCCGGTTAGCAGTGCATTGTATAAAGTCATGACACGAGTTTCAGGCATGTCTGTCGCCAGGATCAGAGGGTGCCCATGGATGTCAAGGTACTCACGGCGATAAATCTCGGGGCCGACGGCGCATAATATAGACACGATCGCTTGATAGCAATTCCGCCGTGCCTCGATGTTGTTCAGCATCACTGACTTTGAGGGTATTCAGCGGAGCCACGTCGTGCATCTGGAAAAGCCTCACGTTCGGCCCAATACATTCCAGCAAGCAGTCGATGGCTTCCGGAAGGCTATTTGGGTGTGTATTATAATCGATCACCCCCAACACCCGCCCGAGACTCTGCTGAACAGGCGGCAAGCCCGTGCTGAGTTCTCTGATCAATGTGAACATTACGTGAGCTTTGGCGTATTGCACATCTATTCAGACTCATCTTTGTATATCCAGCGAGGAATCCATGAGTCTGCTCAGCTCGCGCATGGCCTCTGCAGCCGCTTGCTGCACATGCTCACTGCGGTGCTTCATGCCATGGTCAATGACCGTCTTCCACACAGGGATGCTGGACGGCGCGCGGTTGACCTCGGCTGCCGTCAGTGTGCAGGCGATGAAGCGACAGGCTGCTTCCGCGACGAGCTCGTTGCGCGGCCTGAGGAGTGTATCGAGGGGGACACGGCTGAGGTATTGGAACATCTTCAAAGATAGTTAGTATTATAAAATCCCTAGCAAGAGCTGCGGATGTACCTTGGATCTATGTTCCTCTGCTTTGTCCGGCTCGGCTTCGCAGAAGGCCATGGTGATTTCGATTAGGGCAAGTAAGCCACCATGTAGGTCGATCAAGTCGGATGAATCCACCAACTGGGCCTATGCTACATAGCTGGAAATTGCTTTGGAAGTGACATACAGGACACATACGGCTTTCATGGCTGCCTTGGGGCCAAGGTCAGGGAGATCCAGGAGGCAAATAAGGCGCAAGGATTGCGAGCCCAGTTCCCTCATAGAGATGTCCCAGTGTCGCAGTACAACATCCAAAACATGGTGGAATAAATAAATTCGATATTCGGGGTGCCTATATATATATTTCATCAGAGCTGCAGTACAATCAGGCATACGACCTACTCTGCCACCTGGGTCGCAGCGGTCAAGAACGCATGTTTCCTGATGCTGACTGCATAAAAGTCGGTCTTACGGAGCACATCGATCCCGTGGGGGAATAAGCTCTGGGCGTGGGCATTCATTGCATGCACCAGTCACATGCATAGTACTCACTGTCCGTCCGACGTGCTCTTGGAAGGCGGCGCTGGCCGCTCGCCGAATGTGGATCTCACGGTCGTAGAGAGACACGGTCGCGAGTTTCAATGCAAGCCGTCGGCGTGCGGGACCAACGCGGCCGGGTCCTGGCTCCGCGCGAGGGCCCACAGCACATACGACGCGGCGTCGCGGACGTTTGATCCAATCGAGTGAGAGCCCTTTCGTAGATCGAAATATAAAGCCTGGGAGTTCGGTCAATTTGGAAGAGATATCGAAGAGGGGGGGCTTACCTGGGATAACCACTTCATCAGCTCTGGAAGCCTGGTGGCTTGTATAAGATCCCTGCGTGCCATCTCCGCACAAGCGAGGGACGCGCCATGCCACGTGCATTCTGCTATGGCGGGCAGATCGTACACTCTGGCGGCAGCCATAGAATGGATGCTGAATAGGCCGAGAATGGTCTCAAGTACTTGGTCGGCAAAGTCAGAGGGGAGGCGCTCGCAAATTCTTGCGATACCCTTTGCTGATGACCATCGAACAATGGTATCCTACAAAATATTTAGTCGTTGGTTCCACCTATTCGACTCGATGGCTTACATTATCTTTCAGTGCAGTCAATAGTTGTTCTAAGATACCCTCAACCTCCTCCGGCACTTCCTGTTGAAGGTCAGGATAAGGATCCGTGACCATTTCGGTGCCACTCAAAGTCCGGCCTACGCGCCATTAGTGTGAGCTGATCTGATCAGTGAGAATACGACCTTTCCGGCGGCTTCGAGATCGTGTTACTGGCAGGAGTCTCAATGCTATCCTTGAAAGGAGCTTGGCTCTGTATTTTCGGATCGTGTTAGGAAGCACTGATTCTTGTTCGATGGTTGCGATGATACCCAGAAACCTGGGGATAAGGTGCTGGACCTGTTCCGCGCTGTCTGATTTAACTACCTCGCTCAGCACCTGCAGGATGCCGATAGTCTGGTTGGCCTGTTAGCGTGGGTTTGATCGTTTAGCGCACTTTTGTACCATGAAGATCTCACGGTCTTGTGAAATGACCCCATTTGACCACTCCAGAAACGAATAAAAATAGGAACGCGCGTCATTCCTCTCTAGGTTAGGTTATAGTGGGCTGGTGGACAGGATATCATATACCTTTTGTAGAGGCGCGTCAATAGCAATGCAGCACCATCCCTTGAAAGGCCCGCAGTGCCTAGGAATTCCTTGCCAAACAAGTCGATGTCCGTGGCAGTCTTCCCAACATTTTCTGGTTCATCAAACTGTTCGAGGTCAAATGGCAGCATGCAGATGAGGGACAGCCAGATGAGCCCAATATATTGAAGGGCCCAGTACTGCGACTTCCGTGCCAATCCCCCAGGCCGCATGAAGTTGAGGGCAATCGATAGGTCAGCAATCTCATGGGGAAAGAATCGGACTGTCCTCGCGTAGAATGAATTTACGAGCAAGCGAGCCTGGGGCAGGACTGACTGATAGTTTTATATCCACGACATTTGATAAAATGATACAGGTGGAGCGCCAGACGCTCGACGGCTGGAGAACCTTGAGACCCATTCTCAGCCGACTTTTTCACGTATTGTTTGAGGGATGCCACAACGGGTGTAACGAGGCCCTCGAGAAATGAGTCGAGAAGATATGATTGTTCTTGGTATTCACTGAGCTGGCGAGGGCAGGTCAGCCCGAGCATCGGTATTCGTTCCCCAACTCACGATACCAGATAATTTGTTGAAAAGCAGCGTTTGCCGCTCGTTTTCCTCAGCACTGGCGGTCAAGTTGTCGAAGTCGATGGCCAAGAAAGCTGCTTGAGTTTCCACAAATTCCCCGTGTTTCTCGAAGGTCGCGAATTGCTTCCCCTCAAGGACCTCGTCAGACATATTATCCAGATAGATGGTTATATAGATAGTGTATTATGCTGGAGATCTCTATGTCTGCAAAAGATGACTCTAAGCCTTAAAGCGCGCTCGGAGGCGATCGATGGGTCCAGACTTCTTTCCCAATCTGGTAACTGCGATTGGGAATGGTCATTTATGTATTCATGACCATTGGCCACCATCCCCACACACGAGATCGTGTTCCCCTACATCCTCACGAGCGGAGAAACGCGAGCTAGCGATCAAGACCAGACACCTCATCGCACAGCATGGATGGCTCTATGAAAAGAGGAATTAAACGGAAGAGATACGAACCGCCAGAGAAGGTATATCTCTTGTAAGCATGAGACATTGAAAGCAAGGGCTTACGGTGGTGGTAGGATTTAGCTGTGAAAGTGTCAGGGAAATTGGTACTGATGCCCCCCATACGCTGTTGTCTATCTGAAATTGTTAGCATCATGGCCTCAGGGAGGTGCGGAAAGCAGCGAAAAAGGCCAAAACCTTCGAAACACAAAAACTACTCAAGAAACTAAAAGGGTTTAGGTGACTGGGTTGCCCCTTCGTCCTGGGATGATACTTATCTTATGATAGGCAAAAAAAGGGTGAGAATCCACAAGAAATTGCCGATCTGGAAGCGCAACTAGTCGCTCTAAAGGTCGCGTGCAACACCATCCTTCTATTTCTTGGTATTAATACAATCTACAGGAGATAACACACGAGGCTGCGGGAAATACAGCTCTCAAGACCAAGATAAACAAGGATAAGCTATTATCAGCCAATGAACATGTCCAGGCCGCATTGAAGTCCGAGCTTTCGTCCAACCAGTTGGAGCCTGCCCTATCTGCAACACATGCTGCGAAGGTCCAGAGCCGTCTACTGAGCTCCAAGATTCTAGCGGCGGAAATTGCGATTGTGGTCTCAGATCTGAAGGTGGTACTTCAGCCAAGGTCTGATGACGGCGACGCTTGGGTAGAGGAACCCACGGTACAAGGGCCGAAGAAGCTGAAGGCTAAAACCGGAACGGCGGAGGGGATTACAGAGGCTGCTATCGTGGTTGGTGGTTCATCTGACTCGGGGAGTGACGATGAGGGAGAAGAGGCGGAGGCAGTAGACGACGCGGGATGGGAGTCTGGAACGATCAACAGTATCGAAGATGACGACAGTGATGTAGGGAAACTTAACACTGTCCGTGGAAGATATTATTACTCATATGCTCATAAAAATACAGCAGCCCAGTGGATCAGAATCAGAAATATCAGAAGACAAGCAACGTAAACCTCGTCCCGCTGAAAAATCTCTCAAGCCAGGAACTTCCAAACCGCTGCAAAACCCACCAAAGGCTCAGTCAACATTCCTGCCCTCCCTTGCCGTTGGCTTTGCTCGTGCTGGCTCTGATGATTCCGAATGGAGCGATAGCGAGGCCAAACTTATAGATATTGGCCAAAAGAAAAACAGGCGTGGGCAGAGAGCAAGGAGGGCGTGAGTGTCTCGGCATCACTTGTGATGGTTTTATTTCTAAACAATTCAATAGGATATGGGAAAAAAAGTACGGCAGGAACGCGAACCACAAGAAAAAGGAGGCCGAAGTACAGAAGAAAATCCTCCCAGTCCCCCCACCCCCAGGCAAAAAGTATAACAAATCGGTTCCCCAGTTTCGGCAGCAGGCAGATACTGGCTGGGGCCAGCGCACAGATCAAGCCGCTATCAGCAGTACCTCGGTCCGTCAGAATAGAACAGAGCCGGCAGACCGTCGCGGAACCCAGGCCCTCCATCCCTCATGGGAGGCCAAGAAGAGGCTGAAGGAAAGAGAGCACGCGGGGATTGTGCCTAGTCAAGGCAAAAAAATTAAATTCTCGTAACGCTCGTCACTATCGTAAAGATACACATGTGTGATACGTCCAATCGTAAATACAAAAAACCACTGCTGATCAACCGTCCTTATGAGAAATGGAACAAACATGTCGTTTCCCGCCGACCAACCGGCACTCACGGGAGCACCATTTCTCGCCGCATTTTCCGCACCGAGGATAATCGGTGCCAGGTTTTTTACAAGTAGCGCAATGCACGCGCCCGGAGCGAAGTTTTGATTTCCTTTCGAGGCTCGCAAGAATGGGATCGAGTTTATCGATCTGTGCGGGGTAATCTCGGGTTTGGGTCATGGTTTTTGGATGAGGTACATGGATCGGCGAACTTGAATAGTATGTGGATGCGGTGCGGGCGATAGATGGGATAGTTGGTGAGGATGGAGATGATGATAACATTGAGTCTGGAGTGCCTGGTGGCTCAAAGTCGACCGGCCACAACGCTTTGGGGCGCATGCGGCGTTTTCCAAAAGACATTTTTTTCGTTAGGCTTTGTCTTAGTGAATGAGAGTCTGCAATGAATTGCAGAGATGCCCTAGCGGAGCGTGTAGGGGCAAACGAGCCATAGGCGTCATGTTTCCCAGGGCGGAGAGTGACGACTACTGTTGGGGTGGCTTTGTTGTCATCAAGGGTAATTTTGGAGTACCCAGAGGATACCGATATCACTGACGAAGCTCGACGGCGAGCTCGTCGAACAGACGGGAGACTAAATTCTTCCTGAGAGAAGGATAAATTAGAATGTTGAGGATTTGGGACCCGAATAGCAGAAGTACCTCGACGTCGATATTCTTGACTGTGGGTGCTTGGGATGCTGCCATGCAATGGTGGGCAATAGATTCTGTGTTTGACTGGATCCCAAGTTGGGTCGTGTTCTTTTATGAACGCTGACTATATAGTTCTGTCAAGATGAGCCGGCGAATTCTTTTGGTTATAAAAAGGTGCGGATACTCACCAAAGAAAGATCCTATTTTTGAGATGTTGGGAATGAATGACAAGGATAAGCCAATAGTGGAGTTGACTTCCGGATAGGAATGAATTGGGCGGATATAGGACGTCTAGAATTGAGCTTGATCGTGGTGGTGTTCGGGCAAGAGAATGAGGGCAGTGGTCGGATCATCTACTATTCGCATATGTTGCGTACTATCCCACCAAGATTTCCACCAAATAATTCTAGGCCCGATCGATCACGCAACCGAACTCAAACTCAAACTCACAATACGTTATTTCCTCCTCTTTCCATCCCATCTTATCTTGCGTATTTCGATATCAACCCCACCATTGGGTCTCACCTGGCCAGGCCATGATTCCGCATGTGGGCCCCCTGACAGCAAAACAGGTCGTGTGCCAGGAATTTTGAATGGCACCCAAGCGGCTAATCATACCTGTCACTGCTGCCAACTTCTTAGAAACCAGTCGTGAGTGCTTGGGGTAATCTAATAGAAATGTCCACAACACGTTGCAGATCATACACCCATACATTCAGCTTCTTCAAGCTCTTGCGCCTTATTTGTGGCCACACGACCGCTTACGACCTCCATCGATACCTGGTCATCAACTTGAACGATTGGCTATTCTGGCCTGTTGTGTCGAATCCCGGAATGATTGATAAGTGCATTGTGTAAAAGCCGGTGTATTGTCGTCGGTCCATTTTACCCAGCCCCTTCTGTCCGTACCCACCGGCTCTTCAACCAATGTAATCCCGTCCAATACTTAAAACTCAGTAACATATGATCCCCTTTGGGTCATGTATTTACCCTTCAATCTCCAATTTCAACCTCGGTGGAGCGTGGGATTGGATCTTCCTTCGGGTTATCCGATACTTCCACGGTTTTGATGCAGTGGCGGTATCGGGATTTCGTCGGGCCAAATGATCGGTGCAATGAGGCAACTTATTCCACAGCATGGAGGTAAGTTATCAGATGACTTGCCCCAGTGTTCTTCTTCACCTTTTAGCAGCAATATACCGTTTTGCGCGACCTCAAACATAATCCTAACCGAGTTTAACCGCCACTAGACCCCTCCATTCTGATGGCGGCTCGGTGCATAATCTCTCAAATAGAATGACAAGTTCCTTTTCCCCAGGTTCTTCCCCCGTTTCCCCCTCGGACCTGAGACCTGTCCCTCCTCCATTCATTTCCAAGTTACAGCATGAGTGGCGGTAAAAGTGGCACACGATCTAATTCTTCAAGCAGTGATGACAAAGCTGAAGTGGAGCATGTTGGGGTTACATCCTCGCTCCGCGTTCAGCGAAGAACACCACTTGAGCAGCAGAATGCCCTAAAGGCCGCATTGCTGGTGGATCCCGGTGTAACAAGGTGGAGTCTAAGAGCCTTCCAAGTAAGCCTCATGGCATCTCCAGAATGCTCTCTATTATAGAAAATTTAAAGGTTGATTCTTTAGATGTATCTTGTCACTTTGGTAGTGTGCTGTTGTTCCGGTGACAGTGGGTTTGATGGAACGGTCCGTTCATGCCTCAATCTTAACAAAAATTGTTTGACATGTCTGCATTTTCAGGTTATGGGTGGTATCAATAGCATGCAGCAATACCAGGCGTACTTCGGCCTATCAGGTGTTGGAGCGAAGACCGGGTGAGAAGCCATGTCACCTGTGATTGATCAGCCTCTTAGTTTATTCTGCTAGAATTGTTTTTGGCATATTCACTGTGTGAGCCTTATCTATCTTTGCCTCACGTTTGCTTAATTCCTATGATCCCAGCGGTTCGATCTGGTAGGTGGCGTAGTGTCCCGTAAGAGTGGTTGAAAATTTTGAATACTTGTCTTTTTAGTGGAACAATTCCCGCTTGTATGTGCCGAATCCCTTGCAATTCCCTAGCCCAATTCAAATATTTAATCCAGCTTATTTCCCGGACCGATTCGGCCGACGGTTTTCTATGTTTTTTGGGAATGCTGTCCTAGTGTAGTTATCAACCCTGCACACTGGCTACCCTTGCTCACGTCCCAATACAGAGTTGGGGCAATATTAACTGCTAATGCAAAGTCGAAAGGTAGCTTTTTGGGTGGTCGCTTCTTAACCGGTATTTTCACACATGGGTTCGGCACGAATCAGCTATTTACATGGAGCCTAGGCCTGGGATCATCTTGTGCAGGCGCCTCAGCCAAATCTTACCTAGCGGAAATAACACCACCCCACTCACGAGGGGCATACCTTGGCTTCCTGAATTCTTTGTTTGTTTTCCCATCTTTACCCACTATTGGATGCCGACTCCTCGTGTAGCTACTATGTCGGCCAAATGACAGCGACCGGAATGATGGTGGCCACCGGTCGATTCCAAAGCGATTGGTCCTGGAGATTGCCTCTATATATCCAGGTTGGCGGCCTGACTTTACGAAATGTACACCTCCTGATATTTACTCCTGCTTAGGTGGTGCCAGGAGCATTGAATGTTCTCTTTATATTTCTCTGTCCCGAATCGTCGGTAGCTCCCCTTTTTCCCAGTTGCCTTTGCTGAACTAGCGCAGACCAAGATGGTTATACAGTGTTGGAAAGACGGCAGAGGCTCGAAAAATCTTGGCAACATACCACAGCAGTGATGGGGATATAAATTCACCTCTTATCGACCTTGAAATGGAGGAGATTGAGGATAAAATCATTGTAGATGGAAGTGACAGTGAGCCGTGCCTCCTACTTACATTTCGCGTTGATTCTTATCTTATCCAGAGCGATGGTGGGACTTTAGGCCCCTGTTTACCACTCGCGCCGATCGTTACCGAGCCTACATGGTGATCCTCATAGGCGAGTATGATTTTCGCCCATATATAGGACAGCGCTCTAACCCGTAGGGGACTAGGAACTTTCGGTAATTATTTCCCTTCCCCAGCCGGTAGCCTCAGTGGTAGTAAGCATGCTAACCCTGAATAAGGCCAACTCAGTGGAAATGGACTCATCACCTACTTCCTACCAATCCTGCTGAAGAATGCCGGCATCACCTCACAAGACCGACAGCTTACGTTAAATTTCGTGAATAGCGTAACATCCTAGTGAGTCAACTATATTCTATACTCCACTGAGATGAATAATTTTTCAGTATTGGGGGTAAGCTGACCTTGTCGTTTTGCTACTTGAACTAATATCTGAATACACCCCCCTTGAAGCTTTAACTGTACGTTGACATCCACCCACGTATTGCAATAATATACTCACAAATTCCGAAGGGGTCTGCTATCATTGACCGCTATGGTCGTCGCAAGATATTATTGGCATCGACGGGAACAATGATCGTCATATTGGCCGTTGTCACGGGCCTTCTGAGTTCCTTTGGCAGCGCCGCGCGATCCAACGCAGGCATTACATTTATCTACCTCTTTATGGTCGTCTTTTCGTTTGGCTGGACCCCGATGTAAGCTTGGATACTCAAGCCATGCACAAAATGTTTTATTATTGAATCTAGGCAAGCCCTCTACCCAGCAGAGGTCCTCAGCTACGAGGCCCGAGCTAAAGGCCTGGGGTTTCTCGGGATTGTTTCCCAAACTTCAACACTAATCAACACTTTCGGGTATGCCCATGATGAATACTATCATTCTCAGTTTATTCACATATCGTAGCCTCCCCGTTGCTCTAGAAAAGCTGGCCTGGAAAGGTTTGTCGCGCCTCACCTCGCTTCCGCTGTCGCTCACACATTGAACAGTCTATGTGATTTTCCTCATCTGGGACGTGTTCGAACTGGTCGTTATCTATTCTTCGTCGTGGAGACCAAAGGCCTTACACTTGAGGAAATCAACGACGTATTCGAACAGCCCAACCCTCGGCAATATAGTGAAAATCTCACCCGCCAGGGAGCATCCGCGGAGTCGACCTAAGTTGTATGGGATGTTTAGTGCCCGAAGATCAACAAATGAATAGTGGTTATTGGTGTACGATATACTCTCCTTGCTTTCATTTTTGTTTCGGTACTGCCTCTATGAAAGTGAATTATGATGTAGTCGTTCTAGCGCACCTGTGTATATTGACGGATCTGTCCTTCCTGCCCCTCTGACTATTCCCCTTCGTTCAAGCAGTACACCCCGGCTCGCCTTGCCACATGCGCACCGGGGATCTAGGTTTGTCGCTAAGACTTATCGCTGATTGTATCGATCGGCTATCAAGCTGTTTACCGGAAGAAATACCTGATAAGATAAACCATTCATACCACTGTGACCAGCGTCCACCTCAAGCTTGTTTCAGGTAGGTATTCATGGTCTCTTAAACTGTCTACTTCACAACTTAATAGTCATAGTTTCTGAAGAATGCTAGTTTTGTCCGGACCCTCATCTCTCTCTCAGCAAAAACGCAGTGCTTTGTTGAACGTAATTCAAAGCAAATGTCCCAAAATCACGTCCGTCGATGGTGTCTGGATTCATTTGGTCAAATGCCATTCCGACGCTGCTGAAGCAGAGCTCTCCAATAGAGATTTTCCTCTCCGAAGGTCACTGGATCTATTGTTAGCCTATGGCGACAACGTTCAACTTCCAACCACATCCCAAGATTTGCTCAGCTCACCAAACATAGTTTTCGCAGTACCACGCCCTGGCTCTATATCCCCTTGGTCAAGCAAGGCAACTGATATATCTATATTATGCAATCTTGGGGCCCACATCGAGCGCCTTGAACGGGGTGTCGCGTTCATCTTTGAAACGGTTGATAACAAGCCCATTGATCAAGCAGATCTTGATATGTTTTCCCACTTGATCCACGACAGGATGGTTCAAGTTTTGCTACTCTCGCAGCCGAGTGAAACAGCACTCTTCTCGCATCAAAACCCTAAACCCCTCCGGAACGTAGATCTTCAAGCACATCAGTCTCAAGAGGGTGGGGCAAAGGGGCACTTAGTATCAGCTAACAAGAGCCTCGGACTCGCGCTGGCTTCCGACGAAATTGACTACTTAATCGGCGCGTACATATCAGGCCCCAGTGCCATGAACCGGAATCCCAGTGATGCAGAGCTATTCATGTTTGCTCAGGTAAATTCTGAGCATTGCCGACACAAAATATTCAACGCCTCCTGGGCCGTCGATGGGAAGCCCTTACCGTCATCCCTGTTCCAGATGATACGCAACACAGAGAAAATCAGTGGCTCAGGTACCATATCTGCATACTCCGATAATGCTGCCGTTATGAATGGTCACTCCGCTCCCCGTTTTGGAGTTTCCGGCTCCGGATTATCCACAGAAGGGAGTCTTTATCAAGGGATCCAGGAAGACATGCACATTCTAATCAAAGTCGAGACGCACAACCACCCAACCGCTGTCTCACCATATCCAGGTGCCGCGACAGGCTCTGGGGGAGAGATACGCGACGAAGGGGCTGTCGGACGGGGCTCTAAACCAAAAGCAGGCCTTTGTGGGTTTACGGTATCGAACCTCCTGATTCCTGACCACCACCAGCCTTGGGAAAAAGATTTTGGCCTCCCTTTTCATATCGCGTCAGCATTTGATATCATGATCGAGGGTCCTCTCGGGGCGAGCGCTTTCAATAATGAATTTGGTCGGCCAGCGCTTGGAGGATACTTCCGCACATTCTCAGAGAGTGTTCGAATCTCTTCCGACAGCGAAGTTCGCGAGGTTCGAGGGTACCATAAACCGATTATGATTGCTGGTGGTTATGGGAATGTGAGGCCGCAATTTGCGAAGAAATCGAAGATCAACCCAGGCGCTAAGATTGTGGTGCTTGGTGGGCCGGGACTCTTGATTGGTTTAGGTGGCGGTGCGGCCTCTAGTCAGATTTCAGGCGCAGGTTCCGCAGAACTGGATTTTGCTTCTGTACAACGAGACAATGCAGAGATGCAAAGGCGATGCCAGCAGGTAATCGACGCATGTGTTGGTCTGGACAATGAAAACCCAATCGAAAGCATTCACGATGTGGGAGCCGGAGGTCTGTCAAACGCCTTGCCAGAGTTGGTCCATGATTCGGGCCTCGGCGCCACCTTTGAAATACGCGATGTGCTCGTCGCAGATTCATCCATGTCCCCTATGGAGATATGGTGTAACGAGAGTCAAGAACGCTACGTGCTAGCGATCTCCGAGGACAAAGTTAATGTTTTCCAAGCCATCGCACAGCGGGAAAGATGCCCATTCTCCATTGTAGGAGTTGCGACATTGGAGGAAGAGCTCATTGTCACAGACAAGCTGTTCGCGCAGGACGTCATTCGGTTGAAAATGTCGACATTGTTTGGGAAGCCTCCTAAAATGTCTAGGGCGGATGTCACCCGCCAACTCCATCTCATAAGCTTTGACACCTCGCTGTCGGAGTACATACCCTCAGTGCCTACACTCACCGAACGCATATCTTTCGCTACCAAACGTATCCTCTCCCTCCCCTCAGTAGGTTCAAAGGCGTTCCTTATCACAATTGGGGATCGCTCAGTTACGGGCTTGGTTACTCGAGATCAGATGGTCGGACCGTGGCAGGTTCCTGTAGCAGATGTTGCTGTTACGCGGTCATCCTACGGTTTCGATGTGCTTTACGGCGAGGCAATGGCAATGGGTGAGCGGTCCCCTGTCGCGCTTGTCAGTCCTGCGGCTTCAGCTCGGATGGCCGTGGCCGAATCTCTCACTAACATAAATGCTGCCTGTGTCGGCGATATCTCTAAGATAAAACTTAGTGCTAATTGGATGTGTGCCGCATCAAAAGCGGGCGAGGGAGCCGCACTATACGAAGCCGTACAAGCCGTCGGGATGGAGCTCTGCCCTGCGCTCGGAGTAGGAATCCCAGTTGGAAAAGACTCCATGTCGATGTCAATGAAATGGAAAGATAGTGTGACTACACAAGAAGTCAGCTCACCACTTTCCCTAATTGTCACCGCATTCGCTCCAGTCGAGGACGTGTCTCGAACATGGACTCCCCAGTTACAAACGGACTGTGATGAGCCGACGTGTCTCATCTTCTTTGATCTCGCCTGTGGTAAGCAGCGAATGGGTGGCTCGGCTCTTGCACAGGTGTTCAACGAAATTGGCTCCGAAGCCCCCGATGTGGAGGATCCTGCTGTGCTCAAATCATTCTTCAATGGCTGTCAGGACATCAGGAAGGCCGACCGCAACCTAGTGTTAGCATACCACGACCGGTCCGATGGCGGCTTATTCACAACCTTGGTGGAGATGTGTTTCGCAGGTCATGTTGGTGCAGAAATTTCCCTTGATGCGCTGTCCCCTAGTGGGGATCCCGTCTCAGCCTTGTTCAACGAAGAGCTTGGTGCGCTTCT
This sequence comes from Infundibulicybe gibba, assembly GCA_015501065.1. NCBI lineage: Eukaryota > Fungi > Basidiomycota > Agaricomycetes > Agaricales > Omphalinaceae > Infundibulicybe > Infundibulicybe gibba. The sequence continues at coordinate 732,825 of JADNYI010000004.1, read as the reverse complement.
TCAGATCCGCCAGTCGCATCTCAACAAATTAATGGCATTTTTTATCAATGCCCACTTCCCATCAACATCCATACACGTCATTGGCCGGGTCAACGCCTCTCCTGACGATCAAACGTTCAGGATCATCCACAAATCTCATGCAATTTTCACTAGTTCCCGACCTGACCTACAGGGGACATGGGCTGAAACATCATATAAAATGCAATCCCTCCGGGATAACCCTAATACCGCCATGGAAGAGTATGAGCTCATCAAATCCGCGCACTCTGGTCTATTCTACGAGTTGCAATTTTCATGCTCACCCGTAGCATATTTTGCACGCCGCCCGAGAGTCGCTATCCTACGCGAACAAGGTGTTAATGGTCAAGTCGAAATGGCTTGGGCATTTACTGCGGCTGGGTTTGAAGCTATCGACGTTCACATGTCTGACATACTAGCCGGTTCGAAGAGTCTCCGGGATTTCGAAGGGCTGGCGGCCTGCGGCGGATTTTCATATGGTGATGTCCTTGGGGCAGGAAAGGGCTGGGCACATTCCGTTCTTCTCAATGACAAGGCTCGCGGAGAATTCACGGACTTCTTCGCTCGGCAGAACACATTCACATTGGCTGTTTGCAATGGATGCCAGTTCTTGAGTCATCTCCGCGAGATCATTCCTGGCGCAGGGGACTGGCCCGATTTTAAACCAAACCAGAGTGAGAGATTCGAAGCACGGGTTGCAATGGTGGAGGTTCTCGATAACAGGTGCACTCAGAAGTCTGTCTTTTTGCGGGACATGGCAGGCTCGAGGCTACCTGTCGCGGTCGCACACGGGGAGGGACGTGCGTCGTTTAAAACTAAGGATCAAAAAGAGCTTCTTGAATCCCAGGGTCTTATATCAGTGAGATATATTGACTCACAAGGTGCCGCGACGGAGACCTATCCCCTAAATCCGAACGGCAGTCCTGCTGGAATTACGGGCGTTCAAACGCCCAACGGACGTGTACTCGCATTGATGCCCCACCCCGAACGCGTTGTGACTTTGGAGAGTAATAGTTGGTACCCTGCATCATTCACGGATTCCTGGAATGGAGTTGGTCCATGGTTTAAATTATTCCAAAGCGCGCGGGCATGGTGTGGACCTTAAATGTAAGAGTTTTAGTATGTCACACTTCTTGAAGGTTGCTCATGATTAGTACGCCAGTTAAACATTAAACCCATGTGTATTATCATCAAACCTGAAATGGGCCGAGATTCTTTTACCTCATTTCTCTTTATGCGAATGATAGCCACCATCAACCATCAGGAGGCCCCTGCTCCATGTTAGACTGTCGCTAGACCGTAAGTCGATAGATTGGACACAGCTGCCAGTGAGCCGCTGGCGGCTGGGATTGGACTATAGTATATTTGTTTACCCCATTGCTTTTCGAAGAAGGGCAGCTGGCCGCCAAGCAACCATGTCACCTCTGGACTGAACATTCGTTGCAACTTTTCCAATGACTTGCTGAACAGGAAATATGGGGTTCTCCTACATTATCATTCACTAGTGTACTCCCATCTACAACAACCCTCATTGCTTCCCTCTTATTAAACGACCAACCGAGACTTGGTTCCAATTCTTGTCTCTGTTAGAGCCCTTACCACGGCGTGAAGTAGCCCACGCCTCAAATGTGGTCAAACTGGGGTAGGCTTTGCGCGCTGTGGCCATCTGGCTTTCATTTTCTGAGTCATTGGCTCGCATTGTATGTACTCTTTCCATATCTGAAATTCTGAAAGCAGGTCAGTATATACAGCACCAATAAACACATAAAAGACCGCACAGTCCTTGTGTGTGTCCATTGATAGCTATTAGAGCGCGTGCGAGAAAGCGAGGCGTCGATGGCAGTGGCTTGCCTGTCGCCTTGTGATACGATTCTTGTTGTTCAGTCATGGTTAGGATATCGCCAACCACAACCAGAATTTTTGATGCGAAGGCTTCTGGTTGCTAGGAATGGTTTGCATACCATGATGTATATCTTGATATAAAGAGACTAACCTGAAAGACTCCAGCAGCGACATAGCCGATATCATCAACAGCCTGAAATGCGATAAGTGGTGACTAATATACACTAAACGTGGGCATGTGCACTTACAACCAGTTGGATCGTGGTGGTGGGCTTCAGGCCCGCCATCAGAACGCCAGCGGTGATGGAACCCACAGCTCCATCGTAATTCTCCATAAAAAAACCGGGGCGTAGGATGCTATGCAAGGGTGTCAGTTACTATGAAGCAACATTGCGATCCACGGAATACGTGCGTCCATCGGAGCCCCTTTGGTTCTAGCTCACGTATATGCCGTTCTATTCTAACCTTCGCCAGACGGTCCAATACGAGCATGTCATCGTAACTCTCACCCCCCGTTCAACCGACGAAAAAACGAACAGTGATACCAGGAACTCAAGGCCCAGATCAGCTAACATCTGTCAAAACCTGTTCAAGTGTTGCACCACAGCTGTTTTTGATCCCGTACAGACCTTTCCATGCTTCTCTTCGCCATCTGCGTTTGCGCCCAGACCTGGGAAGGCAAGAACCACGAATACACCCCATATACCTCCTGTGCCCACTGCACCTTCAAATATCTCCCGGATGGTTTCGGGCTTTTCCAGGTCTCCGCTTACAAGCGTAACATGGTCTTCCGAGGCAAGGAGTCGCGCTGTCGCCGATGTGGGATTGCGGGTTAGAGCCAATACACGAAAAACAGTGGTTGAATTAGGTGTTCCATTCGCCGGTGGTGTTGGGCGAAGCGCTCGAATTAACGCCCTGCCCTGACGCCCTGTTGCGCCGACAAGGAGAATATTTTTCTGCATAATGTGGAACAAGTACCCGGTAGATAATAGGTTCTTAGGAAAGGCGAGGTAGGATGAAACTTACAGCACGGCGATTAGTAGTATACTCACATATCCGAATCTGATGATCGAGCGAGGCTTCGACTCCGAATACGCCACTGATCTCTCCCCAAATAGCGACATATGTTTATAAATACCTCCTTGCTCCAGACTGATACCATCTCAAACCTACCCATTGATTAATTCCAAACGTCAAAGTCGGAGACTTGTGCTGCCATTTTCATCTTGTGCGCTCACACCATGGATATAATCCCACGCTTTCAGATCATTACACAACCTCTTCGTTCATCAACATGGATGCGAGCAGCATTGAGGCAGTTGCTTTTGCTACCCGACTGGGGCACTTATGGTTCGATATCATGATTATGATTCTACAGCTCCCGTAGCCAAATTTAATACCTAGGTCGGAAATTGGCACCATGAAACTCCTTCCCTGAATCCTGATCACTCCAACGGCATCCAGTAGTCTCGCACCGGCTCCAGAATCCATAAATGTTAGGGGAAGACTCGGATTCATTATTTCACATCGCCAGGTTCCATAGTTAGATCGCTTAGACTGCAGTTTGTATTGGCACCCATGGCGTCGTCGATTACAAGCCTTGATCCCCAGGTTCTGCAGACGTTGGTGGAGGATTCCGCGGTGAAGTATACGAACAGTAAGTCTCAATCTCTAGACCTGTCCGAATACTACTGACATCCAGATGAGTTGCATTTTTGGTATGCCCACCCAGTGTCGCCAAGCGGCTCAAAAAATGAATCCTCCATGACCTAGGCGCTTCTAGTCTATGACCACGCGATCACGTTGGACTGGGAAGTATGATAGTCACTTCTGCTGCTTTATATATGTCGTAACCCTTGCATTCAGGTCAGCAGGATATGGACGTAAGTATGTGGGTTAAAATCATCAGCTTGTGGTCCTTACCATAGTCAAAAGACTTCCGTGGTGCTTCCCAAAAATTTTATTCCTCATCAATCGGTATCCCATTCCCCTAATGCTGATGTTAGTTTTATGTTATCGACAAATTGCCCTATTAACTTTCCTCCATACTAGTTTCGATAGCCTCAGTAAGGAAATTCCCTGTTTATCCGAGCCTCATTAAACCGATCCCCTAGCACCCATTGTAAAAACAAATCAAACTGTAAGCACTACTATTGGTTATTCACAAAAGCACCAATATCTCATAATTTATTCAAGCTGTTAGTCCCCCCCCGCATCCTTGGTTTGTTAAATAATAATCCGAGTCCGTTTCATTCAGTTGCAACTTCGTAACAAAATGGACATCATGGTGTGGCCCTTAACCTTGCTCAATCATACACCCATGTGATTCTAACATCCCGTAGGCCAACAATCATTGGTCTTGGTACTGTCGAGATCATGCTTATCCTTCGTATTATTGCGCTGTGTAAGTGCCTGATTTCTGACTTGAATCCCACATCTAATGGTCACGGCCATCGCAGACCAACACAATAAAGTCTGTCTTAACAAGTGTTGGGGTTTTAAGCTGACTCAATCTGACAGCGAATCGTTTATTTTCTGGTACCTTTGTTTCTGGGTGAGCAATATTTGTGTTACCGGCTTAATATAATATGCACACTGACACCACTTGCAGTTGAAATGGCCGCCTGGATCGCCATGTCTATTCCTATACTGCTAAATACCAAGGGTGAGTCTACCGAAGTCCAGAGGTTGATTCAACGGCTGATCCTCTTGTCTAAAAATCCAGCAACACCTGGAGGGGACAGCTTTACGGGCTGTTTATACTCCGCACCACCTTATTATTACCTGGCGTGGTAGGTTAATTGCTAGCCTTTGCAATCCCACGCTAACCAGCTCGGGATGTGCCAAAGGTTAATTCCCGTTGGCTTCGAAAGTGGGGGAGCGCTATGCGCAATGGCTTCCTTGGGCTCATATATTCATACCCTAGGTATTATTATAGCTCTGACTATTTTCAAGACGCTACAATATAAGACTATGGGTCCAACGTGCGTTGAGTCAACTCAAATTTCAAGCGCATTTGTAATGAACTCCTCTAGTCTCACAATTCTCGCCCGCGACTCGGCGATATACTTTCTTCTCATGTTTTGTGAGTCAAACCTGCAACAATAACACTGGGCCCCAGCCTTAGATTTCTCATATTCCGAAGCCGTGTTATTTGCCAACCTCATTCTCTCCAAATTCGGACATGGGTTCATCGGGTCATTATTGATTGCGTGAGCAGACTTTTGAAGACTATTATTTGACCAATGTGATGGAAAAAATCCTAGCCCATCCACCATCATCGCGTGTATTGCGGTGCGCTATATTGACTGCATATTTCATGCGCCCCCTGATTCACCCACAGGCTGCGAGGATGTCCATGAATATCCGCCAACCAACAGATGAGAGCCACACAACACACGAACTGCAGCCAATGCGCTTCCATTCGAATACCATCTCCATTTTCGATTCATCACAACTCGGTGTGGACACATCGAGGATTCCTGTTTGATGCTACTGCTGTGGCGTATGGAAACATCTTTCTTTTTTTTAAAAGCTCTTATCTTCTGCAGGGTATGAATTTCAAGTTTGGGATGGTCCCAATCAGTGTAGTTATCTGTATAGCTCAATGCGTAGATCTAGCTGTGTAATATATTGACCGCATATAAATCATTTGTGATCAGGATTCTTATCCCCGTGCTGTGGCTCGTCTGGCGGATTCATGGATTCAATGACGCTGCTGGCCAGTGGACTCCGACAGTCACAGTGGAGAAACGGAAGATAGGTGTCACGTGTATACGAGGGCTCTCAACACTTTACGCACTGCTCTGTTGCGGAACTGATCCACACGACCATTTTCCATTCCTCGATCCCCACCGCTATCGGCCTTACTGGGAATATACGCTTCTACAATACGCTCACAGTAGGACGATCCACCATTTCCTGCGGTCTCAGCCCCCAATTTGAGGAGGTATAGCTTAATAATGGTAAGCCTCCATGATATTTTACCTCAAAACGCTCAGCCGAATAACTATACATTAGGGACAAACACTTTCTGCGCCAGGTTGGTGTTGCAATATTATTATGACCAATGATCATTAAAACGGGATCATAGCGACCAACAAGATCTCAGCAACTGGCGGCAATGATCAGTTTGTATACGCGGTGTCCGAAATGCAAGGATGGAGGATATGTGAGTTCGCCACCGCTTCGCCAGTGCCTTGGGGGGCGAAATTCTCTTGTGATTAGATCGATTGATTCATCTCTAACGACTAAAATAGCTATGGAGGACGCGCATGCAGCAGTTCTAAACCTAGAAGGCGATAAAGAACCGGGGAACACTTTCTTTGCGGTGTATGACGGTCATGGTGGTATGTCGCCAAGTTTTTTATCCTCTATCAGCTCACACTGGGTCCTTAAGGGGGAGCGGTCGCAAAATTTGCTGGTCAGAATGTGCATAAGCGCCTGGTCACGGAGGAAACGTACCATGAAAAGAATTATGAGGGGGCCTTGAAAAGAGCATTTTTGGGCACTGACGAAGATCTCCTGGCCAGTGAGTTACTCAGACCTGCTCAGCAGACGCATTATTCAAGATTATATTAGATCCCTCCCATACTCAGGACCCCTCTGGCTGCACCGCGGTTGCGGCGCTGATAACGTCAGACGGGAAAATATATGTGGTATGTTTGATACTTGGCTGTGATCGTGAGGCCACATTGATGGGATTCAAGGCCAACGCTGGTGATTCAAGATCAGTACTTAGCATTAAAGGGGAAGTAAAACCTTTAAGTTTTGACCATAAGCCCTCCAGTGACAGTGAGTATTGGTCTTGACATTCCTTGACAGACTTCCTGATGTATATCCCACAGCTGAGAAAGCACGAATTCACGGCGCTGGTGGTTATATCGAGTACGGCCGTGTCAATGGTCAGTGTTAATTTATTCTCATCCAGGTAGTTCATTGACGGCTAGGTAGGCAACCTGGCTTTATCCCGTGCTCTGGGTGATTTCCAGTTCAAAAAGAACTATAGCGTCACGCCGGAGAAACAGATAATAACAGCTGATCCCGATGTGACCTGCCACGAAATAACTGAGGATGACGAGTTTCTCATCTTAGCTTGTGATGGTTCGCCCTCCGTCACCCCCCCCTCCGCAAAAAATTGATATTTTTTACTTCCAGGAATATGGGACTGCCTAAGCTCACAACAAGTTGTTGATATCGTCCGGTATCAAGTTGCACAAGGAAAAGAGCTTTCGGAGATTGGAGAAATGATATGTGACCATTGTCTTGCGCCGGATACCTCGTCGGGTACAGGTATCGGTTGCGACAATATGACCATCCTCATCGTCGCAATACTTCATGGCCGAACTAAGGAGGAGTGGTACGCTTGGATTGCCGATCGTGTCAAGAATGGTTATGGGTACCAGACTCCGAGCGAAATCCCAGCACTCTACGCTCTCAGTCGAATACTGTCCTTCCGCGCTCGGAAAGAGGCTCTTGATGCCAGGCGCAACGGCGAGCAACCAACAACCAATGGTGGCCTTTTCGGAAGAACAGGTCCTGATCTTAGCCGCTTCTTGGGAGCCTCCGACAGCGGTTCATTAATGTTTGGAAGTGATGACAGCGATGATTCTGATAGTGATGAGGAGATGGGCCCTATCCAATCATCCAATGCACCAGGGCTTGGGTTTTCATTATCCCCCGCTGCATTAACACTCCTCGGAATCAGAGGTGAAGAAGATAGCCACCAGGGCGAAGATGAGGATACACTACACCTGCATTCAACACAAGGAGAGACACCGCCCCCGAAAGCTGCACCTAATGGTGACACGCCATCTATTTCGCCAGTACCCCAACTTACCACTACCCCCGGTGGAGACGAGATACCCCCTGTTGTTAAAGCGGAGGGATTTTTGGACTCGAGTGAAGACCCACTAAAGGCATAATGGAAGCTACAGTAATTGTACAACTTTGTTACCTTTTTTTTTTTACCTTTTGTGCACCTTATCCTTCATCTTTTATTCCGGTCAACCTTCATGTTCAGCTATAATCTATTGGTTCTGTACCGTTGTTTCATTGATACCTGCTATGTAGCACTTTGTACATTTGCACCGGCTCGCTGGCACCGACGGTCCACAATCCAGTAATATATCTGCTCCCGCTGAATAACAACCGTTTGATTCTCTAATTAACCTTGAGCAACACCAGCTCGCGTTCCGTCAAACAGACGAAAACCTTCTTTTCGCAGGCAGCGACAAGCCCCACCCCCAAGAGTGAACTACTGGCTCCACCACCTACCTGTAGAATTGCTTGCTTCGCCCACTTGTCCTTCCCTGGTGTGGCACGGTAAATATACACATTCCCCCCGTGATCACGGGTACCACTCTCGAAGGCAAAAACAGCAAACGACGGGATATGATGCGTAAAACGAGTATCTTGTTTTGATGCTAGAACGAATGCAAGGGCAGAAAAAGTAGAAGCATGGGTCCAAATAGGACCTTGCTGAGGATCGGATTCTTGCCCAAGTGAGAATAGCGTCCCATCTAGATTATTCTTAATGACGAAAGAAACCGGGGCGCCAGTATACCCGGGTATTGGGGTAGACAGGAGTTGGAAGCTAGTCGCTCGCGAATTCGCCCATGGAGGGACTGATCCGTCGTGACCAATCCATGTTAGGTATGCAGCCCGGCCTATCGACGAATCAACTTCTTCGTCCATCTCACCTTCTGCAAGGCTAGGCACGCCTCTTCCTAAGCCCAGACCACTTGGGTCTTCTCCGGCCTGCAGGGCAGCGGTGTATTTCTCGAGTGATTCACGAATATGCCACAACTCAGAAGGGTCAACAGTCTCTGGTACTTCGACATCCTCGTTGCTAGTTTCTGAGCTTGGAAGAGTACCAGACGAAGCGAACACCTGCGCCCATTTCGTTCCCTCATGCAGCTTGTCCAAATGGAGGGTAAGAAGGCCAAATGACTGGTCTCCCTCGCGATCCCATGTCCAATAGCTAGATGAGGCAGAAATCCCGTCCCAGAATTCTTTCCCGGAAAACCGAGGAATATGAATGGAGCTCGGGCCCCGTAGATCAACGTGAAGGGTTAGGGCACTAGGGGTAAACGTCACTTTAATTTGGCTTTTGGGCGTATTGGATGGGAGGGGAATCGCAACTGTAACCGAATCCGACGTCTGAGTCCAGGAATATGGATTTGGTTTAATCGGTTCCTCCACTACCCTATCCAAATTTTCATTAAGCCGGGGTATTGGAGCCATCTCATCCGGGGATGGCTCATATGTTGGGGGCACGTCTGTGTCAATGTCATTATAAACCGATCCGCCCACGACCAAATATGCTTTGGATGATTCATGATATGTGCTAAAAATTGGGATATCGCTCCCTCGGCGGCGCCAAAGCAGCTCCATTGGACGGATATTGGCCTCGGCTTGAGTAATGGAAAGATCAAAATGCGCGGCCCAAACATCGAACTCAGCCCGAGCTGACCCACGGGTAGATCCGCCATTCAGAGCGCTGTTCGGAGCATAGCAGCGCGATGACAGGACCGCAGCAGCTGTGTTGGATCCCGTTTGGAAAACGCTATGGATCCGGAACGGCGAGCTTTCAAGTCCGTGCGTAGCCACAATTTCCGCTGCGAAACCCGGGTCATCGAATCGAATTATGTACAGCAGGCCAGCTCCATCCGACACAAATACAGTATCCGGGGAGAGAAATGCTGATGACGGATATTCGTATTGAGGAGCCTCAGCCCCAGATTGGATTGGGCGAGGCAATTCACGTAGGACATGAAAAGAAGGTGGGGCTGTGTCCTACTTTGATAGAGGAAAGGTCAGGAGGTAGGGACTGGAATGAATTGCCTGAGGCTTACCAAATCAGACAGATTAATCAATATGACCCGATACTCTGAATCCACATACACAGCACGCGCGGAATCAGGTGCAATAGAGATATGGTTATGAGTGATACGACTTTGAACCTCCTGGAACGATAGCGGCGTCCTTCCGGATGCTGTCGCCTGAGATAACTGATGCTCCAAAGGATATCGGGTGACGGCGTCTTCCTGAGAGATAAGATCCAGACGGTAACCTTCAAACTTTGGGTTTAAGAGATTCCTGTCTGGTGTGAAGTATTCCATGCTGGTCCCAAGACCGATCCAGATGAAGTTCAATCACCAAACGATGCAGCTCGGCGACTGCCGAGAGGTTAACCAATGAAACGACTGTTTAGGGAACACGTGAGTTTCCCGGGCCGTAGCAACTACCATACGATCACCTAGACTCGTGACCAGTTCTTCTATGAAGGGGAAAAACGAAAACCTTCGATAGAAGGACTGGTGAAGATGACGAAATTTTAGTAGGACAGTTGAATTGATCGAGAGAACATGACAAATCGTTCCAGAAAGCCCCAAAAGCGGTAATAATTATTTTTAGATCTGGCTATCCATGTTGAGGCTCTGAGTCGACGACTCAGCGCGTCGTGCACGTTGAGAGCTTATTACATGACTGTGCTACCTCGTACTTCCACAAAATGGCTGCCTAGCCTTTTCGGACCCAATATGAGAATAGATTCAAACTAGCCACCTCAATAGCTGCTCTCTCATGGTCAGAAAGATGCAAGTACATAGCACTACCCGTCCAATGGTATTGACAACCGATCGAATCACCCAAACTAGGAAAGTCGTAGTGAAATTACTTAGTTAGGTAGTTTCTAGAACGATTTGTCATATTCTCTCGATCAATTCAACTGTCCTGCTAATTTAAACTCAGTTTTACCGGTCCCTCTGTCGAGGGTTTTCCCTCTCACAAGAGGGAACGGTCACCGGTCTAACGATCACCATTGGGCTGCCTCCAATTTGCTCTAGGATCTTAATGTGTTGGAGAGGCAGCACCCAATCGGCTGCTGTACAAAGCTGTTTCTCATTCAAACTCTCTCCCAACATGCGTGTATTAACTACAACCTGTTTTTCGCAAGGTTCGAACCTTAGTTTGATGTGCGACCGTTAGGAGGACGAGGCTCAGACTAGCCCGCAGGATCCTACGGCACTATTGGCCCCTACGATCCTAGCTGATTGGTGGGAATATCCAAATCAGCTACCACACGCTACTCCAGCCAATCTCGTTCAGGCAATACTGAACATATATCGCATCACCCGTCAAGATAAACATGGCTTAGCCAACACGCTCAAGCACCCTTTGCTGCAACGGCACCGCGAGTACCGTGTTATTGGATTGGCCAATGAAATACACAGCCAATAGGAAGCAATGCCTCCGTCTAGACCACACCTGCAGGACAGTCCGCGCTTGCGTGGGATACGCAAGGGTGCATTGACAAAGCAAGTGCGACCACTCACAAGCCCTGCATCCAGCCAATCGGCTGCACTTGCCCCTTCTAGCGCATTCCAGGAGGCCGTGGGTATTTGCGGTTGTTTTCCGGATGGTATGGTCCACAAGTCCTCCCATGGACCGTGTCACTCAAAAAATAAACAGCGAATCGATTCATGGACCCCAGAATCTGACACACATGGGAAGTAAATATAATTGCTTTGCGTAATGGCTGAAAACTCCGAACCTCCACCGGACAGGACCCCATATTTCAGGCTATCGGTCCCGGCTGGCTGCGAACTAAATTTCACCATATCGCTCTGGGGCCATTAGTGGGTTCCCGGACCTTCTCTCTGCTCAGACTTCCGCTTGGTCTAAAGTCCCAGCACATCCGGACACTAATCTTAGGCTGGATAGACCCGCTGGATCTTGCCACCCATGCCCATCAACCCTTTGGTTCCTATGGGGGCCTGTCATTCAACCCGCCGGTATCTGACGGCTTGTCCAAATAGCAAGCCGCAACTAGCATCGGACCTTGACGCCGCGATATCTAAACTTCGTGGCATTCCGGTAACCCTCAAGGGATGGCCATATGTTTGAATTTCATACAACGAACGCCGCAGGGATTCTCTAACAAGTGGCGATCTCATTATATTCACTAATATTCTCGTAACCGGAGGCTTTTCTCAGGACGAGCGGAATGTGTACACGGCCAGGAACGCATGGTACAACTCCCGCATATGTGTGTGAGACACCAGCACCAGATCACCCACGAAACGCAAATATCCTAGGCAATGAACTGTGACAACGGGCGTGAAAACTAAACATTCAATGCCTCCGTTCGACGCAAGGGGGAAGGGAGAGCACGTGTTGCATGTGTTTATCCATGGTCCACATCACCACTGCTGCGTGCTCTGGATCAATCAATGTCAACGCGTTTTGATACCGCCATCACCGGAATCTGGATCGGGCAGTGCCTGGTATTTCATCCCGCGGAAAACACAGTATGTCCGTTAATGTTTTCCGCCTTGAAGCCTATCACAGCTGTTGTATGTACGTCGTCCAAGTCGTCCAAAAACAGGATGAAGATGGGAAGAGGGACGTTTCCTGGCAGTGCCGACAAGTCATCAAGTCAGAGCTGGGGGTTCTTCCGATACCGGGACACTTCGTGTGAAGCGAAGGCTCTGTTCAATGAATCGTGGATATTTAGCCGTTGCGCTGTCCTAGTGACTATTCTAAGGATGAAATTCCCTGTGCGCATAAACCTAAATTGCGGCGGGGACGACGGGAAAGAAAATTTATTGACCAGGGCGCGGTGGAAGGTTCGTCATGATGCATGTGAATGTGATACGGATCATCATATACGTGGAATGAAATGCTTTGGAATGAAATGTTGGAATAATATTGCGATTAATTACTATGGTATCAGTATAAGCATGGTTCTGGGGTGGAAGCCCTTCCCCGCATTGCACAGCATACACGGTATTGACAAGACTTCGCCCAGGTTAGCCTTCTGAGAAAACGGAACCTTTTCTAATGCTTCCCACTTCAACCGGCCAGCTTCTCCCAGGGGTGTTCCGCACAACTGGCTTCGACCAGTCATTCATTGGCTGGAACCTTTGACCGCGTACTGATAGGCAGGCAGGGCGGTGGGGAACTGCTGGGTCGCGGGGGGTTCATGGGGTTTAAGTCCCGGGGCAAGGGGGTCGGGACATACTGGCGTTTAGGGCCAAAACAACCGTTGGAATGATGCTGCGCCGAACGTTTGGGTGGAAATAATGTCTAAGCGAAAGCATTTCAAAGGAATTGATGACGTTCCCTTGTAATCTATTCTCCCTCCTACTCGGGTGAATAGACATTGACATGGTGACCAACCATCTTCGTCGGACCCTACGACATCATAGCAGCGTCATGATAGATGGCCTATGGATCCACCAAACCAGTGTCGAGTGCCGGATTAACGCAACAGAGATGGTACTAAAATGATACTTTGCATCACAGTACGTAGTATACATGTAATAAACAGTCAGTAAGGGGTATATGATCATGAATCTGTGTGATTATGAAATACTCTGGAGCGATTACCGACGTAAGCCCCCAACACCCCAATATTACAGGCGCAGATGCCCGACCGCCACGCACCTCGCAGATCATCTCTAAAATGATGGGGCGCAGGGCGCGGGATATGGACACCCGTTCCTTGATTGCACCAATCAGCTTTCCTGCATCATGCGCGAAGTGATCAGGGAGAGCCCACGACGAAGCAGAGGGCTTGAGGGTGGTAAAAATACAAGGGTGTGGGCAGGTTCAGCTGCAGGGTAAAAAGGCCGACCCGAATTTTGGGGGGATGTTATCTTCAGAGTCGAGTTTGAGTTGCGGAATTTGAGTTGAATTTGAGAGGAGTTACGCAGGAATGGCGCCGCTGAGTTTGTTCTCTTTTGTCATTAGATCAACCAAAACCATATGGGGCCGCCGCCACCTGCGATGAGAAAGCAGGGCGCACCCCAAATTCTGGGGGTGTAGATTGGGAAAGCACGACACGAGAAGATACCCCGAAAATGACACTTACAAGGAAGTAGCTAAAGCCGCATGATGCGCGGACCGATGGTCCCACAAACTGTGTGAAGAACCAGCAACGAAAGGGCATGAAGAACATTATCGATAGATGGTGGGCGCATGCATGATTTGAAAGACAATGTGTGGACCGATGATGGGGAGAGATAAGGCTTGGGCTGTTGGTGGGGGCGGGCAGTAATACCCACTGTGACTACCCGAGAACAAAAGGGCTTGGAATGTGAAATCGTGAAATTGGGCCGGTGTCTCTGGATTACCAGATATCACCACCCTTTATGCCACGAGAAGCCAAGGGCGCGATTTACTCGTCTGTGGTATCATATCACCCTTCCCCGATCATCGATGGCCATGGTCCCCGCACTCCGCTAGAACCACGTTGTGCAAAAAGTAATAATATAATACATATGCACTGAAATAGCTATTGGTGTCCCAGCTGACAGCTTGATCAATGATCAATGATCATGATCAAAGTTGGTTGCTGTTGTGAAGTGGTGTACTACACATACGTTTGGTCCGATCAAGTGCTCAAACTTGGAGCTTGAGATGAAAGGCCGACCTGCAAGGAGTTTGGTCTCACTGCTGGCGCCCACCCCTATTTCTCTGGGAAAAACATACAAAGAAAAATGTAATGTAACTTCTATGATATTTTACTTCTAGAATTACAGTAGATTTTTCTGTATGAAATACACCATAGAAATACATTAAGTTTTTCTACAGGAAAAATGGATAGAAAAACCAGTTAATAAGTGATGTGATTGGCTCATGATGGGTTTTTCCATCTGTTTTTCTTGTGGAAAAATTTAATGTATTTTCATGGCATATTTCACACAGAAAAACTTGTTGTAATTCTATAAGTAAAATGTCATAGAAGTTACATTACATTTTTTTCTGTTTATTTTTCCCACAGAAATAGGGGTGGGCACCAGCAGTGTCTGTCGCTATCCAACACAAGAACAGAGACATCCTATTATTCATGTGTCATCGTCATTGTTGTCCGTCATAATTCAAATCACTCATCTGCGAATAACAACAAGGTCCCCGTCCATGCCCCCTGCCCTGCCCACTTCCATTCATTCATTCATTCACTCATATTAAAATTTTCCTAAAATGAATTGGTGTTTGTGTGCCCCTTTATGTATACACCGTGTTCCCCACACAGTAACCTGCACGACGGCCTTCGGGGCAACAAGCCCACACGAGGCTCTAATGTTCATGTCCGTGTATGTTATAGTACAGGTAGTCGCCGCTTGATTTGTTTCAGCTGATGCTATTATCTCTTTACAACATCTTTATCTAGCGACATCGATGACTCTTCTTGTCTGGTGGTTGAAAATTGAACACAACAAAGTTAAATGGCAATGGCGCCGCGCCGATCACTATTCCTTGTTCATTGTTCAACTTGAGGGCTTTCATTTATTCACATGAAATCACACCGGTAAGGATGAAATAAACACAATTTGATTCCAAGAATATCGTAAACTAGTAAGGCTGTGTCGTAGAGTAGTGTCGTTCGATAATCGTTACAAAATATACACCCGAAGTGAGAGCCAGAGCCAGATATATCCTAAAAGTACATAAATGTTAAGGGAAGAAGACCCAAGATGCTTGTTACACTGTTCTTCTTTCTGTTGCCCGGAGAGATGGAATGAATAGAAACATGATATAAACTTTTGCGTGCACCGCGATAGTGATGTACGACGGATCGTAGGGATTAGACGAAGATGGTAGCGCAGGTAGGGTGAAGGCGATGAGAAGGCGGGATGCAAGGTAATGCTGCGTTGGTGGTGATGATAAGGATAATCAGTGTAGGCGGGTATCATTATGCATGCGGGGGTAGATCGCAAGTCGTATCCGTGGCCAATGATAATGCAAGGTCGTCGTCCGTCGTCATAAGGTTCGTTATTGAGGGTATTGATATAGAATAGGATGCGGTGTCTGACAAGAATGTGCATGGAAAGGGACAATGATGCGAGAGAATGCGATGAGGGGGAAATCGTGAGGAAACAGGGTGGAGGATTCAACGGCGGATGACTTCCTTGCTAGGGAAGAGGAAAAGTCTTTTCAATGGCTCAATGATTTCGACTTCAACTTCGACATCAACCTCGACACCATCGACGATCTGTTTTTGAATGCGCTTCTCCATTTTAGGAGGGGGCCGCATCACAGGGTACGTTTTGAGATTGTCATAAGACCAGGAACGCACTAATAAAAATTATCAATACAAGGTGTCGGAAGTAGAGCGCATATACGCACTCTCAACAACGGGTCGCTTTGAAAGTTGAGGCAGGGACGTTGCGCTATCACATCGTTGGGTTTGGGTATCCTCATCACTTGAGTCGCTGCCGTAGCGGCTGAGGGGGCTCGGCATGCTGCGCCGCGAACTGGTGGTTGTTGGGCTGGAGCATGTCGTTGATAATGAGGCACTTGATCCGTTGCGGACCTTGAGCTTCACGTCAGGAACAAGGAGTCTGCCTTCTGCACCGGGTTCAAGGATAGACCGCTCCCGGTGGGGGGCTGTGGCAGGGAAAGAACGGGAGGTTGAAGAAGCGGAGTACATGGAGGCACGAGACTCGGATCTCCTCTTGAAGGATTGCGAGAATTTATTGATCATCTCCGAGTTTGCCGATGGCAGTGATGTAGTCAGGTTGGAGTTGGATGCTGAGGAATCACCAAGAGTGGAGTAGACACCCCTTGTGCGATGGGGCGATGCGGTGAAAGACTTGTAAGCCTTTGTCGAACTCTCGAGTTCGGTGGGATTAGTGTGATCCGGGGGAGCACAGAAGCTGTAAATGGATGCACGCCAGGCGTTGCTGCCATCATTCCAGCCAGGAATTTGTTTGACGGGCTCGGGTGGGGCACGATAAGGTCCGTACGACACTCGCTTGGCAGGCTTGGGGCACATTGCCTCGATTTTGCGGGCGGCCATCATGATGCCACTATTGTACTCACGAGGGTAATCCGACTCTGATGAAGAGGTATCTTCTGGGAAGATGGGGGCGGGAGGAGGAAGAGGAGGGAAGTTGTACATGGCGGCGAGGGTGGCCATGGACGGCGACATGTGGGTCTGCGATGTCGTAGAGGAAGTGGAAGACTGGGACTCGATGGAGGAAGCGGTAGAATCACTGCCAGCCTCGCTTGGGTGCACACTCAGAGAAGATGCCACGGAGGATCTTCCTGGGTTAAAGTCGATTGGTAGACCGCTCTGGTTCTGGTTGATGTCCTCAAACCGACACTTATCCGAGCAGTAGAGGGGTGTGGGCGACTGGTCAATAACGGTTCGGTGTTTAATCGGGCCAGTAGGCTTAGCGGGTTGGGTAGGCTTAGAGGCCGAATCGACACGCTTGATGGTACCGTTGGGCTTCACTCGGCCTGTGCCCTGGACGAGACCACCACCCCTCTGACGTATGGTGCCACCCTTTGTACGGCGAGTATTTTGAGACTTGTGGGCTAAGCCAGAGATGAGAAAAGGTGGATGTGAATGAATCAAGATGCTTACGAGGGGATTGAGGAGACGAAGGCGGAGGTGCAGGAGCAGGCGGGGGAGGGGGTGGGACGGGGACCTGGAATCGTTTTGGGATGATTTGACGGTCACATACAGGACACCACGAAGTATCGAAATCCATTTGATTGTCGTTGAGCGGGACAACGAGGAGGCGGAGCGGACGGGGGATTGGGGGAAATATAAACGGATGAGAGGGGGAAGGACGAACGGTTATAAACTGATTGAGAACCACGCCTGGGGCTCAGCGCTAAATCGGGGTATAACTGAACTCCGCTAGATCTCGATCCCCCCCCATCTGGAATCGGACGATGCAGGAGGTCACATAAGGGTCACACCCTGCGGTGATTGCCACATCGCACGCCACATCATTTGCCTTTTCGTTCCGGCCATCCGGATTTATCCTCCAATTTGTGTTAGTCTGTGCGACCCGAGGCTCCGCGGGAATCTCTGTCCCCAAAGTGCACCAACATATCCCCTGCCCCCCGTCCTCATAGGAGGTTGGTCCACCACTCACCGCGCCCTCCGCTCACAAGCTCGCTCACTCCCCAGTTTGCCCGGCCCATTTCCCCCGGTTTCCCCATTCCATTATTATGTCATCGGCAACCCCCGTTTTTCCGTGATCTCCCCGCATCCCCACCAATTGCATCCATCGAAAATCATATTCTAATATTTCCCGTGGTCACGGCCCGCAGCCCGCCCGCCATGCTCCCGTAGCGGCCAAAACACATGCCCGCCAGCACCCCGGCCTTTTTGCCTTGTGGCACCCTGGCTCCGTTCCGTATGTTTCTTTCTCTCTTGTGGCCAGCCACCGTGGCTTACTCGTGCGTGGTCCATCGGTATTTCCATTATCACCTTCATCATGGTGACTCCGTTGCTCCTCCGTCACCTCGGTTTCCCCTTTTCATCCTGATCTGCTGTTTTCCATTCTCCCTGCTGACCGTAACAAAACACCGCTGACCTCGCTCTCAACCGTCATCTTTACCGCCCATTTGTCGCATTGCCCCACATCAGTAACCTCCTTTGCGCCGATATCATCGAAACACATGAATCGCGGAACTTGCCGTCATGACTCTTCTCTTCAAAATAGCTCCCAGACCGCCACTCACCGGTCTCTGTACCGGCGTTATAATCACCCATTCATGTATATCCACTATATCTTCATACATGGAGTCAAGTGCCTGTGTACCTGATTCATACAGCACATCTGCTGCCCCCTTACCAACCAATGCGATATACATGGCATCTCCGTACACCCCCAAGGAAATGATTCTCTGCAGGCCACCTGGGCAGCGACACTTGTTCGTAACGAGCCATCCAATGAAATCAAGGTACCCTCGCCAACCTCGCTAATTTGCCAGCCTAACGGGGTCTGCGGTCCTGCTTCGGAGATTCTCAACTACCTAGGACTCAATTAAGTATACCAGTTCTCGATAAGCTTGCTTTTTCCTCGGATACATAGTCGGTCCATGCTTTCGTAGTATAGGCACCATGTGCGTTCTCCGGGCAATGTTATGGAGCAGCATGTTCCCGCCTGCCAGTAGCAGTTATGCCCCTTTTCAATAAACTTATTTCTCGAATAGGCTTCTTTCTTCCACACCCACGCCGAACTCGACGGATCTGCGCATTCCTTCTCGCCCCTCTCAAGCCCATGCGCCGGATTCTCACCGTACATCCTGCTTCCCATTAAGTATTAACCAAGACGTGGACAGACAGGAACCTGTTGGTCATGGACGTTTGTTCTTGTTTTCCGCGTGGACCGCGCAATGACCGCCACAAGGTCTCCGCGGACACTCCCGCTTTCCGATTCTTACCTCTGCGTCTCATGACATCCATCGGATATAAATCAGGTAATCTCTGATTTATCACCAATGAAAATAGCCCTCGCGAAGCAGTTTCGTCCGGTTACTTACGTCTGACAGTCTACAGCAATTCGCATTTTGGATTACACAACTGAGCATATGCATATCGTGGTCTTGCCCGTGCCCATGGATTACCACAGTGAACTGCAGACCCAGGGTAGGATAACCCCAGGATTTAGTCTCGTGTGATGGCCCTTCCGAACCGGAAACCTATCGCATGTTACAGTTACATGACATCCGGAAACCCAGGGTGCTGCCGACGATCAGCTTGAAATGCATGCATTGTTGAATGATGGATCACTTATGAATATCACTGACCTACCGCCACACATGTACACATCCACCCACAACTCAATATTTACATCCGGGGCTAGGGTTTTTACGCGATCAAAACATACATCATCATCTCCATCAATGGCCAGGGCGACGTCACAACCACACCCCATACACCTTATTTGTGAAGGGCTAGCGCTTGTTGGCGTTCCCGGTTCCTCCCCGTATCATTATAACATCACTCACGCGCCCCGCCACACCTCACCCCGCGTTTTCTCTGATATCACCTGCCCTGCCTCTGCGGCTCTTCCCTTGATCCTCCCCGGTTCGCGTGTCATCATCGACCTGGTTTTTGATCCCCGGTCGGAATTCCATACATGGTTGACAAGTGGTTCCAAGTGGCATGTCTTTTTCTGGTGATTGGGAGTGGGTGCCCCACAACATTCAGAAGCTTAACCAATCGTGCCCCGCGTCCGCATAGATGTAATAAGTTTGACACCCATCTTGGATAACTCAACTTACGTGCTAAAGGATGTTACTCTTACCACATGGCTAAGATCATTCATGGAATCAACCATCGGTCTGGTCATAACGACACATATTACAGGCTTATCATATTTTACTGCAATCGGCCGACGGATTCCCGAAATAACCCACCCTCCTGGGGAGGCTTGGGCACCCAACTGCCAAGAGGCTCAACAATAAATATTCCACCGTTGACCGCCGGTGCGCTTGCCGCACCCCTCCCTGTAATTGTACTTAGTCCCTGAAGGAGTAGACTCTCCGCCGGAACATAGATTCACTCGATAGACATCGGCAGTTTTTACCGCTGCCTTCGTCCTTCAAGTCCTGTTTGCGAGGCCACACCCAGATCCCAGCTTAACACATCTGCTGCAGTGTGTGAATTTAGGATAAGCATTACGACATGCCTTGAAGCAAACTCACCACTGTCTACCCTCCTCCAAATAGTTACTCACACCTATGGATTGCCCAAAATATATCCGAAATCAATGGCGAAAATCGCGACATATACAAAGCCCCCGCTCAATTTGACGTCCCCACCCTCTGCTCCGCGGAAAAAACTGAGTATATAGTCATCAAAATATTGAGAAGACAATTCAACACCGTGGACCAAGCGCATGTTTGTTGCGCCGGCGCTCAGCCGTTGACCCGCGGTTCGTTACCTCCGCACGCTAATGTCGTCAGTGCGCTTGACTCGGACCAATATTAATGGCGAGTTTGATGCTTTCTAGGGACGCTAAGCTTGACTTTGGCTTCTTCTTCGATTGCGCTCTCCCTAACTGTCCATCCATTCACAGGAGGTGAGCGTAATTCCTTGTCGCACATTACCCCTTTCCTATCGACTCTTATTTGACACAATAATATCGATGACCCCATGAGGTGGCGTACTAATTCGGGATTTTACCCCACTTGATCATAAGGTTCCTCTCCTTGCTCCTGTCATGGTGCCATGGTCAAATCACCCTGAGCCCAATATCTGCTAACTTTGGCATCGTCTCACGGATGCTACAATACTGGTTGCTTCGTCTGGTACTTGGTAGATGCCCGTTCTCGATATTGCCTAGCGTAATAACCCTTAATCGACTTGACTTGCCAATTGTCTCCCGGCGGTTGGTGGCGTCGTGCTCTGCTCTAACCTCTCCTCCTGAACCCTCTCTTACCGCCGGCCTATTCGAACCGATGATATATTGCGCAACAACCCCACGTGCGACAGGAGGCTTCCGATTTCCAAAAGGCGATTATATATTCAGATCGAATTTTGACATGCGGGAGGTGTCGTATGGATTACTAACGATACTGACTGCGGCTCTCCGATGCCGTCTGCTCGACTGGTTTGTATCAATCAGCACGCCTTAGCATTTCCGGTAAACACAAGGTATTCAAAAATACAACTTTGTATTGCAGCTAATATTTCACCCGTGCCGTTATGGGAATCACGCACGCTGTCATGACGATTTACTCCTATCGGGTTTATTCCCTCCGGTACTTCTTCCTCACTCCTTACCGGCGTGACGAATTGCACCAATGGAAACAAGCGCGCTCCCTCTCAGGCTTCCTGTGATTCTTCGAACACACCGGCCTCTAGCTACCACGAAACTTGTTCTCAGAGTCTATACCCGGTACCGCCTCATTGCTACTTGCTGCATGCGCTCACTCCCCGAGTCGAAAATTTCAACTCCCGGTGAGCTCCTTGATCAGACTAAAATACGCACATGGATCATGTCCGGCATAACCACCAGGTCCATGGACCGTCGTTAAAATACTCTTTAGATCATGACTCCGCGATGACTCCGTTGCTTCTCCCCCAAGCTCTCCGGGCTTCACTTCACCTGTCTGATCTAGTGGGCTCTCAAGTTATTACCGGTCTTCCTCCCAGTTGATGCCTTTTCCGCTTAGCACGTCGAAACAGAACTCTTCTGAAACTTCGGCGCACCTCGACAACGGCTACTAGCTTCGCGACTCTGGCGACTCTAGCGGAGCACCTAAGCTCGTACACCAGAGAGTGCTACTGACAACAAGCGGCGGCTGGCGGACTAAATATACATATATGACCGCCGGCCTGTTACGATCACACAACCAACGCGCTATGGCACTGGAACACCGATGTGATCGCTGTTACACATCTCGCCTTGATTGGGTTGATTGGGCGCCTCCCTCACGGAGTCTCAGTATTAATATTAACTAACTTCTACCATGGTCTGGCCGAGTGCCCCCATGCCGTTCCGTCAATCACTGCTTGTGATCCGAACCCCCTGGAGCCAGAATACCAGCACATATCCACATATACCAAGGCCTACCCATACTGCTTCTAACTGCCTTTGTGCCAAGTGAAACCTCGGAGAAGCCGTTATCATATCCCTCACTCATACATTGATGGACTATCCACGGCTTTTCCCCGGAGGTACTACGAAGCCCCCATCCAAGTTACCCCACCTTCGCTTACCTCGGTAAGTTATCGCCACTTGGCGCTCGTGTCTGAATGGCCTGAATCTTGCCACGCTTCACCCGCTTGCTATCAAATCCCGAGCCCACATCCGCGTCTGTACGTGACATTGGTTATCATCAGGACCGTGGTAGCGATTACTTATAATGGTGATCATATCGACTTGATTTCCCGAATCCATGAAGATGAGGCGTGTTGTGCCTTGATATATTTGCACTACGGAATCAAAATCACAAATGTGCCTTCGCGCCGGCTGAAACATGATGATACGTTATGAAACCTTTCAGACCATTTTGACGAACAAGCTGTTACAACCCGTTGCCTAGTGAGTTCTGACCAAGTCAGTGATCTTGTTCAATATGATACAGGCCATTAGATATAATGAAGGAGCCAGGACGGAAGATAATCACGTTTCAGGTGTAGTGGGCGATTACCATCTACATCTATGGGATTCCCTGTCCAACAGAACCTCGGTAATAATTGGGATGGTACTTACCTCAATACGGATGTACGTCAGCTCAAGCAATGCCCGTAAAGCACCTGTTTCTGTTGCCGCTATTGTTGCAGCATCCTAGCCGCGCTTAGACTTCTGTTTGAAAAAAAAAAACGATAGATGGCCACGCCGGCGGGTACGACTATTACTTTTCGGTCGCTGTGACACTGGGTCAGGGGGTTCTGTCGGGCGCACCAATCGTGGGCAGAACGCGTAATTACTAATACCAGGGCTTACTTAGCTCGTCCCGTATAGAGTAACGTCATAACACAGAATAGCCGCAGATTCCCTTCAGACAACGTCAAACCTCAATTGAATCTTTGTAGATCCTGAGGCCAACGTGTTATCAGGATCCTTATACTGCCAGACCCTCAGGCTTCAACTTCAAGTCTGTCATTTGGGCTTTACCCTGAGTTACCCATCCTGAACGTATTCCTTCAAACCAACCTCGGTTAATGCGTGATGAGGTCGGCTGACCGGGCCTGAGATACGGAAGGATACATAGCTCTAACAAGATAATGGTACATGTGGGCGCAGACACTAGCATATCAACTGAAAAGCGTCTTTCGGCTATTCCAACGCATTGTATACCAAATAGGAACCAGCTGTTTTATCCGCTAATTGGAGACACCGAACTTGCGCCTGCGCGTCTGGGCCCCGTGGGCAACTAAAAAACGAGAAAATTCCGTCGGGGCTCGGGCCGTGCCATTGTATATTTCTTCCCAAGTGAGGCAAGGTGAGGCACCATCCAGAGGCCGCATGAGATTATCAGGTCAATTCAATCTTTTTCATGAGTACTGGTGCTGTCCCCAGGGTCGGAGGTTTTCCCTTGAGAATATCGTTGACCGAATAGAATTTTATGTGTGGACTCATGGGTTCCTGGGGATATCCAATCAGCTGGCGCTTGGGATGGGCCGTGTGTCATGGACGGGCTGTGTAGCGGGGTTAATATTGAATAACGGACATGAAAACCTGGAGCATCTAGCCTCAGGCTTTGGGAGCCATTCCAAATATGTGAAGTCCTATCAGATTCATAGAAATCAATTGACGACCCCCACCGATGTGATTGGCACTCGTGTTGAATGTTGAATGTCTGGATTACACGGCGCGCATTCGAGATGATATTTACTTGAAATTAATGCAGAGCGATTTTGCATTTGGAGTTGGGTTGATCAAAAGGTCGAGAGTGTTCCTGCTTCTCAGCGCGAGCGATTTAGTGTTATTCCTCTTGGGACGAGATCCCCTCATCCGGAAAGCGCGCACCAGAGGAATCAGACACGAAGGTTCCTCTGCCGATGGGAACCCAGAAAACTTGGAAATTACGGGGATTTTCGAAAAGGTCCTTGCGCCAATACTTGACACTTATCTGTGGAGGTGCTGACGCAAATCTGAGCCTCTCGAATGTTATCAGGCCGCAGTATTGTTGGAATCAACGGAAGCACAAAGTATCACATTTGCCTATAGAAAGGTAATTGCGTAGAGAAAAGCTAGTACTTACTACGAATGTATCTGCCGTGACTGGCGTTATATGATAATCATGGACTCTCCAACAAGTGCCGATGAAGATATGGCATATGAGTGCCGTCCGGTATGTAGTGGGTATGCAGATGAATAATATTTATAGTAATTACACTTGTGGAGGGCTTGGAGTTGCGAAATTTTCAGTCTGGGAGCTCGGCCACCAGATAAGCTGAAGAACTTTGGAAGAACTACATCTTCGTTAGTCCATGCCTGGTCCATGCTAGATCGGTTGCATGGATATGGTATGTCATACATACCATCACTATTTGGGTGCTGAGCGCTCAAGCGCTCAAGTTCGGTGATACATTGATGGATGGGCCGGCCCCCACTGATCCACTCGGTATTCGTAAAAACCCCAATCTGAGCAGAGACTCCGATTCTGATTCTTTCGCTACTGGTATCGCACCCGGCCACATAGACATATTCGCAAGGAGCGCATGTCATATGAGCTGGGGTGGAGTCATTGGGGTTTCAATGTTCATCCTGCCGTCTACGCACCATACATCGGCCATGATCACTGCACCTGCCGTGTAAAGTTAGGGGAAGAATTGGGCGCCATCGGAAGCCTTCGCTGTAGATTGTCTCGACATGGAGCAGCTGGTTTCGATATCTTGAATGGTAGGTAAATGGGCCCCGGTAACGGTATCTAGCTCGTCTTGAGCTCGCTTCGGCACTTCTGGACGTGTTGCCATTGCAAGGACAAATGTGGCTATTGTGGAAGTGGTTTAGTGGTGGCGCATTAAACACGGCCAATGAATATGATTAGATGTGCTCATTGTATTTGCACCGGCTGCCAAGTTGTGGAGCCCGGCGTGATGAACTTGAGGTACTTCAAGCACAACCGAACGGAGCCAACAGCAATAATTCATGGAATGAGTGCAGCTGAGTAATTTGTCTTGGGGGCTAGGTGACTTGGTTCTTCCTGACATGTGCTGCAAGCTGAATGGAGCCTGAATATTTGAATCGTTGTCTGTAATGCATAGAGGCGCTATGTTTTGACGTTTTACACTGAGGCCTATTCACGATTTGTTATCCGCCACGACAGCACTGGGGGGAACTATTAGCCAAATTAACTAGCAACCCAACTCCATGCAGCAGGGGTCAAGCTCCGGGAGGCCCATCGTGTCCACCTATATTACCTGCTTCTATCCTTCGGTACCGGTAACAGCACGCCGGACCCCCACCCAATTGGAGAGGGTGCGTCATGATTGGTGTCGGGTGTGGTATTTGGAATGACGCATGGATGAGTTCCCACCACCATCTGAGATGGCACGCGTGAAATTGGTTGCTAGCAAAGCAGAGAAAACATACCGTGCCTGCCCCTGACGTACGTCGAGAGCGTCCCGCTGGGCACAAATCATTCAGCAAGATCACTGAATTGAATCGCGGCCACGCACGTCACACATGATTTTGTTTGCCCCAGTCAAGAATCCTCAACGACCCCCACAGCCACACCCATACTACTCTAGCCGCCATCCACATATCACAGGGGGCGAGTGAGCAAACGTAGTATCAAGTAAGTCTGAGGACCGCTACACACCCACCACGCCGGCCGATCTGCTGAGCAGAACTCCCGTTAGCCAGAGGGCCACTGCTACAGGGGACCATGATGCGAGGGATATTCGCAGCGCTCTCAGCTCTCGATCTTTTCGACGGCACATGTTTATAATAGACGGTTGGTCGATACATATTCAATTCAAAAAGTTGCAATAGAGGTTTGTATGCTGATGACATTGTTTGTTGCACGCAAACAACTTGAAATGAGGGGTGGGAACCTCACAATGCGGCCTGGGCTTGCTCGTAAATACAGTACTACATACTTGTGGAGGCTAGGATGTCAATCCCTCGCGATGTCAAAGAATTCTTGGACGGTTATCCAGATGCGCCAAATGACCTCGAGTCCTCTGAGAATTTGCGATTCTACCGTAACACCCAACGTTGTCGTCCAGATAATCGTCTGATCCAAGAAATTCATGATCAGTAATATCCAAACTCACCATCCATACCTTGATGACTGTTGATATATTTCCTTTATGTAGGTGGTTCGGCGATTATGATAAACTTGAATATAAGCACGGTTATATACAATGGCTGTGGGTAATGATCTATACATCTAGTGTTCAGTTAATCATTGTCGACATGACGCAGCTTTCCTATCCAGGAATATGGAATGAATTATGAATCGCAACCTCTTCAGGTGCACGAAATCGAAGCGATGAGGTCCGATCCAATTATTTTGGGGCGAATTATCAGCTCCTACAAACTCATGCTCGATTTCTACGGGATGCAACTCGTATCTTTGGAGTCCGGGCTAATCAGTCGTGTTGTCTCACCTGGCGACTACCGTGCACGGTACCGCAACCTTGTTCGTGAGTGATTGTTTAGTTGCTATGGAACCTATTAACGGAGAGTTGCAATCCAAGGTTCATCACACAATAATCTGCGCATTTCGCGTATTTTGAAGTGCCTGTCCGAATTTGGATTTGAGCGATTGAATGCAGGCTTCCTGCTGCATGTTCTCGCTGAGCAGAGCGAATTCAAAGAGCTGGAATCACCGGGAATCCGAAGTAGCATGGATAGGTGGTGGGCCAACTGTTTGAGAAACCAGGAGGAAAGGGAGTGGATCAGAGGTGTTATCAGGCAGGTGCGCTCCGGTAGCGTAGTCTTTACGCGGGCGATGTACGAGAAGGCTTTAGAAAAGAGGTCTACGTTAGGGCATTTACAAAGTAGCTGATTGCTTTCAAATATGGGTACAGCATGTCATAATACCAACGAATATCACAGCATGTATGTGCGTGATCGTGGCGTAGATCTTCGGCTGTAACCTTCGTACTTGGGCGATAAAAAAAATGGAACGGTTGCACATGGGTGTAGGTAAGTATAACTGGCCATTTTTAGCGAGAAGTATCATGAGAGCGCGGCCAACTTGTTCATCAGCTGTTCTTGTTGCTTTCGCCCAAACGATGGGCTGGCTGTCTGAAGCAACACCTCTATTGTCTCATGGATTGTGTCTTGACTTTCAATCTTTGAGAATAGGAGTTGTTTGAGTATTTATCGAGAACTGCTCATTGACTCACGAAATACCCGCCCGTCGCGAGATTTACTATAATTGTATTGCCCTCTAAGAGTGTCACTGACGCAGTTGCCTGCATCGAAGTGGAGCTGGTTATCTGAAAAGATTTGATGCCAAAGGCTTGCTCTGTCAGAGCACGCTGGAGCTCAGCAGTGTAGAACGACGAAGGAGAGGAAGGCATCGGAGTTGGAGCTTTGGGCTGTTTGGAGACGGGGTATGTTCGAGTAGGTTAAATAGACAGCGGGGTCAGTGAGGATGATTAGAAGAGACCCAAGTGTCACTCCGCCACACCAATTTCGAGTTTGCTAATTGAATACCCCATTTTTGAATGACCTGGGTAGCTCTATGATAGAATCGCAACCCCCCGGGAAAAGAGCTACAAGTTGCATGTGTATAAACAACTTCTGTGAGCATTTCTTACCGCTAATGATGAGGTCGGGAATTACCGCACCTTTTAGCGGGTATCCTCTCTTGACCTTTGGGTACACTAACTTGTTCAGGGATGGTAGGGGTATTTGTGGGCTCATGCATTGGAATGATTTGGAATTGTTACTTCCAAATGACAACAAAGGGGGTCGGGTGAGAAGCGGATTATCAGAGGGGCTTCGAATTCTATCAAGGAGATATAGATAGATAGGGGAAACGGCTGGCCTAAGCAAATAACCGAATGTAATATTTTGATGAGGTGGCACGTGGTTCTGCTGATACATGAAATTCCGCGAGTGAAGTGGTTTGGAGGCTGGGGCCGGATATAAAATAAATCGAGTATACAAACTCACAACAAAACGTTTAGCGGTTTAACCTCACCCATGCGAGAATAACGAGTGTAGACTCCGAGGAGCCAGTCGGGGAATGGGTGTCACCGTGTCGCAATAAATGGAACGCGCCAATGACAGACGGTGGCACAACCGCATTCAGAGTTAATTTCATGCGCTGTAGATAAGGATCTTTGGATTTTCCAGAGGGTTTAGAAATGCTGGAACGCGGCCATATGCATATGGACCAGTCAACAGACGGAGAATGTGGCGGCAGCGGCGTGTAAAAATTTCCACGGGGCGGTCAATATGAACAACATATTCCAGGCCTGTAAATGGCTCCAAATCTGAAGAAGCAGATGAGGTGTCGAACTCGCGGACCGCCTTGTGAGCCATTGCTAGAAACATCCAAGTACCACGCGTGCGGGGGTCATTGAATATAAAGTTCCGTAATCTGAATCCATCAGGAGAACATACATGCTAGCATCGAAAGCTATACCCGAGGAGATGCTGTCCTGGATGGTAAAGTCAGTCCAATAGGAGTCCAGGCGCGGTTTCTTGAGGGTGTATCACGGTTACGTTAAGTACGTGTTATCACGTGCGGCATCTGTCACACGGAGCCGCTAGTGCCGTTTCCGGACCGCGGTCTTGAGACTTGAATATACTTTACACCTTCCTCGCAATCGGGTAAATTCATTTCAACTTTCAAGCATACTCTACCTATTGCTTTTCGAACCTAGGAAACCCTTTAGACACCCCAAATTTTGATAAATCGTTATGGACGTCCTCAAAGCTGTGGAAACATATGTCACCAAACTCGTTTCAGAGCCCCCCTCCATGAAGGTTCTTCTCCTGGATACACACACGGTTTGTCGCTTTAAATGAGTTGCATGACTAAAAGGGCTTAAATGCTCCCCCCAGACGCCGATAGTTTCGCTCGCATCCACCCAGACGACGCTTCTTTCTCACCAGGTTTATCTAACAGATCGGATTGACAACAAAAAGAGAGACCGGATGCCACACATGAAATGTGTCTGTTTCTTAAAAAGCAGCCCAGATAGCCTCGAAGCACTTGAAGAGGAGCTCCGGGAGCCGAAGTATGGGGAGTATTACTTGTGTCAGTCGGTGAATTATTGGACACGCGTGGAATCCATTAGACTATCGCTCATGGTTTTCGCAGATTTCAGTAACATATTAAGCAAGACAGCGATTGAACGCCTCGCTGAGGTTGACGAATACGAGATCGTCCGAGAAGTTCAGGTATGTTGTGAGCTAATTAACCATCTTGCACACAACAACTTTCAACGTTAGGAATATTTTGCGGACTATACTCCGCTCTTACCCTGTTTGTTCTCCCTCAACCAGACGCCTGATTTATCCCATCCGCTTTACGGATCGACTCCCAATGCCTGGAACCCAGGTGCATTAGAGCGTACCGTTCAGGGAATCGCAGCGGTACTACTTAGCTTAAAAAAGAAACCTGTGATCCGCTACGAGAGGATGAGCGCGATGGCCAAAAAACTCGCGGTAGAAATGCAGGTTCGTTTGTGTCTTTCCTTCCGCGCGAATATTTCCTTAACCTCCATCAAAGCATTGCGTACAGTCCGAGTCTATTTTTGATTTCCGTCCTACACAAATCCCACCACTACTTTTGATACTGGACCGGAGAAATGACCCAGTCACCCCCTTACTATCCCAGTGGACCTACCAGGCAATGGTTCACGAGCTGCTGAATATTCAAAACGGCAGAGTTAACTTGAGCCTTGTCCCTGAGATACGCCCAGAGTTGTCTGTAAGCCAGATGTTTGAGCCCATAACGACAGGTTTAACGTCCAAAGCCAGGAAATTACGCTGACGACAGCTACTGATCCATTTTTTCAAGCCAATCATTTAGCAACTTTTGGCGATTTGGGAACCTCGTTAAAAAATTACGTCCAGTCGTATCAATCTCGTTCCCTCGCGCAATCTCCTTCATCCATCAATTCCATCTCTGATATGAAGCGTTTTGTGGAAGAATATCCCGAGTTTCGGAAACTAGGTGGAAATGTTAGCAAGCATGTGGCATTAGTAGGAGAACTGAGTAGGCTTGTGGGGAGAGATAAATTGTTGGAGGTTGGTGAAGTAGAACAAGGCCTTGCGACCAGTTCAGGGGCTGATTTGAAGGTGGGCTCACGTTTTTGTTGTTTCAAGGATGCATACGAATTTTCTCCAGAGCGTGCAAGCAATCATTACTGACAATGCCGTGCCTGCGTGGAACAAACTTCGTTTGGTTATCCTTTACGGTTTGCGATACCAGAAGTCCCAGCCATCCAATATATCATCCCTCATTAATTTGATGTTAACTCATGGTGTTTCGAAAGAAGATGCAAAAGTAGGTGATCATGCAAACATGAGGCAGGCATGCGCCTCATATTCAAATCAGCTCGTCTATGTTATTTTGAATCTCGCCGGTGCAGACCAACGACAGGACGATCTTTTTTCAACCGAGTCGTTACTCGCTAAAGGGCGATCTGCGCTTAAAGGTCTAAAGGTTAGTTCGTACAATATTTTTCTGACTGATGACAAATATTGTTTAGGGAGTAGAGAATGTCTATACCCAACATACACCACATCTTTCACAGACACTAGATCACCTTTTCCGTGGTCGGTTGAAAGAAACTAGTTACCCGTTTATTGACACTGTTGGTCCAAATGCTAGTTTGCAGAGGTTTGGAAATCCTAGAATTCTAATCCCTGTCATTTTAACAAATTTCCTAGACCTCAGGATGTCATTATCTTTATGATCGGTGGTACAACATATGCCGAGGCGCGGACAGTTGCTCTACTCAATCAAGATCCTGCTTTATCAAATGGTGGTGCCCCAAATACATCGGCAGCGCGAATCCTTTTGGGGGGAACCTGTGTCCATAATTCTTCAAGGTTAGCTAGATTCCGAGCTTTCTCCTCGCAGTATCTCATATTCTCAGTTTTCTCGAAATGATCCGCACCGCTGCCACCTCATTTCCACCCTCGATTTACGACCCCCCACCTGAATCATCATCGGGCGCCCCGGCGCTCAACCTCAATCTTGGCGGAGTGAATGTCAGCTTGGGCGGGCCCGCTGGGACGGGGGTTTATAGGACCAGTGGTGACGCTGTTGGCGTACAGGCGGACGGGATTCGGGATGGGGTGATGAATTTAATCGGGAAGGTTAAACAAGGGGTTGATCGTATTGTTATTCCTTAGTGTGCACACCTCCATGTCTTGCAATCTACATATCCTACTCGTATGTGTCGATTCAGACTTGACCGAAAATCATCCGGGCCCAGCTAAGCGCTTCCGGATTCCCAGAGCCTGTAACAACCAGCCCGAGGTATGGACACGTCAATCAGGTCACGCGACTTGTCTCGTCATTGTCGGTAGCCTGGGTAGGCAACTGTAGCATAAGATCCCATTACCCTCTAAATTCGCCCATCCACGCTCTCCCCCTCTTTGTACCTCTAGGGCCCCCCCGGACACCGGCTACACAATGGCGAAAGGATTATTTAACGGTATTAAAGGCATGGATGCCTTTGGCAAGGTATTAGCGCGAAGTCATTGGACACGTTGCATTTTCTAGTGAATAGGTTTGCTCATATATCCTTGCAGACGGCGGAAGACGTCAAGGTGAAAACACGCACCGGCGCACTCCGTAAGCGCCTTCTGGGAGTGCCCATATCCCGCCTGCTAATGCCTGCCGCTAGTGACACTAATCGCCGCCGCAATAATAATGTCATTCACTACAATGGAATTCTTCGACTACCGAAAGGTAACAATTGACACCTCCATTGTTGTGGACAAGAGTAGGGGCGAGAAGTTGACTGTGGCAATGAATATCACATTTCCGCGAGTCCCATGCTATCGTGAGTTTGTCCCCAAGCTCTAGCCTCGAGCGTGGCCCTTAATTTTGCCCCTAGTACTAAGTCTTGATGTTATGGATATCAGTGGCGAAACACAGCGTGATCTCTCGCACAATATATTGAAAACTCGCCTCGACGCTTATGGTATCACGGTTCCCAATTCGTTCAGTGCAGAGCTACAGAATGACCTGGACAAGATTAACCATTCCAGGAAGGATGGGTATTGCGGGTCGTGTTATGGAGGATTAGAACCTGAGGGCGGGTGTTGTCAAACTTGTGAGGATGTCCGCACTGCATATCTCAACCGAGGCTGGAGTTTCTCCAACCCCGATGCCATCGAACAGGTAATACATCGTCGTCACGGAGTTTTATGTCATAGGCTCAACTTATTTAGTGCAAATCCGAAGGATGGTCAGACAAGCTGAAGGAACAGTCAAACGAGGGGTGTAACATTTCGGGAAGAATCCGCGTTAATCGCGTTATCGGCAATATTCATCTTTCACCTGGGCGCTCATTCCAAACCAATGCTCAAAACCTATATGAGCTCGTTCCCTACCTTCGAGACGACGGTAACCGGCACGATTTCAGTCATACGATCCACCACTTCGCGTTTGAAGGTGATGATGAGTATGATTACATGAAAGCTGAGGCTGGTCAAGCCAGAAAACAGAAGCTTGGACTAGATAAAAACCCATTGGATGGCGCCCACGCACAGGTAAATAAATATATTCCTCTCGATTTTCAGATTTTCATTTGGCCCCCAGACGACCAAATCGCAGTATATGTTCCAATACTTCCTCAAGGTGGTATCAACTCAATTCCGCACACTTGACGGCCAAATTGTGACGGTTTTTCCATGTTGAAGTTATTTCCCATTGATCATGACCACCTTACCAGGTAAATACCCACCAATATAGCACTACGCATTTCGAGCGCGACCTCGGTGAGGGAAGCCAAGGTGATACGCCTCAAGGAATCCACATACAACATGGCGTCAGTGGGGTTCCAGGTAGGGACGACCGCCCACACTCTGTGGCTACATTTAACTTCATATCGTTCCAGGTGCTTTCTTCAACTTTGAGATTTCGCCGATTCTCGTTGTCCATTCAGACACACGACAGTCGTTCGCCCATTTCATCACCTCGTATGTGCAAAACCATTATTACACGCACCTGGATTAATCTATTACATTAGTACTTGCGCCATTGTTGGTGGTGTCCTGACTGTTGCCTCTCTCCTTGATGGTGTATTGTTTGCAACTGGCCGCGCGCTCAAAAAATCGGGTAGTGCGGGGACTACTGGAACCAGTGGCTATGGAAGCGGGAAGCTCATGTAGTGTAGTTCCGTCTATCAATTACAGTACAATGAAATAAAGATAAAACATAGACCGAGATTACCCAAGCTTCTTTCTAGTGGTAGACTTCTCGCTGGTGGCAGCAAGCTTTCTCTTTTTGCTTGGTGCTGTCGGGGTTTTAGTAGCAGTGATAGGCTGAGTTCCGTATACCTCGTGGTGGTTGACCTAATGTCGTTCCAGGTGAGCAGGGATATTATTCGGACAGGACTATTTTTGGCATACCTCTACTCCCATTGCAAGTTCATCATCGTCGTCGTTGAGCTCATCCGGGCCTGAGCCCGCAGCCTCATCGTGGTTCTTGATCCTCCTCCGGGATTCTGAGCGTCTTCGAGGCCTTACAACTGTAGTATCCTCAACTGGTGTAGACGGTTCATTATCCGAGTCCTCTTGTTTCACGTGAACCACAGCATTCACCCTTCGAATAACGATGGATCGCCCATTCCGGGAAGGGCTTATTGGGAGATTCGGTTGGGGGGGCTTCAAGCGTTGCATAGGCGTCTTTTGTGTATTCCCGATCTCAGGGTTTGAGGGTCTCGGCGGGGGTGGGGGAAAACCGACATCATTATATTGTGCTTTGGGAGCATATTGGGAAATACTCGAAGGTTCCTGCAAGTGAATAGAACTCAGCGTATGGGACATTAGGATCGAGCATTACACACCTGAAACCTGTCTGTTATCAGTTCATCCATCCTCGTTGAAAGCGCGCATCTTTCTTGCTCGACACGAAGGAAGTGGTCTTGCCAATTTCGCGACTGATCCTTCCATTGAGTCACATCTCTCCGGAGTTGTGACAGCAGCTCATTCTGATGGGCTATCTGTAGCGTATGTCGGTTTAGTGTATTCGCATTCACCATTTCAAGACTGACCGTCAGTTCAGCTTGCTTGAGCTTGGAGGGCACTGTCAGCATATTGACAGGACACAACGGGCCAACATACAGCAGCTTTGCATGTAACAACCTGTTGCTTCAATTCCTGGGTCTCCATCTGAGCTGCATGGAGCATCTTCATGGCATCTTTGTGTTCGTCCTGGGCGGCCCGAGTTTCTGATAGGGCGCGTGCCACCTCGATTCGGGCTTGATCTTCGACCTTCGTGAGCTGGGCGGCGCGACACACCAAATCAGGCCGCGTTGACAGAGATTCAGCACAGATACATTACCGTTTCATGTGCAGTTTTAGAGAAAGTTGCAAGTGCTCCTGCTAATAATGCTGAGGTGTTCACCATTTCAAGTTCATTGATCGCCTGGATGCCAAGTGATGTGTTGGTACAGCTTTGGCTCAATTGAAATTTAATGGGTATTTGGTTGTGTGTGGTGAGGTTGAATTCGAAATGGGCAAGTTTGATTGTGTCAAGCAGTCAATTCTTCACCATTTCACCGTTCGTCGGGTGAAAGTGATACCTTGACAGAACCACCGGTTCAAGCGCTCCTCATTCCCTACTTTCTTGCTGCGCCCCTATCTTTGTATTTCTCCGATTTGTTAATTCCTGTTCCGGAACCTATTCATTCCATCTCCGGAACCGTTGGCAGAACCTAACCCCCTGTATCCGCACTAGTTGCCCTGCCAATTCTGTTTCCTGATTCAAATCGCTACCCCCTTACCTCTCGGCACCGATTGTGCCCATATTACGAGCTCCCTTACGACGATTACGGCCAACCTCCACCCACCCCGCAGCACGCTACTGAAGTTCGTCTCCTCAAAACCAAAGTACTACTCGAGCATATTTTCTATATTGATTTTCTCGCGACATTTAGTACGTCCGAATTAATTATATGTTCCGTTGAAATAATCACCTATCTGGTCATTCAGATAGTATCTCATTCATACAGATCTTTTGAGCATGTATCCTGCTAAACTCAAGATCAATACGAAGGCCGGACAGACCAGCACCGCCCCATCTTCGAGTAAGAGCCCTCATCGCGAATTTCTACCCTTGCCTACCACTACGACGACTTGGAATGGTGCGGGACGGCGATTGCGGAGTTCATCCAATGCATCAAGTTCATCCTCCCTGTCCATCATTTCTCCCACATCTTCATCTACGAATGCATCGTCATCCTCGTTACATTTACCAACACAGTCCTGTGCTACACGCGTCTTGCGTTCCCCTTCCCCTTTGGATGACACGGTCCGCCTTGGAGCGGAATATGTCTGGCTATGCATGATTATGCACCTCAACATAACAATGCAACATGCCTATCCTTTCGCGCTGGTCAAGTTATACACGTCTTGAATAGGGATACCAGCGGCTGGTGGGATGGCGAACTTGAAGGGAGAAGGGGATGGTTCCCCAGTAACTACGTCAATACTGATAGCCAATTATTGACCGAGGAGAATCTTGTCAACGAACAACCGGTGGGCATTTCACGCTCGTATCCATCCTTGGGTCACAACTT
Source organism: Infundibulicybe gibba (assembly GCA_015501065.1). NCBI lineage: Eukaryota > Fungi > Basidiomycota > Agaricomycetes > Agaricales > Omphalinaceae > Infundibulicybe > Infundibulicybe gibba. Next base: position 697,016 of record JADNYI010000004.1, on the reverse strand, counting down.
AGGTCCCCTCGTTATGATTAGCGCAAACGGGGGCATATCCAGTCAAATTCAACTGCGTCGGCGACTTCGTGGGACACAATTTCATCCAAAAATCATGACCACCAGCCTTCTACCTCCGAATCGGTTGGGCAGGACATCGACCTATATTGTCCACCATTAATGATTCCACTGTTACACGGGCTTTCACTGCTTCAGTCAGCGGTCAGGGCGAACCGAATTTCTCACTTCCAACCATCGACGCATGTATTGTTTCTTCCGTTCGAACCGTCTTTCTGCAACAGAAACGTTGTCTCGTGACGCTCCTATTCTTCAGCGTTTTCCGGTATTGGCGCACGAGCGGCGGGGAATATTTTCAGCTCTTGATTCTCTCGTGTCTCAAGCCAAGAAAACGTCAAACGGTCTTTTTCAGGGTAGCGAACAGGATCACGAGGTGGAGAATATGCTTCGAATGGGTGGTCAAGTTTTTGCGCACCTGCGCCGATTTTTAGCGATTGCCATTCAGTGTGGGTAGAGCTTCCGGAACGCCCCTCAGGCTCACGATCAAACAGTAGCTCAACAAAGGCCGAGGGTAAAGCATGGAGTGATGGAGATTCATCCTTTGACACTCCTCCAGTCACCTACGGCACTGATTCACCAAATGGCCGGACTCCAAGACAAAACCGTGCCCACAATCGCGAAATAATAGCCACCCCTGGTGCCACCTTGCGGGCAAAAAGTCTGGGTGAGCTGAGGATAAGTAATAATTCGACTAGCGATCCAGATTCTGATTCTGCCCTTCCCTTGTTGCCAAACCGTGGGCCTGCTACCCAATCCAAGCAGAATCAATACCTTGCTCAATGCATGGCTAACCGTCACAGACCAAATGTTACCTCTATCAGCAGCACATCTTCGTCCTCTTCGTTTTCATCCGAAGATTCGTCTAGCCCACCTGCGCCACCACCTTTCCCACAAGGCCCATCGACCACTATGCAAGTCATGGCAGCGCTTCGTCATACGCATGACCAATATTTGTCAACCATTGCTGCTTTTATTGGTCATGCACACTCGCATTCTCGAACCTCCCATGCATCGAGTACAGGCCATCTATATGAATTAGTCCGAGAGATCGTCGAAATGGTTTGCAAACTCCTCACTATAGTCGAAGCTGTGATGCGACATCCCGACGTCCCTGGAAATAGATTAAGGAATTTACAATCCGCCAAAGAAGGTCTCTATAACGTGACGAGCTCGTTGGCAGAGTCTGTGCGCCTGCTCACAATTTCACTTCCTCCTATGATGACGGACGAGGAGGAGAAGCAAAGTTTGCTCCGGTCAGCTACGTCCGCTCTGAAGGCCGGTGCGGACTGTGTTGCTGCTGTGAAGATATGTTTAAATAGGTCCGTTGGGGAGAAGCCGTTTATCATCTACCTTCCTGAGCTGGGTGACGGGGGCTCGCTTCCTTACACCCCCAGCAAATTCTCGAAGCCCCGTTTTGGCACCTCCCACATTGGTTTGCTGAATGGATATGTTGCGGGTGATGAAGACCTAACAATTCAAGCACAATCGCCCTCCCCGGTCCGAAACCCCCAGGAATCATCCTCTGGATCCGAGAATGGGAGTTTATCGACTTCGTCCGCCCGGTCCAATGAATCCAATGCTACATCACCTGACGAACATAAACATCCTCCGCCGCTTAACTTTTCACATTCCCCTGTAGAACCTGATCTTCCATCACCAACCTCGTTTGTGCGAACGGATGATGGCACGACCTGGGAAGGTAGCGCACGAAATCATGCCCCAACTCATACCCTGGAAGAAAAAATATTTCATGGGGAACTGCCAACCGTGCCATCGGAACCGATACCGGATCTGGGGCCCATGGGCTGGCTGCTCTCCCATGATTATTCATTGGATGATGTGGCCTACAATAGCGAAGGTCACCTTGTTGGTGCCACTATGGATGTCCTTGTCGAAAAAATGACCCCACACGACAGCATTGTTGACCCAGCGTTCTCTGCTGTATTTTTCCTCACCTTCAGGCTATTTTCCTCCCCAATAGAATTAGTGGATGCGGTCATCGCGCGATATAATCTACTACCGCCTCGCGGCTTGTCAAACGAGGACCTCCAGCTCTGGCAACAACGGAAGGGTATCCCTGTTCGGCTGCGAGTCTCGAACTTTATTAAAATTTGGGCGGAACTCTACTGGCGTCAGGCGTCGACGATCCTGCCCTTCCTGGATTGATGGATTTCACGTGTGAAGGACTGGCCGCGCTTTTCCCTGGGCCTGCTCAGCGAATCATTGATTTACTTGAAATGCGTCGACGGTCTACAGACTTAGGAATCAGCCCCAACCGCAGCCGCGATCCCGGGATGTCCATTAATCCTCCAACTATGATACTCACGTCTGAGGTCCCCCGGCCAACAATGACCAAGACATTGCTCGTTGCCCTGAGAAGCAAAAATTTTGCGACCATATCCGTCACTGATTTCGATGCGCTTGAGCTTGCTCGACAATTAACCATTATGGAATGTACTCTCTATTGCGCAATACAGCCCGAAGAGGTGTTGGAAACCGGACAAGAAGGCTCCAAACCCCCTATAAATGTTCGAGCAGTGTCCTCCTTAAGCACAGTGGTTACTGGTTGGGTAGCAGAGAGCATCCTAAATGAGCCTGACACCAAAAAGCGAACACTTCTGATCAAGTTCTTTATTAAAGTTGCCGACGTATGTGCTTTTGAGCTACCACTCCCTGATCACATTCCTAACAATCTTGCAGCGGTGCACTGCGTTGCATAATTATAGCACCCCTCGATCAATGTTAGCCGCTCTTGATTCCTCAACCATCTCAAGACTTCACCAAACATGGCTTGTTAGTTTCCAACCTCACGAGTGGTTGGCGGTTATGCTGACATATATTTTAGGGGCTGCACCAAAAGTACAAATTGCAGCTAGACTCCCTACGACGATTAGCTGACCACAGCCGAAATTATCACGAGTACCGATCCAAACTGCGCAATACCGCCCCACCTGCGGTGCCATTTTTAGGTATGAGGACTCTCGCGTCCCGAGTGTACACCATTGAACAATCCTAGGTCTCTACTTGACGGATGTCACTTTCTGTCGAGAGGGCAACCCATCACACCGAGCATCCCCCCTGAATGCTAGCAAAAAACTGCTTAATTTCAACAAATATCATAAACTTGCTCGTATCGTCCAAGACATGCAGCGCTTCCAGGTGTCATACAACCTCAAAGCTATTCCCGAAGTTCAAGAATATTTGAACGATGCATTCGAAAAATCCCGACACCATGGTGATCTACAAGATCTGTATCGTCGGAGGTAATCTATAATTACTCCGGTACTGTTCGCCTCTAATTTTCGTTTTTAAGCCTTCTGGTTGAGCCAAAGCAACCTGCTGACACAGCACCGGTTGGTGATATGCGACAGCTTTTCAACTGGGCAACTCGCTCTCAATCATAATGGGTAATCTTACGAAGAAACGACCTTTGACCTCTATTTGGACGCTATTTATCTATTCCATTGCTATACTTTAATGGTCTCCTAAATTTTCAATGTCCTCACCGATTGGATTTGTCACGCCTCTGCATCACCACATCGCATCCCAATCAACTACACTTATTGCTCTCATTCCGTGCTTGTAATACCCTGGTGGACGCATCTATTATTATGTTGTCTGAAAATTCTCTACTCCCAGAGGAGACATGTATTCTACATTTTACAAGAAAAAGTGGATTTAGTAGTGATTGCTTGTAGACGAGTGAGCATGTTTATATTTCGTCACATAGTAACCAGGGAGTCCCGCATGTTTTTTCTTCCGCTTCAAGCCATCAATCAGACCGTCCGGCAGCAATGGGTACGTATTGTGGTTTACATATGGACCCTAAGATATTGTATGGGTCAATCAATCAATACCCTGTGAGTGGGCAATACGTACGAAATCGTACACAAAAGGTCGACTTTGGGTTGCAGCAAAAAGCCGCGAGCTTTCTAGGACTAAGGAGTATACAGGCGAAGGGTCATTGCCTGGAGCATAAACACTCCACCCCGTGTTCGGAGAGCGCACGTCCCAAATCGAGATTACGCTATGACGGGCTGTTCCAGCTGCGATGTGGCTGGAAAAACCACCACCACAAGAAATTGAATAAATGGATTCGTAGGACCGTGGGTCGGATAATGTCAGTACAGGCCGGAGCGGAGCGGGTCCACGAGGCGATAATGCATGTACCCGTGATGATGAACGCAAATCATAGCAGCGTGCTTGACCATCAAACCAACCAGAAACGATTATTTGCGGGGAGGCTCCCCATGGGGATGAGAGCGGGGCACGGGCAATTCCGTAAACAGCGGAGGAGGATAGCGTGTCATCAGTACAGGAGGTCGTCAAGACGGCGAAAGGTGATTGGGAGAGCCGGTCGCTAGTGATGGCGTGCACAGTCAATGGGGTTTTGGATGACGTTCCAAAAGCTGCGTATGGTCCAGAAGAATGTGTGGTGAGGTGTGATGCCCAACCTCGGCATTGAAGATCTATAGAACCGGCAACAAGGCTCGGCGTACTCGTGTTAATCACGGACGCACGGCCATTTGAGGATAGAGATAGTAAGGTATTTCCTGCTGATGAAAGGCTCTCCACGAAATCTCCAGTCAAGGAGATATCCTCCGAGATCGAGCCAGTTAAAGACGGTGATTCGGCCGGTCCTATAGGACGGAGCTGAATTCTCTCGACGTCACCATCTTGGTAGGCCATATAAAGTGTGTCGTTTGATCCATGATCATCGATAAATGTGATACTAGTGATGTTGCGCTTCTGTCCGTGATTACCAACTAATGGAAACACACCCTCAAGCTTGACAGGTGGCGACCCTCCGTTCTCGGAGTGCCCAAATGTATAAGAATGGATATTGCTTCCAGCTGCTATGATTAACCGTTTGGTGTTAATTGCTAAAAGCGGCTGAACTCTCCCCTGCCATGGACGAGAGAGGGGACGGGCCACAAATTCGGAGCGGGACCAGGAGCGGTCGGCCATGAATTCGTACCTTACGCGTTCCTTGGGTGACCATAAGGCTATCGATTGGGAAAGACTTGAGGAAGGACGGCGGTTGGCACGTAAATAGCATGACCATCCTAATTCAGTGACCTATCAAGGAATTAACAAACGACAGGCATCTGAATATTAATGTCATGACGGACCATGTCAGTAAACGCCCGGCAACATGAGGAGAGCACAGCCAGTTCTGTCGCCGAAAGATGATAAAATATGAGAATGAGGACATCCGTCGGCAGGTGAATGATGTTCATAGTGGTAGACGGTCTCCAGTTTAGCAGCCCCAGCAGTTTTTGTATGTAAACCGGAGAAAGATGCACAGCCAGCGGGTTACAAGGCCATCAGTTCGTTCATTGTAAGGGTCCGATCGGGACTGAGTTGACCACGAGGCGGCCATCAATTTGTGGGAATGCCGCACTTTCCGCTTCCAACAATATTATTACGGTCACCGTCTCTAAAGTCCACACAAACGCATTCTCGTCATCGCCACACTAACTCGGGACATGCGCAGAGATGTCCGCATCCTTCTCGTTGGTGACGGTCGGCTCAAGTAGCTCCCAGGCTTTGTATTTTGTTGACAATACTTGTTTTAGAGGGTGTTGGGAAAAGCACAATTGTCACTTCCTTGATCAAGGAATCATATGTTGCTCACGTAGGATCTGGCATTGATTGCTCAAGGCAACTTGTATTGAATAGGCTTTCGACGGGTTTAGGTCCAGCACGTCGTCCCAGAGGTCACCATTCCTCCAGAGGTTACCCCAGAGAACGTCACGACATATATTGTTGATTCAGGAGGTATGTAAGGGTGCATCAACGCGTCTGTGCGGCAAAATATATTTTTTAATTGCGACTACTCAAGCGGGACCTCAAGACCGACCACACTTGGAATCTGAAATCCGCAAAGCCCATGTCATCTGTGTTGTGTATTCTATCGACAACCCAAATTCGTTTGACCGAATACCAACTTATTGGCTTCCCCACTTTCGCCAACTGGGTGTTAATGTAAGCAAACTTGGCACCTGTTCACTCATATCTGGCCAACTCCCGTTCAGGTGCCCGTGATTCTAGTCGGTAATAAGATCGATTTACGTGGTGGGGAGGTCACAAATGAAGCATTGGAGGAGGAGATTATCCCTATCATGAACGAATTCAAGGTGCTTCAGATATTCCATTTAATCTCCAGTGAATCCTGACTGCGGCCAGGAAGTTGAAACTTGCGTGGAATGTTCTGCCAAAATGCCCTTGAACGTATCCGAAGTCTTCTACTTTGCTCAAAAAGCCGTGCTTCATCCGACAGCACCGCTCTACGATTCTCGAGACCATGTTTGCCGAAACGTTCATGTTTTCTCGTCCGGGAACCTGATGATTCGTTGTAGGTCTTGAAGCCTGCCTGTATTGCAGCCCTCAAGCGAATTTTCAAACTTTGTGATGCTAACAAAGATGGTATACTCGACGCTTCTGAACTCAATGAATTCCAGGTGGGTCTGTGTTCAACTCGGCCTTCGATTATGAGTGAATTTAGCTACTAGCGGAAATGTTTTGACGCGCCACTCCAACTCCAAGAACTGGAAGGAATCCGTGAGATGGTTCAGGAGCATGCGGATGGAGGTGTTCGGGATGGGGGATTGACGGAGGCCGGTTTCCTATATCTTCACACCATTTTTATCCAACGGGGCCGCCTGGAAACAACATGGACAGTCTTGCGGAAATTTGGGTATGCGGAGGACCTGAGACTTACAGAGAGTTTCTTATCGCCCAAGTGCGCTTTTTTTTCTCCCTCTTGAAATTGCCGATCCTGATCCACACTAGATTTGACGTGCCACCTGATTGCTCAGTGGAGCTTAGTCCCGTGGGGTATCAGTTTTTCACAGATATATTTGAGACATTTGACAAGGTGCGTGTAATAATGATTACTCTCGATTTTGAGTTATTCAACACCATTCGAGGACCAAGATGGTGCTCTCAAGACCGTAGAATTGGAGGAAGTTTTCAGCACATCCCCGGCAACCCGTGGGCTAACCAAAAATTCCCTGACACCACCTTGTCTGATGATACGGGAGCAGTCACACTTCAAGGGTGGTTGGCACAGTGGAGGTGAGTGACCAGATTCACCAAGCCTTTTATTTCATTGAATATCCTAGTATGACCACATTGTTAGACCACCGAACGACTTTGGCTTATCTTGCCTATCTCGGCTACTCCAACGAACCTAGGACGAGTGCGTTGCAGGTTACCCGGCCCCGTAGAACTGATCGTCGCAAAGGCAAAGTGACCAGAAATGTCTTCCTGTGTTATGTTTGTGGGGCTGCTGGATCCGGCAAGACTTCACTATTAAGGGCTTTTGCGGGAAAACCCTTTAGCGACAACTACGAGCCAACCCGGAAGATGATTAGCGTTGTAAACTCGGTTGACATTGACGGCTCAGAAAAATATCTTGTGGTAAGGTTATTTATTGATCCAAAACTGAATTCTGGTGTTGATCATCCTAGCTTCAAGAATTTGGCTCCAGATATGAAGCAGAAACCCTGCGTAATTCGAAGAAAACAGACATGCCCGATGTCATTGTCTATGTCCACGATTCAAGTGACACGAATTCGTTCTCATATATTAGCAATCTGAGGGTTCGGCTTTTCATACCGCCCTTCTCTTGCTCGTCTCACTTTGACGAAATATAGCAACAATATAGTCCAGACCATATCCCCACACTATTCGTGGCCACCAAATCTGACCTTGACCTTGCTCTCCAGGTAGGTCTTGGTGTATCATGCCTATTATTTGATTGAATTTGTTTCAGCGGCATGAGGTACAACCAGACGTCTACTGTAGACGACTAGGTCTTCAAGTCCCAGTCGCAGTGAGTGTCAAAGCGGGACAAACTGCTGACGTCTTCCATGCTATCTGCAGCATAGCAATGAACCCGTATGTAGTGCATCCATTCTGGCTCTCACGAGGAACCTGATAATTCGTGAACTTGCAGTCACACGGCTATCCCTGGAGGTGCAGATCGCGCCATGACAGCAACGGCAAAGCTAAGAATGTATGTCACCTGGACTGCGATGTTGGGATCATGTACTGCTGGCCTCTTTATGATGTATCGGACCTTGCTCCGGCCAGGAGGAGTGGGCCTTCCTAGGTGGACTACATCTTGGGCTGGCTGGCTTCTGGGTAGAAGGGAGCTATTTATTTAGAGATTTTATAGAATAGGACGGTCTATTTATCTTGTGTCCGATGTCCGACGTGTCAGATCCGAATCTGCATGTTTGAACAAGACTCGTGCTCAACAGGCTGCAGCTTACCTTTTAAAACGTTGGGAGGCTGTCCACAAATTTTACTTAACCACAATCTAACCATCGATCTCTGAAAGAAGCCTTTTAAACCGTTACCATCGGCCTTCGTTTCTGCTATATAACACTTTGCATTGACTAGCAGCCTCTAGGTCCCACACCCCAACGACCAGGGAATTGTTCAATCTCAACTGAGTCATCATGGATGAAGACATGGATTTCGATTCTGGTGTTTCACAACCAGCCGCTGAGCAGCACCACTATCCTCCTGAGGACGGTAGAAAGATGCTGTACGTTCAGAGTGCATCACCCCTTTACAGTTGATCTAAGGGTTTTTTCCACTTTGAATTTAAAGAGACTTGGTTTTCGTCCAGGACTGCACAGGTAGCCAGGGGAGCTACATATCATCTGCGACCAAGAACATCGAACAAATTTGTGGCCACATATTTGAGTCGGGAAAACTACAAGCAAGAGAGGATCTTCGAGTTGGATTGGTGGCTTTTCGTGACCATCCCCCACAAGACCATACCTACATCGTGAAGAATTTTGGCTTCTCTTCGGATATTAGCAAAGTACATAAAGATCTATCTGGTTTATATGCATCGGGTGGAGGCGACGGTCCCGAGGCTGTCACCGCCGCGTTGGCTGAGGCCCTCCATATGGATTGGAGGGATTATGCAAGCAAGATGGTCGTCCTGATTGCCGATGCCCCTCCACACGGTATAGGAGAGTATGGGGATGGTAGGCATTAACGGTATAGCACTCAACCCAGTACTCAACCATTGACTTAGGTTTCGATGATGGTTCTCCCGATGGCTATGATCCACTGCAGCTGGCGCGCCAAATGGCAGCCCGCGGGATAACCCTGGTATAGTCCCCATCCACCCAAGCTGGGAACCCTTAACCAATGCCCATAACCAGTTCTTTGTGGCTTGCGAGCCAGCTCTGAGCGGATACTCAGTCCGTCATATTTTGTGTTCGAACTCCCATGCTAACGTCATGACGTAGTATGCCACAGATTTTTATCAGGCTATCACCACAATTACCTCTGGGTTGATGCTCCCATTGACCACAGCAGATCTTCTATCGCACGCCATTGTTGGTAGTGTCCTGGAAAACCTAGACATGGAAAGGCTTGTTCGAGAAGTTGGCCACGCTGTAGCCCAACGAATACTCGGAAATAACGAGAGCGTTGATGATGTCGCGCGAGAGCTTCACGAAAAACTCCTCCTCCGCAACGAAAGCACGAAGAAAGTAGTTATTGAGAGTATCTACAAAGAGTCAGAGGAAGCGAAACACAACGTCGCCGTTTTTACTGGTGCACCAAATCTTGGCGAGGCTCGACCGTTGCTCAAAAGAGTAGCTCTTGTTGCCCATGTGCAAAATTTTACCATGGCTGATTATGATTACCCAGGTGCATGGAACCCGTTTCACAGATAAATACCTTCAGGCGCGCGCGTCCTTTTCGCGCAGCACATATTCATATGGTCCTTCACTGCCGAGCCGCTCTACACCAACCAAAGCTCCGGTGTCTCCAAAGCCTTCATCACCACCCGGTTCTCCGCCCCGCAAAGTGGTCACCGATTTCGCCGCGTTCGGTGCGCCAGCAAATGCCAGTGTGTTTGGAACTGCCGTGGCATCAACACCCTTCTCGCTTGCAGGAGGCAAGGCCGCATTTGGAAGTATCAGAGGCGGAGGGGGACCTGGCATGTTTGAAGAAGAGAGGATGATGATGATGGTAGACAACGAGTTGAACTCCGAGAGGACTCCATCTCGCTCGACCAGGTATGTGTCAACCTACAAACTATGAGCGGGATGTGGCTCACGTTACTCAGGCCCGGCGTATTGCTATGCAAAGTGCATGGAGGAGTGCACGAACTTGATCTTTTGGACATGCTATTCATGGCATCACTGGCCATGGTTTCCAGTGTTTTCCATACTGCCATCTTCAACATCTTCTCGGCAGTGATCGCCTTCTGCATAAGTCGTAGATTGAACCAAAGCCACATCTTCTCACATTCCCCGGAGACTGTTGTATCACCAATAATATCATATAATTCCTCAATCCCCTGTATTTATAAGAGTAGTGAGATACATATGCCTATGGGCTTATTTATCCCGCCGTTTTTTCTTCTTTTTCGTCAGTATGGGGTCACATTCTACCCGCTCAATATTGATCTGCGGTTTGGATGATGGTGGTTGGCCGATTTCAACTAGAATTTCATCGCATTCTCCGGAAGTATTTCTCTCTCTTTTCCGCTTCTTCTTTCTCCTCTCCTTATGTTGCGCTGAGACATCCGTTTCGTCTGGCGGATGGCCAATCTCTTGCTCTTCCTCCTCGTCTCCGCTGACTTCTACATCCCGACTCTGCCGCTTCGATTTCTTCTCTTTCTCTTTCTTCCCATCTTGCCCCCTCTTGCGCTTCCGTCTTTCTTGTACCGAGTTGTCTTCTCCTACTCCCTTTTCCCTTCTCTTTTTCTTGGGTTGCTTATCTGCCTGCGGGGGAACAGCGTCGACGGTTTCGTCACATATGGCATCACATTTTGACTCTTCTACAACATCCGGACCCAAGACGGGGCCACGGAAAAAGCTGGCGTAGAGGCGGCGCCTGGCTGCTTCTCTTTTCGCAGTGGCTAGTAGGCTGAGGCGGGAAAATCCAGCCTCATTTTGTTCATCGGGGGTGGCCGAACCAGAGGGTGTCGCAAGTGTGCCGGTCACTGGCCGACGGTTGGATAGAATACCAGTGGTAGTGCGTTTGGGTACAGGATGAGGTTTCGATTTTCATCTTCCTATTCAACAATGTTAATTTGACGAGGTAGGAAAATTCTAAATCTAAACCTCACCTCATCGTCACTATCGTCATCGCTCTGAATTTTGAGTTGTATGGCTTTGGATGCCGCCGAGAATAAACTATTATCGAGAATCAGTGTGTGCTTTTGCAGTATTAGATTTTGCAAGACATACTGATCCCAGAATGGGAAAGCCTCATCTCTGTCTTTGCCCAGACCGGCTAAGGTTTTCTTCTGGGGAATCGCGAGCGGGCGGCTTATCGCACCCTGACGAAGACCTGTGCCTTTGCCTGACCATCCTTGGGCCACTAGATACGAATGACCGTCAAGTGGCATTCCAGTTGTGATGGATCAGCGCTTCAGCCACTAGACACATGATTGATGATTGGATTTCCTGATTTGTTTGTAATACTTGATCATATTCACACTAAATATTCTAGTTCTGGAGTGCCCTCGCATTTCTCATCCAGCTGACTTCCCTCGGGACACGCCCGTTGTAAATAATGTCGCACCAGAGAATTTGTTGTTACAGGCTCGTACTAGTAGCACAAAAATGGATCACACAAACACTGCTATTATTATCATCAAACGGCGCATAACGAATCCCTAAGTCGCCTTCGTGGCTTGGATCAATTCGCGTGCTTCTGAAGAACGAGGAGTGATTAAACATTGGAATGGGTGGGGGTGGCTGGTAGCGATGTTAGCCTCGTCTACAAGCAGGGGCTAAACGGACCTGATCATCGCCGAAGCATACTCCCCGGAGATCGGGATTTCGTTCCCAGCCGAATCTTTGGCCTTCTGTATATTGAACAAAGCCAAAATATTAGCAATAGCGAGCCAGACCTATCCGGGGGGTTTAAAATTTGCATAATTATGACCTTGAAAATGTTGCGTACAGCGGGGCTGGCTAAATGTCTGCCGACGCAAACCCTAGTTTATAGAAACAGGGCAATCTAAATCGATGCTGAAAATTTCAGATTAAAATGAGGAGCCTACCGTCTTCCAGAACCCCATACGATAGGTTCATCCTGATTGAGTTGGCCCTGTTCATCGAAAAATCTCTCTGGAGAAAATGACTCAGGATCTTCATAAGTAGATTCGTCGTGGGATATAGCCCTAATATGCTATGTGAGTTAAGATGGAATCGTCAGTGGGGTCTTGTACGCACCATATATTGGCCATGATTATTGCACCTAGGTAGTGAAACAACATAAATGACGGGGGAAAGAAGAGCTCTGCCCAATACCTTTGGGAATATAATATCCGTTGTATATGTCGTCCATACATGTCGAGTGCGGAACACTCAGAGGAAGGACTGGGCGCCATCGGAAGCCCTCGCGGTAGATTGCCTCAACATAGGGCAGCTGGTCGCGGTCCTCAATAGTAGGCAAACGGGCCCCGATCACGGTGTCCAGCTCGTCTTGAGCTCGCTTCTGTACTGCTGGATGTGTCGCCATTGCGTAAATAAATGTGGCTATAGCGGCAACGGTCTGATCGAGATGTCTCGAACATGGGTAACGGATAAGATTAAGTGCACTCACTGTATCCGCGCCAGCTGCGAAGACCCGTGGAATTGGTGGATGCAGTGATACAAGGATTGATTATCTCACCAGCATACCCGGTCGCGGAGCTCTCTTTCACAATCGCATCCTCTTCTGGATCAGCATTGGGGTTGTCCTCAAGGTATTTTCCTACTATTGACGGTCGTGACGACCCCGTCGCCTATAGATGTCAATAATGTTCCATTGCATACGAATTAGGGTACCTACTATGCTCTCCCTCACAAACTGGAATGGTAGTTCTTTCATTAGGACCAACAGATTTCTCGTTTCTTCAGCATATTTCTGGAATCCAGCGCCTGGGAACCAAGATGGGAGGAACCGGAGGGCAGGAATCCAATTCACGGCTACTGCCCCAGGGAAAGTCGAGTCCGAGAGATTCCCAACCGCCTTCTCCGAAAACGTCACGAATTTATCATTCACAGGGGAGATGTCATATCCGTAAAAGACCGACATCACAACTGCAGCAGCCATGCTACCAGCAAACGAAAGGTTATCCGAGCACCGAAATCTGATGCAAGGGCATACGTTTTAATATGTTCACGAAATTCTTCCGGTTCAGTCAAAAAACCTCTTAGCATATCATGGATCTTGATTACTTGAGTGGGTTGGTGCTTGTGCGCGATTTCCTTCTTCAAATTCTGGTGCAAGAACCGCCTATGTCGGCGCCATCTACCACCAAGGGGCATGAGCCCGACATTGAAATCCCAGCCCATCCTGTATAATTAAGGTATGCCTCCTCTTCGAGTTTAAATATACTCACAGGTCAATCATGGCGGACCTGGGGCGATCAGCATAAATGCGAGAACGTTTCTCAAACAGGTCGTTTGCAGCTCTGAGTGAGTTGACGACGACGACGTGTTGCCCAAGAACACAGGCGTGTACCAAATCGCCTGTGTTTGGGGGTTAGGGATGTGCTGGGAGATATAACAGATCCACCATGTACTGTTGTACTCTTTCCCCCATTGAGTATATGTTAGCCATGGATCTTTCGTGGGGATATCTTGGGCATTTCCAATGATTGGCTTGCCCTTTGGGCCAGGAGGAAATGGCAACCCCCTTGGGTTCCCCCGGCGTGAATTGATGAATATCCGGAGCAACGATATGATTATAACCGGCGAGGCCCAAGCCAGGAGCAGCAGTGGTGATGAGTGCAATGGCATCGTGAACGCACTTGGGAGGGGTACCCATGATGGGTCAGTCACTTAAGTGCCAGAGTGTGGGAGGGCACGGGACTTACCATCTTCTTCAATAGCATCATATCGCAGGATGTAACCATCCGGATAGCGATTCTGCCACACAATAACATATGTTACCGGTGCTTGGGTGGTGTCATAGGCGGACGATGTAGTTTTTGGGCGAGGACTTAAGGTACATACTATGTACTTCGAGTTCTCGCCAACATGCTCAGGCGGGCGATCGTGCTATATTAACACGCACAGGTCATCTGGCTTACATTCTACCCTAATTTGGGGGCAAAGCACTGCAACCTTCTGGCACACTGTGGGAAAGTAGATCTTCGCACCAAGTTCAATCCCAGCGAGCGCTCACTATGATCAATATTCCTCTGATCTACAAGGTACAAGTGGGGATCCTTTGCTTCCGAGATATTCCCAATTCTAGTCGGCTTGGGTCAGGAATCGGCGCTGTCCCCAATCCTATCAACTCTATACATCGTCCCCGTTTTCATGCACCATTGCCAGTGACTGAACCCGCAACGGGGCATTCATCCGTTATGGTGTCTAGCCCATACTGACATCCCCCAAAGTGATTTCGTGGACGAATTAGCAAAAAATGTGTGTATCCCATACAGCACCCCAAACCCACACGTCTCACATGCGTTTGCCTGTGCTCAGTCTACGAGCAACAAGTTACTCGATTGGAGAGACGACTTCAAATCGCGTGATTACCGTGGAAAGCGGTTCATTTGTCTAACCAAAGGACGCGCGTTCCTTCCAACCCACGCCAAGGGAGGGTTCATTCTGAGCGAAATAGGTGGCAACAACGCTCTCACGGCAAAATCACTAGACTATCCACAGCGCACGCCCCAATTGGAGAATACCGCCGCGATTTCCATCCAAACGAGCCTTCAACATGCCCTACATGCACCACCCTCGAAACGCGGGAGCATATCCTATTCCTGTGCCCCAGGTTCAGCCGCTCCAGGTGTTTCAATGAGGGCGATTTCACGAAATCCGCCCAGCAGCTATCGTGGACAGCCAAATTCCTCAAAAAAAAACCCACCGCATTTGCCTTCGACACCGTACCATACCAACCCCCATAAACAATAAAGTAGAATAGAACATGCTCCATATTATAGACATATATCACACAGCGCATCTACTACAGGTCAGTCGGCAATTGCAAACCCACTTAGTGAGTCTTGTAACGCTTCACGATGTATTATAATTTGACGGCCGTTTCATACCGTTGGTGCATAATCCCAGGTGACATTTCGTAGATAGTTTTTGCTCAAGCCTGCACGTAATGTTCAAACACATTCAACAAAATTTTGAGCTGCTTTAGTGGCTTGGATCAATTCACACGCTTCTGAAGAGCGAGGAGTGATCAATTGATTATTGAGCACTGGAATGGATAAAAGCCGCCTTATCTCTGCCTTTGCCCAGACCGGCCAAGGTTTTCTTCTGGGGAATCGCGAGCGGGCGGCTTAATCGCACCTTGGCAAAGACCTGCGCCTTTGCCCGACTACTGTCAGCTTGAGCCACTAGACACGAATGGCCGTTGTGTTGGGGTAAGGGCGCATACACAAATGGATTTCCGAGCCAGAACGTGCTGCGTGCCCAAATTAGCTCCGCGAGGTCGTAGATCGCCCTAACCACGAGAGGATACGGTGGGCGTTGCGTGGGGGATGGCTTTTGGGGTGAGGGTGATCATAACGGTGATGGAGTGGTTCCGTTGGAACGTGCCTGGGTCTAGGCTCTGTACCGCATCCTTCACCAAATTACTTCGAGAGGGAACTCTCGTATGATTATGACAGGACTGCACACCAACCAGGTCCAGCGGCGGATCTATAGCCCAATAGACCAACGGTGTATATTCAGTCGTATATGGTCAAATGGTTAATCTGGACTTGAATTACAAGCCTACGCTGCACCGCGCTCGCGCTGTATAATTGCGATTAGAGTTCCAGCACTCTGCGCTTGCGAGGCGTGTGTCAGATTTGGCACACGACGCTGTCTGATGTGACCAAATGCGGGGCATATAATTAGTTAGCAGGAAAGGCCGTAGAGTCAGGACCATACGTTCCAAACAGCCCAGAGTTGACTTCTAGCGCAGGACCCCAGGGCCCGACAGGCTCATTAATATTGAACACCCAGCACCCAGTCCGGACCACCGCATGATCGAGCCTAATATAATAGGTGCTAATAGACCGCCTCTCCACGCTCCAGGTCAGCTGGCAATTGTAAACACACTTGAGTCTTGTAACGCTTCACGATTTCTACGATATAATGTAATTCGACGCCCGTTCCATGGCCCACAGTTGGAATGTTTTAATGACCATCTATGCGAATAGATATATATATATATATATATTCAGTATGGGAACAGCAAAATATTCACTGCATTATGAAGAAAACGACAGTTCTGAGAGGATGGAGGGCCTCGCACTAGCGGGTAGCGGTAAACTCCCCGAACCCGCCTTGGTCATTCTCTCTGGCACAACGCCCGGCCCAACTGGAAATTCGAACACAGATGACTCGATTGATTTACAAAGGGCTTCGAAGAGCTTGCGCGCATCATCTGCGCCAAACGCACCGGAAGTCATTGCTTTTACGAGGGATTTTAATTTTGGGGAAATATGAGGTACCTATTTCCAATGGTTCTTAGAAACAGGGCCGATGAGGTATTTGGGGGCTTACATCAACTAAAAGCCGGTCAATCATCACTCCGCAGTCCCGTATGTCTCCGCGGGCGGCTTCAGATCCACTGGTGGATGTTATAGAAGATACCTTGTGGGATCGGGATAGATTTGTAAAGTAATATTTAACAGGATAGCGTGTACGATCAAACACGGACTTCATCTCTGGTTGACTGAGGCAGCTGGCGTTCGTTGGGGTTGAGCTGACCTGCGCGGCGAATTGGAGCAGAGGAGATGCGGGTCCACTGCTTAAATCGACCATATACGAGGAGGGATCACTACAAGATAGTTGTACAATATTATGTTCGTGTAAGAATGCGAGTCCCTGTTGATTAAATCAGTGTATGAATGACTGGGATATGAAATTGTGGAACCTCTAATATTTGCCTAAAGAAATCAATATAATTTGCAACCGTTTGCATGGGTGGCTGATTGTATCCAACTAGCCGCTCCATACATAGGAATACTCTATCATCACGTTCGACTGCACGGAGAATATGTGGGATTGGATTCCATGGGTCCTGTCGGGCCTCGCGGTGGTTGAGTTCAAGGAGCAAGTAGAGCTCAGGAGATGTCCGCGGGAGGCTGCGGATCATCACAGAGTCCCGTGACGTTGGGGAGGACGGCTCTACTATAACCTACGGATATATGAACCAGCTTTCGTGTTGGTTGGGATAGGGGGCGTACCATGTGTTGCGCGATGTGAGGGAACGAATTTTCAGCAATCAAGCCATCAACAAGTGCTTCAAAGTCCCTAATAGATTCAACCGGTCTGGGCAAGTGTGAATAGGAGGTGGCGGGCAGACGTACATATCATACGCAATCGACGATGAGGTTGAGCAGTCAGACTCTGAGCTGCATGACGAGAAGCTACCTCGGTAGTCTCGTGATAATGAGTCAATACTCAATCCTGCGCTGGGCATCCTTTGTAGAGGGTAACCAAAATCGGGATGTAGATCAGTATCCTCGAGGGTGCTATCACTTCCATCCGAATCTGAGTTTTCGGGAGAACGCGATGTGTCACCCCCAAAATAAATGTGAATTGGTTGGGTGATGGCTTCGGAAGCTTCGGAAGTACGGGAAAGGCGAGAGGTTGGACTTGGACGAAACATGGGTGAAGATGGAGGTGGTGTTATGGAAGGAGTTAAAGTAGGAGATAGGGGCATAGTCTCAAGCTTTGACCCGATGACGTCCGCCTCCCAGAAACATGGTCATCCGACTATTTCCACAGTTAACCTCAAGTCGTGTTCGGTTGGAACATCGGGCCAGGTCGGACAACAGCGCCGCCAGAATGGAGAATTGGGGTCCTTGCCGCCGTTCGTGAACGGTTGTAGTTAGGCTAAGTATGTATTCATTGATATTCAAATGTTCGATGCCAACATTGTGACGTGTGACAGTGACCCCTGCAAAATTTCCTTGGCAGTCGGTGGCACGCGGTAGCGGTCAAGACTCAACCGCCCGCTGAAAATCTTGTGAATCGCCGAACCCGACATGTAAACGACGCATATTATTTGATGGGTGGTGATAAATCATTTGTTTCGGTTGTGAATTTGTTGCGCTTCTGCAGAGTTGGGGCCCAGTAAATGCCCAGCAAGTAGGAGGGGGCCATGGGCGGGAGCAAGTCATGGTATGGATTGACTTGAATGTTTTGACCTGCCAATGGCTAATTATACCGTCGATCACAGCCCGGAGCTCGGATACAATTCAGCCAACACTTTACTCCAATACATGATGCGTGGGAGATAAATTTATGTATATGGGTCTTTCAAGGATCCAACTAATGGGGCTCACTCGACTGGTGCTCACTCATTACCTTCAATCCAGGCTGGCCATTTTACATAACTCAAGCTTGGAGGTCAGCCGCTACATTTTCTGCACTGGTCTCGGTTTTGGCTTGACTTCCTCCCCTTCTATCCTGCACCATCCGCACCAGGACCTTTATGGAGACAGGTGCAAACGCGAATCGTTCGTTTATACCGCGAATTCAGCGCACTCTATCCCGTATTTTTGAGCCCTCCACACCACCATCTCCACCTTCTGGTCAAGCGCCACCTCCATCACCAGACCGTTCAGATGTTGAGGAATCCTCTCATACCCCAACTGATTGTGATGAACCAGAAATAGTTGATACTACTAGGTTAGATATCGCAGCTACAGCGATTGATGTCATCCCTCTACTGCCAGACTGTAGTAGTGCACTGTAGTATGACTCGGAGTCACAGTTGCTTTTACA
This sequence comes from Infundibulicybe gibba, assembly GCA_015501065.1. Classification (NCBI taxonomy): domain Eukaryota; kingdom Fungi; phylum Basidiomycota; class Agaricomycetes; order Agaricales; family Omphalinaceae; genus Infundibulicybe; species Infundibulicybe gibba. The sequence goes on along the minus strand of JADNYI010000004.1, from coordinate 678,228 downwards.
CCGGCCGGCTTACCCATTCTAAATCCATAATATCAATTGACTATGGGATCGATGATCATTCCCGTCGCAAACTGCACAACACCAAGCTCGGCCAGCATACTTAGTCGGTTATATTCTTATGGTGTGGCCCCGCATCGCTCCAATTTGGGCGATTGGTGCTCTTATCTCGGGTGCTCCACATGCAATATTTACGGGCACGATTGTATATTATATTTCTATTTTTACCTCCCGGTAGTTTATTATTCAGAATTCCCCACCCAAATGACCTCAAGCTAGCATCACCAACATGAATGACCACCAAATGACTACATCTTACGGGAGGTTCATAAAGGGCGTCGTGCGTCAGATACAATAACATCAAAACATGGCACCTACTCACCACAAAGCCCAACTTGAGGAAAGTAACAACCAAGGAATTATCGATGGGAGGCCCGAGGGTAGGTTATGATCGTAGTCACTAGTTATATTTATTAAACATCTTATTCAGGTCGTGCTCCTGATGCGTCGATTGTAACGCTAGATACAGTGACAGACAGCGACGCGTCGAAAACGCATACCGAATCCCCTATGACAGGGGCAGGGGAAACGCTGGGGGGCGCAACTAGCGCAGACGTCCATGACGGGATTGGGAAGCCAGGGAGTGGTATGTCGTCGAAGGAATTACACCACAATGGTCAACCTGGAAGAAAAAGGGACGCACAGGGTATTTCTCAGTGGGGCCCTCCTCACACTCGGAAGACAGAGCTTGATCGCGCCCAACGGGAGTAAATGGGAGTTAGAACAAGAGTATTGTAAATCGAATACATGTCTATGTAACAATGTAACATCACCATCCATAAATGTCTAGCCTGGAATCGTTGTCTATGTCTATGTCTATCATGCCAGACCAAGGGAATTTATGATTTCTCTCCTTTTGTAGTGGATTGTATCTCTCGTTGCTCAGACGCTTGCCTCCACGCGCCACCTTTCCAGAAGACAAGCATAATGAGAGCCCCGCTGAGAGCCATCAGTCCACACCATATTGTGTATGTCCAACCTGCAATCACCGGCGACTCATTAGAGGAATTCATTCGGAATAATCATAGAATTTTAATTTACCGTCTCCTAGCCCGTCCTTTTGTGCGCACAAAAGTTAATTAGGGACGATGGGAGTAAATGGGGATCAAATACCTGTAGGGGGACAGCGATTTCGGTCGCAGTAAATGCAAAGACACCACGGAATGCACTGTTTGTTGCTACGGCTGTTGACGAGCGCCCCGTATTTGCGTCAACAAGATACGCTAAAGTACTGGAATATGCCCATCTGAAACGATGTCAACGCATGATAGGGTCACAAGGCGGAGGAAAGATACATTGAAAAGAAACCGCATCCGAAGAGCATAACACAGACAGCGGCTATGTGTACCTGCTTTGCGCAGATCCACCCAAAGGCCAGAATGAATGGTGGAAGCAGCACCACGCCGAGTAGTGTGCTTTTCAATCGCATCTATTTTTTCTTTTGATTATTGATGTGGAACGCCTCTTGTTGGAATCATACCTCTGGGGAACTTACACCGCCATTAGCTTGCTTCAATCGGGCAAGTTCACGATCAGACCAACGTCCGCCTAACAAGCTTCCCGCCATACCTCCTGGAACCAGTGAGTTATGAGGGGATTGGTCTCGTTACTGAACATACCTAATCCATTAGCAAGCAAGACGAGGCCAATTTTGAGTGCATTATAATGATATTTAGAGCTCAAGGTTCGAGCAGTCGTGTAAGCGATAAAAAATCCAAAAGCAAATTGGAGACCTAGAATCGTTGAGCAGAATAAAAAATTATAAACTTTGAGCAGCAGCCCACCAGATGCAAGCAAGATTATGACATTATTTTTGCGTCTTAAAACCAGCCCGATAGGTTTAAAGGGATTAATATCCGTCAGCGACAATCTCAGTGGGGGTGATGGTTTTTGTATATTTTTAACGGAGTCGGTCGTTTCCGGTTTCCGTTCCAATGCATGTGCTTCTACGTCATTCTTCCATTTGGCTGATCTCTTTTCCATTATTTGCTTCATTACATTTTGGTATGTCAAGCTGCGCTCCCGTCGGTATGTATCCTTGAAGAATATGACGAACAGCATGCCACTGGTACCAGAGACTATTGCCAGGAACCAGAATATTGCACGCCAGTCGAAGCCTGTGGTCAGTACTCCACCGAATATAGGACCAAGCGCCTGTCGAGTGGGTGTGATTAAACAAGCGGCTGGAATATAGCAGACTGACCGGCCCTAACAGGGGTGCTATATAGTAGATACCCATCTTAAAAGCGTCAATTAACCTCTGGTATGTTGAATACTAGACTGGATAAATACCTTTCGCCCTCTTTCTGCAGGCTCAAAGATATCGGCCAGTGTTGCAGCTCCAATTGATATCACAGCACTTGATCTGTGGTCATTCGGTGTTAGTAATTGATTCGAAAGGTTCGCATTGACAGTAGTATACCCTGCGGCCTGCAAACAACGAAATCCTATTACTCTGAAGGAATGGTAAGTTCAAAACAGGCAATGAGGTGCAGCACTCACAGCCCTATGTTATGGCTCACAGCAACGACGACGGACCCAACTGTGAACAGAGAAAGAGAGGCTAAATAAACCAACTTGAGGGAATAATGGAGGTTATATATCAAGTTGTCGTTCAAATGGTGTGATTTACCTTCCTTCCTTTGACCTCGCTTATTGTACTCCAAATTAAAGGTACAAGGCCTTGCACAAGAATGAATGTTGAAATACTAAGGCTGAATTGCGAACTGCTCGCAGGAAGTTGCGCTTCCATTTGCTCAACAGCCGCTGCGGGGGATTCAAATTCGGACCATTGTTGTGGGCGGGAATGGATACTTACGGTTCTGGATACTACCGGCAAGCCCAGCAATCATGGCGGCTGATGCAATGAGACCCAATACCCCATGCTGGATGTATGCTATGAGGGGGTGCGTGGACATATTCGCGTTGCAAAATACCTTGCGCAATGTTGACCACATCCTAGGATCATTATCCACGGGCATGTGTTCAATATCGATGGTACTGGTTGCAAGAGATGATGGCAAGGTAGGGCCTAGTGAGGTATGAGTACCATCTGGCTCATCCCAAACACAGCTAGTTTGGGTATCGGACATGGTCAAACGCGAGGAGGGGGAGTGAAGATTCACAGGCAAGCCTGACCACTAGCATGTGAGTATAAATATGTTTTACCCAAAATACGATTGCCGGTGAGAAAAAAACCGACGGGATCCGATACATAATGCATGTGTAAATTGGATCCGGCATCCTGATCCGCGTGTGATCTGACATGAGAGCTTCACAAGACCAGATTAATTGTGTAGCGCCAACGACTGTTAGAGTCATTTCGATTTGCATTGGTTTAAAACCATCCACATTCTCTGATGGAGAATACATGTGGGATACGGACCGACATTGTTGTCTATTATTTAAAGGTGTGGGATTGGTTGCCACTTTTGAGTTCACTGTGCGCTTTTGGCGGAGCCCGGAAATCCCCATAAAACATACCGCCTGAGGATGAATAAGCAAGTTACATCATGGAATATAGTCCAAGGGGGTGAATCAATTACCTTTGGAATTTTTTTGCTTTTTCTGCCTTTTCTTCTTCACCTCAGTAATATGTGAATCGTTATCCAAAATATTCGGTACAGAGGAAAAGTCGAATGGATTTTGGGTTTCAGTATCGCCCTCTGTCAGGGCCACCTTTTCTTCTTTCTGCGGCTGAGGACCGTCGGCCGACGCGGCCGGCTCCAGCGGGTTCGGGGTATCCTTGACGCGTTTACGTTTCTTTTGTCTCGCCTGACCTACCACTATAATTGTGTCTTCGACATTGGCCCGGGCGGACCCCCTTTGAGAAGCAGGCACATAGGGTATTTCAACCTGCGTGGTGCTTGGCGCTGCATCGTGGCCAGCTGTGTCAGGTTCATCCATTCCGTCGATTGGTTGAACCTTGATGAAAACAGTCCATGGACGGAATGAACACTGGGTACAAGAAGGAACTGTGTAACTATACCTGAGGGGCTGATGGGATAATAATTAATGTTCGATTTATTCGAGAGACCAATTCGCGAAAATTGGGATCATTTGTTTGGGGTTTCTGTGGACGGATCATAAATCACACCATAGTACTTCGCGAAACGCTGGACAGATTATACACACCCTTGCAACCTTCGCGTTAATATTCCCAAATAATGTACTCGTGGGTGCTAACATGGGTCGGCCAGCAGATTGCGAAGGCTGAGCTGGGGGGAAAGCGACGATTCGGAGGAAGTAATACCTGAGCCAGATGCTGGATAAATGTTAATGCACCAATGAATAGAATTCTGATCACTCAAGGTACTAGTGTCTTGATATCCATTGGTTTATGACTCACTTCCGTTTTCATTCTGCCGTATCGGATGTTGGATTGGTTGCGATTTGGCTTGTCTGACCTATGGTGGAACTCCGGAGTATCTGGAAGAGGTCTTGGCCCTTCGTCGTACAACTGGAGGAACATTGCGACCGAATATCCCCAAGAGTGCTGGGATATCCCCTGGTGGGTTTCTGCTAGTTGGAATAGATAATGGTTTGGTAGAACAAACCTACAGCACGATCTAGTATGAGCAAGTAATATTTGCACTGGAAAAAAGCAAACCTGATACTCTCATCTTCTTCCCTTGCAACCCGGTCCTCCAGGAATGAATAGCTCGATATATGTTTCTTTGCAATGCTCCTGCACCTGCGAAAGCCCCACTGGCCGCTAAGGAACTTTTATTCCACTTTTTGCTAATGTATCCCAGCCATTGCTTCCGCCCCCGCCATCCTCATCATAAATTCCCTTTCATAAGTTCGCAGTGATGTCTCCGCCGAACGAGAGAGGACTTGGCCAACAAGGTGATGATGCGGGTGTGGGAGAGCATTTAAACTTGAAGGTGAGGGGGTGAACTTACAGATGACGCTCCGCGATCCAGGAGGGCATTCCGAAGGTTATCGTATATGTATAACAAGAAATGTGTGTCGGAGCGTGCATATTGAAGCATTTCTTGTGGAAGTGGACTGGTAGTGAATTAACGAGCTGATATCAGAATTGGTGCTGGAAAGGCATACCGTATCCGCCAATCAGCCAACTGATATCGCTTGTCAGGGGAGAAATCACAATACATTTCAAGCAGGTTGGCGAGACCATGACGAGGGAAATCTATGTGACGAGGCAAAATGAGAAAACATAGACATTGGTTTGAACATTTCGCGCACCAAGAACTTTAGAGGCGTGAAAAGTGTCAAATAGATTTACGATATAGAGGTTGAAATCTTGCTGTAGCCATACTATATCGCTCTCGGCGCCGTGGAAGACCTGGGTACCCGTCATATGTATCCCAATAATCCCAAATAAACCGTCGAACCTTGATAATCTCCGGATTTGCAAAAACCTCCCCTAGTTCTTCCATCTCCTCCCGCAATACTAATGTATCAACGACCCAATCCTCCTCTCGCGTACTAACCTGCATTAGACACACAAAACCCGCATAACTTCGGTAATTATGGTACTCCAGATCCACAGCTACCTCTTTTGCTCGCTGTAGCTTCTTCAACATGCTTTGAAAATCTGATGCGGTGGACACCCAAGTGAACGGTGTAGATGATAAAGGGTTCGGCTGTACCGGAGTTGACGGATGGTATACCCGCTCAGGATAAACCAGGTGAGTAATCTCATAGTAATATGGATGGTAGATTCTGCGCGAGTCATGTATGGACTGCTGGTATGAGTAGCCGTTATTACTCACGTTGAATTGCTAATATTCGCTTGTTCCGAATCAGAATCACGAATTAGGTGACCAAGAGGAACTTTTGCATGATATTTGTGATGGAGGGTGGGGTACCAGGGTGCTCCAGTATTATCGATCTTATTTTTAAAGAGCAATTGAGGTTTCTGAATGTTTGGGGCGTGTTGAATAACCGGTGCGGGAAATGTATTGTGCACCTGCATAACCTGTCTCAGCCATCTTCTCTTACGGTATTAGCATGAGATGGCTACTTTTGGCACAACTTTTAATGGGCTGACTGCAATCGCAATAGGTAACGAGCTCCCTGAGAATTCGTCCAAACAGATATCCTGATACATTCAATGGCGGAATAAAATAGAATAAAATAAATCACACACAACTTGTTCCAGGAGGTGGTCTACTGGATCAACTAGCAAGGGATGGAAGTGATCTACAATATCATCCAACCCCCTCAGTTTGCGCAGTGTTTTTGAACCCCCTGCATCGGCCACGGTTACAAGCCCAAGGATATTGTTAGATAGTGAGAGAACCCTTGAGGAGAACATGTCAAGCTCTTGAGAAAACCCGGAATCCATAGAGCGGTGAAAGTTGATATCCGTAGGCAGCGTGGCGGCATTTCTGGTTAACCCGAGGACAACGCCCTGAAGCTTGGAGTAAAACTCTTCGAAGTTGTCGGAGGCTAAGCAGTCCGAAGACGCATTTTCCTCATCCATATGATTCTGGCTTTCGGGCCTGCTGGTAGATTGTTAAAGGCTATAGCGCACCAAAACCCCCATCAATCGGAATGAATTACGTAATACGCATTTTCTCATGATTACGATTTGTTACTCAGGTCGCGCCGAAACTCATTGAGTCATTGCCCTCGAAACTCGCCATCTACAAGAACGCGACCTATGCTGTATTCTTCGCTGGCTTCAAGTTGCGGTGAAATTCGGACATTCAGGGTCCGGACTATTGGCGGCTGCCACCCAAGAACCTAGGTCGTCAGTGACATCTGCACAATAACACCACGTCTTCAAGCTGACAAGCTCATAGCTAGATCCACAACAGAGTGTATCAGTTTCAATAAATGCTAGCGATATCTCAATAAATTTGAAACTGTGGAGCAGGTAGGCAAGCCAGCTGCAGTGACGAAATCGGAAGCCCTGAGCCCTCCCAGCCCATTGATTGAAATTCGAAGGCGATGTAGGGCCTTGGGTCACCTGATAATGAGAAGCGTGCCAAATCCCAATCGAAGAATTTCTAATAAAAGTGTTAACTGATATATCGATACACCCTAATAACGAAAGGTAGTCGTTCCATCTGGCCCCCTTCGTTACATCCCAGAAATGCTGCTTGGGCCGCACCCCAATTTTGCACCCCTGATGAGAAATGGGACGTCACTGGTTCTGCCAACTGGTGAGGAAATCGTTTCCCCCCGTTCGGGCGAATTTACAAGAAGCACCTCATTATTCCGGGACCCAATCTATTTATTTCGTCGATCCCTAGGCTACCCATCTAGGGAGCGTGGCAATGGTACCCGCAACGCCTGCCAAATTTAAACTCCGCCACTGGCTGCACGACGAGGACAAATCGCTACAGCCTCGCAAACAGAGAATGGCGACTAGTTTGAGAGACGAAATATGTCCTAAAGATAGTTTAAGAAAAGTCTTGGGAGCAGAATTTTTAGTTCTTGTTCATTGTCTCAATACTGAGTTAATTACACCAATATCCGAAGCCCCAGGCAGTCAAAGAAAATTGTGCTCCCAAGAATTTAATGGTATATGTTCGAAATGAAGATCCCGCATCTTGTTTGGGTGTCATACGATGCCTGTGTGGTGGAACGTCGCGAGGAAAGAGTGGAGAGAAATGGAGGAGGGAACTGCCTAAAAAGGCAATCCATCGCAACCAAATTCCATTCATTCGACTCGTCGCGCACATTACAGTGGGTACTCTCAATTTTTTCCCTGCTAATGGATAAGCCACGGAACCTGCCTCATAAATATCGAAATCTATGCTAATATAGTGCTCATTTGCCTACTACCATGCACTACGAGTTAGCTGAAATTGAGCGGTGGGAATAAAGTTCTAAAAATGGTAGTGGCCACATTTGTCGGTACACATTTTTGGCAGGCGTTGCGGATACCCAGTGGCAAAATCCAGGTGATATTCCCACTGGTGCCCGTTAGCTCATGGCCAAGTTATTACGAATACACGGTGGTAATGGCGTCCTTGGGGTTTTGTCTTATATTGGTCCGTGGGTGATGAGACATCTCAGAGTCCCCCCTGGGCCCCAAGCACACGGCTCATAATGTTGAACTCGTCCTCTCTGTTGCTCCTGGCTTGCGCCTGGCCGGCCATGTGGCTACTTAAATCAGTTATTAATTCCCGACGGGGGAACCCAGGAAATCTACCATTCCCCCCCGGCCCAAAAGGCAAGCCGATTATCGGAAATGCCCAGGACATCCCCGCCAAGCACCCATGGTTGACATACCTTCAATGGAGCAAAAAGTACAACAGTACGCAGTAAATTTACTCCTTTTCCCTAGCACATCCCTACTAACTCTAATGCAGGTGATGTGGTACATGCTTGTGTGCTTAGGCAACATATTATCATCATCAACTCACTCAAAGCTGCGAATGATCTGTTTGAGAAGCGTTCTCGCATTTACGCCGATCGCCCCAGAGCCACAATGATTGATTTGTGGGTACATCTAAACTTGAATAAGGAACATGCCATGATTATGCAGGATGGATTGGGATTTCACTCTCGGGCTCATGCCCCTTGGTGACAGAATGCGTCGACAGAGGCGGTTTTTGCACCAGAATTTGAGGAAAGAAATCGCACACAAGCACCAACCCACTCAAGCGATCAAGGTTCATGATATGCTTAGAGGTTTTTTAACTGAACCAGAAGATTTTCTTGGGCACATTAAAACGTATGCCCTTATGTCGTATTTTGTTGCTCGAGTAACCCTTCATTCGCTGATAGTCTAGCTGCTGCAGTCGTAATGGCAGTTTTCTACGGATACGACATCTCCCCTGTGAATGATAAATTCGTAACGCTTTCGGAGAGAGCGGTTGGTAATCTCTCCAACTCAATCTTCCCTGGGGCGACAGCCGTAAACTGGATCCCCATCCTCCGATTCCTCCCATCTTGGTTTCCTGGCGCTGGGTTCCAGAAATACGCCGAGGAAACGAGGGATCTATTGGCCTCGATGAGGGAACTCCCATTCCAATTTGTGAGAGAGAGTACAGTAGGTACCCTAACTTATGTGTGATAGCAATTTATTAATGTTTGTAGGCAGCAGGATTACAACAGCCATCCATAGTGGCAAAATACCTCGAGGGCCACCCTGATGCGGATCCAGAAGAGGATGCGATTATAAAAGACGGCTCCGCGACTGGGTATGCTGGTGAGATAATTGTAATTAGATTTTATATCATCGCACCCACCAACTCCACATGCTTTCGCAGCTGGCGCAGATACGGTAAGCTCACCCAATTGTATTTGTTACCTACATTTTATACGTCCCTGCTAGACCGTTGCTGCTATAGCTACATTTATACTCGCAATGGCAATACATCCAGCAACACAGAAGCGAGCTCAGGACGAACTTCAGACTGTAATTGGGGCTCGTTTACCGACTATTGAAGATCGCAACCAGCTGCCCTATATTGAAGCAATCTACCGTGAATGCTTCCGATGGCGCCCAGTCCTTCCTCTGAGTCTCCCACACTCAACATATATGGACGATATATACAATGGATATTACATTCCCAGAGGTGCGGGGCTGAGCCCCTTTTCCTATGTCCCTGACATTATTTCACTGCACAGGCGCAGTTATCATGACCAACATATGGTCCGTAGGACGAAACCTCAGGGATTACACACTAACTCACAGCATATCAGGGCCATGTCTCATGATGAATCTACTTATAAAGATCCTGAATCATTTTCCCCAGAGAGATTTTTGGATGACCAGGGCCAACTCAACGAAGACGAACCCATTGTGTGGGGTTTCGGAAGACGGTGGGCCTTCATTTTAGTTTGAAATTTCAGCATTGATTTAGATTTTATGTGAATTAGGGGCTGTGTTGGTAAACATCTAGCCAGTCACACAGTGCGCAATACCATCGAGATTTTTCGAGCTTCACCAGACATCACCCCCTTAGGTTTGGCTCGCTATTGCTAGCGTTTTGACTTCATTCGATGTCCGAAAGGCAAAAGATTCAGCTGGGAACGAAATTCCGATCCCTGGAGAGTACTCCTCAGCACTAATTTGGTCCGTTTGAGAGTTCCTGGTTGGTAGATGAAGCTAACGTCGTGATCAGTCACCCACATCCTTTCCGGTGCTCGATTACTCCTCGATCTTCAGAAGCGAGGAAATTGATCCAAGCCACCAAGGCAATTTGAAATATTGTGTGCAGGCTTGAGTGACAAATCATCTACTAGATACCACCTGGATTATGCACCAACGGTGGTCGTAGCATTTGCCTTCACGAGCACATTGGCATATTGGAATTCATCTGAGTTTTCGTGCTGTTAAGATTGTTAAAGTTAAAACTCGTTGAGAAGTGGATCTCCAATAGGCATACCTCCCACATATCAATAGCTATTTGGCAGCTTTCGCGGACGACTCGTGGCGAATCCTCTCGATTCATCCATTCTCGCAGGTGTGGAAGGACTTCTGGAGTTGCGATACCACCTAGAGCTTCTGCAGCCTCGTGCCGGACCATATCTGATTCCTGTCCGTTCTGGAGAACCATGAGAAGGGATGGGACAGAATGTGGTGATAGTAGTTGGCCAAACACGAAAGCTATTTCATGCCTAGGATTATACTTGAGCCGAATATACCAACAACAGAGCAGGGGAGATACTTGAAAAGCGCGCTATCATCCGAGAAACCCGTCGCGAGTGCTCTAACCGCCGAAGGGGACCCAATATTACGCAGCGCAAACATGGCGCGGTATCGTTGGAATAAGGAAAGGCTCGTGTCAAGCAAGTCAGCTTGCAGCGCGGCAATCTTAGTTTCGGAAACATCCTCAGGTTTTGGCGTTCCCGAAAGAAGTCCAGAGGTCGCCGGCGCTGGATCGATTGAGGTATATAATCTTGGTTTAATCGGTAGTCAGATAGCACTGTGCTAAGAAAGATGAATTCTCTATACGGGGTAATGGATTCGTTTGCGCTCTGCAAGTGTTTCTGCCCTTCCTCAGAATTGTCCCACTCGATTTTGGCAACCGCGATCTCGCAAGTCTCCCGAACAGTTCTTTCGGGATCGGATAGGTACTGCTTCAAGATGGGTAACGATGATGCTAATGAAATAGCACCCATTGCCTCTGCGGCCTACTCGAAATTAACTCACGTAAACTGTAATCTTATCTGGCGCACCTCATGTCTGACCATTGGATCTTCTGAAGTGTCCTTTAGGACGAATTCAAGGGTAGGGAGAGCCGTTGGGTTCTTCATCTGTCCCAAACAGTAGGCTAATTCGTGCTTTAACAACGCAGACTGATCACGAAACCCTGCAAGCGATCAGTTACGGTTGCGGGGCCTGGGGGAGCAAGATCGCAAACCTGCAGATATAATTTGACGGCATCATCGCTTTTCAGCGCTTTCAGCGTGAATAGTGCGCGAAATCTGTCATGTAGAGGAGTGTTTCCGGTGGTATTGAGAAGGGAGTTCTCGAGGATCGTCAGGTCAGATGAAGAGACCATATCGATGATTATAATTATATGTATAGAAAGGGGTCAGTAATCTTTGGCGGACTTCAAAAATTTCAATCTTCCATCCTCCCAGAAATTTATCATGCCTCGGTCAAAACGAGCGAAACTGGGTGAGATTAGTGCTCTGTATACAATTCACATGCCTAAACGCCGATCCAGTCTCGTTGACCAAAGTTTCCAAAAAAACGAGGGAGCAGAAAAATGCGATGATGATGGAGGCTTGTCTGCTAACTAAAACCTACTCTGAAGAAACCTGACTAATTTCACTCGCAGCTCCAAAGGAATTCCGAAAAATGGAAATACTGCTGGCTATTTGAAGTGGGAGCGATGCGAAATGCGCATCTAAAAACCGTACGAAAGCTTTGGAAAGAGTCAGTTAGTTCGTGTATATGAAAACCAGAGCATTCACCAGGCGAACCAGCTCAGCGCGGATATTTTTTGGACGCAGTGCAGTGATGGCAAAAGCGCTGGGAGTTACGCCGGAGGAGGAGCACCGCCTAGGCATCCACAAGCTATCCAAAGTGGGTTTCTAGATGATCTCATGTCGACCAAGAATTCACGACATTCCTTAGCAAATCAAAGGCCAAGTGGGTGTACTCTTTACGGATACTGAACCTCAAGAGGTAGTAGAGTGGTTCCTCGATTTCCAACAGCCAGATTTTGCGCGGTCGGGCAATCTTGCTAGTCGGACAGTAATACTGCCAGCCGGGCCCGTGATGCGACATCATTCCGACCCCCCTGAACCATTCCCACATAATGAAGAACCCCAACTCCGCAAGTTGGGTCTAACGACATTCATGGACAAGGGGGTTCCTACACTCCATAATCCGCACACCCTGTGCGAAAAGGGAAAACCGCTAACCAGCGAACAAGCCCAGCTTTTAAAACTTATCGGCGAAAAAATGGTCAATTTTCGAGTCAGACTCATTGCAAGATGGGATGCAGAGTCTGGAGAAGTGACTCAGGTCGAAAACCCATCTGTCCTTGCGGTAGTGGATGCTGAAGAAGATGAAGAGATGAGCGAATAACTGTTTTTACTGGCTGTATATGTATAATGGCGTAGATCTTTGATTTGTTACAACGTACATGCATAACTAGTAGATGTCTGGGGAACTGTGGGAGGCTGAAGATCAGTGCTCAGTACTCAGTAGCAATCCATGATAGATCTAGTCTCCCGACTACAGGCCAAAGATAATCGTTCCTGTATGATAGATCGATCATTTGTGGACTCGGACCGTGAGAGTTTCCAAACCAAGGTGTTGAAGATCACCGGTTGAACTCATTCGCGTGTACCGTGGTCAGTAATCGACATGAGGTTCCCTTTTGCCTTCCTGGGCTTAACGGCTCAAATACCTCTTGAAAGCACACAACCACCTCGAAATAACGATATGTCAAAGTCCTCTCCCGATTTCGCCTTCCAGGAAGCGGCTGATATATTTGCACCCAAAGACTTGGTTTGATTGCCTCCCTTCTACCTATGTTACCACTAATAATTGGGCCATATATAGGTGGGCTTGGGGAGGCCAGGCGCCGGTGTTGCCAACGCCGAGGGTGATCTCGTTCTGGTCTCATTCAGCAAATATTCGTTTGAAGAAAAGAAGTATGTATTGTTTATAGCAAAGGCGAGGTTACGATGGATTAAGCAACAACATAGGAATAAGAAGTCCATTTTCCTCGCACCATTGGAATCAGCGGTCAAGCCACTGGAAATCCCGGTGCGGTTTTACGCTTTGTGCACCAACCAAGCACTTAATTACGCGTCTGGATAGCTCGCAAAGGGCGGCGAGGCCTTCTGGATCGATTCTCGGACTGTCGCCCATGTGGTGGAAGGGGATAAGAACCTCGAAGTCTATGCTTTGGATATCAAGTTCGAAACGGAACGCGACGGATTCGCCGGGACATTAAACAGCCCCCACCCACCTACACTTATCGGTACATTCCCGACCAAGTCTGCAACTAATTTCCGCTACTCCAGGTCATCGGGAAATCTTGTATTCTCTGACTATGTGTATGCCGACGGAAATCTGACAGCCGTGAAAGAACATGATGAAGCATGGGAATCTCGTGGGCATTCGGCATTCGTGTATGACAGCACCTATGTCAGGCATTGGGATACCTGGGTGGGCAAAAAAAAGTCTTCTCTGTTTAGCGTACGACTATTTTGCGACCCTGACGGTAAATGGAATATGGGGACCGAGTTTGTCAACACGCTGAAGGATACTGGCCATGTGCGCGCGATCGTTCCTGACCGTGACTTTGTTATTGATATTTCCTCAGAGTTCCCCGGTCGAACCTTTTGGCGGAACTGATGATTTTGATGTTTCTGCGAAACAAATCGTTTACACAACGAAAGATCCTCAGCTTGAAGAAGCTTGGCACACCAAACAGAACGTATGAACTTTTCCTCGTCGTAATTATCAAATTGAAAATTCCTGTATAGGTTTACGTGACTGACATCACTGGGTCTGGGAAACCTAAAGAGCTGACATCTGGCAAACAAGGGGCCATCCACAGCCCCATTTTCAGTACAGATGGCACAAAGGTTGCTTGGCTTGAATTGGACGAGGACGGATATGAAAGCGACAGGTTTGAATTATACATGTTTCAAATCGTGGTGCCTAAAATTACCTGAACCAGGGCTAAGATTGTGATCTATGATTTGCGAAAGGACGTAAGATTTACTTTGACCCAAAAGTGGGATCGCTCCCCAGATGCTTTGACTGTGAGTCATTATGAAATATTGCCGTGCAACTCTAGATGCTGATATTGTGATAGTTCTCCAAGCATGACAAATTCCTTTACTTCACGGCTGGAGACGAAGCTAGGATCAAAGTCTATGCATTACCAGTTCCACCTACTCCCGCCCACTCTTCAACTGACCCAGATCTCTCACCCAAATACACCACTCCTGTAGCACTGACCCATTCGCATGCAGCTTCAGGCGTGCAGCCCCTTTCCGGAGGGCGTGTACTCTTTTCGAAGTCCTCTTTCACTTCACCGAACGACGTTTTTATCCTCCGCGATCTCGATTCCTTCGAGGCTAATGTATTGGAGAGCGATATTGCGCCGTCGTTTAAAGGTCGTACAGAGCAGGTGACCCGATTCACAGAAAAGGACTTAGAAGGCAAAAATTTGAGTAAAGGGGAAGAGTTTTGGTTCACCGGAGCAAATGATAGGAAAGTACAGGGTTGGGCGCTCAAGCCAAGAGGGTGGAAAGCTGGAGAGAAGAAAAAGTGGCCTGTCGTCCTTCTCATTCATGGAGGTGAGCGTCGACCGAAATGTTAGAATCAGAAATTCAAGTCGTTTCAGGACCACAAGGAGCTTGGGAAGACCAATGGTCCACCCGCTGGAATCCTAATGGTAAAATGCATTGTTTAGTTACACGATATCGAATGACCAACCTTCCCCTCAGTGTTCACTCAACAAGGATACTTTGCTATCATGATGAACCCCACCGGAAGCACCACTTTTGGCCAAGGTCAATCCAATGCTAACCCACTACCCTTGATTATTGACCTAAAGCATCCTGATCAGAGTTCACTGACGCAATTGCGGAAGACTGGGGTGGGAAGCCCTTTGTCGATATGCAGAATGGATGGAAATATGCATTGGATGCTTATCCTGAAGTATTTCTATCACTAAATCTGGACACAGTATTTTAATCTTTAATATAGATTGATGCCGATAGAGCAGTCGCAGCTGGTGCTAGTTGGGGCGGATACGCAATCAAGTGACCGTATTCATATCCTTCAACACACGAATCTAACGTTTGAAATCACAGTTGGATCCAAGGTCACCCCGAATATGGGTTCAATTTCAAGGTTGGCCCCCTCTACGATCACTCATGATTCATGATTTTATGATATTTGCAGGCACTTGTCGGGCATGACGGTGTAAGATCGACACCACTTGCTTGAATATTCTGTTTACGTTGCGGATCAGGTCTTCGACTCCAACTACAATGGTTACTCTACTGACGAACTCTTCTTCGTAAGCACATCTTCTATCGTCCTTGATATGGCTACCCATACCATCGAAAAAATTCCAGTTCAATCATGAATGGGGTGGCAGGTAAGGTCAATTACCTTAGTCCAATTACACAACCTAGATCATGCGGTTCCTTCTCAAGGCCTTGGGATATCAAAAGCAAACTCCTTTCGCAAAAGTAAGCCATATACCGATCTGAGCTGTTTTAAATTATTCAGTCACCTGGCTTTAGGTACAGCCCATCAAACTACGTTGACAAATGGTCAACTCCACAACTCTTGATCCATGGAAGCAAGGATTACCGTCTTCCAGAAACTGAGAGCATAGGAGCATTCCATGCTCTCCAACAGTAGGTTCCCTCAAAACTGTTACCTGCTGTTTTAACATTTACCCTGCGCAGACGTGGTGTGCGCAGCCGTCTTGTTGTGTTCCCAGATGAAAACCATTGGGTCCTCAATCACGGGAATAGGTACCTCATCCCCACAATTACCCTGCTGGCTTCCGGCTAACATTTCTCTAGTCTAAAATGGCACTATGAAGTTTTCAGGTGGTTCGACGAGTTCGTTGGAAAGAAGGAATAAACGAAGAGTATTGAAATGAAATCGGATTGGCTTGTATGATATATGATTGCCAAAAAGGCCCATTGTTTCCATTCATTCCTCCAGTGGAAACTGAGGTAAAACCATCAGGATTCTCCGATGTCTTCGTTCCATTCCTTTATAAGGATATCAGCAACAATCGAATTGGTCTTCAAATTCTAGAGAACGCATCGGCTCACGTTGGGATTTTCGTCAATAAATTGGCGCATCAACCCTATACATTCTGGATCATCCAGCACCACAACTTCCACCCCTCGCTCACGAAGGAGAGCCTCATCACCCATAAAATTTTGATTCTCGCCAATTACCACCCGAGGGATTTTGTATAGCAGGATCGCCCCAACACACATACTACACGGGCTTGCCTGACATCACTGTGCTGACCTGGCCCGCCGAGCTCGATAACATACCTCAGACTGGTATACTGTCACGGCGGGCGATGAGACCAATTAGCGCACCGTACAACGAACCTACCAAGGTGGATTTCTGGTACACATTCGCTTTGAGCCTTCCTGCCATCTCCAGAGCGGCCATCTCGCCATGTAGTATAGCAGATCCTTTTTGTATCCTTTGGTTGTGACCTGAACCCAGTATCTCAAGGTCACCTCCACCCCGGTCAATGGCGAGTACTGATCCAATCGGTATACCTGCCTCGAGATGCCCTTTACGGGCTTCTTCGAGAGCTGCATTCAGTCCCTTTCGATCACTCTCGAGTTTAGAGGACATGGTTGGGGTTACATCAACATCAGATGCTATGCATATGGTGCTATTCAACCGCCTAATCACCATTTGTTCAAAAATCGCCCAATTTCCCAGCCCCTGCCAAATACTCCCTTTGACATGCCAGGGAACCCATCTCCAAACTTATTAGATTGCAAGTCATTATTGTGGATATATTGTAACATGATGCTCTACGCAAGATCCATATATAAAAGTTCAGCATACCCAAACAGCGTACAGACCATCCACCAATCCACGGGGGTGGAGATTCAAGAGATCAGTCGAAGTGACACGATGTCATCACGACCGTGGTTCAGGTCCCAACCGATCTACCCGACGAAACTTGAACGAGGGTGTTTGAAGTGTTTTTGGGGAACGACGAGACAGCGGGTGGCTGGCAGCAGGCTTGGCGAGCGCCAGATGATAGTCTTGCACTGTAGCTACCAACGCGAGATGGTTCAGCAGGAAATAGTTGATAGCCATGGGATTTTGGATGTTCGTTGATGTGTAAATTACATATTAGATAGTAGATTTCGAGGCGCGTGTATGGCCGATGTCCTGTTTGCATTGAGTTGCGGCGTGCTGGTAACTCAAGTGTGATACACTAGCATTCTCCAGCTCTCCACGATCCATTTGGGGTGCCTGGTTCTATAACCTTCGGCCAGAGGTCCCCATTTCTCGAGGAGCGCTGATGCGCGCGACTGAAGATTGTGGAAAGTTTGATGTAGGAGGCTTCGCGGAGAACACTCGCTCGCTTTCCGCAATGTCCCCACAAAATCGCACCTCTGGAAACACCATTCAGCTGTCTCGCACGGAATGAAAAGTGGGACATACCTCCAACAACAGACCATGGGTGACTTCATATGCCTCAAGAAATTTGAATGCAGCGTCTAGGAAGTAGAACTGTTTTGACGGACCCTGAGGTATCTGGGTGTTAAGAGGGGCCAAAAGGTATGCTCTACACGTACGTCAAGGGAATCACTATCATGAATAGTCATGAGGTCAAATATGGATTGGCTCTTCTGTGGCTATAAATGAATATATGAATAAATGATGGGCGGAGAAATACTGACGGTTGACCCCGATGTCAAAATATCGTTGATCGCCTGTAAGAGCGCCCGAAATTGAGGATCGTCTCGGAAGCCTTCAGCTGTGTCCTGTAGTTGCCAGACCAGAGTCCGGGTCAAGGTTCTTCCTCCCGTATAAAGGATCTGCACTGCTTCAAAATTCGGGTACGCTCCAGGGTCGTCACCCCACCACCGCCCCATCCAAGTGACAGTCTGGGTTGCAACGCGAATTGCAAACGTCAAGGAGTTCCCGGTTAGTCACATCCGTTGGCGAGAAAACAGTGAGCTTTTCGAGGTTGGGGAAAAGATTATCCTTGGTGGGCAAGGCGGCGAGTGCTTGGAACCCATCTGGAGTAAACTGCGCATCCAATGTTCGAAGGTGAGGGGTTAGCATGGATAGATCATCAACATCCAAACGGAAGGATCTGAGCCGCAATGATGTGATAGTACGTGAGGATTGTTGTATGCAGCTCGCGAGAGCCCTGCTGGTCGGAACGTCGGGATCAAAAATCTGAACACGCATTGTTTCGAGGCTGGGTGCGTGAAGGCATTCGAGGAGTCGAAAACCACATCTATCCCCCCGTATACACAATTTGCGTAGGTTGACAAGATGTAGTGCTGGTATCGCCATTTCGTGATGACTGGGTTCGTGGAATACCGCGCCAACATCCAAATATCTGAGGCATACACAGAGGCGCAAGGATCTGATAGCCTGTTCTGTGCCATCAAACCCCCACATAAATGAGTAAGTTGGGACCACGGGAGCTTGATATCGGAGAGGGAAGAAATCACTACGCTTTGTAGAAGAGGAGCATGTTCAAAGGGATTGGGATATGATGCGGGTAGCTCTTCGTCTGTCTCGAACCGCAGGTGAGTAAGTAGATTGAAGTTTCCTCGAAGACCATCAAGAAGATGATCGAAGCGCGTTATGGTGTGGTGCTCGCAGTTTGCATCTAGGACGGTCAACTGCTTTGCCCGGTGCAGATGAAGAGACAACAAATTCACAACGCAAACGTCCCGGCTGCTGTCGTGGAGAACAATGCGAATGGACAGCGGTGCCTTGCCGGAGTAGTTTAGATAGAGACGGAAGAGTTGGTCACTACCGGGTGAGATGGACGATGACCCGAAGCAAGGTAGTACCACCCAAAGCCTTTCTGTAGACTGAGCAACCATCCTCCAGAGGCGGCAGATCTTAGTAAGAACTAACGGTGCTTCTTCGGATTTGAAATAACCAGGATTCGAGCTGTCGAGCTGCCACGATTTGGGTTGCGCTATTGAATATGCTAAACAATGAAGGAAAATGGCCGACAGAAGCTCGATTGGAATATCCATAATGGGGCACCTAGGCTGGTGGACTTTAATAGTATCGGTGTGTTGGACATTTGAGTCGGTGGTGATGCTGGTATTGGTAGTATGATGTTAGGTCGTTTCCAAATCTGAACAAACATTGCCCCAAGTCAAATGTCCCATCTGTTTGTACTCGTCTCTGACACCTCGCTGCTCGCCCACCAACTCCCTCTCATGAGCATAATTCAAGTTGGATTCTTGGCAAGCGCCAGGTGGCAGTCTTGCACGGTGGTTATCGACGCGGGATGGCTTAGCAGGAATCAATTGATAGACACGGGATTTTAGATGTTCATCAGTGTGTAAATTACAGATTGGGTAGCATATGTAGGGTATTTCGAGGTGCGTGTATAGCCGACGTCTTATTTCATCAAGTTATGGCGCGCCCATAGCTCAATTGCGATACATTAGCATTTCAATCGTGCACAGTCATTTCCTCAATCCATTTAGGTCCGGTTCTATATCCTTCGGCCAGGGGTCCCCATTTCTCGAGGAGCGCTGATGCGCGCGGCTGAAGATTGTGGGAGGTTTGGCGTAGGAGGCTTCGCGGGGAACATTCACTAGCTTTCCGCAACGTCCCCGTAAAATCGCACTTCTGGGGTGCTATTCAGTTTCCTTGCGCGGAATGAGAGGTGGGGTATACCTCCAGCAATAGGCCGTGGGTGACTTTATATCCTCGAGGAATTTGAATGCTGCGTCCAGGAGGTAGAACTGTTTTGACAGAGCCTGGGAATATCTGGGTGTCAAAATGGATCAAAAGGTATGCTCTACACGCACATCAAGAGGATCGATATCATGGGCTGCTATGAGGTTGAATATGAATTGTCTCTTCTGCGACTATAAATGAATATATGAATAAACGACGGGCGGGGGAATACTGACAGTTGACCCCGATGTCAAAATATCGTCAATCGCTCGCAAGAGCGCCCGAAATTCAGGATCGTCTTGAAAGCCTTCAGCTACATCCTGTAGTTGCTGCGCTAGATTTTGTGTCAAGTGTCTTTCCTCTGCAGAGAGGATCCGGCAACGCTTCAAAATCCGAGGGCGTCCTGAGATATGCTCCAAGGTCGTCGTCCCGCCGCCGGCTTTATCCGAACGGCGGTCTGGGTTGCAACGCGAATTGCAGACGTTAATGAGCTCCTGGTTAGTTATAGAGGTTGGTGAAAAATAGTAAGCTTTTCAAGGTTGAGGAAGAGGCTATCCCTAGTGGGTGAGGCGGCGAGTGCTCGGAGCGCGTCTGCAGTGAAGGGTGCATCCAATGTTCGAAGGTGAGGAGTTAGCTTGGATAGGTCAAGGCAATCATCAACGTCTAATCGAAAGTATCTGAGCCGCAATGATGTGACGATACGTGAGGATTGTTGTATGCAGCTCACGAGAGCCCTGCTGGTCGGAACGTTGGGATGAGAAGTAACAAGGACTTTTTCGAGACTAGGTGCATGGAGGCATTCGAGAAGTCGAAAACCACGTCTACCCCCCCGTATGCATAATTTGCGTAGGTTGACAAGATGCAGTACTGGTATCGCCATCTCATCCTGATTGGGTTCTTGGGATTTCATGTGGACATCCAAGTACCTAAGGTATACACAGAGACGCAAGATTTTGATCTCCCGTTCCGCGCCGCCAAACACTCCACAGAGATAAGTAAGTTGGGACCATGGAAGTTTGATATCGGAGATGGAGAGGGTCACTACACTTTTAGAAGTGGAGCACCTTCGAAGGGATTGGGGTACGATGCGGGTAGTTGTTTACCCGCCTCAAATCGCAGGTTGGTAAGTAGATTAAAATTCCCTCGAAGACTATCAAGAAGGTGATTAAAGCGCGTTGTGGTGCGGTTTGAATCCAAAATGATCAACTGCTTTGCCCGGTGCAGATGAGGGGATAACAAATCTGCAACGCAGGCGCCCTGGTTATTGTTGCGGAGAACAATTTGAATAGACAATGGTGCGTTGCCAGAGTAGTTTAGATAGAGACGGAAGAGTTGATCACTGCCGGGCGAAATAGACGATGACTTGAAACGAGGTAGGACTGCCCAGAGCCCTTCTGTAGACTGAGAAACAGTCCTCCAGAGCCGGCAGATTTTAGTGAGGATTAATGGAGCTTCGTCGGATTCAAAACGACTGGGGTTTGACTCTTCAAAGTACCAGTATTCGGACTGCGCTATCGAATATGTTGAACAATGATGAAAAATAGCTGACAGCAACTCGGTCGGAATATTCATAATGGGGGATCGGGATTGGTAGATTTCAACAACGTCGCGTGTGTTGGACATTCGAGTTGGTGGTGATGGTATGGTGTTTGGACGCATCTGAACTTGTTTCCAAGTTTGAACAAACATCGCCTCAAGCCAAATGTCCCATCTGTTTGCTGACAATTTCACAAAGCACCTATCAGTCTCTCGACCCCCTACTCGCCCACCGACCCCTTCTCATGAACATCATTCGAGTTGGATTTACAATGACGCACATGCGCCTAACGCGACTGCTCCTCCAGCCCAAATACAATATCTCCACTCGACTTTTGTTTCCATGAAAAGGCCAATTACTGCTCAAATGGTGGCAGACACCCTGAATGCTATCGTTGACCTCGAGCAGTCTCCGGGGACCAATTTCTCTGCAGACGCAGAGGAGGAGGCGTTGGCGCGTGCTGTTGTCGGCAAATTAGTTGTCGGTGTCTACGCAGAGGTTTTAGATAAATACTTGCTTCAGGCTACCGATGCTGAAGCCGAAGCGGAGTGGTGGGCGGATGTAGAGCGATCATATAGTAACGTTGCCTGGTACTTGTTGCAATGTATGTTGCACCCGTCTCCCCAACGTTGCATGTCTAATTATCCTACTTAGCGTTCCCCCAGCGGTTGGCGAACGTTTCCAATCAAATTTTGCGCTCGCTTCGTGCTCGGAATATACCTCTCAGGTCTATCCTCAACCCAGCCTCAATCTGTCGCCTTTTTCCGTCAGTCAATCCGCTTCGTCCCAACGCCTTGACTATTTCACTTTTTCCACATCTTGGATCAACGTCTTTGAATTTATCTTCATCATTGTATGCCTTTTCGTCAACTCCTCGTCTGGAAATATCCAGTACCTCGTTCTTTGGGTCAATCCGCGGGATGCCACGATATATATGCGATATCTTTCTTGTCCCTCTCGCATTGACCAGGAGCGAATGTAAATTCAAGAAAAAGGAGCTGGAAAAAGTCAGAGATTCTCGTGCGGAAATCTTGGGGGGTATCGCCAACATAAGAGGAGAATTAGCTTCCGCTTTGTCCTCAGATGCGACAAAAATACACGCGTTCGTGTTGTCTTTGAGCAACCTTTTGAACACTAGCATGGAATCGCCCCCTGCTCCCGATCCAAATTCTCCCCTCCAAGCGACGCTCCACCTCTTGTCCACTACCCTCACCTGTCAATCTAATCATAATTCAAGCCTGGACGTTATTAAATCGCTCCGTCGACCGTCACGGCTTGCTCTTTTGTGGCCTAAACTTTTCCTTCTTCCCCCCCTTGGCCTCTATGTCGTTCGCGCTCTGTACGCCTCCCGTGCAAGTCTGGCAGATGTGTTTGTGCTCGCGGGTGAGACAATAAGGGGTTTCATTCAAGGGTGGTTGATAGAGCCGCTGAAAGACGTTCTGCAAACCGTAAGAGCTGGCAGTGATGGTGGTGTTATTGTTAGAAAAGAAGGCGTTGCCGCCGACCTGGATGTAAAATCTCTACGTGAACTCTTCCCTTCCTGTTCTGACATCAAGCATTTTAGTCGCTGGAGAGGATGACGCTGTCGTTGGCGAGGGATGAATTGCATTATGGACCGGAACAACTTGCAGCCCTCTCCCAGCAGATTAGAGTGGGAGACTTGACACCAGTTCTACAGTTGTATGAAGAAGACATTAGGCGTCCCCTCAAGTCAGCACTGACGGGCACACTCCTACGCTCCGTATTTATTCAAGTTCAGAAGGCCAAGGTGATTTATCCCATCTTTTGCGGCGCCCATTGACTGAATCCTGCTGTACTTTCGCTTTTGTAGGTAGACATCGATCAAGCACTTACCGGCATCGATAAATTAATCAAGTCCCAAGAACTGACTTTTGCATTCGTAGGTGTTGCACCTGCGTTTGCCATTGTGTATCTCTTTGGCGGCTCCGTCTTGCGCCTGTGGAGAGGCAGCACGGGCCGAGGTAAATACGGAGGGCGAGAGCAGAGAGCTAGTGTGTGGTCTACCATCAGGTACGCAACGCGAATACAACTCCAGGCGTGTACCTATTGAAGGGTTGTTTATCCCTTTAGACGGATAGAACGCCTCCTTACGTCGCAACCCCCCTCAAATTCTCAGCCAAACGCGAGCCCTGGGCTGCGGGAAATATCACCATTAACCACCGGACTTTTATTACTTTCCGTGGCGCGATTAAGGGTATATGCTGAGAATTACCTCCCGTTGGGATCACGCATCCGGGATGGCTTCTTGGAAGATGTTGAGGACTTGGAAAACCCCGACCTTGGCCGTGCCGAAAAGATGCGGGTTGTGGAGCGAATGTGGAGATGTTGGGGCCAGGTTTTAGGGTGGAGACGAATCGCGGTCGAGCTAGCTTAGTAGTTGATATTGACTCCAAGGCCCAGCCCCCGCTCTGAGCAGTTGTAGCTTGGTTCCACTGGGCGAGTTGATCTTCGTTTAATTTCAAATTTCACAACAATCTTACAGTGATAATTAAATACACTATTTACACAACTTTTCAACAGGTGAAGACAGCGGGCCCGGGGGGAGTGTAGGTTGAAACACCATAGATGGAGGTGACGATTCCCGGATCGGTGGCTGCCAACCCAGATCAATGTTGGGGTTCGGTATATTGTTCTGTGTACTCACAAGTGTAAGCTCCTGGGAAGCTGACTGTGGCTGGGACCTTGGTCTGGACGTTCGCGCTGGAGATGGAGAGCTGTGCACAGCTCATCTAAATTCCAATAGGTCAATAGGGGTCCCCACGTAACAATTTTCTAGCATACGTAAAACTGAGCTCCGGGGTACGAGGTAGCAGATTGGAGCGCTGGTTGGAGGCATTAGCGCTACGCCGAGCTTGATTCTGCGGTTGCTAACCGATGGATTCAACTCTTAAAAGGTAGTTTCCGGCTTGAATGCAAGATGGGATGGTGAATGTTGCGTTCCCCTTGTTGACGAAGAGATGATCTGAACCCCATTGGTGAGTTGTGGTGTCGTAACCGTCTTGCCAGATCTTGAACCACTTGAGGCCAGTGACAGTAGTTTGGGTGGCTGAAGGAACGGCAGCCCTATGATGCATGGGTATGAGTTATCTCTTAGGCGTTACGCCTTTGTTCTCGGTTCTTACAAGTATGCAATCACGGGGCCTAATGTCGGGAAAATGAGCCAGGAAAAGACAAAAAATGACAATGACAATAACGCACCTTTGTTGGTGGGGTCAAGAGGGTCGGCCGGGTCGAGTCCAACATATCCAGCAGATGTGTGATGGAATTGCGCGGTAACTTGGGAACCAGCGGCAACTTTGATGACGGTTTGGGAGACGGGTTGGATGAAGCCGGTGTTGCAAATCAAGTTCGGTGACGTTATATCCGTGATTGCCTATGATAAGCTAGATATTAGGTCCGCCCCCAACAGCGCCTGTTTCAGACATACAGTGTTGGACGTGGGTACACGGACACCAACACCCTGGCCTTGGCTGACACCATTGACGGAGACGGCCTGCGCGGAATTATTTAATGACTCCACTACCAGGATCGCGGTCACCACGTACGGAAAACACAGTCTTAGCAGAGACGGTGCTGGCCAGGAGGATGAAGGAGAGAAGGGATGTCATTGAGTTCTTCATTTCGTTGCGAATGAGTTGAAGGATGGAGAAATTGTCGCACTCAAACCAGGCATTTTATACTGCTCAAAGCTCCAAACAATTCAGGAATGCCAGCGCACATCAAGGTGGTCCCTTCCACTAGGTTCTGTATGGACATTCTGCTAAGACGAGCATCCTCGGAGAAGTTTCATGGCCAGTGACCACGGATTAGCCCAGAGTTTTCTCCGATAGGGAACGCCTGGCGAGAGATCTGATCGATATCCACGGAACAGATATTGGCAAGATTATTAGGGCATGGGCGAGCGAGGAGGAAGTGTGTTCTGAGCGAGGATTTAGCGAAGAAAGAGTTACGTAGTACGCTGGAAAGCTACGAAGGGCTAACTTGATGCTAAAAAATAATGATGGACGTGGTGACGGCAGTGATGATAAGTCCATGAACGGGTTTATTTTCTCAAGCAAGGGACCTCCGGGTAAAATGTCACCACTGTGCTGGATCAGAAGTCAAATTAGGTTGCTGCCGTGAAGGGTCGGATTGCACCAGTGTGGCATTGGTAATTCGGGAGGCCGAGACAACTTACAGAATAACTCTTGCCGGAGCTAGGCCCACCAATTCGGGACGCTTGAGACACAAGATCCAAACCCGAACCAGGCGTGGTGGGTGTCGTTACACATGTAAGGTGATAAATAAAAAGGCGTTATCCGACCTTTGTGGTAGGAATCTGCGTCAACAGACCAAGATCATCCGCAACTCGAACGGAGACAGCCAGGTTCGCGGACGAAAACAATCTAACGTGCAGATGACGAAGAGCCCATATGCTCGATCAGCGATCGTTTATATTTCCCCGGATTGATCAGGCGTTTGGAGCTTGTTCCTGAAAGTGATAATACTTTCATAAGGATCCTTACCCAAAATATGATGTGGAAGTGGAGGGAAGAGAAAAATATGTTGCATAAGGTCTGGGAAACAGGTTGGATAGGAAAAAACAAAGAATTCACATCCTTGATGTATTAAACCCCTCATAAGCATTGGCTGTACTGGAGCGCGAAAATTTATGTGAGCCAGTGCTAAAGGCCGGGAAGACCTCGGACGTACATAGTCGTTGGATTTGACACAAGTGAAGGGTGATATACAGCTCGTCGGCCCGGTGTATCTAGCAGTAAATTCCGCGTTAGATTGGGTTTTATGACATGTAGGAAGAATTCCGCACGTGAGCCCACCGCATTGACCGTACTGTGCAACAGTACCCGAGGATGATCCTCCGGTAGAGGCCGGCGGAGATGTCACTGGTTTCGATGTTGTTGGAGTGGACGGGGGGGCTGTGGTTGGGGCCGGGTTGCTCTGACCGTTGCAGCTGAATACAGAAGGGCCTTCGCGAATGTTATTACATATAAACAATCAAGAGAGAACCTAAACCCACCCGGAACAGTGTATCCACTGAGTGGAGAATAGATGTTGATTTTGATACCAGGATCCGATCCTGAATGGGCTCAATAGCATGCGGAACATATGATCAACGTCCACGAACCAGAATATGCACCAGGGAAGTTCACTGTCGCAGGGGAGGTACTTCCACCGCCGGTGATCTGCAGTTGAGCACACTCCATCTGATAACACCTACGATCAGAGGCACGTGCAGTAATGAGCAAAGTTCATACGTATAGTTGCGCTCCAGGGTATGAAGAAGCGGCATGAAGAGCTACAAAGACGTGAACAACAATATCCTCGGATTAGGGATCAGATATTAGCCTTACCAATTATCTCGACTCGCAGCAAATACTGGCCAGCCGCGATGCAGCTGGGGATTGTGAAAGTTAACTTGCCCTTATTAGCAATCAACCTGTCCACCCCCCATTTTCCGCTTGAATCCAACCCATCTTGGTAGATCTTAAACCACTTCAAGCCGGTGACCGATGATTGGGTCGCAGATGGGATTTTGGCCCTGAGAATAGTCAATTTCATATCAGTGGGCACAAGTAATATAGCACACAGGTATGCGATAAGTGGCCCTTTGTGCGATGCATCGATAGGGTCGGCAGGATCACTGGCAACAGCCCCGTCGAGCGTATGGTGCCATTCAGCAGTGACTTGTGCACCCGCTGCAACTGGGATGACTGTCGTAGAAATTGGTTGGTGGTAGGGATTAATTCCTCCATTGCAAATCACATCGTTAGATGTAACATCAGTAATAGGCTGCCAAAAAGACCTTGAGGCTATGTTCAATGGAACAACCACTTCAGCGAACATACCCCATCATAATCAGGGACACGGATTCCGTTCAAATGTCCTTGCGAAACGCCGTTTACATAGACTTGCTGGATGCTGGATTAGTCGCTTGCCATACCGAAGTGGATAAATAACAAATACCTGGAAGATGGTGTGGGCCGATGCGGAGGTGAACAGAGCCGCGAATGTTAGCGAGAAAAGGGTGATCATAACTGCTGTTATCAGGAGGTAGCAGCACTCTGGTGAAGAGATTTTTATACTTGAACCCCTAGGCCTAGTATAAAAATTCTATGAAGTTATCTTGAATGAGCTAGATGAATGCATCAATATCGGTCCAGCCTATCTTCCAACATGACGAAATGGAGCTTTCGGCAGCTGAAACATGGAAGGGAAAACAAAGGCACTGAGGGTGGGACCGTGGAATAATCGCAATAACGTCGGGATGCATCTACCAAGAAAATCATAGCCCTAGGGCTTTCTGGGATGTCACAAGGGCGGTGGCGTGCAAGTCTAAAAGAATATATTCCGCAGAGGAGCCGAAATTCTAGACCTGTTGCTGCACTAACGGAGCCGCAAGCAGCGGGATTGGCACGGACACAACTTGTGCACCAACTCAAGTAATTAGCTGAGGTCCGTACCCATTCAACGACGGTCATTCCTGACGGCACCATATATCCCATCTCGGAGTAAATGTCGATCGCGGGGATTCCTGGGAAGACCCTGGTGCCAGACGGATCAACTCTGCCGCGCCAAAATATCAACGACCGCCCGCTTACCATATGTGGGACCAATCAGGCGAAATCTCATCAGTCATCCCTCCAAGAAACCTGCCCATTCGCCCATTTTTCACCCCATATAACCCTCTTGTGATACACCTTTCGTAGTTCCTTGAACTCTCTTACGAATTCATCTATATCTGTACTGCCACTGGGGGTAGCTGTGCCTGATCCTGTGCCAAGTGTGGTGTGGGGTTGGGATTGTTGTTGGATGAAAGCAGATGCCATTGCTTCCGATGCGTCTTCCTGTGCCATTGTACTATGTCTAAGGCGCATAAGAAGAAACTGAGGCGTAAAACGCTTGATCGTTTCAGAAATTAGTAGGGACTCATGTTTGATGATGTTAACGAACCTGGTAGACATCCTTCTGTTCTCTCTCCAAATCCTTCCACCGCGCCTCAAGTGATTTAGCTAGGTCAAAGGCATCTTTGGTCTCTGATCGTAACGCGTATAGCCTCTCCTGCAATGCCAAATTCCGCTCTGTAGAGGAATTAGTAAATTACCTCCGCAAATGTACACAGTCGTACGTGCGATGGACTCATTAGCCATCCCAAGCTCAGCCTGTGCTTGGTACAATGATTTGACTCGATCGAGGGAATGAAATACGGCTTGAAAATAATTGGGATCGGTGAGAAGATCTTCCAAATCTTCGCGCCTGTAATACCTGAATATGCTAGTTATATTCACAGAAATAGGCGGGCCTCACGTCAGATATGCGAGCTCCGGAAATTCAGCCTGAAGCTGTGTGGCCATGATAATACGACGGGAATCGCTCGTAGAGGCCTTGGGGGAAGGTGAGTTTCAAACGCGGTGGTCGTCCTTGGGAATTGATAGTGTTATGTTTTGAAGATGTCCTCAATGAGTCAATCCAATCAATCATGTGATGTAGATCTTATTTAAACCCACTACCATGTCCTTCGTCCTCCCTGGGGAAGATATTCCGGCTCAGCATGTCAATCTCAAGCTAGGACCTGGCCTTCTCCAGTCGAATTCAAATGTTGCATCGACCCGCGCAGGAATATTAAATCACTCGGCGAATGGAAGTAAATGGTGGGTGGAATACAATTCAAGACGCGTTCGTGCGTGCCCATCCCCAGCGTCGTACTCCAATTAATGCCAATTCAAGTACGTTCCCGCACCCCAGGAGTCTGTCATTGGCGTAATTGCACAGAAGCTCGGAGAGGGCTTCCGCGTTGACATTGGCTCTGCCCACTATGCATCCTTGGATGGGTTGGCTTTTGAAGGTGCAACCAAAAGAAATAAACCCAATCTTAAGGTACATCCAAAAAAAACCATGAGACCCAGTAATCTCATTTTTTCGCAACAAGATTGGATGTCTCGTTTATGCCCGGATCTCATTGGCGCATAAGGACATGGAACCTGAGCTAGAATGCTTTGATGCACAGACACGCAAAGCAGAAGAGTTTGGTGAGCTAAAGGGCGGGTTCATAACCAAGTGCAGTCTCAAAATGTGCAGAGAGTAAGCAATTCGATACCTGCAGTCGTCTACCAAGTGCCAATAAGCTGTTGACAGCCTTCTCGATCCGAAACATTTTCTACTGCCTCTCCTCGGTTCGCGATTCCCCTTTGAAGCGGCAGTTGGCATGAATGGGAAGGTGTGGATCAAGGCAAAAGAAACAAGACAGACAATAGCAATGACGAGGTGCATCGAAGCAGTGGATCCAGATGGTGGTGGAATGGACGAAGAGGGGGTGAAAAAGTTCCTAGACACACTTAATTTATAGCTCAAACTCAATTGCCCTCTGTCTTGAGGATCGGGTCAACAAGAAAGGAAAAACATTGCAGGGTATAGATACATATTGGGTCGCAAACAACAGTCAGTCATCATCCGCCAATCGTGCTCGTTTTGTCGGTCTTCGAGATGAAGTACTCGCAGCACTAACGATATCATCATCGCTCTCGCCCATACTCCGTAGGCCTGTGCTTGCCCTCTTCCTCCTTTGATATTCTTTATCTCTGATCTTCTTTTGCTGAGCGACCGATAATTCCTGGCCTCGCGTTGCAGGGGGTACAATAACCGTTGTTAGACCCGGGGTGGGCTGCTTGACATATTCATCATTAGTGGCGGTTGAATCTTCACCTTCGCCCAGCAGTTCCAATGACTTTGGAGAGGAAGATTCATAGATATATACCAAAAGATTTGAATCACGTACTTTTTGAATCGTCAGACTGCTATTTGAGAAGATGCGATCGTGGTCGCTGACTTCGTATTTTCGCCGACCCACACTCTGGTTTTTGAGGTAGCCGTCAAACCCTTGGATTATATTCCCCCCACTATGAGCTGCGGTGTCTGTTAAATACGAGGCCTCGAGGTTGTATATTTGAACTTCAATTTGGGCCTGTAAACCCAGTTATAAGACGAATATGACTAGCATCCACGATGAAGCTGCGGACCAACTGCCTATCAATGATGCGTTTCTTCGGTATCGCTTGGGTAAGCTCTTTCTTAAGCGTCTCGTAGCGAGTCTTATCGTCTGCGGAAGGTTCTGATGTTGATTCAGCCATGCCTAACTACATGGAAAAGGTGGATTCATACCACACGCCAAGTTTAAGGTCGGGCAGCCAACCGGGGGTAGGGTTTGTGCTTGTTTGATTTCAAAGCGAAGGACGCGTGTCCTCCAACGCGTAATTCGAATTCGCCACAGTTTAGTATCTACCTGGCATGTCTTCCGCACCTCCTCCTACGAACCCTCCGAATAACCCAGAGAAACAGCCGGATGGCTCGTCAAACCCGCCTCCCGTTGCACCAGCAGCAGCGGTTGAGATGGATACCGCACCCGATGCACCAGCCGAGGAAACATGGGCAGATATACCAGAGGATATCATGTCTCTCAGCACTGACGAGATCCTCACAAGAATAAGATTAATTGAGAACGATATCAAGGTATTCTCACCGCCCCTCCCTAGAAGCCCGTATTTACAATTACAGGTTATGAGGTCAGAGACCCTCAGGTTACAGCACGAACAAAGTGTTATGAAAGAGAAGATTCGGGATAATGGGGAGAAGATCAAACAGAATAAAGTATTGCCATACCTGGTGGGGAATGTCGTGGAGGTCAGTAGGTATGAACACCAAATTGTCACCTTTAACTTGCTATTATTCTACAGATTCTAGACGTCGACCCCGACGTAGAAGAGGACGGCGCAAATCAAGACCTCGATTCTATGCGTAAAGGGAAGTGCGCTGTAATTAAAACCTCGACGCGTCAAACCGTTTTCCTTCCCTTGATTGGGCTCGTACCTGCGGACCAACTCAAGCCCGGGGACCTTGTTGGAGTAAACAAGGATTCATACCTGGTTCTCGATACTCTCCCTGCGGAATTTGACTCGCGGGTGAAAGCGATGGAAGTGGATGAACGACCCACGGAGACGTATACCGACATTGGTGGACTCGAAAAACAAATCGAAGAGCTGGTGGAAGCCATTGTGTTACCAATGGAGCAAGCTGATAAATTTAAGATTCTTGGAATTCGCCCTCCCAAAGGCTGTCTGATGTATGGACCTCCTGGTAAGCAGACCTCTCTTGCACCAGCTGAATCCTAAATTGATGAATTGGAAAGGTACCGGAAAGACTCTACTTGCTCGTGCTTGCGCAGCAACAACCAAGGCATGCTATCTCAAGCTCGCCGGCCCTTCCTTGGTGCAAATGTTCATTGGAGATGGTGCTAAACTCGTTCGCGACGCCTTCGCCCTTGCAAAAGAAAAGGCCCCGGCAATATATTCATCGATGAACTAGACGCCATTGGTACCAAGCGATTCGACTCAGAGAAGAGCGGTGATCGTGAAGTGCAAAGGACCATGCTGGAGCTACTCAACCAGCTCGATGGATTTAGCAGCGACGAAAGGATCAAGGTATTCCCTTCCGCAATAAATATTGACACAATCCCATTGTTCTTCCCCCCGTGATAGGTGATAGCAGCAACAAACAGGATCGATATCCTCGATCCCGCTCTCCTTCGATCTGGTCGGCTAGACCGTAAAATTGAGTTCCCCCTACCTAATGAAACCGCTCGAGCCCGCATTCTTGAAATCCACTCCCGGAAGATGACAACATCCCCGGATGTTAATTATGACGAGCTCGCGAGAAGTACGGACGAATTTAATGGCGCTCAGCTGAAGGCCGTGTGTGTTGAGGCTGGAATGATTGCACTTCGGGAGGGGGCGACAAAGTTAGGGCATGAGCATTTCTTGAGTGGGATTGCAGAGGGTGAGCTTAAACCAGTTACTCTTACTCCTGTTGGTGTCAACTGATCGATCCGTTCTGTAGTGCAAAGCAAGAAGAAAAACAACCTCATGTACTTTGCTTAGGAATTCGTGTCTTATTTTGTAGATCCACCTTCATATAATATTTCTCTTCTCACGGTGTTCAATTTAGAATTTGGCTGGGGTGCACGCCTGCGTCCTTTCCTTTCCTTTACTCGGATATGAGCGTTATCGATTTCGGATTTGACTGCTGTCTAGATATGAGGATCAATCTCTCGGCGAAATTTGCCATCAGAACCCAACACCTTCAGTATTGCCATCCACTCGTGATTTGCCCAACGTGGCGAATGAGATCCTAATATCGACGACACTCATAGTCTGCTATCCCACACGGCCAGATGATGCCACCTACTCAATATGTCAAGAACCTAGCTCTCATTCCTATAATCTTGGTATCAGCAGGTAAGGTATGGGAAGTCGGCCTGGGTTTTTATAACGAGGACCCACTAGTAAGCCAAGCCAAAAATCGCCTTCTCAAAACAGTCTGCCTCGTTTTTGTCGATTTTGGCAGGGGGAGCCGAAGGCCAGTTTCCCATACGGGGCCCAGGGCTCCTATCCCGAGGTCCTTTAGCCTAAACCCGTAACTGGTATTGATGTCTGCAATAATTTTCAGCTCTTTCGGAGCCTGTGGCCTCAGGTTCTCACTCCTGATAGTGATGTTCCTCAGCCCGACTTCTTATTCCGAAAATAACACTCCGATCTTTCATTCACCATAGCTGTCAACTATCTCGCGTATCAACGGCCCACGTCCCGACCGCTGGGGGGATTATATCCATCCACCTGCCAGCCGTAGTGCTTCCCCGGAGTTCTTAGCCCGTACTTCCCACCTTGTTCCATGCATGCGTATTTCCCATATGCCGACCATCTTGCGTTGCCTTAAAAGCACTCCCTTCCCTTCCCGGAATAACATCAGAGAGCCACCATGATTTTCTTCCCCACTTTGTTCAGTCTGCTCGCGGGTTTCGTCCTTCCAATATTCGCAGCACCTACCGAATCCACGTCTGGCATTATTCTTGCTCCCGCCCAAGGAGCGGAGATAATGCCAGGCTCTCTCTTCGATTTCAAATACGACGCCAGAGCCGACTATGGGATTTCCAGCTTTAATTATACAGTTTGGCTATTTACCACCCCACCTCAATCATTCAGCCCGGCGGATAATTTCGCGACAGGATACTTTTTTGGGAGATTTTCCGAACCGAATTATCCAGGTTAGTATTCATTATGAACCACCGCCCAATGCTGACACCTCGACAAGCTAACCCCTACCCAAACAATCCACCTCCGACTCACTTCAGATGCCCGACTTCTCTAAAAACCCAGGCGGTTTTGGAATAGGCACCTCGGTTAGTAACGCAAAATTCCAACTCGTCGTTATAGAAGAATACGCGACGGGAACGGTTTGTTCAGGTCCTCTCGTTTGTATGGTTCATGGTCACTAATAAATCCCAAGGGCTCCGCTGGCTTCAGGATGAGCATCACGCAGAACGAAATTATATACAATGCAACAGAAACTATAAATCCATAGATTAGATGCGCCCACCTCACCTCCGCGAGTAGACTATCGCTGGGCTTAGACACGGACACGGACAGCAAACCACGGACTGATCCAGACCTCCGATGGTGAATATACTAATACTCACTAGTATTACTACGGATCCTTATTGTAAAAAAACTCTTGGACTGTGTGCATCACAAATTAACGGACTCGGACCGAAACGGATATTCCAAGGACTGTGGTGTGTATAAGCCCTGTCCACACTGGCGGCACGAACAAGGTTTGAGGCTGGCCTTGGAATTCTATCGTAAAACTTGAGAAATATTGCACTACGTTGGCAGCCAGCGACACAACCGTGACGTTAATTGACAAAATTGACCGGCGTCTACGCGGGAATCTTGCTTGGTCCTGTTTGAAACCAAGGTCAATGTGCTACCCAAAATGCCAACGCGTTGTAAAACGGTGCATCAGGTCCATTTGCTTTGGACTTTATGAAGGGAATCGAATCCGTTCATTCACGGGCACAGTCGCCCTCGCAACTCCCTGCATCCTCTTCGAAGTTCCACCACCCATACTTCACCCCAGCGGAAGTGGATTACTTGTCCGAGAAACAGCGTGGAAAATTATCAATCACGCAGGAGGACAAGGTCCGACAGAGCGCGTGTGGTTTCCTAGATGCTTTGGGTACACGAATCGGATTGTGCGTTTCTCAAATGTTGTTGGTTAACCAATGCACCGAAGATACCCCAGCCCAAGAAAGACCGTAGCCACCGCTCAGAACTTATACCACCGCTTCCATCTCTTTTTCCCCCGCAAAGATTTCAATTACGTGGTATGCAAATGAGACCGTCAATCTTTTCATTATTCTCATAGTTATTGCAGGATGTCGCATTGGCATCTCTCTATGTGTCCACTAAAATGCATGACACCCTGAAGAAACCCCGTGAATTGCTCGCCGTTTCATATGCCGTTCGCTTCCCAGAACTTGTTGCCAAGTCAAAAAATCCTGGAGGGGAAATTGACATTGACACCATGGACCAGCAGGTGCGTCTTTCTAGACCTGGTGTTGTACTTAGCTGGACAGAAATAGATGGTGGAGCACGACCGCCAACGATTGCTCTCCGTAGAGCGGTTAGTACTGGAAACTATATGTTTCAATTTCACGTCCAGAATGCCGTTTCCCTATGTTATTAAGATGGGCAGAGAGCTCCATGGTACTTGAGCTATCCTTGATGAAGCTTTTCTCACGATTTCCCATCCAGCCCAGAGAAAACATATTAAGCTAGCATGGCGCCTAGCCATCGACTGGTATGTTCTCCAATTGAACAATTGAATATCCTGAATCGAAGGAATATCCTCAGCCATCGGACACTCCTTCCAATCCAATATCCTCCTCACACGATTGCTCTTGGATGTATTTACGTTGCATCCTTGCTCCTGTCCTTCGAACAACCACCCGAGACTCTCGCCTCTCCACTCCGCCCGAGTAAAGAAATAGCCCAGCAATTGGGAACAAACGGGAAATGGGAATCAGATTTCCAATCCCAGGTAGAAGATTTGGAAGGTCGGTTGCTAACTAGCTCATCTGGAGACATTTTTAATCCGTGACTCAAGATATTGCGCACACCATTCTCGACCTCCTCATCCAAGCCTCCCAAAATCCATCTGCAAATACCTCGCCGAGTACACCGTCGTCGCCTTCTCCACATCTTTCATCCCGGGACCGACATTCGTCATACCCCAATGTCCAACAGAACCCCACGCCCTACAAGGCAGACCAGCTCATTCGCTTGAAAATTGTCATGAGACAAAGTGACCATCAGCCAAGAGCCCGCCAACCTTTGGGCAATGCTGATCCAAGTGCATTGTATAGTGGGGAGGATGTTAATCTTCTCGGCCGTAACGAGGGAACAGTACGATTCCTCTTTGGACCACCAGGTGTGGTAGGTCACGGTGTATAATTTTACGTGTCACGATCTCTTTGTGCTGTGCAAGCAACATCTTAGATATCCAATCGTTTCGTTTCCATCCCCGTGTAGAGATCAAAGGTGTGTAGGATGCTATGAGTGGTATACTTATTCAAATGTGTTCATCGTCGATGGCCATAATAATCAAGAACATGTTGCAATGCGGGGACGAGGAACAACCTGGTGGGGCTCAAGAAAGGGGGGATAATCATGCCGCCACCAAGTCCCCGACGGTGCCAAGCATCCACTTCAACAATGAATAAGTACGCTATCCATTACACATCAGAAAACTTACCAAGCGGCTGGGCCGTTAAGAAGAGGATGAAATACACCCAAAGTCTTCCATATAGTCCACACACCCTACGCTTCGTAAACCGACGCCAAAACCGCTCAAGTATTAGAATTGGCCCTTGCAGCGTGAAAAAGATGGTAACAGTATGATCAAAGCCTCGGCCCATAGAGTACATAGCACACTCATGGAACAACCCAGAGGCAGCAAATGCACCAAATAACATGCCTAAGTCTCCCGCTATCCATTTGCCAGGGTATCCGCCCAAAACCAGAAATGTTTGACGGAGCAGTTGGTGCCAGTGTTTAGACCAAAATGCATGCATGGAATCAGCACTCCAAGGGTCATCCGTGACGGGTGGCCAAGAGGAGGGTGAGCTGTGCAAAACACCAACAGCAAACAGGGTAAGAAGATCATAGACCATGTGGAACCCAGCCAGCAAAGCCGTGCCAGTCATCATGTGGATGAGGGTGGACACCGCGTATCGAGAAATAGGTGTAAGAGATGGATAGAAGATCGTGCCACCCTCCGGAGTCCCGACGCCAGGGAAGAATTTGATGGCAGACTCTAAAAAATCAAGCAGTAGGTAATTCTGTACAAAACCGGAGAGGGTGGCGCGTAAGAAGGGGGTTCGCTGCTGCGGCCTTGGGTCCCTCGGTACATGCACACCACGACCGAATTTCCAATTTAGACCACGCATCGTATGGGCGAGTTCAACGGTGTCATAAAGCCAAGCGGGAATCACCGAACTTTGTGGCTCCACGGTGCCATCGGCGACACCTTTACCCTTCATTTCACCTGGACGATTCTCCCCGACCTTGAGCATTCCTTCTTTCGTGAGCGCACATTCTAGGGCCTTTCCGATAGTCACGGCGGCAAAAAGGCCTGCAAGAGTAAATCAAAAGTCTAGGGTAATCAATACATACAATAGACCTACATTGCCCCCAATTGTAAAGGTTGGTTTCGGGGATCACCCAAACGAAGCGATACGCCGCCCCGAGTATGCCGGCTAGTGCGGCTGGAAGGAGCAATAGACGCAATAGATATGTATTGGGTCGACGAGCCAGGTAAACCAGGAATGTGAATGGGGCATAGTATGCAAGGGAGTATGGAATCGTATTCCAAGATATAGGCTTTCTGTCTTGGAGCTCTGGGACTACCGTCCTAAACGCCCGGTGAGCACCGTATGTGAATCTAATCCACCGAAATAGTGAGTGATGTGCGGATCTCGAGTTGAGTCGAAGTTGGAGCATTCGACTTATTGGCACTTACTCATTAAAGCTCATGTTTTCGAGCGGCTTGAGTGACCACCAAAATGTTTGTGTATATCTCCAGGCTTATGAGAATTATGAAAATATGGTAGACGAGAGTGAATGTTGCCCGAAAAAACTGTGAGGCGTAGGGGTGCGGTGGCCGCGCGGTGGTAAGTGACCAATGATGTAGCCGAGATAAGATTACCGCCGGCACCACACTAACAACAATATAAGGTTGGGAACGATTCAAGGTCTCGGGCTATCAGATACAAAAATGCTGCCGCTGCTCAAACTTATTCCTTACAGGCTCACCTTGCTTGGACGATGTTCGCTTCTCGTATTCAGCGAGTGAGCTCTGCATCGACATCTGGAAATAAATACCGAAAATAACTAATAGGATACTCGCTAATGCCATCTGCTGGATCGTATCTGGAATCATATTCGGTTCGAATCGAAATACCCGTCCAATTCTGAGCCTGGCACTGTTAGCATGGGTATATTCTGATCAGCGTAAAGATTGCATCAGAACAATGATCACCATTCTTATCCAGACGTTGGGCCTGCGGCATGGTATATTCTACCATACATCGTTTACCACTAATTATAAGCAGTCCTTGACATATTTATTTCAGCGCTAGACGCGGATCACATTAGGTGTGGCTTTCATTTGGTGTGGAGGTTAGTTTGCAAACTACCAAGTTGATCAAGATTCCAATTTTATAATCAGAGTGGGGTTGATTGACTTATTACTGAAAGCGCAATCGACAACGCGACCAGGGGATTGATTAGCCTTGGACAGCTCCCAGTGATGTGTGGGCTGTTCTTCTCGCTCGGTCATAGCACGATTGTAATAATTGTGGTACGTTCGATGTTTCATAATTTTCCCGCATAGTGTACTTACTCGCGCTCAAGACCGTTGCTATCGCCATTTCTTCCGATGTATACAAAAAGATCAACGGCGTTGGAACTGTTGGCGGTATAGTTGGTAAGGAAGTGTTGTCATTGCAGCGTGCATAATAGGTTTAACGGAAATCGGTGAAAAGGTGCTGCCGTGAGCGGATCGTTCCTCTTCATCGTCGGGTTGGCGAATTCGGTGATCTTGTGGCGAATAATCAAACAGCGGCGTCAGGTCTGTCGAATCATAGAATGGCAAATATTGATCCAATAAATCTCTGGATGCAGAAAAATTCGATTGGAGGTGGGCCCCGGGGGGAAACGCCTGAGCAAACTGGAGAGAATCCTAAACACAACCACATGCTCATGATGAGACTGCTAGGGCCCATCATTACATTTGTAAATCGACCATGGAAGGTGGCCGATGAAATGCTAGTTATACTGCGTTTCCTAACACTCACCAACAGATGTACCCCGTCGGCGTGCTGTTCGGATTTGGTATGCTCAGGAGTCGCCAATTTCACTGACCTAATTCCCATTGATTTAGGCTTTGACACCGCATCATCTATCGCCCTCTTGGCTGTCTCTGCCATCGCTCGAAAAGGATCTGACGGGGCATCCATCCCGTCGGGAAATGTTGTTATCCTTCCTGTGAGGTCCCTGGGCGTGAACTCCATAAAACGCTCACAGGGGTCGAAGCTTCTCTTCACAGCTGGGATGACGCTGATCGACTCACTCGATTCTGTCTTGATGCTGTACTCATATGCAGGTTTCCCTGAAAGATCATGGGCTTTAGTCGAGAGAAAATATACACTTGAGTGCAGCACCAGGCCACCTGCGGAACACAATCGCGATGGTGAAAAAGATGTGCCAGAGAAATTGTCAGGCCAGGCCAGTGAGCCAACAGGCACGGATATATCGAACCCACACCAGACCGATTCAGCACCCAGGAATATCAGCGACGACGAAAGAGAAGGCAAGATTGTACGGGATCAAAGAGTCAAGATGCACCTTATGTCAGGGCTAAGCATAATCTTGACTTCAATGAGCATCCTCGTCGCCTTTAGGTGCGTTGTTGGGTACCTTTGAATTTTTCCGAGTTATAAGACTGCTCATGGATAGCATATCACTGATCACTATAATGGGTTTGATTGGCGAGCAATGCGGGAAATGTGTCGCGGCCGCAGAGGCAGAAGATGGTGGTGGTCTTGCAGGACGCTGGTGGAGGGGTTGGGCAAAGGTGAGTGGTACCCGCCACGACGCATGTCTTTGCTCATCATAGGAAAGGCAGGCGAAAACTCGGGTTATATTGGTGTGGCAATTGTTGGCGGGTTCATGATTGTTGTCAGCAGCTGGTACGGGAGTCGATGGTTTGTCAGAAAATTAAGGGGGAGGGGGGATGCAATGACCATTGACACGACGGTAGCCCCGCCAAGCAGAGTAATGGATATATAGGGTATGACACAGCCCCAAAGAATATTCGCAATCTGTTCCTCCGGGTGGTCCTAGAATTGCTTTCCAATCTGAAGGTCAAGCGCATCTGTATGAGGTTTACCAATAGCCCACAGCATGAGATACTGAGTACTGGTCGTGATTAATGAGGCACGGGTGCGCAAAAAATGAGCATAGATCACCGTGTTGAAACCGCCCGCATCGCCTCTGAGCTGAGTGAGGGCACTATGAGGTATTGAGCAAAGTATTATGGGCTTCCGAGGCATAGTGAGCATCGTAGCGAACACAGGAATTCCAAATGGAAGTCGCTTTTGGCCTGGGGGTTGGGTACAAGTCACCTGAGTTAGTAAGACTAGTGTATGGCGCCTTGCAAACGAGTCGACCCCAGACGCCGCATTTCCCTAGCAACTTCAATAATGAATAACCGAGCAAGGCCCTCGGCAGTGGAGACTAGTAGGATGGTCAGCAGCAATAGAAATGGCCTGCATAACATTCCTTTGTTTGACAAAAGGGTATCAGACCAAGGACATTAGTGCTCACTCAAAGATCGTATTCATTTACTGTAATTTGATCAATTGGGGACATCGGAG
Organism: Infundibulicybe gibba; assembly: GCA_015501065.1. Classification (NCBI taxonomy): domain Eukaryota; kingdom Fungi; phylum Basidiomycota; class Agaricomycetes; order Agaricales; family Omphalinaceae; genus Infundibulicybe; species Infundibulicybe gibba. The sequence goes on along the minus strand of JADNYI010000004.1, from coordinate 637,983 downwards.
CGCCACCGATATTTATTGCGGAAAAGGTTTGAGAGAAAACACGGCCACACGCATGATTGAACAAGATGTGTGGCGACTGGTCCTTTCTTCCTGCCGATTTGGGTGATACAGGACCCTGAATTGCCTCGCAGCTCGCTACCACTTAGTGGCCCTATTCCAGGATAGACAAAAATTGCCCCATTTGTTGGTGAGAGCCACGGTTTCTTACAAGATTTTGGGATCGGATATCTGGAGGGATAATCCAGGGTCTTGTGGAGGCTAGAGCAAATTAGCACACCCTACCTCATGCTGTGTAAATTATTTACGGAAGCCCACTTTGTAAGTACAATCTTTGGCTGACCTGTAGCTCGCATCTGCCCCATACACGTTGGCATCTGAAACAACATTTCACTGAGGTCTGAAATATGGTTGACAATAAATCTAGCCTTGAGACTAAGTTTCCTGAACCATGGATACTCCGCCCTATATTAAGTAAACTCCTTGCAATGGTTAATTCGCGTGCCGTTGTTGTGCAAGGGCGAGGCGCCAACCCCGCGCCTGGGGTATGTGGCGACAATGGGTCAGGGGCCCACACCAATTGTAGGTTAGCTCGCGTGCGTGGCAAGTGGAGGGATCAAGGAATGATGCTGATGGGGATTCAGAGTGTCCGCATGAATTCAGCCTTGTTCCGATCAGGGGAAAATAATTGACCTGACCACCAATTGGGGAATTTATTAGGTTATGATAGCCCATGGGTATAAGTATTAAAAGCATAGTCGAGTAAGCATGGTAGCCAAAACAGCATGCAGTATTCACTGTGGCGTTTCTTTGATCTGTTCCTCTAACCAAGTCCAGAGCTCCTTTCCAAGAACAGGATCATCCACACTCCCGTGGGCACTCCCAAGCCGTGCCCAAGGAATAAGGTACTAGGGAAAAGGGAACTGGATCAGCTTGGTTTTTAAGAGGTCATGGACGATATACTCTTCCATTGAGTCCCGCACCCTCCGGGGAGGTCCCCGCCCATAGCTGTGTCAACGCGCCATAAGAGACGGGGTAAACAAAGATTTTCTACGGCGCTTGTTTATTTTGAGCAACCGAGGTTATTCAAAAGAGAGCTTACGGAGAGAACTTGTAGATATTTTGGAAGGTGACGGGCAAGCTCAGTTTTTAGGTTACCCGGGTTGAGAGAGGTCGACACAATTCCTTGGCTGCCGTAACGCCGTGCTAGTTCATTTGAGAAAACGATGTTTCCCTGATAGAAAATATTAATATTTGAGTAAATATATTATTTTAGAGGTGGGTAATCGCACGAATTTGCTTTGAGCATACAAACGGAAGGCAATCATGTTCCGTCTTGTGGGCCCATCTTTGAAGGTATTGAAATTGAGGTGACTGTGGAAAACATAACCCGAGGAAGATGTGTTGATGACACGGACATTTTTATCAAGACTTGATTTCGCGGTGGAGATAAGTGTTGGGATCAGAAGTTGAGTGAGGTAGAAATGCCCTGATGTGAAACAGTTAGCGTTATGATTAAACTAGAGTTACGTGATATACCCAAGACGTTGGTTCCAAATTGGAGATCATAACCTTGGGCAGTAACGTCCCCAATAGGTGGTACCATTACACCGCTGAGTGAAGGGTGAATTATATTATCTGAAGGCAGCACCATGGAGGACGAACGCATTATTGAACAATATATGAAGCTCTGATTCCTTGCTGTTGTCTCTCTTAGTTTCGGTTCCAATTTGTGCAAATTGCAAATCAACATACTTGTTGAACTCCTTTGCGGCAGTCCTGATGGAGACGAGGTCGGCCAGATCCAACTGAAGGAATACTGCGCGCTTCCCTGTTTGCTCTTCTAGCTCTTTGATAGCCTGTTCGGCTTTCTGCGCGTTTCGCGCCGCGAGGTAGACCTTTGCATTATGTGCGAGGAGTGCCTGTCCGAGGTAATTGAGTTAAGCCAGTAACTTAGGGGTTAAGCAGAGGGACTGGGCTTACTTTGGCGGTCTCCTTCCCCACGCCTAAGTGCCAACCAACGTATTGAGTTGTCGAACAGTCGCGGGATGCCAAACATAACATACCTGTGTTTGCTCCAGTTACAATTGCGACTTTCCCGGACAAGTCGGGGATGTGGTCGACGGAGAAACTAGGTTTGGGAGGAAAAGTTTCAGAGAAGTACTGAAAAATATGCATGCCTTGAGATGAAGATGGCTATGTGTGGTAATGGCTTTCAGGGAAGACCCGTGTGATTCTGACATTACGTTCTGTCATTGATTCTGCTGATGGCATGGGCGGGAGAGAGACTAATGCGGTTGTAGCAACAACCAAATGGCTCGGATTGGACGATGGGTGGGAGACCCAGATCAGGAGAGTGGTCTGTGCGCAGCCGGGATCACGTGCATTCTGGGCCATCAACTGACAACACACAACAACGGTGCAGTAACTGCAGTCACTATTTTCGACGACCTTAACTGCAGGCCACTTCCCTCGATTGTTTTTTTGTTGTCTAATTTCCTTTATTTTAGCTACGGGTAAGATACCCTACTAGGCATGAATCCATCTGCCCAATCCCCCCCTGGGGAGTCCGGTTCTCCCTCGGACCCAGCGTCCTCTCTGCGTGCGGCTGCTTTGTTAACTCTCAAATCGAAGCGCCGTAAACCAGCCCCCACCCAATCAACCCAACCAATGGCACTGATACGACCACCCCCACCCGATAATTCCATTCATCTTGATTACGGACAAGAAGATATCTCATCATCACCTCCTACTATCCCGGCGGCTCCAACCGTATCTACCCCTAAAGTTCCGGTCAAGACACCATCTCCTGAGGTGGAAGAGGGCCAAATCCGTGAGGAAGGTGAAATTAGTGACGAAGAACATGTACCCTCACCTCCGCCAAATCGGGGCCCAACAACCCTTGCGAGGGCCCGGTTATCACCCACATTCGACTCTAGAGCGGGCCCCTCCAAAATCCCAACCTCGCCCCGGATGCTTGTGCCAAAGGTGGAGTCGCCGACCCTATCTCTATCCGACGGCCACCCTATACTCAATCAGGATCCGCCCGCCTTTGGTATCATCGACGCCAATCACGTTAGGCCCGGCGTAGCCAGTACGTGCCAACATGACTTGGCCTTGAATTCTTGATTGACCTTACGGCTTCTATAGTGACCCAAGAACAATATGACACTGCCAAAGATCTTGTTCTTGACTTACTCGGGTGGGGCGTACCGCCCGAATACCTCGTTGACTGTGGCCTAAGTCGGGAGATTGTCTTTTATGTCTTTTATGAGCTCAACCTCCGACTCCCACGAAACCTCGATGTCCGTGGTCTGACCCCTTACGTGCCTACGCATGAAATGCTCTCTCAACAAACACTATCGACATTTTTATCTAACCCCTCACTTGGATCACGAACTGCTAGTGAACAGACAAGGTCACCATCACGACCAGCTTCTCTTCTATTGTCTCATACCGATGTTCCTTCGTCCCAAGACCAGAATCAAGGAACTACGCCAACCATTGACTCAGCTTCAACACAGGAACGTTCAGCGCTTGGTCCGACGGAGAGCCTTCATGATATGGAGAACCGACGTAGGCAGGAACTTCTCGCTCGCAAGGCTGTGCAAGCTTCCCGGAAATCCAGAGGGTCTGACACATCTTCCACTGCTGGCCCATCAAATCCTCCGCCTCGGCTCCCTACTGTGCCCCCCCAAGACATAGAAATGAACTCAATTGTCCCGACTGAGGCCGTCGAAGATTTTCTCAATAGCATCGGCTCGGCTCCTAGTGGTAGCAAAGCAGGTAGCCGAGGAAGTTCCACTCCCGGTGGTCAAAACAATTCTGATCCCATGAATGTCGACGAGCCACCAGGGTCCGGTCCATTAACCAGCTCTTTGTCCATGACATCCTCTGATATGAACGATAACACCCCCACCTACATCACAGAAAACGATATAGTCGCATCGCCAGAATCGCCCCAGCCCGATCCACCCCCATCCTCAACGGACTCAAATATGACGGACTTTGACCAAAGCTTCCAGGCCTCGGAACTCCCACGCGAACAACATTATGAGGTCCAGGCACTCCAGCGTCGAGGAACTAAACGACCAGTTGCGGCTGATTTTGTCGACTTCGACATCGCACCGTCCAGACTGCTTAACAATGACCACAACAATCCTGGCAGCCATTCGAATAACGGCTCCTACAGTCATTTCCCAAATAAACGCAAATCCGCCAGCGGTTTTGCCAGCGCGAGTGGCATGAGGCGCTGTGTAATTGATCTGAGTGACAGCGAAGGGGATGGGGACGTTGACGACAGTTTATCAGACTATGGAGAGTATGAACGGTGGAGCAGGTACAACAGCCGCCCATCTCCACCATCAGGAAGACCCACACCAACACCTATCGGTAGTGGTTGGGCAACACCACTACTCGCGGCCAATACATCTGTCAACAATACTACGTCCCCCGCTGTTCTAATGGAAAAGGAGATGGAGATACGCAAAATGCGTGAGCTTATTGCACAAAGGGAACAAAGCCGGTTAAAGAAGTTGAATGTGCGTGTATCTCGAATCTAAATGCATTATCTCTTGATGACATAACCCTGTTGACTAGATGTCAAGATCACAATCCGCTATTGATTTAGCTGGGGTATCCGAATCATTTACAGGTGTGGCTAAAGTCCAGGGTAGTGAAATACAGCCCACCGCCTCGACAACGCAGAACAATCCCTCTCCCCGTACTAATGGCCACAGCCACCAAGAAAGCCTTGCGCCCCTCTCATTCATCGTGAGTGCTTTCTCCGAAATTTCTGTTTCCATCTATGCATACCCCCAATCATTCTCGTGCCCTGTTCGATTGTCCGCGGCATCCGTCACTCGAAACTGAGTGTTAAAAGAGTGCCCGATAATCGACACAACAATCATTTTGATTGAGTACATCGGAACGGCACGAGTTCCAGTGTTACTTCTGTATGTGCGAGCGAGCGAGCCCTTTGGTTCTTCCTTCTCCCGGCTATTCGCCTATCCGACCCCCGACTGATTGTTGCGAACGCTCTGTTTATTTCTGAAAACCTTGCTTTGCATGGAATACAGATTACACTCACGATAATGGCACTCCGAATACCACACCTACAACGGAGCGGGCGACCGTTCAACAAGGCAAGTCATTCATCATCAATCCCCCTCCTCCGCTTCCGTTTCACATCCCCTACTAATTATTGTTGTGAACTTGCTACCTTTCACATCGTGATCTCGACTTCGGATTCGCGCCATTCTGGAACTTTTCGACAACTGTACAATTTCGACCCCCCCTCTGACCTCGTGCTGTGGTGTTAATTGTTCCACACGTCAATACACACTTCCGGCGTCCTGTGGCCCCTCTTTTTCCTCACGCGTGTGTCCCTGTTGCTCCATGCTTCTCGTGCTTCCATTCCCCCCTGGTGCTTCTCGGTTATCAATCGCTGGGTCTCTTTTCTGATTTACTTCACATTCCTCCCTACGACCCCGATTTGGAAATCACAGGATGGGATTCTGAGTCACAGCAAGCACAAGCGGCAAGAACCCTTTCCTTTACCTTACAACCGAGATACATTGACTTGCTGACTATGCCCCTGCCTTGTGTTTTTTCCCTTATGCATCCGACGTGTGCGTCTCGCATCATTGTCTTTCTTTGTGGTGTATATAGGTCGATACAAACGGCATCACACCGACACTGGCGGACGTGGTTGGAAATGAATTAGTCGACGTCGACCCGGCATTGTCTACGTCGGCACAGGTGCGTCTCGCGAGTTCGTTTCATCCCCTTTCTGCAGATAAGGGAGCGAGGCAATGGTGTCATCCACATGCTTCTCTTCCTTACCCTGCACGTTATGTCGTCGATACTGATAACCGTCTTCTGTTTTGTTTTGTTGTTGCCCTTGCACTCGATGTATTATCACAGATCCAGGTCCTCCCAAGACTAGAAGAAAGCCCGGACCGCCAACAAGGACGACCTAATCAGCGTTATACTAATTATGATTCGCTATTTGAATCGTATCCTCTGTTGCGCTCTTCACCTGTATATTCAAGCATGCTGGCACCTCTGCCGACATCTTTCGTAGATACTGTTTCTTCATCTCCCTTTTCTACCCCTCCTCTTGTTTCTGCATTACCTTCTCCTTCTTCTTTGACTTCGTCTACTTATACACCCTATCCATCCCTACCCAAACCCGAACTGAAGAGTCTCAGACTAGCCTCAGTCAGCAAAATGCTTAACCCATCAAAACAGCTGTGCCAATACGAAGTGCCCGGGGGAGGGGTATGTCGAGACGAGAAGTGCGAGGATATCCACCTGAGCGGACGTACGGCAGGTGCGATGGAGCCAACCAGTACGTTGCCGGACCCGCGTTCTTGTTTTAGAATTGCTCATGCGATTCCGACGCGCGTCTCCTCACCTTTTATGCTTTTTTTCATTCATAGATCAAGACACGGCAAAACATTTGTACAATATGCTGCCAACCGTGTGGCTCGAGGAGCATGGTCTAACTATCCCAAAGATTCAATTGATACTGGAACAAATCGACGCAAAGCAGCCCAGGCTGACGCTTGAAGAGCGTGTCCAAGAAGCGCTTGCGACTGTTGCGCTTGGCCCAGGAGCCCCCTCGTAAGGGGAGGAAGCAGGAAGATGACGACAGCATGAACAACTGGACCTCTCCGCAGGCAATGGAATGCGGGTACCCTGCGGCCGACCCTGGATGGCCGAAGAAAGAAGCCCGTACAGCCTCAGGTCCACCTGAGGTCGCTTGGGATAAAGAGCGCGAAGCGCCATTCTGGGTTGCGCGTGGAGAGGCATCTTGCCGGTGTCCTTGCGTTGCCCAGGAGAAATCTATTGAGAAAAAATAATGTGGATGCCGGTGTTTTTTTGTTTTTGTTGTTTTTATTTCGATTTGTATGAAGTGTGGAATGAAATATACCAGATGTTCTATGGATCGGGGGTGACAGATGTGTTGTTGCATAGTGATGGAGGCAGGCAGGGGATCGATAGGGGAAGCCGGAAGCGGAAGGATCCTGAACGGTCACGACTGGCTGGCGTGGGAGCGGTGGGGGAGAGAGGAGCGCCCGGGGAAGCGAAGAACGTGACCGATTGTGACTGATTTAACGAATTGGGCTAGTGTGGTGGGAGATGCCGATGGTGCCTGTGACCTGATGTGACTAGTGTTACGTCCAGGGTGACAGTGTGACGGATGGTGTTCAAAAACGAGTGTCTGATCAACCTTCCGTTTTCGCCCTCCCAACAGACTCTGGATTCCTTTTCCGGCCTCCACCATATCCATCCTCCCATCCGCATTTGACACTTCACCCCGCCCTCGTCGTCCAACACATCCCCGAGCACCATCTCCTCATCGTGCTCCACATCCCACTCCTCGTTAGTCCCCTTTCTCTTCCATGGCCTTTCGCCGCGTTTCCTCTGCATCAAGTAACTCAACGCCCTATTCCTATTCCAATCCCGTCCCTTCAAATTCCCTCTCCGGCCCACCGCTCGTACACACCGACCAGCCCTCTCCCTCATCGACCCTGTCCCCGACCTCCCCCACCATGCGCAAACGTCAACGTACCCTCGATATGCATGCAAACTCGGCCCCAGGTGATCCCCAACAAGGCGGCCCTCCCGGCCCCGGTGGCGTCTCGGCCCCTGTCTCAGATGACGCGTTCATTAACGACCATGATGCAGTCGATAGCGCAGGCGACGACGACGACGATGAGGAAAAACCAAAATCTGACAAGAAGGCCGGAAGACGAAAGATCAAGATCGAATTTATTCAGGATAAATCGAGACGTCATATAACGTTCTCCAAAAGGAAAGCAGGTATGTTTCCGTCCTCTCTCACCCATTCTCTGGCCCTCTTCTCACATGCCTATTTACAGGCATCATGAAAAAGGTGACACACAGTCTATCTTCCTTGCCTTGTTCTCACATTCAATTCAATTCAGGCATATGAGCTCTCCACCCTCACCGGCACCCAAGTCCTCCTCCTTGTTGTATCCGAGACTGGACTCGTTTATACATTCACGACTGCAAAGTTACAGCCCCTCGTCACCCAACCAGAGGGCAAGAATCTTATCCAGGCGTGTCTTAACGCACCCCATGGCTCCTTACCATCCTCCATGCCCGTTGGCGCGCCCCTTGGTCGTTCAACCGGCCCTATGAGCATGCCTGGCCCACCCCCAGGTGCCAACATTCCTGGTGGTCTGTCTATTAGCGGTACACCATCCGGCAACCCTGTCAAAGACGATGATGGCGACGACGACGGTGATGATACCGCTGCTGCGCACGGTGGCCGACCCTCGTCCGGTGACAAGCGTCGTCGTCGCGCGTCTTCAAATGCTGGGCCACCCTCTGCTAATTCTACCAACCCTCGCGGCGCTACCTCACCCCATTCTCCAAATTCCACCATTCCCCCGCCCCCGCTTTCTATACCTCCCCCGAATTCTCAACAGTCCCAGCACCAGCAACATCAACAACAACCACCCCAATCGCAAATTTCCCTCGGCTCCCCCACATCTCCACAGCAACAACCGGCGACTTCACCTGCCCAGTATTCTGGTTCGTACGGTCATCATCCCGGTCAGCAACAACAGCAGCAGCACCATCAGCAGCAGCAACCCCATGACGCTAGCATGTATGGCGGGCACATGCTTCCGCCGGGCGGGTACTCTTACCAGGGTCCTGGTGGTCCGCCACCCCAGGGTAGCCCTGGTCAGCAGCTAGGTGGTCTGGCTGCGGCAGCCGCGCAGCATGGACATTGGGCGCCCCCACCGCAACCCCCCCAGGTTGGGCAGAGTGGACATTATGGGCGACGCTAAGGTCGCGGTCTGAACAATATCAAAATTTACCCCCCTCTCCCCATGCTTTATTCTTGTTTGCAAGATGATATGCCAGAGACATGGGTTGAGTTTGATCGATTCGTGAAATTTTCTTTCACCCCTCCCGTTTTATATGCATGCTTACTCTCTCTCCCCCTTGGCTATCCCCTCGCACATATGATGGCCAAAGTTGTATTTCCAACCTCCCTTTCCGCGTCGCTGACTTGGCGAGCATGTATTCATGTTTATGCCCTGATCACCTCAGCTTATGTTTTTGAACTCACGCTACGACCACGACCTCCGCTCTACATACGAAGCTTTTTTGGTGTACCTACTTGTCGAATTTACTGTCTGCACTACCCTACCTGCACCGTCTACCATCGCGGAGTGTGACGAGAATTTTATGACCGGGTCGGTTGTTTTGTTATCAGTGTGAATCAGCTGGAACCCCAAATTCTACGTGGCCAATGCACCTGAGCTGTGCAATCTACGATCTAGGGCCGATTTGGACGTGTCACGCCCGCTGAATCATATGTTGCGTCCCATGTCACATGTTGGAATGATCACCAGAGCGCCGATTGACGTTGTGTGGATACGTACCCACCACATGCCTGTCAATTATAGTCAGTGCGCAGGGGGTGTGGGGTACACATAGAGCCCGGCTTTCGGGCGTCCTCCTACACAGCCTCTTCTTGGGTTTCGCTTGGGCCTCCTCCCTGTTCTCATGCTCGGCATTTTTGCTCCCCCGGCCCCTCCGGCACACGACCTTCGCGAGATCCGTAGCGACATATATTTATAATCCAAGCTGGGGATCAAATAGTAATTACCACTGGTCCGGAGTCCTAGTCATATTCTCTCCCATAAATAACTCTCACCGCCACAAATGTATCAATGGGCGTGACAGTTGTATTGAATCAGAATTAGGGCCACCATCAGAAGACTCAACAGCTCTTACCCAAGCCAAGTGGATCAGGGAATGGGAGGGCGGCGGCCCGGGTCGATGGGAACCCTCGAATCCGGGGCCGTGCTCAGACCCGTGGTGCACCTGTGCCCGTAGAACGGTGTATTAGATTTCCATGCCCGTCGCGAATGGGGTTGCTTTCGAGGCGAGCAGCGCACAAGATCCCCCCTCGGAAGTAGATAACCGAAGATATGCCGCGCATCCGCTTCCCATGCTACATCGGCTTTCGCTCCCGTCTCGCCTCATGTTGCACCTCTTTTGTGTACCTGAGTCGCTCACCCAAAACTCGTGCCCAGGCAGCAGACCTGGTGTGAAATATCATAGCCGCAACCAAGAGGGACTGCTAAATGGTACCATATGCCTACATATGTGCTAAAGATACGTGTGATGGTAGATGAGGTGGATGGGATGGGGTCGATAAACAGGAATAATGCTAGGTGTTTGTGAAGCGGAGCCGTGGTATACAAGCAAGAGCTGGATCGGGGCCTAGGAAAGTTTCACAAAAGGAAATACATCTACCTTCCCGGGCCTCGATCAGTTTTAGCGGTGAGGAAAATGACGACCCTACAGACCGAATCCCATATAGAGATAGAGGTGGTAGGATGGAATAAGAAAGGAAATAAAAACACACCCCGCGTAATAACGTTTTGTCCAAAATGGGTCTCGAGGGGAATGAACAGACAGAAACAGCATGAAGATCATCGGCAGAAGAACCCAGTCGCCTTGAACCGGGAACTCGATCGTGAGTTATCTATATTCGCTACCCTCCCAGAGTTGGGTAGGAATTCAAATCCAAAAAACATGTCACGATCGTAAGAGTCGTCTCGCAATCCCAATGGATTGGTTGGGGCCTAGGCTTGTGCCACAGTGAAGCACGGGGGGCCTTGGGTGTTTACGCCTTCCACGCAACGAATACACGCATTGCACGGCTTAGGCGGCGGGTGGGAGTAATCATAGTCGAATGGTTGGATGGTGCCGGGGAGAGTTGGGAACCAGGAGAAGTCATGGTGGCCCCCTCTTGCCGGCCATGCCAGTCCATGCTTTCCTTTTTCTTCACTTTGCGTTCATTTCCCTCGACACTCTGAGTCGATACATTCGTGGGCTTGAAAGATTGAGGTGACTGACGGGACAAGTGGTGGTGATATGGAGACTTTTCCCGTTGCTCTTGCTCCCACTGTGCCCATTTCTCGCAGGCGGCATCGAAGATTTTTCGTTCATTCGTTGGCGGAGATTGGACGACCGTCCAATTATATCGATCTTGAAGTGCAGCGCTCATAGCAATGTGGTCTCGCATATCCCTAAACGATACGTTGAGATTACATTACTTTCTCAAATCCGACAATTGCTGCTCACATCTCAAATCTGCCCAACAGGTTGTCGAAGTCATCCCTGGTCAGCTCTAAAAGAGCAGCTTTGTTGGGATCAGTTGCATTCCCGCCGGTACTGAAAAACGGGGAGCCGATGTACTTCTTGGGATGTCCCACCTCTCCCGAGCCAGATCGAGCCCGCGCTTTTTGTCGTTTCCGATGATCCTCCTGGTACTCATCTATCCACTCCCACATAGGCTCCGAGCACGCCAGAACCTCCGTCATTCGGAGTGCAAGGTGTAGGTTTAGTGACCGCATATCAATGTTAAGTGTTGTATTCGGGAGCCGCGATTTCTGCCGCGACGCCGCAGCAATAGCGGCCGCTCTCGCGTTCCGGTCTAATGGGGCGGGGGTATCGGAATCCGGTTGGCTCGTATTTGGATCTTTCTCAGGGAAAGTCATCTTCCTCGGGCTGGTTGGCGAAGGGAACGAGGCTTTTCTGGAAGGGGAGAATGCATTGTGCCGCGCGTCATCCAAAGTAATATACGGTGTGGCGTTATGGATCAACCCCTGCATCGATAGCCAACGAGCTTCACCCGACGTCCGCTTCGAGTCTTCGTGATGAGAAGAAGTTTGGGATATGGTTGTCTGGGTTGACTGCCGGCGTGAAGGCCGCGGAACGATCGCGTCTCGAGCATCGTCGGAGTCCGAGGATCCATCGTGCTCGGATAAGGTGTGCTCAGTCCCACTTACATGAGCTTGGTTTGTTTTTTCCGGCAGCGGGGGAAACGTAAACTGCAAGGGAGGGTGCGTGCGTACATCTACCAAGAGTGTGTAAGTGGTAGGGGGCACGGGTGTATACCACAACTTACCTTTGAAATGCAAGCCCAGTAAATTTGGAAGTATCGACAATGGCGCAAGGTTGACAAATCGGGCGGAGAGCATCTCGGTGTATATCAGTTCCAGGAGTGAATGGTCCCTTGGGTTGGTTGGCGGTTTGGGGAGTGTCCTCAGCAAAAACGGCGAGAATTTGGCAACAGGTTTGGTGCTGACGCTTAAACTTACGCCTGGAGATATTGGTGATATCTGGGGCCGTTCATGACTCGAAGCACTGGGGGCCGGGATTGAATTCGTAGATGTTGACGATTGTCGGGCAGTTGATGCATAGTTTGGCGCACTATACGGTGGTTGGCCTGTGGCAGCGCCCATGGAACTCAAAAGGGATATGGCGGATCCGGAAAATTTGGACTGAGACAGCGGCCGAGAGGTAACATGAAGGCCCAATATGCCAGTCGGATTCGGTTGTGTCTTGACACGCAATGTGGGTCGGCTTAGCGACCGCGCATGTGGGAGCGGTGTGGCAGAGATGGTAGAATCGTGGGTGGAATGGACAACGTTGGATACCGTGATATCGTTCCCTTTTGCTTCCGTTTCTTCATCCTCGACTATGGACAATTCTCGTATCGACAAGGACACAGGGTGGGGTAATGATGTAGGGGGAGAACCTAAAGAGCCTAGAGTCGGGAAAGGTGCATTTTCTTCTGACTTCGCTGATTGTGTAGCTACTGAGGTGGAGTCCGTATCATGATTGGGTTCATCATGGTCTGGGTCCAGCTCAGCCAGCGTAGAATCCCGGTGGTCAGAATCGCTGTCAGAATCAGAATCGGAGTCGGAGTCGAAGGATTTACCCGGGAAGAATAAGTCTTCTTCCACCATCTGATGAAAGTAGCATTCATTATGACGAAGGGGGCGCGGAATATCAAACACACCTCAAAGGCACCACCAGGTTTCATCACCCGTGTGATTTCTTCCATGAGGAAATCCCACTTGAGAAAGTCATTATGGAAGATCAGTGGTGACAAAAGGAAAACCTACCTTATCCTCTGGAACCCCAAGCGCAATCCTCTTGGTGTGGCTATAATCGAATGACGAAATGGTGAATATGATTTAGATCCATGGAACTGACACACATACACGTAATCAAACTCGTCATTGGGAAAAGGGAGACCTTCCAGGCTTTGGAATGTTAGCCGCAGGTAGAAGTGGGATAGCGGGAACATACAAATTGGCCTGAGTCCATGTAATCCTGGAGGCGAGGTCAGAAGAGCCGATTTGTTGTAAGTCAGGGTGCAGGGGCACAACGTCCAGACCTGATGAATATAAAAGGTCATGGATCAGAACATGGAAATGCGAACATACCAATGAATGTACATTCCTATAATTGACTAATTGAGGGGAAGATGCATATCATGAAACAATGACATACCTTCCATGTTCTTGCACAACTTAATATCCACGTCCCAGTACCTTATATTGGTTAGTCAAAGAGTTGATCTATGGTCAAGATAGGCCATACCGCAGCCGAGGTCTAGCCTAGAAATCAGGGATTACGTCAAGGACAACTGATTATGAAAGGTAGGTGCGATGCTTACACCTTAGTCGGCGGTGTCTCAAACACATGCCATGTTAGACTCTCGCAAATATGCTGACAAAATACGGTCTCCCAGATGTCACTGACATCGTGAAGTTATTAGTCCCATTCAATCAAAAATGTTACGCCAAACATGTAGTATGAATTCCAGGGCTGGAAGATTATACAGGGCCAGGAACAATGTCCCAGGGATTGAACAGCGTTTATGAAAGGGAACTCACAGGTCTAGAACTTCCCTATCATAGCTTCTGGGAAATGGTACCTCTCCACGCGAGAAAGGGTGATATTTCTTCCCAGGTCGTATTCCACTAGCATTCGTGCCAGCTCCCTTGATCATGAATTGAGCATTACGCGCGCTGATGTTGCGCTTGAGTTCCTCAAGGATCGTACGATCTGCCGTAGAAAATTTGGGATTTTTCATTGTGGTCTTGGGAGGATGTGTTATCGTCGGTGTTTGCACGGCCGGGGGAGTGGGCATTTGGGTTGCGGGCTTGGATGGAGGCTTTGCTGTGGTGGACGCAGGCCTAGACGCTGCTAGTTTGAAGAGTGGCTTGTCCGGAGACTGAGTGGGTAATGGTTTGGCTGCTGAAGGAAGAGGATCTGGACGCGTTTTTGAGGCATTACTCCCGGCACTTTTGCGTCTTCGAGCTAGCGCCATTTCGGATAAGGATTTACTTTGGCTCGAAGATGCTGATGGCCAATTCTAAACGGGAGAAGCAGAAACAAAATACAGAGTTAGTCTTCGGGTATACTGGAGAGGATGGATATAGGGCCAGACGGGACGGAAGCGGTTCCATTGAATGGTCAAGCCACATCCACATGCCAAAGCCATCACGGGCACGTCAGTGAAAGGGACGAGAATGTGATTTCGCCTATTGCGGCAAGCAGAAACAGACTTACAGATGGTTGTGTTCGTTTCAGGGGAGTGCTCCTTGGATTTGAGGTATGATATATTGGAGCAGGGAACAGCTCCCATGGGGTTACCTCCTCCACAAGAGCGGAATCAGATGAGGTCAGATTCTGGGTTAGAGGTGGTATGGCAACATCCTTTGGGCCATCGACGGGCGGGGCAGGGAAAAGCTCCCATGGGGTCACTACTTCTACATCGGCCAGGGCCGTTTTAGACGAAGAACGACTCCGGGCGTTGCTAATGTTGTCCTTGCTTGCGCGCGGTGCTAAATCAGCTGGTGGGCCGGGTGAGAGCTCCCATGGGGTGACCTCCTCCTTGGTGCCCGTCGTTGTGGAAGGTCTGCGCCTGGATCTGGGGGGTCGCGAAATCCCTTGTGTAGTAACAGGAACTACACCTGCTGGATTAGGAAGGGGGTGCTCGAATGGAACTGATGCGGTCGGGTGATCTGGCGCTGACGAAAGAACATAGGCTGAGTGACGTTTCCGTAGTGGTGGTGGCACCGGACCAATCGGTACGTCAGATATGGGCGACTGAGTCCATGGCGTCGAGTTAGATCTTATAAAACGTGAACGTGGAGATGGTGGATCAAGCTCTGAGATGTGTCCGTCAGAGAGTGGCTTGAAACGCGACATAGCCAACCTAAATGATAGGGAATATGAAAGAGTAGAATTTAGGAAAGACGTGACAAGAGCATCTGGTTGAGAGAGGGTTGCTGTCGGGGGTGGAGGCCCAGAAGATGTGTCGCGAACCCAGTCTGGGAAATGTCAGACAATTGCAACGCCGGGGAATTCGGGGTCGGTGATGCGTGTGTTCACAAATTTACAACAGTTTGAAACCAGTGATCCTACATAATCCCGACAACTTTGTCAATAGAGAGAAACGCATCTTCAATTATCGTTGCATTCCACGGTATATGTGATAGTCAACGTCTAAAGCTAAATTCCTGCCCAGGCATACTCGATCAGTTTTAAGGGTTTGCGGTGTCACTATATGTAATAGACCGGCAAATTGACTATATCTTTGTCTCATTCTCAGCACTAGCATCTAATCCATACACCAGCCCAAGGGCTACACGAGCCGCAGCTTTCCGGCGTTCTCCTTCATCTTCCATGTTTGCAATTTCTGCTTTCATGCCCTGGAGGGCACCGAGCACTTTCGACAGGTCAAACGGTGCCATGTCGTAATCGTCTTTGCCAGCAGAATCGACCTCCGGGTGTATGCCAGTCGAATTATCATGGCCTTCAAATATCCGGGAAGAAGTGGCTCGAATCTCATCCTGCGTTGGCAGCCCATCATCATCACTTTCGTTATCTTGTTCAGCGTGCATATCCATTGATATCGGTTTATCCTCATACTCCCCAAGGTCTGAGGCAGACCCTAACGACCGGTAGAGTTTGCTTGCGTGAGGGGGGACAAGCTTGTGGGACGAGGAAGATAGCCCTGGGGTCACATCCAATTCAGGCCCAGGATCAGGGGGTGCGGAAATGAAGACTGTGAAGTCATCATCAAAACCAAGCGGCTGTCCTTCCTTGACATCAGTTTCCTCGTTCGCCGGGCCTCGTGAAGTTGGCGAAACCATAGTAGGTGATGTAGATATTGTCCCGCTCGCAGCTGATGTCCACGGATCTTCGTGCGGGCCTTCATCCTCAAGCCATCGTGCGAGCTCCTCCATCTCAGACTGCAGGCGTTTACTGCTGCTGTTTTTATTTCCCACAATATCCGCGACTGCAGAAATACTACTGTCTTGGGAATCTTGCGCCCAATCTAAGATCCCTCGGCTACGAAGTCTGTCTGTCGTGGGGGTCTCTTGTTTACGAGCCTCCATCGATGGCCACATGATTGTACTGAGAGCGTCCAAAACACGAGGGATATTTGGGATACCTATTAGATCTAGAGTATTAATCTCAAACCGAAAGTAATTCCAGAATTCCATACCTTCGGAATAGTGGCGACCAGAATCATCGTCAATATTATCTTCACCAATGTCTGCCGCCCCCTCCGTTGCTTCAATGAACTCAAATCCATGTGATGAGAGATATTCGTCTGTTTCGCCATCGTCTTCTGTTGATTTTATGAGGGAGGATTGAATCCTAACTGCCAGGGATACCTCTGGCTCATATCCAGAGAGATCCTGAGAAAGACGCTCTATGTTGTGTCGATATGGCTATCCCATGTTTAGTGCCGCCCAACGCAGCTCTAACAGTAGGAAGAACACACCTCTCCGTTTCCCCAGACAAATATCACGGCGGGAGCATTGCGGACATCGTGGGGGCTTAGCCCATGAATTGTGTGAACAGCAAAATGAACATGCGCTGAGTAGTATTTATTGGAGATCACCCATGGTATTTTTATTGGAGTCGAGGAAACCCCTGGAGGTTGTAAGGATACGTCAGCCACTGAGGGTGTTGCGCCAATATTCCGCAGGCCTGAGATACACTAATCAGACGCGCGACAGAAGAGGGCGGCAAATGCACAAACGATTAATAAAGGTGGCTGCTTGTGGTACTGATGAAGATATGATGAGGATGCGACATGCTGTGTTGGCGAGGGAAATGTCGTCGGACATCGTTATCGACAAGCTTGGATCCCAAATTTAGATTTATGGTTGTCTCATCCTCTCATGTATGTCCTCACATGTTTTTAGTCCCGAACAGATCTCTTTGCCACAGTCACCAGCTCTCAGTGGATCGGCTTGGAGACAACGGCGCTGATCATTCAAAACGAGCACGAGCCAACTAGTAGCTCGTGCTCGTTTCAAATGATTGGCGCTCATTCCACCCTCTCCGGCGGTGCCTGCCCTGCCTCCAGAATACCACGCAGGTAGGTTCCATCCCTTATTTTTACTAGTTAATTGTGGATGAGGGTTCCCCATTTTTTGGGTGTGGAATTTTAAGCCACTGAAGCCCTTCCACACACTGCATCAATATGGAATTATAATTCCATCGATGTATGTCAGGAGTTCAGGCGGGTATAGTGGAAGGCTAGGGGTAACCATCTACAACTTGCGGGTCCTTATACAAATTATTACGTGGCTTCGGGTCATTCATGCCCCCAGTGAGTTAAATTGACTTGTAGGTTTGCAGCGCTTTCGGGACTGGTCGACTGGATATAATAACCCCCCGTTCCGCCAACTTGACTCCATAGCTGGTTATCCCAGCCATCCCCTCCATTTCATGCTACTCCAGATTCACGGCTGCTGTTCGCACGCCTCCATCGTGACCTAGCGGAGCTCCAGGACTCACCCTATCCAGGCGTCGCCATCTTCACTGATGATGCGAATATGCGCAACTTGTGCTTGGTGCTGACACCTCCGAGTGGTCCCTGGAAGGATCTGGCACTGCACTTCAACGTCCATCTCCCGGATCGCTGGGTGCGGCCCGCTCCTTTTCGGTCCTTGGACATATTTCTCACCTAGCATGTGCTGCCTAGCCGTCCCCCCCCCAGAAATTGGTTCTAGCGTGGAATGGATCGAGCACCCCAACCTATTTGGAGATTATATATGCTGTGATATTTTGAAAGAGCACGTATATTATTATGGCGAGAATTACACGGGAGGGTGAGTGGACCCCCAGGATTGGCATTGGATCTGTTGACCCATGTCCGAGCAGATATTCGCCAGCGTTGACCCTCCGGGGCTTGCTCCTCCAATTTCTGACATTTTTCTCAAGTACCAGGGTAGGTTTATATGTTGCATTGAAGCGATAAATTTTATCGTAATATTCACAGATGGAGCAAGAGGGTGGATATGTCGTTGAGATTGGGGACCATATCCTGACGACGTTCCTTCGGGAATCAGAGTTGGCCAAGGTGTCAGATCGTTGGGAGAATTGTTGCACTTGCGCGGATAGTGACTGCAAGTGTCCGAGTCCAGGGAACAATCAATTTTGGCTAGAAAGATTATGGAAGACCAATTCCGCTGTTGAGGATCCCGTTAGCAGGGAGGGTGACGCCGTTATCTACACAGCCAAAGAGCCACTGCCAGGCCACGAACGCTTACACAAACTCCAAAGGCAGAACCCCAGGTGGGCATCGACACTCGCTCTGATATCTGGCTGGAAGTGCAATAAATGTCCGCACGGGGCTGGACTTCCTCATCATTCCAACCAAGCCGACGTGGAAATGATTGTCGCGCCTCCCTTTCCGAATACCCCTCCCACCTGCTATCTGGACGAGCTGAACGACGACAACCTTTCTTTCCTAGCCGCCCACCTGCCATCGGAGCCTATCATATCCCTCGCAATTGTCAAGGCTTTCCATCTGCTCCTTCAGAAGGAGCTCCGCTGCTTCTACTTGCGTACATCTGTGGAATTCTCGTCCTAATAGGTCCGGGCAGCGTCGAAGCAGACGAGTGAATTCGGATATATCTAGTATACCCCGTTCGAGCGCGCAAGAGAAAAACTAAACGAATGGCTAAGAATGGCTAGGTAAATTATGTATGTATTATCTAATCGAGGAGTCCATCGGCCGCCTCATGCATTTCGTCAATCTCTCCAGGATTCAATTCTTGGGATCGAGATTTCTTTCAACGAGGGCACCCGCACATTGTCATCTGATTTCGACTGGCTCAGTGCACGGGCTTTTGATTCGTTTTATGTACGGAAGGGCGTTGAAAAACGAAATTTCGAATATTTCCTTCCTCTTCCATTCAATCGGGCTCATTTCGGACGGGTCCACGATCAAATATGGTCTCGCTTGGGCATTATTAACGGGCAGTTCGGGCGCGTGAAAACGTCCCGAGGTGGAACCAAGGCCGTAATATAGGCCAGCCCATGACCGCGTCAAAGTCATCTATAAAAGATGAATATCGTCGTCCTTGAAATCGTGCGACAACGTTTTAGATCATCGATCAGCCCCTTCGAAGCGCACAATTCTCCATGCCTCTGAGAAGACCGTGATCTCATTCTGCCACCTATTCCATCTCTTGATCTGTCTATGTGAGACCACGCCGGCCGCCCATCGTGATGCTGTTCGCAGAGTGCGACGTTTCATCGACGACCCCACATCCCGAACCAAGCAGCATCTTCCCGACATAGGTGAATCCATGGTTCTTGTCATCCTCATTTTGGCTCTTCCCGACCGCGCTGGTCCCCCGATCACCATTGCTCGAAGAGGCCATTACCCGCAACGTCCGCCGGGTGCTCAAGGATGCTGGAGGTCCTTGAAAGTGGCACCAGCGAATACAGGCTGAATAAAACACTCCTCCATTCCAAGACGAGCCTCCGCTTGCTGATGTTCCAGGTCGCATTCCTCAATATTTTCACACAGACATATGCTTCCAGGATCTCGCTGCTGCATGACAACTATGGGTTTGCGGAGGAGAGCCTTCCTTCGCGCATGGTCGCGGAGATCAAGGCCATATACATGGTGAATGCTTGGCCCGCCTTCTTCCAACGTGTTCAGTATCTTCAGGGGATGTCTTTTGGGAAGGAAAGGTTCTCTGAGATGTTTCGGCAGGCCGTGCGTGCAAGCGCCGAGCGAAGGTATGTACTACATCACCCCGTCACGGCACACGCGACTCGTTTCCCTCTCAAAAAACGGGCCAGAATGATGCAAGCCGTTTTTAGTATATAATACTTACAAATACTATCCTCAGTAATAATGGGTTTGCACAGTAGTATCTAGGATTCAATAATTATAGTTTAGTGTGAGGAGTGCTAGTGATCAATAATGTCTTTCCTTTCCCTCTCTTTTATCCTGATCCTGTCAAGTTTTGGATACTGTTGGCAGTGGAAGAAAGCAGATGCCAGATGGGGATTAATAGAATATATTTATGATAAATATTATAAAACGAGAGACAATCGTTGCACAAGACTGGACGTGATTATGTAATCCTAAAGCGAAAACCATTCAAAGTCCAAACACTGGGTGAGCTTGTATTACTAGGCCTGCAACTGTTCCCTCTTATAAGAGACTTCAAGTTCGGGACGAGTAGCTTGACGAAGATTGCGCGTTCGTGTACATTCGCGAGATCATGGAGTCGCTTGAAGGGATGGTTACGAGCTAATACCAGCGGCATCGAGACTCTCTGTTCAACACTTTCAGCTGCGGGAACATTCATAGAGCCCGGGTCCCTGTTGACTCCCTCAGCGTGCCCTCTTTGAGCGCCTTCTGCGACTCCTTAGGGAATGCCTCAAAGACATCCCACCGGAGCTGAAGTGCTTTCCTGACTTCCTCAGCATCTGTCCTGGACCCTACATCAAGAAAACATAGTTTTACTCAGAGTCGAGAATAAGCTCGGGAGAGAGGCCATCAGGAACATTAAATGATATACACTGGTTGGGGTTTTCAGGGACCAGCTGTATCTGCTCACGGCCGTCGACGGTGCCTGCTCTGCCTCTAGAGGACCACATAGGTAGGCTCCGTCATCAACCATCTCTGTTTTTACTGGGATTAATCGTGGATGGGGATTCCCCATTTTTTGAGCGTGGGCAGTAAGCCGCCAAGATTTAAAATAGCAAAAAAGCTGCATCAATATAAGGAACAATCATCTTCAACCTATCGTCTGTCTACGAGAGACTGGCGTCAATATGGAATTATAACTCCATCGATGCACTTCAGGAGTTCGGGCCTAAGCAAGGGTCGGATTTAATGAAAGGCTGTGAAAGGTGGGCGATGGCCACTTACAGCTTGCGGGTGCTAAGACGCCGCACATATCAAACATATTATTGCAAATTATTGCGTGGCTCCGAGTCACCCATATCCCCTGTGACTCATATGTTTCTAGCACCCCCGGGACCGGTCGACTGGTTATAAGGACCCCCGTTCCGCCAACTTGACTCCATAGCTGGTTATCCCAGCCATCCCCCCTTCATTTTATGGCTACTCCAAATTCACGGCTGCTGCTCGCACGCCTCCACCGTGACCTAGCGGAGCTCCAGGACTCACCCTATCCAGGCGTCGCCATCTTCACTGATGATGCGAATATGCGCAACTTGTGCTTGGTGCTGACACCTCCGGGTGGTCCTGGAAGGATCTGGCGCTGCACTTCGACGTCCATCTCCCGGATCGCTGGGTGCGGCCCGTTCCTTTTCGGACCTTGGACATATTTCTCACCTAGCATGTGCTGCAGCCGTCCGCCCCCCCGGCAATCAGTTCTAGCGTGAAATGGATCGAGCACCCCAATCTATTTGGGAATTATATATGTTGTGATCTTTTAAAGAACACCAGTTTTATGGCCAGAGTTACACAGGAGGGTGAGTGGCCCTCCAGGGTCGGTATTGGATTTGTTATCTCATGGCCTCTCATGGTTGAACAGATATTCGCCAGCGCTAACCCTCCGGGGCTTATTCCTCCAATTTCTGACATTTTTCTCAAGCACCAAGGTGGGTTTATCTGCCACATTGAAGTAATCAACTTTACCGCGATGTCTACAGGTAGAACAAGAGGGTGGATATGTCGTTGAGATCGGGGATCACGTCCTGACGACATTCCTTCGAGAATCGGAGCTGGCCAGGGTGTTAGATCGTTGGGGAACTGCTGCGCTCGCGCAGGTAACTGCGAGTGTCTGAATCTACGGGATAGTCGGTTTCTGGAAAAATTATGGAAGTCTAATCCCGCTGCTGAAAACCCAGTTAGCAGGGAGGGTGGCACAGTTGTCCATACAACCAAAGAACCATTGCCAGGCCACGAACGCTTGCACAAACTCCAAAGGCAGAACCCCAGGTGGGCTTCGACACTCGCTCTGATATCTGGCTGGAAGTGCAATAAATGTCCGTACGGGGCTGAAATTCCTCATCATTCCACCCAAGCCGACGTGGACGTAGAAACGATTGTCGCACCTCCCCTTCTGAATACCCCTCCCATCTGCTATCTGGATGAGCTGAACGACGACATCCTCTCTGTCCTAGCCGCCCACCTGCCATCGGAGTCCATCATATCTCTCTCTAAAGCATACCCTCGATTCTCTGCAATTGTCAAGGCTTTCCATCTGCTCCTGCAGAAGGAGCTCCGCTGCTTCTACTTGCGCACGTCTCTCCAGGATTCAATTCTTGGGATCGGGGTTTCTTTCAACGAGGGCACCCGCACATTGTCGTCTGATTTCGACTGGCTCAGTGCACGGGCTTTTGATTCCTTCCATGTACGGAAGAGTGTTGAAAAACGAAATTTCGAGTATTTCCTTCCTCTTCCATTCAATCGGGCTCATTTCGGACGGGCCCACGATCAAATATGGTCCCGCTTGAATATTATTAACAAGGCGATTCAAGCACATGAAAACATCCCGAAACGGAACCAAGGCCGCAACCAAAGCCGCAACCAAGGTCGCAACGTTGTTCAGTCCACAGTTCAAAACGTTCTAGGCCAGCCCCACGACTGCGTCAAAGTCATCTATAAAATGATGAATAACATCGTCGTCTCCTTGATGAAATCATGCGACGATGTTTTAGATCAATCGGCCCCTTCGAAGCGCACAATTCTCCATGCCTCTGAGAAGGCCGTGATCTCATTCTGCCACCTATTCCATCTCTTGATCTGTCTCTGCGGCACCACGCCGGCTGTCCATCGTGATGCTGTTCGTAGAATACGACGTTTCATCGACGACCCCACATCCCGAACCAAGCAGCATCTTCCCGACATAGGTGAATTCATGGTTATCACTATCCTCATTCTGGCGCTTCCCGACAGGGCTGGTCCCCCGATCACCTGGTCGACTCTCAATGGACCATTGCTCGAAGAGGCCATTACCCGCAACGTCCGCTGGGTGCTCAAGGATGCCCCCGAGCTGGAGATCCTTGAAAATGGCACCAGCGAATACAGGCTGAATAAAACACTCCTCCATTCCAAGACGAGCCTTCGCTTGCTAATGTTCCAGGTCGCATTCCTCAATATTTTCACACAGACATATGCTTCCAGGATCTCGCTGCTGCATGACAACTATGGGTTTGCGGAGGAGAGCCTTCCTTCGCGCATGGTCGCGGAGATCAAGGCCATATACACAGTGAATGCTTGGCCTGCCTTCTTCCAACGTGTTCAGTATCTTCAGGGGATGTCTTTTGGGAAGGAAAGGTTCTCTGAGATGCTTCGGCAGGCTGTGCGTACGAGCGGCCAACGAAGGTATCACACCCCATCACAACGCGCGCGACTTGATTCCCTCTCAAAAGAACGGCAGCTCCTGGAGGCCAAGATGACGAGAGGGTTCCGCGTTTCGTAGATACTTACGAATACTATCCTCGGTAGTAATGAATTTGCACAATAGTATTCAGCATTAATTACAGTTTAGTATGAGGGATGATCGATGATCTCTTTTCACTCCCTCTTGCTCTTTTATCCTGATCCTGTTTCATCACGGATACCACCATCAGCAAAGCTCAGAATACCAGCCATATCAAGGCTCTGCACAACACTTTCAGCTTCGGGAACATCCATAGAGCCCAGGACCTTGTTAACGCGCTCAAGCGTGCCCTCTTTGAGCGCCTTCTGCAGCTCCTCAGGGAATGCTTCAAAGACGTCCCATCGAAGCTGAAGTGCTTTCCTGACTTCCTCGACGTCCATATCTTCCGTTCCTGGACCTTCGAGAACGAGGTTCTCGGGAGGAGGACCATCAGGAACATTGAATGAGATGCTTTGGTTTGGATTTTCGGGGACCAGCTGTATCTGCTCACGGCCATCCGCTGCTGTCTCCTCGAGTGATATTCTAACCCGCTCAGCGAGGTGCTTGTATGTCTTTTCGAAATCATCGACGAAAACTTTTTCGGCTCGCTGGTCGCCTGCTATCATCCTGTGCCCAGAATCCATCAGGTATTGATCACATGAGCGAGGTAGACCCACTTTCTGAAAAACAACCTGACGCCATCTCCACCCAATTTATCACAATATTGCAGGAGGAGGCTCTGGTGGACGCATTGCTTCGCATAGAGTGCCTTCCCATCGCTTTGCGCGCGGAAAGCAGCAACCAACAAGGCATCGGACGCACCGTGGACAACCACGTCGCGATGAGACTGTATAAATTCAAAGGATTTCTCGTAGGCTCGAATGGGAATTTTGGAGAAAGCCTCTAAAGAAGGCGTCAGGTCGGGAAGGCCTTCCTCCTCTTCCTCCTCTTCGTCAGGAGACGTTTTTTCTTCAGCCGCAGCAGCCTTGGGGTTCAAAACCTCGATTTCAGTTGTTGTCTTCTTAGGTTTGTTCGCTGTTTTGGCTTGAGATACCGGGGGAGGCGCTGGTTTTGGAGGAACATACTAGAGATCATACACCTTTAAGTAGTTGGGTGGGTTATAAGGTAAGGGATCCAAACCTTATTCTCAAAGCCGTCGTGTACATCTTCGCTTGTAATGTGTTTCCTTTGTTCGCGTTCCTCCCCCTCCAACTCCTTCGTATCCTTCACAATGGTTTCTTTTAGTCTTGTAACATGTTCGCTAATTTCAGAGGCCAAAGATTTGCCCAATTTCTCGTCTTTCTCCGACTCGACGACGCCACTTTCCTTGACCTTAGATTTAGCGACCTCGCCCACCTGGCGAAGGAGATCCAAGATCATCCCATCATAGGTGTGTTCGATCTTTGATGGGTCATTCCCTGGCGGACAATCGCGCGAGGGATTCTTCTGTAATTGCTCGACCAAGTTATTAAAATATGCTGTGGGCGGTGTTGCCGATGATGGGTCCGCGAGTTTGGAGGAGATTTCGATTATCCTTGGTAGCAATACGTTGTTACAGTCGATCTGGGCACGAAGGAATGCGATGCGATGCTTCCGCTGTTCGCGCTTTTCATGGATGTCCCGCTGTTTCCACCTGAATTACCTCCATCAGCACCAGACCAGTAACATACTGTGAATAACACGCGGACTTGATGAGTGAACGTTTATCAACGTTGGGGTGCCCCTCGATGTCTGAGTCGTCGGATAGCTAGGTTAACAGAATGAGATCACCATCACCTACAGAAGAGAAGACTTACCTCCAACTGATCCCATTTGGAGTAGTTCAACGGCATGGGTAAGAGATGGCTTTCGGGATAATTGATAAAACCTTTCCGAAGAATAGGTGTACTACACTTATATACTGTTGACGCGGTACACCAGTCTGGAAGTTTCTGGTATCGCCCGCTTTTATATTATAGACCTATTTGGAACAAATAGAAACCAATCATGATGGTGATGCCAGAGTGGGAGAAGAATCTTCCTATAGCCCAGGCTCCTCTATGTTTCAGTCTAAAACAAAATCACTCGTATCACCACCACCATTATTGCAACAGGTAAAAGAGTTGGGGGCAAGTACCCATCATCCACATAGGCCCATTGCTCACAACGAGCAAATTATTTTGTGTACTGTTGCTTGTTCTGGAGGGTTCTATGAAACAACATCGCGTGCCATACAAGCCGCCTCCGTCCCTCTGGCAGCTAGAACTGTTTCCGAACCCCGATACATATTTCTTATCGGAGTGTCCTAGTATGGGTAAGAGTGCAAAATTCTTGAAGCGACTGGTATGATTTTTTGTTGGCGCACAGCTAGTTGCTCACACGAGATCTATCAGCCCAAAAAGCTGAAGTCATCTTCAGCAAATTCAACGACGTCTATTACGCAGCCTCAGGTGGAGGCTGCAAAAAAACGGGCCAATCTCAAAAATAAGACCCGCAGTGTCAGCAAGGCTGGTGATCAAAAGGCAGGCGGCGTACTAGGCGGCGCTGATTATGTGTCGTTGATGATGGGAGGTCGCCGAAAGGCAATGAAAGAGGCACAAAAGCTTCCGCAAGAGGAGAGTTAATCCCTTCATCGTCGCGGGGTTTGTCGACCGCTGGCGCGACATTCAATATTATACAGCGCAGACGCTACAGCCAAAATGCTGACCTGACATACATCGATTATCACACACACTCGAGTATTGTATTTCATATCAGATCAACTGTGGCTACTCAACGTTACCACGATAGACTCAAGGTCAATCTGCGTGTAATCATGAGGCCTACGGGCCGTTTGAACTCTGGTCACCCGCCGTGGAAGTATTGAAGGGGCCCATTCACCGGCCCGCCGCGCGATAACGATCTTCTCCTCCGAGCCGGTATGACGAGGACGCCTAGAAATACCCTGCCAGGTCGTGATGATCAGCGAACCATGTTTCCTCGAATTCAGGCCCTCGTTACGACCGTTTTTTGGCTTTCAATTCCCCTAGTGTCTGCTGCAGCCCCTAGCAAGGTCCCGTTTCATTGGGACAGCATAAAATATGTATATGCTTTTGGAGATTCGTATTCATTTGTGCAAGGCACCAATGGCTTCGCCAATTTTAGGTGTGTCGTGAATACTAAATAGCGTGTGGGGGCCCGTGTATTTAACTCGCTGAGGTCAGTTTTATCGGAGATGCATTGGATTTCTCATTTACACCTCAGCAATTATTGAATAATGAGATCATCCCCCGGAATGTATGTTAAAAGCTCCTTTTTGGCTGCTGTAGCACTCACATATCGAACTAAAAGACTAGCTCTGAAGGATCCAATTGGGTACGTAGGATTTCAACTTTCCTGTGGAAAGGCTGGTAGACTTTATCAGCTCGAGTTCTTGACTGGGTGCTTTCAAGGCCGACCATCTGCATGCCAGAAGCAGCTTTGGGACTTCGCTTTTGCTGGTTCTGACATTGACAAGAATCTGTACTACTCTCCCCATCGAATATCAACACTCGCACTAACCGACCACCCAGCCTCCCCTTACATCATAATTTCACAATACCATTGGTTGATCAGGTCAATCAATGGGCTACTTTTGCCTCCAAAGTTATTCCGCACCCGGAT
Organism: Infundibulicybe gibba; assembly: GCA_015501065.1. Classification (NCBI taxonomy): domain Eukaryota; kingdom Fungi; phylum Basidiomycota; class Agaricomycetes; order Agaricales; family Omphalinaceae; genus Infundibulicybe; species Infundibulicybe gibba. Next base: position 610,840 of record JADNYI010000004.1, on the reverse strand, counting down.
GGCCAGACTTTGACGACCTGGTGGATAGGTATTAATGATACTGGTGACACAGTCACGAACTCTACGGTATTATCAATTTCCAGCCTCATTTGAAGTATTATCCAACTCGAGGATTTAGATTCTTGACTTCAATGCATTCTGGGAGACTGAAATGACATCCTATTTCAAAGCAGCGGTGGGTCATATCCCAGCTATTCCATATCAATTGATGCTGACATTTCCTAGCAAATTGCGTTTAATAACGGTCTCCACACCCACCTCTTCATAAATGTTCCCCCAGAAGAGCGTGCCCCTGGTTCGTTAGGCAGCAGCACCAAGGCCGCGCTCCTCAAGCAGCATATTTTGGAATTCAATATTATTCTTGCGAACCACGTCAACGCATTCGCTGCGGCCAATCCAAGTCGGTTGTCCGCGCCCAGGAATCTGGGATAGTATTGACATTATCTCCAGGCGGGACTATCATGACTTTTGACGCTCATACATGGTTCAATTCGGTGCTTGATGCACCAGCGTCATTTGGGTTCACGAATGTAACAGGGTACGTCAACAGGATGGTGAGCCTTGGGTATGATATTTACCATTCACTAGGTTTTGCACCTGCGCGGATCCAGCCGGCTTCTTCTGGTTCAGTGCGTGTGTGCTGTCAAAGCTGCGGATTTGATGCTGAAGGGGCTCATTTATAGATACCGGTCACCCAACTGAACGGGTACACAAGCTTTTGGCCCAGGCAATCACTACCCAGTTGGAGTCCGTATCCTGAAGTCTCCTATTTCAAGTGAACACTCGCAACAAAATAATGGACAGCCACGTAAATATCATCAGTATTCATTTGGGAAATAAAAAAAGCACAGTGAAGGAGTGGCAGGTCTTCCTGACATCCAGTGACTACTAAGTTTGTACGTATACCGGATGATTAGGATATATACACATCGGTCCAGAAATAAAGAAATGCCAAATCAAGGCTCAGAAAAATAGATATGTTGTGACAAAAACCCCTAATGCAATAACGACCACAACCTGGAGGGGAACTCCGTCCTGCTGTATGGGTCCATCGTCAATCATTGTCCCCATATCAGTATCGGCCACGCTCCCGTCGTCGGAAAGCGCTGGACGTCTTCGCCTGATTTCGGTGGGAGGGGCAATTGACATAGCTTGGATGGACGCCCTCAGTTGCTCGATCTCAGCATGAGCCGCATCAAGTTGGGAGACTAGCTCCACATTCACAGGATTCTCCACGACGGTTCGAGGTGGGCTTGCGGGACGTTCGCTCCAGGGAGCAGTCTCAACCATGTGGATAGGAACGGGGATGGCGACTGACTCGGGTGCAGCAGGTGGGGATGGTGAGTGCTCGCGGTTGACGAACGGTGATGGGGAGCGAGATGGGGGTTGTGCATGAATGTTGACGGTGTGGGGAGCGTCATGCATGGGTTCCTCACGCGAATCTTCACGCGCCACAGAGAAATCACCAGCGGGTGTGATTGAACGGACAGGCTGGAGAGGTCTGACGGCGTTAGCTGATTCACCGAAATCCGGGATAGGGTGTTGATTATGCCCATTGGCAGGAGGGTGAACAGTCTCGAATTTCTGAGCTCATGACATCAGAACATGATGTGCCAGTTAGGAGTTTTTGGAACACACCGATTCATTCCTGTTTGGAGCGGGGCCCGCTTGGGGCACTGCTGGTCCCTCATCCTCTTCTTCGAGTGTCTGACCTTCCGCAGGAAGATAAGTGACTCGAAGCTTTTGTTGGTGCACTCGATCTTCACCACCTTCCGGAATGGACCACTACAATAGCAAAACTCATAAGGGATCAAGAGTGGTGTTGATGGCAATACGTACAATGTCATGCAATGGCATCGTTTCCTTCTCGGGGGTGATTAGGGTGCTTTGGATCAAAAATTTATCCTTGCATTTTGCGTTCAGTGGCGGCTCCTCTTTGAGCGCCTGGAGCATAACTTGATACTGCGGATTAGCAACACCCAAGGGCGCACAGACAAATGAGCGTACCGGCCACCTCGACACTTTCCTCCGGCTCTACTCGCCCAGAGTTGGGCCGCACGCAGTAGAGCTAGACCAGACTTGGTTCAGAATTTCTCTAGCGAACCGTGTGTCACATTGATAAGTACCTTCGGAGCAGTAGTCTTGACTTTAAATGCAATCGGCTGTGAATTATGGTTGGTGATAGTCAAAGACAGTTTGACGAGTTGGGTGAGGGGGCCTAAGGGGGAAAAAAACGGCTTCAGCATCGCGGATGACGATGAGCAGGGTGTTGCATACGTCGGAAACCGAGGGAACTACTAGGAGTTAGGGAGACGGACATTTTGGAAGGTGGTGAGTGTGTTGCAGCGTGGAGAGAGGTGTGTCGACTAAAGAAGGGACCAAGGTTGGCCACGTGCCGGCCCTTGTCCAGCCACAATCGACCTGCAATCTACATCGTTGTCTCAAAACTTGAACATCAAACGCTTCATGCTCAGAGTCATCAACAGCTCGTGTTGTATGCATGGTTGTATGTTATTAATGAGGGTAACGAAAGGTACTATCCATGTAGATAAGCGGAATCAAAGCTATGAGTGGGGAGGAGGGTGTAGCGTATCGGCATATACAGGTCTTTCCATGGTCGTCAATATTATCCGAGGGTATGTAAATAAAATCTCCGAAAGCAATAAATCAACTCTCTTTATACATTTATTTCTTGCTCAGCGCTTGTAGTTGGACGAACTCGAAGTAATCTCCCCGTTTATTGAGTAGTTGGTCGTGTGTACCAGATTCGCTAACGCGGCCCTCTTTAATGAAGTAACTGTAATTCCGGGAATTAAGTGTCTGACAACGGATGCAAGACAATCACTGGCTTACATTCGATCGGCATTTTGGATAGTCGATAATCTATGCGCAATGGCAATTGTGGTCCTTCCTTTCGCTGCTTGATCGAGGGCTTCCTGCACAATTTTCTCGGAGTTAGAATCAAGGGCAGACGTGGCCTGGAGATACGTCAATGGGTGAAATGGCGGTGGATGATGAAGTACGTACCTCGTCGAGAAGAAGGACTTTTGGATTGCGGAGGAGCGCTCGAGCGATAGCGATACGTTCTAAGGAAAAGCCAATGAATAAAACTACCGGAGGCGCAGATCGAGCTCACGTTTTTGGCCACCAGAAAGTTGAGAGCCCTTGCCACCAACTTCGGTGTTGAAACCCCTAAAAAATAAGGGTAAGGAAGGGAAAGGAAACGGAGCGCAGCGACGTACTCGGGGAGTTCTTGAATGAAATCTAAGATATTGGCGTGGCGGCAGGCAGTTTCAATCTCTTCTTGGGTAACCTCAGACTCGGGCTTGATAGCGCCGAGAAGAATATTAAATCGGATAGTCCCTGCATACAGAGTGGGTTCTTGAGATACGAGTGCCATTTGCTTGCGATATTCTTGAATATTTAGGTCGGTAATGCGTTCGTTGTCGAGCTACGGGAACGTTAAGAAACGCCCAGGAAATTGTGAAGGAGGAAACTCACATAAATCTCTCCAGCCAAGGGGTCATAGAAACGCTCAATCAATTGAATACTGGCGGCTGAATAAGGACATAGCTGAAGAGTATTATGAAAAATTCACGTACACAGTGCTCTTGCCCGATCCACTTGCCCCAACCAACGCGATGTAGGTGCCAGGTTCTACTTGAAGGGAAAGATCGCGTAGGACACGCACTCCTGGGCGGGTTGGGTAGCGGAAATGCACATTTTCAAACCGGATGTGCCCTTGCGCCCTCTTTAAATCGATAGCTTTACCGGCAGTTGATTCGGCGTCGATCTCAGGCACGGAATCAATCATCTTAATTATATCGGAAGCGGCGCCTTTTGCGGAGGAAATATCGGGCACGAAGGAGAACACGTTTCCTGCTTGGATGGCTCCAAACGTTGTGCTCTAGACTGGAATTAGAGAACTTCGCCGAAAGGAGCGAATCTAACATACCATCAATCCAACGAAGAACTGGAGTGTACTATATTCCTGGCGAGACACAAGGATCGATCCGTACCAGAAAATAAGGCCAATAACGAAAAAGATCATGGATTGTGACAGAGAGTAGAGGAGGTTGCTCCAGATTGCAGACTTATTCGATTGGCGGAGGGGAGCCTCGAGGCTCTGGCTGTATTGGTCACAGCAGTCACCTTCGCGTGTAAGAGCAGCAACGGTGCGAATCGACCCGGCAGCTTCACATGCGAGGTGAGCAGAGTTCTCATGTGCTAATTTATTGGCTTGATCTTTCAAGACGACGACACGCTAGCAGGGGTGTAAGGACCATGTTGGATGCCGCAGATCATGAACTTACCAGCCGTATATAGCCAGCCGACACAAGTAGAGGGGTGCAAGCTAGCCAACAACATGAGCTCAGAATAATTGTAAATGGTCTTGTGCTTACCCATAGCAATGAGGGCAAGCTTCCATACAAACGCCAACCCGATAATGGAACCCGCGACAATCGTCGAAATACTCTGAACGATACTAGAACGGGTGTCAATAAAAGAAAGCTAGGTAAAGCCAGGAACACCCACGCTCCCAGAGTAATGCCAGCCAAACCATTAACTTTTTGGGGATTGTCACTTAGGTTGGATGTCAGACTTCCAGTCTGGAAAGAAGATAAGCACAAGACGAGTACGCCAAAGTAAGAAACATACACTGTTCTCTTCTTTGTCAAAAAATTCAACTACGGCGGGTTAGGGCAATGACAATAGGATGGAAAACCTCACTTACTATCTTGTCTCAAAATGGCCCGGAAGCTGAGAGATCGCAATTTGGAGGTTAATGTCGCAGCGGCTGACGCAAATAAATAGTTCTGCATTCCGATGGCAATTGTGGAAATGATTGCAATAATAAAGAACCTTGAAGAACAATTAAAAAAGGCGATGAAATATACACAAGGGTGTATTTACCAGAGCGCAGTACGATCACCACCAACGCGCAACGCATGGCCACGAAGCGAGAAGGTATCAATTCCTTTCGCGTAGACAATACCGAACGCGGGGTAAACCATGCCCGTCACTAAACCCAAATATAAGTATCGGAGTCAAATAAGCCGGGAAAAAAACATGCCAATAGCGAAAGCTGATCCCCATCCGTAGTTCACCCAGCCTTCACGATTAAGCTTTCCCATACGCATGAATAGGTACGGCAATCCATAGTCTTGTTCCTCGACAGCAGGGGCAGCCTTCCGTTTCTGTTCGAGAATCTCACTTGCCAAGGAGTGTCCAGTATTCTTGCGACCGAGTGGGACCTCCTCCCGAGCAGCTTTCTCCATCTCTTGCTCATCAGCCGAGCTGGATGCATCATCCCCAGTTGCGTTATCATCACGACTCTCACGAAGTTTCTGTGCCTGAACCAATCGAGCATATGCACCTTCATTTCGGAGGAGTTCATTGTGCGTTCCATGTTCCAAGACAAGACCTTCTCCCATGACATAGATAACGTCAGCGTCCTTGATAGTTGAGAGGCGGTGGGCAATGGTGATAGTTGTGCGACCTAATTAGCTGATTAGCGAAAATTTCACGTTAGATAATGTTGCTCATACCTGCTGCAGCTTTATCAAGCGCGTCTTGAACAATGCCTTCTGACTGAGTATCAAGCGCGCTGGTAGCTTCATCGAGCAGTAGAATTCGGGGATCAGACACAATAGCGCGAGCAATAGCGATACGTTGTTTTTGACCACCAGACAACAAGAACCCACGTTCGCCCACCATGGTATCATATCCTTCGGGAAGCTTTGAAACAAAACCGTCTGCGTTGGCCTTCAAACATGCTTCCTTGATTAAAGCAAATTTCTCTTCTTCTGAAGCGTGTTCGTATTTCGTGTTGATCAAGCCATGGGCAACGTTGCCTCTGATGGTTGTGGCAAAAAGCGTAGGTTCTTGAGAAACGAGGCCGATTTGGGAACGGAGCCACGTTAGATTTAAATCTTTCAAATCAACACCGTCGAGCTTGACCGAACCAGAGAGCGGGTCATAGAAACGTTCGACAAGGGAGACGATGGTCGACTTTCCGGATCCAGAAGCACCAACCAGAGCTGCAGTTTTGCCAGCACGGAAGGTAATGGACAGCCCCTTGACAACAGCAACATCGGGTCGTGATGGATAGTTGAATTTAACGTTCTCGAAAACAATTTCACCATTGACGGTTTCAGGTTTGAGCCCTGCAGGGTTCGCAGAATCTATGTCTGGAACACGATCGATGGTGGCATAAAGTTTCCCCGCCGCCCCACGACCATGGGTAATTGCTAATTATAAATGAAATAACCGAGAGCAGATTAGAAATACAAACATACCTTGCATCTCAGGCGCAAGCAGAACCAGAGAGAATGAACCAATAAGGATTGCTAAAAATACATTGACAACAATACCAGCATCGGCTGAAAACGGAAATGAGTATGGAGGAAACGATCAAGTGAAATTTAGGATGCATACCATGCCCGCTACGAATGAGTGTGGTACCAAAAGAGAAGGCTATGGGAGAAGGTGAGCGTAAATAGATAGAACTCATAATCCAAGCCATACCGAGTGCATATGCGGAGTATATAACAAAGAAAAATACGGCCATTCCTCCACCTTGCCAGGTGGCAACCTTCAGATCTACGCGACGCGACTGGTCGATATGGCTGTCATACAGTCCAGTGAGGGTCTTCTGAGTGCCAAAAGCCTGGGCCGTGCGAATAGTGGAAATGACCTCTTCAGCCAAATTACCCCCATCGGCCACATGTTTGAGTGAAAGTCTATGGGAAGGTGAGCTGAGGAGGGAAAAATATGCTATAATACATACTGCATATAGGCGGACATGGTCTTATTCATAAGACCGCCGGTAATTGCGAGGCATGGCAAAATCGATGAGAGAGCCAAAGCCAGCCGCCAAGATCGAACGTACGCAAGGACAAAACCAGTTATGAATGCAGCAGAGAAATTGACGACGAGAGCAACTTTTTCCGATATGCCTTGTTGGACTAAGTCTGTAGAAGGTAGCAATGAATATAGCGGGGAGGGCAGAATAGGACTAGTACGAACGAGTATCCGTTTGGATGCGAGTCGCCACTTCCCCAGCACCAACTTTGTCAAAATATTGGATATCCTGGCGCAGGACAGCTTTCAAATAGCGTTCGCGTATACGCTTCGCGTTAGCTTCTCCCGTGTACACCCACACATACATATATATATATGTGCAAACGAACATCCCGACACCTGTAGAAACATCAGATGATGATACCACCAGGAGGCATGAAAACCACTGAACCAATATAAACCAGGTAACTGGCATCCTTCGCCGCTACTTTACGGAAATTCGCGGCCGCTGCGGGAATTTCGTCTTGAGCTGCTGTGGCATTGGGACCGGTACCCGCAGCGTCGTTAAGAATCGTCGAGAACTCGACAAACTGTTGGGTAAGGTTGCCAAAGAGCAAACTCATCAACGGCTATGCAACAGCATTAGTTGGGGATGCAGATTGGGCTGTAGAAAATATACCTGAGCTGCACCGGCTGCTGCTGCTGCAATAAGACCGATGAAATCTATCAATAACTCAAACTTTGTAGAGAACCTGATGGGAAGATCAGGGTGAAAGGCACATAGAATAGGGCTGCAGCAATAACTGACCGAAAAAGCTGGGTGAAAGAAATGGGAGGAACTGCTTCTTCTGCTTTGGCCTCTGGTGCTGCGTCTACATCCTTCTCAACATCCTTCTCGACATTGCCCTCCTTGGCGGACTTTTTGCGGAAGAAGCGATGCTTATTCTCGGTGACGACAGTGGCCTTTTCGTCGTCAGCGCTGTTTGGGCGGGTGTCGGACATGGTGAAGACCAACGATGGCGGTTGGTGAATGCACCGATGAGCGAGAGTGTGGAAATCAGGCGAGGACCAAGTGTGTGAGATTGTTCCATACGCCTATGTTTAAGTAACCTCACGGAGCTCGGCCAGGGATCGTCAGCCCATATTACGCGGGTTATTTGACTCTGTTTGCTCTCCGACCGCGGAGGCCATGTGCCTGGTTCCTCAATGATTTTCACCACTCCGGCCGGGGTTCCCTCTGAGTTGGTGTCTTGGGAGTCACAGTGGATGTCTGGCTCGGCCAGGGTAACGTTGTGAATATGACTCGACTTACCCACCCACTGTAGAAGCAACCGATTAATCTTGATCAATTCCGCAGTCGACGCATTCCGCGGCAGTCTGTCGACGCAAGCTTGCGGCGGCACAACTCCTTGTGTCATTGTCTTGTCAAATACATATATTTCTGCATGCATCAAGACCAAATATAATTCGTTGTTGCCATCCGGCCGGGGTCCAACATGCACCGTGCCATTGGCTGGATGGGAAATCTTCGGGCGGGAATTACTATGGTAGCCGCTTGCAAGCTGGCATTACTCCCGTTGCCTGCCAGTGCAATCCCTTTCATTTCTTTCATTTTCTTTCAGCTTCACTCTCCACCACAGCAACTTGCATCTCATACACTCTTTACTCTTAACTACATACAAGAAACATGTCCTGGAAATTAGGCAGAAGCAAGAAATCTTCGACAAACCTGAGGGCCGAGGATGTCGTTTCAGCCCGTTCCACAACCCCAACTCCTGGTAACCCGTCTGGGAAACCCAGCTCTCGCTCCGGATTACTTGCGATCCGAGTCCTTTGGGCGGAAGGCCTCACTCTTCCCCCCGGCGTAACAGTGCCACCAGCTGTACAATCAGCACTGACCTCGCAGCAAGCAAAGGTCGCAGCTTCAGTATCCCCTTCCAGCGTTACCCAGCAACGCCTTGCTAAGACGAGAGGAAACCGTGATAGCATACAGCGAACACAATGCTGGTGGCTTCCCTACCTGGTGATGGAATACGAAGTCAATCAGGTTCTCATTACGCCTCTCGGGGGAGAGCTCGACAAGCCGCTATATATGTATCAAGCCCATTTGTGAGTCTCCGGGGGAAAATGATTTCTCCTTTCATTTGATTGATCGTCCCCCAGCGATGTATCCCGGAATTCAGAAATCTCTCTCCAATGCTATCTGCGTGCCGACCAGCCAAAAAGAGGCGGTGATGGTCTGGCTGACGATCTTGGAAATGATATATTTTTGGGAGGTATCAAGTTCGTGCCCAACTTTGACGAAATGGGTAGCCAAGATCAGTGGTACGACATTGTCGGCGGGTCGGGGAAAATACAAATCGGGGTGACATACCAGCCGAGTTACGGGCAGTCACTTACCATCGACGACTTTGAGCTTATCACCGTCATCGGGAAGGGCAGTTTCGGAAAGGTGTGTAACCATCAGCGCTTGTCTAACGGTTGATATCGATATCGTAATTGTGCTTTAGGTTATGCAAGTCCGAAAGCGGGACACATCCCGGATTTATGCGCTGAAAACTATTCGCAAAATGCATATCGTTAATCGTAATGAAATTACTCATACTCTTGCGGAGAGGCTTGTCCTCGCGCAGGTCAACAGTCCTTTCATCGTACCACTTAAATTCAGTTTCCAATCGGAGCAAAAGCTTTACCTGGTTCTCGCGTAAGTTGGGTGTCTCCATGAACCCGTGATATTTATCAATGCTAATTTTAACTAGTTTCGTTAATGGTGGAGAATTGTTCCACCATCTTCAGCGTGAGCAGCGATTCAATGAAGAGCGTTCCAGGTATGTCCGTACCCCGCCCGTACAACAATCTCACCGTGTTTCCTTCCAGATTCTACAGTGCCGAGCTGTTGCTCGCATTGGAACATCTTCATGAGCTTGATGTGGTGTATCGGTATGTCCAGTTAATCACCGCCCGCTCACCATCTTCATTTAGTGTTTCAGCGATTTAAAGCCGGAGAACATCCTCCTCGACTACACCGGCCATATCGCCCTGTGTGATTTCGGCCTGTGCAAACTCAACATGAAAGGGAACGAAAAGACAAATACATTCTGTGGGACACCAGAGTACCTTGCCCCCGAGATCCTCCAAAATCAAGGCTATAGTTGAGCGTCACATCTCCATATATAATCCTTTCTCTGACTCCTTGTAGATAAGACTATTGATTGGTGGACTCTCGGCGTCCTACTCTACGAAATGCTTGCCGGTCTTCCTCCGTTTTATGATGGTGTTGTTATTTCCTGATATTGCTAGACCAGCAGAACTAACCTTGTAACAGAGTCTACGGATATGATGTACCAGAAGATCCTCAACGATCCTCTTGTGTTTGGGCCCGAAATCAGCACAGAAGCACGGAGCATTCTAGTTGGTCTGTTGACCCGGGATCCTGCGCGGCGACTTGGAGTCAACGGCGCGGACGAAATCAAGAAACATCCATTCTTTGAGAAACACATTGATTTCAAGAAACTTCTCGGGAAAAAGATTCAGCCTCCATTCAAGCCCAGTGTAGCAAGCCCAGTGGTAAGTTTTTATGTGCTGATCGAATCTCGTAGCAATTTCCTAATCCCCTGTAGGACGTATCTAACTTCGACACCGTCTTTACCGCCGAAGCGCCGGTCGACAGCTTCGTAGAAGATTCAAATCTCTCGCAAACAGTTCAAGATCAATTCTCTGGTATTTTTCCCGCGTTTCCTCACTACCAAAAATTTAACCCTTGACCAAGGCTTCTCATTCAACGGGAGCAACCTCCCTATGGAGTAGACTATTCCAATCAAGAACTTAAGAATGATTGTAATTTACCCTCTAGTGGTGCGCTTTTGCTAATATCTGATATATATACTACCTACACTCTTTTGAATGCTTTCGCGTTTGTACAGTTCAATTCGTTTTTTGCTGCCATGTCACTCCCTATAGACACTGTAAATGCTGGTGGGCCCATACCAACCAACATATAATTCGTTCGCTAAGTGGTACCATACACGCAACCTATTTATCCCCATTATTCCGTCATGTGAATGGTAGCCAGTCTTATGGTACGGTGATATTCAAGAACTACGAGTAAGCGTGGTGTGCTTGAAACCAGTAACTGACAACCGATTAAAACTATCAATAATCTCTCGTGCGGGGCCCGTCCTTACGGCCTCCATGTGAACCTATCCAGTTAGGGGGTCAGCGAAGCTTCCAAATTACCATTAAACCGGCCTCACATCAACACTATCCCACCCGATAGTCATTAAAAATTCCCCCGACTGATCGGCGCTTTCGCCCCATGCGCAAGGTGCGTGCTTAGCATTCACCTTGTCCAATTCCGCTGCCAGCGCCGCAAGGGAGCGTCGCAGATCCTCCTTTTGCGCCCCTGGGCGTAGGGTGAGTACCGCAAACTCGGTCGTCGGCGCGTCGAGTGCATTCGTGGGATTTGCTACATAGGCGAAGCGCTGCGCACTGGCAACCGTGGTGGCCGTGGCACCGGCCGCGGCAGACGCCAGAGGTCGGACTAGGGTTGGCATGCTGCCAAGGGCCGTCTTCGCGGACGCGTGGTTTTCCCAGACTGCGCGAGTCCCCGTCATTGACGTGTACGGAGCCTATGGATGACTCGATGTTGCCTACCAACGACTATATACCCTGTTGTACCGTCTTCGATTTGCGTGCCTGCATAGGAACTAGACCGTACTCGTGTCGATCCATCTACTCAGTAGGGTCGGTGATCGTACCAAATGTGTCCTTCCACATGCTTGAGCGCAGCACTTCCTTCTTGCACGGACTGTTTGTCAAGCGCGAAAGGGATTGATAACAGCTCAAAGATAACCGTCATTTCCGATGGGGGGATTGACAATGGTTTTGCTTGTTGGTCTTTCCAGCTGCGTGTGCCAGAGCACACGGCCGCCGTAAGCGATGGGAATTCCTCTCAGTTTCGAGATCAACTGATCCTGAGCACCTGGGTATATACGCCCCGGGCCGAGGGTCGCGGGGGAAGTAATGAAATGTTGCGCTATATTTTAGACAACGCCGGTTGAGTCGTGGGGGTGAATTGCCCAACCATTGGGATTGGCCTTCTATCAATATTCAATCATGTTCGTGAGCGTGCTGTTGGCCTGCGATCAAAACACGTGAATATGAAATTTCACCGCAGCGGCGGGAGTGGTATGAAATAATAAATTTGAACGTCTGAACGTATGAATTTTGATGGCTTTTCCATTAAATCCATTCATCAGTTTACAGTGTACGAGCACGGTACACGAGCTTCAGCCTTTAGACTGTATGTTTGACAAGATCAGCGTGGCCAAGTTCCACCGTCGAGAGCGTGCCCAAAGCACCGAAAATCTTGAGCATTTCCTCTTGACTTGCCAACTCCCCATGGGCCTAGCATAGTGTGAGCTTGCAATCAATGTTGGGGGTGTTGGGCACTGACCTCCTTATTTTTCCACCCAACTAGGACCACGAATGTTCCTGGCTTTTCGCGGCTCTCACCAAAGGCCTGTGGGATACCAATTTTCCCAAGTTCTTGATGGAAAGTATCGAGTGTTGCAATGAGATCCTCCTTGGATTGGCCTTCCTTCACCGTGATGTATGCAAATTCATTCACCGGGGCGGAGAGGGCGCCGTACGGGTTCTCCATTTCGGCGTGTTGAAACTCGGGTGCCCCCGCCAGCAAGGGCTTGAGCGTCCCAAGCAGAGCATCGCTACCTTTGGTCTCGATGAGTTTTAGGTGGTGCTCATAGGTCTCCCAGACTGGATAACAGTCGGTGTCAAATTCCGAGATTGAGATGTACAAGCCTGACCAACAGCAAGGTATGCGGTCTTCCCATCCTCAAACTGTAGGCCATGGTAGATGCTAATTCACAACCATGAGTTATGATCAGGATGGGTAATCCAGCCGCACCTGAGACAGCCCTCGACTTGGATGAGCCTATCGAGAACTGGTTTGAGCAGAGCACTGCGGTCGGAGATAAAGTCCTCTGAGGCTGGGAATGTTAATACTTCGACGACGGGCATTTTCGGGTTGAAAGACGTCGATGGGTCGTTTGAGTTCGTGATGAGTATCAATAACCCGCCGGGGGATCCCATGTCTCCGAGTCGGATGGCTGAGTTGGATTAGCCGGCCAGTGGTCGCCTCTGTCGCCGGTGCTTCAGTCCCAGTGCGCCGCCGAAAGCCGTGATGCTCGCAACGACGTTGAGCTTGACGCTGGTGCTGACAGACCTTTATTGTCGTCAGAACTTATAAATAGACATCGCTGATGTCATTTATCGATTCCGCCGGCGTCACTGCAGGTTCAACTTCCTCGGCCCACGGCGCTTCCTCTTGCGATATAAACCGGGACCACACCCAAACGGCCCCCAGCACCAATGTCCTCGTCCAAGACGCACCCGAATCACCCTTTCGTTATTCCCCAATTTACCTCTCGCGACTACCAATCATTCTTTCTCGCAGGCATGTTTCTAGTTTCCAGCCCCCAGGAAGTACTGACTCTCTCATAGGTGCTTTGTGTGCTACGTACGTTTTATTTCGTATGCATTCAAGTCCAAAGTTGTCTTACGCTCAACTCCAGGATCAGCCATGGCGCCATGACGCGTGCGTAAAGTCAACAACATCCCCATGCTGCATACTCACCTCCTCCATAGCCATTGACGTCGTCAAAACACGAATACAGATAGACCCCTCATTCAAAGGCCATGGTTTCGTCTCTGGCACAAGACTTGTCATAGCGAAAGAGGGCGCTTCTGCGTTGCTCACGGGCTTCGGCCCAACTGCTGTGGGGTACCTCGTCCAGGGTGGGGCGAAATTTGCCGGGTACGAGTACTGGAAGAAGCGCTTCGTCCAAATCGCCGGTGACCAGGAGTCAGCTGTGAAATATCGTACAGCAATCTACCTGGGAGCTGCGAGTGTCGCAGAGTGCGTTAAATTTTGCTAGCATTTAGGTTGTCTAACTGACCTGGATTTCAGATTCTTCGCGGATATCCTCCTAACACCGCTGGAAGCAACACGCATCCGCCTCGTTTCAGAGCGCAATTATGCAACGGGTCTCGTAAGTGGTTTCACGCGGATGGCCAAAGAAGGCGGCATGCGTCAACTTTACGCTGGGTTCCTCCCTATCCTATGCAAGTCAGTACCGCCGAGATCTGTCTCAAGTACAACGCTAACCCCATGCCAGACAAATTCCCTACGCGATTGGTCAATTCACTGTCAATGAATTCTGCCACGAGCTCGTCTATCGCAACATGTCTGAATCCACGAAGCGTTCCCTATCAGGGACGTCGAAATTCGGCATTGCACTCGGTAGTGGTGTTATCGCCGGCTTTGCAGCTGCAGTGCTCAGTCACGTACTCTTGCTTGTTATTCCTTTCGCCGCCGATCTCTTACAATGAATTCCTGGTTACAGCCAGCAGACACCCTATTGAGCCAGATAAACAAAGGCCACGGTCCGACGGGATCAATGGCTTATAGGCTTGCAACTCTGGCGCGCGAGGCAGGCTTTAAAGGCCTTTTCGCCGGCCTCGGGCCCCGTATGATAATGACAGCAGGCCTTGTATCCTCACAATTTTTGATGTACGGTGCGATCAAGGACGGTGAGGCTACCCTATCCCTTTACCAAGTTGGCGCTCAATTTTTCCACAGCTCTCGGGGCACCACCAGGGTTGGAGATTCACAAGGAGGATTAGTGGTAGAACATTTCGAACCGTGTACCCTCGTATTATACATGTATTTAATAGAGGTACAGCATTGCTATCTGTGTCAGGGCCATCGGGTCGGGATTTCATCAAGATCTTTCCCCAGAACTGTTGCAAGTTTCGTCTTAACGTTCTCGCCATCGTCCAAATCAAGTCCCAGGCCAAAAATCTTCGACACACCGCTTCGGCCTCCTCAAGGTCCACCCGCTCTGTATCTGTCATTTTCTCATCCAATAATTGAACAAGTTCGTGTGTAGATATCAAGTGGCTTTTGAAAGATTATCGTTAATTACCCACCAGACTGAGCACAGGGAGAGCGCTTGCCTGACGAACTGGGCCCTCTGAACGATACGTGAGGGTATTCCGAATATTTCCGCACATTTGCAGCCTGTGAGTCCAAGCACAATCCCTCCGCGACACTAATTTGGCCACATTTATTTGTCCGAGTCACCCTCCCGGCAATGACGGCACTCACCGGTACAGATATGTAATTCGCTCCCCACGAAGAACCTTGCAGCTGCCGCCGTCCGTATTAGCCGTTGTATTGGTGTCACTGTCGCCGATATTTTCCGGGATTGTGCTGTCGGAAGTGAGCATAACTTGCATGTGGCAGAAATTTATGGGTGCCATCTCGGGGTCAATCAAGTCCTTCTTGAATACATCATGGAAGTGCGTCGCCGCCAGAACTTTGGGACATTCGGCACCGCGGTCCAGGAGATGTTTCAAAACACCACAAAGAAGACCCGCGCCATCTTGAATTCGTAAATCCGAAAAGCAACAGCAGTAGGGGAGCGCGTGAGAAGGTGGCGGTCAGACAAACAATACAAAAAAGCATAAGTTAGCCCGGAAGCTCGAGCGGGAGTGGGAAAGATTAACGAAGATTGACACGAACCTTGAGAGAGTGTACCTTTCCCGAATTCATCGAGGATGATCAAAGAGCGAGAAGTAGTATTGCGGAGAGCAAGGGAGACTTGATTCAAATCAATCATAAACGCAGATTGAACCTAGAGGGGATTTAAAATCACTTGGTTTGGTTCACCTTGTTGTACCGCAATTAATAATTACTCGGGAGACCGATTCTCGTGTCGAAATGCGAGTGAAAACTGGGAAGAGTTTAGTTTCATTAATAGGACAAAAATACCATCAAGGCACTTTTATCAGTAATGCCAAGGGTGGCCGATTCAGCGGGCACAAAACTACAAAGAAATGTGAGGCATGTGAGAAGGAGGGAAGTCAACCAACCATCCAATCTGAGGCACGTTCGTAAATGCCGTATATCAGGAAAGATGGCTGGAATCAAATACCTGAGCCATGTATTGAATCAAGGCAATCTAAATGACCCATTAGTAGGAGTCGCCGTATAACCCCAATGAATAGACCTGTTTGAGATAGACACTCTTCTTCTTTTTGTATAAGTCATCTAGCGACTAAAAATATAGACGGACCTTTCCGCATGCATTTGCTCCCGTACAGAGTACAACGCTGTGTGAATTTTTGCCTGATTTCCCTCCGATCCCAGTCCCACCCACTACATGGGCATCGTTTGGGACGAACGTGTCAACGACCTGTTCTTGCAAGGGATGACTTCGAAATGAAATTTATTACAGATTGAGAATATAGAGGCGAAGCAGGGAGCAAGCCCACACACCGCCCTCGTAATATATGGATGATATTTTGTTCAACCATTACGGGCCTACGATATTCATTGAGTCGGGAAACCTCCGCAAACGAGAGAAGACAGTCTAGTTCTGCGCAGGCGTCACAGGTGGCGCCCATAACCTCGTCCGAGAGGAGTATCTCAAGTAGGAGATCTTGAATAATTTCTATTTCCCTGTCAACGATGGATGAATGGAGATCGCCGATGTGAATGTCCATATCTGCTCTGAATTTGCGGCCCTAACTTAGCTGAAGGTGCATGCACCACTTACCTTTCATCTCCTGCGACTTGAAGTAGACATGTGCACTGAATGAATTTGGATGTGAGTATATGTAGCGACGGTAATTAAACAACTTACTCGGAGGAAAACTAAAGCATGAGTAATACTCGTTATTGAACTTAGACGAGTAGAAAATTAAACCCACCTGGAAGTTCCAGCTGTTAATTACCTCTACTCCGCCCTCCCGCCATGCTTCGGGCATGGGTATACATATTAAAAACCCTATGGACATGAACTGTCATCATTTACGTCCTTGACAGAAGACAGCTAGACATACCGAGCTGGGGAAAATAGACAACATTAAGAGAAGGGGCGTACTCGGCTGGGACAGTTCGGCAAATTTGTTCAGCAACTTTGGACTGGATAGTAGCATGTACGCATTTGGCTCTCAAAGTCAGAAAAATACCACGAACCAGAACAGAGTCAATTCCATGATAGACACGCTTTTTGCTATCAAGCTCATCGTCCACGTGAGGACGAACACATACTCTCCCAGCGATGGCTGATTCCTCCCAATCAATCTCCAGGGTATTTAGTTGAGAGGTTTAAAGAATAAATAATATATCTGAGAAGATTCACTGTTTCGTTTATCTTGCTGCCTACTTCCCTAAAGCGAGGGGTGTCCAAAACCAGAAGGAGCTTTTCATTATGACCAGTCAGCACCCCTCTCCTCAATCTAGATACTGACATACCTGTTTCACAATTTCCACGTTCTCAGCTTGGTATAGTTCGGTCAAAGCGTCACGCAGCATGGCTGAATGGAACGCAAACTTATGGTGGGATTAGTGTACACTACCAGGAGAAGCATAGGGATGACCTTGACAAGGCCTTGCCAGTCAGGCAGTTTTGCCCTGCCTGTGCGCATGGCGCCTAATATGCGTGGCACATTTTTCAAACCTGTAAGATGATGATGCATAGCGTTGGCAGGGACATGGTTTTCTGGTCTGAGAAAGCAAGCAACAGCATTGTGACGGCCGTCGATCACCGAAAGAGATAAGGAAGGACGAAGCAACCAAGTGCGCAGCAGGGAGCGACCGAGGCTAGTTTTAGTATTGTTCAAGATCCCTATGAGCAGATAATTAGACCAGGTTGTGGGCGCCGCAAAAACAAACCAAAAAGAGATAGCCCTTCCTTTGTTTTATCGGAATGAACGGAGGCATGACTTTCATCCTCGAATATCTGCAGGGAACTGTCGACACGATCAACGTGGCTGGGTAAGATTTGTTTAGTGGGCACATACGACAATGCGTCAGCGTTAATTTGCATGGCTTCATTCCTGCATAATAATCAAGTCAGCACAAGGCTAATAAGGGCGCATAAATAACGTACAATCCGAGAATCTCGATGCCCCGAACCTCCAATCCGGAGACACCATCATCTCCTAGGTCGCTTGCGGCACGTTCCCGAACGAGATGATCTAACAGGGCGCCTATCGAAGCGACCTGAGCAGCCGTTTTGGTATTTGAAAATCGTTAGAAAAATATAAGTTGGACACCCACACACAGAGGGGAAGATTCCGTGGATGAAAAATTGGCTAATCTGATCGACGCATTCCACCGCCTAACAGAAGGATCGCCAGTAATTTCCCTCCGCCTCTGCATGAAGTCATAAGCATTTTTGTGGTGGTTGCTGGGGTTGGAGTCAAGGGAGGTATGACTATCGAAGTCGGGTTGCGACAGTTCAGAGAATAAGTTGAGTGCTAGAAGGCGTTCACGCCCTTTGGAAGGCGAGAATTCTTTGTGAGGTCTAATCTGGAAAACGCCACTGGAGGTATCCACTGTCCTCGGGGTCAAAAGTTTGTTCATGGTGGAACACATCACCCACTATGGTCCCTGAGAATATCTATGGAACCTTCGTCTGCCCGAGAGGTGGTCAACACGACATCGGGGTTCAACTGTTCTAATACTAAATATATATGAGTGTAAACCAATAATAGATTTGCCTTTAGATTCACTGAGTTTGGTGAGGTCAAAATGCGCGGATTCTTGCGTGTCTTCGAGAACATAAATAATATAGCTAACTGGGTCATAGTATGCACATCCCATGCGACTGCTGTATGCGGAAGAATCAATCAGCTGAGCCATGAAGTTGTCAAAAAATAAGCCTGATTACTGGCTACACCACACAGTGAAGCATATCTAAGACCCACTTTCAGATTTTTTTCCCGCTAAAGGTGACAAATTCCTAACCTTATCCAATGCCCGTACCTCAACCTCTTCATCAGTAACCTCGCCGTCAGGCTCAGCCGGAGTCTTGGAACCTTCCCACCGTACTCTCTTGTGACGCGTTGCGGTAGAACGATGAGAACCGTCAGATTCTGAAGGCGTCCCTTGAGGTGACCTCTTAACCCTCTTGCGCTTACTTGGTGGCATCTCTGGTTGCCAGGTGAATGGTAAAAATTAGAGAATGCAAGTTGAAGTCGCAGCAAACTCGCGGCCTCACGGGATTCGCGCCGTGACGTCAAGGGATCGTCACGTGAATACCCTAACCGTGCACGGCTGAAAGAGGCCCAAAGCTCTAATGTCGAGCAGGAACCTGAGGACCACGGCGTCACTTTCTGTGTTCCATTCCGCATGAAAAAGCTGATACTCTCGTTTCTATTGCAATTTAAGAGGAACAACACTGGCCTGATAATCCAAAGTAAAAGTAATGTAATTATTTTTTAACCTTAAGGATTTCTTGAGCATCATTTCCAGCGACTGGGGAAGAATATTTAATCCAGGGAATAATGAAGAATTAAATCAACCAACCGTTAAGAAGTAGACTCTGTGAATCTAGCATCACCCGATTCCCTGAAGAAGCCAACAAGGTCGCGATTTCGCGTGCAGCTTCCAACCGACGGAGCTCGAGGAAACCTTTGTTTGTGCGCATTGATTCACCAATTAGTTCCGCGCTCTTTGCCTCACCCTGCGCACGAACTATAATGGACTGCAAAACAATTCAGTACGTACAAGCCAAAACTGAATTTAGGTATCAACCTGTTTTTCCTGTATTGCCTGATCAACCAAGAACGCTGCGCGCAATGCGGTTTGTTGTGCAACCTAGAGTCGACGCGTCAAATAGAAGGGTCAAATGTATGGTAGGAGGTGTACCTGTTTGGCTTCCACGGCGTGTGTAAACTCGGGGGAGAACGCGACGTGAGTAATAGACACGTCGTCAAGTACAAGGTTAAATCGGAGGGCGCGGCGTGTGAGATTTTCGCGAACAAGACGTGAGACCTAGAACCAGAATTCAGCAAGATATGAATGCTCAGGATAAACTCACCATTTCACGCTGAGTGATCAGCTGGCTGGCGTTGAATTGTGCAACTACACTCTTGAGGACCTCATTGACAATAGAGGGTAGCACTCGCTCGTCGTAATCCTTTCCAAGCTCCCGATATATTGTTGGGAGGGCCTGCGTTGATGGCCTGGAAAGCACTCGGCAGGTAATGTTGACCATCTGCAGGTCTATTTACTGTGAGTACAATAATAGCGCACAGGCAAATGCTCTCCTGCCTTTTGTTCCAGTCAGACTGGCAATATTACGAGGTTTGGCACGAATATCAAATACGATTGGTGTTTCAAACCATGGAACCTATAGACAAATTTAGCTGCTTAGATATTCCGAGGGAGTCGTGCATACCACAAGATGTGTCCCTTCATTGTACACTTCGTCTTTCACGCCATGTAACCTACACAAATTTAGGGTAATTTTTAAGAAACGAAACGAACACTCACCGTGTGTATTTAATAGCGCGATGACCACCATCAACTATTTTTCCGTATCAACATCATGTTAATTCAGAGGTTGGATGGACGCACCATTAAACAAGGCGGAATTCAGCGCAAATCCACCAGCAACAAGCGTAAGGAGGAGTCCACTCCCAGCAAAAAAGCCTTTGGGTCCTCCGGGAATCGGTCCTCTACTGCCGCCAGCCTGTTTTAGTTGATTTGCTAGTCGGCGAAATGCTTCCTGTCCGTTCATTTTGGGATTGGGAGGTTGTTGAGACAAATTCCAAATTCTCAGCTGAGTATTACATCGTGAGAGCATCACATGCCATACGCGTCACAGTAGTGTCACGCCGCTTATTCCGGCGCCCTTATCGCCCTGGATTTGAGCCCCCTTCCATCCCGCTCACAATGTTCATCGAGAGCGATAATTTAAGCAGCATTGTATGTCTCTTATTATACCACAAACACTCAGCAAAATAACACTGGAATAGCTTGGATGGATGTCAATATCTTGTTGGTGAGCCCCTATGAGCTGAACCGATTAGTTGCCGGGGAAGCGTGTCCGGCCACTGTCACGGTTGGCAGCTGTTCGATGTTGACCACTTTTTAATCTAAACAGGGTTGTGGTTTATTCACCTCAAATTTATGAAAACTATTCACGTCAATCGGGGGAGGGACTGAGTATACGCTTCGTTATCGTGTGGTTGCTCGGTGATCTTTGCAATCTGGTTGGCGCCGTCTGGGGTGGTCTTTTGCCAACAGTCATCCTTCTTGCACTCTATGTAAGTCACAATCATTCCAGTTGACAGCCTGAGTAGAGCTCGTTATAGTACTCCACTTGCGATATCATACTACTCTGCCAGATATTCTATTATCGCTGGAAACGTGGAAAACAGAATACATCAGATAACGACGAACAGACACCTCTTCTACCGGCGGAAGGGAACCGAGGGCATGAAAACATCTCCCTTAAATATATTTTCGCTCGATACTTCGGTGCCCTTGTGCTTGTCTTTGGGATTGGGATCAGTGCTTGGTGGATCACCACTGGATTCCAAGATAAGGAGAAATCACCTAAACGCTCACACCATGGCACAAGATGGGAGATACACTTATTGGGCTGGACAAGCGCCATCTTTTATGTTAGCATTTTATTCCTTGGTCTTTCCTTCCGTATTCATGAGCGAGAAATAGCTAGGAGCGCGAACACCACAAATAAGTTAGTCGTGTTCCCTGTATTATCAGCTGGTGCTAATCAGTCCCAGTTAAAAACGCAAGGACACGGTGCGAGGGGCTCTCGCCTGCTCTCTTCTTCTTCGCAGTCTTTGGTAATTCAACCTACGCTTGGTCAATCTGTGCCAAAAGCATGGACAGCCAATATTTGATCACAAATGCTGGTTGGCTAGCAGGTCAGAGTCATCAGACACATTGGAATTTCCATGCTGAGAAAATGATACAGGAAGTGCCCTTACTGTATTTCTAGACACAATTGTAAGTCCTTTTTACAAGTGCCGAAGTTGCACTCCACCTGCCGCTTTGATCAATTTATCTCACTACCTCCCCGGTCCAGGTTCTTACTCAATTCCTTTACTATCGCACTAGAAAGCAGACCCAACCGCTCACTCATAACGAACTCTAAGGTTCCTTATGGAACCGGTTCACGGATTCAGATACTTCTATCAGTGGTTTACATGTAGAGGAACAGTCATGCTCATACGATGTTGCTAGGATGTTGTGTAAAAGTTAGGAAGTCGAATTACGACTTGTTCATGATATCCCCAGATGGACCTTACTTTTTTGTCCTCTTGTCCTCGGTTTCTCGTGTCCTCTGATATGGGGTGAGTGGCCCAGCGAAACGGCTTGGCCCGAGTTCGAACGCCGAATAGGCGAAAACAGCCTTGAGGTTTTGCGATGAAACTTGCCTCGTTTTCTCCCTCGTGTTGAAGATGTTCATTATATTGTCCCACGTTGCAAGTCAGCCATCACGACTTTTTGGATCCCTTGCCCCGCTGTGAGTTGAATATCGGCATGCTTTGCGCCTCGTGTATGGTCGGAACACAAGGGGGAATTTTTGCAGGAACACCTTTATCAGTACGCGATCTCTCAAACCTTCCCAACACCTTATAAGCGTCCAATGTCGCACTTTTTTGCCCCATAAATTGTCTCCTCTTGTTTCGTTTTGGGCCCAGAGTGTCAGGTACATTCCATCTTATTCCGAAACGCCGACAACTATAATGTTGCATACAGGGAGCAAGAGGTGGCTGCGGGAAGCCCAAATTAAGCTAGTGCTGAAAATCTTCACCCCCGACCAGCCGGAAGTTTTATCGTGAAAGGGATCTCTTTCTTTGCCATGTCGACCATCCCAGCACGAATACCCGCAAGCACCTTTCATCTGAACCGCCGGAAGCAGATAGACAGCTTCTACAACCCGACACCACCCATCCATCCACGGGCAACAGCGCTGGCCGACGAAGGGTATACAACCCCAGCCCCAGCTGCACCAAGCATCACTATCAACAATCTCCGCGAGGCCATCAACTCCTTGGACACGAAGATGGCGTCCCTGATGAGCCAACGACACACCCTTGAGTCCCATTTGGAACAAGCGGTCCGTTCCCAATCCCCGGTTCTCCGACTTCCCAGCGAGCTATTGTCGTCCATTTTTGTTATGGGCGTGTTGGGTATGGGTGACGAGGATCCGGTAATGGTACCCACCATTATGCTCGTATGGTGGGTTAAATTTTTATTAATTTCAATCCAGCTGTTAACCATCGTCCTAGTCGTTACTGGTCTGAGACAGCGTTAAACACGCCCATACTGTGGGCGAAGATTTCGGTGAGTCCACACGACTCGCTGGACAAGGCTCGCCGCAAGCTCGCCCGCTCGAAATCATGCCCTCTTGATATCACCATCAATTTTGGTCCGCGTATCGAATATATAAATGGCGTTACCGAGCAAGTGATCCATGCGATGGATCTTGTTCGCCCCGCATTGTGGCGAACCAAGTCGTTCCGGCTCAGCGTACCCAACCGTCCCCAGGCGCATGCAGCCCTGCTGCGTTGTAAAGAGGACGCACCTCTTCTCGAAATTCTGTCCATCAGGGTTTTCCACTCGATGCAGGATGATCATTATTCAAGTCCACCCCTGCCTCTTTTTAATGGACACACACCTCGACTAAGGTCGTGCTCGCTCACGTCCTTCAATTTTGGATGGGATCTTAGACTCGTGTCTCACCTCCGTGTCCTGAAGCTCGGTGGCTATTTCAATGGATTCGCACCATCCGCGGAGACCCTCCTGGGTATTTTAAAAGAATGCCCAGAACTTGAAGAGCTTGCCCTCCGAAACATGTCCGACTCAGATCCCGATATCTGTTTCACAAACTCCGACGATTACACGCTCCCAACGACCAAACCAACGCAGCTTTCGCGATTGATCAAGATTTCACTATACTTTGCAGGTATATCATTGACGCGCTACATTATGAGCCGTATCACTTGCCCGAACCTTGAGTCCCTGGAGATGTGTTATTTGGAGAACGTAACACCCGTCCTCCAGCTTCTCTATGGCCAGGCCTTGACGCGGCTTCCAATGCGCCACTTGAGGATTGAATCATGCCTGTTCAGTGAACTCAAGTTTGTCAACCTTCTCCGCCGGCTCCCTTCCCTACTAACTCTTGAGCTGGTTGATGTGGAGGATGTGTCATCGAACCTGTTGAAGGTAGGATAATACCATAGTAAAATTATATCCATCTAATGCTGTTTATAGGGCCTTTCCTCGTCACAACCATGGGCATGCCCAAGGCTGGAAACTCTGACTCTCGATGGATGTACAAGCCTCGACTGGGATTCACTTCGCACCTTCGTCGAAGCCCGGCTGCCAGCGAATTCGCACGCATATCCCCGATCCCTCATGTCCGTTACTCCTGGATGCGTATCCTCTGCATCGGAAGCTGCCGCTGTGCATGCGCTTTCTGTCTCACGAAATCCGCCTCGCCGGCCCTACCCCACAGCCATGGGCCCTCAACGCCTTCACGCCATTGATGTCACCCGGTGCAGCCAGATCAGCAAGGAAATGGTACAATGGTTAAGGATGTATGTTGCAGTCGTTAAATGCGAGCCAGCCAAGGGCGTGTGGGGTGAACCTCTTATGCCATAATAGAGCCTCGAGGCCGAACTGTTTCAAGTCAAATTTACGAACACTCACGAATTGATCACCCAAGTTTGTCCATGAAATACTTTTCATGGCAATCAACCATTTTTATTAAATTTGTAACTTTATGGTGCTATTCCAGCTATGTATTGTAGAAGATTGAATGGAATGGGGGGTTTAAGATGGTCAACTGTTCATATAAGCAAGGAGCCCTCTTCGACTCCGTTCCTCTGCTTTCTTCTGGCGCGTAAATGCTCTGCGACCTTTACCGATGGTGCTGACCCGATTGCGTCGCTCTTCTGCAGCCTTGATGTGAGCAGCCAAAGCGGCAGCATTGTGTGTCACCCGCTTCTGGGAGGCTTTGTATGGGCCCACGGTCTTTGCCTTGAGGCCAATCCCGAGGCGATCGGATTTCAGTACGGTGGCTATGGGAGTGAGTAACGCCTTCCGACTGTCCGAGATCGTCTCAAACTCAACAGATGGCCCTGGATTACTGCTGCCAATGCTGCTAATGGTTTGTGGGAAATGCTGTGTAGGTTCGCATGAGGGGGTTTCGGAGTCTGGTTCTGACTCGGAGTCTGACAATGTAAGGTCGATCACCTCCACTACCCATCGTTCACTCACATCTCCATCGATCCCCGTGGTATCTATTATCTCCTCTTTGACCTGTACAGTAGGCTGCAAGGATCGCGTCCCGTTCGGGTGAAATAGCTCATCGGCTCGCGCATAATCCGTAGCCGCGTTTCGAGGGATATCTGGCCCAAGAGCTTCCCCCTCGCTCCACCCACTCCGTTGCAGCATCTCGAAACCTTTGTTTGAAGGGCCCAGCGCAAGCCAAACAGGAGGGGAATACTTTGCTTCAGATGGAAGTGGCGGAGGATCTCGCGCAAGAATATCGGCAAGGGTTGGGGGCATGGATGACGGGGGCATCGGCTCGGATTGAATTGCATTGAAAATAAACCAGTTGTTTTTGTTCTTTCTCTCTCCCCGTGGCCGCACATCTGAATACCGCGGAATTCTTACTGGTGAACTTGAAGTTGAAGGACCTGCAGAATTTCCATGATCTTCTTGGGTAGTAAGAGACCGATACCAGCTGGCCAAGTCACCACCACCAGAAGCCGAAGAGCTAGATCCCTGGGGCTTCTGCGGAGCGTGGGGGTTCATTGCAGGAACAAAATGAGGAGGGGGACGTTGTTGGGGGATGCGGCTCAACGCTGCTTCTGTCTCCCATTCTTCAGTGGTAGAGTCGTCCCAATCTAATCGTGTTGAACGTTCGGTGGCTGGGGGTGGGTCATAGTGAGAGTAAATAGTGTGAGCGATCGTGGCCATCGTTCAATGTTTAATTGTTGAGCGTCAGATATCGAACGGCGGTCTGGAAGCTAGCGGTGACCTGTGGTTGATGTTGAGTGCACACTGGTTGGCAGTGACCTTGCTAAACCGTGATTATTTACATGATGACAAATTAGGCTCAATTTCTACCGTGGTGGTAACTATTATAATTACAGTCATCCACCGGTCCTTTAAACACCTCCACTCCTTTGAACACTTAGGCAAAAACTTCCTCAAATCTCAACCGATCTTTATATGGGCTAGTAGATATGTTCGTGTGATAGGTACCTAAGTATTAGAATAATTACTTTGTTCATTGTTTTCTACAGCGCTGCGATCATCGACGTATACCATACCCACACCTTGCTAATGTAATTTCTTTCACACCGGGATAACCGTCTGGGTGGTCTGAACGGAGATTGAGGTGTATAGTTGACAGTACTAGTACACATACAACAATCCTACTATCCAGTTTTGTAAAATTCCATGGTATGATGGATACGGTGTGTACTTTGTGTTGGGCTCTTGACCCGTTCCAGTGAGTGTCACAGCCCCTCCCATAGCGGAGTTTCAAATCAGACCAAAATCGGATCGGGTTCGCCGATCTACTGCTTAAAATTCAAACTCAGTCAACCTCCAGCCGTTGCCGTGCGTGATGTAACGCGTTCAAAGGAGTGGTTTTGGGCTCATTTCCACTGATCACCTTACACCTCCATAACATCCCCACCGGAAATCCTGAGCTGTTCCAGAAATCATCATTGAACATATTAGAAACATTCTGTCTACTCTGATTTTGACCTGATAATGAGGGAGCAATTTGCCAGGTTTAACTAACGTTTAGTGTTCAAAGGACCGGTGGATGACTGTAGTACCCCTTATTTGAGACTGCAAGGCCTCCTCCCCATTCACTTCATATTGGTACACTGAGAATGATATATTGTACATTGTGAGTGAATACATATGAGTGGCTACAGTTGTGTTACATGAATATACGTATGGGCTGTGATAGACTATTAGTAATGGTGCGCCGGATGAGGCTGCTAGGATGAAGCAGACTGTAACAAAGAAAAATGGGAGAGATCACAAACAGTGGATTCGATTTGAAAGGGGAATAGTTTATTCGCTGGGCTGCTCTTTTTTTAACCACCCACCTGCCTCCCAGCTACACCCTGGGCGGTACACATCGCGTTCCTTTTGAAGTAGGTCATTGACCCCCCCAAGAATGACGTGCAATCGCTTGAAGTCGATGGGCTTTAGGATCCAGCCATCCATGCCATGTTCGGAGAGTTCGTCCCTTTGTTTCTCCAAAAGAGATGCAGAAACTGCGAAGATGGGGATGCGCCCGTGGAGTCTTTGGGAACGCCGCATTGATCCTGGCTCCTTGAGTGGTGTGGTTTTTTCATGTTCGCGAATGCACCGGGTAGCCTCGAAGCCGTTTAGGATAGGCATTCTAAATATAAAATGTCAAGCAAAACATCTGAGGGCGGGGATGGTATTGCCTCACTGGATATCCATTAAAACAACGTCAAAGGACCTGTCTGACACAACCATATCAAAACCTTCTTGGCCATTAGTGGTTCCGACAACGGTATGTCCATCCAGGCGTAGGCGTTTGGTTAATATGGTCCGGTTTATATCGTTATCCTGTCCAGGGATGAGACCAGATTTCAGATAGCTAGGGGAAAACGAACCTCAACAATCAAAACTTTTAAACTAGATGTACTAGGACCCTCATCCGCGGGTTCTGGTGCAGTGATTGGTTTCTGGGCCTGTGGCGTAGGGCAGCCACGGTGGGGCTGGCTTGTCGGAGCCGTATCTACCACAAAATCATCAACCTTCACTGGCCGCACAGGTATTGGAGACCCTCTAATTGGGAATGTTCCAGGTTTCGAGTCCGTAGGGGCTGGCTGACGTGGTGGTGCTTCGATGGGTTCAGGTCCTCCTGTCCGGGGGGATGATGACAATGAACGACCAGACATATGGTCAGAGAGCGCTTCGACCAAATTATCAATTTCACTTCCGCCTGACACGCTCGCGGACCTTGATCGCATACGCAACGAAGTAACAGACGATGAGAACGGAGGGGATATTGATCGCTCTGAGCTATCCGTTGTCAAGGCAAGGGGGATGAGGAACGAAAATCGGCTGCCCTCGTTGACCGTGGAGTCCACGCGAAGTTGACCGCCTAGTTGTTCAACTATTCGGGCCACAACAGCGAGACCAAGACCTGGTTGGAGGTATAAGGAGTGATTGATAATTAAGGATATGAATTCCTTACCCACGCTAGCTTCGCCGCTTGCCTTTGGTCCAGAGGATTCGACTTGCTCGAACTCCCGGAAAATATTTTCAAGTTTGGCTGGGGCAATGCCGCAACCGGTATCAGCGACGACAATCTCCACCACTGTCTGTTTTGGGCCTCGGAGTCCTTCTGGTTCGCTATATGTTGTCGAGCATACATATATGGAACCTTTAGTTGTGTATTTGACTGTGGAATTCCCATTCAGCTGTACCAACTAGGCGAAGACGGAGAGCAGCTTACGGGCATTCGCTGTAAGGTTTTGAACCACAGTTCTGACTTTTCTTGCGTCACCTATCACCGTCCTGGGACTTCCCAGAAGGTCGAGCTGGAATGTGATGTTTCGCCGTTCTGCCTCATTTCTATACACCTGCGTTGCATTTTCGATAGCATGTCGTAAATCGAATGGTTCGTTAAACGAGGTTTCATTTCCACTTTCAAGCCGAGTAAGGTCCTGAATAGTGGTTACTCCAGGTGAGGTATGTACGATGACGGTGAGCTCACCAGGAGATCATTGATTGTAAACAAAAGGCTCTACATTAAGTAGATTAGGTTGGGTTAAGCGGAGCATCAGTGAAGTTAACACTAGCCTTGGATGCCGCATGAGAGCGGCTGAGGTTCTCACGCGTCTCACCATCCAGAGGCCCATTCATAGCCATTTCCAGGTAGCTGGAGGGTGTCAATCAAAGGGGTGTACGAACGCACGCATATGGACTAACTTGATAATATGGTTCAATGGTGTCCGCACTAAAATTGCATGAGGTTGATTTCCGTTACCCGGACTGAATGTACAACCCACCTTCATGGCTTGCGTTGGAAAGCAGCAGGTTTGTGAGTTGTGTAGTTTGTAACGCGCTTTCCTTTCGCCTCCAAACTTCGATAAACTGCAGGGTAGTGTTATGGTGGAAACTGTGGTTGGCAGAGCTAGATACCTTTCCGTAGACCAAAGCCAGGACTCCCGCTGTTTCGAGTTGTTCGTCCGTCCATGCGCGGCATCGCCCAGCAACTGTCTCTGACCAGATCTTGAATGATTTTCGAGGCTCTAGGGCTGGTTGTGGTCCTTTTTGGTCCTTATACGGCCTTCCAGCCCAGCGGACGTGACGTGGCTGGCCCTTTCTTAGAAAGGCGATGAAATCATTGCCCCCACTGGACAACGGAACGTATAACAGTCCCGCAATGACTTCCAGTCCTGGAATGGTGTTATATTTACACATCATACGAGTGTAATGAGCCTACCTGTGGTGAGCTCCAGATCAAGGAAATCCTTCACGACTGCTTGCGATGCCTGTATGGTACTGACGGACGATAAGCATCACTGTGGAGAGACCAAATCCAAAGGGAATAGATATACGTGAATTGCTTGAGGCGTAAGTACTCAGCCAGAATCAGGATTTCCTGGCCATGTTGATTCGGGCCCAGGATCTTTGCACCCTCTCCAATGACCAAAATGCCAAAATCGGCGTCGAACAAGCCGAGAAGGTCGTTAGCATTGCTGACAATATATCCAGTCTGGGCGTATGAGCAACTGGGGTCCGTGTTCTGGCGCTTCAACTTACGGGATGTTGTTCTGATACCATAGTGTTGATCTTGGATTCAAATCAATAAATGCGGATGCTATAAACCCACAGACTTACGAGCTTTCTGGTATGTAGCCGCTGGGCATAACTTAGCCTCTCTATATTCCTCGAGATAGATTGGCTGAGAAGGCGCAACATTTGCCGGACTGGAAAAGATACTCGCATCCCATGGGATCCATATGAATGACAAGTGACAAGTCCCCACAATGAACCGAATGCCATGATTGACTGAATATCGTGTGACAAATAGTATGGATGAGTGGAAATGGTCAACTTACCACCGACATTGAAGCCCGTACCCCCATGTTGGCTAGGTCTATGTGGCCATTATGAGTCTCACAGAAATTTCAAGAGATCCAGCACTTACATTGAATGTGTATTGGGCTCATTGCACGAAGATAGCAATGTGTCATATCCTAGAGATGCGCGTAAGGCTCCCACAAACACTAAATCAGCATAAAATATACCAGGGGCCGTTCCAAGTCCTTTTTGCTTTTGACAACAATACGAGCGGTTGCATGTGAGCGATCGTACAGGAGCCGAACCTTATCTGCGTTATGCATAAATACGACGTGCGTTGGTTCAATCAAAAATCTTACTGATAGCGTATAGGGCCCTCGCCTTTGGGGCAGTGAATTAGCCTGATACAATTGCTTCTCGCCCTCTAATTTGACACGCACCTGCGCTGGGATGTCCCCGGCGGGGAAGTGAAGTCCTTTGAATAAATCCTTCGACCGGCTCCAATCCACTAGCTCCGCTACAACTTGGCCATTCCACACTTCATCGAATTGGTAAATTAGCACCCTGTGGAATTGGCTCAAATCTTTGATGACGCCCACAACCACCTTCAAAAATGTCTCCAAATCCGGTGGAGCTCCGAGTTGTTCGTTTATTTGCGCCATGACAGCAAAGACATCCATCATTCCAACACCACTAGCGGCAACTCCGCCCCCCGCTCTACGGGCGCGACGACTACGAGCGCCCCCAGTAGATGCGGACTGACGAATTGGCGGACGAGTCATGCGCCGAAGGCGCTCAAGGGCAGGGATAGGCTTGGCGCGGCTTGTGGTACTTTCAAATATGTCCTCTGCACTTGGCACCCAATCTTCTTCCACAGATATATCTGCAGGGGGTTCGATGGGTCTTGAAGGCTGTTCTGCGGATGGACTAGGTCCACCACGCTCTGGAGAGAGGGGATCATCACTACTGCGCCCGTCTGAGCTATGTGCCCCTTTGCTAGAACCTGGGGTGTCGCCCCCGCTGCTGCCACTAGACACCTCATTGGGGCCAGTTCCCACCGAGACTAGGGTGCGATCAGATTCATCTGTCGATGAGCCATGATTACTTGAACCGACCCCCGAGCCAGGAGACGCCACTCCTGACGCTTGTGGGTTTTCGGCTACATTTGGAGGATACAGGGGATTAAGGAGGTCTCTCTCTAACTCGAACTCCATAATTATGAGACCTGAATTCGCCGGTGCGTTTGCTGCAGAAGCAGCACGATGAACAGCACACCAGCAAGTCCACTGCCGACGCCCATTACTGGTTTTCGTTTCAATGTCATTAGGGGACGCTGTTCCTAGCTCTCCATATCCAGAGAGAAGAAAGACGTGGGGTGAATCTTCTTCGTCATCTCCATCTGCGGCTGTGAGGTATTGGATGTTATCCCAAAGAAGGCTAGCCTGAGGGTCTGACAACGTGTCGGTGAAGCATTCGAGGGAAAACAAGTAACGTGGAGATAACCCGAGAATTTCGGTGGAATTCTAGCCTTTGTGAGCTGGGTGTGCGGTCTTTCCGATGACAACTTACTTCTGAAACCTGACGGACGGAAAGTATATCCTCTTGTTCGTCAACAGCAATTAACACTCCAAAGCCTTGGATAGCTCCTGGCGTTGCGATCGGCTACGAAACCATGAGAAGGAGAAACCTTTGAATGCTTGTACTTTACGCACCTCGTCTTCACATCGTAAAAGCTTTCCTTCCCGCCCAACCACGACATGATTCCCATTTTCATCTTGCATATGTTTGAATCTCACATTTGTCATAGATTCGTCAGATCTTGCGGAGCCACTCTGCGATTGTGAACCCGAGCCAGATTGAGATCTAGACTGAGGTCTGGAATTGGAGTTGGATCCAGAGGAATTGGATTCGGAAGCATCTGGAGTGGTAGTATCTTGCTTTCGTTGTTCATCACGGCCCATAATAGAATACAAAGCACGTGTCGACTTCTGGCTGCTTGGCCCGGATGAACGTGATGTGGTGGATCCTTTTCCCCTCTTACTGCTTCGGGGAGATGGAGAAGACGGAAGCGGGGGGAGGTGCACTAGGCCATATTCCGAAGGATTGAATGGGAGGTCAGGAGCTGTGATTGTATGCGTAGGTAATAGCGATTTGCTTGTCATGGCAAGCGCGCTATTGGTTACCACCGGCAGCGGGGCGGGGTGGCGGCGGTCATCATCATCAAACGCCTCGAGCGACTCTGAAGTAAGAGGTGATACAGCAACCGGCTCCTCGGTGAGATCAGTAGCAAATGTCTCGATATTTCCAGCAAGAGGTGACAGGGATTCGTTGAGGGTACCTGCTGGATATGTTGAAAAAGACCGCGGGTTGCCGTCGGCCGGAAAATGGCGGAAATTTGGAGAGCGTTTACGATGCTTAGAACGGCGCTGCTTGGATGATTCGCGTGTAGGATTATTACTAGGCACGCATGAGATGTTAGAGTGTCGTGATCGCCTTGGGTTTGGAGAGGTAGAATCCGAAGACTGGGATGGTTCTGGTGTACCGGCGGTTTCCATCACAGATTTAACCAAGTCCACCCCATCTGCCTGCCCTTGTATCGTCATAGCTTCCATAGCATCTGTGACGTCCTTCGTCCAAAACTGTAACTCGGATCTGGTTGGCCTGAGGCTGAATCCGGAATGGGGTTCACCGTATTGGGTTTTAGTGAGGTCATTTCCAGACAAATGAGTATGGTTTAAATCAGAAGCAGGGCGAGAGAGGGTATCCTGATCCGCCGCTGGCTGTATCCGATTACTGAGGAGAGACCTGACAGGATAGATATAAGATGAATTGGTCCGGGTGCTAGACGGGCAGCAGATTAGTAGGTGGTGAGCTTGCTATGAATTTATGAAAGAATACTTGTCGGCCATGATGCATTAAGCGTTGATGTGTGCAGATAGTGAACAAGTCCAAGTTTGTTTGTGTGCATATAAACTCAGGAAGGGTCATAGTTGGAGTAAGCTGTCTTCAATGACGTCGTGTCACATGCACGGCACTTTTCGGTGTGCGACCACTGGCGGTGGCACTGGCACCGGTCGCGGCTCTCATGGTACCCACCAGGCCTATTGTTAACTTTTGTGTGGGTGACTTGAATAAGCGAATTCTCATACACGCAGGCTGAATCCTTCCAACTATGCACATAGCAAAAACCCAAGTAGCGCTGATCGGAATTCGGTCCCGGACAGCGTCACCATTTTATTAATAGATTATTGTTCTACAATAGTTTGTAAAATTGGCCAATGGCATCCAACACACCCTCTTGGACACCGAGATAGTCATGT
Organism: Infundibulicybe gibba; assembly: GCA_015501065.1. NCBI lineage: Eukaryota > Fungi > Basidiomycota > Agaricomycetes > Agaricales > Omphalinaceae > Infundibulicybe > Infundibulicybe gibba. The sequence continues at coordinate 577,762 of JADNYI010000004.1, read as the reverse complement.
CCCCCAGCCAAAGTCTGGACTAACTTTACTTTCCTTCCATCATGTTCGAATTCCTCCGTTGTTCCAAAATTACGGAGATGCTGGCTTATCACAATGGTATTGCGCTTGGAGGCGCGGGCAGCCTGTTGATCCAATATCGCCGACCATTGCGCTTTCGTAATAGAAAAGGCATTGTCCGGTACCTCGACGTCAGGAAGCACGGGTTCGAGGAACGCATTAAATAGCACTTGAGAGTGCGAGTAGGGGATATCCCAGTCATTCTCGGCGTGTGCTATCAACACAGAGTCCTTGATTTTCTATTGGACGAACGGAAGGGTGGTAAATAACGCATCAAGGACTAAAAAATACTCACCGGGACCGCTTTGAGTGAGTCAAACTTGTGGATCAGTGCCCAGCTAACTAGATCTATTCATATACTTCTTAGTATCAATAAAAACGGAGGTATCAAACCTTACTTGTGGCATAAGGTATCATGGCCAATGGTTTCATCAACGGAACAAGGCCCAGGATGTGGTAGGTATTAAGAACCTCACGGATGCTGGTAAAGGGCTATAATACCATCAAATCACCTGGTTTCTCGCCCCTATAAAATGCATTTACCGATAGTAGAACAATTCCTCGGGATTGTATACCCTCATCAGCCAATTGGGCCGCCAATTGTGATGTCACGCCCGTCCCCAGGCTATGTCCAATGATTAGTATATCGCTTTCCTTCGTCCCATGCTGTACAAGCCAGTCCCACGCTGCCCGAGCGTCCCTTACAAGACCAGCTTCAGATGGTGAACCACTACTGTCCGCAAAGCCACGATAGTCGATCGCAAGCACATTGGCAGCGAGTCGGGTAGAGAAGCCTTGGTAGTGTTGGATACGCGCGTGAAAAGCGCGCGTCGCTGCATTACCATGGAAAAATAGAATCGTTGGGTGGCTTTGGACAGCAGGAAGTATATGGCCCTCTAGAGATTGTGGGATTGTGGGGAGTTTCTGGTAATATGGATCGGAGAGGATAAACCAGGCGCCCAGGGTTTCGTTATCTGGGGTCTGGATTTTGAGATTAAGGGTTCTATTAGCTGTTATCCCACGTTTAAGTATCATGCCGCATTGAGGGATTGTGAATGTAGCGCACGAGCAAGGCCATATTTCTCGGGGACATTGAAATTGGCGAAAAAGGGGAACTTGAGTGAGTTCAGATATAATGTTCTTTAAGGATCATCTCCGTTAGCAGTCCGAAGCTGAATAGATTATAAGGGAGACGGACTGAGATTGGAAGAATGGAATAGCCAACAAGCATACTGCTGCCAAATAAATCCCACCAGAAACGACCAGGAAGAATCTAGCGCGTTCAAGGAAGGATGGTTTGGTGATAGGTGGGACGTCCGCTGGTTCATCATTGCCGGCGTCGGGCCCTCCAGAAATTTCATGCGGTGTTGGGCCTGGTTCTGCGTCTGGCATCATGGGGTGGGGGTTGGAGATGAGTCTATGCTTGGTCCCCGTGTTGACATGCATGCAGCTGCAGTCACGTAAGCGATCGATCGGGATTACGATTGCATGCTTACGTGTAGTTCTGATCATACTAATGTTGATTTGCCTGCGCGAAAATTCGTGGCATTCGACTACACGGCGATTTGGACACACTTGTCTGGTCGTTCGAGAACCAACGAACTCTCTGATGTTTTGAAATTCTTCGAACTACCCAATAAAGCTTTACGATGTCACAGTCAGAACTAAACCACAGACTTCAAGGTAGTAGTGTATCCGCAAAAGGGCATGAAGGGTCCATAAATCCTACAATGGACCAATCCGCACTGTCTTCTTCGACTACACCGATTCCTCGCCCGGTGAGGGGTGGGCGAAAGCGATTCAGCTGGCTCCAGAGCCTTGGAGCAGGCATCATTTTGGACATTCGTGCACGGGCGCCATGGTATATTAGCGACTGGGCTGACGCGTGGAATTACCGTGTGGTTCCAGCGACTGCTTTAATATTCTTTGCAAAGTGAGTTCTCAATTAAATTTTCATTATAGCATCTAAGATGGAACCCAGCGTCCTCCCAGGCATTGCATTCTCTCTTGATCTCATAGAAACAACTCAGCAATATGGTGTCTCTGAAGTTCTCATCTCTTCGTTTATGGCCGCGTTCATATTTTCAGTTTTTGGCGCACAGCCTCTTACCATTGCTGGTGTAACTGGTGCGTAAACTTACCATACCATCGACCATGATACTTACATACATCAATACTTAGGACCCATCACGGTCTTCAATAAGACTATCTTTGACATCATAGAACGGCAGTCAAACCCACCTGTTTATCTCCATTTTATTGGGTGGGTCTACCTCTGGGCTGCTATTTTTCACTGGGTAACTGCGATCCTCAACTGTTCGTTATTTCATACATTTGGTACGACCGAGTTAATAATCTTACTTCAGGGTGCAATTTCCTGAAATATGTGACGCTCTTTTCTTGCGACACATTTGGGTTCTATGTCTCTTGGGTTTACCTTCAATATGGCATCCAAGTGCTCACGCGCCAGCTTCAATCTAATAACCCGCCCAACTTACCGGGCTCTTTGGTGTCGATCATTTTAGCCTTGTTGATGTTGGTCACTTCATTCCTCTTCCGCTCGCTCTCCCAGACATCATATTTCCATCGGCATGTGAGGAGATTTTTGGCAGATTATGGGATGCCTATCTCGTTAATTGCGTCGTCGGCAATGGCATATTGGGGCCGGTTTAACGCAGCCAATCCAACCACCTTGCCTGTGGGTGGTGCATTTCAAGCTGCAAATGGACGTGAATGGTTGGTCAAGTTTTGGGAATTGGATGGTAAATGGGTTGGTATCGCTCTGCCATTCGGCCTCGTTTTATGGATTTTATTCTTCTTTGACCATAATGTATCTGTGGGTTACCTTAAGTTTAGTGTTCAACACTCTAGTGACAGACCCAATTCTGGCAGTCCCTCATGGCTCAAGGATCCGAATTCCCTCTCCGAAAGCCTCCTGGGTTTCATTATGACTTCTTTTTGCTTGGAATTACAACATTCATCGCTGGCCTCATTGGTGTCCCGGCACCCAATGGGCTAATACCCCAAGCACCGATCCATACTACCTCCCTTACCGTTATGGGGCACCCCTACAAGAAAGACAAGGATCCAGAAGAACATGTTACTGATTCGCCTCAGACGCCAGACGCCGAAAAAAAACAGAGGAATGACTCCATTGAGCGTCATGAAGTGCCAATATCTGTTGTTGAGCAACGCGTATCGAATTTAGCACAGGGCGCATTATGCCTTGTGCTACTTACAGGCCCATTCTTGCATGTCTTGAACCTAATTCCACGAGGTATGTGGTTGCAATTGTGCTTTCCGCATAATCGTTTATACAATGTGTCAACAGGTGTACTGGCTGGACTCTTGTAGGTCAAATCTCTGGGGCTCCATCCCCGTCATTCAAGATATTAATTCTTACTCACCGCCATCTCTCTAGTTGGTTCATGGGTTCCGATGCCCTCCAGGGCAATGGAATCACGGGGAAAATCTTGTATTTCTTGCGAGACAAGAGCCTAACAGCTCATAATGAACCGCTCAAGAGAGTTCGGAAGTCACGTATCCTGCTATTCTTGACAGTACAGCTTGTCGGATTTGGCGCAACCTTCGCGATTACCCAGACCATTGGCAAGCTATTTATCTCCTCCACCCATCTTGCGCGCTCATCGGGGCGGATATGTAGCGGCTATTGGATTCCCTGTTATAATCATGCTGCTCATCCCCCTCCGCATGGTCATCGTACCTCGTCTTCCATTCACGGCGGAAGAGCTTGCCATATTGGACGGCCCCACCGCTTCACCGTTTGTGAGTTCTTACGACTTGTGTGATTTTCTATGCACGTGTGTGGCTTCTTCTACCACCACTTATATTTCTTCCATGACCCTCTCGCCCAATAACCTTGCGTTTATTAACCCACATCTTCTCATTTCTCCTAGACTATGGAGTCCGTCGGAGGTTCCCTATAAAACTGCGAGTACATGTTCAGCATTCAACTCTCAGACTCTCTCTAGACATTGGCTATCTATCGACTGTCATTTATATATATTTTAGATGGGCCAACACAGATCTCTGCGATACTTTATCCCTCATTTTTCATACACATCCTATCCAAAATACCCGTCGGCATGGTCGCTTAACGTCAATTTGATGAACTTTATCACCTCGTGAATACAGCACGTCAGGTGGTTCTCGGGGAGTATGCCGAGGGAGTGATTCCGGGAACTAACGGCCTAGTGCAGGCCGTATTTATACCTCATCGTATTGAGTTTTCCCCCCAGCTGCCCAAGTGCTTGCCCACCAGCTGACAGCCCGCGCCGCTTGATATGTCTACGTCCAGTGGAAATCTTTTGGGTGTTGTGCTCCTTATCCGTCACGGTGATCGCCAAGGTGGGGGTCCTCCGGACAATCGATCGTTGTGGCTTGATTCAAATTGTATTTTTAGGATTTTACCAGGACCCCAAGACATATACACCATCCGCTACTGTGATCACTCCACTCGGAAATGTAATGATCTCAAGCTCGCACTTGAAGTCTTTCACTACTGACCCACGCCCCTTCAGAAAGAGGAATTTCTACTGGGACAAAAGCTCCATTCCTTGTATTTCAATGCGTCTTCGCCTTCACAGATTCAGGGTGTCAGCGATACTTTGGTAGACCCGACCCAACTTCGTGTCCGCGCGGATGCAGGAGGCGAGGGTGGTGTCATTGTAAATTCGGCTACCTCTCTGCTGCAAGGGTTATTCCCCGCCAACACGGGATATAATACGACGCTCGCAAATGGCACAGTGGTCACCGGCCCCCTCGGCGGATACCAAGTAAGTTTTATGTCCGATCAACGATCGCCGGGTGTTAAATATAGCATCTTTAGTATATCCCAAGTAAGCCAAAACCATAAATTCGAAATTATCAACATCTTTACTCATCATTCTAGTTGAATCTGTTGAGCCTGATGAGGACATCTCTCTGGAGGGCTGGACCAGCTGCAACGTATGGATAGCCAGTGCTATAACATCAGCACCTGACCTAGAATGCTAGACTTTTAATGATGCAACTAATGCTTTCTACGCATCCCCATTATTCCAAGAAAAGAAAACCGAAACAGCTAGCTTTTTACAAAGCCTTCCCCAATACCTTGACGGGCGACCAGTGACATTAGAGAATATGGTCAGCCAGATTCGGTTTTCATAGGGTAATGCATCGCTAATCAGTCCCTGTTTTGGCGTCGTTTAGTGGAACGTACGTTGTTTCTTCATTGCTGTCACCGCTGCCGACAGCTATATATAGATATTCGATTTTATGAACGTCCAATCCATCCACAACGCAACCTTCTTCCAAATACTCCCGAAGAGTCTCCTCGCCATGGCCCGGGATCTAGCAGGGTTTCACGAATATGGCGTATTTAGCTCCCCACAGCTCGATGGGATTGGGAACAGTATGTTCAGTCTCAGGCGCAGGAGACACCTACTAATGTTGCTGGTCTTAGTTGCTGGCCGCACAATCATGCCATCCCTGTTAGACGGGTTTTCAGACATTGTCAACTCGTCCAGTCCCGTGAAATTTGTCTACCACGCGATAGCATACAAACCATTCCTATCCATCTTTAACATGACTGGCGTGGCTGAGATGAACCCCCAGCTTGCTGGAATCGGTCGGTCCCCATCTATCAACGGACAAAGCATGCACTGATTCATAGAATATCAGTTAACTACGCTGCCGCCGTCGCGCTGGAGGTTCGTGACTCACCCAACGGGCCTATGCTGAGATTCAACTTCAAAAATGGAACAACGGACGAGGATTTCACGACTTACAATTTCCTCGGCGGAAATGGGGATGTTCCCCTCTCGACGTTCGTCAACAAATTAGCGGTAAGCACCCATTACAATGGTCATCTCTCCTGTTCGTGACGCAGAAACGTAGCCAACTGCTGTGAACACAACTGCCACTTGGTGCTCAGTTTGCCAGAACACGCAAGATCGCGGGTGTGCGGCGCTGGCACTCGCTCAAGCTCAAGGAAAATCATCAGCCCATGATCGAATCAGCCCAGTTGGTGCAGGTTTCTTGGGCGCCGGTTTAACTGCCTTCGTCGCACTGGCTATGCTCGCTGTTCTCTTTTTCCTTGGGATGGTGCGCGTGGGCAGGCGCCACTCTAGATCCAGTCAATCCAGTCAATCCGACAGCGGATCAGATGTCAGTCCCCTCTCTCATTCTACCTCTCACAGCTGACCATATTATATGTAGGCTGGAATGGTGGAAAGGAAAGCATAAGGACCTCCCAGTGTTTAGGCGGATGGGGATGGTAAAATAGTATTGATGGATATGTATTGATACAATGTAACCGAGTTTCTACGGGTATTCTGATGTTACCATTCATCTCCACTCGTGGTCGTCGCCATCATCCTCATAGCGGACCACATCCTCTTGATCCGAGCCATCATGGAAGGCATCTGCCGCAAACCATGAGATCTACGTGGGGTAAATTTCGTTGACACCCCAACTTACCAGAGTCATCGCCGGAATCAGAGGATGGGTCATCCTCCTCAGGATAATCATTCTTATAGTACTCCTCCGCTACAAGATAAGGGTTGAAATAATGCCCAGCGGCGAACAAAGGGGCACGAACCATTTGAGTCCTCATCTGCCTCGTCCTCCTCTTCTTCATCGGAATCAGAGTCGTACGGATCTGTGATGGATGGTGGCAGCCCAGTCCTGGCATCAACGAACGCTTGGTGATGGAGAAGATTTGAAAGATGAAACTCCATACAATGTGCCCACCTTTGCAGCTTGGTTCCATTCGCTAAGAGTTGCAGGTCGGTGGTAGAACACATCCCAGACATAGTCCTCCACTCCGGATTTCTCACTTAAAGCGAGGCTGGCCGACGAGGAGGTCGTCGGGAGGTCGTGCACTACGCTATGCATTGGTCCCAGAGACCATTGGCAAAGGTTACCACGTACATCTCAGATAATCATTTAACATGGGGAGGAACTTTTCCATTTCGGAGTCAATGGGCGCGGAGGGAGCGGATTTCTCGGTGGCCAGTATAGCATCATACATTCTGAAATCGGGTTTTTTCGCCTGTAATTCTTTCGTAGATAACACCTTGGGTCTAGCCATGGAGTGAGTAGAGCGCATGTAGTGACTGTGAGCGAGCCCACGGATGAGGGAGATCTTTCTGCGGCTCCTTCTCAGTATTCTCTGCCTTCAGGATAGTATATCTACGATAAGGATCGTCTTTTTGCGGCCGAGTGGAGGGAGACTCCGCCTTTGACGGTTTTGGTTCCGCAGATGCCTCAGTGTCGCGAGCCAGTCGTGATATTTGATCCTAATGATATCGTAATGTCAAGCGGCCTGCAAATGTACCCAAATTCGACAGACTTGTATATCCTTCTGGCGACCTTCATCCTGCCACGCGTCGTGTTCTACCGTCTGTGCAAACTGGAAGACCCCCATACCTCCCCTCGACTTCTTCCTGCGAACCCTGGACTCGATGACTAGCAGACCCCGTGCGTGTTAAGTATCATGGTAATGACTGCAATAGAGCCCATTACCCAGCGCATCGAGTGGCTCTTCATTTCTCTTGCGTTTGATGCGGAGGATGGTGTACGATGATGCTGTTGTGCCCGAATCAATCTCCATCCTAGGGAAGAGCTCTCAGTTCCAAGAGGTATGTCTGCCGTCAGGCTACTGGATAATGATTGGATAACAGCTGAGCTCTGTCAGTGCGGCGCCACCTGATGATCCTAAATTATATACGTTTGCGATTGTAGCTGAGGTTGAACGAAAGTTTGGCAATCACCGTCAAGCCAAACAAGTCACTGCGTGTGTTGAAACTTGTTAGCTAACAGCTTCTTATTACACCCGAGTCAGCAAAGTTCAAACGATGATGTGGCAGCACCTCTCAGGTCGGTTTGCCGAGATATCCAACTCCCAACTTGATGACAAGAATTTCCGGGTACCCCAAGGATGGATTCCACACTTATCTGCCGCAATTATTGCTGTTGCGGTGCCAGATCAAGGCGGATCACTCTGTTGAGTTTATCCCAAAGGTCCTTTTACACAAGTCACACCGATGCTGTGTAGAGTTTTGATACCAACAGGAGGATTTGCGATCTATGCCGCCTGCCCCGAAAGCACCAGCAAACCTAGAACGTCTAACGTGCCCATGCAATGCGACGACTTAGATACCACTTTTTTTTATTTTTTAAATCCATCTATGGATACCACAAGTACTTTCTCCCCCATAGCTCTTACTTGATTCCAGGACATCAGCTCCGATCACCGGGCAATCCTCGATGCTGTGCGGCTTACCTGCCGGCATCAACTTCACCAACACCTTACGCAGCCAAATTAGGCCATCGTTTTGTTTAAATCACATAGCCCATGGAAATCACTATGCAGTTACTGCAACAGAACAACAAGCCCCCCGACCGCGCTAGGGTGCGTCGTCCGTTGGCAGGCCTCCGTCTCACTCCTTGCTTCATCGCCTGGCGCATCCCGATGGTTGGCAGCGGCGTCCTCGGTCAAGCCGCAACCACCCTGGTATAAGTAGTCACTGACGCTCATTATCACCATTTCATTTCCATTTCACATTCAACAATCTTTTTATTCTTTGTGCTTCCCGCCTCGCCACAAAGACGCCCAAGAGCACGACCACCATGGTGATCTGGTATATCTATATCCTGCTCGCATTCTGCTTCGCTGCGATTTTGTCGGGGCGTAGGCAGCTACGGCGGGTCTTTCGATTCTACCGGGTACAGTTTTGACTCCTACGAAAACCAGGGTGAGCGTGTTCACCTCACTGCGTTACATACAGAACTCACCTTCTTGGCCAGGCTGCGCCGTTCCTCGATTTTGATTCGTTCATTAATCATGAACCAGCTGGATCCATGACATTTGTTCTCATCATTCGCTGTACATCTTACCGCCACGTACTCTGTAGATCAAGACGAGTAACCCAACCGATGCACGGGGTTTCAGCACCCTTTTTAACGGCTCTTTTTCCGCCGGACCTCCTTCCATTTCCGAAATCACGAACCGGCCGTTGCTATTAATACCTAACGACACTGATGATTGATGACTGAAATAACTCTGGTATGTAGTTACTATCTAGACACCTCCAGGCTTGAATGTATAGTATGTGTATCTGTGTTTCGACCTATGATATCTATGCCGATGGACTTTACAAAGAAGAGTGTTCACCCCTGTCCGAGATACGGACTCCTACTGAACCGGTTCCAAGTAGGCCGAATCCAAGTCGCGGTTCGATACACCCACAAACATCCAGCAACTACCCGGGAATATCAACAACCCACTTTCTGGGCAAGACCGGAAAGCCGCGTCTGGGCCTCTGCACGAAACTTGATACCCACACCCCGCCGTCAACAGCGCACATTGTGCATCGTGCCATGAGAACCGACTGGGCAACTTCCATGATGCTGCGGTTCATCGCCGCGAGCGACGCGTTAAGATCCTGCTGTCCCATCCGGAGTGCCCGGACATGAGCGCTGAGCGCTGGATTGCACTGGCACACTGCGCGCTACATTACAAATCTCATAATCGGATGGCCACGTCGAAACACAATCAGCTGCTTAGCATCATAAAAAACCGGTCACAATATAACAGTATCATAGCACCACGGTTCATGTCGGGTGTAATTTTTCCACTCTTCTCTGCCCCGCTTGCTTACGCCTCGTCCCCAACGGCGCCCTGTGTACCGGGTGCACCTGCGATGCGCCATGCAGCGAGGATGAGCTCAACAACATCGCTGACACCACGGCCCTCTTTAACGCTCGTGAACACGGTTGGCCCATCGCCACGCATAAGCTTCGCGTCGCGGTCCATCACCGCTAGGGAAGCGTTGACATAGGGCGCTAGGTCTGTCTGTACACGGTGCGCGATACTTGTCAGTGCCTCTGTTGGAGGTGCGACGCACACACCTTGTTGATGACCAGGAGATCGGACTGTGAGATCCCGGGCCCGCCTTTGCGCGGGATCTTGTCGCCGCCCTGCCGAGATAGATATCAGCCACGTTGACCTACACACCGGAAACCTCGAGAAAATAGAAGACGGGGAAGAAGTAAGCACATACCGAGACATCGATAACATAGATGATATAATCCGCGAGCTCGCGCGAGTAGTTGGCAGCAAGGTTGTCCCCGCCGCTCTCGACAAAGAGCATCTGACACGCAAACTTGGTCTGCAGCGTCTCCAGGGCGCCCATGTTGGCCGAGATGTCCTCGCGGATGGCCGCGTGAGGGCACCCACCGGTCTCAATCGCGAGGATGCGTGGTGCGGGCAGAGCACGGTGCTTAATGAGGAATTCCTGGTCCTCGCGCGTGAATATATCATTTGTCACAGTTGCTGCACGTGTATGTTATGGATCAGAGGTATATTGGCGTGATCATGAGTTCCGCGCACCGATGTTGTACTCTCCCCGTAAGCGCCGGCACAGCTCAAGGGTCAGCGCCGTTTTCCCGGAGCCCACCGGCCTGGGTAATTATGATGGATTAGCGTCACTATATGGATGTAATATTTTCATTTACCCGCCGATGCCGATGGTGAACCCGCGCTCCTCAAAGTTACGCCCAGAGTAATCCGGGAGGTCGCGATCAGCATATTTTCCTGCGCCCTCTCAACCTCAAATTGACCATAACGTCGGACAAATGGGCGTACCAGCATGATCAAGATGTTCATGTGTGTGCCCGTGCTCACCACCGCCGTGGTCGTGTGAGTGAGCATGGGGTGCGGTGTTCTCGGAGGAAGGGTCTCCGGCAGTGGTGGACTTGTTGATAAATTGCACACTCATTATTGGTGTTATGCAGGGGTATCAATGTACTAGTGCACTACAATCAAGGAGATCAGCTGGTGCACTGACTTGGAGATGGAATCTGATAAATGGCCATCGGTCCGGGGAAAGACAGGTAGGGTTAGGGGTGGCGACTTGGTATGAAGCGGTCATCACTACAACTGGTCTCGTACGACTCGGATTCCCCACACGAGGAGGATGAAGAAACGAAAACAAATACTCCTCCATCACCACCCATGAAAAAAAGGTAACCGTCCGCGTTTCATATCTTTCATTCAAACCTGAGAAGAGGAAAAAAACTAGGAAGCTGCCCCCACTTGCTTCCTCGCTCGTTGTGCCCAAACCTATTGATGACCCCGCGCAGCACCAAGGCCGCACGCGCTCCCAGCCACACGTTGAGGGCCAGTTTGCCGCGCACGTGTACATCTCCATTACGCTTCCCCACCACGCGTCGTTGCATGCACTTATCCGAGGCATTGCACGCGAAGCACAAAAGACCGTGCCCGCACTGCATAGCACCTGGTTGTCTGCCGATAAAGGGGTAGTGAAGGGGGAGGAGGGGAGAAGGCGCCGCTGGAGCTCCACATCTCGCTGTCACGTCCGACGTTCTTGTGGGCCCACCAACGTGAGGAGCTCAAGCGCGCAGTGAAGGCGCTTGCGGCTACCCACTCGCCGTGAGTCTCTCATTCAATTTCTAATAAAGTAGATTGACCATCGGCTCCACAGATTCCCAGTCTCTTTTTCCGCGCTCGCAGAGCTCACAAATGACGAACGTACACGTACATTCCTTACTATCGAAGTTGGGGCAGGACACCGGGAGGTACGCTCTGCGCAAACACACCAAAGGGGATGAATGTTGCTCAAGATTGGAACGGTACAGCTCAAATCCCTAGCGGACGCGCTGACACCCACCCTGCAGTCCCTGCGCCAGAAGCCGTTCTACCCTGACGCAAGATTTCACGCATCCATCGCTTGGGCATTGCTCTCCTCCACGCAATCCACGGACGCCGCTCTGACAACGGCAGCCCCCACTCCCGCCGCCTCTTCTACCTTGAGTAGCTCTGGCGTTCCCGCTGCCAACGGCCCAGAGTTTTCCACGGTGCCCCGACTCCCCGCAGGCCTCACTGATGCTTTAAACACACGACATGCGGCGGCGCTGGCAGGCAGCGCGGCTGGGGGGTTCCCCGTGGAGGCGGTGTCAGTGAAGATCGGGCGGGAGGTGTGTACGTGGAACCTAATTGGGTGAGTAGACAGCTCCCATCAGGCGCGGGTGGGAATATGCATGATCAGCGTGCGTAGCTGAAACGCGGGGGTGACATGCCCCTAGTTCTGTTGGTACGGATACAATCCTGTGTTTGACTGGGGTGTTTTGGAACTTCGATACGTGGGTATATCATACTATATGATGGATGCTCAATGAAAAAAAGGAGATCTCACTCCATAGATGGAAATGAAACGCATCGAACTACAATGATCGCAGAACTAAACGAGTGGGAGTGGTGTTCTGATGGGGCATCTACAAATCATCGCGCACCGAGATCGACGTTTTTATCCCACCTTCCTCTTCTTTCTTAATTACAATTCTCCCAAGATCGATCCTGCAGGCATCTCTTTGTGCCCTTGCGCACCCACCTGAAAACCCGCCTAGGCCCTATATTACTTGTTGGTGTTCCCACTCGCTCACATAGCGCACTCCACACCTCCCGGCTCCGAAGCGCGGCCCCGCGGAGATTCCGCCAACATTAGAGTGATGTGGTGACATGATGGCGTCCGTCACGCCAAATACATATACTCAACCAGCAACACAAGCGCACCCGCGCGCTCTGGGAATCTATTTACTGTATGAATGTTAGTCTGGGGGGCCGGGTTGGTTAGTTGGTTGCGCGTTCGCTTTCTGGGGTTCACTTGGCGCATCGGGGTACCCGGGACGGTTCACTATAGTTCAGCACCAACACCAGATCTCCCTTGATTGCGCATGACTATCATCGACCTCATCTTCAGCGCCAAACCTATAAGTCGAGTAGCGGCCGCCAGAGGAAGTTGCTCCCACGGGCGTGCGAGCGCGAACCACCTGGGGACTGGTCCTGGTTCGAATCGCGTATGAAACAGGGGGGACTGTTATTCGATTCTACCGCACGCCACAAATCCGCAATACACATGCACGTATTTGTAAACAACAGCTGGGCCGAGCTACTGAGTCGGGCTGGTGGTGTTTGAGGGGACCTAATGGCCGCGGGACTCCAAATTGACGAGTCTCCATCCACGGGTGCAGAATACAACGTTCATGCGGTGCGGTACCTTACTTCGCATTAGGCGGGGTTGAAGCGAGTGTGAGTGTGCGATGAGATACAATGCAACCAACGCGCCTAGCCTATTCGCCCCTTCTAGGTGCATCCAAGTCGTAAATCTAGGGGTAACTCACCGATCAAAGGGGTTCTAAAGCATTGGAGTTGAAGTGAGTGTGGGTTGGTGTGTGACCAGAGACAATACAAGCCATGCATCTGACCTGTCCGCCCCTTCTAGCTGCATCGTCGCGAGCCTGGGAACGGCTCGTCAGTCGAGAGGGTAAGACTCTAAGTGACGGCTACGCTTTGAACGCGTTCAAGAACGGCCTCCTGAATGTGTTCGCCCGCACAATAAACTCTCTGTCCGCTTGATGCACGCTCATCAGTAAATTGTGGGAGATCTGGTTTGGCCTGGCAGTTCTCACCAGGGATGACCAAGCCGGTGACGGTTCACAACTCTCTGACCAGCCCTGGCCAGACTTCAACCCGGCTGGTAGCTCAATGGCGAGTGCGGCGCCAAGTTGCAGATGGATTGAGAAGACGGAAGGAACATTCAATGTCCGTTTCAAGCCGTTACAATATTGGTAAGACATTGCAACCCCTGGCCAGGCCTCCACCAGGCTGGTGGCCGCTGGTGGCTTGGTCTCCGAGCTTGAGATTTGGGGGATAACGACGAAAGTGTTATTCAATACTACTGTTAAGTGAGATTGTTATTTGGGCTCTGTCGCATCGCAACCTGATAATATATTTTATTCACACTTCAACCAAAGTTTGACTACAAAGATGCATAACCATCTGAATCATCGTCGTCTAGGCCATCATCATCCATTTGGTTGGCGGGAACGGCTATGTTCACCCGTCCCCCCGCTCAAGGTTAGTGAGGGATGCGGGAGCCTGAGGGGATTTTGGTTGGTTGACGCACGACGCAAAGGATACCGTTGGGAAAGTAGCCGGAAAATGAGTCTAATACTAATGGGATTTGTCAGTTAGTCATGGGTTCAGAGCCCGTATCCACGGGAATGGAGAACACCACCAAACCTTGTTCGGTATTCGGAGATTGCAAACACAATAAGATGTCGACGGGGTAGAAAATTTCCTCATGTCCATCCCTCCCCCAACCTCACTCCTAGGTCCCAATCCAATAGTCCATTGATGACACGTCATGGCGCTGAGCCTGGTGAGCATGATTTGAGCTCTGAAAATGAATCTGACGTTGTCGCCCAGTTAGTGAGGTACAAAAGGCAGCTCCATGACTTACAAGAGAGATTCAATACAGAAGTCCTAGGGAAGAAAACGTACGTACCATAGATTTTAAGTATTGAATACCAATAACTAATCAAAATGACCTGGGTTGGTAGCTGGTTATTTCGTATCGTGTCCTCTGTTGTCATCACTGGCGGCTGCCTAGTTGCACTTCGTCCCTACTGATACCCCCCAGTGGACCAACGTGCGTTACAATCTTGACTATCAAGGCCTCTACGATTTTATAATTCATTTTTTCGAGGATGTAGACGGCTCAGACGTCAAACGATTCACCAAGAATCTCCTTGATTGGTGGTTGAATAAGTATGTGTTCGCATTGTCACGTCTATGATCAATAGCACTGATTTTGATATAGGTGCGTACTCCCTGGACCAGAATCATCTGGAATTCCTGCATCTCACTCACCGGCGACATTGATGCACAACCGATTTGCAGCACAGCGAGTGACAAAGGACTCAGGAGGGCCATCGTTAGGAACCTTTCATGTAAACGTAGATTTACCCATTGTATGGTATTGATCGTGGGCTTTTGGGCCCAATGCAATATATTCAATTTTCGATTTCGTTGATATCGCGCGAAATTATAGTGCCTAGTAGCGAGTGGAAGGTGATGACGAAGCTATCAGTATTGGTTAAGATCCCAATCTCCAGCCATAATCTTCGCGCATTCCAACCAGCTTACAAGGTCTTGCCAGACAATGCCATCGTTGCATGGCTGGGATTGATGGCCAGAGGGTGCCAGGATGGAAAATGTGACGAGGCATTTCCAGGCATTTCCTAGCGTTCGAATGGGGCCTGGAATCTGGTGCAGGATGGCAACGCTGGCGGTGGATGGCAACCCTTTCAGCCACGTTCCAATGCCAAACCAGAATACCCCTGATTTGCTGATGCTATATCCAGCCGCATAAAATCCGTGGCCCTCAATGGCGTGCCTGTAATATCATACCTCCCCCGAAAACCGGCGGCCCCGACCCATATAGGATAACTCAGGCGACACACATCAACAGGATTTGTCGGACTAATGTCCTGCATGTACGCTACCCCTAGCTATAGGTGGACTACCTCACGCTTCAACATGGTTTAAGTACTTATGTGCCCCTCGTGCGTCTCATCCCAATCCCATCACATTCTGCCTCGTCCCGTCCCGCTGTGTCCTGCCAGCAGGGCGAGGAATGTATGTTTGTTGGTATCTCAGAAGGAAAAACAAAATAGTATCCCAGTGGTATAATGGGTCCATGACTCCATGGTCCTTGCGTTGGACCCAGAATCAGATGTTTGATCACATGATATGACGCAAACATGATCGTCGCTGCCAGGGCTGATGACGTTCAAAGCGGAAGCGCAGTTCCAAGCAATTGTAACCTCCACATCTCTTTCTTCAACCACCATGTCGACATTTTCAGTAAAGGTAGCTACGGTCCAATCGAAACCAAATTCATATTGCTCTAACCTCGTTTGCTAGGTGACGGACATCGCTCCCACGACCACCGAAACCCAGTTGAATGATTTCTTTACGTTGGTGAACCCGATATTTGATCCTAGACTCGTGCTGATTGTTATCGCAATCAATCAGGTTCTGCGGAAAGTATGTCTCACAGTCAAGACACCCTGTCTTCGAGCTGACCCGTCGCAATTCAGGATCGAATCCATCGATTTCCAGGGAACTTCAGCAGTCATCCATTTTCAGAAACCCTCGGCCGCTAAGACCGCTCTCATGGTTAGATAACGCCCTTAATGAACGTGTTGTATTGCCGATTTCACCTTTTTGTCATAGTTAAATGGAGGCACGCTGGATGGCGCCACGCTATCTGTAACCTCGGACGTCGATCACCAAGATGAAGAGCACGATGCACAAAAGGATAGCCATCCGATAGAGCAATCAGATAAGCCCCGAGCAGGGAGTGAGTACACCCATGCATCATAATCTTTCATCAGTATTCAATTGAAGTATCCAGTTGCTGCGGAATATTTGGCAAAAGGTTACGTGCTTTCCGATAGTATTCTCCAGCGGGCAATCGAGATAGACGGTACCAGAGCACGCCATTTGGTTGGAACCCTTCTAACAATCACCTACAGGAAAACAGGGAATCTCGAAACGTTTCCTCAATTACTTTAAATCGCTTGATTCTTCCCTTGGAGCACGCGCTTTGGGCCCGGATCAGACAATCACTGGCCGTGTGCAATCAACTGTGAATGCTGCAACTCAGCAAGCCAAATCTGTTGATGAACAAAAGGGGATCACCAAGACTGCTTCCGACGTATGTTGCATGCCCATGTCCTTACTCGATTTTCGAATCACCCTAACTCTCGGTTCTAGTATTACTCAAAGGCCTTGACATCTCCTTTCGGGCAAAAGGTGCACGCCTTTTACACGTCCACTTCAAAGCAGGTCCTCGATATACATGAGGAGGCCCGGCGCCTAGCCAGCGAGCAGAAGGCTCAGCATTCAACCAACACCGCTACCTCGAGTGCCCCGGCTGCAACCGAGCCAGTCACCCAAGCTCCCACTGTGGTTTAAACTTGGACCTAAAGATGCACGGACATATATAACAAGGTTTTCGTGTTGTTGCGTAGTTATAACTGCCCTTGGAAGGCTGTAGTATGTTTATCCTTATGGAATATAGCAATGAAGGACGTTATTAGTTGCAGCGCCGTCGGCAAATTTCCCGGATGTTTCATTTATCTTATATGCCAGAGGGGAAACGCTACATTACAGCGCGGAAATTTTCCCAAAGCTTCTGGAAAGGGTGCCTGCGCCCACACAAGCGAAAACATCACCCTCGGTTCGCACACGCACGCACAGCAATCTGCTACTGTGCGTATACACTAATTCAGGGTCCTGGGCTATTTCCGGAATCTGGGGTTTGAAGAGCTGGCCTTCTGCGGAACCACCCGCCCGCTATTCTGTCCAGGTGTCTTAAGTCGACGAGGTCGCGAGCCCAGGTCGGATTATAAGTGCACTGTAAACACTGCAGTGAGCGGAAATGACCTCTGGTATGCCGCTATGATTATGACGGGTGTGCGCGCGTGCATATGCACGCGAAGACGAGGTATACCAGGAAACGAGCCGCCTGCGCGCGTACCTGTACACCTTGTTGGGCCTGGAGTGGAATATGGCGGGTGGGGATACGGAGAACGCTGGACGCATCGTACTCGCAGTATGCAGTACTTTACATGTTCTCCACGCGGCGCACCTGCAGCGCGACATTGCGCCCGCTCCCTGCCGCCTGGTCAAACAGGTTCAAGTGGCGCACGTCCCACGCTGGCCCAAGGCCCTCGCGCAACGCCTGCACGCGGTCGAGCAGGATGAGGCTCTCGACTACGGGCCCGAGGAGGCACCGCAACGTGTGGAGCACAGCGATGCGCGCGGCGAGCACGCGCAAGGCGGGGGTATCCGGGTCCGAGGGCGCCTCCGTGTCAGGGGTGCTGGAGGGAGTGGAAGGGAGAGTGGGAGAGACGCCGATGCGTGGGAGGGCGGTAGCGAGAAAGGTGGGCCAGGAGGCGTACGCGGAGTCGGGGAGGCGGCCGAGGCGCTGGAGCACGGGGAGGGCGCCGATGCCGATGCGGGGTGCGGCTTCGGAGGTGTTGAGGGTATCGCTATCGGTAGTGTTGCCAGTGGGAGTCGTGTCGTCCTTTTCTAAGCGGGTGATTGCGCCGCCGGTGGGGGCGGGGAAGGCGCCGAGGCCGCGTGATTCGAGGTGGTGCGCAAGGAGAGCACGCCACACAATCTTTTTGTGTGATAGGAGGAGGGGGTGTGTCGCAGGTGCGGGAAGGGGCGGCCACACAGCAGGGGTTTGGGCCGCGAGGTTATACGCAGACGGAGGGAGGGTAAGGACACCTGGCGGGGTGGGGGGTAGAGGATTGGTGATGGAACGGATGCCCGACGGGGGACCTGGGGAGGGGAGTGAGCAAAGGTAGTGGGAGAGGGGGAAATCATGCGGGGGCGCGAGGCGGTTGTAGCAGCAACCAACGACGAGGAAGCCAGCAGGGTGCCAAGAAGATGGGGAGGCAACAGAGGAAATGAAGGCGCGGAGAATGTCTGGGGTGAGTGTGCCACAGGAGTGGAGCGCGAGAAGGAATACAGGAGCGGGGTCTGGGCCAAGCCAGTCGTCGATGGCATGGAGGAGAGTGTCAGGGGTGACATGGACAACGCGGTGCGTAATCTCTGCGTGAGGCGTATCGGAGAGAATACGGTCTTCCCAGCTGAGTGCTCCAGCGGACTGAGCTGGGTTGGCGTCGAGAGCGAGGATGCGGGCAGTAGGAGGCAGCTGGCGGGCAAGGGCACGTGTAAGGTATCCCTGGCCAGCGCCGATGTCGACGATGCGGATAGCAGATTTGTCGGCGGGAAGAATGCGGAGGGTATGGGCAGCCATGACGCCGACCTCGTGTTGTTTCTTGGGAGACATGCCTCGGGAGAGAGCGGGTGGTGGTGGCGGGGCGGGATCTGGATCAGGGGTCGGGGCACGTGGAAGCTGTAGTGCGTTGATCGCGGTGACGAGGGCGGCGATGGATGGCGGGAGATCAGAGGCGTTCCCTGGGATGGATTGCCATTGATCTGGAGACGTGGCCCAGGTCCACCACTCGTGCCAGACCTGTGGGGGCTGGAAGTCTGGGTGGACGATGTCGTTGGGGTGGATGGCGAGGAGAGATTGGGCAAGGGGGTTTGAAGCAAGGAGGTGGTGGAGCTGGTCCATGTTGATCTGCCAATGGTCTCCGTCAGCTCGGCGATGTTGGGTGTCCATGACAAACTTATGTAAGCATCTTCGCCCGCCCAGCCCGCCCTTTTTCACGCTCTCCCACGCCCCCCACGCCTGGCGGCTGCATCGGTTTGAACTCGAATTTGACAGCGGGTTAGCCACAACTGCCGGTAATACTAATACATACACACACTGCGGGTTCAGCGAGAACCCTTGGTGCAAATTTTGTGTGGTAAGGGATCATGCGCTCTCCGCCGCAAGGCCGCAAGAACGTCGAGGCGGCTGAAGCGAACACGCGCAAGAGCACATATTGCCAGGCACACGGCCTCTTGGAAATTGACCCCAGTAAATATTATTCGGTTCCAAAATCGCAAGGCGGTGTTGCAGGTACCACGACAACGCAGCGGACACCTACTCCATCGCCCAGTCGACCAATTGAACATCATGCTGGCAGGCACTCTGTTAGGGTCGATGCGCAAGTGGTGTAGTCCACGTAACAGAACATCCCTAGCGGTCTTTGTACGTCACGCGCGGCGCGTCCAATCCTTAGAGCGTCTAGCGCATTCACACACGCGTCGCTCATCTACGTCATTCCTCAAGAACGTTTCGTCTGTATAAATAGTTGATTTCAAATGTATCTTTCCCAACTTCCGAAGCCCTGGCAATACGGTCATTGTCGGCGCTTGAGGTTCGTTGGCATCCACACGCGCTCCAGTGGTCGAGCGTCAGTCCTTGACAGACGGACTGCTATTGGTTCGGGTATGTCGTTCAGCCCAGGTGCAGGTGGGTGGTGTTGATCATAAACCACTCTGTCTCGGTGATCTCGGGGTCCGATGTCTCCCATCAAGTCGGTGATCTCGGTCTCCCCAGCTCTACTTCACGACAGAATGTCACCTTTTCATCATGGCCTCCCTCCTCCTCCTCCTCGTTTTCCTCGCCGCACTCGTCCATGTCTGCCGCCCCTTTCTCTCCTCCTCCTCCGCCAGCGGTCCTCCCCACTCCGCCGCCTCCCCGGACCGCCCCCGTCCTCTTTCTTCCTCGGTAACCTTCCCGAGATGCATGACCAGGAAAACACAAACCTCCTTCACACCTGGGAACAAAAGTACGGACCCGCATTCGTCTACCGCGGTTTCGTCGGAGGATGCCGGCTGATGCTGACCGACCCAGTCGCCGTCGCCCACATCCTCACTCACGCCTACGACTATCCCAAGCCCGACTTTGTCCGTGACAGTCTGGCTACTATGGCTGCAGGTCACGATGGCCTGCTTACCGTCGAAGGCGACGTCCATCGAAAGCAGGTGAGTGCCCTTTGTCCTTGTTTGTTCACATTCTCACCCCGGGCCGGTAGCGCAAAATCCTATCACCCGCCTTCTCAGTCCCACACATCAACTCGCTCACGCCCATATTCTACAACAAAGCGTACCAGGTAAGTACTATCCTCCTTCTCTGGGCCTGTCTGACACCCCGCAGCTGCGTGACATATGGCTTAGCACAGCCGAGCACACACCCGCTCCAACACGAGTCGACGCCCTCGCCCATCTGGCACGGGCAACACTGGACGTGATCGGCCTTGCAGGCTTCGGGTACACATTTGGGTGCCTCGACACCCTCGCGTGTGCACCCCCACATCCCTCCTTGTCCCCTCCGCCCCACCACCCGATACCCCAAAGACATCTCTCAAGCCGTGGGACTGGCGAAGACTGTTCGGCGGCCCGAGAAACACTCCGCAACCAGACGCACAAGAAGAAGAGGAGCATGCAAACGAACTCGCAAATGCATTCGCAGTCATATTCTCAACTGCACGACAGTTCCGCGTGTTCACAATACTCCAGGTGTGGTTCCCGTGCTTAGACGTTTCGTGAGTGTTTGTTCCTCCGCTTGTTTCTCTCATGTTCCTTGCGTGCCCGCCGAGAACCAGCTCGCCCGACCAGCCCATGCCGCGTATGTAGTCACCCGCATCCTCGGCTATCCATCCCACGCAGATCTGGGGTGCGATCGCTATTGCGCTTGATGCCGACGGGGATCGGGTTTCGGGCACTCGCCTAGCGCGGGGGGCCGCTTGGCGTTCATTTCATCTTCACCTCACCCTTAGCTTTCCCGACCGCTTACCTATAATACACGAAAATAGCGCCGGAATTCAAAGACAATGCTGCAGGCGCAAGCGACAATGCGGCGAATCGGCCTTGGGCTCATTGCAGAACGGTCCCATGGAAAAGCATCCCAGGAGGGTGCAGACGAGATCACGGGAATACGGACAGGGGGACGGGATCTTCTGAGCGTGCTCAGTACGTCCCAATACCTGCTACTGACAACAACATGTAACTGTGGATGAATATAGTTGCGTCAAACAGCACAGAGGCACCGCGCGGGCAGATGGGCCAGGAGGAGGTACTGTGCCAGATGTCGACATTCATGGCGGCGGGGCATGAGACGACGGCAAGCGCTGTGACGTGGTGTTTATACGCGCTCGTGCGGGATACGCAAGTACAGAGCCGGCTGCGCGCGGCATTGCGGGGGCTGGTAGAGGAGGGGGACGGGCCGTCAGATAAGGAAGACAGAGGGCGCTAACGGAGCGGATCGTGCGGTGCGAGTACCTCGACTGGGTCGTGCGCGAGAGCCTGCGGTTACACGCGCCGGTTACGAACACCATGCGCGTCTGCATGCGTGACGTTGACGAGATCCCAGTGTCTACAGAACAAGGCGAGGGTGGTTACGTAGACAACGAGGGCGTGCAGCGGTGGAGCATTCGCGTGGCCAAGGGCGATATCATCTCCATCCCAATCCAGGCGATCAATAAGAGCGTGCGGTTGTGGGGGCCCGATGCTGCTGCATTCCGGTGCGTGTCTCCCCGCTACATCCTTCTGTCCTTGATCTTAATTTGGAGGCAGACCTGAACGATGGGCGGACCCGCCTGCGAGCGCCCGCACGATCCCTGGGTTATTGACGAATACACTAACGTTTTTGAATGGGACAAGAGCATGCATTGGATATAAATTTGCGTTGATTGAGTGAGTGGCCCTCTCTTCTGTTTCCGCTCGTTCTCCCTGGTCCCCTCCTTTCTTTTGTCTGATCCCATACGTCGGCCTACCGCACCAAGGCAACCACATCGAGAACACAAATGAAATGTCAGCAACATTTGGCAGCTCGTGATTACTGCCGGTTATCGCCATCACTGCCACCACGCACGCGCTGCAGGGACATGCGTATACACTCGGCTCCTGTGCGCTAGCGCGTGGCCTCCGGCGGGCGGGATGTTGTTGGTTCGCCGTGAATTGGAAATACGTCGGGGGGCTGTGCAGCGCACCTTCTTTTTTGGGGGCGAATTTCAAACGATTCGACGTCCGATCGTGACATCGGGTATCGCTGGTTAATTGGTTATTTGTTTTCTGTCGCCGGTGATCTGCACACTTCTGCCCAGCAGTGCGGATACAGCCCGGATGATGATGCGCCATGACGATGATGGATCGGATATATTGAATTTGTTATATTTCCAATTATTGCCATGAGGGGGGGGATCGCTGGGTTTGGATCCCGGGCTGGGGAAGCGTCGGTGGTTTTTGGTCGGGTGTTCACTTGGGCCGCGGCACTTTGCGCGTGTACAGGTTTTCCTGTTCGCGCTTCCATGCTGTGTTTCAAAGCCGGGGCCCGGGGGGATGGAGCGAGGCGTTTATGCTTTGCGTTCTTCCATGTCACCGGACATTTTACGTCCCTCCGTTCGCAATCTAGACTGATTTATTTTCGTGTCGCACCTCTCGTCTCGAGCTGATTGACTGACTTTAAACCTTTTTTCTGTCATAGGATCAAAATATTTTTGTATGTCCTCCTGAAGGATATAGAGTTCTCGATAGATCCGAGCACGCTTATCGAGAAAAAAGTCAAGTGAGTCCTTGCCTCTTACTTCGAGTTCTTCTTGGGCCGTTATGCCCCCACCACGCGGTTACTCGGTAGGCTGTGCTTGTTGTAGCATGGCCCCGGAACTTCGTGACGCACTATTTTGGGTGTTAACTACTCTCTCGGTCACGCACATATCCCGGGCGCCTGGCCAGACCTTAAGGGTTCGAACTGTATTCCTGGTGCGAGATTACTCCGTAGCCCCCGTGCGGGAGACGCCTGTGTTTACCCTTCTTCCCATGATGATGATGATGATGATGATGATATGGTCATGATGAGGATGACTCAAGCTGCTCGTGGTGGGAGCGTGGGAGGGCCACCTACCCGCAGTGCCCGGACAATTCCTTCCCCATCTTTCCAGCTCTCTTCCAGGGCTGGTTTCCATCTTTGCGTCTTCCATTCACCGTTCGCTCGGCCTCTTGTTTTGATCACATCAGATTAATACAGGTCCCGCGCCCTCTCCTCGCACCCCTGCTCTTCTTTCTCCGTCTTCCTCGCAAACACGTTTTGTTTCTGTTACTGACCCAAGACCCTCTTTTTACATCCAGTGTCGTCACGCGCCCATTCGTAACATCAGAGCCGCACCTTGGGAATCAAATGCCTCTGTATATCCGGCGCGCCGCACCACCGGACTGTGCGGGCGTAGAGGGAATGTGAAGACCCCAAGCTTCCATTCCGTGTAGCACTAGCCTGACCATGCAGCCTGCGGATACTCCCGCCTACGGTCCATATACGATCACGATCACGACCACCATTATTGTATTATGAGTAATAATTGGATACCACGGGCCGCGGTGCAGCCTCCTTCTTAAGATACGGTGCGATACGATGCGATACTAGCGCTGATATGAGACGCAGCCAGCTCGCCCGGTTCGCCTAGGGGCTGATGATAATCCATCGAATACATTCGCCATTCATCATCATCACCTTCGACCATATCCATGTCCCTGGATGTTCAGATGTTCAAGGCGTTCATCCCGGGTGTGCAGTGGTTCTTTTTGTTTCGTTGGGCTATTTTGGTCAACATTTGCCCGCGCGCGTTGGCTGTGTTTGAGGCTGGACCTGAGGCGGGGGATGGAAGCACGAGCAGAAAAAGTGGAATTCAGATGGGTTCCCAGATACGATGCGTATCACCCAGTTACCCCCATGCAGGCTGGATTGGAAGTTTCAGTGTATATGGATGGTTTAGTTTTTTTTTGTTCGTTGGGGCTCGCTCGTGTTTTCTTATGCATCATGCATGCGTTGCTACGCCTTCTATAGGTGTTGAATGGATGAATGGATGGGCGTGGCTCCATCGCCACTGAGCCATCGATGCTATTAATGCAAAGTTATATGACCACCATCACCATCAACCATCAGCAACACCCCTGATTATCATCTTGCCATCTGAAATAGTATGTCGAACCATAGACGCCGATATCACAATGCAATTAATGTACTTGCATGGCGCCGGCGCCAGCTCCACTAGGACGCCATGAATAGAATCAAATGCGTTGCTATGGGGGCCGGCATCAAAACACACTAGTGCTCCTACCCTAGCTCCGTATCCAGGTATCCTGAACCTCGGGGGCACCAACTCCACTTACTCGTGGTGGTAACCCCTGCGCGCTATCGCTGGGAAAATCGCGAGCATGAGTCATGCACATGATCAACCCGCGACACGCAACGCAATGTATTATTATCCACACGTAAGACGGTCAAATCAAACCGGTTGCTGGCGCACGCGCGCTCCGCCGCCCCCCTCGCGGGTATGATCCCGCTAGTAGCGTAGCCCTCTTTCTTTTTATATAATCCATATGGTAATTATATCGGTCTCCTAGGCCGAAACCGTGGTCCCCGACTCTTCCTAAGCACCCTCGTTTCATTTTTACAAACATTCCACATATCCGAGTCGCATCTGTTTTCCATTTTGCCTCCGAGTCCACGAAGCCCGACGCAACCAATTACGACCACATGCATGTTAGTCATGGCCATCATCATCGGCGTAGACGAGGTAGCTGGGTTACCACATCCAGCTTCGAGGAATTATGCTTCCGCCGTTGCAATCTAGCCATTCCCGGCCGGCGCGCCTAGAGCCGTGTGTTTGCAAGCGCATCGTGGCACTGCCCGAGTTCGTTTTACCCTGCTGGCGCGTTTCGGTCGGTCTAGGCACCTCACGCAATCGATTGGCTCGGGTTGGCTTGCGCCCATGGGCTTGTGGAGGCGGTGGCGCCCCTGACTGACCATCGGCCCGGTACCAACGCGTGCGGCAATTCCGCCGCCACCGTCGTCGTGCACCAGCCAAAATTCGACTGCTAATGTACATACCCGCCGCGTCGCAGGGTGATTACTCACGCCATTTTCGCTCCACCACGGCAAAACAGTGCACCCCCTCCACCGTGTCTGCCTCCTGTTTCTTTTTTGCCTTTGTGCATGTGCAGCGGAACACTCAAATAAAGTAGCAATTAATCGGGTTTACTCTCTTCTGTGTTCTTAGAGGAAGCTTGGTGCGCCGGGCAAGCACCTTGCGTGCGCGCGTGACCATGATTGTATGTAATGGAAGACTGTGCTCCTTTCAAAGACAGCTTAGACAGAACTGAGGTGATGAGAGAAATAGTTCATTTCATTTTTGGCCGTTGATACTACTAGTGCAGGACAAAACAGAATACATATTATAAATTTTAATATAGCAAGTGCAAGACTAGAATACGATGCGATAGCGGCACGGCAAGAACAGAAGGAGAAACAGTGGAGATGGGTAGATGATAGCAGGCAAGGCAACAGACAACCGGATGTGTGCGAGCGATAGTGATGGTCTGGTGGGCTGAGTGCGACAACGATCATGGGCGATAACAATCTAACCGGAGGATGACGAAAGCGCGCGCCCAGAGCGAGTGTGGTGATGGGGATATTGATACCACATCCCACACGTTCGAGTCGGAGATGGCCCACAATAAACCTTGCTCCCAAACGCCGGCGATAAACCCGGAACTGCGGTAAAAAATGGGAAGGGAAGGGTAAAGGGCAGGTGGGGCGTGTGTATGGTAGATAATATGTGCGAGATATTAGTGTGCTACCACTTGTCCAAAACCTCATGTCCGTTTAAATGGGCGGGGTATATCAAAGATATGGAGAATGTCCAAGGCTGCTGCCACCACCAGATGAAGGAGAAGAAACATGAGGGAGACGGGGAATTACTGCGGTGTCGCGTACCCTGATCCTGGGGCTGAGCCAGAGTGCGAATGACCATCGTTAAAGTAATGCTGCTCAGACGGCGCCTGGGATTGGCCCGAAAGCCTCGGGCTCGGATTAAATGAAGGGTACATATTTTGTTGCGTTTGTTGTCCGGGATGATGGGAGCCGTGTGAAGAAAACGGGTTACCCGACAATGATGGCGGTGCAGAGAGTGGGACGTCCGAGGACATGAAGTGGGACGGGGGGGGAATGGCTCCCGCGGAATGAGGGCCCTGCCCAGGCACGTATAGCCCCATCTGCCGTCCGTGGGGAAATTCAAGACCACCGGGGCCGAGATGGCGGGCGGAGGGCATACCCAACATATGGCGGGTGTGGGGTAGTCCGCGGAGTTGTGGTGGTGATGGGGAGTGTTGGGCATCGACTGCAGGGTCATCGGATGATAAAGCTGCAAGCTGTCAGCCGTGGGCATGGAGGACCTACGGCCAGTGGGATCAAGCAGGCCGGAGAGCCCCCGGCCAGGCGGAGGGAAGGGGGCGGTGGTAGTGGGGCCTGAGGCAGCCCGATGAGCGGGGGCGAGGATACGACGACGAGCCTAAAAATAATGCTATGAGTAAAAAAAATATTTTAGACGGTGGAGACGTTCGGCACGAACATTAATCATCCAGTTGGAGACCTGGCTCATGCTCAGGCCTGTTGCATGGCAGAGCTGTTTTTTTTCCTCTTCGCTGGGATACGGGTGGTCGGAATGACGGTGAAGCCAAGACTTGAGATAGTCAGTGGTCTCCTTGGGCAACTTGCCCCTCTTACGTTGCGGACGGTCAACAAGTGTCGAGCTCGGCATCGACTGGGGGGAACGGGATGGGGAGTTGACGGCGACAGAAGCAGATGGTGGTGCAGAGGGCATTGGGGGGGACGGATATGAGTTACCAGGAGGGAGGACAAGATCGTGATTAGGGAAAGACCACTCGCTCTTTATTCCAGCAGACAGAGATCTGCGATCGTGCTGGCCCGAAATACGAGCCGAACCACCAAACATCTGTGCCTGTGACAGCGGGGCGCTAAAGGAACCATGTCGGAGGCCATCTTCGTATTTTACAGCCGGATTTGAGAGCTGCCCGGGGGTGGAACTGGGGCGAGGTATGCCTGCAGGGCCCCAGTTGTCATGCTCAGAGTATGGTGAGAGACCAGCTGACCGGTGGTAGTCCGACGACATGGGTGAGGTGAAGGTGGAGGATGAAAATGTGGAACTGGAGGGGGTTGTGCCGTTGGAAAGACCCGAGGTGGGGTATCCACCAGCGAGATCAAAATTTATATCCGTATACAAACGCGGGCGGCCAGAATTTTTGTCATTGGCAGATTCCTCGTTGGTCGGAGGGAAGGTATAAGTGGCAAGTGATGACT
The DNA here is from genome assembly GCA_015501065.1 of Infundibulicybe gibba. Taxonomy (NCBI): domain Eukaryota; kingdom Fungi; phylum Basidiomycota; class Agaricomycetes; order Agaricales; family Omphalinaceae; genus Infundibulicybe; species Infundibulicybe gibba. Next base: position 550,211 of record JADNYI010000004.1, on the reverse strand, counting down.
GATTGTAGGATTGGCGGAGTGCTGTTGGGGGATAAGGGGAGTGACGAACACGAGATTCTGATGAGAGGGTGGGGAGAGATGCACGACGCCCATCACGGAACGTGTCCTCAAAGGTGGTAAATATAGAGGGGAGCTGTACTTTTGATTGGTCCAGTCCAGACTCGCTGTGGGCTTTATCCTCGGGTCCAGAGGCCGGCTGGCTGGACGCGGAATCCAATTCCCAGTTGTTGTTGGACTGGTCGAGAGAATGTCTCGATTTTTTGGGCTGCGGGGAGTCCGACGGGGTGTGGGGACGTTTCTCACCGCGAGACAAGGAACTAGAGTCCGTTTCTGCGGTGGAGGTGGCGGAGCTGGACATGCGACGAGAGTCGTAATCCAAGTCAGCGTCGACTGCACTAAGAAATGAAGGCGTCAGTTAGGATGGGGGCCGGAAAGAAGAGGAAGAAAGGGACATACAGGATAGCGGGTGATGGAGATAAGTCGTGGAGGAACGGGATGTCCGCGTTCTTTGTCTCGGTGGAGCTGTATAAGGGTTGAAGATGTGAGTGGAAATGTCGAACACGATCGATTAAAGTTGGCACGGAGGGAAGCTTTAAGGGCGATGGGGCAGGGCCAGATGACAGCGGCTTATGCAATCGAAGAGATGGAGGCTAGAGAAGGGGGGGAAAGGGACTTACAGAGCAAACTGGAGCTGGGCGACGTTATAGGAATTCAGCTCAGAGACGTCGGAGAGCGGCTGTTCGAGGGTCATTGCTGAGGATGAGGGGATTGTGGGGGGACGGAGGAGGAGGAGATGATGTGGTATTTAAGGCGAGTGCAGGCTTCTGTCTGTGTGAGAAACGCGCCTTGGACTGGTTTGCGTCGGGAGCGAATAACACCTAGGAACAATCCATTTTCGTTTTTTTCTTTCTTTTTCTTATTCCGTAATTTTCCAAAATAAAAACACCTTACAACTCTCAAACACGACCACACCTGGATTCCGATCCCCTCAATTAATCAGAATCTGCCTCCCAAGATCGTGCTTCTTTGATCCCAGTCCTCGCCACTGTCCTGGGTTTTATCATATCTGTGTGCAAAAATATCCTCGATTTGTCCATCTGCCATGCGCCCGCCAGTCCTCTGTCAATCCTTCACTCACTCTATTAGCGCGCATGTCCGTATCTTAGCTGTGTATATATTGTATGAGCGACAACAGTAAGAGGCCAACAACAGAAAACGGCACCGGAAACGCAATAGACGACGACGACGATGGCTGTGCCCATTTATGGTCATATTAGTCGGCGCAATTCAGTTTGTGTTTCTCAGGCACTCATGTGCGCGGAGTTTCTGGACTCGCCGACCCGGTCCGCTGCGAGCTGAACCGGCGAGCCTGGCTTGGTTTTAATGCGAATCCGAATTGATGGGCTGTGCGCTCATCCATCTGATCCTTTTTGCTTTGTCATGATCGATTTACGGCATGTTCTCCCAAACTCTTTAGACTCCATTATCCAGGGTAGACAAGAGATCTTCAACAGGCACGCAAATCGTGATGTAACATGTCTAGTCCAGACGCGCTCGATCACTGCCGTCCACCGTCCGCCACCCCCCTCCCCCCTTCCCTTTCGCCTTCTTTCCCCTGCCCACTATACCCACAAGTAGCTGATGGGCCTTGACTCTTTCCTTCTCCGAAACTTCTACTCCATCCAACATCCGGATTCGCCCACATGCACGCATCACTAGCCCCCGGTACGCAAGTCGTCCGATGTATGCATCATCCGGTAGATCCCGCCGGAACTTTGAGTCTAGCTCTTGCCACCCATGTGCCGATTTCTCACCCTTCTTCCCCTCCCCAGCCCCCTCTGAGGGTTGTAGTGCTCCAGGCACGTCCTTCACCAGAAGCGGTAGATACCACCCGAGCGTGCACGGATTCATTCTGCGTGGGTTCAATTTAATAAACGAGTCAGCATATGCAGAACAATGTCCCCCGTCCGCCACAAAGACGACCACGCGGCGGCAAACAACAAAGATAGCGACCGATTGAGCGCTTCCATGAAATAAAACAAGGACGACAGCGACCGTGTAAACGCACCTAAAGTCAAGCATCTCTACATCCGGCATGCGTTGTAATAAACGGATCAGAGGTTTAGAGCCCTTCAACCGGGATCCTATGATCGTCAACTTTCTCAACCGCGTGAGGCCCTCCAGCGGTCGGGCATCTTCCAGGAAGTTGTAGTTAAGATTTAGCACTCGCAGATTTGGCAGAAGCCGGGACATGTCCTCGGGTAGCGCGGTAAGCCGACATGCTGCAAGCTCCAAGTACACTAGATTGTAACATGGCTCCTCGAGGAACCCAGGTTTCAGGGGATTGCCTGTGAGGAAAGCAGGAACGCATTAACACTCTACCCCCGCAATCAAATGCAGGAATTAAGAAATTTAAAGTACCCACCAGAAAGATAAAGCCGTTTCACATCGCGAACATCGCGGGTCAAAAGGTTACTAATACGCCCTGAATCAGTTATCGAATCCGGGGCCATCATGGAGTAAAAAAAAAACCTACAGCCCTCGTCCACTTTGATTCCGCAGGCTCAGGTGCTCCAGCTTTGTTAAACGGTTTACCTTTACGAGAGAGGAAAGTGAATTATTATCCGCATAAAGCGTGCGAAGATTCGGCATTGGCGCTACGTGGAGTTGATGCAGCCGATTGCCACTGATGCGCAGGATACGCAACTTGGGCATGGGTCCATCGAGCTCCAAGTTCCCCAGCACGTTGTGGTCTGAAATGAAATGGAAAAAGTGTGGGCAATAGAGAGCACAATTCATCACCGCCGGTCAATTAATCACGATGGGATGGCCAGTTTAGACACACACGTACCTATATTCAAGGCAATCAGCGATGGCAATGATGCGAGGCCGTAAATGCTATCTAAGCGATTGTGGCTGAGATTCAGCATTTCCAGCCGGGTCCTAGGGAAGCCGGCAGGATCACCTGAGTCAGTCCCCATCTTTTGCATGGAAGTGTGGGAGCGGAAAACAAGCCCATACATACCATCGATTTTGTGCTAGATCCACGGACTGAATACAATTCCCCTGCAAGCTAAGCTTCACGAGGCCATCCATGTGCTCCAAACCATCGATACTTGTGACTTTGTTCCCGTCTGCCTTCAGCTCCCGGAGGTGCCGCAGGCACGCGAGTTCTGGGGATTAGGTGATGGGTCAGTGTGGCCAGTCCCGGTTAGCACAAGAAGTGCAAAGAAGAGACCCACGTCGCAATGATTCTACATCGTTCCGACTGATATCAAGATTTTCGAGATTACGCAGATGGCCATATGAGGTGAGCCCTGTGAGGCTGTAGGGGGGGAAGGGCCGACCGTCCCAAGGGAAATGCATAACATGTTGGAACCAGCCGAAATTAAATTAAAAAACGAGTTACCCACCAATTTGATGCGACAGATAATGTCCTCACTGTCCCGGGTATTCCACTTAACCAGGCCAGCTGATTTGAATTCCTGGTGGTCCCTGAGGTCAGCGCTACGCGAACCCCCATCAGACAATCACAATACCCACAGACTCAATGCATCCAACCGGGGCAAAAACTCTTTCATCCGAGCCACGCTCTCCAGTTTCTTGTTGGACAGATCAATGTAGTTGAGCTCCTCCCAGTGTGGTTCAAACGGCTGAACATCGGTAATAACCTGCACTAGCCGATCGTGTGCAACTCCGAAGGAGCATTCCGTTAGGAATGTAGCATTTGGGTTGGTCTCATTTCCGATCAAAGACCGTTGCGTCTGAGACCTGGAAAAGGTGCGACGTGGTGAGTCGGATGTGGCCTTCCGTGAGTGTGACGATTCAGGGAGGTGGCGGGTGAAGGGTTGAAGCTCTTCAGGCCTGCTCCCAGAACCACTAGCCTTCGAAGGCGAGTCAGTGTCGCTAGTGTCTGTGAATATTGGATGAGTATTATGACGGCTCGTCGCGGTAAACTTGAATGCTGACCGGAACCCTCCAGCGCATTCATCATGTCTGCAATACGCTTTGATCTTGCCGACTGAATTAAACTACTTCCGTGCCGGCATTAATAGCTGGCGCTTCATTTGGTGCATTTTCTGCCACCTCACTGTCTGTCGTCATACTAAGCCCTGGATAGGACCATCCCGCCTGCCGTCAGAGAAACTAACAGAACGCCGGTGCCCTCTATTATGAGGTGATCGTTGTGCTTTTCGGCGGGTTGGGTCTCTAAGAGCAGATGAGGGAGTCACGCTATGGCTTTTTAGGGCTGAGCGAATGATGGGTGTAGTCGAGACAGGCATAGACGTTGTTCGGTGAGGCGTGACGAGAGGCGCGTACGATGACGCCATAAGGGGGCGGGGTGGGCTCGTTGCTTCTGATCCGGGAGGCATATCCTCCTCGGAATCAAAGTCGACTTCCCGTGTTTCAGGCTGGGTAACCTCCAAGTCTAGATCATCGTCGTCCGCTGAATCCGTGGTCTGATCGCCATCAATGTCTAAGTTGTCTGTGTCAACGCCCGTCATAACGTCGACAATATGAGCCGACGGGCCGTCTGTCGAGAAGCTTGTAAGCGCCATCTCTTCCGCATCTTCGGATTCAGACCGCTCGTCAATACGGCTCATTTCCTCCAATTCATGGGTTTCGGGCGGCTCGGGGACATATATGGATGTTTCTGCGTCCCTCACCCTTGAGTCATCCCGCAAGCTTTCAATATCACCAAATGGGTCTTCACTGGGCTCCTCCTGTGCGTAATCCTCACCCACCCGTGTGGCTTGTGCAGTATTCTTGACCCATTTCATCATGACTTTATCGAAGAGCATGTCTCCCAGCTGTTCAGGCAGTGCAGGCAGATCTCCGGGGGCGATCGTTCTAATTTGGACCGGTCCAGGATGCTTCACAAAGGATGGGACGCTGCCTGCAGTCAGCGTTGTACCCGATGCGGTGCTTGAAGAAACAAATCGATTCAGATCATCATTCGTCCCCCGAATAGAGGAAGAAGGGTAGGAGGCCGGCGCGAGGTTTGAGGGTGGCGCTGGATATTATTCTCGGATGGACGACGGGATGTGCTCCTATTGATGATAGGTGCAGGGGCTGCTGCCACTTGGCTCCTGATTGACATGTTTGAAAGCCCATCAACCAGCCTTCTATCATTTTCATCCACTAAACTTGAACGGTGGGTGGCTTTCGAGGACTAGCTTTAGACCGTGTTCGCTCCGAATTATTTGATTGATGGAAGCCGTGCGAGAATGGCTGGAGATCCGTCGTCTGGGGATATCTTTGTCCTCCTGTGAATATGATGAGAGCTGAACAGACACCGTTTCAGGGGAGCGCATAAATGATTTCTCTTTCTCATCCAAATGGGTTGTTGCGGAAGAAACATCAGTCCCTCCAGAAAATATACGTTTCTGGCCCTTCATATCGCTCTTGATTTGCGCCATCAGAGCAGCGGCCTGCTGCCGATAAGTCGACGACGAGTACGCACCCCGAGAGCCAACTGTGTCATTTGATAGTAGCGGATTACTGTTCGAGCGTTCCGGTACAGCAAGAAACGAAGGTGCTCGAGGAGAATCTAAAAAATGAAGCATCACATTTCCGCCTATGCAAAGGTAATGAAAACAAACCAGATACCCCCTCCCGTGAGAATCGCTCTTGTTACTTACGGAAGGCGTATCGGCCTGGGCGCTGAGTACGGTAGATATTGTGGAAAAATCACGGGCCTGTTTAATTTGCTGCATTAGGGATTGTGATTCTCCAACATAGTCCTTTCCAAAGATCTTGGGGCGTGCGATTGAAGCGCCCTCCCCAGCCCCTTCACCATAGAAGTCACTCCGCGGGCTAAGTTTTACTCGTTTGGAGCTTCTGAGATGTGATAAATTCACCGAGCCACCCGTCGCCTCGGAGACACGCGAAAGTCCTTGATTAAAGCTGGTAGGGGACGGGGTGGAGCCAGATCCAGAGGGTGTATTTATAGCTATTGAATCTACCATCGCAGAGAGGTGTTCTCGGGTATAAGTGTCATACTGGAATTGGAAGAGCCGGAGACGGGGATCGGTCAGCGGCGCGGTGACATTGGGGGCAAGCGGAGGATTGGGGGTGCTCTGCGCCTGTGGTAAACTTCCCATCGCGTTATTCGGGTTGAGGCTGTTCTCTCTAGGAACAGTAAAAGTAAACTGGCAAGCCATACTGGGCTTCCGGTCATCGAAAGAGGTCGTGTTCGGTACATCAGTTCCGATTATCTCATCCTGATGTGTTTGGGACAAACGCGAGGGGCCTGGATTCTTAAAGGTGAGTGGGTTTGGATGAGATGGTGGCGCGGGTGGGGAGGGCGGCTCAAACATTCGTTCGAGAGGCAAAGGACTGAAGAAATCCTTGATTAAACCCTTTGCAGGATTCCGGCCCGGTGTTTTTGGTAAAAACGGAGCTCGGGGCACATCTTCGCGCACAATGAATGTTCCCACAGGGTTCGGCGTGGTTCCCGATTCTAATTCCTGGTTCTCGTGGTCGTCGTGGGGGTGAATATGGGTGGCGAGTGGTGCGGTTAGCGAAATAGAATGTGTGCCATAGGTTAGGTTGTCGTCGTCACTATGATTTCCCTCTGGTTCCAGGTCAACCCACTCATCCTGGAGCTCTTCTGTCTGCCATGCTGGAGTATTGGTGTTGGACATCGCCTGCCACGACGAGGACACTGATTGGGATGTGGCTTAGTTGTGACGGTAATGTTGAACTCGAGGTCTCAATTCACGTGATCGTGACATCCCAATTGTCTTTGTTGAGCTGAACACCACGGCCCAAACATTGACCAAAACACACCACAGATTCAAATTTGGATAGACTAACAAGCGACTCTCACTGGCAACACCACTCAAAAACAGTTGGGTTGGACTGAGTTTCTCTCGAGCTGCTCTTCCGGGGGATATTCTAGCTATCGTCTACCATATCAATCTTCGCGCTCCCGACAGAGCTCCTTGATGATCACGGTTGTGTGACAGCCGCCAAATGTCCACCACAATCAAAGTTCTATTTTATCCGGGCACGCACAAAATGCTTCCTATCCCCTATCCCGCCCGGTCAGGCAACGAAATCCCGGGGTGAATGCTTGCGATGGCGCCGCGATGCTCGGTTTTTCTGTCAAATGTTTATTCCCCGACACCGACAGCAATTAGTCGCCATATTATTAATTCTCCGTGAATAATGACCGCCGAAACTCTGACACAGCTATTACTTCTTTCCCCAGCCTCGGAGCCTACGTCTGGATTCGCTACCGTACATGCCGATCTAGGCATTTACCTCCTCTCGAAATCATGCCGTTTATTTCCCCGGCTTGCACGCTGGATTTCGCGCCCATATTATAACATGTCATTTTTACTCATCAGACATCATCCAGCTTACGGTGTTTCTATTGGGATGCAAATAGGCCACTGCGCATGCGCACCGCGCCCAACCATATCGCCCCTAAATGTATCCGCTTCCGTGTCCACAGTTGACACGCCAATAATTCTCAGAATATCTCGAGGCTTAGCGGATACTACTTGTTTCGAGTCAGCTCACATGCGACCCACTTATCCATGTTCTGTGTATGACACCCTCCGGTCCCAGGAACCTGGCTTGCCTTTCCGGAAAATCATGATCCCAAGAACCTCGAATCTCGACGATCAATTCCTCCTCATAATTACTTACTTTTCTGGGAAGGACTATTTAGTCTTATAACCCACGGGTTGCCGTAGATTCCATAAACTGGTATGTTTTCGCTTCGAGTGCTGTTTCTCCGAGGTCTGACGCTGATATTTTCATCTTATCCGCCGCCCATCCTCGAGGCGTGTCCTTCCCTGCGATTTAATCTCATAACCCCAATACAATCTATGTGGGTTTGTGAAAATATGACCGTAATTGGAGTGCTCCGCCGAATGTAGCCAACAATGTCGTCAGCAAAGGTCCCACGAACACATTTCATAGAATTTTTATCCCGATCGTCATCCCCCCTACACAACCTCCATCACAAACGTTGGCATTTTCCTGTCCAAGGCTTCATATTTCTCGCGGTCCAAACTCCACCAAATAACTACGGGTCCCAATCGGCGACGCATGACCATGGCCCTCCGAACCGACATCTGGGGGCCTCCTAGACATCACGCGGAACTAGTCTTTGAGAAATACTATTACTAGCCATCGTTGATTGTTATTATCGTCCTCCACAGTCGCGGCATCGGCCACTCATAATCACAATCCAGTCCTTTTCTGTGAGTGGTGCCAACCATATCAATGACAGATAACGGTTTCCTTCACGACTGGGGCTCTGCATGACTGCGAAGCCAGGAGAGTTTGATAGGAATACTCATATGACGAGAGTCAACTTCCTGCTTTAAACCGCCGCTGTCATTTCGATGCGACCCGTGACCGACATGATCATCTACAATAGTCTTTTGAATCGATTTTGGACGAGCTCGGGCATGAAAGCATTTCATTTTCCCTTACTTCATCATCAGGGGATCGTCAATCAATTGTTCGTGGGCTAGGAAACGCACAGCCCAACACCCAAGTGTTTCAGTGTTCGAAATGCTTGATGGTGCACTGATCCCATAAGCCACGATGTTAACTTCGACTCCACGACAAGCTGGGGCTTTCCCTCGCTCATTTGACTTTTGATAATATCTCTTCACCTGACGTGACAGCTACCTTAGTGGCAGGCAGATCCAGCGCAACCTTACTCAGACGGGGTCCAAATTAGCACCGGAATTTTTGGACGTATTACCCGCAGGTTGGATCATTGACAGACTTTTTATGTCCGAGGCGTAGTCAATAAATGCTAAGCATCAGTCCATCATGTATGAATATTGATTGGTATGGCCGTAGGGTATTGATATTCTCAGCCAACCCGTTCCACCGGTTAGTATGCTGAGCTCGGTATTCATGCACACATGTTCACGACAATAATAACATGGATCCTTTCGGGTGCAATCTTCTACGACAAATGCTACTGATCTCAGTTAGTTGTAGTAAAAAATCTCCACTGTACATTCCAAGTAATTGATCCGCCGAAGAGCAGGTGATTGTGCGTCCATATGCGCTTTCAATAAACGGGAACCAAGTCTGGGCAGTACCCAAGATCGCCAATCCGATTTTCCTGGATCGATATCGGAGATCAGGTGTATTTTGGATGGACACCACATTTGGCTGGCCGAATGCCATTTTTGATGTTATTTCAGCTTATGGGAATGATGTGGGTTTAACGCGGTAACTCTTCTGCGTTTATGGAAAGCTGGCCACACGGACCTCGGGGTGTGTGTACGCCCGCCTCCGCCCAAGTTTCAGATATTTCCCCAAGTCTAAATTTACAACCACCGGCGTTCGAGGAACTTACCTAGCTCAGACTCGCTCTCGCCCAGATTAAGTACACTGTGCTGCAGATCTGTCTGTAGGGTACAATCGCTCAGTAAGACTGGGATATTCTAGGTAAAAAGTAAACACAATGGTGCAATGATGGGGATGATGGGTTTCAAATGCTTGTGAGGTCTATGGTAAAAAGACAATGCAGGTGTATCTCGAGTGGGGGTGTATTGTATGCTGAAAATGCTAATGCTGCTGCAGGTTCTATGCGAGAGAAGACAGATTGACTAGGTGAGAGTTCGATATTATGTCTCTATGTCCAAGATTCTAGGTTATTTGTTCCTGACAGTGAGATTACGGTTGCTGTAATGGACCGGGATAAACGGTTGATGGATAGAAGCTTGAGCAAGGGTTCTTTGATGTGAGGGTGGGGAGGAAGATTGGATGCATGCGGATGGGGTACCTCGCTTGGTTGCAGTTTTTCCCACCTCAATCGCGCATGGAGCCGCGGATACGTATGGGCTTTTGGCTCTCAATACGCCGAGTGAGGTATTTTTCGAAGGCACTCGGATCTATGTCCACAGATGAGATATCCTCCTCCTTAATGTCCCCCTTGCCAGGGAGCAACCACGGAGAAGAAGTAAATGATGAACTCCTTGGAGGTGGAGATAGACGACCATATGTTTGGGATGATTGGACAGGCGTTTCTGGTGGGATGATGGGTACAAAACCAGTGATCTTTTTGGTTGTACAGTATTTGGCGTCGGCCTGAGGCAAAATGGGGTTGATTTTGGAGGGAAGGCGCTGTCGATCGTTTCCCCGACATGCAATCGAGTTGCAAACTATCGGTGCATTCTCTTTATCAGGCGAGGACTCACCCTCCATAGCGCATATACCAGTATAGGCTAAGTCCGGCGGTGTCAAATGCCCGGATTTAACTTGACGCGCGGAGCAAATGGGGAATTGATACAAAAAAGGCTCCTTATTATGTGAAGTTGATATGCTGAAAGAATAGTGTGTAGAGGGAGAAAAGTTGGAGAAGACAGGTGACATCTCAAATATAAGTTCTGGTGATGTCGGACGACCCAGGGGTGAGAGAGGGCCAGGAATGGATGCCTTGCCTTGCTGCGGTATTTCAATTGGCGCTGATGGCTGGTTATTACGGCGATAGTGTATTTCGCTGGCGATTTGTGAGGAGAGGTGCCCAGCATTCGATAATGCCTACCCCATGACATGAGTAACTTCCAACGTGAGGGTCGGTTGCATTTACCATGATAGTGTGGGTGATATCAACAAAGTTGTGAGAACTGCGGTTTTGGCGGCACTTCTTTCTCCTTTTCTCACCAAATACAAGGACCGGTTGATCGGGCGAAGCTTTTACGAACGAAATGCCTGGCGTCGGGACAACTGCTCTGGAATAAACTTAATTATAGGATTATAGGTGTAATGACATATTCACGATACCTAAGACGCTCGGTTTCCCCTCAAGGGATCGTGTTGACGCTCAGCGAAAATACCCTCTCGGCACAGCGCCACTAGTGACACACGCGGTTCCCTTTGTTTCCGAGCCCACCGCGGAGGTCGTTGCTGATTCCTGCGAGAATGTTAAGGCAAATGCGAAAGACAGATGCGTGTAAGCCTGAGAGCGTTTCGGGGGGGGGGGGGGGGGGGGGGCAAGGTCAACTCTGTTCCACCAACAGGCACCACGGGTGATGAGGAGAATTATAGGAGCAAATTTAATTAAATAAATTGCCCCGTTTTGTCTCCGTCAGCACGTGATATCATGATGATCAAGTTGACGTTGTTCAGCTAGTTTGGAGTTTGCGTTTGAGCATCACTTTTGAGGCCTAGTTGCATTTGCTAGTGTGGCCGCCTACAGGACAATAGCACCTCAAATACTTGGAGCTTGCAGAATACAAAAGGTGAGGAACATGGCTGGTAACCATGTATCAGAACCCTCACAAGCAATTTTCTAAAAATAACCCGAGCGGATGCTCCGAGTCCCAGGAAAATTACAAGACTAGAAATCGATATTGTTTTATCTTGGAAACACAGTTGCCAAGATAGCATTAATAGTCCAACAAAGGATTCGAAAATCATCCCACCACGCTGAAGGCAAGTGGTCTCAGGCTTGGAGAGCTATGACCGTTTCAGAACAAGTGTAGGTCAAGTTGGTTTGCGACTTAATGCTGTGCCCTCACCTGACCGCGCATCAATGCTATTAAATTCCCCCCCGGCTAGTGTGAGGGCTGCTATCCACGATTCCCGGGAAAATATTATGTCAAGTTGAACAAAAACGCGTATAACTTTCGGGTATAGTATGCAACAATCACCAAGGATTCTGGTTGTTTCCCTTCGATACACCGGTTAGCCTCAGGCTCTTGGAGGCGAGAATCTAAGTAAATCCTCGAGGCAGTTGGAACTTTGGATTTTAGGGTCCAAACCACCAGCTTCCGATCATCCGTGGTGGGACAGGTCTGGCCCCAGCTGGACCCACAACACCCAGAGCGCAGGGACTGGATTCAAGCAACCCCTAAGTCTTCTCCTTCAGCCGCGATGTTGACATTTTCAGCAATGAAAGCTGAGAATAGTATTGCTGTTAAGTGACGGTCATTCCCCCCACGGCCGCTGAACCTCAGTTGAGCGACTGTTTACGTAGGTGCACCAGTCCAAAACCTGTACTGATTGCTATCACGATCAGTCGGTTTCTGCGGAATGTATGTTCCACGATCGAAAACCCCTTATCCTTGATCTACTCAACCCGTCACGAATTCAGGATCGAGTCTATCTATTCCAATGGGAATTCAGCAGTCGGACATCCGCTCCAAACCAATTGCCAAGACCACCTCCATCACGGTCGCATAATATCTCCTATTGGTGTAGCCTCGCTCTGGGATGGAGGCACACTGGATTACTGGGCGCTGTTGTGGCCGTGATTCAGGCCACCAGGGTGAGAAGCGCGTCACCCGGAAGGATGGCCATCCAATAGAACAATTCGATAGGCCCGGAGCGAGTGTACTTATGAAACAACACCTTCTGTCCGTATTCAGTTCGAAGTTGCTGCGAAAACCTCGACGAGGTTCTACTTACAATGGGCAACCGAGATTGACGGTAATGGAACTCGCCTTCTTATCCTCCTTCCTCCGATAATGACCCGCAGATAAGCAGAGAATTTTTTAGTGTTCCGGGCTCAGATTAGATGATCACTCGTTTGCAATCAACCTTTAGAGCAGTAACTAGCGAGCTCAGTCCGTTGATGAGCAAAAGGGGATCGCTGGCTATCAATATATACTCCGTTTCCTTTTCCCTGTTCCACACTTCCATTGGCAATCACCCCATCCCCTGTCTCCGGTATTACTCAAAGGCCTTGGTCTTTTGGGGAAAGGTGGGCACCTTTTGGCGTGTCTGCCTTGAGGCAAGTATTGGATATACACAAGGAGGTACGGTGCTTGGCCAGCGAACACATAGTCGTGCTAAGTGCTCTCCTACTAAGCTGGAGTTCGAATGTCAGCGAACTTGAGTGAAGCCTCGGGACGCTTGGACCAAGTTGTCTAGGGGGCTCCATTGGAGCGCTGTGCATAGCATGCTTGTTGCCGTTATGGAATATAACCACTAATGAGGGTACAAAACCACAACAGCAGTCCGAACTATGCAAAGGTGGAAAAGGGGTTTTCCCCACCCCCTAAACTCAACCCCATCGGCCGTACTGATGATGTCGGCCGAAATCGACTAGCCCAATGCGCGTTGGAGGATTTGGCGCTCCCCGCTTACGGGCACGTTGGATTGTCTACTTATACCCCTCCCCCGTCCTTCAGTATCGAATAGGTTTGATTGCGCGATACACAACGGGCCGATCATGATGAACTTAGTTGGAGCAGCATCCCATCACCGATCCCTTCCACAACCACGGCAGCTCAAAACGAATCTCCCGATGCCTCTGGCTGGTCTGCTACCAGATATAACAAATCTGTGCCCTTTGTGTACTCGCCTGCATTTACGGCACCTGTACTTGAACTCTTGTCGGCCAAACCAGGGGACAGGATCATAGATTTTGGATGTGGAAGCGGAGAAGTAAGTTTGAAGATTGAGAAAATAGTCCGCGAAGGCGGTGGCATCGTGGTTGGCGTGGATTCCAGTGAAAGCATGGTACGTGCTATCCTGTATGCTCAAGGGGGTGTTGTCTAACGGTTCAGATAACCAAAGCGAAAGCTAATGGATTACAACACGCGTTTATATCTGACATACAAGCGCTAGAGCTCCCGGAAAATCTCCCAGAGATGAGGAATAAATTCGACGTCGTCTTTAGCAATGCATCCCTACATTGGTGCAAAACTAATCCGAGGGGAGTTCTGGAAAGCGCTAAGAGCGTGCTCAAACCGGGTGGCCGATTTGTGGGTGAAATGGGGGGATTCATGAATTGCATCGGTTAGTACTTACTCGACTACAACTACTTTCGTCACAGTTTGAACTGGGTTTTAGGGGTGCGATTAGCGCTGCACCATGCCTTGAAGAAGCGCGGTTTAGATCCCGTGGCGCTTGACCCTTGGTACTTCCCCTCAATGGAAGATTATGTGAAGGCGCGCATCTTTTCATGGAATTTGGGCAAGCCGCTGATGCTGAAATACTACACAGCTGTTGGTTAAGGCCTCCTTTGAGCCTGTTCATCTATCGCTTACGCCACGAATCACACCGCTCCCAGCCGGATTGTTTGAATGGCTCAATGTGTTTGTGCGCCATTCATTCCTTCGTGGAATGTCCGAAGAGGAAGCCACTAAGGTGATGAGGGAGGTAGAGGACATGTGCCGAACAGATTGCCAAGATAAGAGCGGAAAATGGGCAATGGTATACATGAGGCTGAGATTCTCAGCTATTTTGAAGTAGCGGCTGCTCAACCCAGCATGCTCCCCGTCCACCCGCTTGTAATCACAAGGACACTTTTGCCACCACGATATTGTCGATGCATATATAATAAAACATACGCTGGGATTTACCCAGCCACCGGGGTCCACCCAGCACGGCGCACGTAAGGTTGGGTGTGACAATTTAGGGCTGTGAGATCTGGACATAATATTGACTACCCAGCTGCAAGGGAATGGAAAGCGACAGACCGCACAACCCCCCATCACTCGCGCGATGTGGATTATGACCACCGCAGACTGGGGCACTTCGCGAGAGTAGATTCCCTTCAAGGAGCATCCTCTCCGAAATTCGGGTTCATTGGCCATTTTTTCGCCCAGAAAAAGCGGGCGAGTAGAATCCAGACCAACAGTTATGAGACTAAAAGCGATGTAGTCTTGGGCAGCTGAACGCCCATGATAAACCCCCAGGCGCTTGCTGACCGAAGCGAATCGTGCGTAATAAACGTACCACTATGGAAGAGATATATCATCAGCCTCCGAAGGGAAATGCTTGGAGAGAAGTAGCCCTTGACGGAGAAAAACCCGGGCCATATGTAGCAGCAAGGTGGGCCGATCTGAAGCAATGTAATAGATCATAGACGCCCCAAAAATGATTGAAGTACTGCCAGATGTGATCTACTGTAGGAACGGGAACTAGCTCGGAAGTGTCATAGTTAGTATTTCTTATCATGCGTAGTTGTGGTCGAGCCCTACTGTCGCCAAACAGACGAGATAGTAAAACCACCAAGATGAATATCGATCATATAGCTTTTGCTCTGGATAGATAGGTAAATCATTGCCCCAAACATGCTCCAAGGTAATAGGCGTACTTTATCCAAGGAGTCGCAAAATCCTGATCATAAAAACAAACAACTACGCATCATGAATTATCCTGTCTGGACCCTCACCAGGATAGCGATCGACCTCCTCAGATATCCACCTTCGTGGTTGAAGAGATCCTTCTAGGCCAGCTCCTGGTGAGGAGAACGCTCAGCTTGAGTGCAAGTCGGACCTAGGGGTATTTCCCTCAATAGAAGTTGAGCAGAATCCTCGTGACGACCCAATGATGATACACTTGGATTGATGGATCAAGTAGGAAAACTTATAGGTAGAGTTAGTACGTGGAGTGCGATGACCTTTACCTATCTCCACTGTAGCACAAGACCATCCGTACTTTCTGCGTGGAGCGGTGTGGCGAGTCTCCTCATAGCCACTATTCCAATACTAGTAGGCTAGCATATCAAAAAAGAAAAACGAGTGTGATGACCGCTAGACTACATACCGGGATTCCTTGACATGACTCGGAGCTTCAAGCACGAACCTTCGAGGCCCTCCATTCAAATCCTACCGTAGCCGAACTGATCAATGTCGGGAGCCGGTGCCTCAAATTGAAGCATCGGCTGTATCGGGCACTGCGGCATTGCAAATCAAATAGTGTTTGTCCGAGATTGGGATGGCAAACAGTGAGAGGCGGCGGCGCCGACTCGTGGTCGTCACCACGGTGTCAAGTCAGGTGTTTCGAGCTGCGTCGAAATTCGATCATCATAGCGGGGGGTTGGTAAGAAAATGTTTAGTAGCACCGGCTCACAAAATTCAGGTTCAATGATGATGAGGGCATTCGGGAATAAATTATAACATTAAATTATAACATTCGGTGGTATTTATCGACATAAAGCCTAATCCAGTTCAGTGATGGTGGTCATGGTCGTGGTTATGGTCATGATGACGGTCGTGGTCGTGGTCGTGATCGTGATCATGGTCTGGAGATGGGCTACGCTTTCCAGATTTTCCCCCCATGAAGCCGATTGCACCAGCTTTGTTAGGTAGGGAGCCGTTCATCGATGTGTCCTCAATCGCCGATTTTGGTCCAGTCTGAGACATTCCAGGGGCAGTGGCGCGAGCGTGTTCCAGAGGGCCAAAGCTTTCCTCGCGTGAGCTCACAGGCATCTTGATAGGGACCGCCGGTTTGGAGACTTTAGACTTCTCGTGTTGGCCATGGCCGTCAGATTCTTGCTCATAGACTGTCGAACGGCCATCGAGTAACCGCATCGTGACCGTAGAGTCCTCTCCCTCGGAACTCCGTTTCTGAACTTTTGACTTGGTTGGGTCAACTGGCAGGCTGGCCGGAGGCTTCGGCACCGGGGCGCTCATAGGCGAAGACCGTGGAGTTCCGGGGCGATGAACGGAGGCGTCTCCCGTAAGTGCATCAGCCAAGATAGGACCGTCCGAAGAGTGCCTGAGGTGAAGCTCATGTGCATCGTTATCAGGGCCATGGGCACCCATATGCGTATCAACCGCCGAAGGCGAAAAAGGCAAACGTCTATCGATTTTCGAGGCCTTTAAAACGGGTGAGTTGATCTCAAGGGAGAGAGATATTAGAATAAATTTACCGGCTTTGGTACCATGACGGCCGATGTCGAAGAGACCAGCACGCATATAGCCAGGAGAGTAAGGAAATGTGGTTGGAGGGCGATCATGATAGGGACGAAGCCTAGGCAATGTAGGTATGGGGGTCAAACAATGTGTGATAGTATAATAGATGGTGGTGGTAGGAGAAGAAGAGCGGATGGTGGGTCGAAAGTTGGCGTCGCGCTATTTATACGCTCACCCAACGGTTGGTGGCTGACACATCATCGTCGTGACATCTGCTCCAAGTTCCATTGTGCTGTCGAGCGTCAAGGTATGATGAATATCAAATTCCAAGCGCCGTCCAGAATTCATTGATCTCGGTGACTGCGGTTCCCCGCATGCCATTGCACCGTAATGGAAAGAGCCTAAAACGCGCATATATGTCGTGGTTAGGGCCGTTGCCGCTGTGTCATGTGAGCTTAGACTGGAGCCGCTGAATTTCTCCCTTCCGGATCCAAGGGTCGGTCACGAAATTAAGATGTGAAATATGTTCTTTCTTCGGTCGAAGTACCAGTTTCACCACCAGAAGCCAAGCATCTATTTTCGTCCTCGCTTTTATCCCCACGTCTGCAACCTCCTTCACTGATACATTTCCCCATGCACTCCAAATCCAAATCCACCCTCAGCGTGGAGGCTCCCAACGAGCAGCCCCTCGAGACCACTCCACTCCTCTCACAGACCAGAGTCTGCAGAAACTCTTTCTCTTGCAGCGATCTTAGCCGTTCAGCCTCGTCCGATTCGCGCTCTGCCCCCTCAGACACCAAGTGTGGAAAGAGTAATGTGGACGACTATACTTCAGAGTCTCCTTGCTGCGAAAACGCCAGTGCGGCGTGGGATTCGCTCCGGTCGACATTGATGCCCCCTACTCCAAAACCAGTCTCCCGAATATCATTGGGCATCACGCTCAACTTGGAGAACTCGGGCAGCGTCGCCAGAGACCACCTCGCATCCGAGCGAACATTTCTCGCGTACACGAGGACGAGCTTGGCAATCGCCTCTTCGGGTGTTGGTAAATACACATGTTTGATATCACTGAGGCAGTGCTCAACACCATTCTAGCGCTGGTTCAACTGTTCAACGTGGCTTCCTCCTCCGCACCACATAATCTTTCTACAAGCGCACACAACCTCCATACGTTTGCCCGACCACTGGGAGCTGGTGCCGTGGTCCTGGGCTTGGTAGTACTCATCATTGGTATGTGAAACCAGAACCTCGAGTTTCACCCCCCTCCAACCCTTCCCTAGGCGTGATGAGATACTTCACGGTACAGGCAGCCCTGACAAAAGGCGTTTTCCCAGTCGCGCGGGTCGTGCCTGCAGCTATGGCAGCGGCTTTATCGGTCTTCGTGACGGTGACGTTTGGCATTCTTGTGGCTGGCAAGCTCGAAGCGAGGGGTAGGCATTAATTTCGGTATCCTTATCTTTGCTATTATTTCTGGTTCGACAATGGACGCGTGCCGACTCTTTCCATCTAGTTACCCAGCGCGCTTAGCATATTCATGTATGATCACCACCAATAAACAATCCCTCATTCCATGTTCCGAATACTGACCACAGCCGCTCCTTCTCATGTACTAGATCGGCTGCCATGTCTGTCTTTTTCATGGTGAGCGTGCATCGTCTATTTTTAGTTTTATAGCCATCTTCCTTTGTGGCACGCCAGTGATAGACAGGCTTCTTGCTTCGTTATATTAATAAACTGGGAGCTCTAGACAGCCTATTTCCTCATCCTTGATCAATAACTTTGTCCTGGCTCTTTATGCTTGACGCCCATTCTAACAAAGTATTCAAAGTTTTTCCTGCGTGCCCACAACTTGGATTAAACTCTGTCCATCACAACGACGGGCCCAAGGCCATCATCATTGCACAGGGACGTCGGCCCGCTCGAGCAATGCCCTCACGCTCTATCGCCATTCGCCCCGAGGCCCATTGGTATGGTCAGCACCTCTTTCACTCAATGAACTATATTCGCTCACCTCAATGGCTCTTTGGACTTGGACCAGTTACGTAGCGGAGTGGAAGAAAGCCAACCCACAGGCTCCAATAGCTATTGCAGACACGCCACTAGCCTTAACCAACTAGGAAACTTCGTTTCCACTCCAAGGATCGCTGAAGTCCCTACACCTGCTGAATCAAAGCGATAATTTGGAGCGCCGCTATGAAAGAACACCTTGACCCTTCCTTTATCATCTTCTCCACGGTCCTGGTAATGTCCGTCAGGCTTGGAACGTGACCCATCCCATGCTAGGAACCACATACTTTCTGTAAGTGCAGTGTTGCTTAGCCTGATGGGCCCATATCGCCGAACGAATGCTTGTTCAGCCCAACGAATGGGAAGTGATTCTAGAATTCTCCCTGGGTTTGGGAGTTTATCCTTATCAGAAGTGGGGAGCTACTCGCTGCCAGTGGCGCGGAACCCTCCTAGTAATCACTATTAATCATGATGAACCATCAATAACGCCCGGCATCTGTCAACTCCATTTATATAGTAGCATTCTATAGTGCTAGTAGTCGGCGAATGGAATAAAATCAGCCGACACTGGTGAAATGCTAGTCCCATCCTAACATATGCAGCAACCAAACGGCATACTGGATTCCTTGAGCCCAGTGGGCAATACCTAGGGCTAGTCCGGGGCAATCTTGTGCCATGGCAGAATACCCGTGTTACTTCAGAAGCAAAGATTGAACACGAAAACATCATAACCGGGTGATATAAATAATAATATTATTTATGAAATTGGGGCCCTCTATGAACCATCGAAATCAGGCTTGGGTAGAAGTTGACTAGGATCCAGGGGTAACCATACCAGGCAGTGCTGAGTGTACTGAACGATGAGGCTCGCGGCGCTAAGCGGTAGCTGTGACGCACCGTGGTAACCCGGGTGCACAATCAACGCACACGCTCCCACAGGCATTGTTGATAGGCTCGCCCATTGTCATGTTATAAGGACCTGAGTATTTGCGGTTATACTCCTATACCCCGCGGATCCATCACAAAATGCCTACAAGTCGTCGGAAGAAGCAAAAACAAAACACTTCCCAAAAGTCGGGGAATAGCCCGGATAACAAGCAGGAGACTGAGCACCAAGATGAAGCAAGTGTAAGCATAAACAGTGGATGTCGTCGTGCCATGTAATCAGTGTGAATGATAATAGCAACACTTTGGGTCGACTGCTCTATCTTTCCTTGGCTTGGTGGTATTTCTTGTCCTAATTTATAAATATGGTCGTCCCCAACCTCAAAACATACCATTGGCGGACACGGCGACCACTTATAGAGATGAAGATATATTTGTAGTGAGAGATCTTCCGGGAAGGGGAAAGGGCATCATAGCAGCTCGAGATATACATGTGCGTTCTCGGGTGGTGTCAATATACCTTTCTGATTTATGCTCCATAGCGAGGGGAGCTGGTCATTCGCGAGCAACCGTTATTCGTGGTTCCTCATTCAAGTAGGTTCCTTATTGCCCTGCCCAAATGAGAATGGGTCTCTTACTTTGGTCCAGTATCCTCTTCTCCTGCTGAACTTATATCTACTTCGCTCTCACACCTCGGACAAGCGAGCCGTGAGGCATTTTTTAATCTTTCATATATTGGATTCCCGGAGGACCTCGAACCTCGGGACCACCTTGATAGAGTGGCCCTTGCTATATTTGAAACAAATGCTGTTTCGGCAGGCGATGGTGTCGGTATTTTCCCCCGCATGGCAAGACTGAATCACGGATGTTCAAGTGCATTCAATGTTGTTTACTCGTGGCGAACGGAAGAAAGTGCTTTGGTTGTTCATGCCTTGAAGGATATTCGGGAAGGGGATGTCTGTGTGTTCATTACCCGAGCCCGGATCGAGCTCACATCCCATGATCATACAGGAATTGCTGACAACGTATACAAATACTAAACGGCCAAGGGAGCAAAGGAGGTGCGTTCGGGCCGCGGGAAATTGTCGTAATGTCAATGATGCTGACAAGCGACCCGATGAAGGACTTTTCTACAGGAACGCTACGGATTCCACTGCACATGCAGTGTGTGTTCATTGCCTGACAAGGAGTCTCGCGCATCAGATCAGAGGCTAGTGACCATCTCGGACCATTATGATCGGTTTGCGTCGTGGGGTGCGCAAACCATCAGCGGTGCGGAAGCCATCGAAGTAGTCCGTGAGATCTGGGCTCTCCAAGAAGATGAAGGCTATTGGAGTGAGCGAGGGCAATTGGCTGCTGATGCCGCTTTCGTGGCCGCATCACATTCAGAGTGAGTACCGACCTCGGGTTGACATGTCATACTCTGGGTATCATCTCCTGACACCGATTTACACACAGTGCGACGGCCACGCGTGATTGGGCTCAGCTAGCCGCTGAATGGTATTCCTACGAGTTGGGGAGCGACAGCGCATTCGTGGTAGAAGCACAAAAAATAGCCAAAGAACCGTCGTCTCATCGCCAATGGGGATCCCGACCGCCTACGAAAGTCGGTGGGTTAAACGGTTGAGGCAGTTTCATTTATCCTTTATCCACGGGACCCTTTTCTTCGAATATATTTTTAAAATCCCCACCGAATTCACCGACGGTACCCGGGAATCGTCCCCACAAACCCTGGTCTCTGATGATACAATGTTGTTTTGTGTGATTGTCTAGCAATTTGCGAGGTGTGCCTGTGCATCCGCGACTTGTCTTGGACTTGTTTTATGCAGGCTTGCGTGAATTGGGAGACATCAGGCTTATCCTGTGCGCTACGGCAATGCCCAAAACGTAAGACTGGGGGCTTGAGCCACTGGTGCACTGGGCGCTGCTTGTCCGTTGCAGTCGCAAATGATCCGGCGTGTTTGTACCACCAGAAAGCCGAGACCGGAAATCGCGTGTTACGGATTTTTTGGGTGTGAGAAATCCGGCCACGTCCATCCTTTCAAGTACTTCCATCATCTTCCTGGCGCTCCCTTTTATTACTCGCCGGAAACCTCATTTCCTTTCATCTTCCCCTGTCAGCCTTGCATAGAGCAAAGCTAGGCTAGCTCCCAATTACTGGTATTTTTCCCAACGCACATTTCTTTCCAATGACGGTCGTCAATCAATCCACATTTTCCTCAGCTCTCCCCTTTACATTGTCGACCACAATGGCGTCCAATTCATCATCGGACGTCGTTATTCTCGCCCTTGGGGTTGCTCTCGCAGCTCTCTATCTTTTCCGTGACTCGCTCTTCGCAGCCTCGAAACCCAAAGCTGCACCCATAACACAGTCCAAGGCCGCCAATGGTTCTGGGAATCCTCGCGATTTCATTGCAAAGATGAAAGAAGGGGTAAGCTTATTTCAAAAGAGGCTTTCTTCTGTGCCTTACCCTTACGCGAAACCTCTTAGAAAAAGCGCCTCGTTATTTTCTACGGCTCCCAAACCGGTACTGCTGAGGAATATGCCATCCGTCTGGCAAAAGAAGCCAAGTCCAAATTTGGTCTTGCCTCCCTTGTGTGCGATCCTGAGGAATATGATTTTGAAAACTTGGACCAGCTCCCCGAGAATTGTGCAGCCTTCTTCGTCATGGCTACATATGGCGAAGGTGAACCGACCGATAACGCGGTACAGCTTACGCAAAATTTGCAGGATGAGTCCTTCGAGTTCACCAATGGCTCCCACAAACTTGATGGTCTCAAATATGTTGTCTTCGGTCTTGGAAACAGAACTTATGAACACTATAATCTTATTGGGCGGAATGTCGATAATGAGTTGGCCAAGATGGGCGCCGTTCGCATTGGTGAGCGCGGTGAAGGCGACGATGATAAAAGTATGGAAGAAGACTATCTAGAGTGGAAGGACGGCATGTGGGAGGCATTTGCTACCGCAATGGGCGTCGAAGAAGGTCAAGGTGGCGACTCCGCCGACTTCGCAGTCTCTGAACTGGAATCACACGCACCGGAAAAGGTTTACCTTGGTGAGTATTCTGAAATTAGCTGATCATGTTGTACTTACCCCACTCCCATAGGTGAATTATCTGCCCGTGCTCTCACGAAAACTAAGGGTATTCATGATGCCAAGAACCCTTACCCCGCTCCCATCACCTCAGCCAAGGAATTGTTCTCGCTTTCCGCCAACCGTAACTGTGTACATGTTGAGTTGAACACTGAGGGATCGGGTATCACTTATCAACATGGCGATCACGTTGGGGTTTGGCCATCCAACCCCGACGTTGAAGTTGACCGGCTTCTCTGCGCCCTGGGCCTCTACGATAAGAAGGATCAAGTCATCGGCATCGAATCCCTTGATCCAGCGCTCGCCAAAGTCCCATTCCCCGTTCCGACTACTTATGCCACCGTCTTACGCCACTACATTGACATCAGTGCTGTTGCTGGTCGCCAGATGCTCGGGACGTTGTCCAAATTTGCACCCTCGCCAGAAGCGGAAGTTTTCCTAAAGAATTTGAACACCAACAAGGATGAATACCACACCGTCATTGCTAATGGATGTCTCAAACTCGGCGAAGTTCTCCAATTGGCCGCCGGTAACGATATTCGCGCAGTACCCACCACCGGAAACACAGCAGCCTGGACCATCCCATTTGATATCATTGTATCCTCCATTCCCCGGCTTCAGCCCCGGTACTATTCCATCTCTTCCAGCCCCAAGATCCACCCCCATTCTATCCATGTTACGGCAGTGGTCCTGCAGTATGAGTCTGTCCCCAGTGAAGGAGTCAGTCAAAAATGGGTGTATGGTGTCGGTTCCAACTTCCTCTTGAATCTCAAGCTCGCCGCCAACGGTGAATCGGCACCCCTGATCAGTAATACCTCGGCTGGGCAACCTTCGCAAGTCGCCATGCCATCATATCGAATTGAAGGTCCCCGAGGCGCTTATAAGCAGGAGAATTTATACAAATCACCTGTCCATGTTAGGCGATCAACGTTCAGGCTCCCGACTAACCCCAAGAGCCCTGTCATCATGATTGGTCCTGGAACTGTAAGTTCTTCCACATATGTCATCTTGGAGTTCGACGCTTACTCGATTTTTAGGGTGTTGCCCCCTTCCGTGGATTTGTGCAAGAGCGTGTCGCATTGGCTCGCCGCTCAATAGAAAAGAATGGCCCTGATGCGCTCGCCGACTGGGGACGCATTTCTTTGTTCTATGGGTGCCGTAAATCCACCGAGGACTATCTCTACAAGGACGAATGGCCACAATATGCCGAGGAATTGCGCGGTAAATTCTCGATGCACGTTGCTTTCTCTCGCGAAAATTATAAGCCAGATGGCAGCAAAATCTACGTCCAGGACCTCATTTGGGATGATAGGGAACATATCGCCGATGCTATTATCAACGGAAAAGGCTATGTCTACGTCTGCGGTGAAGCGAAGAACATGAGCAAGCAGGTTGAGGATGTCCTCGCACGCATCCTTGGCGAGGCCAAGGGCGGGTCTGGTGAAGTGGAGGGAGCAGCAGAAGTGAAACTCTTGAAAGAGCGATCCAGATTGATGTTGGATGTCTGGAGCTAAATGAACCCTGGTGGAGTTTATTTAATTATAATACCCCTCCTTATGCCCACACATTCCATTCCCTCCCCGCCCCTTCTTGGAAGCAGCATAATACGCTTACTACATATTCGCCATATTTCTCGTGCCTACAATGCGGATAGGATGATGTCAAGTAACGGTTATGATAGACCTTGTATAGAAATGATCACAACATCACCCAACCATAATAAAACGTATACGAATTTTACTCTCAAATCATCCGAGTCTGGTACTGGCTTTTGAGGCCGCACCCAAAAGCCATCCTACTCCTCTTGCGCATCCTGCATGCTGAGGTCTTCTCTCTCAAGACCATTGGCATTCCGTCAGGCATTCCGTCCTCACAAAGCATGGAACTCGACGTTCAAACCACCACCCGAAGGAGCACCAGCCACGGGACAGGCACTGCACGATTCGGAGACCACTCCATCTCATTCACCACCCCCAACATTTTCGGATGACTCCAAGCAGCCTACTCAATCCTCATTGTCCTCACAGGCAGATTCAAACCCTCCTACGCCTACGGGGCAGGCGACATACAATGCTGAAATGATGAAGCAACGACTTCGGGAATGGTCGGACCGCGCCGCTATCACGTTCAGAACCCGGGCTGATGAATTTACTGCCAACACAAAAAAAACATTTTCTCAGCTTGGGTCACAATTAAATCAAGTGACGGGGTACGAGGAGATCGAAGCACTGAAGCGGGAGGTCGTACTGCAAGGTATGTACACGCTCTGTCACTACTTTGGAGGTCCTGTGTACCTTACCACATACAGAGGCTAAGATAACGGCCGCCCGGGAGGCCGCCCGCGAAGCAAAAATTAAATATGAAGAGGCTGTTATACAGCGATCCAATTCGCAGCGCGAGGTTAATGAACTCCTACAGCGAAAATCTCTATGGAATGACGATGATGTGGGCCGATTCACCAAGTTGGTACGGCAAGATCATCTGTTCGAGCAGGGAGAAGCACGGGCAAAGGTCACTGTGGGCGAAGCAGAAGACGCGGTAGAGCGAGAGTTCAGTCAGCTAATGCGATCGATCCTCGCCCGATATCACGAGGAGCAGGTGTGGTCAGATAAGATCCGGAGCGCCTCAACATATGGCTCATTGGCGGCGTTGGGACTCAATCTACTGGTATTTATCATGGCGATCGTGGTGGTGGAGCCGTGGAAGCGGCGGAGGCTGGCGCAAACCTTCGAAAAGAAGATTGAAGAGTTGAGTGTGGAAAATGCGACGGCACTGGATCTGAGCATGAAGGAAATAATCCAACGGCTCTCTAACCAAGAGGAAAATTTATTGACGATGAAAGCGGGTGTGGCACAGACCCCTGACATAGAGGTCGAGGTGACCAAAGCTAGGCCGGTGAATGAACCGGTGGATATACCCACAGTGATTCCGCAGCCAACCGGAATTATCTTACAAACAAGAGAGTTGGAACTGGCAATTGTTGCGAGTGGCGCTTTTGTTGTAGGCTTACTAGGCCACCTCGTGTGGTCGTAATATGACTACAAAAATCGGAATTGAATACCTTGCATGCGAATACTTGATTCAAGTCTTAAATTGAGCCAGTAGAAGTTACAGTTATAAATACATCTACCAAACCAGCGCGGTTTGGCATTTAGTTTCTATAGGAGGGAAAAACCCAACACAAGGATTCGGCGAGATCCACAGCAAGGGGGGAATTACCATCCATATACCCATACCGTTGAGGTAATTTGGTTCCAGTAGGGTAAATGGGGGAGATGCGGATAACACACCTACCCGTAGGAGATAGTACTCCCCACAGACCACGATGTAAAAACGCTGAAAATCTTTAAACGCGGTTGGATAATGCTGATCCATTGCTGACCAGAAGAGGCATTAGATCTGCGCTAGGAGAATCAGGAGGGCATCACGATAGGGCCGGCCTATGGGAACGGGTGGAATGGAACCCCCATCCGGCATTTCCATGCACCGAAGGTAAATTTAAATGATTGTAATGGTGATCGTAACTGGACACAAAAGGTCCTCTCGATCTGTGGCGTCTGTAGTATGTACTTCCTTGGCAAGTTGACACATAGAATGCACTATGCGGCTATGCAGATTTACTAGCCTCCTCTAGCAAGAGGTTCAGACGCCACCGGACCACATAAGCGGGTGGGCCAACCTGTATTAAGTAGTATTGAAATGTTCATCAAAGACATGAAATCCAAGGAGGGGAGTGGGGGGGATGGCCATCACGAACCACAAATATTTACTAGTCTGTTACATGCCTGTGTAATGTATTCCTATTACAGCATTCTCCCTGCCATCATCAGGGGGCGTCAAGCTAGGGCCCGAAATTGCATGATGACCGATGGGGAGCTGTTAGTAAGGGAACAAGATCCCAAGATAACAATTTCAGTACGCACTATTTTTTCCGAGTTCCCGGGAGCTTAGAAGATTAGATCCATTCAAGTGGGCCTGCTACCACTTGAACGATACCAGTTTAAGCACCCAAGGTTCAACTATGCAGTGGTTTGAAAGAGTAAGTGCTAAATCCTAACCTTAAATCATGGGTGTTCCCGTTACCCACCGGGCCGCCGAATACCAATGTCCGCCTGCATTTCCACCTGGCACTTATTCGTCGACATAAATGACTTCGTTTATCATCAAGTCGCACGTCGACCGAACCCAACCTCCAGCATGGAAGCACGATAATGATAACCCAACATCCTGCCCCTTTTGCCGCATCATTAGAAACGAACTTCCTGCATCTCGGGTATTTGAGAACGAAAAGGTGGTTGCCATTCTCGGTGGGTCTCTGGACCGCTATAAGTTGTGCGGAAAACCATAGTTAATATCTTGGGTGCAGATATAATGCCATTGCGCAAGGGCCACACGCTGGTCATACCCAAGGCCCATCATTCGAGATTATCCGAACTCCCAGCGGAATATGCTGCTGCGACAGGAGAGGCCGTTTCAAGGGTAGCATTTGCTCTCACTAAAGGCAAGTCGCGTTGGTAAGCCACTAGATCGATTCCTTGATGGGTATACCTCAGCGCTCGAACATACCGCTCTCAACGTGGTGTGCAATCAGGAATACGCACAAGCCGTGCCCCATGTAAGTTTCACATATGGCCTGCAATTTTGTTCCATAAAATCTTTTCCATATCACGCAGGTCCATTACCATATTATCCCTGCGCCGGTACTGGGATCACCCGCCACGCCGAGCCCGCAGCCAGAGAGGGCGCCTATGACAGTGATGCAGATGCACCAGATGGAATTTCAATCACGCGAGGAACTCGATGATGAGGAAGCATGCGACCTCGCAGCGAAAATCCGGAGTCGATTATAAAGACTTTGGGTTAAGCCAACTCTGGTATCCTGGGTCCCCCATATTTGGGTGTATGAATATCTCCCTTTCTTCTCGCAATGTTGTTGATTGGGGAATAGACTTATGGGACAAATTTGTGCGAAAATAAAAGAGTCCACATCTAACCTGGCCGCGGGTTTGGGTGATTCAATTGAAAAGCTGACTATGCTAGGATCATTCAGCCAATTCGGTACCCAATGGCCTTTTGAATTGCAACCTTGCGTGTCGCGGCGACCTGTGGGATGCGAGTAATACCCTGCGTAGTACGTGCTACTCTGGGGGCCCGTGAGGGTGAGAACATCCTCGATATTACGCAAAGGAGGGAGATTATGCTAGGGTAGATTGGCTCAGTGGATTACAATTGGGAGGCGGGAACGCACAGGACTTTCGGTTGGAATACTACCATCCAAGAATGGAAGCACCTCGAACGGGGTGTCCCGGCCATTGCCACAAAGTTTGTTGTGAGTCTGTCCAGGGTATCAGAGGTCTGTGTAAGAAGTTCTGGGTGAACCTACTAGAATGGTGAGACGCTCAATGCGTTTAATTTGAGTCTGAACATTCTCTTGCAACTGAGCAATTTGCTGAGTAGTGTCGCGGGTATATTTATCCATTGCGGCAGTAAACCACTCGGGGGCGGTGATTTCTAATAATATATTACATACTGATACAGTATGGGTGGTTCGATGTGCGAATTATACTCACCCGAGGGTGTATGTGTTGCCAGGAATTTGGCCTGATGTTCAGTTGCTCTGACAGGGTCAAAAGAACTCGCTCTCTTCCTTTGGTCTTTCCGCAAAATTAGCATATGACTATAGTAACATTTGCGGGTGTACAGTCGCGGACAAACAAAGTCCACAAAAATATGTGATCATTTATGGACATCTGGCAAATAGTCCTAGAGCTCTTTTTATGGCTGGAATAGCTTATTTGGAAGCTATTGAAGACATTTGCACGAGCCAGTTTTTCGTATTCGGTGAGATTGGGAAATTTGACCCAAAAATTTTGGCCGGTCAGTAAAACACACCCTAAAATCACAAAAAATAGCGCAATCGATTCCTTTCTGAGAGCTATATTTGATTCTGGAAAGAGGAAAGCACTTGCGTGATCCATTTTGGTTAAAAAAATTCCACAAACTGACATGTCCAACACTTTACATAAGAGAATTACCTCCTCGGTTGTGCTTAGCTTGATGAAACTAACTCGCAGCCCGCTCAGGCCAGAAATCCAAAGCCATGTACGAGAAAACGGGTACCGGCACTCAAAAAAAATGGCCGAGACAACCATCCCAAACCTATCACTATCCCTGGTTCAGAGATTGAAAATTGAGAGGAGCATTGAACACAGAACGACCTCTATGCAAGGCTCAACAGCTCAACTGCTTATTTTATTCAAATTGACTTCGGGCTTGACAAGGGCCGGGCGCGAAGCTGAGATACTATTTGAAAGATGGACAACAGATCATTTAAATTTTGCTGCAAAGGTGGAGATTCGTGACTCGGAGCGCATATCGGCTCAGTTCGAAGGGGAAGGCAGTTGCCAAAAGCAAAAGTACACCGAGCAGCGCCTCGATGGCTACTCAGTGGCGCCCCCAGATGCCATTTTGGATGCCCATTTGATCCATAAAATATTGAAAAATTCGTCCAAAATTTTGGCCGCCCTTATATGTCGCGGGGAAAACTTCGAAACAGTGTTTTTCGACGTATTTTGCCCTCCTGAGTTCAGATCTGAAGTCCGTTTTGCTCGAAAAAATCGCGATCGTGAGATACGAAATTTGTGGACTTTGTTTGTCCGCGACTGTACCAAAATCCTCTTCGGTATTCCTCTCGCGAAATCGAAGGGTCCATATATTTTCGATGTTTGAACTTCGGTGATCCCCAGGAGCTGGAATAGGTGATATTTGAGCCGATTTATAGTTGTGAGGGGCCAGAGCTGTGCGCCCAGAGTCTTTAGAATTAAAAGGCATTATCGGCGAAGTAAGTGAAATAGAATAAATTTATTCGTGTTCGTGGTGGTGGGTGATTTCAAGTTGACGCGCCAGTGACATCAATTAACGCGACATGTCACATGTCACAGCCATCCCTGTCGAGGCTTTGTGCTTCCATGTCGTTGATCCAGGATGAAGCTAGCGCACCAAGTATCGCTAAGGAATCTCACACCCAGGATTTAATTGAAGCAGAAACACTTGCCACACGGCCTCCAACGCCCCAGGCACATGAGGAACAGCTACAACCCGACGAGGCCCCGCCAATCCCAGTGGCTGGAAAGGGGAAGAGGAAAGAGATACAACCTATCGTGCGCGAAGCTGGAAAGTCATTGCTACCGTTTTCGAGAGTTCAAAAGATTATTAAGGCTGATAAGGTATGAAATGACTCATTCTACATCTCAGTCGGTTGAAAGATCTAGCATGATCGCGTAGGATATACCCATAATCGCCAGGGACGCGACATTTTTGATATCGCTTGCCACCGAAGAATTCATCAAGCGTTTATCTGAAGCGAGCCAACGAGTAGCGGATCGGGAGAAACGGGCGACGGTGCAGCACAAAGATATTGGTACATTCTATCGCAGTGAATTGGCAATTTTTAGACTCACCCGGTTCTTGCAGCCACCATCGTGCGTAAGACTGACGAATTTCTGTTCCTCGAGGGTAATTACACAGTACACTATAGTAAGGGTTTACAGTCAATTCTAACCGCTTATTCTAGAGATAATTCCATGGCTCTCGCCAGACCCTGTCGCCAAACGACCCAAGGTCAAGGCGGTAGCAGCTGGGGGCGAAAAAAATACCATGCTGAATCACTTTGCACCAGTTGAGCAGGAGGTGGTTGCGGAGAATCTCCCACAAGGCGACATCGTCATGAGCGAAGACGGAACCATGCATCTTGTTGGAAGCGATGAAATTATGGAAGAAAATCATGGGATTGAATAGGATTCGCCTTCCCCACTGGGAATCTTGGTTACCCACCGTCATCACTGGATTTCCAGGGTATAGGGCGATCAGGATACAATTGACGAGAGTTATGGTCATTTCTATGGCAGCATGTCGGGTCGCTATATATTCTGATTACCACCCAATCTGAAATGTACCCTCCGCTTTTGTACTTGGAAAGTGGTAAGTGGTCGACCATCAGGTCCCAACTCTACCACCTGCTCTCTCCAAATACCTATTTGCCAATTCAGCTGAGCGGTATAGTTGAAAGGTCTCGACTCTAGCACGAATGGTGGGCTTGGGCGACATCTATCCGCCTGCCTTTCCAGGCAAGTAACTAAGGAGCTGCCAAACTCAAACGTTTCATCGACGTAAACTGATAATGGTACAAACTAGAACGCCCCGGGCTGGCTACTATGTTCTCTGAGTCGATCGAAGGTACGATCCAGTACAAAGTGGGGAGTGTTACTGACATGCGAGTTGGCTGGAATAACCACTTGCCGACCGGCAGTCTAGAGATCCAATGCACTGGTTAGCGGTTCCACGTTGATCATATTTATAGCGTTTCTGGAAATAATGAAACAACCTTTTAAAAGCCGACGCGCACCCTTGCACAACAGTGACCACAACCGCGCAGAACCTGGGTGGTCACATTTTACTCACTCGGTTCCACAAGAACAACCATCCAACCCCGATGTGGGTGACCGGCTAAAGGCGTGACGTCATGCGGTCAGTGAAGTTATGCAGTGCGTGCGTACTTTTTCTCAGAAATTTGTTTATCTCTGGTATTTGGGAAGCGCAAATAGAGAGACAACACTGGTATTCTTATGCAGCCGCCGAAATTGACGGATCTCACCTAGCTAAGTTATGGGCATACTGGCAAACATCGATTTGACGTTGGTTATGTACTTAGGGTTTATGCATTTACTAATGAAACTAATAGAACTAAGATCTGTATCAACCCGGGAAGTTAACCAACCGAGCAGCCTTGGTCCGATGATTGGATGGGGCTCTGCGCGGTTTTCTTGGATGACCATCAAGTCATCCCTACCTTCAACTCCGAGGGTCTTCAGCACATCAACAATGACCTCAACACACTCACCCACCGTCTACGATTTCTATAATTCGTCATATCCCCCATACAATGCCCCCGCGTATATGTACATTGTCGCAATCTTGGTCAGTACTTACTCCGCATTCCAGGTGTCCGACACTGACCGCCAGAAAGTTTGAAACTCTGCTCTATGGTATGCCCAGCAGCTGTGCCAAAGCTGCTTAGGAATCATAACTGACCATGGCGTCAAAAAGGCATCTATATTGCACTATTTTTCGTTTCCATTCACATTCTTCTGCGCAACAAGCGCACATTACAACCCCCGCTCCTTGTGCTCGCCATATTGATGTTCGCCATTGCCACTGCTGATATTGGAGTGACATATGCCTACCTCTTGCGTTGCCTACTACGAGGGGAGATAACTCCATTTAAATATATCTATCCTAAACTCACGTTATATAAGACGAATAAGTGAGCCATCCGCTTTTCCCGTGTTATAGGTCTTACCGGTCTGTTCACCTAGCGTTCTTGCAGACACTCTCATAGTAAGCTCGGCCGTTTTCTCTTGTTAATATGCATTGACTCGACTTGAGATCTATCGCTGCTATGTCGTATGGGGCCATAACAAATGCATAATAATTCTCCCTTGCATCCTCCTACTTTCTGCAACCGGTATGGTGTTAGCACTTTCAATTTAAACGATATTAATTAGCTTATCAGTCTGTGGTTACCTACTCCCATCACTGGGTTTAACGCTTCCCATATACCTATGGATGACACTCGCCTTGAATAGCCTTGTCACCATGTTAACAGGTATCTAGGTCATTGTGCCTCGGAGTTTTGCTCAACACGCCATCAGCCGGACGGATATGGTGGATTTCCCGGGAGGTCCGTCGAGTTTTGGGTGACGATCTTGTGAAGAGATATAATTCAGCGATTGCTGTTGTGTAGGGGAGCTCCATTTGATTCCATATTGATATTCATCCCCTTTATTAGAGTGGAATCCGGGGCGATCTATTCCTGCTATGTCATTCTTGATATGATCCCATTCATGGGCAAGGCATGCAGAATCCATTCCTGATCTTACTTTTACTTGACCGTGGCATAGATTGTGCTTGACATTGGTTTGATTCAAGTGGTAGTACGTAGAACAACCAATACCCTACTATGCTTCCTAAACATCACACAGGGTATTGTGCCCACCTTAATCATAGTTCAAGTCGGTTTGAGCCGTGACACTTCCGAGAGGACCACGGCTACTGGTGCCATGCAATTCGAATCTCGGAGATCCGTATTGGGCGCGGGATTCAGTAGGGATGATGGGGCACGGGATGTACACAGATGGAATACCAACGGCTCCGCCGCTGGGGATGTGGGACATAGCGACACTCGTGTTTGAATTAAGGAAAAATTATGGCTTATTATCTAGTTGTGGAGATGTGTAACGGGTAAGAATGTGACGGGGAATAGGACCGGAGCCCAACGAACTTTAGCGAGATGTGTTGGAGGGCAGTGATGTTATATATGTGTATCTGGATTGGGCCCGGGTTGATATATCGTCGGTACGTGACTACGGTGACAAGCGACTTGGATGTGAACTTCATATGCTTGCCCAAAGAGAACGAGGACCTTTCGAGTCTAGGAGCGGTGAACCCCGAAAACCCAATGTTAGCCCACACGAAGGTGCCGTCTAGCATATAGACTCGTGACCAGTTCTTCTATGAAGGGAAAAAAACGAAAGCCTTCGATAGAAGGGGAACGGTCACCGGTCTATCACTAGCATAGTCCCGGCACCGCTGGATACCTTGATATGAAGATCCACGAAAAAGGGTAAGTATACACCTGAGACGGTCGATGACGAAGGGGGTGAGCTTGAGAGAGGTGGATCCGAGCGTATTCAGAGGTGGAGAGGACCTTGCGAAGGACTCGGAGATATGCACAGTTTGTACATGACAATTCTGTGTTCAGTTGATGGCCCCAGAACACTATCACGACGAAACTTCAATGATCAAATGAGGCTGGCCCAGAGATTAACGCTTTGTGGCATATGTACAGTTGACGTAGATGGTCAAACTTGAACCGCCACACAAGTTTTTATGTAATTTCAGTGTAAGGCATGATCCTGCCGGCGCCTTTCCACGTCAACTCAAAAACATTTCATCGAGCTGATAAGTACGCGATACTGTATGACTGGGACGCGCCCTGGGCCCAGCGCCATCTTCCAATCGAAGGTATAGTTCCAAACCGAGGAGTGTAATCACTTTCACCATTCGTTGGTCAACAATCATGACATTGATATTCCTTTCAGATGGGACGATGCTATTTTCATGAGGGCTGCTGCTGAAATTAACGGACCACCTGACTTTGTTGGCGCAGCACTGACAGGCGTCGATTGGACGGTTGGTTATGGACTTGGGTTCATGCTAGTGGAACCAAGATCTTATCAGTACAATGCTTTACTGCGGCCGTTTTCGAAAACCCCGGGCGCAGCTGTTTCTTATTCAAACCACTCGATTTTGATTCAATCTTACGTGCACCTCCGGGCTCTCCACTACTACGCATTTGATGGTGGAGTACTTTGTTATCGCCCTGAAATTACACCAAGAAGTTGACTGACCGAACAGTGGACCGATGAGTTTACTGGGAAGGGGCCCTGCGCGTAAAATGCTGATTAGCTGCTTTCCTATTTGACCATCAAGCCATCTCTACCCTCAACTCCGGGGGTCCTCAGCGCAATGACCACGACACGCTCGCTCGTCATATACGATTTCTACAATTCGCCATATCCTCCATACAATGCACCGGCGTACATGTACATTATTGCAATCTTGGTTAGTGCCTGTTTTGTGCTCTAGGCGTCCGACATTGACCGTTTGAAAGTTTGAAACTCTGCTCTATGGTATGCCCAGCTGTGTTGTTGTTCAGGAACCATAACTAACTATGATGTCGAAAAGGCATCTATATCGCATTGTTTTTCGTTTGTGTTCACATCCTCCTGCACAACAAGCGTACAGCGCAGTCCCCGCTTCTTGTGCTCGCCATATTGATGTTCGCCATTTCCACTGCTGATATTGGGGTGACCTATGCCTACCTCTTGCGTTGTCTATTACGAGGGGAGATAGCTCCATTCAAGCATATCTACCCTAAACTCATATTATATATCACGAATACGTGAGCTATCCGTTATTCCTGCATCGCAGGTCTCACTGACCCGCCCACCAGCGTTCTTGCTGACACTCTCGTAGTAAGCCTCAGGTCGACCCTTTTCCTTTATTAATGCATTAACTCGATTTTAGATCTATCGCTGTTATGTTGTATGGGGGCATAACAGACGCATCATCATTTTCCCTTGTATCCTCTTGCTTTCTGCGACCGGTATGATGTTAGAGCTTTCACCTTGAACGATCTGATTTATCCCTATCAGTCTGTGGTTACTTGTTCCAGAGTGATAATCTCTCATCACTACATCTATCGTTTCCCATATATCTATGGATGACGCTCGCCTTGAATAGCCTCGTCACCATATTAACAGGTATTTAAATCATTGCTCTTCGAAGATTTGCTCAACATCTTATCAGCTGGACGCATATGGTGGATGTCCCGGAAGACCCGTCAAATTTTGGGTGGCGATCTTGTGAGGAGATATAAGTCGGCGATTGCTGTTATGTAGGGCAGTCCCATCCAATTCCATATTGATATTCATTCTATATTGCAGAGTGGAATCCGGGGCGATCTATTCCTGCTACGTCATTCTTAATATGGTTTTACCTGTGGGCCAGGTATGTAGAGTTCATTACTGATCCTATTTTTACTTGACTGCGACACAGCCCGTGCTCAACGTTGGCTTGATTCAAATGATAGTACGTAGAACAGCTAGTGCCCTGCTATACTTCCTAAACATCCCATAGGGCATCATGCCCACCTTGATCATAGTTCAAGTCGGTTTGAGCCGTGACGCCGCCGAGAGGGCCACCACCATCAGTACCATGCAACCCAAGCCTCGGAGATCCGTATTGAGCGTGGAATTCGGTAGGGACTCAGATGGCGGGGTGTCGCGTCCAACATCTGCTCTTGATATTCGTCTAGCGCAGGCATTGCGAACACAACGAGATGTATACAGATGAAATACCCACTGCTGAGAATATGAGGCATAGCGACACTTGTCTTTGAATTATGGCTCATTGATAGTAATTCTGGGAGAATATAAGTATGTATTAGCATGTAGTAACCATCAGCAAGCTGGGCGGGTATCGAGTTGCGGGGATGTAATGGATAGGAACAACGCGGTTGGACTCGCAATTCCGCTCACAGGTCACCCAACAGGGGCCTGATCGGTTTAAACTTCCCGCCCACAGTAACAGACCCAGTCTTCGTATGGTCGAGCAAGGTGGATTTTTAAGACGCAGTGGTAAGCACATCGGGAACGAAAAGCTGCAATGCACCACAGGGAGACCATTCCAAGGGCCTACGAACTTCAGTGGGATGCGTTGAGGGGCAATGATATTATGCATAAACCGTCGAGACGTGGCCATGGCGACGAGTAAATCGGATGTGAACTTTATATATGATATTATATCCGTCCGAAGAGAACCTCTCGAGCCTAGAGGAAATGAATCCTGGAAACCCAATATCACGAGAATACATGAAGGGGTCGTCTGGCAATGTAGCATAGGCCCTCCCAACATCGGGCACCTTGATATGAAGACCCACGAGGGAGGGTATACAGTTGATGATGAAACCGCCTAAGGGAATAACTTTGAGAAAGGTGGGAAGCGTGTTCAGAGATGGGCCTCGCGAGGGAGGAAATGATGGAGCGCTGGGATCCTCCATCGAGTTCTTCAATGATCTCGTTGGAATCGTGCATCGAGGGACGTTGAAAGGAGGAAGAGTGAGGGCGGGGAAAAAATCCAAACCAGTGAGCGCGACAGTCTCCCAGGCTAAGTGCAATAAGTGGTCGGTGCTGTGGTGGATATGGTTCAACTGTGAGGACAAGGACGCAATTCTAGATTCCATTCTGTAAGGTTTTGCTTGAAGCAACGAATTATGACATCTGTAAATGTCTGCAATTTCCCAGTTGTGCCGAGGGGAGAGGATATTGTTAGCCGTAATGTTACACCCCAGGTCAACAATGACATCTGTGAGTTGCGGGGCCTGTTGGAAGCAGTCAGCCAACTAAAGCTCCTCTGGGGACCATTGTGGTATAGATTTAAGGGATTGAAACCGGTATTTCAGCATGGATGGCAACCCGGGACGTGTACAGCTTGTACACTGGCATGCCATTTCTGCATTTATGTAGCTGGTGCGGGACATTGTTTATGTTGATCAAGCAAGACCGACCTAGAGATCATGATCAACTAGTATGGTTGGTCCAAACAGAGACGGACACGCCCAAGTTTTTGCGCAAACATGGTCCTGCCTTTCACTGGCAAACTTCAAGTCAAGTTCCACGCCAACTCGAAAAGATTTCATTGAGCTAATAAGTACGCGACACTATATAGCTGGGGCGCAAAGTGGAGAGTGCTACTGATCATTGCAATTACCTGGTGCAATACTAGTCACTTTCGACTAACAATAGGCACGTATAACCGTCGGTCAACAGTCACATTAATATCCTTCCCAAAATGGATGGGGGGGCGATGCTATTTCTATGAAGGCTAGTGCTGAAATTAACAAATCCTACCTCAGGGCTTTACTGGCACGATACTGGCAGGCATCGCCGCATCGATTAACGTTGGTTATGCACTTAGGGTCCATGCTAATGGAACCAAGATCTTTATCAGTACAATGGTTTGCTGCGGCCATTCTTTGAAGACCCCTCGGACACAGCTGTTTCTTATTCAAGCCAGTCAATTTTGATTCCAATCTTACGTGCACCTCCGAGTTCCCCACCGCTAATGCAGTTTATGGTATGGTATTATGTTATCGGCCTGAAATTACGCCGAGAAGTTGACCGATCGAACAGCGGATTGATGAGTTTGCTAGGGGGGACCCTGTGCGTAAAATGCTGACCAGCTTCCTTGGTTGACCATCAAGTCATCTCTACTTGGCTTCGGGGGGTCTTCAGCACCATGACCTGGACACGCTCACCCACTGTACACGATTTCTATAATTCGCCATATCCCCCATACAATGCTCCGGCCTACATGTACGTTGTTGCAATCTTGGTCAGTACCTGCATCGTGTTCCAAGCGTCTGACACTGACCGCTGGAAAGTTTGAAACCCTGCTATATGGTATGCCCAGCTGCGCTGTTGCCCAGGGGTTATAACTAACATGATGTCGAAAAGGCATCTATATCGCATTGTTTTTCGTTTGCGTTCACATCCTTTTGCGCAACAGGCGCACAGTGCAACCCCCGCTTCTTGTGCTCGCCACATTGATGTTTACTATTGCCACTACTGATATCGGGGTGACATATGCCTACCTCTTGCATTATTTATTACGAGGGGAGGTGACACCATTCAAATATCTTTACCCTAAGTTTATGTTATATATAACGAATAGGTGAGCCATTCACTCTTCCTGCATTGCAGGCACTGACGTGTTGACATAGCACTCTTGGAGACACTCTCATGGTGAGCCTGATCATTTTCTCCAATTGATATGTATTGACTCGATTTTAGATCTATCGCTGCTACGTCATATGGGGCCATAACAAGTGCATCATAATTCTCCCTTGCGTCTCTTACTCTCTGCGACCGGTATGGTGTCAGAATTTCAATTGAATGATGTTAACTATGCTTATCAGTTTGTGGTTACCTACTCCCATTGATGGGTATACATCTACAGATGGCGCTCGCCCTGAACAGCCTCGTCACTATATTAACAGGTATTTGGGTCGCTGAGCCATTATGCCTGAAATTTTGCTCACATGTTATCAGCCGGACGCATATGGTGGATATCTCGGAAGGCCCGTCGA
Source organism: Infundibulicybe gibba (assembly GCA_015501065.1). NCBI lineage: Eukaryota > Fungi > Basidiomycota > Agaricomycetes > Agaricales > Omphalinaceae > Infundibulicybe > Infundibulicybe gibba. The sequence goes on along the minus strand of JADNYI010000004.1, from coordinate 511,876 downwards.
ATTTTGGGCGACGATCTTGTGAAGAGATATAATTCGGCGATTGTTGTTATGTAGGGCCACCCCATCCGATTCCATATTGATATTCATTCCATTTTTCAGAGTGGAATCCGGGGCGATCTATTCCTGCTATGTCATCCTTGATATGATTTTATCTATGCCAGTGACCCGAGTACGTATTATTAATATTCATCCCTGATCTCGTTTTTGCTTAACTGGGGTACAGGTTGTGCTTGACGTTAGTTTGATTCAAATGATAGTACGTAGAACAACTAATGTCCCACTATGCCTCATAAACATTACACAGGGTATCGTCCCCACCTTGATCATAGTTCAAGTCGGTTTGGGCCGTAATGCTGGCGGAAGGGCCACCACTATTAGTGCTATGCAACCCGAATCTCAGAGATCCGTATTGAGTGCGGAATTCAGTAGAGATGGCGGGGTGTCGCGTCCAACATCTGTTCTCGACATCCGTTTAGCGCAGGTATTGCGGCCGGAGCGAGACATACATAGATGGAATACCCACTGCTGAGAATGAGAGACACAACGACATTCGTGTTTGAATTATGACTTATTGGTGGCAAACCCGGAAGAATACGAGCGTGTAACTATCAACAGGCCATCCAACGGGGGACTTGGTCGGTTTGAACTCCCTGCCCAGTGACGGGCCCAACCTGCGCGTGGCTGAACGAGGTCGATTCTTCAAGATGTTGTGGTAAGCATATACAAACCGGAACAAGTTATTTTTGTATTTTCATTTTGGGCGGATTGTTGGCAGCGGGCACATCGTCATGACGAGACTCATGCTGAGTGAGGCTAATGTGGAATTAGCGCTTTACAAGTTGGTGGTTGCACGCATGATGCACATTGCACATTGCAATTGCATTGTCATTATGATGTTGCCACTACCAGTAGCTAGTTCAAATATCAGCCTTCCCGGACCTGTAGAGTCAAGTTGCCAAACTCAACCACATTGAACCGCAAGCTGATAAGTACGCGACACTGCTTCACTAGGACATGCCCTAGGCTGGGCATCATTCTCAGAGGTACGATTCAGTAAAGGTAATATAAGAAAAGGACTGTACTGATAAATCAGGCTTCAGCTGGAATATTCGACTTGCAGTCTAGAAGTCTGGGCACATGTAACTATTGGTCAATATTTCAACAATCACAATCCTTCGCAACCACTGGGCGCTTTCCGGAAACGAAACAGGCAAACTTTTAACGAGGCACATCCTCGCATCGCAACCGCCAGATGTGGCGGCATTTTTCTCACCCGGTCCTGCCCACACGATATTGATCATACAACCCTAGGTGAAGGTGTGAGGTAGTGTGTCATCGTGCGGTTGTATGAAGTGCGCATCGCATTTCTGTTTGTTTTATGGTATCCACAGGTGGAGGGACCATATTGCTACTGAAATTAATGGATCCTACAACACTAGAGAACATCTATCGGATGTAGGTTATGTATTTAGGACCCATGCAAACGGAAGATTTGTATCAGTATCATGGTTTGCCGCAGTCGCTTCCGAAAACCTCGGATACAGCTGTTTTTGATTCCAATCTTACCCGCACCCCCGAGCACCCTGGTATCGCTAATGCAGTCGACACTATCGGCCTGGAAATACACCGAACAGCGGACCGATGAGTTTACTGGAACTTGGGACCCTGTTGACTCGTTTCCTGCTGACCTTCACTTTCACCTTTGAGGGGCTCCCAGCACACTGGCAATGATCTCGATACGCTCTCTCGCCGCATATGATTTCTATACCTCACCATATCTCCTATACGATGCTCCGGCGTACATGTACATTGTTGCAATCTTGGTCAGTACTAGCTTCGCATTCCAGGTGTCTGACACTGATTGCCAGAAAGTTTGAAACCCTCCTCTATGGTATGCTCAACTGCTCGGGCCTCAGGAATTATAACTGACGATGATGCTGAAAAGGCATCTATCTCGCATTGTTTTTCGTTTGCGTTCACATCCTACTGCGCAACAAGCGCACAGTGCAATCTCCGCTCCTTGTGCTCGCCATATTAATGTTTACCCTTGCCACTGCCGATATTGGGGTGACATATGCATATCTCCTGCGTCATCTACTCCGAGGGGAGATTACTCCATTCAAATATATATATCCCAAACTCATGTTGTATACGACGAATAGGCGAGCCACCCACTTTTCCCGTATCGTAGGCTTCGCTGACCTCTTCACCTAGCGCTCTTGGAGACACTCTTGTGGTGAGCTTGAACATTTCCTCCCGTCGATATGCATTGATTTGATTTTAGATCTATCGCTGCTATGTTGTATGGGGCCATGACAAGCGCATCATAATTTTCCCTTGTGTCCTTCTGCTTTCTGCGACCAGTATGGTGTTGAAAATTCCAATTTGAATGATCTGAATCATGCCTTTCAGTTTGTGGTTACCTGCTCCCATCACTGGGTCAATCATTTCCCGTATACTTATGGATGTCGCTCGCCTTGAATAGCCTCGTTACTATATTAACAGGTATTTAAATCATTGTTCTCCAGGGCCTTGCTCAACATCTATCAGCCGGACGCATATGGTGGATATCTCGGAAGGCCCGTCGAATTTTGGGCGACGATCTTGTGAAGAGATATAATTCAGCAATTGCTGTTATGTAGGGCCGCCCCATCTGATTCCATATTGATATTCATTCCATCTCTCAGAGTGGAATCCGGGGCGATTTATTCCTGCTACGTCATTCTTGTTGTGGTTTTGCCTGTAGGCCAGGTATGCAGAAACTATTCCCGATTTGATTTTTTACCTGACTGTGGCATAGGTTGTGGCCGACTTTGGCTTAATTCAAGTGGTAGTGCGTAGAACAACTAATACCCTGCTATGCACCTTCAACATCACACAGGGTATTGTGCCCACCTTAATCATGGTTCAAGTCGGTTTGAGCCGCGACACTTCCGAGATAGCTACCACCATCAGTGCTATGCAACCCGAGCCTCGGGAATCTTCATCGAGCGCGGGTAGGGATGGCAGGGTGTCGCGTCCAACATCTGTTCTTGACATCCGTCTAGCGCAGGTATCGTACCCAGAGCGGAGTGCGCCCAGATGGAATACCAACGGCTTCACCGCCGAGAATGTGAGGCGTAACGACACCCGTATTTGAATTATGTTTATTGATAGTGAACGTGAAAGGATATACCAGTGAACGTGTAGCCACCGATAGACCTTATGAGGCTGAGAGAGTATCGAAAACGAAACCAACCATAAAAATCAAGTCCAACGGCGGCGAAGGTTGCCAACTTGGCAAGCCTGCGCGAACTACTTGCACTATACAATGTCATACCACGAGCATATTTCATGTATAATCAGGTATGTATCGCGCAGGAATTCAACCATATTGTCAATACTAACTAATTCAAAGGCTTGTCAAGCAGGTGACCAACCCCGGGCTGGGAGAATGTACCAATAATATGTTATTAACTATCCTAGTCTGCAAGATGCTTGGACTACATACACCGTACACAAAACAATCCTGCGAATCGTCCCAAAGTGGGCCCAACTACTAGATATTCTAGCCTACCTCCTGTGGTGCTGAGCTTACGTCCTTTCGTCTGGTTGACAGTCGGCGCGCATTTAAAGATCCGGAAAGCAGTAAACCATCTCTGTGACGTCCTCCCCCCAACTTTAAGCCGCTTCAAGTTCTGAGGTGATGCGGTTATGAATGGCTGAGATAACATCACCGCGGGCCCTGGGTAGTGTGGTAAACATCCGGGATACGACCATCGCAGCAAATGTTGCGGAGAATGTTATTGGCCCGACCAACGCAAGTCTTTCGAGTCTGGGGGCAATACATCCTGGATACTCGGTGTTGTTGCGGGGCTTGGCGGAAGCAAACAGTTCGGTGTATCATAGTAGATGCAAACGTCTAGAGATGGATCGATTTGATAGAATGGAGGCGACACTCCAGCATAGAGGATAGAGCGACAAGGGTTTTTGGAAATGCAAAAAAGGCGAGTCGCTCCCAGCGATGTGCATGGGGAACAAGAACATCTCTAAAGATATGGTCGGAATCGGACCAATACACAAAGGAGCAGCAAATATTCAGGCGAGTAAGGCTTGCCTGGACCTTTCCATGTACATAGACCTGTAGGAGTCGCTTCACACCAGTGTTGTCTAATTCCACTTTGATTGTGGACCACAAGTGTGCCCAACGCAACGCTCCTCCATCGCGAGCAAACGCGTGCAAGGTTAAAGGGAACAAGCATGTTTTCTTCGTCAATACATGCTACGAAATTTTTACCAAGAATTTCCGGCGGAGCGCGCCCATGCGGGGATCGCATATTGGCTTCCCTAATGCCATCCAAATACTGGGCTTGCCATTCTCGTACATTACTTGGCTCAACAAATTTGGTGCAAAAGTTTCCATCTTTTTCGATCGAGAACGCCTGGACATGACCGATTAGAGGAGCTAATCCAGCCTTGGTCGAGCAGAATTCTGCGCGTATCCCGGATTCCGGAAATGGGGCGACCGGGCCTGCGAGACACGCCAGGCACGCGTAATTTGGGTGGGGCATTCTATTCCATCAATTTTAGTGGCTCTTTCGGCGACAGTCGCGGTGGGGCTTACGGCTCGATAAATAAAACAGATTTCGTATAGGGGCCCGGTGGATTATGAAGTGATAATAACTATGCACCGAAGGGAGAGGAAAGCTATCGGGGACACGACAAAATCTGATTGAAGGTTTGAAGTTTGAACAGGCCCCACGGCCATATTTTGTAATCAAGATTTTAGCTCAAGTGCCCATGCCGAATTGTGATGTGTCCAAGATGGAAATTGGATGTCTGGATGGCGACACGCAGAAATCTTAACTTGTACAAATAAGCGAACAGTGATCATCCGGTCCGAGTCAGCTACCATAGCCCTACAACATATATTATATGACACAAATGTTCCGTTCTGGGGCCCCAAGTGTCAAAAATATCCTGCCTCTCCATGGCGCTAAAAGATGCCTGAGTTCGGAGGCCACTCTTCGACGGTCCTATCTTTATGTTCCCTCCTCATCCGAGCGCATGCTTCAGAAATCCCTTGCAAGCAGCTCCGATATGATTATATACGACCTCGAGGATAGTGTTTCGCCAGTTCCGTCTGACAAGGCGCTGCCAGGGAACGTCTTCATAATTTCCTCAATGTACGCTCAATCATCCGGTCGCGTGTCAATGTTTAACGAGCGGAATCGCCTTCCCCAAGTCATCGATCAGCTCCCTAGTGCTCATCGCGTCGCTGTAAGGGTAAATGATATAACGACGCCATTCTTCCGGGATGACATGTTAGCATTGTGCGTGGGCGTTTATGTTGTGAGTTGAGGTCTATATGGTTCAATAGGCGGCCTCCCCTGCCGTTTGCACACTCGTGTTGCCCAAGATACATCCCCAGCGGATCTTCACCATGTGTCCAAGGAGATTCACAGCGCCTCACTCCAGCAACCACGCAGTGAACCTCTCCGGATTGTTCCAAGCATCGAGAGCGCGCGAGGTTTGTGGAATCTTGGTGGGATTGCTGGTTGGCAGTCGGAGCATGGAGCCGGACATGGTGGGGTGTTAAGTGCGTTATTAGTGAGTGACGCATGTGCTATCGGGCTTCTCACTCTAGTGGTCATAGTTTGCTGCAGAAGATTGTATGAAGTATCACTTACTGCTTTGAATTTCTACTAACGCCCAGGCTATTAGATTGTGCTGACACCTCAATCATACGGACTCCATCACGACGAGAGCTACTCTACACCCGGTCTCAGATAGTTATTGCCGCAAAGGCCTTTGGTTTGGGTGCTATTGATATGGTAGGAGTCTGGTTTGAATTCGGGTACTACGTCACGGATAATAACGACCCATTAGGTCTGCGTCAATTACAAGGACCCAGAGTACCTCAAGACGAATGCGAGGATGGGCGGCAGCTTGGGTTCACTGGCAAGGTGGATATTACACGGTTCATTGAACGATATGTCAACACACCTGACACATCTCCAGCAAGCGATTCATCCCTCGCAGGTTGACATCATACAAAGCACCTTTGTTCCTACATCAAAGGTGCGGGCCCAGTTCTCTTCTTTGGCACATGTCAAACTGACATTGTTTGTGTCCAGAAATCCTTCGTGCGGCAAAGATCCTCCGCGAGATGCAGCGTGCCCACGCCTCTGAAAAAGGAGCGGTTGGGCTCGAAGGGGAAATGATTGACGCTCCCATGCTTAAGCAGGTAAAGTATCAATTTCGACCGGGGAGGATGGCGTACTTAAACGATCCATTGCAGGCGGAGAGCACCATTCGCGTTGCAAAGGCTGCTGGGTTGGAGATTCCAAGCCTTGATTAGTATTGTATACCAGTTGGAATTTACTACTTCTAGGGGGTTCCCCAACGAGGCTGGCAATAATCACCTCCCTAGTACTTCTCAATTTATCCCAAAGACAGTATACGGATTGGTGGTATGGGCCAATGCGCAATAAAAATACAAGAAATTCTGCGAAATACAACTCTGGTAGATTATGCAGGTGTGGCAGCACTACTTGATGCCCCAACGCCCTTGGGCATCTTTTTATCCCCCGATGCGAGCTGCTCGAGGTCTGCAGGCTTGAAGTAATGCGGCGCGACTGGCGTGACCGAGTCAGCAAACCATTCATGCTAGTGCGGGGATAACCTTACCTTCGAGCAACCACGCTGGCTTGATCTCCATCACTTGCCTGAAATCATATTAGTTGGCCCAACAGAACGGAAGTCGAGGCACGCACCTCATATATGACTTGGATGTCATCACCAGCTCATAGTACAGGAGCGTCTTCACCGGCGGCTGGAACTGGAACAGACTTGACGACGGGTGGATGTACACTGTATGGTTCGTCTTCAATGTCCGATACGAGTCGCCACTCTTCTGCAGCTGCGCGGTGTTGTAAAAGTACCCTGCCGTGAGCGCCTTCTGCACGGGCGTGATATCGTTCGAGTTCGGGTTCCCCTGCACGACAACCTCGACGCGCTCGCATAGCCCCGCAAGCTGGTCGCGGATGTCGCGTGCACGGGAGAGACTCTTGAACTGTAGGAACTGTTCATAGCAGAACTGCTGCGAGTAATTTGTATCTGCCCACTGCTCCCACACGTTCAGTAGAGTAAAGTGGTCCCCGCCCGGGCGCACAAAGTTCTGTCGCGCCTGGTCCGCGTGCAGCTTCTTGTCTTTGGGCCGGTAGAACAACGAACCCGACTCGGAGAGCATCGCGATAATGGTCAACACCTGCCATGCATTAGCCTATACGCAGGGAAATAAGACGGGAAAAACGTACCTCATCCGTACACACGTATTTCTCGCTTGAAATAATCGCCTTGGATAACATTGGGTCGACGGGGAACTCGGCCATGCGCCGTCCGAGCTTTGTGAGCTCGCCGCGGTCGTTCAGCGCACCAAGCGCGTACAGCAGCTCCAGCGCACGCATGAGCGTCTCGCCGGGCGGTGGGTCGAGGAACTCGAACCCAATGAGGTCGTTGATGCCGAGTGACTTAAGCAGCAGCACGACCATGCCAAGATTCGTGCGCTGGATCTCCGGCACCGTATTTGCCTCCAGTTCGTTCGCGAACGCCCACTTCGTGTACAACCGGAAAGACTTGCCAGGGCCCACACGTCCTGCACGGCCCGCCCGCTGGTTCGCCGATGCGCGAGAGCACTGCGAATGAACGCATTAGGGAGAGAATATTGATGCAGAGACGAAAAGACGCACCGGAACGACGACGAGCGACGACATACCCGTGCGAGGGTTGTACGAATTCTGCTTCACGAACCCAGGATCGATCACAAACACCACACCATCGATAGTGATCGAGGTCTCGGCGATGTTCGTCGCGAGCACGACCTTGCGCGCGCCTTCGGGTGTGGGCTCGAAGATCTTGGCTTGCATCTCGCTCGGCAAGTTCGCGTAGATCGGGCAGATAATAAGCTCTGCTATTTTGTTCCCGAGCGCGCGGGCGGTTTCTTGAAGGTTCTCGTGGCATGCTTCGATTTCCTCTTGGCCCTGCAGTGGAATGTAGCATCAGTTGCGGGGCCGGGACGGGGGAAGCCGGTATACGTACAGTAAGGAAAACAAGGATATCGCCTTTGGGTTGGGTGGTGTGGATTTGGAAGACAGTGGTGATGGCGGCGTGAAGGTAGTTTGCCTCGGGTTGTGGGGTGTAATGGATGTCGACTGGGAACTGACGACCGGGAACTATAAAGATTATTAAAGACCATTTTCAAATCAGGGGATTTGACGTACCATAAAATGTGGGCGCATTGTCAAAGTATTCACTAAACTTCTCGGCATCCATCGTCGCGCTCGAAATCAGGAGCCGCATCTCAGGTCTGAACCTCGCAATATCCTATGCATAGGTAAGTTTGAAGCACCCACCAAAGCCAAGTTTTGCACGTACCTTGACGAGCGCGAACAAGATATCCGTGCTGAGCGTCCGCTCATGTGCTTCGTCGATGATCAACGCCGAATACCCCGCAAGATCTGGTTCAGTGAGGAACTCGCGCAGAAGCATCCCATCTGTCATGTACTTGAGTACTGTCTTGTCGCTTGTGCAGTCCTCGAACCGGATAGAGTACCCAACCTCGTACCCGACCTTCGTGCCCATCTCTTCTGCCACGCGGGCCGCTACAGACATCGCGGCGACGCGACGTGGTTGCGTGCACCCGACTTTCTGGCCATTCGCGGTGTATCCAGCCTCGTGTAGGTACTGCGGGAGCTGGGTGGTCTTGCCAGACCCGGTTTCGGCGACGACGATGAGGACCTGGTGCTCCTTGATAGCTTCAATGAGCTGTTCGCGGTATGTGTATATAGGCAATGATTTCCGAGTCTCTTCTATGGTTTTGGCTGCAGGGTACAGGTAAGTATCAATATACTATGTGTTGGAAATTTCGTACCTCGCTTTTCCGCGGCGTCAATCTGGGCCTGAAGGAGCTTGTCGGCAGCACTCATGGTCCCAACGCCGGGTAATGAGGATTCCATAACGAACTGGATCGTTTGGCTCTCATCAAAGACATATTCATATTCATCCGCAACTTCGTGCTTGTCCATAGCACCCGTACGGAAAGTGCTATGTTGTGTCTGACTGGCCTCCCACTGATCGACGTCGGTCACGAACTGGTCGTCCTTGGGTTTAGCCTCTTCATATCGACGGTACAGCGCATCTTGCTTTTTCTTCTTGTCGATTTTGCCTTGTTCTGTAATATAGTCTTCAGGTAGCTGGTAGCCTTCCCACTTGTCGTTAATCTTCAAACGTTCCTCGACGAGTTTTAGTAACTCCTTTTTGCGTTCGAGCTCGTGGCGTTCGCGCTTTGAGATCTTCATACCACTGAACAGTGCCTCATCGTCCGCTATTTCTTTCCGCAAGAGCTCGATCTGCTGTATCTCACGCTTCGTCAGGTATTCTTGACGGGAGTGTTGTCGCAAGGAGGGCAGAGCGACACCCCGGGCCTCTGAGTCATCTGCAAGTTGCCGCCGCTGGGCGGCCTCGGCTGCTGCCCCAGTTGTCTTGGAGGACCTGTCCTCGACAACTTTCTTCGTGCGCTCCCGGTCGCGGCCCTTCACGCGTTCTGCAAACGCATCTCTGTCCTTCAAATCCTCCAGTCGTTCTCTCTCCTTGCGCGCATCCTCGTCCTCCGGCATCTCGAATTCCTCATCATCATGGTCATGACTCCGCTCATCATCCATATCCGACTTCCGGCGCTTTCTCGCCTGCTCCTCCTCGTCACTCTCCCACTCCTTGCCATCGTAGTCCCGCTTTCGTATATGCCTGTCCCGCCTGTCCCTCCCCTCGCCTCGTTCCTTCTCCTCCGTCTTCCGCTTCTCCTTCTTCAGTGGCACGACGTCCCCTGCGGGTGCGTCGTCGTCGAGCAGGAACCCAAATTTCTGGGTGCGCAACGCCTTGGCCTCCTTCTCCGCCTGCCGCCGCGCGCTGTCTGACGAGGACCGATGTTTGTGCTTCCGCGGTGCCCTCTGGAACACCTGGTTCACGAATTCACGCCCATCCGGGGTGTCGGGTAGCCCACCTGCGCTGAGGAGGGAATAAAGGCTCTCTGGGGTCTTGGAGGATGAGGCTACGGAGTGTGAGAATACAGCGTGGTTTCTGGATGGGGCACTCACCTGAGGCGATCACAAACTCGATAATGCTTTGGTTGGCGAGGCCAAAGAGCTACTAGCTATCAGTTCTACCATGGAATATGGATGAGGATGCGAAAACTTACACGAAGAGAGTTGTCACTAATGTATTGCTGAAGTTCGGGGGAGGGAGCCATTGAGACTGGTAGTAGGAAGAGATATGGCTTAGACGTCGCTGAGCAACTGCAAAGTCGAGCAGACCTTGAGTCAAATCCAATATTACGCTAATCAGTTGTGCCAGCCTGACACAAAAATGTGGCTGTGCACAATTCCTGCATTCCGTAAGGAGTTCAAATACAAATTCACCAAGCACAAAACAATCAAGACAATATTCATGCTCCCTGGAAAGATAATGACTCGGAGAGATACAACTTCGTGCATGTCCCCTTCGTTCTCGCCGGCGTTTGCTCGCGATAGAGGAGCGTCGTGCTGAGCATGTCGCACCTGCGGTCCACAGTCAAAGTGGAAATATTGGACACTTGCCAAGCTAAATGTTTCTGCCTCCCCGATGACATTATAACCATGGACAGGCGGCGTATGGGTGTTCCCCTGCCCTTGCCGCAGCTGGGAAACTAGGAGACGCGTGTGACGATGGATACATGCCATGGTTTGTTGCCCAGTGCGGATAACTTGAAAAAATGGGCCTGGCGGTGCCCTCCAGGCCACACCCCACCCCGACCGGGGTTCACCATCGCCGCCTTGTCAGCCTCGACCTGCTCCGTATCACTCAATTTTCTCCATTCTCACCCAGCCTTCACCCCAACATTTGTTCCTAAGGCATTTCGCCTCTTGGTGGTCCTGCGACAAAACGGAACAGCTCTTTATCATGTCTTTTCTACAAAGGCCCTCCCCACCCCTGCTCACACTCTCCATCTGCCTCGAAACGCCTCCTGACCCGGACGACGACTTCTTCATCGGCTGCCTGGACTGCCTCCCTTCGCTCGCCGTTCTTCACATCAATACGACCATTGAGAATAACACCTTAGTGAGCGATAACCTCATACGGCGTCTTAACATTGAATATCCGGGGTTTGTTGCTCCCAACCCTGAAAAATTGGCACTTGGCGGGCCTGTGATGTTCCCCTCCGAATCGTTTCTTGCGTCTCGAAGGCGTTTTTCCACAGCCCGGGCATGCAGTGCCATTGACCATGAACGCATCTCTCGGAGGCTCGCAGGCGCCCCAAATCAGGAATCCATCATCGACCTTTATTTTTGATGGTCGATTGAACTTTCATAACGTGGAACGAATAGGGGCTAGGCTCGCAACGTAAGTGGTTCATTGAAGGAGTAGCTCTCTTTCCAGGCGGGGAACACGCACACCGGTGGCAACCGCATGTCCCTTCGACGGCATCTCAATGTGCTGCACCAGCTCGAGCGCTCTCGTCAACGTTCACTTTCAAAGCACAACTGGAACAATCCTGTCCACTCATGCCCTGATAATGGTTTGGCTCGGACACCCCATTATCTTGTGGCCACCACTTGGGCGTTCATTTAGTATAAGTATTTTGGTTTATAAAAGTACGACAATTTATCATGTACAATGGGTAGTGTGCTATCCCGGAAGAACGACACCATTGTATCATCTGGAATGCGACGGGCATTAAAGAGTTGGTGGTTCCGGCGTTCGCTGAACATTGATCCAACCTGATATTGAGCGCACTCGCGCAATCCCTATGAGCTGTACATTGCTGGAACCTAGTAAATATTCATAATTCGTATTTTGGGGCACTTCCTGTACTAGAACAGCGACGACATTCGTACATCCATGGACAAATACACAAACACTTTAGATTGGTGTTTCTCCCCTTCAACCCCTGCCCACGTACGGCGCCTTAGCCGCCCTGCGCGAGTCAGAAGCAACAAGCTTTCGGGTGGTAGAACTTACATGATATTGATTTCGAGTACTGCGACGTCATTCGGGAGACCGGCGATGTGCACAATCGCATCCCCGATATGGTGGACGTCAAATGTGGCCTCGGGAACCATCCGGCCATCCGGCTGGAGTGCGCCGATGGAGTGGCCTGCGGCCATGTCGGTGTGGGCGTTTCCTATGGATGGGTGAGGCAACCAGTCATTGGCAGAGGAGGGAAGGCATACCAATGTCGATCTGGGTGCAGGTGATGTTGTACGCGCGGCCGTCGAGAGCGGTGCATTTCGTGAGGCCAGATATGGCGTGCTTCGAGCAGGTGTAGGGGGCGGTGTGTGGGCGGGGGACATGTGCAGATAAGGAACCGTTGTTGATTATGCGGCCTGCGTGGAGTGAGTACAAATCCATATGGAGAGGGATTTCAGACCTCCCGGGGGCGTTTGCGATTTGAATACGTGAAAGGCCTCCTTGGTGCAGAGGAATGAGCCGACAAGATTCGTGTTGATGACTTGCTGGAATGTTGCGAGCGGGAGCTCTTCGATCGGGACCTGGGCCGAAGATATTCCAGCATTCTTAATGAGATGTTAGTGGTAATTGGAGAAGGGGGCCCGCAAGATGGGTGCTAACATTGAAGACGAGATCCAAACGGCCTGGATGTCTAGTCAACGAAAGTGGCGGTACTGATATGACAGATACGCACCAAAACGTGATGTGGCACTTTGGAAGAGCTTCTGAACGAAGATTTCATCCGTGATATCGCCTGATTCGACGAGACAATTGTTGGGCTGTGCGCAGAGTTTGACGGTATCCAGAAGGCTGTCTCTGCGCCTTGCGGTAAGGACGAGATTCCACCCCGCGGCAGATAAAGCAACTGCAGTCGCTCTCCCAATGCCTGTACGAATGTCAATACAATGGGCGGAATGGGTACCTTGAAACCGACTGACCAGAGGATGCACCGGTTATGATGGCAGTCTTCATCCTTGGGCTGATCGATCATATGACGTCAGGGGCTAATTTGAAGTACATAAGCCGCGTGCGAGAAATAAGGCAGCCTCCTCCATCCCAGCTGCCATCATGTTCGACGCCTTTATAAACACGTTCAACATCCTCTTAAACACACCCCTCGTCGAGCCCACCGTTCAAAAGACATTCCAGCTCAAAGATATGTCGGTTCATAGTGCTGTCCCAGACCATGTACGTTGTACTACTGCCGTTGAGCTATTTGCATGAGGCTGACTACCTGCTAGTACATTCGTAGCTCGTTCGACAGTACGGCGACCCGTAGCACTACCACTCAAGATCATGATTCGAGCTCGAGACCTAGCATGACATCAAGTTAGCCACCGCCTCTGGCTAGTCGCTGCCCCTATCTTGCATCGTAGACCAACGCATCTGTACACTGCTTCAATATCTATTTCATATTAGAATAAGCATTTCGCAGGACCGTTCGCGCGTACCTTGTATTGAAGCCATCGCTCGGGCGAAGTGGTGGCCTTGGGCTAACACGCCGACTCCAAGAAGTAAGCTTGTCGTTGAAAGCATGGACAGTGCACTTTCACTCCGCAGCCAGCTGGCAGTAAAGACAGGATTCGAAATTCGAGACGTTCAGGGGGACGCCCGCCCGGATAGTAGTCCCAAATGGCTCTAAACCCGCTCGAAACCCCAACGACCCCAGAAACAGAGTGAACATGTCACCAATTCTATTTTTATCCCAGCAGCGATCGAGGATCCTCAGCCACAATGGTTTCCTATAAAGGTTTTCCAGGGCGGGTAATCTGCGTCCAACTTCCCCCTCCCTCCGCTCCGTCGGCCAGTTCTCCGACCTTGCAATTTTCGGTGTTCGAACCATAAGAGTATTGAATGCTGGGATCGCCATCAGTTCGTGAAAGGTGATTGGCTTCACTCCTACTTGGGTCTTGGTGGCCTTCTGGGCCCGTGCGGAATTAAAGATACTAGCCTGAAGTCCAAGGTCCGTAGCCATAACACTACCCGAGCGTAAATGCGTTCACTGCGAGCCGTGCTCGGCTATTCCAGGTAGTAAAGGCCATGTAGGATACGAGGGCGTCCATTGCGGTTGATAGCATCATGATACTCAATTTTGATTGAAATGCGGTCGCGCTTTTCAAGACAGTGGTGAGAGTCTCGGAAGAGCGGGAGCTACTAACTCCACTCACTGTACTGACCCTTTGGTGGACGTAGCCTGCCAATGTCCTTCCCCTCCCTAATTTCGGCTCACCACGGCCGCTCCGTAGGTCATGTCTCGCTAAAGATATCTTATGCATAGGGGCATGGGTTCGCTGTAGTAGTGATGCGGTCAATGTCCATTGCGACGCGTTCCGCCCTGAGTTCGTCCGTCATACATATATACACATTAGTTTCTGGAATGCTTATGGAAATGAATGGGGACTAACCTCAGCATTCGATGCCTCTAGGTGGGACTCGGATAAAACGCAATGCGCACATGACATAACTACAATCTTATCTCTCGGATTGACAAGTGAATAGCGGTTCATACATGTGTTGTTATTCACTTATTAGAATATCGAGTCGTAGATACACCTCCGCATAGATCCTTGGAAGGGGGGGACGATGAGTTTCAACTTGATAATAATATGCTTATAATCATAATGCATACGCTAGAAAATATGTCCACGGTCACGTTCGCGTTACGTTACATAACATAGCCGGTACCGGTTCCCGGACCATTTCTTGCCCATTATTACTTGGTTTCCTATGTCTCTCCTCCTGCAAGCCTCCCGCTCCCGGGGCATTGTTGCCAACAAGCTCCCCACCGCGTATCTAATCCGCAAATATCAGACAAAACCCACCACACCAGCGTTAGGAAATGAAGGAATACCGCCCCCGCTCAAGGGCGTCCGCATCCTCGACCTCACACGCGTGCTGGCTGGGCCCACAGCGACCATGCTGCTCGGAGACCTAGGCGCGGATGTGGTGAAAGTGGAGGAGGTCATCCGCGGCGACGATACACGTGCGTACACCATGTCCTGCCCACGCGGCATTCAGCGCACTCACACCCGTGCAGGCACCTGGCACCCCCCTGCTGCGCCACTCGCACCCACCGCGCCAGCCGCGTCGGCGCACCAGCCGCCAGAGTCCGCATACTTCCTGTCCTCGAATCGCAACAAGCGCTCGATCACGGTGAACTTCAAGGACCCGGACGGCCTGGAGATACTGCACCGGCTCATCAAACGCTCCGACGTGCTCGTCGAGAATTTCATCGCCGGGAAGCTCGCAGAGATGGGCCTCGGGTGGGAGGACTGCCGCAAGATCAATCCAGGCCTGATTTACGCTTCAATCACCGGTGCGTCGCCGTGCTCCATTCATGTGGTGTTGATTCCGGAGCGTGGGTAGGCTACGGGCAGACGGGGCCCTACAGGCAGGCGGCAGGCTATGATGTGATCATCGAAGGCGAAGCTGGATTGATGCACATGTGCGTGTCCTTGACCAAATTAAATAGATGACGATCTGGGCCTCAACTTCGGGCATTATGTGAATGTCTTCATAGAACTGGCGAGCCCGACCGCCCACCGTGCAAGGTCGGGGTTGCGGCGACGGACATCGCAACGGGGCTCTATGCCCATGGTGCTATCATGGCGGCCTTGATTTCTAGGCAGCAGACGGGGAAGGGGGTGTGGATTGACTGCAACCTGTTTGAAACTCAGGTGGGCGGTTGTCTTGTCTTCTATTCAGTTCGGGGTCTCCGCGGGTGAATGCTATCGATGGATGGATGCGATGGGGTGGGTCGAGGCTCCGGCAGTATTGAGTATGAGGGCCATGCGGTGGGGCTTGTGACCCTAGTGAATAGAGTCGGATAAAGTGGACTCTGATTTGGGGCCTCCGTTCCCGCCATGCCCTCACTAATGGCAGATTCTTATTGAACTTATTCTTGTTTTGGTCGGGAGGATGACTGCTAACCCTGTCTTGACAGCTTGCAGGCCTCGCGAATATCGCATCAAATTACCTTATTTCTGGACAGGAAGCGACGAGGCATGGCACAGCCCACCCCTCCGTCGTGCCATACCAGGTTTTCCCATGCAGGGATGGGTTCCTAATGATCGGTGCAGGGAATAATAAGCAGGTACGTGCGCTAGCCCGAGGCACCCGCCGTGGCGGTGTCCCGCAGCCCGCGGAGACCCATCCACCTAAACCCCATGGGGTCGCCCGCGATCAATTCGCACGCCTGCCCTGTGTTGTCGTGTGCGCATGCTGATATATGTATAGTTCAAGATACTCGCGGAGCGCGCGTTGGACAGGCCACAACTGGCGAGCGACCCGCGGTTCGCGACCAACGACGCACGGGTGGCGAACCGGACGGAGCTTGTGGAGGCCATTGAAGCGGCACTGATGCAGCATGATAGACAATACTGGCTGGAGCGCTTCACGGGGCTTGGGTGCGCGCTGTGATTCCATTATGTCTGCATTATGTACTGACGTCAGGATGATTGCAGAGTGCCTTTTGGGCCGATCAACAATATAAAGCAGACATTCGAGCATCCTCAGGTGGGCTGCTCCATGCGTCGTGGGGTGTTGGATAACAACTAACCGGGATCGGGGCCTTGCTGCTTCATTTCAATTCTCTCCCTTGACCTGGTGGACTTTTGGCTTTTGTCTGGGTCCAGGCAATTGCACGACAGGTGACAGTGGAGGTTGACGTGAGTTTCATTCTGTCGGAGAGACATGACCAGAGCTGGAGAGACCGGAAATGATAGCATCCGAGAGCGGGCAAGATCAAACTGGTGGGTCCGGCGGTCTCTTATAATGGGCAAAAGATGCCGGTGCGGAGGCCTCCGCCTTGGCACTCGGAGCATACGATGGAGGTGGGTGTGATTGTTGTTCTTGAAAGGGTGAGATCCTGAGGATACATAGGTGATGGAAGAACTAGGGTATAGCACGGAAAGAATAGCGGAACTACGGGAGAGGCAGATAATCTAAAGTGGGGATAGGGGTCTAGAGTGTAGTGCAGTTGTCATGTGGTAGTTCTGATCGCTGACGTCAGACATTCGGGAAATTACCGAACGGACTTGAGTTGTTTTGATAATCAGTCACCTTTTGGTCACTTTTGAAGATTACATCCCTCGATTAGAGCCCTCGTCATTTAACCCATCCTCCTCGCCATTTTTCTTCCTTTATTTCCCCGTCTCTTTCCCTCTTACCGCCGTCTTAACCGTCATCGTCCCATGGCGGCGACGACAAATTCGACGTCCAATGCCACCATTCACAACGCGACCACCGACACCCCGGACACCGTCGCCCGCAAGATCGAATCCCCACCTTCGCCCAAGAATGCAGCTGTAGCACCCCCCAGTTCAAAGCGGCGGTCTCTGCCCCCAATTGTGCCCCCATTGACAGCAGTGCCACCCCAGGCGTCCCCGGTGGCTCCAGCATCGGCAGCAGGGTCGGCCACAACACCGGTGGCCGCACCACCACCGACCCCAAATCCCCTTCCCACACCCAAGGCGGAACGCCTACCAACCCCAGAGCCCGCAGGGCCTTCGCAGGTGCGCGTGTCGTGCACGACCCCTACTCCGCAGCTTATCTGACGCCCCGCCCGCAGGACATCATCGACATGGACACGTTCCAGCAGATACTTGATCTCGACGACGATGACCACGAGTTCTCGCGCGGGATGGCATGGGCGTATTTTTCACAGGTCGAGCAGACATTCACGGAGATGGACGCTGCGCTGTACGTGTCGCTGGATTGTGCCTGCCTCCTGCTCACGCGTGCATTATAGCAAGGCCAAGGATCTCACTGAGCTCCACTCACTCGGCCACTTTCTCAAGGGGTCCTCCGCGGCGCTTGGTGTCTCTAAGGTGCAGGCTTCGTGTGAGAACATCCAGCATTACGGGAACCTGCGCGATGAGGAAGCGTTCAAAGACCTCACCCCCGCCGAGGCGCTCAGCTTGATTTCGGCACGTTTGACGCAGGTGAAGGTCGAGTATAGTGTCGCAGAAAAGTGGTTAAAGAAGTGGTATGCTGATCACCCGGATCCGGTTCAGGAACCCTAAGAATGTGCGGCCATGCGGTGCGATGGCCGGGAGGGGTGTTTGTTGGTAAGGGGGAGACGGGGTCCTCGCTGTTGCGATGCAACTCTTCCCCTCCGGATTTTACAGGAGGTTTCCTTGGCTCAACGCGGCTGTTGAGCAGAACGATTCCGTTTGTTTTTTTGCTTCTTCCTCACGAGTAGGACTGGAATCCGAGAGAAAGGCGAGATGTAGGTTATTCTACTCGCAAATAACGAAGGATACTCCTACGCATGCACCATTGAATTCCGCCTGCTTCCCCCCCCCTCCACATATCCAATTCCACCTGGCAATTCATTCATCTCCTGCTATCACTGCTACTTAAATATGTATTACCTCGCTCACTTTTCATCTCTTTACTCATGCGACTTGTCTGCTGTATGTTCCAACACTGAGCACCTTACACATTCCGAATCCAAAAGCGCCAGCGTTCGAATGTACTCTAGGGCGGATCGTGGAACATCGGCCGAGCGGCATGGGCTGAACGTGGGAGGCCTGGAATGTGGCATGCACGCCCAGGCTTATTTGTATTAGGACCTGGGTCTTGTTTTTGAGGGGCCCTAGTGTGAATGGCTCACGCGAGCCTGTCGACTCGTTGCTTTGCTGCTCCGGGAGCACACTTCTACTCCCTGGGGCACTCCCGACCCCAAAGGGTCGGCGGCGGGAGTGCCTCGGCATGGGACACACCCCGCTTTGTTGTTTGTTCAATGGCCGGGGTTGTGGTTATATTGTACAGATCTAGTACATAGGCGTGGGGTTGTCAGCTTGAGTAGATGCAAGTATTAAGCCACGCTCTGTACGTGTGTGAGCGGTATACACGACAGCTGGCATGGAACCCCAGGTCTTGAGCTTCGTAAGATATTCTTCCATACTTTCCACTGTCTTTGCGCTATTTTAGTTTTGGCAAGCCACTAGAACCATCTAGAAATGCTCTAATAATATTTATATCACTATTCTCTGGGGTTCGACCCTGAGTGACATCATGTTGTTGACTGTAGCAACACGTGGGTTCCACCGAGTCAGTGCAAATGAGAAAGTACGCTCATTCTCAGGTCCGAGTCGCATTAGCGAGCGTTGAAGTCGCCCCTTCTTGGGTCTTGGTGCCCATCGCGTCGGATTGGGGATAAATAATATTGTTCTGTGTGTGAAACACATGTGTTCTGGGAGTGTCATAGCCAATTTCCGAGCGGTGGGGTCGCCAGAGTGGTGGACCCTTAGGGCTGCCAGTGTGGGCGGGCTGAGGTGGTCTCACACAAGAGGTTCTGCTCAGGAGGGGCACCATGTCCGATATCGGGGGGCCGCAGGGCTGGCGCTGTGTAATTAGGCGGGGGTTGGCCATGCGCACCCAACAGCGCTTGTAATTATCTGAGATCAAAACTTGAGTGACGTCATATGTGGTTCATCTGGGCATGTAATACTACAATGTAGCCCAAAGGCGAAACGGCGCGTGCCCGCGTAGGCTACGCATATGGATTGGGATGATCATTCCGCCCGTCACGGTGCACAAACGGAACAAGATGTGTATCATGTTCAAATTCATCATTTGTTGATCGTGGCGTCGATGGGAATGGTGGCGGCACTGGCAAATTCTGTGGATGAATTTATGGTGTCAGCATGTGGCGTTGGAGTGAAGCTATATTCCGTAACACATGGTTGGAGTCACCGTGAGCACTGGACACAGCTTGTCGCAGATCGGTTGATTTTAGAAACACGAATACTAATAGTATTTCTAGTACTTAGTAACACCGCCGAACGCTGGACTGATAGACCGGTGACCATTCCATCTACCGGCGGTTTTCAAATTTTCCTCACACACGCGCCCAGATGAGCACTCGTGATACCATGCCACCAATCTCTCAAGCTATCCCAACTCATGTCGTCCAAATGAATAGTCATTATTTGTGGGGTAGATTGTATGGGTCCGACCCATGTAAATAAGGTATAATGTAAAAATAGATACAAAAATAAAACGGAATGAAATGGGGGGAGGGGGGACTCGCAATGGTTTTGGGTGCAACTTCGCCGCATAAGACGTTATAGGTGATCCTTGGATAAGCTGAATGTGCGCGGAGTGTGAAAATGCGTACCAAGTCTGACCTTAGTGGGCTTCTCGTTGAGATGGCAGTTTGGGGATGGATGCCCAAATGATGAAGGAATATTGGAATTGTAGGAATAGATTTGTGAAGTTGCGAGGGAAAGAGCGGTGAGGATAGGATGATAGTAAAGCTGAGGAATATGTTAACACAGACATCGATAGGATACAAGTAGACACATACCTGATTTCCTCTTGGAGAGCAATGAGAAACACCCAGTGAACATTGCGAGGTCCATGGAAAGGAAGGGGAGAGGGGAATAAAAAAAAATAAAAGAAAGAGAGAAATAGAAACAAGGGAAATCTGCCACCGTGCGCACCTGTGCCCCTCGACTCGACCAAATCGTCCAGACCATCCCCCATCCTTCCACCGCGAAGTTGTAAGATTGAAATGTTGCATTAATATTTTTTTTTAACTATTTGATTTGATTGTGTTCATGTTACTTCTTTTTAGGTTTCGGTTTTTTGTACTTGTATTCGTTGTTCTTTTTCTAATATTGTGTTCGTTTTTCATGAATTGAGCATAGGAGAATAGACAGAAACGGTCGATATTGAGATCCATGGGCGTGAGATCGACGTAGACAGGCAGAATGGATAGACATGTAGGGGGCTTGATGATTGAGCAGATGGAGGCGGTCCATATTGAGGTGCGTAGGCTTGAGAGAGACGTAGATAGGCAGAATAGTAGAAAGCTTAAGGATTTCAACAAGAGTGAAGGACTTGTGAACCAGGAGACGTTGGATGATAGAATAGCAGAGACATGTTGATAGTGAGAGTGGAGGAACTTGACGAACGTGAGGGAGCGCAGAAGAGAGCGAGAGGTGCAGATGGAAAATAAGAGATCCGGAGAGAGAACGAAGCTGAGAGAGGGAGAGAGAGCGGGATCCAGAGAGGGACAGAGCCAAAGAGTGGACCAGGAAACAAGAGAAAACAGGGCAGAATAACATAGAAGCCGAGCGAAACTAGGGGGCGGCCAACTTCATTCTATAGCCGCAGTTGCGCCAGTGATATTCCCCTGTCCCATGACTGGACCAAGGAGGATGGAACACGAGGTCCTTGCCTCTAATCCACCAGTCCCATCAGCCAAGTATCCACACCAGAATGAGTACCAACCGTGCCCATCCGTTGCTTGTGGACCACGGGGGCCACGCCCATCCTGAAATGGGTCCGCGTCAGGGATCCGGTGGGATTCAATCGAGCCGTGGGTGGCTCACCGTGTCCACCTCGATTCCCCGCCACCGTCCTCCGACACTGATGACGGCACACTGGGCCCTCGCCCACCTGGAAATATGGAGTCACGATCTATGTCGACCCCAGTGATTAAAATGACTCACGGTGTCCGCCCTGGATTCCCGCCACCATCTGAGACGGCGCACGTGATGTTGGCTCCTACATACCTGATGGACATCGTGATCAGCGGCTGACGGGAACAGCAGAGATGAGGGGACATACCATGCCCGCCCTGACACACGCCAAGAGCTGAGTCCCACTGCATAGAAATCGCTCAGCGAAAGTGTGAAATCGAATGGGAGCCACGTACGTCACGCGTGGTTCTGCCCGCCCCTCTCAGCTTTGACCCTCTGCTGATCCCCGCGACCACGCCCAATACTGGCTGCCCTCATCAGCCACACATCAAAACGGACGGGTGAACAGGACCTACAGGACGCGTCTGTGGGGACCGTTAATTCACGACTCATAACGCCGGCTGAACTCTCGGGCGGGACTCCCGTCGCCCGGAGGGCCACCACCGCAGGGGCCCGGATTGGTGGGGCTGCTGCTCGCTGAGAGGGGACACCACGATGAGCGAGTCGAGGGGCGAGGGATGTAGCCACTCACCTGCTTTGCCATGGCTGGAGATGCGGAAAGGCGTAGCTGGGCGGGGTTGAGGAGAGATGAGAAGATCATATAGTGTCACGTACCAGATGTTGTTGATATGAGCGGGATGGAATGGGCGGGGGAGGGTTCAAAGGAGTCCATGGGGGGAGAAGGAAGGAGGCGGACATGGTTTGTTGAAGTTGGTGCGCCCTATTTGTAGTGCTCTCAACTCTCGATCGTTTTTGGGTGTCACATGTTTTTATACGATCGGGCTCACTATCGTGGCTCAAAGTCCCCTGTGAGTTGGGAGACAAAGTATCTCAAATCGTGTGCTAAGACCTCCCACCTGCCGTCGCGCTGCGTTTTGGGAGGTCCATGCTGGGGACCACCAGATTTCATCGGTCAGGTGAAGTCCATAGGCTGGGACTGGCTGGTCAGGAAGATTATGGAAAGGTGGCGTATGTGCGCCTGCTATGCGTAGAGGAGCAAATCGTCTTGGCATGTTTTTACGATCGGGTTCACGACCGTGGTTCGATATAGTACACTACAACTCACTGGCAAGTTAGACGGCGAATTTGCGTGCGCTGGTGGCTGCTCATTAGGGAAACCTGGCGCATGCGGAAGTTGCACACACCATACAATAATTCCTTAGCCATAGGAGATGGGGGACTTTGGCAAGCCATGCAGAACGGGCGCGCCGGGCCGAAAATTCACTTGGAGGTTTTCTTGAAGTGACGTGATGTCATAAAGCATCACGCGCACGTGGGTTCGCATTGACTTTGTCACTTGACCGCGACGACGATGGGCAACCTTAGCCTTGAGCTCGAACTGCCAACCCCCGATGCATTCCCCGCATTTCCGTACAGCCCTCCATACGCGATCCAGGTCGACCTCATGCGCCACCTCTACGCGTCCATCGAGAACAGGCGCGTCACCATCGTCGAAAGTCCCACTGGCACAGTGCGTATCCAGCGTCCCTTTATGAAACACTCTGAATGTTCTCTAGGGAAAGACACTCAGCTTGCTTTGTGCGGGCATGACATGGCTCAGGGATGAAAAGGCGCGTGCACGCGTGGGGCGGCTTGGCGTGTTGACCACCATGGACGATGGTGGTGTGTCCTGTGGTTCCTTTCTGTGGCTTTGCTCATCTAGATGTAGCAAAGGATTGGGTCGTGGAGCAGACGCGGGAGAGACTAAAGAGGGAGATGGAGGCGGAGGAGCAGGAGCGCGAGGCCCGGCTGGAGGAGGCGAGGCGCAGAGAAGAGCGCGCCAGGAAGATGAGTAGCGCACGTGTGTGGAAGAAGCCGGTGAGTGAACAAGCGTATCAGTGTCATTGGCTTATGTGCAGAGGCGAGATGAACCGCCGCCGAGCGGGAATGACAATGACGGCGACGCGGACGACGCATTCTTGCCTGAGACGGAAGATGGCAACAAGGAGGGGGAGATACATATCTCGCCTGCACTTCAGGAACTCATGGCCAGGTGTGTCTGCGTCGTAATTTTGCTTGGAGTGTCCTGACCCCCGAAGGATGGAAAAGGGCACTCGTAGTGCCTGGCAGGACGGCGACATCGAACCGACATGCACAAAGATATATTATGCGTCCCGTACACATTCACAGCTCGCACAGGTGCTCCCAGAACTTGAGCGCCTCAAGCTCGTTCCCGCCTCCACGGCACCGTCGCGCCCAGAGGCTGGGGCTCGCAAACGCACGATGGGGGAGGCATTCGAAAGCGAGGTCAAGTATTACACCTCACGGACCGTGTCCCTGGGTTCGCGCAAGCAGCTCTGCATCAATAAGACGCTACGCGCACGCAAGGGGGATTTGGATGAGGCCTGCCGAGAGCTGCTAGGCGGTGCGTACCCCCACATCTCATTCACGCCATGTGTCAACTCGTTATAGAAAAGGGCGAGAAACGGTGCCAGTATCTCCCGCCCGCGGACGAAGAAACAAAAATGCTCGATTTCCGCGATCAGATTCTTGTATATTACAATCCGCCCTCCCTGTCCCTGCTGCTGACTACTAGACGCAGGCGTCCCCAAAAGACATTGAGGACCTCGCTGCAGCAGGTCGTCTTGCGCACGTCTGCCCGTACTTTGGCTCCAGGCGAGCGATCCCCCAGGCCGAGGTCAGTCTCTCTCATGAGGCCAGGGTAGAATCTGATGCGTATTGTTGCAAGCTCGTTACGCTGCCGTACAACCTGCTTCTACAGAAGAACGCGCGAGAAGCGCTGGGGATTGATCTGAAGGATCAGATCGTCATCATCGACGAAGCGCATAGTATGTACGGCCCTAAGCCGCGTCCAGTGCCTAATATTGATTCCCCTGCAGATCTGATACCCACGCTCTTGTCCTTGTCCACGACACGCTTGGCGTACGCAACGCTGTGCACGTCGTTCCAGCAGGTATGTGTGTACGTGGCGCGGTTCCGCACGCGGCTGGGGGCGCGCAATATGTTGCAGCTGAAGCGGTTGGTCGCGTTCCTGGACGCGCTGAAGCGGGTTGTGGGGGAGTGGAAGGCTGCAAGGACCGGGAATGCCGAGAAGGTGGAGATGGTGAATGTGCTGGAGCTAATGGAGAGGCTGGGTAGGAAGGCGGCTGGGATCAACCTGTTGGAGGTGGAAAAGTATCTCAGGAGCAGCAAGGTGCGTGGGCTGGTCCTCCAAGTTTGTGGTGTGGTATAATTCTTCTTGGGCAGATTGCGCGGAAGATTGCCGGGTACTCTGACAAGGAGGCGGAGAAGAACGCTGGTAAGTTCGCTGCACTATCAGTGTCGACTAAATTGAGCCCTGCCTGCAAGACCCAGCTACACAGCGCCGAATATGTAAAGGTGCCGTCCCGCCCCTGCACGCCGTCGAAGCGTTCATGCTTTCCCTGACCGGGATGAACGACGGTAAGTGCTCCACTCATGCTACCACATTCACTGACCCCACCTGGAACCACAGACGGCCGCATCACACTGGCTATGATCGGCCCCCCAGGGCAGGAGGACGTAGAGTTAAAGTACCAGCTGCTAAACCCCGCACCGCACTTCCAGGACGTCGTGGACTCTGCGCGTGCGGTCGTGCTCGCCGGGGGCACCATGTCTCCAGTACGCTCTCTCCCTGAATCCTGACGACACATGGGCCGGATCTGATGCCGTGCAGATTTCGGACGTTACGAGCCAGTTGTTTGCGCACCTCGCCCCGGAGAGGGTGACGAGCTTTTCATGTGGGCATATCATCCCGCCGGAGAATCTGCAAGCGCTGGTTGTGCGGCGCGGCCCCCGCGGTGGCGAGCTAGAGTACAAGGCTGGGAGGCAGGGCGATAAGGATGTTGTATGTCTTGCTTTGTGCTTTGGCTGTTGTGATGCGGATCTGACTTGGTTGATGGTTTCGCTGGGCTGGGTAGATCGCGGAGCTGGGGCAGATCCTGGTGAATTTTTGTAATGTTGTGCCGGGCGGGATGGTGGTGTTCTTCCCGTCGTATGCGTTTTTGAATGGAGCAAAAACCGTGTGGGCGGCGGCTGGGGTCATTGAGAAGATGGGAGTGAAGAAAAAGGTGTGATATTTACTGGGAATGTCATAAATTTATTACTTATGCACTGTACAGGTATTTTTCGAGCCGGAGGAGAGCACGTATGTGGAGAAAGTGCTGCAGGATTACGCAGCGGCCATTAAAGTGCGTCCCTACATTAGCACGACCCCAGGAATATAACATACCTGCAGGGCGATTCAGCTTCAACCGCGCCGAAAACCCGGGGTGCGCTCCTCTTCGCAGTGATCGGCGCAAAATTGTCAGAGGGGCTCAACTTTACGGACGATCTTGCGCGGTGCGTGATCATCGTGGGGCTCCCATTTGCGAACCTGGGTTCCGCTGAGCTGCAGGAGCGGATGAAGTATGTGCGACGGCTCGCGGAGGGGGATGCCAAACGGCCGCGAGCGCTCGCCGGGCGGAAGGACGCGGGGGCAGAGCTGTACGAGAATATGTGTATGAACGCAGTCAACCAGAGTATCGGTGAGTCTGGTTGCTGTTGCTGAGGGGTCGTGGGGGTATTGATATGGCATGTTGGCTCCAGGACGGGCGATACGGCATCGAGAGGACTGGGCGTCACTGATCCTGCTAGACCAGAGGTACGCGACGCCTGCGATTCGTGGCAAGCTACCAGGGTGGATCTCGGGGAGCGTGCGTGTGATGGATGGTTTTGGACAGGCGGTAGGGGAGATGGGCGCGTATTTTAGGGGGAAGCGGGGGTAGACTGCGAGGCAGTGGCGGGGTTTCGATGAACTCAAGACGTGGTTCAAATCATGGAGGCGCAAACTGAGATACGACGTTGCTCAGCGCCATTTGGAATATATGATAGACGCTGGGGTGGGTAAGAAATATAATACATATTCAACTAGTAAAGATAGAAGTCAGCATGCTTCCCAAGTGCGCGTATACTGTGGTAACGACCAGACGCGTCAGTTCTCGATGAGTGCGGGAAAAGCGCCTACATAAGGTCGGTAGTTTGACATCATTTGAATCCGAGTCCGAATCCATAGTACCAAGTCATGGAGCCCACGTGTTGTGGCTGACAATATGACCCGCCCCCTTTCCACAACTTTCCTGACTGGCCAGTCCCAGCTTACGGAGGATAGTGTGGATTGGACAGACCTCATGAGAGTTGAACGTTGAATGCGCACGATTAGACGGGATAATACCTGTGGAATCCCGAATTCTCGGAATCTCGGTCAATGCCTAATCAGTGTGAGGCATAACCAGTTCCAATCATAGCTAGCATTGGGGAATATCCAGGACGGATGAATCTATAGCATTCGTATCAGAGATTCTGTGATGATAGAAGTCCAGTATCATAGCACAGGGTCTTACGCACACGGCCGCCATCCAAGGTCGTAATACATCATAAAACAGACATCAAACCTGCCATATGTATGATGACGCAGCTGTTGAATATATCATGTAACCAACATGATCACGAAACCTAACGCTGAGAATTGGCTACTTGATAGCGCAAATTAAGGGTTACTGGGAACAAGTTTGTCTTTGACTGCATTTGTCACCAATCTGCTCAAGGTTGCTTTGAGACGCCCGGACCAGAGTCATGGCCATCCTGCTGACAGTGTTTTTGAAGTGGAATCTAGGTAGTCGAAGCGGCACGGGGATACTGAGTAGATGCCAGGAGGCTAGCTATAGCGAGCAATGTCTCCTCGCGAGTCCCGCCGTTGCGAGATTGGGCTGTGAATCGCGTATCCCAGAAAAAAAGAAAACAGGAGACCGCCATACTACCAGATTGGGTACCCGCGGTATGCCCGTTCCCTACCCAAAAAGTACGCGCGGGGATTGGCAAGTGCCAAGGATTCCGTAGCAATTCAACATCAAAGTTGAGTGATGTGGATATAGTGGCACCAAACTTTACTGGAAGCCCAACAACTGATCTGTGGTCGAGTGGATGATGGCACTCGGGCGTTCCACAAAACTAGGTTCATATATTTGGGCTCTGCAACATTCCACCCAAAGATATGTTGCTAAGGTTCCCAAGTGACAGAACCCTATTAGGGTTGATTTGGTCCGACAGATCACCGATAACTTGATTGTTTAGAAATAAATATAGTGCATTCCGGGGGGCCTGGCATTATGAAAAACGCGGACGTGGGCGGGCGCCATACTTTAAGTAGTCATGGGCGAGATGCGCGTGTGCTCGGGGGCACGTTTGGTTTCAGCGTTGGAGAGATGGCTACCTTAGTGACCGGCACGGCCTTGCGTTGGATAATTTGGTTTAGGAAACATAGTTGACGGAAGTATCCAAACTCGACTAAACCTGCATAGGCCACCTTGGTCGCGGCGGATCAGAAAATTCGGACAGAACACCGACCTCTACAGGGCAATCCGGGGTGCTGGCTCAAACTTCGATGTCGTCACGTTCCAGCTCCACCAACAACAGCGCACCGTCTTTGCGAGCATGGCAATATATCCTGCGGCCGCCCTAACCCGAATTATGTCTGTCATCACGGCTTTGGTGGGGCAAGGGCTCGGATGAAAGGGAGGTCCTCTTCCCGTGTCTGACCAAGGGCCCCGACGGGAATGTGAGCCCTTGCCTGGGGTCCGGAAATCATTAGCTGATGACCCTTATAACCCATGATAATGCTTGTATTCCTCTGGAATAGATCTGGCTAGGAGGGCCGCGCGCACTTCAAGGAATTCTTCGATATTGAGTGTCGGATGGATGATATATTTGCGCACTCTCCAGGTCCTTTTCTTAATCTCTGCAATGAGATCCCCTGCGAGGCTCTGAACGCGATGCAGGTTGGTTTCCGAACTCGCCTTTGTGAAGAGGATCTCACCCATATATTCAATCCTGGCAGAAAACAAGGATGTGGCCGCCACTATGCTCTTTGAGTATATTCTTGTTGCAAAGATCTTGCAAGTACCAAACACCGCTACAGCCTACATCAGGGGACAGAGGATTAACTGCGTGATTTTTGGGGATAGGATAAGGGAGGTAAGGAGCGGGTTGGCAAGCTGGTGGATTTGTTATCGCAAAGCTCCTCTCCAGAGCGGAAAACACCGGATATGGCAACTATCGTAAGTTGGATGGATTATGATGCAACTGGAAGGCCGTTTGCTAATGCGATGGCCAGTTGGCGAGGAGATCCTTCCACTGGATATGAGAGCTTCAGCACCCACGATATTTGGAGAGAACTATGCGAGGTTGCAGGAGCTAAAGAAGATATATGACCTAAATACGGTGTTCTCCAAGTGGTGCCCAATCGTCCCAGCCATGTAAATCGTCATGAATAAAACTAGGGTGCACTGAACTTTTTACAACGTATGAGGGATTCCAT
This sequence comes from Infundibulicybe gibba, assembly GCA_015501065.1. Classification (NCBI taxonomy): domain Eukaryota; kingdom Fungi; phylum Basidiomycota; class Agaricomycetes; order Agaricales; family Omphalinaceae; genus Infundibulicybe; species Infundibulicybe gibba. The sequence continues at coordinate 483,088 of JADNYI010000004.1, read as the reverse complement.
GGTTGGAAGCTCAAATCCAAAATAAAGAGTTAATCCAAGTTCGACGGGGGTGGTGTTGCCACCCATGGGCCGACTCAACGGGGACGGGGGCCTCCTAGCCTTCCTAAGTTACGAATAGCTGGGAGGGTCGGTCGGGAACGAAGAATTGTTTGCTCCTTAAGCCCAGGGACCGGACGCACCCAGATGTCCTTGATGATTGCATGAAGGTTATCATTGTCCTTCGTAGTATTAGACTTTGATATTCGTGTATATTATGCGAGCGGGGGCAGGCTTCCTTTGAATCTGCGAACGCCTAGATCTCCATGGAGTGTGTATTCCGCACATAGTAACACTCGCACACGACGCATCGCTACAGCTGCATGTTATGTATCAGTTGACCGGGATAAAATTGCTGGGAACACGGGGATCTGGAGGCATGCAGCGAACAGGATGTAGGGATAAAACAGGTAGATGGCGCTGTCTCGGGCAGGGCGTAGAGATGATTGGACATCATTGATCCTACTGTACCGGAAATACACGTCGCCCGCAGCCCGAGAGGAGTCTCCGAATGGATGGAGGGGTGTGGGTTTGACGGAAGAGTAATATTCATGAGCAGAAGGAAGGGGCAAGTAAGGAGTGCTCGCGGTAGCCGGCTGCCCTCGGCGCGGCGCGTGAACCATGAATGGCTGTTGTTCGGGTGAGCTGGCTATAGGGCTGCAGCTTGGCTCCAAGGGGCGGCAAACGTCATGTTCATGTTTATCCATGGTCGGCTCCCGGAAATTTTCATGGGATGTGCACTTTTAGATGCACCTGCGACAGCGTCTCAGTCGAGGTGAAACGCAGGCGGACACCGATGTGTTGCCTAGAATTTTTCAAGGAAAATAATGTAACCTGTTTTGCAAATTGGTTTGCCTGACAGATACTGATGATTTGATGGTTTGCTTCCGGCGCGCTTGCAGGTACCGAAACTTCCAGTCTCCTAGTGGTTCCTGAGATCCCAAATATTTTCGTCGGAAGGAGGCGCTGGGGCCCGGCCATCATGCGGGGAAAGACATTTATCCATTTGTTGAATGCCGTAGTGGTCTCGGACGTCAAAAGAGCTATTTTAACTATGATAAAGTGCAGACATTGAGACGAGCGACACAGTCGGTACTGTATATGTGCTAGGTAATAGTTTTGACAAAATGTGTTGGCCCTGGGCTCGGATGCGTAGCGCGGGCCCACTAGTACTGCAGCGTGTGATTTCTCCTTTAAACGGCAACGGTGACAAGACGGCTGGCAACCCGCCTATCCTCACCTCCTGCCTGCTGTGCCCCCTCGACTGTCTGCACACGGCGTAATACTAATGAAGACATGGGTTTTTTCTCTTCCAGAAAGTCAGAAGACAACGACGGATATGTCATCACGGCCCTCGGCAGCAGCGCAAATGAAAAGTCTGTCGTTAATGTTATTCGCTCACGATTTGTAAATTGTCCTGCTCTTCTTTTTTGATTCTGACTGGCTTACGGCTGTATGAGTAGTACGGGAAGCACAAAGGCAAAGAACGCGAAGACCGAACGCCCCAGTCCTTCCACACGCATGGCGCGTCCCCCGCGCAGACACTCTCTGGCCCTTCTTCATCCACACCACCCCGTGCCAGCACTCCTTCAGCCCACCTCAAAAACAACCCTACAGGGTCCCCACGCATTCCACACCATGGCCGCAGTAGCCCCGCGAACTCATCTAGGGACGATAAAATGGATAATACCATCATGGCGTCTCCCTCGCCGACCCCTAAGCTGCGAGGTGCTGCATCGGCAGAGAGAAAGTCGCCCCGCCCATCCAGTCTGGCCCAACAGGCCCCCAGAAAAGCTACAGACGCTGCCTCGTACGTGTGTTCTCGTAGTTCCCGTGAAGTTTCGGTTGACAGTCACACAGGATGACGTTGGCGCAGAGGTTAAATGAACTGGCGATGGCCAATTCTGAAGGGCTTCTCAAGTGCGTGTTTTTCATTCTATGGTATGGGCGCGGGGCCTGATTGGGGTATGGACAGTGATGATGAATACAGAATATTACGACAAAATCTTTTCGAAGATTTTCAAGCAGTGCTGTAGTTCCGACTGAAGAACCGCTCGTCCCCGTTTCTCGTCACCGCCAACGTGCAAATACTGATACCCCCACGGACAGCCGGTGTGAGTCCCTCAACTCGCCTGCCGTGTCCAATTCTGACGCGTAATAAATCCAGCCACCACCCGCCCGCTGTCCAACTTCCAAATTGACGCACCGCGCACGCCATCGCTCCAGTCCAAAATATCGACTCCATCTGGGATACCTGGGTTCCTCCGCCGCGCTACCAGCAAGCGCACGCCCACCCGAGATCCGAACACCAACACTAGCGACGCGTCAAGTGTCTTCTCCAGCACATCGGCCCAATCCCGCATATTCAAGCTCCCCCGTGGCCTGTCGAAAAAGTCGAGCAGTTCCTCCATCGTAACTCAGACGGACGCCATGTCTGTGTCCTCGCGCCGTACGGGGATTGGCTCGGACAGGTCGCACTCGGAACATAACGCATATGGGACCTCGTATTTCAACTCCCCAAGCCACTCGCGCTCGACGACGAGCAGCGTGCGCCGGTTCGCGACGCCGCCGTCGTCCTTCCCCACTCGCGTCCCTGGGGGCGAGGCGCGGTATACAGGGAAAGTGACGGATGTATTTGATGACGAGAACCCAAGACCGCACAGCAGATACGCGAAGAGATTCTGTCTGTCGAGGCCGAAGCGCGGCGGCTGATGGATGCATTTAGTGGGCTAGAGTTGACGACGCTGGCGCGGCTGCAGAGGCGGGAGGGCGGGCCGGATGAGGGCGGAGTGGCTGAGTCGACCTGGACCTTAGTCCCCGAAAACCGGTCGCAGAGGCGGATCAAATAGTGGATAGTGATGCGGGCTCAGTAATATCTGGACCTCGCATCGGTACGATCGGCGGCGGCGTCACGGAAGGCGACCAAGATGGGCGTTCCTGCCTCGGGGTCTATACACAGAAAGAACTCTATGTCAGTGTCACATCACAGGAAAAACGGACACCAAAAACTGCGGGTGCGATGCCACCTCCACCGTCCCCGCGTTGCCGCACTCCCGGACGCACTATCTGGCTGGGAATGGGTCGAATGCGAGCTTGGTCAAGAGTGTCCATTGCCCATGTCGGCGGTACCTGAGACGGTGTCAAAACGACGGGTGAGATGGACGACATTCGTAGGCGGAGAGAGGAGGTGCGAATACGATATGAGGCGCGGTTGGAGTACCTGCGCGCCAAACTCAAGGGCGCGCAATTGCACGAAAATTGCTGAGGAAGTGATGCTTGTTTTTGAATTCGAGGAGGACTTATGCTAGGATTTGTATGTCGATTTAATTGGCTCTTACCATTACCATAAATAGTAATATTAGGTTTGCACCCAGCCGCGGAGATTGAATCTGTGACGCGGTTCTAGTGCTGAGGCGCGTGACACTGACGACGACGACGACCAAGAATCCCTCACCATGGCGGATCTCCCTTCGCCCGCATCCGACGACACAGACGTCGGTGGGCTCTCGACGACGCCCACACCATTCAGTCACCTCCACAGAACAGTCAGCCATGCATCCCAGTGGTCTGCGGCAGAAACACCACATCATCATAACCAGGGGACGTCATACTTCCCCGCACCAGTTGCACCCGTTGCACGCCGCACGCCCTCACCTATTCTTATACGCAGCAGATCGACACACTCCAACAGGAGGCCCGAGCGGAGCACCAGTGTCAGCAGCTCGCAGGCAGCTACGCGGAGGCGGGGGGAAGAAATTGATGAGGAGGACGATGGGGATGAGGCTGAGGACGAAGACGAGGAAGACGATGAGGAGATGAAAATGATGTTGTAAACAAAAGACGGGGCAAAACGGTTGAAGGGAACAATGCCGGGAACGACGACGAAAATGATCAGGAGAGGATGACCCAATCACCTTGAAGGAGCGCCAATCACTTATCAACGTCCAGCATCCTTTTGGATTGCCCATCTGGAAACCTGCGTTGTACAAAAAGTCTCGGTCAGTCACCCGCCATGCCGATGAGGAACTCCATTCGGTGCCATCTGCACAGGCGGAGCGTCATCTCCTCCGGGCAACATATTCTGGGTCCTTGTGTTTGGCTGGTGGCTTGCAATCGTGTGCTTCGCATATCAGCTGTGCTTTATATCATCCCCCAGGGTGGGAGCCGCTACTCTTCTCTCATATTCGGCCTAGGGTGGTACCTTGCCTGGCCGTTCGGCAAGTACGTGGAGGGTGACACGGTAGAAACAGATGAGCATGCCGAGGAGGACGAGAATGTGCATGAGAGACGGCATAGTGGTGCCTCTACTGTGCGTGGTGTGTCGCCGGGCCCAGTGGATTCTACCGGCACGATAAGAGGGGTAGCAACAACATCAGGTCAACAGCCACGGCAGCACGCGCAGAGCGTTTCTTGGAATTCGGTGCAGATTCCCGCAGAGGACACGTCTCTCCTCCATCGTCCCGACCCCCGTCCCAACCACCCCTCTCGCTCATACGGTGCTACAATCACCTCTTCCCCATGTTCCTCGTCGACATCCATCGGTGCTGCCAAGCAGACTACCAGGAGTGACCTCCTGGGAAAGATTGCATTCTGGCTGTCGTTAATATGCATCATTGCACCCCTCATGCTCATTGTGTGTCTAATATGCTGGGGCCTTGTCGTCACAATTCCCATGGCGAAATTAAACTGGGCTCTCATTAAACACATGTTCAAGCAGCCAACGAACATCCGCTTTTGCGCAGCCCCTCCAGCTGTCGTTATGTCTTCCCCCCATGTCGAAGCCAACGCGATTGAAGGCGCTGAACCCATCGAGGGCGACGATACGCCAACACAAACACAGGAATCTCACTTTTCGGTCAAGCACCCACGGTTGGCAGCAGGACAGGCCGCCCCATCGGGCTCGCCATCCTCGACAGTGCTGCTCTGTACGTACCGCGCGGTCGGTGTGAAATATACAAGTATACAGTGGGCGGCGTCAACATCCTCTTCGTAAATCTGCTCCCTGTGGTGTTTTTCGTCATCTTTGACGGGTTTGTGCTCCTCAAAATGGTCGAGAAACGCGAGGCGGAGGGCAAACACGTCCCCGCATTCCTAGCGTTTATCGCCTCGCAAGGCTTGATCTTCTTCCTTAGTCTCCTCAGCGTTATCCCACTTTCCTACTTTATTGGCATGGCCGTCGCCTCGATCTCCGCACAATCGTCCATCGGGATGGGCGCGGTCATCAATGCGACGTTTGGTTCTATCATCGAGATCATTTTGTATGGCTTCGCCCTCACTCAAGGGAAGGGACACCTCGTCGAAGGCTCTATCGTAGGGAGTCTTCTCGCGGGCGTGCTGCTGATGCCTGGCCTCAGCATGTGCAGTGGGCCCTCAGACGCAAGGAGCAGAAATTTAATGCAAAGAGTGCTGGTGTGACAAGCATGATGTTGATCATGGCTATCATAGGGGCGTTGACGCCTACCTTATTTTATCAGACCTATGGAAACGTGCGTACTCACTGTTGGGTTGTTCCTGGGAGCCTCGGATGCTGACGCTGTATAGTTCCAGCTTATCTGCAGTGGATGTCCGTCGACACCCTCTGGACCACAGGACTCACCGTGGATATGCGACCGCTGCTATTACAAACACCCTGACCCCGCCGATGATCCGTTCTACCAATCAACCGTCAAGACCTTGATGTACTTTTGCGCTGCTGTTTTGCTCTTTGTAAGTCCTAGCCCATGCCCCATGGTGGATGCACAACTCATCCTGCTAGTCATACCTCATCGGTCTTTGGTTCTCCCTTCGCACCCATGCTTCCCAAATCTGGCAGAACCCCCAGCAACTCATGCACCCAATCGATCTCCCAGTCCATAATCGCATGTCACTATACCACAAGCTGGCTGGCCCAGGAGGAACCCTTCGTGCTCTACACCGCAAGCCTAGCACCGGAATGAACCTGAGCAGCAACGTCCCCTCACGCACGCAAACCCCTGCTCCGCGCGAGCCGACTCAACAATCCGCCGCTGTTGGTTCTGTTATGGCTACACCTAGGCAAGCCCCGATTTCTCCGACCTTCCCCCGTCGCGTGTCGTACGCTACAGCCGCGCCGCACCACGGGTTTACACCAGTCCTAGAAAGTGTGGATCATGCAATGAAAAATACCGGCCTGCAAGCAATGCAGCTTCCCGAACCTATGACCACGGACGACTTTACACGCGCAGTCGCAGTCGCGACGGTGAGCGCCCTTCGACACCAGCAAACACATGTGCACTCGCACTCGCCTGCCCGCGCGAGGAACACGATTGTAGAGAGCGAGGGTGGGGGCATGGTGGCCACGATGCACCATCCTGGAGCCGCACCACTAGCGCAAGCGTGCTTCTAGTGTGCACGGCCCTGTATGCCATTATCGCCGGTGGGTACCTCTGCCCTGTTTCATTTCGTAGATTACTGATGATTGGCCGACGTAGAGCTTCTTGTGGATGTTGTGGACGTCATTCTTGAGGGATCGGGCATTGATGAGAAGTTCCTTGGTGTCACTCTATTCGCACTCGTACCTAATACTACCGAGTTTATGAATGCTATTTCCTTCGCACTTAACGGAAATATCGCGCTTAGGTTAGTCCCCACACTATCCTTCTGGAAAGTGCTTATCATTTTCGATCTACAGTATGGAAATCGGCTCGGCATATGCCCTTCAAGTGTGCCTTCTCCAAATACCCGCCATGGTTGCATTCTCTGCTTGGTACAGTCCCGAGAACATGGGTGAAGTGGCAAAAACATTCTCGTGCGTCGTTCATTCAATCGTCCTAACACCTGCCTTAACATTCTACCAGTCTCATATTCCCTCGATGGGATGTCATCGTGATCATCCTCTCAATGTTCCTGATGACTTATACTTATATTGAGGCAAAGAGCAACTACCACCGCGGGAGTATCCTCATCCTCAGGTATGCAATGCCGCCCATCCTGTGCTCTGCCGACTAATAAGGCATTCAGCTATCTTGTCCTCACTTCTGGCTTCTACTTCGCACCCCCAACGGCCGTCGACATAGATCAAGGCCACCTCGCCTCTGCCGCCCTCCAAGAATTCCCCGCGCTCACTATCGTTCAATCAATGTATTGGTATGTTTCATCGTGGCTCTAAACAAGATTCCCAGACCAGCAAAACTCCTCGCCACTTTCTTGTTGATAATTATAAACAATTCCCTATTTCGTTATTTCCCCCCTCACGACATCTAACGAGGCCCATGACATCCCCAGTTACCCTCTAAGCTATTGTCTATCACTCGCCTTACATTAATGGTACATACAGCTTGTACAAATTTCGACCTTCCTCTTCTAACCAGGATATCATTATCAATGCATGCTTTGGAGATTCTCCAGAGTTTTCTGAACACTGTCCCGAGAAATCCCGAGTCGCTCAGACTCATTTTGCCCTGTCATTATCTTTCCAATCTTTTCCTCGCCTAAGTTAAGGAATCGCTCCAGGAAATCACCATCCAGGAAGCCGAACGCGCTGACATCGGCGTCACTGGGACCGCGGTTATCCCTGGGTGCTCGATATCTGCTCGCATTAGTATACGTAGAGTTAACGAATAATCGTGATCTCACCGAGCGTGACTGATGCCCCCAACGCCTTGAATGGCCATGCCCATATTCCTCGATAGCTCAGTCAAGTCGGTGGCCAGTTGGTTGTCGGCGACATCAACGATGATCCCAATGCGACCCATGGATGTAAAAATACGTGTTCTGATTTGAGGCCGGTCGCTGCTGCGACCTCACCCGAAGTCAGAGAACCTGAAAACCACGTCAATTCGACATCTATAGGTCCAAAGCATGGATCGTGAACTACCCACCTCGGATAATTTTTGTTACCAGATCAGCTACGTGGTAGCTCCCCGTGCGGTCCAAGTCTCCCGGTGGAGGTTTTGACCCAACGAAAACGTGAATAAATTCAACGCGTCCTAGCGGGGAGGTTACAAGGGCTGGCTGTCGAGTAAAGATGCTCTTACGTTGGCCCCGATAAGAGATTTCTCGTCCGTCGCTTCCACGCAGATGGGCCACAGGGGGCAGTAATCCCTAGCGATGCTTTTCATCTTTGAGTCGGAAACATCCAAGAGCGATACGGAACTAATGTGGTCGCCCACTACGACACGATTACCGCAGCTTGCTAGGCTCCCCACAAGGTAGTTATGATTCCATTCCGAAAGCTGCTGTAGTTCGAATGTTGGACAGTCGACCTCAAGCTCAGTCGTGGGAGCTAGGCGGAACAGCAAGACCTAGAAAACGTGAGCTAGATGGAGAAGGAATAAATTTAATTTGTGGCTTACCGATGAATTTACTGCGGCCAGTATCATATCATCGACAATTGTCAATGCAGTCACACAGCCTCTCAGTTGTTTCGAGGTCAAAAGTGATAGTTGGAGAGTCGAAGGGCCCGTCCGACCATCAGCAGTGGTGGTGCGGAATATGATAAGTCTGCCTTGTGATGGTTCGGTTTCATCCTCTCGGTATAAGTAGGTCCCAACACAAAATAATGACTGGGTTTTATCGCCGATCGTTGGAGCAAAGGTTGTGATAGAGAAGATCTCCTCATCCGGATCGCAATTGAATTGGCCCAGGCCTGCATGTATAATTTAACCCATTAAAGAGATTGGGAGTGGAATTGGCTCACGGTCAAATGTTATATCATCTAGCAGCACAAAACAACTCCTAGAAGATTCGGGATTCCCTACCCGCTCAGGCTCTGTGCGCATGTAGGCCACTCCAAACACCTTTAGAGATGGTTCATAAATGACCCTCCCTGGGTTATCCAGGCCAAATGGTATCTGTACACCTTATTAACACCAATTCTGTGGTAGTGGTATAAGCTTACAGATCTGATGTGCATCTTATCCAAATCCCGGACACAGCCTATGTGAAGCGTGGTAGATGTAGCCAAGATGAGCGACGTCCGAATGTCCGTGTATTGATTCGTGAAGCGGCCACAATATTCTATCAAAGTATTAGTACATGTAAATTTGCTGGGTAATTTGAACTACCTTGAGCATGATTGGGGACAGCCTAAGCCGTTTGTTCTCCCAAGAGAGTACAGTCGCTTGGTTCCCCGAGGCAAACACCGATCGCTTTCCTTCTACCTCGCACGCAGTTATAGAGACGGGCAAATCCCCGAGCGATGTGATTTTCCGGTCCTTGAGTTGATTATCTTTCCAGGAAAATGTTACCAGGGACCCATCACTGAGACCGACAAGGAGATGTGGGTTGTAATCTGCTCCTTTGGGACTTGCATCATTACCAAAGTTATGCAGCAGAATTGACCGAACGAGGGCTGGTAGCGGAGGGATTTGCATACAGAGACAAAACCAGACGGTGTAATCGAAAATATTTCGACGGTGTTGCTGTGCCAGTAGGATACTGCAACGTATGTCGTGAAATATTTTGTGGAGTCAAGGGGTATACAAGTAAGGGCAGAGACTTCCGGGTGACCAAATCCTGTGTGGCGGAGCCAACTTTCTTGTCCTCCGTGAAAAATCATCAACAAGGAACAAAATGGGACTCACGTCATCTCCCTAAAGTTGTCCTCGTCGGTGATGCTAAGTAGAACTAGCCGACCACCACTAAGAGCCAGCAACACTTGACTCGGACTCATACTCGCGGCCACAATTTCTAGAGGCTTCCCGACATTTCCTTGTTCGCCCGGACCTCCCATGCAGCAACCTGATCGTAGTGGCCCACCGCCATATTGTAATCCAATAGGAAGGCCCCATTCGTTGTAACTTGTAGTAGCAGCTGTGAATTGGTGTAACTGCCACGCCCATTCTCCACTACACGGCGAGGAACATTGCCAAAAATGATGGTCCGGACATGAGTTACAATTCCCTTGATCGGGGAATTGTCTTCGTTGATGTGAGTGAGCGTTGTATGGCCACCCTCATCGTTAATCTGGAAGAGCTGGCTATTTTGTAGCGTTGAAACCAGGATGTGCGAGTGGCAACTACATTTAACACAGGGAGTCAGAAATATGTGGACAAAAATGCAGTAGAGAGACTAACTCGTCCTCATACGTCATACGAATAGGCCAGACATCAGTAACTCCCTCGAACCCAGGAATATACGCAAATTCCTGGAGATCCGCTCCATTTCGCACTACATTTACAGAACCAGTATTGCGGCCTCCAGAACAAGTAACGATTTGGCGCTTTCATTTAGAGAGTCAGTTTATTGGAAGTTCGGTTTTAAGTGATTCATACCTGCCCACTCCCGTCGGTATCCACCAGGATCGCATCCTTAATCGGGCCGATGTTCTTGTATACATCAAGCGTGGAAATATATGATCCCAAACTCTTCACAATCAGACCCTTGGTTTTGCTACTAGTTCCTTCTTCATAAGCATATGCCCGTGCCTTTCCTTTTGCTTGATCTGATCCTCGTTCGAGATCCGAGAGGGATATTGTTTTTATGTTGGATGGAATTGGAAGGGTGGGAGAACCAAGGGACGACACTGGAGTAGTAGAAACCTGTATGAGTTGAGAATCACCCAAATGCGAACCAACGTATAACGTCTGATTTGTCAAATAAGTCAATGTCGTTGCTGGGGATGTCTGAAAGACCAACGTATCAGTACATAGATACAATACTAATGGCAAAAATTATGTTGCATACCTCCCCAATCGGGATAAGGAGCAAACCGTGGTCCGCAAGGCTATCAAGGGACAGCATAGCAAACTTTCCATACATATCACCAATAAAGAACCTCAACGAGGTCTGATCCAGTCCACAACAGCTGATAGAAATAATGAATAAAATATTGGAATCAAGGGCCATAGGACCTACGCGGTAACATGGCTCCAAGGCCAGTCCACGGAGCCAGTCGGTTTCTTCTCCTTCGTTTCTCTCTCTATTTCTTTTGCTCGCGCTTTCGCAGCCTCTTCCGAATCTCCACTTCGTTTCCTTGTTTCTAACCTTCTCCGTTTACCTTTTTGCTTGTCTTGTCCAGAAGGAGATGCCAGCCCATATAACAAAATTCGCCTTCCTCCGAGAACAAGTATACCTCCCAGAAAGCGACCATCCCCACCCTCCGGACGTGAGTTGTCGGAAGGTACTGGAGGAACTGGGATGAGGATAGGCACGGATTCGGTAGGGTATGGGAGAATTTTAGGTGTGATGATGGTTGGGTATAGTGAAATGGATGGGGAACTGGAAATCTCAAATTCTTCCATATTAAGATCGCGTGCAAGAAGTTGAACGCGCTCTTCGTAATCCAGATGGATGATCGCGAGTTATATTCATCTTCAGGAGTCGGGAGGAAGCATACTCCAAAAAGATTTATTTCCCTCAACCTGGAGAATACTTTCAATGCGATACTCGCACTCGATATTTATAAGAATGCGTACGAGACGTCGAAATCAGATTCATAGTTTCCCGCCTTGAATTTGACGACCTTGAGTTTCCCTGCGTAGCAGCTCACCACAGCGACCTTGCCAGAGGGATGCACTACCACATCAGTAAAGAATTCCGCTTGTCGCGGTGTGCGTTCGTGGAGTGAAAGCTGTTTCTTTATTGATAATGTTCCATCTGACTCCGTGTATGAGAACAAGATGAGCTCCGGGTCAGGGTGATCTATCATGAGCAAAACATTGGATCTTATAGAACCCTAGTAGTTGGGTGTCCTATCAAGACTCCTGGTGGATACAACCCAGTATGCAGACGTACGGGAATTGGGACGGCCTTCACACACAAAATCTTGCCCCATATTTCTTGAGTATGTTCATGCTGTAGCCCGTGGGGTTGAAGAGAGTATATGTCGATCCTATTTGTTTTTGCCACAACCAGATGCTCTAGATCCCTTGTCGACAACCGGCATTTGACCGATGATAGAACTGATGATGGCTGGTGAAAAGTGCTAACAATCTTCATGCTCGTAATTATCCTTTTGAGGATCCTGGGTCAAAGGGGATGAACCGGTTATGCTGAAAGCCAAAACCAGTGAATAATTCAATGAACTTCGCGAGTAGGTGAGCACCCCACATCGGCTGCCGACGGCGATGCCGGTAAGTTTCTTTGTCAGGCACTCGAATTTCACACCCTGGAGCTGACTGAGAATATGGGAACACGGTTTCATAAGAGCCAGACCGCAGTTAGCGCGTACGTATTTTATTTTACCATAGTGGTGACTATGAACAGCTCAAGAGATAAATAATACTATATGTGCCCTGCGTTCCATGTCCAGCAACAATCACTATGATTCTCGACCTATCATCCCAGTCCAATCAAACTGATCATATCCTTTTTTGAACCTCGCTACCCGCTCCTTGTTGCTCCGGAAATCAACTCTCCGGGGCCTCCGCCAGCGCCGGGTTTCAATTTCGAGAACGTTGCCAATAATTTCCCCCGCAAAGTAACTAGGAAGAGGTGTAACCAGGTTCACGGACGCGGGATTCAGACTCACCTGGGAAATTCTCCACCACCTTTTTCACCTTCCTCGAGACCTTCACCCTCTTCAGCGGCCCCACCTGTACCCTCGATGACATGTCCATAGCCCTTTTCACCTTTATGGTCAAATTGAACCATGAAATAGGGGAGGTTTGGAACCATGGCTCGACGGAATCCACCAGGACGCGCAGAGAAATCGATCAGTTTTTTATGCTGGGACCACTCTGCCTCTGACGCAAGGATAGATTCCTATCCTCAAGGCAAATTAAATTTGATATTCAGATGGGAAAGTTGCATACCTTGAAATAAGCGGGGATGAGGTCAAATTGCTCCCAGGGCAGTGGCACACATTCAATGCAAGTATGTTTCTGCCATTTAAGAGATATTACTGTCTCGTAGAAGATAACACCTCTGTCATTCTCTGCAAACATACGCATGAGGCACTTCATAAAATTCTAGTGATTTATGGATGAGCGAAAGTAGCGAACTGATGTAGAATTTAAGATTACCCTAATTTCGTCCCAAACATCGTCGTCGGCTTCAAGCGTATTGAGATGGTGTTGTATGGGGACAATGAGGCAATGTCCGTCGACTAGGTCTTCTGTCACTGTGCAAGAGAGATATGCCCGAGTACCCATAGCGACGATAGGAGCTTTTGGGGGTGAATCATCTTCTCCAAAGCAGAAATTACAGGTGGAAAGTGCCCGCTGGGTTCGTTTGTAGTCTGAAACTACTTCAAAAAATTTCTTGATCGTTGAGGAAATGGCCTACCGTGGACAGCAAATTGACGCTTCATCGCATCTGAGCGCATCTTTTGACGACCAAGCTTCTCAGCATTGTCGTCAATATAATCAAGATCATTCTGAGGAGTGGTGAAACGGTATGTTCAAGTTGCACTCATTAGAACATACCTGGAATTTGCCGTCTCCCATGATCGCGCGGGCAAATTGAGCATCCAGGTCTTTCTGATCAGCCATTCCGGCACCAAATTTCTCCTGCCGTAGCATCTCTCCTAACGTCGTGGTGTCGTCGTCCGCATTAATTCTCAGGACTTCGCCTGTTTTAGGGTCGTGCGTGTCGAACTAGAATGCAGCTTTAGCATTAATTTTGTAAGAGAACATCCTTTGTACCTTTTCCTTCTTCTTGCGATTCCCCGGTAGGAGTGCATCATCTTCTTTGCCATGTCCAACGTCATAGAGGCGACCATGCCCGTCCAAAGTTGGTAGAACTTGGGTTTTCGTGTAAGTGCCGTCTACCTCACTCCCATTCACTCTCTTGGCCTCAACCTCGTACTCGCGCTCCAATGTATCGGCATCAGGTGCCCCCATTAGTTTCGCCCGCAATACCTTTGCCTGCAATTTATTAAGGGAAGATGGGGAAAGGGCTCTTGACTTCGAGCCCTTGCCAACTGGCGGGGTCATTACGGAAGGGATGGGTGTATGTGATTGGGCAAGGGGAGAGCCGACCTGGGATGGTAAACGGAGAGAATCAAGTCTTCGGTCCCGGGGAGGGCCTGAAGGAGGAGATGGAGTCGACGGCCCACTTTCATCAATGCCGCCAGGTCGCCGGAACGAAGAGCTGCGGCTCGAACCCCCACTACCTCCAACATCCGTGAACATAAATCGTTTTTCCCCGTCTTCGCCCCGCTTAGAACCACGAACATCACTCCCCCGACCTCTCTCTGCTCGCTTTCCCTCACGTTCATCTAGTATCCTTCTTTCTTCCTTGGCTTCTTCGAATGCTGCAAGTGAACCAAATCGGTCCATTGCCACTTTCTCCACGGCAACCCCTTCCTCCTCTGCGGCTTCATAAACCTTTCTCAGCCGCATCATCCGCCACTGGGAGCCCGGGCCACCTGGCGTTACTGCCTTCGGTGGTGGTGGGGGCTCATCAAAATTCATTGGCTTCCCCTCCCGGAGGTCAGTATTAATTTCGCGAGAACTGATAACGGGCTGCCAGGCGATCGTTCAAAAAAGTAATTCCCTCAGGCTTTAATAGATGAAGCCAACCTTGTCTGGATCAGGTCGAGTGACCCGAGGATTCTTTTTTTTCACATCTGTCCCAAGACTTGAGAAAAAATCAACGTCTCCCCCCAAGGGGCGTGAGCTCTCAGGTTCCCCATAATCGTCTGTTAAAGACGAATCATTCGGTACCGTGCGGTGAGGGCGGGACGCATCAATATCTCTGTTTGGAGGAGCCATAGGTGGTTCCATCATCCAGTCGTCGCGCTTTAATCCAATTTGTGGGCTCACATGCGGCGGGTTTTGACTGGATTTGGATGAACCAGTGGCAGCGGAAGATGTTAATGCCAGGCTTTCTGAAGTTGGAATATCAGTTGCTAAGACCTATAACACGGCTGAGACGACAAAAATATTTTGAACATTGCGACTCACGCGCTCCCCATCCATATCGATATTCTTCTCAACCCACATGTCTTCGTCGTTGGGTTCATTGTCAATAATTTTTACACCATGTCCTGAATCACCCTTCCGTTTATGTTTGTGTTTTCGCTCAGAATCATGGTCGTGTCTCCTTCGCTTCTTGCCTTTATTCTCGGGATCCTTTTCTCGGGAGCGGTGAGACTTTGAATGCTTTGATGTCGAAATATCGTCCATGGCAGACGATGGGCCAAGGTTGAAGGTGACTTAAAAATAGCACAAACGTGTGACGTTAGTGGTGGATTCCAAATAGGGCAGGCCCGAGTCAGATCGCTTGCAATAAAAGTTGAAGTGATCACCGTAATCTAACGACATTCATTGTAGATCCAACATCCAATGGCGACGACTGAAATCCCAGATTCTTCAAATATTCGCATTATTACCACCGTTGGACATGTCGATCATGGCAAAACAACTCTCATGGACGCCCTGCTCGCCGCTAATAATATTATCTCTTCCCGCATGGCGGGTAAAATGCGATATCTAGACAGTCGTGAGGACGAACAAGAGAGAGGAATTACCATGGAAAGCAGCGCCGTGTCACTCAAATTCCAAGTCGTGGAGCGTGGCCCCGACGAGGTACGCCAATGATATCAATGAATATCCAGACATCGTGACAGACCCGATTAGAAAGACTACCGAAAACCTATATCGTCAACATGATCGACACTCCAGGGCACGTCGACTTTTCCAGTGAAGTGTCGACTGCATCTCGCTTATGCGATGGTGCCCTTGTTCTTGTTGATGTTGTCGAGGGAGTCTGTACCCAGGTATGTTGCAAAACTTAACCCTTTTCTAGGGCTGGACATAAATGAATGAATAGACCATCGCTGTTCTTAGGCAGGCATGGCACGACCGCCTGCGACCGATTCTTGTTATCAATAAATTTGATCGCCTTATCACTGAGCTCAAACTGGCTCCGGTAGAGGCGCACCATCATCTTTCCAGGCTGATCGAACAGGTCAACGCTGTCATGGGTAGCTTCTTTGCGAGTGAACGAATGGAAGATGATTTGAGGTGGCACGAAGAACGCAAGCGCCGTCTGGAGAAAAGAAGGAACAAACCGCCGATGAAACGGACGCCGCTGTCAACGAAAGTGATGAATTTCAAGAGAGAGATGATGATGATATCTATTTTGCCCCAGAGCGGGGCAATGTCATTTTTGCTTCCGCGATTGACGGCTGGGGCTTCCGGATTGGAAAATTTGCCCAACTCTACGCTGCTAAACTGGGTATCAAGGAGGCCAACCTGCGTCGCGTCCTCTGGGGCGACTACTTTCTTGACCCCAAACCAAGAAGGTGATCAGCTATAAGCATCTCCGGGGCGGGCCCTCAAGCCTCTTTTTGTGCAATTCGTCCTAGAAAATATATGGGCTGTATATGATGGTGTGGTCCTCAATCCGTTCGTATAATTTTGCTCTATTTTGTAATGTCGGTTCAAATCTTCCCCTAGGAATATGGAGAAGGTCTCCAAGATAGTGGCGGCGTTGAACTTGAAGATTGCTCCACGAGATCTCAAATCAAAGGATACCCGATACTTATTATCTCTTATTTTTTCTCAATGGCTTTCGCTTTCGACATGCATAATCCAAACTGTCATAGATGTTATCCCCGCCCCGTCGATCGCACAAGCGACGCGAATACCGAAGATGCTATATCCGGACCTCTATGAAACGACCATCGAACCGAAGAATAAATTGGAAGAAGACCTCTTTGCCTCCAAGGCGGGACCCGATGCGTGTGTATCGGCCTATATTAGCAAGATGTTCGCGGTGTCCGCCAAGGATCTACCCGAAAACAAGAAGAAATCACTAACCGCAGAGGAGATGAGGACGCGGGCTCGAGAGGCCAGGGCCGCACGGGAGTTAATAATGTAGATGGAGATACACCTCCTAACGGCGTCGAGCATTCTGCGGAGGAATCCAAACAGCCACTTCCACCACGGAGGATGTGTGGAAGGAGATGATATCCTTTTGGGGTTTGCCCGCCTATACTCGGGGACGATACGAAAAGGAGCTATTGTCTATGCAATTCTTCCGAAATTCGACATTTCTCTGGGCCCACAGCACCCCCGGAATGCGAAACACTGGGCGGTCGCTACGGTTGAGGGCCTGTATGTCATGATGGGCCGGGAGCTGGTTCCTGTGGACCACGTGGGCGCGGGCAACATCTTTGCTATCAAGGGCCTCGAGGGCAAAGTTTGGAGAAGCGCGACATTGTGTGCGCCTGATGAGAATGGCGTT
Organism: Infundibulicybe gibba; assembly: GCA_015501065.1. Classification (NCBI taxonomy): domain Eukaryota; kingdom Fungi; phylum Basidiomycota; class Agaricomycetes; order Agaricales; family Omphalinaceae; genus Infundibulicybe; species Infundibulicybe gibba. Next base: position 465,958 of record JADNYI010000004.1, on the reverse strand, counting down.
GGAAAATCTTTGGACCCCCAGGAACATCGGGATTGCCTGATTAACTTGGGACACATCATCCAATCAGTGAGGCAGATCATCCATCTATTTGCAAATTTAATTTCAACACGCCTAGGCACCCCCAATTGTTCGAGTCGCTTTGGAACCGCAATATCCGGCTGATATGCCACAACTGATTCGGGGCCTGAGACTATTAAGCCAATCTGATCCTTGCGTAGAGACCTTCCAACAACAAACGGGAGAGCATGTCATCCTCACGGCTGGCGAGTTACATTTAGAGGTTTAATTAATTTCTACCTCATCGGATAATACATTGACCATAGTGGTTTGGCAGAGGTGCTAAAAGACCTTCGTGAAAGATTTGCCAGGGTGGAGATTCAAGCATCAAAACCGATTGTGCCATTCCGAGAGACTGCCGTTAAAGGGAATGGTAAAGAATTTCCACGACTACAGTGGATAATGTTAAAGAAATCCAAATAGATATGGCCCCTCCAAGAACGCTCAACGCGGCACGAGGGACGATTCGCGGCTCTAGCTCCCACAATATCGTGAACTTCACGATTCGTGCCAGCCCACTACCACCTTCGATCCTGCAATTCATCCTGGAAAATCTAACAACACTCAAGAGTCTGCAGTATGACCGTAAAAATAGTGATGCGGAAACGTATCAGGACCAAATTGACTCGGACGAACAGGATGGAGTGGATGTATACGGGGATGTTGTTCGGAAGCCCAGCGCCAAACCAGATCAATTTTGGGAGGCGCTCCGCGTCAAGTGTAAAGAGGCTGGCGCGGAATGGGAAAACCTTGCACAAAACATCTGGGCTTTTGGACCGCAGAAGGCTGGCGGGTGTCTGTTAATCGACGCCCGAAAGGACAGCATTATAAATTCGTCCGTTCTCTTGACCATTGGTCGTGAGAGCATAGCTGATAAAATTTTAGTTTAGAGCGCCGACTGGAGAAAATCAAAGTCGATGAAGGGATTGACGTGGAAAAAGTGATCAGTGATTTTGACAACCATATTGAGACTGGGTTCCAACTTGCGGCTTTCCAAGGGCCGCTTTGTGCGGAACCGGTCGAGGGAGTGGCATATTTCGTGGAAAGCTTGGAGATCGACCGGGAGAGCCTGAACAAGGAGATTGGTTTGTCACACTCGCACGTTTGGTTCCAGGTAATTGATCCACGACTCCATAGAGCAAAACCGGATAGCACAGGTGACGGGCTCTGTGATCTCGGCTGTCAGAGACGCATGCCGGAATGGATTGCTAGATTGGTCTCCCAGACTGATGCTTGCAATGTACACGTGTGATATTCAAGCATCAAGTAAGAATTTAGCGCTGTACATTTTACGTTCCATCTGTCAGCTAATACACTTTCCCAAAGCTGATGTCTTGGGGAAAGTATATGGGGTTGTAGCCAAACGCCGCGGACGGATCGTGGCTGAGGAGATGAAGGAGGGCACTTCGTTCTTCAACGTTTCCGCACTACTCCCTGTGGTTGAGAGTTTCGGATTTGCTGACGGTCTGGTTACCATTTAAGTGCATTTGTGTGTGTGTATTGATGTCGCCTCCCACATCTATAGATATCCGGAAACGCACATCTGGCGCTGCAAGCCCCCAGCTTATTTTTAGCGGGTAAGCCCAAGCCTTTGGGAATGCTTCAAATGACTGACAGTCAAACAATAGCTACGAGCTCCTAGATCAGGATCCATTCTGGGTGCCCACTACCGAAGAGGAACTTGAGGATTTGGGAGAAAAGGCAGACCGCTCCAACATTGCAAAGGGTTATATGGATGGCGTTCGAGAGAGAAAAGGGCTTTTCGTGGATAGGAAAATAGTCGAGTTTGCTGAAAAGCAAAGAACCCTCAAGCGGTAGGATGCGGTTTAAGAATTATGCGCAGAGTAAATGTTGTACAATGGTAAACAAGGAATGTGGAAGCTAAATTACATAATCAGTCTCAAGGGGTGCATCGCAAATTGGTTCTCCTGATCTCTCCCTCTCAACCATATTCCATATTCACTCCGGTGATCCTTTACATTTTGCTTCCTCTTGCTGGCTCAACATGGTAACATTGGCTACACCTATGTACTCAGTACGTCAACAGAGTTTCCTACCCACCTCTTCATCCACGACAACTTCTACCATAATCACCCAGCCAGCTGGGGAACAGGACCAGGAGGACCCATACACTACTCTCTTTTGCCGCGCGCTCTATGATTATGAGGCTCAGGACGCCTCAGCCCTCTCATTTCATCGAAACGATATAATTGAGGTCCTCACCAAGCAACCGTCGGGCTGGTGGGATGGCCTACTCGGAGATGAGCGGGGGTGGTTTCCTTCCAACTATGTAACCGTCATATCTGACGAGGAAGCGGAACTGGCTTTCTCTGGTTCCGAAATTTCCAACACGGACGATACCACCACCGAAACTCAGATAGATAATTCTCTGGTCGACATGTCGCATGCGATGCTGAGGGGAGCACAGTCTGAGAGCGAAGACTGGTCGGACGGTGAAACCGCGTATAGGAATGGCCTCCCGGGGTTGACGACCATAGTCCGAACCAACTCCCAGCCAAGTGACTTTTGGGTGCCTCAAGTCGCTCCTAACGGGCAGGTGGGGAGGCAACGGACATAAGACAACTAGCACTGATACTTCTCAATATAGATATACTATGTTAATACACAAACCGGACAACATTCGAGAGACCTGCCCCAAGAGCATGACGATGATGTGTCGGACAGCGACCTTGCTGGATTAACATCTCAGTCAAGCTCTCGTTCTGGCACAACTGCTGGGCTTGGGCTTGCACAGAATGGGACTCCCAACCTGTCTCATAGCGAAAGGGAAGCCGCGGGGCTTGGTGTTCCTCGCCGCTCTGGAACCCCTGAGCCTTGGGTTAGGAGACTTGCAGACGATGGAATGTCACACTATTATTACCACAAGGTTAATGGTCAAGTGCAGTGGATAAGACCTGGGGTCGAGCCCCGTCCGCTTCCCGATACTTCCCAAAGACCGACCAACCTATCCCCTCAAACATCGCGTCAACAAAATCGTCTCAGTGTTTATTCGGATGACTCGGATATCGAACCATTAAACCCCCTCGTGGCTCCAAGGGCGACGCGGCCCAACGGACGCGTACTTCGGTCGCCAGACAAAGCCCCGGATAAGACCTTGCCACCTGAGCTAACGTCGGCCGAGCGAATAGCAGAATCTTTACGGAGAATGTTGTTGCCATCGCCTCCTGAAGCAGTAGCCGATTTGTCAAATGTCGCTCGGAGAGCAATACAAGCAGTGGTTGATAATATCCAATTCAAAGAGATGTCCCGCCGCCTCGATGATGATCGAAAAATGGATGATCTCATCGCGGCCGTAGTTCTCGCTGCCCGTAACCTCCTTTATGTATCTGCCGCTCCAAGTAGCCAGATACCTGGTGGTAATGCATCCCCACAGTCCCCGCTCAAACCAGCTCAGCGCAAAGTCACCGCCACACTTTCGAGATTGGTACTCTCCGCTCGCGCCATGGAATATGATTCAGGTTCCTCCGTGACCGACACTCTAAATCGAATCCAAGTTGATGCCGTGGAGCTTGAACGCGCCATCATGTCTTTTGTTGCTGAATATCAACGTCTGCACATTAACTCAGCTTCAACATATCGGAGGAGACTGCATGGTGCGTTTGTAGCTGACAATGTTGGGCTAGGCTCGTCGGAGCTGGTGCGGCTGGTGATTGGAAGGGGTTGGATGGGTGGCTCTGAACGATGAAGCAGAAGGACCAAGGAGGGCTTTTGGGTCTGAGGTTCTCACAGATATGGTCTCTCATATGTCTCGCCTTGAGGAAAATTTTCATCTCTCGGCCGTGCTGCTGTTATTTTGGATGAAAACTCACGTACGCATCCTCATCTTTCCGTCTCCTTTCGTTTTTGTGATACCACACCATTCTTACAGTGCCCCAAATCCGCCTCCACGGTCAGAAACTTATTGCAGAAATAGGGGCCCTTCTATCGTTTGTTGCTGACATCCACATTGCTCGGCATGTTGACATCGACGGACTTCAAGACGGGGCTCCCACAACCAACAGTCGTTATCAGCCGACCGTGGAGAAGGCTAGGCTGCTTGTGCGGACATTGGAAGCGGTCATGCAATCATTACACGATGACAACATGTCTCTGCTCCTCTACATCCAATCCGTCCATAACCCACATCCCGCCCCCCCTGAATACACCAGAACTGCCACACACAACAATATTGAGACACTATCTTTATCGCTAAGAGCCAACCTTGGCGTTATGCAACAAGTGTTGGAGGACCTTCTCGTTGTTGGGGATGAGCAAGCAGATGTTGCCCAAGGGGATTACCATAACTCAATAGATTGGCGAATGTCCCATTCCACCATCGGCAAGCTTCGTCACTCTGATGAGCGAGACCCAGCAGGAAATGACGATGCCGGCGATACCATAGGCATGGAGCATGCCATGGGCCCTATTAGTACCAAGCCCAAGATGGATAATTTCCAGCACCACATGCCCAACGACTCATTCGCCAGTGTTACTCAGTCAACACACACCAGATCTTCCGATTATACGATTGCCACCGACGAAACCGTAACCGATGAAACCATAATTGGTCGAGATTCTTTAGATAATATTGACGACGGAGTTATTGGTGAAGCCCGTAAGTCAGCCTAAATATTCTTAGTCTGTATTGGATTTCATGTTATAGTCGCAGAATCCGTCCGACAACCCCCCCGGCATGACAAGCTCAAGAAAATGCTCGGCGATGATTACCAGCCTAAACCTCCAACACCACCCCCTGATGTTCAGCCACCATGGTACCTCTGCCCCAACTATAACCCAGCAGATATTTTGATTGAGGGTGGCTCCGTACGAGGGGGCACAGTCCCAGCATTGGTTGAGCGGCTGACTGCCCATGACCAAGGAGGTAAACAACCAGCAACGCAACCAGTGCGCCAAGCTGATTACCTTACCAACAGATCCCACCTTCGTTAAATCCTTCCTGATGACCTTCAAGTCGTTCACAACTGTGGACGAGCTGTTTCAATTACTTGTTGAACGCTTCAGAATACAACCTCCACCCCAGCTGACCCCATCAGAACACGAACAATGGGGGAAACTGAAGCGGCACGTCATTCAAACGCGAGTCATCAATATCTTCAAGTCCCTCGTGGAAGACGACGATGTTTTGGAAAAGGACGACATGCATATCCTTGGACCCATCCTCAAATTCATTTCCGAGGAAGTGCCAGCCTCCCCCACAACGCGAGCGCTGAAACTCCGCATTGAACGCGCGGTTTGTTCTATACCACACAATTATCTCATTTTCTCAACATCATAAATAGCTTTCGGGCGATATCGTCAAGACGATGGTCAGCGCCAACTTGGGGCCCCCACCACCCCCTATCCTGCCCCGAACAAAGAAACTTCGACTCCTCGATATTGACCCCATAGAGCTGGCAAGACAGCTGACATTATTCGAAAGCCAGCTCTACCAAAAAATCAGACCAATGGAATGTCTCCAACGAGCGCGGGAGCAAAGGACCGAAAATACTGATAATATCACGACTGTCATTCAAACTAGTAATCGAGTATGTCCAACCCACAAACGCTCCGATTAGCATTGACTGTCTCTAGATCGCTAATTGGGTTGCGGAGTCGGTCCTTGAGAGGGATGACTCTCGTCGACGCGCTAGTGCAGTGAAGCACCTCATTAGTGTCGCTGATGTGAGCATGATTACCTTGACTCTTGATTTATTCAAACTTTTCCCTTCTTAGCGCTGCCGAGCTCTCAATAATTTCTCCACCATGATCGCTATTACTTCTGGCCTCAATACCCCGCCCATACGACGCCTAAAACGAACATGGGAACAGGTCAACCACCGATATATGGCACAATTTAGCGCTTGTGAAATGACGATCGATAGCAATAAAAATTTCACCAAGTATCGGCAACTCATGGCATCAGTAACTCCACCATGTGTGCCATTCATTGGTAAATTCAACTATTCTATAAATTTCATACGAGCTCATCGTGGCATACAGGCGTATTCCTTTCAACCCTTCAATTTATTCAGGACGGCAACCCTGATAATCTACCTGGAAACCTCGTTAACTTCCGAAAGCGTCAAAAAGCATCCGAAGTCATTAGTGACATTAAACGGTGGCAGGCGCAAAGCTTTAATTTCCACCCCGTTCCCTCAATTATTGCATACATCGACGAATCTCTTAATCAATTTAATAGCGATACAAAAGCTTCAAGTGAACACTTCTGGCTTCTGAGTTTGGAGAGGGAACCAAGGGAGAGAGAAGATGAAAAAATGGCGCGGTTGCTTCAGGAAAGTGGATTCCTATAGTTGCCCTTATGTTGATATCTTTCGTTTCTATGGATTTTGATTGTATTATTCATAAGTGCTGGTATTACTTATGCGATGATTGTACAACTAGGACGTAGAGCAACTAATCTATGACTACAGTTGTGGACTAATCATAATGCATAGCTTTAGCTGATAGTGAGGCTGTGAGTTCGTCCCGCCGATACAGAATACACAATAGAACTCATGGCCATCCACTCTATAAATTATTGGATTCAAAACCTTGATAAAGGTAGCTCTTAGAGGGCTGGACGGCCCTCGAACTTCGACTTCAAACTTACATGTTTTGGTTGGTTATGCGGCCAGAGGAGGATTCAACATGCACATACATATAGTTCGTATAAATCGATACTGTCAGGTTCAGATCCAAATCACCCCCACAATATTCGAATTTCGTGCACCCCAGAACGAGTGGCCTAGAGGATGTCGCAAGTTGGTGGTGATCCCTATTTTTTTGAAAGGGAGCGCGACAAACTGTCGCAGGAGATCACTTCTGTGAGCGATTGGTCGCTGGCTCTAGCTTAGGAGGTTCATTTACTGGGAAACAGGGGTTCGAAGAACTTCTCTCCACTACGAATGTACTGAATCGAAAACTGGAAGAAGTCCTGGGAATGACAAAGGAATATGATACAATAGCATCACTGTGGGATAGTTTTTACCACCTCATGCGAAGACCATCCGAACCGGACGCGGACGCTGGTGAAAGACCTCCAGGGTTGCCTGGAACGGGTGGGCATGTTGTGACATTCAAATAAATCGGCGATGATTGAGAAATGGGAGGTAATAATACGATCTTTGTCTTAGAGAACATTGATGTTGAAGAATACATGAAACAACAGCTAGAGTATTTGTCCGATATTGTAGAACGAGAATGATGTTCACAGCTGCGGACAATAGCTTACGTGTCAGCCCAGCCGGCCACCTGCATTGGGAGGTCAATAAGACTCAGTGTGCTTGTCTTGACGCTTACCCAGGAGAACCCATTGAATTCGGCTTGGTCGCGAGATGATAGCTGACCGTGCACAGGTGTCAAGGTTGGTTGCTCTCGAGTAAATTCTTCGTCGAAATTGCTAGTATCGGCGCTGCCGTTCTAGGGGACCCGGATGAGCATTCGGACGGCACATGTGTTTTGATCCTTACAATTGTGGGGAAGTAGGGAGGCGGGATACGCTTGTTCAAAACATCATCGAAATTCACATCTTTGAAAAATGGTTGGCGTTTGATCTCTTCGGCATCTTCTTTTGCCGATCCCAGGCGGCGGGCGGGATCCCGTGTCAATAACTATAAAGGAGCTGAGCAAAAAAAAATATTCAAAATGGCTTGGAATATGAATCACCTTCTGCAGAATCGAGACCGCATCTCTGGGCATCGTGATAGGGTATAGGGGTTCATCCTCTAGGATAGCATCGAATATTTCATCTTCATCATCACCGCGGAATGGAGACTGGCCAAGCAACATTTCGTATGTCAAGACACCGAAGGCCCACCAATCCACAGCGCGGCCGTAGCGCTGCTCGAGTAGAATCTGTGACACTGATCAATCGTAAGAAGCGAATTGAATGATGCAGGGGAGACCTCGGGCGCCATAAACTCTGGAGTTCCGCAGAATGTGCTAGTGGTCTGGCCATACCACATTTCCTCCTTACACAGACCATAATCCGCAACTTTGACGTGGCCATCAAGCGTTAACAAAATGTTATCGAGTTTGAGATCACTGGGATGCAGGTGAGACGATTTCTATAAGACGGATATATGACTAACCGGTATATGATACCGTTGGCGTGGAAATATTCGAGCGCTAGCAATACCTCTGAAGCATAAAATTTGGCTTGTCGGAGAGAGAATTGTTTTCGCTGGATATGCAACATCAGATCGCCACCGCTTACATACTCCATTACAAAGTAGACGCGAGTTTCAGTCTGGAAACAGGAATGAAGGCCAAGTAAGAACGGGTGTCGCTCTCTTGCGGCAGCCAGGAATACCCGCTTTTCGGAGCGAGTACTAAGGGTTGGGTTAGTGTATAATAATGACATCCGACATGGGAGTCTTGCCTTTCGACCTCATCATTGTCAATTATAAACTCTTTTTTCAATACTTTAATAGCATAGAGCCCATTTGACTTTTTCTCCTCCGCTAGCATAACTTTACCGAAGTTCCCCTTACCAAGGACTGCCAAGAAGTTAAAGTCATCAAGGCCAACCTTTCGTTTCCTCGTTTGCTGGCGTATTGGTTGTTGGGAAAGTGGTCTCTGTTGTTGTATGCCCACTGGAATAGAGCTTGTGCGCGCAGGAGGCCGTTGAACAACCCCGCCAGGCGGTGTTTCTGTTTGTTTAAGTGGAGGGCCTGGTGGGGGGGAGGGCGGACCTGAATGACACAAACATGAGTATCAAGTATAAATGAAAGAGGGTTAGGTTGTACCGGGTAGTTATAACCATCGGGCCCGACTTGCGGTCCTTGATCATAGGTCGTTGGGGGAGGGCGTCCTGGCGGGGCTGACTCTTGGGGGTATGCTTGAGGGGGCGGTATCCTACCTCCAGGAGGGGGTCTGGGGCTTGGAGGGGGTTGCTGTGGGTAGGCCGATGTCTGCTGAGCGGGGCCCGGAGGAGGGGGGGCTGTTGGTAGCGGGGGTCGGGAACGGGAGGACCGGGAGGAGGACCAACTGGCCATTCTGTTTGGGCTTCTGGCGCACCTCCCAACGACAATCTGCCTATATCAGGGCCCATGGCGCCTATTGATGGGGAGGAACTGTGCGTATATCCGGATGCCGAGGGACCAGAAGGGCGAACTTGGGCTTTGTTGAATTCCTTCTTTTGTTTGATGTCCCGCCAGTTTCGGAGTAGTTCATTAGCCGTCTCCATTGACATCCCGCAAAAATCGGGAACAAGATGGGCGCAGTTTGCATGGCAGGTGATATCACATTCAGAACATTTTCGCGAATTCTTTCGACCTAGGGGAAGCATATAACCACAATGGCAGCACCAATTAGCACCAATATTTGTGAGGGGCTCGAATCGATGTGGAATACGGTGGTTGATTTTCTCCTCGTCGCCTTCCTGCTTGCATAGTTAGCAACAGCCAGATGGCGGGATTGAGCATACCCCAGTGTTGGATTTGGATATACATTTCGTGACGACCTTTTCGTAACATTTCTTGTGGCAGGTGTACCGACAATCCTCGCACTGATAACCAAGAGCGTTAAGAAGGAAATCATTACAGAAAGCACACAGCATCAATTGGTAGAATTGCCGTTGGACAAATTTATGACCGTTCATTTCATGAACTTCTCCCTTTCGTTTTCGAACGGCGCCCTGGCGTCCGAGCCCGCCCCCTAATGGTGCATCCATTGGGCGTTTACGAACATTCTCCTTGACTGTGTCACGCTTAAGTTCGGAATAAGTATGAATATTAACAACTTACTGAAGTTGAGGTGTAGGGCTATCGCGCCAGCAGGCTCGACTGCAAACCAAGCATCGATACCGTCGGCAGTGGCAGGACCGAATCCCATAGCACCTCCTGTGGCTCCCCCATGATCTAGAGGCGCATCCATGCCGCCGGGCTGAATTGCGGATGCATCCCAGGTTGGCTATCGCCAGGCATAGCTCCTGCCGTCACCCAACCACCTTGCCCGGTTTCCATACCAACTTTCTGACGGCGTAACGCGTCCACTAGGTCGTTAATTCGAATCCACAGGAGTCCAATAGGGATAGCGTGTGGTTCGCTGACTTGCTTGTCAGAAAGGACAATCTCTACTTCATTTGCCTTGTCAACCGTAATCTCGAAATCCTCGTTCCATCGATCAGTTCGAGAGGGGTGGGACCGAGCAAGCTGTGTCCCTTCAACTTTAAGGGAAACGTGTGTCTCGTTGATTTGCCGAGATGCAGAGCGAGCCCTGCCGGATGTAACAATAGGCGCATGGTCGAGCTCACGAGCCGCCTTTACCGTGACCTGCAAGGTCCCAGACAATGGTTTCAAGCGCAAATTGTCCTTTCGTTCACCGTCACGCCCAGGCCCATTATCTTCATATTATGAGTAAAGAGTAGTAGATATATATGGTTGACTCACCAGGTTCTTCCTCTTCGGCAACGTCGTCCAAAACATGCAGATTCTTATATCGCTTGAGGGCTGTCTGTAGTAGCCGTATCTTTTTCTCACTTTCTACCTTCTTACTCTCGGCATCAGCCCGGGATTTCTTATCACCATCAGCTTGATATAGCTTAGCCATCTTTTCGATCCCCTTTTTGTATTGCATCTCGACCTGAAGTTTGAATTCGAGCTGATGCAGCATGCGGGAAATCTTTGTGGGTGTAATTGGTGTGTCGGCCTTGATGAGGTCAAGGTTCGAGTACGGCTTGCTTTGTGGAGCGCCTCCTGGTAGTTGCCTCCCCCCAGCCTCAGGAGATTGAGGCTGGCGTCCTCCCCTGGAGTCGTATTGCTTAGGCGGTACCTATGCGAATTGATCCTCATCAGATTGTCGCTGAGTTCCGAATTTAGAGTGGAAGACCTACTTGAGGTGAGGAGGAACCACCTAATCTAGGATCCTGGCGTTGCGATAACTGCATTTTACGGGCCTCCAGTTCACGAAGGGTATCTTGGAAGTATAACAGGGAACGCTCAGTCTCCCTGATCTTAGCGTCATTGTGTTTGAGTACATCTTGATTATTCGTAGCCTGTCGTAGCTGCTGTGATGCCTCGAGGATCTTCCTCTCGGTTTGTATATGCCTGTAGACCTCCTGGATCTTCTGGTCTATCTCTTGACTCTAGGGTCGTATTCCGTTCAACCTGCTTGGAATCCGCGATGAAACAATGAATGCGTACCATGGCCGCCAAGATTCTCGATGTTCCTTTGGCCTAAACGCGGTCCAGCGGCAAGAGGGATTTAGCACAGCGCAGGAACACGAAATCAGAATGGGAAGTTGTCAGGGTTTGGGGGCTGTGACTTCTTTATCTATAGATATTACGTAAACACATATCGCATTCCTAAAGCAATTGCAATAAATGTAATATTTGAGTTACCATCACTCCTGACGCGATGGTCTGAACTGCAACATTGAAGATTACATCTGTGTCTCGAATGCCAACCATCACCTCCAAATCGAACGTCCGGGCCGTGTCTGATCACTGCAGTTTGCTCCTAAATATCAAGCATCATTTGACAGCGGAGATCCTGGGCCCAGGAATGCGGCAATTCTCAACTAAAACGCGTCTCCCTGACGGGATAGACGTACTTGCACCGTCGAATGTTGTTATTGCGCTTTCAGGCATGTTCAACGGCTGTGCAGTACCCGCCAGTGATGTGGTAACATCCTATGCTACGATTTATCTTGTAAACTTCCTCCGGATGGTACAAGTTGCGTCGATGTTTCATTTGAACACTAATTAATACCTGCATGCGCTAGAACGCTATAGAACTTGGCTTGAATACAGTATCCACAGCGAATATTGATCCTGAGGATGACACCCCAAAATGTATGCTTCCTTCGTTCTAGAATTGATTTTTAACCCGCATACAGTATACCTCACCTTCTCCCGTTCACTCCCACTCAAATCGGAGGTTCTTCCTGTTCACGCGACGCTAATGCAGCTCGATATTCAATATGTCTGGCGGGCCCCCCTCCAGTCCCAACCAGGCAAAGAACTACACGGGCAGTCCTGTGATCACCCATTCGCAGCACACCTCGCTCTCCCATTCCGCGCCATTCTTCACAATGTCATAAAGCGCTTTGTTGCATGGCAACTCGTCAGGTACACCCCCCTCTCATTTGTAAATTTGAAAAACTGGGAGCTTAATATCAAACAGACGATACCCCCTTATCTTCGGAGCTTGGTGCCAGGTATTCAGTGTGCATCACATGTACCTGTCCCGTATTAACATTTCGGCCATCAGCAGTTAGAATTGGAACGGCAATTCTTCCCGACGATATTTTCATCGATTCGTAACATCCAGGACAGGTCGAGTAACCCGGCCTTTCGTGTTGAATGCCAACGATTATTCAAGGTATTTACGAGATATGGGAATCGTTTCCTCCCAATCTGAGTCTCGCTTTTCTGAAGGCAATCAAATGGCAACATCGTTCTGCACGTCGACAGGCGATGGCAACTCTTTCATCGTACTCAGAATGCGATTCTCTACCAACAGCCTCTGTGGATGCACACCCCTTTACAGATGAAGATAGCTTATGCTTGTCCATGGAATTTGTGTACAAGAATGGTATGCGAAAGCCCAAATTCAAGGTGGGTATTGCCGAGGCGGCCTTAGCTCCTCTGTGTAACATTTGTTTAGGGTTCAGGCGACACGTCTATGGTGGACCCGCCAGATGATGATGAGCTCTCTCAGGAACACCCCACTCACATACGGGACGCTGCTACTCAAATTGTTGAAGATTTATTTTGGCAAGAGCATCGCCCAGAAGCTCAAGATGGGGACAGTTCAATAGCCCATTTCGCAACTCCTTTCTCTATGGCCCTGCTAATTTCTCCAGGAAAGAGCGCGAAAAACCTTGATGCTGATTCTGATTCTGATGAATTCGAATTTGACGAAAGACCCGACAACTATGATCTAGACATAGAATCTGATAGTGATAGAGACCCGCATAATCTCCAGTATTGGCCCGCCGGCATCCCAGATTTTACGGATGGCTTGGCGGAGAATGACGCTTGGCATTTTACCCGCTCCTCGGGGGATGTAGAAGAAAGCGTGGATGGGAAATCCTGTCTTGAGCAAAATTACAATGGAGACCTGCGCCACTGCGCGAACCCAGCTATATATGTAACCACGAATCCAAAAACCAACCACACTGCTGGATGTGATCAGTCACCGGACCAACAATGTTCCCAAGGGAAGGAACTACCGACCCATATGGCCAACTTGGTTTCTGCTTCTAACCTGACAAACCCCAATTCCCCAGACCCCCCATTTCCGACCGCAACTCTGGATACCCCATCCGAAACTGAAAAGCACCAAATTTCTAACGGGTATACTCCGGAGCACGCCGCTTTTGATCAGACTTTGCTAATACTCGATGATTCGATGGATTCGACCGACACACTTGGGTCGTGGTGTTCTGACGATACATACGTCGACTTGACATCAGAATCAGACTCGGACATTCAAATTGCTCCTCGACATTTGGCGTTCGAAGACGAAGACTTGGAGGAGGCCACAGATATACCACATTCACACCCTGGTTTCACCCTTCCTTCAGCGTTGATTGATCACGCATTGCAGGAGTGTGTAGGGGAATATGGGGCCGGAGAACCGATGGTCCAGAAAAGGCTTAGGGGTGACACCCTGGATGGGGGTGTTTGGGGGGGTGATGACATCAACTAACGGCTGGAACGAGGGTGAAAGCGTACAATTCGAGTTGATGGATTTCGGGGGCGACTGGGAACCATCGAGCAGGTGTTGATAGGCTTAGATGGAGTTGCTAAGAAACCTGGTTGCCACTGAAATACTATGACGCGTTGATATCCACTATTTCCACAAACGCACAAGCTGAGGGTCAGCTGGATCAGCTGAGGCCACCCTGGTGCCGTGGCTAGAGCCTAACCATTTGCAACTCCGGTAAACTCCGCTGGGGATACTACTTTGAATAAAAATACGAAGCTTGTTACCAAATCTCCTAGCCATAAGTGTCCCCAAGTTTCGACCCCCTCGCCAACATCTCTCTAACCTGTCTCTCTGATTTACTCACCACCTCACACTCTCTCACCATGCTCCCGGCTCAACGTAACAAGATTGACATCAGCGTATGTCTTGTGCTCCTCTTGCACAGCCTTAGATCCCTCGGCTGAGACACTCAAATTTCTCGCAGAAACTCAACCCTCAGGAGCAACAATTATTCTCAAAGTATGGGAAGCTCCCGACGCATAAGAACGTCCTCATGAAAATGCAGAAGGTCCGTCCGTTGTCGCAGCCCTCTGCGTTTGAATGCGCGTTTTAACAACGACTCATCCAGGATCGCAAATATTTCGACTCTGGCGATTACGCTTTGTCCAAGGCTGGTGTTGCACCCCAAAGCACAGTCGGGACCGCGATCCCCAACCCCGAGAAGTAAACTCCCCCCTTGATCCCGATCATCTTTTAGAAATCTGAATTGCTTGTCAGCATTCCTCATGCCTCATCGCCGGGCAATGGTCATCAGAGTCTCTCTGTTTCCCCTACGAACCCAACCAGCCCAGTCAACAAAGAGAGCGGCCTAGGACACAACGAGAACACTAACGTGCCCACCGACGAAAACTCCATGGTTACAGCAGACGCCGAACCAGTTACCGCCGCCTCAGATTAGACTGGCCAGGGGCGATCCTGCACCGCTTTCCCACATGTATGAATCATACCCTACATTCGACGGATGCCGTCCATCCATCCGACCCATAATCCCCCGAGAGCTAGTTCCGTATTGCAGAGAAAACATGCGCCGTAATCTCTCAAGGCATTCAATATCCTATGTCATTTTTTGGATCCCGGGCTGTATTACAGCGACACTATCGATGAAACCCGGAGTAGCACTGTTGTATATTATTTCTGGTGAGGATTTGCGAGCATATAAATATCACCGTATCTTTCCGATCCACATTGCCCCAATTCAATTGGAATCTTGTCGTAATCTTATCTTTCCCTCCGTCCGTTTTTGGGTCACGCGGTCATGATGCAATCAAGTGCAAGACGTACTAGCACAGTGGCAGTTATGTCCCACAGGATAAGTTGGTAACACATATGTACTACAAGGCGACTTGAATTGACTACTACCACCCAAGGTAACTTCTAGTCACTGGCTCGGGGAAGGCTAACCTGGGAACACTGGCGTTTGACAACACGTTGCTGCGGAGATGTAACGATGCAAGAAAGCACTCGTCAGGTGCCTTCTGACTTGTTGACATATCACCCTCATTATTTAGGAACCTCAATTTGTCGAGTCTATGATCCGCAGCACATGGAACTGAAGCTTGAGCGACAATAAATTAAAAAACCAGGGCAGCAGCCCGGGGTCTTTCCACAGCCTGAAGCTGAGAGCTCGACGACGAGGACCTGGCCAAACCGGGCGCAGACGTCATAGGACTAACGTTTAATCTATGACAGATTTGATAGGCAAAATAGGACCGAAAGGATAGAGCGTAGGGCGTCAAATTAACCAGAGACACGACTGCTCCGATAACCCTCTTTCACAAACTGAGATGTCCGTTTCCACCCATGACATTTTACTATCCGAGCAATTGGTACCCCCAAACTTGATCTTCCGCTTGGCGTTTCGGTGAATGACCAACCCACGGAATATAATTCCAACAAATGAAACGCCGCGCGGGCTCTCTACTATGATCGTGGCGAAGATCGTTTTGTTGGAGACTTACCTGCACCCCTTTGTAGCATGCGACTTCTGGATAAAATAACTACCGTCGCCTTTCCCACACAAAGAGGCCTGTTACTAGCCATTCCTACGTCCTCCGCAAATGCTCCAAACACAGCGGTCTTTCCCCAAGCTCGGATCGCCTAGTCATGATGACATCATGGCACCCTCTCTTGTCTCGGAGGGAAAAAATCTGTGCGACGTTTCGATCAATCCTGGTCACCCACCTCAAGAACCATATAAGAGGCAATACGCCCAGGATTATCCTCATCTCTCAACCACCACCATCTCAACCACCATCTCGCCCGCCCCCCAGCCCCAGAAGGACGCGTGCGTCCGGATATGACAACTCTGTCTTCTGTTCATTGTAGATGTCAGATCGGATAGCATGAACCTCTGTCACAGATGTGTTTGGCGGTCTATTGACCCCACACGCCGGGGGTGGAATATGTCTTAACATATTCCATGCGTTCGGTGGCATCTGGAAGTTCGCATCGCTTCAAGTCCCGCCCAGCATGTCCTATAGGTGCAACCCAGAAGGACGTCCGCGTCTGGATATGGCAATTCTGTCTTCCAAGCATCTTGGATTGGATAACATGGGCTCTGTCGCGGATGTGCTCGGGATCAATTAATCCCACACGCCGGAGGTGAGATTTTTCTCCGACATTTCTCATGCATTTATAATGGCGTTTTGGTTAGCCTCACTACATTGATGGTGTATGTACTTTGCATTCTGATTCCTAACTTATCTCCCGAGTTCTCACCCCCGCGGATTGGTAGATAAGCTGTACGCGCTCGGATATTGAACTTGGAAATATAATATACTGCAATTGAGTTTGTAATAGTGAAATAGTGACTTGCTAGGATAGTCTGCAATCATCATTGCAATAAGTATGATTGATATTGACTCGAGTAATCTTATCTGTTCAGTATATTGTTACGTAATTTTGTGAGTTGCCCCAGATCTGTCACGCGTTCGTGACATTGCGATTCAAACGCGTTCACTGGTACCACTCGATCTGGGTCTCCCTGTTATCATCAGCTATCTGTTATCAAATGTCTAGTGACAGCTTGAAGGACGGGATTCTAGGCGAGTTTGGAGATGCACTCCCGCCTGATAGCAAGTTGTTGGAAGAATGTAGGAATGTATTCATATGACGCTCTTCGGTTAATCCACCAGCCCCCAGGCATTTCAATGTGCCAGATCTACAACCTAGAGCCCACGGATCTGAGATATAAATGGGAGGCAATTATTTATCGACCTTCCGTCCACTCCGAAATCACCAGCTTCGATATGGACTCGCTCACTTCTCTCAAGGCCCAGCTACAACGGGAGCTGGCCAAAAAGAACACGAGCATGAAGCCAAAGCCAAAGCCCGCCGTCGCGATCGACCGCCGCCGCATTCCCGCTTTTGCAGAACGCAACATGAATAAAGGGCAAGGCGTAGGACTTGTCAAGATTGAACCGCAAGCGGGCTCGAGTAGCGCAGGTGCAAGCAGTGTCATGTTTGTCGGGCCAAAGATGGATCCGGTTTCGCGGAAAGCCCGTAATTGTGAGTTTTGTTTTGTGGTGCGCCGGCTCAGCTGTTCCATAACTTGTAGATCGGTACATGTATGAGAAACCTTCGGGGAGAAGTGAAGGTGCGATCCTTCATGCAGTTGTGTCGCGTGTATTGAACGGCCACTACCAGTTCTCGACGACCGAATAGACGAATTCGCAGAGCTTATTCGCGAGCACCATAAAGGCCTTGAGTTTGGTGATCCATCTGCGTCTACGGATGTGAGTTGAAAATGCTGTCTGTTGCTAATCTGAACCTGAACCCTTTGCCGTAGGAGGAAGTTTTCATCGTAGGACGTATCACAAGTGATCTCGACTCGCTAGCCACGTCCTCGAAACTAACAGAAGCGACATTATGTATTGAGTCCTCCCGTATGTTGGCTTCTGGGACGCGAACGCCCCTACGATTCGATCTCGCCTTTGAATACGAGGTGCGCCGCAGGGTATACCCGGAGCAGGGCTTTTCCCTGGTGCTATTGTATGTCTCAAGGGCAAAAACAGCGGTGGGGGGAGGTTTCTGGTTACTGAAATGCTCACTGTGCGCTCTGACAACTCCACCTAAATCACTAATATCGAGTGCTTTTGTAGCTGCCTACTCTATCGCAATCCCCCATCTCATCTGGACTTCCTAATGCAAAGATGGACTCCACAACAGGTGATCCATTCTCCATGGCCATCGCGACTGGGCCATATACTGTCGACACAGATCTTGCTTTCCAGCCATGGCGCGCGTTTTTGAAGGGCATACGAGAAAGCAAGCCCAATGTAATCCTATTAGTGCGCCTTCCCAATTCTGGCCCTATTCTATACTTAACACGCGTTTTGACAGATGGGGCCATTCGTAGATGCAGAGCATCCCAAGATCCAATCAGGGGACACCGACTCGACACCTGCTCACCTCTTCCAAAAAGTATTCATTGAAACCATTCGCTCCTTTCTTGATTCATCTCCAGGAAGCATTGCCCTGTTAATCCCTAGCATTCGCGATATCGTGAGCCATCATGCTGCCTTCCACAGGCCGAATTTCCTCCCTCATGGCAGGCGGGGACCCAGTAAGCATCCCCATACCCCTCCCAAACCTTGACATAATTCCACCAGCGCATCTACCTACTGCCGAATCCCGCACAATTCTCCATTAACAACGTCGCATTCGCAGCTACGAGTATCGACGTGCTCTTCCACCTCCGTAAGGAGGAATACATAAAACGAGGGACAGCCGTCGACCCGCTCCCGCGTCATCCGATGACCCGGGCACGGACGCGATGGCCAATACGTGCCGGCATATACTGCAGCAGCGCAGGTATGTGCATTTGTGTATAGCCAGAGGATTTATGTATACGGGCGCGCAGCTTTTACCCGATTTTCCCAGTGCCGTTTGAGCTATCGGCTGAGGTGAATCTAGACATAACACATTCAAGCCTGTTGAAGCTTGGCGAGGGCTCCGATGGCTGCGCGCCTGATGTGCTGATTCTCCCAAGTAGGCTGAAGTATTTCTCCAAGGTTTTCCGTTCTTCAAACGATAAACGCTTATCTCTAACTCCCATCCTAGACCGTTTATGGCACGGCAGCGATTAACCCGTCGCTGCTATCGAAAGGGATGTATTCCATGCTGAACTTTTCAGGTCATGGAACTGGTGGATTAAAAGAGCGGATAAAAACTGAATTTATCAAGTTAGAGTCGTAGGTCAATGCAAGATATTCTGTATCTATACCCTATCCATGTAATTGATATGCTATTATGCTTCACGCGATTTCATCCTACAACACCCTCTAAACTGCGGCGCACATCTTCGGTGAGGCCCTTCCCAATTAACACAACCTTCCCCGCGTCCGGTACGCCCATCGCCGGCTCGTCTTCCACCTTTGCAATCTCATACATACTTCTTACACCTTGCAGCACATACCTCTCACCCGCTTCTGTTGCGAACATTCCTTTGCACCGCAGCACCTGCAAGCCGTTGGCATCCCCGCCCGGGAGGTGTCCCTCCCACAGGACGGTGCGGATCCACTCGTCAAGCTGTGTGAAGCGGGCCGGGCTGAGTACCGGGCAGGACACCTGGATGCTCGATATCCCGCGTAGCTCGTAGTGTGTCGGCGGTTCGGTTGCGCCGTGCTCGTGCTCATGTTCGTGGTCGTGGTCATGCCTGTGCGGTTCCGGGGCGGGGATCTGCGGGGGCGAAGCGAACGCAGCAATGCCCAGGATATGCTTGAGATCGACGTCTCCCTTTACGGTAGTATGCACTGGTGCCACGGGATTGACTTTCTGGATCAGCTCCTTTGTGTGGTGGAGCACCTTTGGCTCGACGAGATCGGCTTTGTTGAGCAGTATCACATCGGACCCTGCGATCTGGCTATGGTGGATGGGGTTCAAAAGGCTGTGATAGGTCAGAGAAGAGCTCACCGTAAGCTCTCGCCAATAGTGTCGACGGTGTGGTCCTCTTCCATTTGCTGAATCAAACTCTGTCAGCGTCTTGTGTGTATCAATGTTGGCTCGGATAGGTAGGTACCGTTTTCCCAAAGACGGCATCTACAACACAAACGACACCATCTAGGGAAATATCCCGGCCTAGGCCGATCGCAAACTCCTCGTTCTGCCAAAACATGGACGCGATGGGTCCTGGGTTGCGTAAGTGCCACTTTCCCAAGGTTGCTTTGTTCGCCGCACTCACCAGGATCGGCCAGGCCCGTGGTCTCGAGGAGGATATGGTCGAACGCGCCCTTCCTCTGCATGAGCTTCTCGATCGCGGCGACACCCAGGTCCTTGATACTACAACACAGACATCCGTTTGCAAGTTCAAGGAACTCTTCCGACTGCTCTGCGGTGGGGTCGTCGGGCGACGAGACGTTGATGGTTTTTGCTGCGCTGTGGCATTCGTGAAATGTGACAGGCACAGATGGGGAAAGCGCTCAACCTTCGATGTCCTGGTTCGTGTTAGTAGGGTATGTGTGGTTTGTGTGTGACAAGTACCGCGGTGTCGCCGAATTCGTTCATGATGACCGCGATGCGGTACCCATGTCTCTCGGTCAAGATCCGTCTGTGTTGCTATTTATCTGAGTATTCAGTAGTGTGTGCTTGCAAACTCACTTTAACAGTGTGGACTTTCCTGCACCCAGGAACCCACATATGATGGTTAGCGGAACACGAGATGGTGGTGTCTCCCCGGTTGTTGGGGGGTGCTCAATCAAAACCCTTGATGTGCAGTGAATACAAGGGAACAATAGCTAGCACTAGCATCTCACGGAATGTCGAGTTCGTCTTCAGCATTCATGATGATATGTAGATGGATGCTGCTAAGTCTCCAATACTCGTCACCGGTGAATTATTATATAAATCAGTCACACGTGCACACAGGTCTCTAATTTGCTCCTTTCTAAAAATGGCCACACCCAACACCTTCCTCGCCCTTTCCCAACCGCCACCATGTCCGCCCCCCTAACCAGAGAGCAACTCAAAAACATCATCCAGGGCCCGGGCGATGTTGAATGGAGGTGCTCCACATGGACCAGCCGCGCGGACCATGCTGACGCGATGGACCCATTAGATATGAAATGCGGCGCGAGTGCCAGGAGATCCTCCCCAACCTCTTTCTCGGGCCCTTTGTGGCATCAAAATCCCTCGAGACACTCACCGCGCTGCGCATCACGCACATGTGGGTTCTCTTTTTCTCCCAACCCGGGTGACTCATGTAGTACGCAGTGTCTGCATCCGCGATGCAAAGGAAGCGTTTTCTGTGCGGCCGCGCTTCGAGGACCAATTTACGTACCTTGTGCTCGACGTCGAGGACAATGAGGAGCAGAATCTCATACGGCTATTCCCACGGTACGTCCCTCTCCACCCACCACGCCACCCTGCTCATGTATGCGCAGCGCGAAGGCATTTATAGACTTGGCGATCGCCCGTAACGGCAGGGTCCTTGTGCATTGCAACGGTGCGTCGTCCGCTGATCCGGGCTGAGCGCGAGCTCACAAGTGCCCAGGCGGAATCAGCCTCTCCCCCGCGTTTGTGGTGATGTTCGTTATGCAACATTACCAGATGTGCTGGGAAGACGCTCTGCATCTGGTCCAGAACCGGCGTTACTGCATCTCGCCCAACGGTGGTTTTTTGACACAGATTAAGGTGGGTCAAGTGAAGCACTATGTGGGTGGGGTTCCGAACACGGGCACTGGATTTACAGGAATATGAAGCTATTTATCGGGCTAATCTCGCGGTGGCCGCATATCCCACATCCGATCGCGTAGCTCCCAGGCGCAAACGTGCCGATGAGGATGACGACGACGATATTACTCGGTACGATATCCCTTTCTTTGGAACGCCGTATCAAGCTTATTGTCTGCTCAGTGATGATGATCGAAAAAGGGCTCTAATGGATACTGGGTCTATGGATGATCCCAACGCCATGGAGACATAACAATAGGCTATCCATTCGGTATCGCACCCACACCCCCGTCACGCCACCCCGTACTTCTCCCTTATTACTAACCAGAAATATGTATACAGCCTGGGCCTATTTATACTGGGTCCAGCCAGAATTATATGGATTTAATTTTAGCCTTCTCCTTCTCCTGGATCACTCGCTTTGTGTGGACATCTGAATGGGGAAGGGTGAGCGAATGATGATGTTATATGTATGAGGCGAACCTTTGCGCTTGACAAAGGCCTCCACCGAAATGCCAGCAAAGACAACCGCGGCCCCCGTCCATTGGCCGAGTGTGAGCCGATGGCCGTATACCACTACCGATAATAGCATTGTGAATAATTTGCGTGTCAGTGTGATGGTGCTGTATGGGGGTTTAGCGGGGTATAGTTAGGTTTCGGTCCACGTACACAAGGGTGAGGGAGCCGAAATGCTGCAATGTCTCGAAGATGAACAATTGTCCGAGGGCACCGGTCAATGCAAACTGCGCCAACGGAAGGATAATGGACGGGTGTTCTCGGATGAATGTCAAGGCACCCATCAGCTCGGATCCGTCAGTGGACGGGTGGATGACCGGAATATAAGGAAGCGGGAGGACGGACAGGATGGACGTCAGAAGGGTGCAGAATATGTTGATCCAGAACATCATCTGCTGGCCAGTGACCTTGTGCCGAGTGAATATTTCGTCTTGGGTTGAGTTGGTCGCTCCGTCCAATGCGAGATTAATGAGAAGGTAGGTGATCCCGATGACATTGGCGTATATCGATGACGGAGCCTGGCCAGACCCGGAATGTGACTTGGACTTGGATTTGTCATTTCCAAAGCCCATAAAAATAGTGATACCGGTGGTGACCATCAGCACAACGAGGTACTTGTGGGGGGCGAATTTACGCCGGTAGAGGAGAACGTTCATAATCATCACGGGCACGAGCTTGCAGGATTTTCCGAGTACCATGGCGGGGTACGATATGTAGGACAGCGCGGCGAAGCCAAAGGGTGCAGCGGATGTGATGAACACGGAGCATTGCAGGTATCGGAGTAATAATGCTGATCGGGAGAAGCGTGTCGAGGGCTTGGAGTGTGAGGAACCGTTGGCATGATGTCCGTTTCCGTTGGTGGCAAAGCCGTTTGATTTTGAGGTCGGGAGGTCATCGGAACGCTTCTCCTCCGGGTGTTCGAGGCCTAGGCTCCGTGCGAGAGTGTCGGTGGGCTTGCGTCTAATAAGGATATATACGAGTGCGGAGATCGAGCTGAGGGCACTTTGACATGTGCCCATGAAGAGGGCCGAGCGGAACTTGTCTGAACTTTCTCCATCTATTGTTTTGAACGGAACAGACACTGATGGCAGGGTCAGCAACAATTGTAGATCCGAAACACTGGCCCGTACATCGTTCCTGCGCAATGGCCCATAGCTAGGGTGCGGTTAGCGTTGTGAAATTCGGTAGCATTCAAGTCCTTACTAGGAACATGGAGTACACTCCAACCACACATGATATTAATCTGGTTGACAAGTGAGTCGGAGGTTGCACGGAGGCGAGCGAAACACACCTGACGAAAGACATGGCGTCCGTAGCGCTACCAGTTAAATAAGTATGCGAAAGAGATGGATGTTGAGCGAATACATTGCCAGCGAGCCTGACCTCCCGCGTGACGCCCGGCGCGACGTGTAGCCCTAACCCCAGAAAGCTGGGAGAAATCAAAACACCGAGTGGGGTTAGGGATCCCGCAAGATCCTGCATTGACACCGGTAAAGTCATCTCGGTGGGATTAAAGTGGCAGTGTCTCGAGTTATTATAGGCATAGAGTCCAGTTTTGGAGTCTGGAGGAGTCAAACGACCCAAACGTGTGTGGATTCAGGCGCCCAGGCATGTACATGTATGGAATATGTTGGCTTGGCAGGGCCGCGGGTGTATTTCCCACCGTTTTTTTCTGGCTATTACGGATCCAACCGTAGCCACTCGCCTCCCATCCCTTTGACTTCTTACCACCACCACCATCCACTCACTCACCATCTCTTATACCGTCCCCTCCCTGAACGTAATCCTCATTCATACCCCCTTTCTGTCTACTGTTCATGTACACAGAGAATATAGCACTCGCCGGATCTCAACATCTTCTTCACAGATTCTTTTCTGCAGACTATGAGGCTCCGTTTGAGACGCCCTCTCATCTAGAGAGATCGGGTTTTTCCACCCACGAAACCAGAGATACACATCATCATGTCAGTCTGGATGATGAGCAAAGATTATCAGCTGCACTCCAATCCGAAGGAGAATGTGCCTCCAACACCTACTCGAACAACTACGAGTTCGCGCTTCAAACTTCCTCCCCTCAAGTCGAAAATGCATCCGCCTCTCCCGCCGCCATGTTCCTGTCGGCGTTCAGCTCACCGCCACCTGCCCCCGCCTGCCTTCCTGACGACGAAGGTCAGGTCGTCTCCGGCTACACTCTAGGAGACATCATTGGTTATGGCGGCTTCTCAATCATCAGACGTGGTTTCTCCATGTCCGGTGGTGTGGTTGCTGTAAAAATCATCCGGCGCCTGCCATCGACAAAGGCGCCAACTCGGCCTTGATGAAAAAGAAACTGGAACATGAGGCTGCCGTCTGGGCGTCTCTCTGCCACGAGCACATCCTTCCCCTTTTCTCTGCACTACACACCTCTTATGCTGATTTCTTCATCACCCTGTACTGTCCTGCCGGTTCACTCTTTGATATCCTGAAAAGAGACGGGAGCCCAGCACTGCCGCAGGATGATGCTGGAATGATGTTTAGGCAGGTTGTGAGAGGGTTGCGATATATGCATGAGGTTGCGATGTATGTCCATAGGGACATCAAACTAGAAAATATTCTCGTGGACGAAATGGGTGTTTGCAGAATCGGAGACTTTGGTATGGCCAAGAAGATCGGTGAAATCGACGAAGAAGATGAGTTACTGGAAGAAACCGATCAGTATCAGTACCCAGATGCGGGCACCGTTCACCGCGCGACGTCCCTTACCGTACCATCATCCAAGCGACACGCTAGGCCCAGCCTTCAGGCTCATTTTCCTGAATCGCGTCATCATCCCGTGCGCCATCGCAATTCCACATCTTCGGCGCAACCCAGCCCCTCTGCACATATCTTCCAACCAGGGTCGCTACCCTACGCTGCACCAGAACTTTTACTTCCCCAAACCTCTGGTCCCTTACTTCCTCATCCTGCCCAGGATATTTGGGCGCTTGGCACCCTGCTGTACGCGTTGCTAACGGGAAGATTACCATTTACCGACTCGTTTGAGCCACGCCTTCAGATGAAAATTCTCAACGGTAAATATTACGTGACGCATCTTACCGAGAATATCTAAAATTACTCTCTCTTACATATAGGTGTATATGAGGTTCCCAAGGACATCGGCCGCGGCGCGGAGCGCGTACTTAAGGGATGCCTCCAACGCTCGCTCCCAGGACGGTGGTCAATTGCCATGGTTGATGATGTCGCCTGGGGCATCGGCTGGGGAGCGGAAGGTGACGATGTCACTCCCGCGGACTCGGATGAAGAATACGAAGTCCACCAGACGACGTGTCCTACCCCATCTGCTTCTCGCTCCCGATCGCGTCCAGCCGAGACATCGGTTCTTCGCAACGATGAGTCGCAGCAGCACGACCTCGGCTCCTCCCGAATAGAAGCAGCTTCACGGCGGTCCTCATCCCGGGCACAGCGGTCTTTGTCACGCGTCCCCCTGCTAATTGGGACTAGGAGAAGCTCTGGCCGCAGTGTCTCCCGGCCTCAGTCTCGGCCGCAATCCCGGCCGCCATCCCCGACATTTTCCGCACTCAATAGCTCAATATTAACCGGAGATCTACTTTCTGATATTTCCTCTCCAACCTTCAACAACTCAGCACTCCTTACCTCACCGTCCCCCTCCGTTGAGCGCGGACGTCGACTAAATAAACTGCACATCCAATCCACCTCACTCTCACGCAGTCCTAGTATTGTGCCTAGTACCCCAATTGATATCAGCGGTGGACATCTTGCTATCCTTGATGATGGCATTGATGATGATCTCCCACGAGATTCCCCCCGCGGCCGCAAGCAGTTCAGTCAACTGCATCATGTGTACACAACGTCGGGCGAACCAATTTCGGAGCTAGACATCCTTGACGAAGCCACCGGCTGGGCCGCACCGCAACACAAAAACACTACATATAACTCGTCACACAGTGCCCGATTCCAAGGCGCACGAGGATTAACCATGACGACCTAAGCGCCCAGTTGATCAGGCAGGCCAAGGCTTCCAACTCCTCGCACCAACAACGGCGTTCCGGAAGCACCCCTCCGGGATCACAATATCCTTGGTCTGCGGATGTCGTTAGTGTTATGTTCGCGGATTCCCCCCAGTCGAAGAGGTACTCTGGCGAGAACTTTTTGGCTACTCCAGATTCCATATCCACCCCGAACGCCAAACCCATGGCTCGGAGTAAGAGTGTAGATTTGGGCGTTCCAGCAACAAATCGCGCCGCGCCCGTCACTAGTCTCGGCTACTCCTGCGCGTCAAGTGACAATACCGGCAGGTGGGCCGCATGAAATTGCACGATTATAATTGGATACCCCATCGACTTCAAGCAGATGTACACTATATTTATTGCTCTACCTTCGCTGTTGTTAATGCTCACTGTACAACGACTCACAAGGTACCCTACATTCGGCCAATTATCTGTTCCGTCGCATCCGCGGACTATCTGTACACCCATCACCATGCACCGCTTATATCCGTTATCACAGTCGCCTACCTACAATCTTGTACTAGTCTTGTATGTAGCACTATTGCAATCACACACCACTCATTTGAATATTTGAAATACGGAGCTGCTATTATACGATCTCATCACGGAGCATTGCCATAGATACATCGGCAGTCAAGACTGTCTCATTCGGGGCAGACGGCGCTGCTCTTTTGCGGGCGGCGCTCTTTGCGGCTAGAGCTTCGAGCTCTTTTTCAAGTTGGGCCTGGGCGGTGGACGTGTGAATGCTTGCCAAGTGGTAAGACGAGTAGACCTACCGTCTTGGCCTCAAGCTCGGCTTTATCAAATATCGAGTATGGTGTCGGAGGAGTGGGTGTGTTTTTGTCACCTGCGGATTAGCAGCCGGATGAGTTGTGCTGGAAAAGCGATTCTGACAGCGGGCGTACCATATGCCGCGACTTTGAAGACTTCATTCATTAAATCGTGATTGCGCTTGTACCGCGCAACCGCAAGGGTTCGCGAAGATATTTGATCATCGTCTAAGAAAAATGCATCAGACGAAATCGGGGAATTTGAATAGGTGCGCATACCCCCTGAATCGTCATCCTCCACCCGATGGGGACGCTGTGCGCGGTAGTGTCAGGGGACGAGTAGCCGATGACCAAAAGGCTTACAGTAGCCGTACTCCCACTCCGGTCGCGCCCACGTTCTCGCTCTCTCCGCCTCTCTAGTATCTCCATTTCCTCGTTTCGTCGCGCTACCATTGCTTGCTGCTGGTTAAAGTTCATGCCCATTCCCGGGTTCTGCATGGGGGGAGCCGACGGAGGAGGAGCGTGCATGGGAGCGCCGGGTGGGAAGACTTTCTGCCCGGCTTTGTCCCCCGATATATAAACCGCCGGTTCAGTGATACCACGCAACGGGTAAGCGCGCACAGGTTGATTAATCAGTGATGGGACAATCGCTGATCTCATGCCGTCAACTACAACCAACAGCAACAATGGCAGCCGTCCAAAGGCTACTCACGTGTACCGGGGCCTCGCGTGTAGTGCACCAACACCAGCTGTGGGTGGCCCCCCTTGTGCAGACGATAGCGTCTCCGGCAACGCCAGGCATTCGCATCCTGGGAGCCTGGTATGAAGCCGAACTTGAGCTCGTGGACTTCCAGCTCCTGCAAGGGTGTCAGCTGTGGGCACTTGATGATAATTTAGGGCCCGACACGTGTGCTTCCAACAGGGATTGCAAATTTAACCTCCTGATCTTGAAAACGTATGCCGTCGTTTGGAAACGGCGCATGCGGTTGTAAATACAAAAGCATCACCTGCCCCTCTGTAAAACAATCTTAACCCCGTCGCGGAGAACCTGTGGGCTTGACGAACCGGGAGGCTTATCTATGAAACACCAGGAGAAGGGAACGGTTTGTGCCATGGGAATGGCACGCAAAAGCATGCTCAAGGCAGCGTCATAGCTAAGTTCCCGATGGAGCCCCAAATTATCGGGGTACCGCAAACATAGGCCCTCTAACTGCGTCTGCTGGAAGGATGTTGTCATCGTTGATTCTGGTTCGGGAACCAGTGTGACTGGCGTGAGTGGCTTGTTTGGATATTGCTTTGTGTCCAAACACTTGAAGACTAATTCAGATCCTTCGTCATCGAATTTGATGTTCCACTGCCCACATAACAACAAGTACCCGAAGGAATGATCCCAGAGGACAAATTACTGTCCCTGGAGATCATTTCCTCAAACCCGGGCTCACCGTTGCGCTATGGGCCATAATGATCGACACCTGTAAGTACTCGTGAAGCTCCGCTCGTCCGGGGCGGGGCTATATATAAACGCAGGTTGGGGGTTCCGGTTCGACCAGAGCTGGCCTCCCACCCACCTTCATTGATTCATTTCCCCCCTCGCATAGCATATGTTCATCTACACGGTAAATCCTACCTTATACGCTTCTCTTCCCCGGCTAAGTAACCCTTGCAGATCCTTTTAATTATTTCTCTTCTTCGGTCTGCTGCAGCAATGCCATTTTATCAAGTGGAGAAGCTATTACCGCGGGATGTTGGACACCTCGCTTATGATGAAGAACTAGGCCATCTGCATGCCTACCGTTCGGACGGGGCTTTCCTGGGCACGTACAACGCTAGCGCTCCCCATGAAAAACGAGAAGACGCCGCCGGCGCCTGCACACAATTGTCGTTGGAGGGCGCAAAGACCTGTTTGTTTTTTCCCTCAGAGAATTTACCTGAGCTGATGTGTCAAAGTCGGGGGATACCAAAAGGTCGAAGCCTATGCCAATAAACACTGGGGGAGTGAATCAAGGAATATAGTTGCCAACCCTGACGAGCCAGATGTCAGAGACCGGACGCTGAGCGCGTGCACCCTCACTGAGAAGACGCGCGTTCAACTGACAGGCGAGTCTTGTTCGTGGGTCGGTATATGTAACCTCACAGCGCACCCCCAGAGAAAAAGACATGTATCACGAACAGGGGCGAAATAGGCTCAGAGCTCAGCGGGTCCAATGGCATTATCAAACTTTCATTTACAGCCGGGTCTAGCTATGAGCACTCGTGGACGGTGGACAGTGGGTCTGCGAAATCTGTATATACAACCCCTCCCGCTGATCCCTGAATTGCAGGACAGACCGATTTTAATACTGGCGTAACCGTCTCGGCAGGTGTAGAGGTTCCGTCTCTACTCAAGGCTGGTGTGGAGGTATCCACTACCGTGTCAATCACGAACTCCAATTCCAAAAGGTAACCTACTGCTGTGTGCCTGTCATGACCACGTGCTAATCATCATTTCAGCTTCACCCAGTCGAATTCCAATAAACAATCCTACGAAGTTTGGGTCAACAGCCCCAAAAACACACGCTGCACTGGATACGTACGTCGCTCCCTGAAACCATCCCCCCCCCAGCATACTGAGACTGTAATAGTTGAACACCGAAAAGTGCACTGCTCGTGGAACGGGTAGAACCAGATACGAGGGCCGTGGCTACATCTGGTTCAATTATATTGACGCTGTAAGTATCCTCTTTTGTTTATTCCACCTACACTTATATTCATCAATGTAGGTTAAAGACAAGACGGACAAGGCGAGTCCTTTTATATTCATTTCCCCTCCTCGATTAAACCCCATTTCAGAGCCCCGGTGCCAAGAAACATCTCAAGTGTAATATTATATTGTTTTCCACCATAGATTCGGAGGCTGACCTGGGTTTCTTTAGGGGCTGTTAATATTGAAAACGTGATTCCGAGGGATGAGCGTTCTCAATGGCTCGAATTCTCCGGGAGGATTCAGAGTACTGGGGCCTCCAGCTATGATGTTCAATGTAAGCCGATAAAGAAGTGATGGATGTGTAGATGATCATTATGTTGGAGTCGGAATTGAATGTTTTGAAGTAATAAGTCTGCGTGATCCAATTCCTTCAGGTAAAATGATGAATTTAGCATCCATGAAATCTCCAACATTCGACGTTAATAGTGAATAGTGTATGTGAATCCAAAGGATCTATCGAATACTCAGTCTATCTTGATGTGTCCGAAGATATACTCCGAGTCTTGAGGTCAATGATATTTAGCTTACCATAAATGGAAAATGCCGGTTTATCCTAGCCGAGAGATTTTGGACTGCACGAGCTTCCTCTCAGATCTCAAATGCCCCGAGAAAATCGAAAGCGGGGAAAGAAAAACAAAAAGAAGGTATTGGATGACGAGGTTCCGGACCAAGATGAAGTCCCGTAGAGAGCGAACCATCCTGGATAGTCCACAATCCGGAAAACAACCAGCGCAACACAGAGCAGGACCTCTTGGAGGCGCCCTTTGGATACGTCGACGCCGATGTCAAAACCTACTTCCGGGCTGTTGATGCTAAAATGCGCAACTGGCAGGATCACACACACAAAAACTCTGACGCGCTGGAGGGCGATCCAAATGAAGGTTAGT
The DNA here is from genome assembly GCA_015501065.1 of Infundibulicybe gibba. Classification (NCBI taxonomy): domain Eukaryota; kingdom Fungi; phylum Basidiomycota; class Agaricomycetes; order Agaricales; family Omphalinaceae; genus Infundibulicybe; species Infundibulicybe gibba. The sequence continues at coordinate 435,594 of JADNYI010000004.1, read as the reverse complement.
ATCGCTGCGCAAATGTGAATTGTATCCCCAGCTATAAAAAAAAACATCTAGATCGACGCCTCTTCTTCGTCGCAGCACTATCGGAAATGGCGGGGAAGGAAAAGCAGCTTGCAACTGATCCGGATTGTTCGGTGATTTTGGAGAGAATGGCTCATTCCATGGATGACTTTGCGAGGAGAGTTTTTGTGGATAGTCTATGTGGCTCGTGAGTCCTATAAATCCCTTGAATTACACCTCACCATATTTCCCCACATAGCTACGAAGTGCTGGCAAGACACCGGTTTGCATCTCATGTGTGTCAGACGTTGTTCGCGGTTGCAAGTCAGACTATTGGCAGAGAGGTTCGCCTGAGCCGTTACCGTTGCCGTCCTGTTGGAATTAACTGAGTTAGAGTTATGGAATATTGCCAGCTGTGCCAGAATCGTCCGAGAAGGGGGAACTAAGAACGATAACGCAACTGGTGGTGGACATTTCCGAAGTTAGTTCAACCCCCTCCTTCGTTGGCTTTGCGTACTGATGGGCTATAGGAACTTCGGCCCAAAATCTGTTCTTTGATTATGGATCCTTTCGCATCTCATGTTGTTCGCACACTCCTATCGCTTTTGTCTCCCAATCTTTCTGCGTCTATACACGCCGACAGCCAAACAGCCTTGCGTTCCAAAAAGAGCGCCGCCTGGAAAGCCAGGCAGGGCCCAATGACCTCGGTTTTTACTGAGCATACCAGTAAGCAACCTATGGCGAAAACCACCCCTGCCGAATTCCATGGTTCCTCTCGGAAGATCATTCAGATCGTCCGAGAAACACTGGGAGACAATGAAGTGCGGGCTCTTGCCGCCGACAAAGTTGCCAGCCCAGGACTACAAGTTCGTTTTTTCCGTAGTTTGCTTCTGCATTCTTTGGCTTAAAGCCAGCATTTCAGGTTCTGCTGGAAGTCGAGGCCAGTCAAAAAATGAGTGAGGAGCCTGGGTCCCTCCTTGACAGTGTAACTGTCGGGCTCATAACATCTTACCGTATGGACGTCTTCCTTTTATTTCAAGCCTAGCTGATGATTCTTTAGGCGCGAATGCCTCATTAATTCCTGAGCCCTCCGATTACCTCAACACCCTTCTTCGCGATCCAACTTCCTCCCATCTACTGGAGATCATCATCCGCTGCTCTCCAGACGATGTATTCTCCTTACTATGGACCGTTTACTTCCAAGGAAAGCTAGCCAGGCTCGCTATACACCCTGTCGCGAACTTTGTTGTAGCAAGGGCGCTGGAACGAGTCGCAGCCGATCAATTGGTTGCCATATCTGCGGAATTGCAAGATATATGGGACAAGCTTATCAGTCAGCAACCCAACAAATTCTCATGACATCTATTGAAGTGCTGCGCAGAAACGTCCAGAACTGGTGTTCTGCGAGCCCTTATTGAGAGGGCGTCCACTCTTCATGTATTTGAGGAGGATGCTTGTAAGGTACGCCCTGTCGACTAATTAGGTGGGTTGGCATATTCAATAGGGAAATATCCAGGCAACCCTATCAGCATTTCAGCTGACATCGGAAGATCAAGAGTTTCTGGTTCACTGTATATTACATTTAATGTCTGCACAGGTGAGGAGAACATTTCTTCTCGTAAATCACTAATTTGAAGAGGAAGGAAATAGCATTGGCGTCAAATGTCGGAGGGCTCACAATTCCAAACAGATTCAGCTCCCTTGGTATACACTGTACAGGGCGCTTTGATTTTGCAATCTCTACTGCGCCTCTCCGCACCTCACAATAAAATTGTTATAGACAGGTAAATCTTTACTTTTTATCTATTACCCCATTCCTCATCGCATCCGCAGCATATGCTCGCTGTCCATCGATGACCGCATTAAAATTGCTCATGACGCTACAGGCTCACGAATTTTTGATGCTTTCTTAGAATCGGAAACCATCCCTAAACACGTCAAACAACGATTCGTTATGGACTTCATCGGACATTATCACTTTTGGTAGATGACCGCATTGGAAGTCGTGTTGGCGATCGTTGCTGGTTTTTCGCCGATACCTACATGAAGGTTTGCACGCACTGAATTTACACCTTGAATCAGATGGCAAACCTTATCTCACCCAGGAAAAAATCGGCCGCAGTTTGATTCCTTTTGAGCATGTTCTCGCCGGCTCATACTATGGCAAATTTTTCGCTCGCAATATTAATCTGTATCTATTGCAACGCCGCCCACAAGAGTGGCGAGACATGCAGGCGAAAACTAAATCGGGGGGTCAAACAACGCACCCACCACACACACCACCCGTTGAGAAAGCACCTCGGCAAGCCTCTGCGGGTGAAAATCTGCCGAAACGAAAACGACCCGCCCCCGCCAATGAAATTGATGAGCTGTTCAATGCTTCGTTGGGCAAGAAAATGAAGAAGGCTGCCCTTGCTGCGGATGATCCCCCGTTGTTCGTGATTCAGAACAGCCGGACCACGAAGAAGGCGGATGATTTGCAGGATGTCCTGGGCGCTATTCGCGCAGCGCCCAAAACTGAAAAGGTTCACAAGAAGCGAAAAGTCAAAGACAAAATTAGCTAGCTCTTACCACTATCTGTTCGGCGGACTTTGGTGTATTTAGTTGGTGTCATTAAACCATTTCAAACGATCAATGAAATATAACCAATACTGGATTGGCTCCACAAATTTCGCAGATATAAGGAGTACAAGATACAGCGCTACGAAATTTGTATAGGAATAAATACAACTCATTAATCCAATGATGTTAAGTCAAGAAGAAAGTTTAGCCATCCAAGTTGCGTGCGGCCAACTTGCCCGCATCACGGAATTGCTCCAACGCAGCCCATGCGCTACCGGAGGTAACGCTCTCCATGGCCATCTTGGTGCCTTCCTTGTAGTCTGCTGCCAGACCAGCAATGACAAGAAGTGCAGATGCGTTCATAAGCACAAAATGCAAGACAGGTGTCAATGATTCTGGTATCTTATCCCGGAAGTCAAAAGGGCTTTGAATGTGGCGGCGTTGTCATCCGGACCGCCCCCAGCGACGGAACTCAGCGGGTGAACTTCCAATCCAAACTGTTCTGGATGGAGTGTGGTTGTTGTAATTTTGCCGTCTTTCAATTCCCAACCCCATGTAGGCCCGGCACAGCTGATCTCATCAAGTCCCTCATATCCACAAACGACCAAGGCTCGTTCTACGCCGCCCTCGCGGAGGGACTTTGCGAACGTTTCGCCGATCTCGCGTTCTGCAACTCCCAAAACCATGCCGCGAGGGCGCACCGGGTTGATCAAGGGACCGAGGACGTTGAACATTGTTCGGAAAGGAAGTGCTTTTCGGTACTGGGAAATAAATGCCAGCGCAGGGTGGTAATGCGGCGCCAAAATGAAAGTGAATGGTATCCTGGGGATAGGCATCGGAGTGCCCGGGCTCGGGGCGGTGAATAGGCAGTCGAGGGCTTGTAAAAGATCGGCGGAGCCTGAGGTTGAGGTTGAGGCTCGACTACCGTGCTGTGGAGAATTGTTAGCGAGAGGAGATAAGATCTGTGCTTGGTCGTTCACCTTGATGACGCGCGCTCCAGCCCCAGCAGCAACGATGGCCGCCGTTGTGCTAACGTTGAATAAATTGTAACCATCACCGCCTGTCCCGACGATGTCGACCACAAAGTCATGTTCTGTGTCCTGTGCCGCAGCCTTCAGAGCTCTCTCCCTCAACACAGCGGCAGCGCAGCAAGGGACTCTGGTCGTCGCTCGACCCGATGTATGTGTAGGGCCGTTAGAAATGCTCCGATCTGAGCTGGAAGTAAAGCGTCGGGGGTGAAGAGGTGATCTAATGCCAGCTGAGATCATCCGGGCTGAAATATTCGGGGGTTTGAACTAGCTTGTTCAACAGGGGTCTGAAGGAATTTGAAGTGTAATCGGCCATGGTTAGATACTGGGAAAGTCGGTTTCTGTAGTTTTTATTCCCGGTTCTCTGGTATTTATGTTCGTGGAGGATTCAGAGTCTCGCCAGTGCATATCACCGATCACACCGTTCCCTATCGTTTCAGCCTCGAAAGTTGATACCTCAGGCCTCAACTCCGTAGCAGTGCTGGTAGGCTGCTTATTGCCGACCATTTTGGCCATCGAAACTGATGCATGGGTTGGATACATGTTGTTGCTATTAAGTATGTAACACTAGTGTTTGTATCCATAGTCGCACGCTTCGATGGGAAGATCGTTCTTTTCTCACACCCACATGGATCCATACCAGCGACTGACGGAATATAATATGTATACAGCTATGATTTTCCGATCGAGGATTTCATCCGGGGGATAACTGGTCTCGGGTGAGCCGCTCGTGTTTACCAGCCGTGCAAAAATCGGACATGACACGCACATAGGGAATTGTATTTCTGTTAACATAGCAGTTTCGTACAAGTGCTTAACTTTCTCGAGGAATTTCTACCAAATATATTGACCACAGTAGGTAATAGCAGGTGATAGGATTTGGCCCATCGGTTAGTCCCTATCCCATGTCATGGAAGAATATTAGATAAACCTTCTCAACCGTCGGCTAGGTTTAGCTAGCTGCAGCACGTCTCGGCGGCTCTCATCGAGCCAGGACCGCAGATCCCTCAAGACCACACGTCGTTTGTCAATTGCACGATTTCTAAATGGATTAGCATCTGCCCTGGAATTCGCGTGTGCTCCAATTAAATGCAAGGGGATGACAGCCGGTGTTATGAATTCCGGTGATGCCATATCTGACATCTTCTTTCACGCTTGGTTTAGTATTTGAAATGCTAAAATTGGACTGTGGTATATACATCCACCCCTAACTGCCTGGTCGAATTGTCCCCCTTGTTATCAGGCTGCAATGGTAAATCACCCCACAACCATAATATGCATAGCTGAAAAGAACCTTAGATTCGACGCAAAGCTTCGCGGTCGCTCCCAGTTTGTTCATGGCAGTCGAATGGGAAGGCGCACCGTCAGAATCTAACGCGAATTCGCCAATTGCCACAGGATATCTATGGTCTCATTTTGTCCTGGATCCCAGATAACAGTGATTTGTTTAACCTCTGTCTCACGTCCCGCGCATTTCTCCGCGAGGCCGAAAAGAAGCTTTACCGCTGTACGAAACTCGCCCGGGACACCCTCACTCCAGTTTTATGGGCAGACACAATACTGGAGTCTCCGCTCAAAGCGCAACAGCTCCGTTCCCTTACGCTAACATTCGATTTAGCCTACCTTATCATCCCGGACACACTTCTGTCGTCCCTCCAGCTCATCTCTCGTGCTCTCCGATCGCTGACCAACCTGAAGGAGCTCATTTTACTCGGCCATCCTCGAGTAATGATGAATCCAATATTTTCGTGGATTTTAGACCGTTGCACGTTCCAACTTGAAGAGTTCCACAACGAATTGTTCCCAACAAGCGCCATCATCTCCTTTCTATCTCAGCAAAGCCAAATACAATACTGGGCGCAGACGGGTGTCTATTCATATTCGACGCAGAAGCCCTGCCCGTTTCACTTCCCGCGTCTCACGGCCCTCGTCGGAGATGGCACGCTTGTGCGGTGTCTGACAGCGGCTGAGCACATTGAGCGCTTGTCGCTCCAAATCCACTGCGATTCACAGAAAACATTTGACGGTATCAGCCGCTTCCGATCAACCCTCGCTGTACTTGATTTGGAGCGGTTCCCAACTAGTGGCATCACGGCGGTTGAGATGATCCATACGCTATCCAGAGAAACCCCCGGTCTGAGACTGTTGATCCTTTGGGACCGTTCTATAATGGTAGTTTCATCTAAATATATTGTCCAGGCACAGTCTAATCCATCGTATAGCGTAACTGCCCGCAGATTCAGGATTATGCACATGCAGTGTCGACGCTGCCTGGGCTCAAAGCCCTTGTATTGCGGCCAATTCCTGTTTCCACAGACACAGATATTTCTATTGCCTCCCTCTTTCTTGAAAAATGTCCTTCCCTCCACCGCATTGGTTTCACCAGGCCACCTGAAGCCCATCTTTGCTCTTATTCAAAAGACCGGTCGGGGAATATCGAGGGGGTTGCCTTCCAAGATGTGGAAGAAGGCATCCGTACATTATTCCCCTGGCGGGAATGGGAAATAAGATCATGATTATGTCACTGTTATAAATATATTTTGACTGCTCGTGTGTGGATAGGTGAATAAGAATAATGCATGGAACTTGGAATAGTGCGCTATGCTCTAAGGACTTGCTAGTAAAAGACCCCACTCGGGAATTTAGCGCCCAGTTGCCGCCCAGCTCCTCTTCCCTGTCAGAACCAATAGGAGCAAGGCTTAGGCTGCGGTGCACCAACTGTGTCAGCGCCAAAACGGTTCTCCGGGGTCCCGGTCCTACCTTGAAAGATGTATGACGTAATCCTACAGGACTTTGCCCCGGTGCTCATGCCAATGGTCTTTTAGTGAGCTCGGCACATGGCTACAAAACAAAAATAAAATACTTCCATTCCCCTTGTGTAAAATTCGCAAAAAATGACACCCTAACTGACGGTAGAATCTGAGGCCACCCAAAAGAGGCGATCTCATGTGCTTAGAGGTCGGTAATCGTGCAGTTCGGCGATAGCTCGCGCGCCTGAGCTGGTGATTCGCGTATACAACTTACATGTACCACCTACTAATATTCCTTATTTCCCACCAAAAATAACCACTGCCGGCATGTTTATTTATTTGTACATCATACGAATCACTGACCAACAGTAACTTGAATGTCCGAAATTTAATTATCAAAGGCCTGTAGATGTACGTGATGCATCAGACTCACCATCGAGTTTGGGTTAAAAATGGGAAAAGATCACGGCAAGGCGACGAAGAGTGGGATGAGTTTGGTGAGGTTTGGAGTGCCAAGACCTTTAATCGGTGACGACGATTAGCATCGGGTGCTTAATGATGGTACAATGATCATTTACCAGTAACGGGATCCCAACCAGTAGTGCTAGTTAAGTTATGGTTGAATCACGGTGAACAGAAAGTAAAGTGTTCTGCGTACGAAGTGAAGCCCGGCGTTCCTGTGAAGTTTCACTCAACGGTAAGCGTAGTGAGCACAGCGGAGTCAGGATTGGGCGTACCACATCCTTGGTTACCACCCGTAGTGATATCGTTGAGAGCGGACTGGAAGCTTGCCGAGTATATCTGTATGAGGTTCAATAAAATATTTTGTTGGAAGAGGTGCGTATTTCGTACCGCGGGGTTAATGAAGCCTACTGGCCCTTTCCCTGCCGCAATTCTAGCATCGTTCACAAGTGTAATCAAAGATCCAACGACAGGCGACGAAGCGGATGTTCCAAAGACGAGTGAGAATGCCCCATCGATACCTGGCATATTTCAGTCAATTGGACACTAGGTTTTCTGAATTGCCTACCAATAACATAATTTGCGCTAGAATCATTCACCATGTGAGCAAGGCTACCTTGGTTGTAAGAGCATGAACATACCCATTAGCAGAAATATCTGGGAATGCCCGAACCTGAAGAGGTGTTAGTAAATGGGTAGAAGCTATTAGCATTTCTGCTCACTTTGCCGCTGTTGTTAAACTGGGCGGATGTAAAGGGCGGGGGGTGTTGTTTCAAAAAGTTGGCGACGACAGTTTCTTGATAAGTAGGTATGCTAGCGTATCGTTAGCTTCACCCAGCGGAAGGAGATGAATACCAACGGGAAGATGTTTGAAAATCCACCGCCTGAGAAAATGACTTGCTCGCAGGCACCCTCGGGATCGTTCACAGTGGAGCCAGGATTGACTTGTGTTGCGCCAACTGCCGTCAAAAATGGACAGGTCACCTACGTATACGCGGCTTTAGCTTGGCCACGAATCAATAAACAATCGACAAACCGGGAATCCGGGATTGAATTTAGTGCCCCGAGTCGAAGGCTTTCCTGCGGCAGTCAAACACACGCCTCCTCCGCCCGCGACACCGTCATCTCCGCTGCTGTAGAAGACAGAAGTCCCCATCATGCCCAGCTTGGATTGAAGTCAGAGATTGTGGGGAATCAATTCTAGGCATAACTAACCTTCGCGTACTCTTGACACTGCCTATTCGCAAAAGCGGCCGTCACAGTTGATTCATCCTGACCATAAGATATCGAGACTACGTTTGGTGGTGCAAGGATACCACATGATTCCGCCCCTATGAAAATGATAAGCTAAAGTTAACAGACTCAAAGGGAGCCACATTACCCTTAAAGCCCCCGCGCGCTGGGTCTGGATATATACCATCCTTTGGGAACGTCAGGGAACTTCAAGTATATGTAGAAGAGCCTAACCTGAGTGGGATCGTCACCACCTTCGAAGGTACAGAAAGAACCATCAACAGCGTCGAGCCAATTATCAAAACCAGCCCCTAGAATCAAGGGGATATTAAGAATGCAGTAGTCTTGAAATAATATAATCTTGACCTTCAACAAGGTCGCCCGTTTGCAAAAGAGTGATGGGTTGTGGGGCCGTAAGACCCATGGCGTATTCTAGATCGAGATCACTCTCTCCATTGAAGTCGAAGCTCTCGTTAGTCGTTTGAACGACCGCTGCGGAGGATTGTCAGAGAATAGCCCCGGGCTTGGGAAAAACATACCTCCATCGATCAAAACATTCTTTGGGCGAGCTCCGACGAGACTCGGTGAGAAGTTCCTAGAAAAATAGATCAATTAGGCGGAGTCCTGCTGGCACATGTGAACGCTGACTACCTGAAGAACAAATCAAGGTCACCAGTCAAAAACGCTTGGGGTGTGAATTCAACTAAGCCAAGGTGAGAACGAGAAGATGATTGTGCTATTCTGGGACTGACCAATTCCGTATGAATTCTTGCTCGTAGATACGGGGGTATAGTCGACGGCATATAATGCGCGAAGGCAATCAAGGGTAATCATCTTGTCGCAGTTTGCTAGACTGGGTGTAATGGTGACCTCAGCTGTGGACTTCTTCGGGCCGGTGCTACTAGATGGCATTCCCAGCCCTCCGCCACGCTTTGCTTTCAATTTTGGCGACGGTCGATGGTTGAAGTGGACGGTAGGTTTGATTAGGTCAACGTGCTCCTGACATGTTGAGGTACAGAGTAGGAATGACAACCTAGTATCGGTGGTTTGCATTAGATGATGTACTTTGAATGGAAAAACACCACAAACCAATCTGCTCTACCCCAGTCTCGGGGTGGGTATAGACATGATATTCTGTCTTCAATAATTCTTCAGCTTCCGCCGTGGTCACATTCACGTGGATCCATCCTTTGTTGGACGCCAAACGCATCCGGTCCGGGGAGAATCCAGCATCGATAAGCCAGTCTGTGACCGCATCAATGGTGGCGCTGCTGGGCGCAAAAGTCTCGACAATATCAGCCGGCTTCCAATGCTTCCCATAAGTGGGCGATTCAGGGTGGGAGACCGCCATGAGAAGTTCCTCGAGGCGATCGATATTCTGTGGGTGAGACCAATTCGCATGGGAAGGATCCGGTCCGCCTCAAGGCGGCGGGACTTCACCCAGTCAAGAGGCTCAGCCGCCCGGCGCTCATGGATGACATGGCTGGAGCGAGTCGATGGGGCAGCTAGAGCTCCGGCGACAAGCGCCGCTACAAACAGAATACTACGCATTGGTTAAGGTGGGTGAGCACGATAGTCAACCCAACTGCTGGTCTTAACTTATATGCATATGCGGAACGACCGCCTGGATAGCAAACATATCCGGGGGGGCCTTGTGATCCTACCTTGAGGTCGTGTGTGCGAAAACAACAACAACGAGTGAATTTCGGGCATGCATATGGCCTTCGGAAGCAAACACATCTGGGTATTTTTAATCCTATTCGGGAGTAAGATTTGGAAAAATGTGTGAGCTGACATGGGTTACGACCCGATGGCGCACTTGGATACGTTGACAAAGCATCTGTGTGACTTGAATTGGGCTACGCACAGTTCTCGTTGTCAATTTCGCACTACACACTCTAACATTAATGCGGATTAGACAAGGCGGTAGTGGGGAGCTGGGGAGGAAGCCTTGTCCTACCGATGTCCGTTCCAATAACCATGCGAACACTGGTTTAATAATAACTTGGGCGTCGGGAGGGTGTTTCAGATCCAATAAGCGGTCGAAGTCTGATCGCACGCGTCTCACGATTGCGCATGGTGGATCCCAAGAATGACATCCAAGCATGCACCTCTTCAAAAGAAGGGAGACCAAATTATACCACAAGACCAGAGGCGCGATAATCAATTCCACTAGACTCTACAATTGTCAAGATTGAATATCAGAATATCTTCAGCACCAATCTTCATCAATTCATCCATAATGGTGCGCTTCTGTTCTTCTCCACCATGCTGCTAACAGCAACCCAGTTTTCTTCGTCCAGTGGGCTGATAGTTGCTGCCCGCCTCCCTGGGGTTAATCCGGTGGCAGCAGAGAGTTTATCGCGGGAGACATTGTATTGGCACACCACGTATTTATTTGCCGCAACAACCCCAGCGATGCGACTTGTGATGAGGGCTATAAGAGGCAAAAGCTGTGGATGACTTGGTGTCCTTGATTTGATTAATACGGCTTCCGATTGAAGGAGTGTTGAGATAGAATGCAAACCGGCAGCCCGCATGGTATCCCCGGATTCTGAAATATATCCGTGTTAGACTTAGTAACTATAATTAGCCCAATAATACGTACCAACAAGATCAACTGGATACCACTCTATCAGAAGTAAACCACAGGAAGGGGGATTTTTTTCTCACCAATTCCATCGGCAAGACCTAAGGCACAGGCTGCTTCAACACTACCCCCGACGTATTCTATTTTCGTTTTCTCGCTGTCCGAAAGTTGCAATCGCGCATCTAATTCATCAAAATACGCCTGTGATAAGACCTCGAAGCTGGTGACCACACGTTTCCCGGCGAGCTCTTCAACGGTTTTGATAGGGCCTGCTTCAGGAACTTGCACCTGAAGAGAACATTTCCCAAAACCAAGGCGAAGTTCCTCGGTGATGAGACCATCCATCTTTGCCTCCAGGATGACATCATGGCCGGTTATGCCTAAATCCACGTTGCCCTTGCCGACAAAAGAGGGGATGTCGGATGCAGGGAGGAAAACACTTCAATTCAGTCAGATAAAGGGAGTAGGTGGAAAATCAATCTTACAGTGCAATGGGATGGTTTAATGCCAGACACACATCTAATCTGTGGTGTCTCCGGAATTGGATATCGGCACCTGCGATGACGGTCAAACCACCTTGGTTAATCGCAATATGCGATTGAGCTGACCTGCCAGCAGGGTTAGGCACTTCTCATGCAATCTGCCTAAGATGAATGTCACGGTCAGTTTCTATGATATCCCGGCGGAGGTGCCCGCCTTTCTTTGGGATGGCAAACAACAGCCGGCCAGCGAGAGCGTCAGTATCTAAGCAAAGTTAAAATTGAATTAGGTGGAATATCTAGCATTCACAACGTCGGCGTACTCATTGCCGCCCAAGATACGGGTCTGTTGAGAGATAGGAAGAGATAACGTCACGCCAAATCGGGTGACAGCATCAAATTCAATTGCAAGTCCAAAACATCCTAAAACATCTAGACTCGTCCCCAGTCGGCTCACAAGCTCTGGTGTGACTGTCACCCGTGAGCGTTACTAACCACATGACAAGACAAAAAAGACGGGCGAGCTTGTGAGCCGACTGGGCGGTTTGGGGCCTGTTTTGGCGGGAAGTGGATTTCCCCGCCATTCTTGATGGGCTGACTTCGTCGAAAATAGTGGCCACATCTCAAAAAAAAGTGTTCAAACTTGGTATATATAAAATTGTTTTCAAGAGAAACGGGATCGAATGGTATAGGCAAGTTTTCTACTTTTTTTTCGAGAATAATCCTCTCACAAACTGATACCACACTCACATCAAAATTTTTGTAAAAAAATTGTATACTCCATTGTATTCTAATGGCTTAAATTTTGACTTTTCGTATACCCATTTTGGGGACTCTTTTTCGAGGTTGAGGCCGTTTTTTGACGAAGTCGGCCCATCAAGACTGGCGGGGAAATCAGCTTCCCGCCAAAACAGGCCCCAAACAGCCCAGCCGGCTTCGCAAGTGTGCTCGCCAACCGTGTTTATCACGGGAGCACATTATGTAATTGCGAAGCCGGATGGGGACGAGCCTATAAAACATCCCATGGCCAAGTGGAAAAGCCATGTCCACAAGTCACGTTTCATGGCCTCAACAGCGGTTTCCCACAACGTGGAAGCAGGCAAGCGCCCATATTATTATTACATAACATTGGCCAGCACTCAATTTGGCATGAGCGATTATCACTAATCTTATCTCCCAAGTTGTCTCGTCCATGACGGCCCGTCAAAGTCCGTTGGGATACAGAGCTTGGCAGTGTCCGTGAGAATTCCACAAGTTACGAGGCCAGCGGCAAGAAATTGCAAAACTGGCAAAACAGAATACATAGATAGAACGATTGTCTTCTATCTATTTTTTTTTGGTCTGCCTACGAGAGACTAGGCAAAACACTGATTGGTTGAAGTGTTGGACTTCTGTCTGGCCAGAAGCCCAATACCCCAACGCCTCAATGTTAAAACGCTAGTGTCGCGACCACTATTCCTCATATGATGGCTCGTTTATTTTTCCTTTGTTTCAGATTCCCACTCGCTTCGCTTTGTACTCTTCCATTACTTCCAAAGCTAATAAACTTCCACACAATTCATCCCCGAACCAATACCCTACATATCTACTGCTCGGCCGAAAGTTCAGCTGCGAACTTCGTCGCATCATATAACTTCGAATAGGCCCCTCAACTTGTTCCTAGTATTTGTCAGGCTAGGTTTGGATGGGGAACGAGCGCCACTCTACAAGTAACTGAGCCAAGCCGGCCAGAATAACGTCGACTTGTATATGCATGACGCATCTGCCACAAATGTCAAAATATTACCGAGGGCGGGAATCAGATTTGCGGGGCCGCAAAGCTCCAATTTATGATGATAGATATGCCCATGGACAAGAGGTCAAACTCCGAGAGCCAAGGCGTTCCTGCCACCGCACTCTATAAATCAGATGGCAACGAGGACTGGTCGTGGGGAAAGCCGCAGGACTTGGAATGGAAGGGATACTCACGTAAGTATGGCATTGTCAAGAGTTATACAAGTAGTGTATAGTACTACCGCGACATGTATGTGAAGGAATGACAACATACAGAATCCACATGGTAGTTCATTAGTTCATATGGCATACGTGGTACGCCATGGTAGATATTCAGGATTATGTAATTCCATAATGATGATTTGTCCATTCAAGCAAGTATGTGGGCGATCGCGCCCAAACCAAGCAAGATAGCAGCCGGGGGGCATTTCCCCAGGAGCGGGAAGCAGCATTGCCTTGGGTTGTTCCGTTAGCCTTCAAGTTGAGAAGGTCTGGGCATTGGGGTAGGACGAGCTGCTGGCCGTAGTTGCTTGCAACCCAAAGTACAACCCCATTAGTCCATCCAAATCCAGCTTGGACGGTGTATTCACCACCGCGACCAGCAGAGTCGATGTCTAAGTTCGAGAACTTCTCAAACATCTATTGGAGAAGAAATACTTGTTAGATGAGACAGTGGGAAAATAATTGGGAGCTGACATTTCCGGTGTTATTGACACTCAGGGTTACATTGAGTTCAGCAGGGGAGAGTTTTGGGACGACACCATCAATCGACCCACCAGTCGCGTGCCTATAAAGCCAATTAGTGGGGCTTACACGTCCGGTTAACCAAAGACATGCCAACTGCAGAACGCGCTTGCCATATAACGGTTGGCTAGCTGAATCTCAAGTAAATTGGCCCATCCGCCAGTCGAGGGTTTACCGCCATTGACGACGGTCCCGTTGACTTTGTTTACATCAGCCGCCGCACCAGTGGTTGTCGCGTTTGTTTGAGCGCCGTTAATAAAGAGGGTCTGCCCAGGTAGTTTGGACTCATCGAGACCAAGTTGTCCAGAGGGAATAAGGCTGAATGTTGATTGATTTGATGCAGGGGCTGGCAGAGCACCACCTGTGAGGTTGGATGGTAAAGCACGAAGAGCTTGGAGAATGATATATTGATGGGGAGGCCATGCGTTTGGAGCATCCCTGAACGTGGTCAATTCAGGTGGCAGGACTTGGAAAGACAATGAATTGGGCCTACCACTGAAGGCCAGAATCGACGAAAGTAGTTGGGAATGTTCCGTTGTAACGGTTCATGACCAAGTTGAGGGATGCGAAAGCACCAAATGCCTTGTCGCTTCCACTAAGCATCTCATTGGGGATGATTCCGCTCCAAAGAGGATAAAAGTGGGCAGCGGTGAATATAGAATTCCTAGCTTTGGTAGCTAAGTTGAAGTCATAGAAAGCCAACTAGCACCGAGTGAGTACGCAAAGCATCTATCAGCGGGGGAATACCTTGTTCGAATCCCAGAAGAGATCAATGATTCCGCCCTTCAGAGCTTCAGCAGCGGTGCGCAGGGTATTTGCGGTGTCGTTGTTGGTGGTGCCAAACAGCTCAGCTAACAAGATTTGGTTTTTATCTAGTATTTCTTCAATGAGAAGCTGTACCAAATCGAATGGAGCAACATACACATGATGCTATTGAGATCAACACCGATCGTGTTTCGGACATTCAAACTCCTCAAGCCATCATTCGTACCAGTGGGGTCGGCGAACCAACGAACGGTATAATCCCATCCTACGAATTGCAGTATCAGTTATATCAGTTATATGGCTGTGAGGTAAACCGACCAGATTCAGCACCACTAGCAAGCTCGGCATATAGATCGGCTTTCTGGCTGTCGTTCAAAGGAGTCTTAATATCCGGGCCATTAGCAGTGAGGTAATCTTAATGAAAGCATCAGATCTTGTACTTGAAACGGATATCCGCAAGTACACACCAGTTAGATATGACTCAGGTCGGGGCGCGGTGTTGTTGACAAAGTAATGATACATGGTCTGGGTCTGGTTGCTGAAGGGGCTCTGGACTTTAATTGAACGGTTGTCATTCCACCATTTGATCTCTTTCTACACTGCTATATTAGCACCAATTAGCGTAAAACTGGAGCCAAATGACGAACTTGGGCCAAGGGCAATGCACGGGTGAGGATAGACTTGTCACCAGTTGCCTGGACATACCGGGAGAGCATCTACGATGGACGTTAATTTTATTTGGTTACGAGATTCAAATCGTTCTAACCTGGATGAACAAAGGGGGCTGAGAGCGATCGAGATCTACATTTTCTGTCAGATTTTCAACGAATGGTGAACCTATTTAGATATCCGTACAATAGATGCGACCGCCATTGGGAATGAAACCAATCGTGTCAAGCTCGTCCATGAAGTTTTGAAGGGTATCATTGGCAATATCGAAAAGTTCAGATTCAATTAAACCTTCGACTATCCAGAAGCTGTCCCAGTAGTATTGCTCGCGGAAACGGCCACCTGGACATACTATCAGATTTTTGTTATGATGCACCTACGATGGCACTAACCGGGAACCACAAATGTATGATTTAAAGGTATCAACGAACTTTCACAAGTCGCATTAGCACATAGGGCAGACGGGTCAGTCCCCCGAATAAGCGAATTCCAGAATCCGTGAACAGTTTTTGACCATGCCTTCAGGACGGGATCGGTGACGTTATTCAAGAAGGCCGGGTTTTCCGGAAAGTTGGCCAATGGTCGCGGTTGCAACTCCAGACCTTCTCCGCGGAAGTCGGTATTCATGAATCAACAATCTGGCCTTCTGTGATGGACCCCGAGTTAAGTTTCTGGAAATCCGCCAGAACTTGTTGTGATCCATTGTTGGTGGGCTATGGTAACTCAATTTACAGACCCATGAACTAATCTGGTCAACTTGCCTTATCCACGATGGTTTTAGGGTCAACGTAAATGTTGGCAAGATTCACTGTTTGAAGTAGCTATAATGTCACGTAAGTAATCCCACAAAATGACTATTCGGTTCAGATACGCACTGATCCAGCACAGAAAATCTCTGATGGGCACCAGCTTTGTTTGGGAGGTAAGGGGGCTTGAGATGGAATAGCAGCTCCGGCCGAGCCTGAAGGTGTCGCCACGGCTGTGGAAACACTCTGAGCTGAACTCGCATGAAACAAGCAGGCGGCAGTGACCAGCGCGGTCAACATGTTAGACATTTTTTCCACACCAGAATCTGGGTTAGAGACGGGAGTGTTGACGAAAGTGATAACTCCATGATCCCTTTTATATCCACAGCAATACGTAAATTGGGCTGATATATATCAAACGCCCGGAAAATGGCGCTCAGGTGACGATGGTTGAACTAAGTTTATCAGCCTTGCGCTTGAGCGAACGCCGAACATCAGGTGAGGACGGATCTGGAGAACCCCCGTGGAGCCACCTTGTGAGAGTCCTAAATGGCAACATGTGACAGTCATGCGAAGGCGCGAGCGGACGATAGCGCTGACAGTACCTCATCCCCACTAGGAATTGGGCCGAACAATCTCAGTACGTTAGGTCCTGGCAGTGGGTTTACGCATAGCCGCCAATGGGATAAGTCATGAACATTATTTGGCAAGGAACTTATGAACCAACAAAACATTTGCCAAACAAACATTGTGACAAATATGATTGTGATATACTGCACCGTAAATTCGACTGGGGTACAGACGAATGCCCAGTTTTATCATCCCTAAATCGCGACGGGCGCCAACAGTGATAGATGATCACCTATATCGGAAAGACTTTTGATGTCTTTGCATCGATTAATGGGCCTCAAGGTATCATATAGAGGCAGTGAGCACTCAACAGGTCCCAAATGGTCGCTCTTGACAGGCACACGCCGGATTCTTGACACACGGGAAGACTTGCCAAGCCAATCCACGAAGAAGGGAAAGGTAATATTATTTACATCTTAAGGAGTTGATCGGATGGTGAACTCACTTCCTAGATACCAGCGGCTGGGCGACCACATGGACCCAATCGCAACCCATCCTCCATGCAGCATTAACTAGGACTCACAATAGAATAGTGTACACCTCAGCAGGAAGGAACACCCAATACTACACAACGCACCTGCGCTCCCCATGCAGAGACGCGTTTAATTTTGATCAATCAACCAGCATCTTGTCGGTCAACAGCCCTTCGTTGTACGCCATACTCTCGAATATAACTTGGCGCCAAACGCTGATAGTTAGCTCAACTGCTTCTTCTTCAAGTACCTGAAACAGCCCATGAGAAGTCATGATGGGGAAGTGTCAAGCATACGCACAGGTGCAAGACCCTCCACCAATCTTTGAGGACCCTTGTGGTCTTTCAGGTGCTCAAGAACGAACATGATTAAATCCTCTTCCTCCATCTCGCCAAGAAATTTCATCATTTGTCGCTTGACTAATGGTTCCAATTTCCGGTCGATCATTGTCTATCAGAGGTGAGCAATCGTGGCAACCAATAAACTGCCTCACTTACATCGGAAAGACCGTCCCATCGGACCTTTGCCTTGAATAGTGTCTCTTTGTCATGAGGAACTGATGACTTGATCCTCTCAAGCCTCTCCTTCGATTGCTCCCCACTTTCAGCCACACTAAAATCGAGCTTCACCAACGGAACCTTCCGCTTCTTGATGCCATCATCCTCTTCATCTTCTTGACCAAAGACTGTAGCTGGTTTCTCTTTGCTGGTCGACGGTTCTTTGGGAAGCACCGGCACAATCGAGACATTCAACCTCACTGGGGCACCATCGTCCAGTAGTAGGCCAGCTTTGCGCTGCTCTTCGGCCAAGGCTTGCATTTCATCCATTTGTCGGGCCAGGAAGTCCTCCGACTCCCGACGCAAATTTTCAGCCTCTTGCTCCTCAAACCTCCTTGACTTGGCATCTGCAGCCTCTTCGGCCTCTAAGCGGCGGGCGCGGGTGTGGCGCCATCGGGAACTAACGAAAATAAATAAGAAAGCAAGAATATAATGAAGTGGCAAAATTTACCGGTCAATATAGAAAGGTTCATCACTTTCATCATCGTCCCAAATATCCAACCGACCCCGCATCTCGATACGATCGCGTTCCTCTGCCTCCTTCGTTGCTCTTTCCCGGGCGATTGCGCGTTCAAGAGCTTGTATACGCGTGCGTTCTCGGGGTTCATAGCGACGCTCGCGCTTAAGTTGTGCATGGGTCAAGTAGAAACATTTGTGAGTGGCGATTACTCACATCTCTAAATGATATTTCCTCCTCTTTGCGCCGGGCTTCCTTCCGCTCCGCTTCGAACTCTTCGTCTGTCTTTGCGATTCTTCCCGATAATGGACGGTCATCATCTTTCCCTCCGCCATTTTCCTCTGCTTTCACGAACCCGACTGGTTTGCTGTATCCCTGCGCGCCTTTACCATATCCTTGCTGTTTGGCTGATTGAGATGGCCCAGATGACTGTTGCTGTTGTTGTTGGGGTTTCCCCCACTCCCTGACCTTCGGTCCACTTGGAGCGCCGGAAACCACGGGGATGCTATCGCGAACATCGCGCAATTTTTCACGCTCGCGCTTTGCCGCCCGTTCTCGGAACTGCGCGATCTCAGAAATAACAAGACCACGCTGAGTTTCTGGTAAATCGGCTTCCTGAAGGTCATGCAGATGTGGGGGGATAACATATTTTTCTTTGTCAATTAAGCCATTATTTGCAGCGTCCTGTGACATGCGGTTGATATCGGCTACTAACTCATCCAATCTTGTTTTGGACTGTTGCATCTGAGCTTCATCAGCCTGAGAAGTGGGTCATCAGTGGACACCGGGCAGGGGAGGGAAGGGACTCCTACATTCGTCAACATACGCTGAGCCTGGTATGCGTCCAAAAAAGCGCGCGTTTTTTCATCCGCTTTGACCTAGATGTGGGAAGTAGGCAGGAAGCGGGCGATTGCAGGAGAGCGAGCGCACCAGTAGCTTTTTATTAGCACATCCATCTTCCAAAGCTGGCAACTCCACATTATTCAGCAATGCAAGTGCACGCAACGCCCCATCGGGTTCTTCAAATTCCGCAAAACCAAATCCTTGTGGTTTGTTCGCAGGTGTGATTAGGCGCTTGAATGACTTGATGGGTCCGCAGGCCTACATTCTTGTCAGGAACATGTAAATGAGATCGATTAAATATCGAACCGTCAAGAGCTGATTTAGAAATGCATCAGTAATCCCACCAGAAATCGAGCCGACGAATAATGTTGTTTGCTTCTGAGCCTGTGGTGGAACAAAGTGCATTTGCTGCTGCTGTGCAAGAGCTGACATTGAGGGACCCTGGCCGTATGACGGCAAAGGTGGACGCAGACCAAGTCCTAACCGATTCGGTGCAGGTTGCATTTTCACAAACTGTTGGGCTTTGAAGGACTAATAGTGTGAAGGCTCCAAGTCGTGGGGATAAGATAAGAAATGAGCTTGTGAAGCGAAGCTTTACGCCCTGCCTAATCGCAGTGTTGGTTTTCCCTAGGAAAGCAGAGGAGGGAAAGGATTCGAGAGGAGAGATAATTAGCAGCGTCGTCGTCGTCGTCGTCGTCCGACTGAGAGCACTAACACGAAAAGTTGTTATTTGTATATCAGGGTTCGTTTTCCCACGCATTGCCCTGGCGGCTGGCAGCACGATCTGAGTGAACTGCGTGACCTGGATCCCGAGCTCAGTGATCATCTATACCCACCGGCAAATCTAACAAGACATCATGGTTTTATTTTTCACATCCTCAGGTAACCCCAAATTGACCTATTGCCTTGCTTCTCACCCCGACGTTCAGCTGTCGATCCGTCGGCGATCATATACATGGGTCGAGACAAGGTCGAAAGTGCGTGCAAACCTTCGATTCCAACTAGATATTCAAGTATGCATCCTGAAAACAGACGAGGAACTGATACGATACGCGTGGCCACAAGATGTCTGGTTCCACGTTGACAAACTCTCCTCTGCTCATGTCTATCTACGAATGCCGGATGCAATGACTTGGGATAATATTCCTGAAGCCCTCCTAACGGACTGTGCCCAGCTTGTGAAAGCAAACTCCATTGAGGGTTTGTAAACCCACCCAAGGCGGCATCTGCTAAAACATTTGACAAGGAATTACTTAGGCAATAAAAAGGATAACCTAACAATTATCTACACACCTGGCGACAACCTGAAGGTATGTGCGAGTTATGGTGCTGCGTTCGGACGACCTGGTTCTATACAAACTCGCCTAGAAATCCGGAGATATGGCTGTGGGCCAGGTTTCTTTCCATAGCGATAAACGGGTGAGTATCATTCACTCACTCGTCGACGCTCAATTAAGTGTTGGGTTTGGCAGGTTAAAAGAGGTGAATTATAGGTGCATTCTCTTATCTGGTCCTAATACAAATGAGTCTTCAGTTCATGTGGACACCCGTCAGAACCCAATTGTGAACCGTTTGAACAAAACCAAGGTTGAACGTCAGGTTGATCATGAACAAGAGAAAGTCGACCGCCTGAAACAGGAAGCCGCCGCCCGCCGGGTGGCTGCTGCTGAAAAGGTTCAAGCCCCCAGTCTTTGCTCCGCATGTGCTCATGAATTATCGCGACCATCCACAGAAAAAAGCAGATTTAGAGTTAGCCCGCGCAAGAGAAGCCGAAAAGGCCGCTAGATCCTACGATTCCCTCTTCAACGTTGAGGATGCCGATGATAGTAATATTCCGCGGAAGACAGGAAAGGAACTTGAGGAAGATTTCATGTAATCCATACCTTGCGCTGTGCGGATAGCAGCCATGACAGCCTGCCTGAACCACTTCCCCCCTACTGGTCTACCGCATTTATGACAACGGAATACTGACTTCCGGTTTATTATCATTGTAAGTTAACACCCTACTGAGTCTATCTCTCGCAGTGAATAAATATTCTCCATGTAAGTGGGTCTGCACATGTGGAAACTCCCGTCTCATCACTAACATTGGTAGTCTCAGAAAACCTGTTTTAAAGTTTATCAACCATCCAAAAACCGGATATTGAGACGGGGCCCACATTTCTGCTGTTAGTTCAAGTGGTGTTCAGCCTGAAAATGTAGGACGTGTTGCAGTCGGCGCAGCCCACCCGCGTTTCGATGCTTGAGCCGAAAATTGGGAGTCACTGCTCAAGGTCTTTCCGCTCGGGGATTTGTTTGTGGGCGTGCCAGTCTGTTTCTGGGGTTTGGCTAGTTTCGTTCTCCGTAAGACCGCTCATAAAGATGGCCGATGAGCTTACATACCTAATTTTGTGTGGGATTCATTATCGGTATGTTTGGAGGGTCGAGGAATTAAAGATGCAGTTGATTCAGACGGGTTTGACATTGTGGAAGAAATGTAGCTGAGCTAGTACTTGATCTGGTGCCAGGACCGTTGAATGGCGGGCATTATATACTCCCAATCTAACTAAACCATTAGCTAATAGGCCCACCTATGAGCATCACGGACGCCGCAGTTGACTCATATGATGCCCATTGCCCTGCTGAAACTATTACTTGAATCCCGCAGTTGGTGAATGACTGCGCTGCGCTTCCAAAAACGCCCTAAACCCAGGGCTTAACAGTCGGTGGGAGTGTTCGACCGAGAAGAGTTTAAATATATGCCGAGCGCTACAACTACGAAACAGGGACTGGGGAACGTAATCCTTAAATCGTTCATCGCAAGGACCAACTTGATACTTTATATAGAGCCTGAGGTGGGTGTTAACTGCCTGGAAGTGGTTATTGCTCCTTTCCTGTAAATATCGATTGTAGAATTAATTGAAGATGGAGATAGCAACCTTACGCTTCAATAATCGCTGAAGAAGCTTCTTCTTTGGCTTTGCCTGCTCCCCAGTCCCCTGCTTGTTTGGGGTAGATTTGCCTCCAGCGGGGATAGCATCTCCTGGGCCAGGAAGCGTTTGCTGGGAGGTCTGGGAACTGTATGACGACGTGGAAGGAGTCGTGGTGCTGGAGGTGGCAGCTACGGCGGGCTTTTTGTTGAAGGGCATAGGTGAATGACCACCAACGCCATATCGAGACTGTAAGGCACCAAACGCCTCAGAGAAATCTTTCTGTGGCTTCCTGGCGCCGGTAAGCGGTGAAGTCGACGTGATTGTTTCTGTAGTCTGAAGAGATACAGTAGAAGGATTGGTAGTGTCGTTGCTGGCACTCATTCTGTCTTCGAAGTATAACGAGGTTTACCATCCCCTCTATCATTTTATAATTCTCGACCTTCCCGTAATACTGCTGGGCAAGGTGTTAAGCCCAAGTATCATGAGGATACCTATGAGTCACTGCAGAGCGTCGTGCGCACAATCGTCGCATCTTCCGGTCTGACTCGACGCATTGCAATATTGTTGGAAGAAACAATTGAAGCCCCTACCATGGCTAGTAATGCCCAAGTTGGAAAATGGCCGTGCGCAGGCTGTGGGGCCGCTGCACTGAGCCAGATAATGCAGCCATAATGTCAGCCTTCTGAACAGCTGTGGGATTCCGGGCGCCGTTGTTGAATCCCACCGCAGCAGATGTATGGAAAAGAGTGTGAACGATGATTATACCTAAGTAGAGGATTTACCGGGAGCTTGCCTGTCGGTGGGATACGTACCTGTATGTATCCATTCATGGTCACTTGTATCCATTTGGTTATAAACATACCGAACCAGCATCATGATGGTTTGGGTTTCAATTGTTGGAAAACTGAATAGCTTTAGCCTCGTTTCCTAATTTGGTAGCCCCGGCTCCCATCTTCCACCGCCACAACTTCTGGTTCGGCCCGCTCCTGGTAATCTATTGGTGTGGTACTTTTCGCGATGAGCCTTCACCTCCCTACAATTATGCCTCATAAATCAGACGATGACCTTGAAAACAACCAAAGCTCATCCTCAGAGGAAGACGACGAGGATCAAACCTGGGACGACTGGGTATCCGATTCCGAGATACGATCCTGTCAATCCTTGTTTGATAGCACAAGGCTACCATCAGTTGAGGCAATACTGGCATACGACAAAGAAAATCATGGGTTCGATCTAAATGAAGCATGCTCCAAATTATGTATGTAGGCTACCGACGCCATTTGCTAATGACCGCCAATGACGGGTTTGAATCATAGCGCTTGACTTTCATGGACGCATTCGCCTTATCAACTACATCAGGAAGAATGTAAGAATGAGTCATTTTTGGCTGCCGCATTTGTGACACTCGTCCAGAATATCCCAGCTCGAGATCTTTCCAAGCTAGATGGGACGGAGGGGATATTTCAGTCGGACGAGTACCTCATCCCAGCTGTGCAGGACGATTTATTGCTCCGTACGGCTTCAATCTCGATTTTAGGAACTTTTTATCAAACCGGTTTCAGAGGTGCAGTCGGATGATTGGTCGG
This sequence comes from Infundibulicybe gibba, assembly GCA_015501065.1. NCBI lineage: Eukaryota > Fungi > Basidiomycota > Agaricomycetes > Agaricales > Omphalinaceae > Infundibulicybe > Infundibulicybe gibba. The sequence continues at coordinate 412,338 of JADNYI010000004.1, read as the reverse complement.
ATACAGATGACGAAAACGCGACGTTTTCCGATCCGAAAAGAAAAATCCAAGCCTTGGAGAGACAGCTTAAAGCGGCCAAGGAAGACCTCGCTGAATATCGGCGAATGGTTAGCGCGAAATTGGATATATCAAATTTAGTAGAAGCAGTGACTACAAACGACACCAACAAACCAGCTGTTCCTGAACGCGATGATGACTCTCACTACTTCCAGAGTTATGGTGAACATGGTACTTAGTTTCCAAAACTCCGCGGCCACAAACTGACCACTGCAGACATCCATGCTGTGATGATCCAGGATAAAGTTCGTACATCCACCTACGCGCATTTTATCTTAACAAACCCGGCCCTCTTCCGTGACGCAATCGTTCTTGATGTCGGATGTGGAACTGGGATTCTCTCCTTATTCGCTGCCCGTGGTGGGGCCAAGCGAGTTATCGCTGTCGATGCTAGCGACATCGCTGATAAAGCGGCGAAAATAGTAAAAGCCAACGGGCTCGAAAACGTTATCACAGTCATCCGCGGCAAAGTTGAGGAGATCACCTTGCCAGAAGACATCAAGCATGTCGACATCATTGTTTCAGAGTGGATGGGCTACGCGCTTCTGTACGAGTCGATGCTCGACTCTGTGCTTCGAGCCCGAGATCGTTTCCTAAGGCCTGGAGGGGTAGTGGCACCAAGCCAATGTAAGATGATGCTTGCTCTTTGTGATGCAACGGAGATATACAAGGACCGAATCGGATTCTGGGATGATGTTTATGGTGAAAATGATATCCTTTCCTGCGTTAGGCGTTTTAACAGGGAAATCAGGCTTCGATCTCTCCACCATGGCAAGCGATCTCTATGATGAAGCGATTGTAGATGTGGTTGGGCCTGATACAGTGTTCAGTGCTCCATATACTATCAAGGTGATTCCATCATGGTTCATCCGTTTTTTGTATAAATTTACGATTCACTTGAGGATATTCTAATCAACTCCATCACCACTCGACAACTCGACTTCTCGACAAGTTTTAAATTAATATCGACCGTACAACGAAGAACTAAAATCAACTCATTTATTCTTTATTTTGACACATTTTTTACCACTACCGGCGATGCAGTCTCCCCTAACACCATGGTCAAAGTGATCAACGATGGGGACGTCGTACTCGCTGAAGTATGGCCTGTTGGAGGAAAACCACCACCTCAGCGGAGGAAAAGCTTAGGACCTGAGAAAGATAAAATCACCAGTTTCAGTACAGGTCCCAAAAGCATTCCAACACACTGGAAGCAGACTATATTCCTCTTGCGTCAACCAATGACCGTTACAGAAGGTCAGTGGTACGTTCAGTGAATGTCTTGAATTCTAATGTATTGGTAACAGGTGCAATTGTCCATGGCACATTTTACTGCCGAAAAAGCGAAACAAACTCGAGGGAATTGGATGTTGAAATCCACTATTCCGTTCAAGACGACGCCGATGCGATCCGGGGAGATACAACTATCCAGATGTATAAGGTTCGATAACGTGTACTCTTGTAACATCTTCCCCCTGCCCGCCCGGTTGGGTACCAAACTAAGACTTGCCATGATTATACGTTGCCTGAAGCCGAGATTTGACATATTCCCCTGCCGTTACTACGTCGTACCTAGGCGGGCGTTCAGCAGAAACGCAACTTGGGATCGGCTAAGACGCAGCCCATGAACGAATGAACCAACTGGCACGACCACATGAATACTTACCTCCAATTTCACATCGTAATCCGTTCCAAAGAATAACGGGATCGAATACCGCCTCACTCCACTACGATTGATGGCGCGATGAACGGTCGACTTGAAGACATCGTCTATAGGGTATCATACTTCTATACTAGGTAAATGGATACTGGGGAGACGCACTTGTCCAACGAGCGAATTGATCACCAAGACTAACGTACATAATCATGGGCTAATGCAATGAATAAATTGAACAGGCCTCACTTTATAACAAATGTTCCAGGTATTGGTGGTGCGTCTATCCATCTTCCATCCGAATTTAGGACCTGAAGAGCCTGGATCCCAGGCTCTTGCCATAAAATGGTGAAGCACTGAATAATAATTTTTTTGTGAACCGCAGCACCCCGATCTTTGTTGGATGAAATACCTCCCAGCTGTGGTATAACGAATTATATACAACGTTTAAATTTTGTAGGATAACCTACTCTGTATGCGCACCAATACCAATTATGCGATCATCCACCTGACCTATTTGAGGCGGGTAGTGCAGCAATTTCATAAGAGCTGCAGATTTTGCCGTCTATTTTCGAACGCACAACATCAGCGGAATTCCCATCCAATAATGAATATAACTAGCCTTATCATCAAAATAATTCTCGGGCAGGTCGAGGGCGAGGGCGAATAGAGGAAATAACAACTTTCCAAGATGAACTGCCGCATGGCTGTGCATGGGGAATCCTGTCACTGCCAGATGAGACTCTTTGCGCTGTCGGACCTACTAATATTGCAGAACAGCCCCACGAAAGCCAGGCATCGCAGCGGGCCAAACGTTCTTGCCGGCCATGACACCTTTCTGAACGGTCGCATTGTCATGAACTTTATTGTCTTCGGGTTCTCCAAGCGCTTCCCAACCGAACTCGAAACCCTCCTGTAAGTCTCCAGCATTTTCTGGGTTATTGTTCCCACTCAAAAGTGGAGAATACCCCATATAATTGGACGTCTTGCGGTTCTCCAGCTACCATAATGCCCAAGTGGGATGAGATGGCTACCCAGATATAGATTCTAACCAACCTCCATTTTCAATTCCACAGGAAGGTCAAAGAATTTCCTCGATGCAGAGAGCGCATTTTGAATAATGGCATCGGGAACCGTGTGGTTTTTCACTAAGGGGCCCGTAAAATTAATGGCTACCAGCAACGCGGCAAGACAAACGAAAAACGCAAACCATAAAAAAAGCCAACCTGGATACAAGCGCGTTTGATTTCATCCACTATCGCCCGCGAAGACTGGGGTCATCAGAGGCTATGTGAAGGAGATCACTATAATACGATTTATCGGGTGCTGGATCCGAGCATGATGTATTATGCCCACATAATAGGTATCTGTTCGAAACTGGCGCCAGAATGCTCGAGGGCTGACATGGCCACCATTGGCACGCAATGGTATGGTACCGTACGCACTAAATATTGATGCTGATTGGAGACTCCGAGCTGACTGCAATGGAACGAACGTGGCGGTGCAGGTGGCGGGCGGCCCTGCAACCGCAGTGTGCGAATAACACGGCAATACTCCAAATTTGTTTATTATATATACCCTTCCGTGAACTTGGCCCCAACCACCAATTCCGGATTAGTCGTACAACACACTGAGAATGGCCGTCAAGTATAAGCTTCACCGTTGTCATGGTTAGTAAATTAAACTCCCTGCAGATCCCTTGCCAGTTGTCTCTTTTGCAAGATCTTGAAGGGTATGATGAATCAAAGCATCCTTGTTGGTCTCATAGATAACTCATGTCTGCTGCTTGTGTAGGCGATATCCCAAGTTTCAAGCTAGTTGAAACCGAACTCTCGTGTGTCTTAACCCGTTGAGGCCCGATCCGCGCCTAAGGCTTGCACATCTAGTTTATCATTCCTCGACGTCGGGCCGCTATCAAAGGGCCACGCCCTCATCATCCCCAAATGTTAGCCCAGCAATTCCCGAATCTTTTTTTGTTGACTGGAGTGATGATAAAGATCATGCCGAGAAAATGCACGAGTTGCCCGATGAATACTTGGCAGATGCTATGCCGATCGCGAAGAAACTCGCGCTTGCCCAGGGTCTAGAGAATTACAACATTCTGCAAAACAATGGCCGCATTGCCCACCAGGTAAAACCCTCACTACCGTTGGCTTCAAGTAGATAATTGATGGACGAAAATAGGTGGTTGACCATGTTCACTTCCACGTCATCCCAAAACCTGCAGCCACAGATGAAGAGGGACTGGTTGTGGGCTGGCCCGCCAAGACGTTGGATAAGACTGAACTTGAGAAGATCTTTGACGAGATAAAGGGAAAACTCTAGGTCGCTGCGTGCGTTTTCTCACCCTATGGACGAAATACACACTACCCTTGATGCTTCGTCGATTTTTGCTCCAACGGGCGTCCAATATTCAAACTTCCAAGTCAACATCTTCCATCTGTTCTAACGGAGTCCAGTCTCCAACATTCAGCCTTTCCCAATGTAAGTATGTATGACTGTTAGACACCCAAGCCATTGCCACCACAGGAAATTTCCACTTATTACTTGGGAAAGGGTGGCCCTGTCTGTCAGAAATCACCGTTTGTGTGGCGCAACATCGTACGCGATTATGCGTATTGGATCCCTGTGTGCAATTGATCTTTTTCGAGGACAATCGTACCAATGGTTACCTGGAAGTCCTTTTGAACAATTGATTTCCATGCCACAAATGACAATTGTGCTACCAGCGAGTTGAATTACAACGGTTAACTCAACCATGGAGATTAACTTGGATCCCGTGCTAAATCTCGATCGAGTAACGCCAAGAAAAAACACAGGGACGATAAAGGGTTTCGTTGACGCAAAATGTCGTTGCTGGACGCAAGTTCGCAACGGCTGGTTGGATCTGGGACAACTGCTCTGCTGTTCGGTTGCATTCACTGGGTTGCTCCACAGCCAATAAGATTTCTATCTCTTGGCTCTCCTTTGAGAGAGACATGCCGCTTTTCGGTGGTCTTGGCCCGAACAAAACAAAGCGGCTTCGAATGATTGTAGGCGAGTGGCTTATCGGGGACGTCATTGTAGGCGGCTTCTAGGGATATTTAATACGGAAGCAAATTGGCTGATTGATTCAACTTGACGTTCAACCCCTCCCTTTGTCTCTTCTGCCATTACTCACCACCTCATTTGTTTCAATGGCCTCCTCTTCATCTACACAGATAAATCAAACCACGCAGGTACAATCTACCACCACCCCCGTGAGCTCGCTTGCTCGTCGTATCCATGGCTGGTCCTGGCAAGCAGTGAGTCTTCATGTATATCTAAAATAAAACTGGTTGCATATTCTGTTTGTAGTTTCCGGTAGGAATGGGTACCGGAGCTGTTTATGTCACACTCTCTGGCTTGAGGGGACGTTCACCCGCCCTCATTTTCGTTGAAACCGCTTTCTATTTTCTCAACATCGCGCTCTTTCTTCTAAACTCGTCCACATTGTTATTACAAGCGTTATGTACGTCCACATATTTCTCTTCCAGCAATCAGCCATCTCATTGCGACAGTGTATCCAAAGCAGGCATGGAGACTGCTACAAGACCCGGTGAAGGGTATATTTGTACCACTAATCGTATGTTCGCTTATTGTGCAGATTTTTTCACGAGTGGCTGATGCGAAACCCTAGGTGCTTTCCTTCGCAACAATTATCATTGGAACCATCAATTATGCTGTCCCTTCGGGCCATGTAAGCCCTGGGTTCATATATTGCATGTTCTGGTCCGGCTCGACTTTATCTTTGATAGCTATCTGCTGACGGTCCTACGCAATAGGGTCTATGTCGCATTTGCGCTCCTGACTTGCTTCCCAATGTTGATGATTTGGTTCAACAAACCGCATGACCTGACACATTTTACTCCTGCATACGCTTTTTTGGTATGTACTTTTTTTTTTGGTGTTGTCCCCGTCGTTTTTTTTATTCTAACGCTCTTTCAGATATTTCCGATGGTACCAACAAGTTTTTCCAAGGTCAAATGCAATGCTGAAAGATCCCCTTCAGATGTTGGTTGGTGTGGTGGCTTTTAACGTTCTCAAGGTCATGGATCCCAGTGATATGAGGTCCGTTGGGGTTCTTCTCACCGGGTATTTTTTCCAAGGTAAGTCACACATACTCGTGCTGGTCAAAACATGATTTTAATCAACCCGAAGGCCTCGGGTTCTTCATGACTTTCTTCTATCTCTGCATCTACGTCATCCGGTAAGCCAAATGTCTAACTCAAATTGTATAATAGCTTATGTATCCCATTTAGCATTATGATGGTAGGCGGTTGCTGTTTATAGATCATGGTGTCATCGAGTGCTGATTTGTGTGACAATCAGACCGGTTTTCTCGATGGTCATCAAGCAAATGGTGCCTTTGTTGCTTGTGGGCCGCCGGGCTTCACCGCGCTCGCCCTTATCAATCTCGGTGCTCGTGCAAAAGAAATGTGAGTCTGTACTTATGAGCCCAAGTTCGATCGCTCACGCCCTCAAAGTCTTTCCGCCCATAGTCTTGTTTCACCTATGGCAGGGGAGATTTGGTATGCGTCAAGTGTGCTCTCGGGCATCCTGCTCTTTGGCCTTGCGGTTTTCTTCTTTGTGTTTGGAGTGATTCCCTACTGGTTCAAGGTCCACAAGAACCTCAAAGAAATCCTAGGGTGTATGTTACATCAATTCTTCGATCCAATGCGCAATCTCATGATTTTACTTAGGTTGGGCATTAACATTTCCAAATGGTGTGCTTTCTTAGGGTTTCCTAATTCAAATCCACGTATTAACGTAAATATAGTTGGGTGGATTGCCACCCTCCGCGTCCTTGGTGAAACATTTGACCTCGAGGGCTTTTTTATCATTCACATGATCCTCGCGACGCTCATGTGCATCACCTGGGCCGTCCTTTTCGTCCTCACTATCGTGGCGTTCTGGAGAGGTCTCATTTTCATATCCAAGGAAGAGGATGTTCTTAAAGATTCTATCTTTCCTACATTGGAGAAGGATAGCACCCGAGCCAAAGACTCCTTTGACTCGGAAAAGTCGATGGTATAATCCAGACTTAATTTTACAGTATCGGCACAGCATCATGCATCTCATAATCATTTAGAGTTAGTCTCTCGTAGTCTGACCATGATGTGGACAATCGTTCCATCTTTAGAGTATAGTGCATCGAGTTTCGGATGTATTATGTAACATAAACGAGACATTCCAGGACATTCCTCAAGTCAGGATTCAAAATATACGTATGTTCCTTCTTCAGCGCCTCCTCAACCATCGGGTTGTGGTTCATTTTTAAGGAATGCCACAAAGTAGCAAACCCCTTGTTGGTTCCGTTTTCGAGCGGAAGGTTGGCTCCGTCACAACGCCCCAGATCGCCGCCGCTTCAAAGACTGGATTTCCCGCGGTTCAGCATCGTTCGCTCAGCACCTTCGCCCGGGGGCGTCTGGATGTCCGGAATAAGGAGCGTTCCAGAGATGTTCCAACTGTACTCCCGACCGAACCCTCTCCATCGCAATCTATCGATCCCGATGGGTGGCGAGATCAAATGAGCCGAGAAAATGAGCAAAACGTCGCGGCGATGACGGAGGAAGAGCGGGAGCAGGCTAAAGAGGAGATTTTCCATAAATTTGGGGCAGGAGTTGGGGACCTATTAAAGCGGGTGCGTGAGGGCCAAGTGGGTACCGGTGCTCGAGGTCAGGCTAGCAACGAAAGCGGGGAGCGCGGAAGTGCATTAATTTCCTTGCTGAGATTCCTTCTATGATCTGATTATTGGCTCAGGCTCGGCTGCCCAGGGGAGTGGTCCTGCTCTTCACCACCCAAGACCAAGAGGTAGGGTTGATTACGACAACCAAATGCCATTTAATCATTGGCGATCGCTGTTTAGTAAAGACCCCCCCGCCGGCTTTGTCGACGAGTAGCACGCGCCCTTCCAGTCGGGCTGATAGAAAAATAAGGTTTGCTGAGCCTGGTCCCAAGGATGTTTATGTTTACGAATCAGCTCCTCCCTCACCGCGTCGAAAGGTGTTGGCATTGCCTCCTCCTTCTGGAGACCCCTCTGCTATCTCTCTCGGAAGCTGGAAAGGCAAGATGGCGGATGTGCAGGTTCCAGAATCTCACGCCCAGCCCCAGCCGGAAGAAGGGACTCCTGAATACATACGTCGTCGCTTTTTTCCAGATGCTCCCGCCAATGATCCAAATATTGCTTGGATGGAGCACTCGGCGCCACCCACATCACCAAATGCTGATAGCTCTTCGCTTCGGTTTGATTTGAAAGGCGTTCCAATACCTGATTCACTTTCTTCAACGCTACCTACCCACCTCGGTCTTCATCACCACGCTGAAGGGTCGCTTGCAGGTTATACGCTTGATGACATCTTCTTACTGTCCCGATCTACTGTACCTGCCCAGAGAGCCACCATGTTGAGCGTGCTGGCTCGGATTGCACGAAATTTGGCCAAGCTGAAGGCAGGACAAATCGATGGTATGCTAGAGCTGAAAGGCAAGGAAGAATCTTTGCGGGTACGGGTTGTAGCTGCTGGTGCAGAGGCCATATTTGAACGCGGTGGGGTTGGCTTACACGCCATAGAAGTTCTTTGGGAATGCATCGTGGGTTGGGACGAGAGCTTGATCGAGGTCCACGGCATAGAGCTTCAAACGCCTTCTGATATCGCACTTAACACTTTGCCGCTCGACTATCTCCTTCCTCAGATCGCTACCTTGTTCATTCAAGGAGATCCCGCCCCGGAATCCATGGCTCGTCTACTTGACATCGTCCATCGACTTGCTCAACACTCCAACGAATATGCCTCCCGCATCATATCAACTCCACATTTAATCGCTAATATAGTCCAAGTTTTTCTCTTTACTGGAGTTGCCCCTCCCGACACTGTAATGGTTCCCAACCCGGCTGCATTGATACTACTTACAACCCTCGCCACCTCGTCCAGGGAAAATGCCCGAGCTCTTGAAGAGTTTGCTGACATGGTGCTTCAGTTCATCACCACGTTGCCTCCATCTTCTTCATATCCCCTTCCGCTGGCCACCACACTCCTTGCGCGTAGCCTTCGATTTTACACTGTGCTAGCAAAGTACGGGATTTATTCTCACATAGCCGCTACAGCCATGAGCCATTTGATACAATTGGCTCAATACATTTGTTCAGATGCCTGTGGCTCTCCAATTTTGGTTGCTGCCTGGGCAGGATTAGTGGAAGCCTGGACCATCTGCGCAATCGACCCCCATCAAACAACCCCAAGTCATGGGATATTATGGAGCCAGATTTCGGGGTGGCGTTGGGATCAGGACTTGTTGGAGCTTCTAGAACGATTCGGAAGCGGTGACGAAGATCGGATTGTGTGGCAAGCTGTATGGCGTGCTGAAGCGGCGTGGCTCGAGGGTGCGAGAATTAACGGTGTTAGGGCTGGACAAACGGAGAGATTTGAGTGCATTGAAATGGTCAAATCTGAGTTTGATAGTGGAAAGGCAAAGGATATAATGCGCTCTACCGTTGTCGCACTTGAACAAGGCCTCTCACAGCTTGGTCCCCCCTGGCTCGAAAATCATCAATCCGAGCCCCTAAGATCCCTTAGCCACCATGCCAATGTCTTAACCGCAGGTATTCGTTTGTGGGTCGCTTGCCTACCCCCCGCGGGGGATGGGCCACTACCATCACCCCCGTTTCCTCTTCCCTTCTCACGCATCTCCAACCTATGTGCGAAACTCGTGACACATCCCCTCTGGTCCTTCATCTCTGACCCAGAATTCCCCCCATTCGCATACCCGTACTGCCTCTCGTTATCCAATCTACTCGGCTATTACCTTCAACTATCTCGGAGGTTGCCAGACATCCCAGAAGATCTTTGGGTGGGCCAAGCACTATCGATTATGACAAAACTTCTGCCTGGCGAAGAAGAATTTGTCCAAGCCACTGTGCATGACATCATACACATCCTCAATATGACCTGGGCCAGCTCCAGAAACATTCCCATCCCCCCCGAAGTTTGGGGAAAAGGACTAGCGTTACTCGAGCCCTTCTTCCACTGCCCCTTGACATTGAGTGATATTCATGTCGGACCTGATTGTGCGACACCTCAATCAATCAAGAGTACTACCACTCAGCGGCTGCCTTCAATCTCAACAGTTCGAAGTCTTGGCCTCCCATTTAGACGCGATTGGCCCTTGAGTCCTATCGATCATCTACTTCGGTCTGCCAGCTCGGTAGTATTCAAGAACCTTCCACAGTCATGGGACGGGTCAGAGCTAGAAGTCACCCGCGCATCGCTCGCGCTAACGAAAATATCCACTGACGTTTTGTGGCGATACTCGCTAAGGGATCCTATCCTTTCCCGCGAGGAAATGATTTTCGCCTGCATGAAAGTATTCATGCTTGAGCACGGACAACCCCAAAATGATTCTTCCCATGAGGTTTTCCGCGATCACGCGGTCGGGCAATTAATGGAGTCCTTGCTTCGTCCATTCACGATTGCTGGTATTGTCTCGCAGCCCGCGAACACTCCCGTCATTCCACCCCAAATAAATGATGATTTGGAGAAAATTGCCGTTCATTTCCTGGGTGCCTCAACGCCATTCTATCAATATTACACCGACTTCATCGCCCTGTATGATGCTATTTCTTTTTCACACCCCCTATTTGGGCAACTTGTTCTCCCTCCAACGGCCATGCGATATCCATTGGATTACCGGAAACTTCTGTGGAATGATTATAGCCACATACTCAAGACGATCCGCACACCATGCGACCAGATTCTGTCAGGAGATTTGAGAGAATTCTTGTTCCCGATAGAAAATGACGCTCATATGCTAGGCGCTTATCTTCGGTCGTTAGTGAAGGGAGACCTTCAGGGGTTTTTACATTTCGTCGCTGTGCATCACACGGCATGCAATATCTGGCTTGATATCGGGGATGAAACCGTCTGGAACGAGGACCGGGCGAATAAACTGTTGAACTCCCTCGCAGACCAGGGAGATAATGAGGTTGTCCGACAAGTAGTCCGGTATTGCCAACCTAAGACCGGTCCAATCAAGCTCCCACCTCATTGTTTCGAGTACACCTCAGAGTCGAGCACGCTGAGGCTGGGATACATCCATCGCTGGGGCGGTGATTCCTTGACTCAGCGTTTGCAAAAGATTTTTTCAGAGTAATTATTTCTCTCAGATATATATATGTACGGTATAATCGCATATCCAGAATAGTACTGTTAACAGCTGGAGATATTGGTAAAAATACAATCCGTTTGTGTGTGCCGGAGAATCTTCCAAGATAAGATAAGATCAAGCATGTGGATTGGTCATTCCCCAATCGAAAATGATCCGTGAAGGTAACACATGCAGCAAATGTTCGCAAGTAGGGTTGCTCCCCGCTCAAGCTGCTTGGGCATCTTGTCAGAGGCCATATTCTCAAGAGGATCACGCAAGCCAGGATGGCAGAGAAATTTATCTACGCTCAATGGCCCCCAAAGCTTTCACAGGCCCAGATTGAACATTTGACATTGGAGGCGACAACATACGCGTTATCCCATGGTCTTTTATACCTTCCCCCAGGGAGCAGCGCCAATGCACCATCCAGCGCTATCCACGCGCCTCTCTCGCTCTTTCCGTCTCCATTCCCCCGAAGATTATTTGATCAATCCCGCGATCTGCAAACGGCGTACAATGTTCTGTATGCTCGCATTGCAATGGACGAGGAATTCTTAGATCGCGTTATGGGCACGGTTGATGGGGTTGGCGCCGTTGACGACTTTGTCGGTCAACTTTGGACAGGATGGAAGCAGATTAGGGACGCGGGCTTGGGAAGGGTAAGTCTGACCGCTGATCTCTATATAATATTTACACTGCTTTTTAGACGCACCATCTGGGCCTATTCCGATCGGACTATATATTACACTCGACGGATAGTGGAAGTCTATCTTTGAAGCAGGTTGAATTTAACACCATTTCATCGTCATTTGGGCCATTGTCCGAGCGAACGGCGGGCATGCACCGGTAATGCGAAACCGTTCATTTTGAGAACTATGTTGCTGAACGTATTGGAAGACACCTTTGTGCCTCTACCGAATATTTTGGAGTTTCTCCCCATATCAAGGCTGCCAGCTTTCCCAAAAATAGTGCAACCACTGGTCTTGCGTTGGGCCTTGCGACAGCACACAAGGCCTATAATGTCGATGGGTAATATCACAATTCAGCGTGGGTTTTTTCTTGATAAACGATTTAACAGGTCACGGATTCTGTTCGTCGTTCAAGCTGGGGAAAGAAATGTTTTTGACCAGCGATGGCTTGAATATGAGCTATTAGAAAAGTACCTAATATCTTGCCTACCCGCTTCTAATTTGCTAAGCGTTGGCTAGGCATTCAATCCACGTTGTCCGCCAAACAATCGATGAATTAATGGCGTCCGCATCTCTCGATCCGGACACCCGCACTTTGCGCGTCGTCTCTGGGGTTGAGATATCAGTGGTCTATTTTCGTGCGGGTTATGCGCCGACTGATTACCCAACATCGGCTCACTACTCTACTCGCTTCATGCTGGAAAGATCCAAGGCGATCAATTGCCCATCTATTGCACTTCAATTAGCTGGTGGTAAAAAGGTCCAAGAATTTCTCACCCAGCCTGGGGTTCTAGAACGCTTTTTATCTAACCCATCTAGGTGGGGGGGTCCCGCCTTTGGTCCAGAGAAAATCAGCGAGCTGCGCGCCAGCTGGATGGGCATGTGGGCTTTAAATGTCAGCGAGGATGGAGTCACGCCAGATGTCGCTGCCGTTAGCTCTGGAAAGGAAGAGCATGGGACTCGGAAAGCCCGTGAACTTGCCGAGTCACTCGTTTTGAAGCCCCAGCGCGAAGGTGGTGGGAATAACGTATACAAAAGCGACATTTCCGCTTTCCTCAATACACTCCCACCCAAAGAGCGACAAGCATGGATCGCGATGGAGCTAATTACCCCACCGGAAGGCGCCGGAAACTATCTTGTGCGAGCCGGCGGCGAGAGTCAGCTGGCAGTCAAAACAGAGGTGGTCACTGAGCTCGGAATTTTTGGATGGGCCCTATTTGGGGATCCAGATGGAAAGATCTTGGAAGATGAGGCCGGTTGGCTAGTGAGAACCAAGGGAAAGGATAGCAATGAAGGGGGTGTGGCTACCGGGTTTTCGGTGTTAGACTCCCTATTGTTGGTGGAAGATTGACGTGGTGAGCATCAGATTCTACTCTCCAATCTCCCGGCCAACCTTTTAACTTTCCCGGGTAGTGTGTCAACCAAGGGATTATATTTATTGGTGTAAAAACATGCAAATAGATGTTCCAGGATCACTTTCTACCAAATATTACGCCGGGACTATTGTTAAGCATCCCCTGAAACTTCCGATCTGACGGCTCTTTTAGACTGTAATCAGGAAGGAACGCCTGCTCTGAACAGCTCCAGCCCCTCGATGTCGTATCCCCACCCCTCCCTGGAACACCGATAAATCACCTTACGCCGATGATTTTCCACGTTTTTTTTCTTTATAAGGCCTGAGCTCCATAAATCGTCACTCCCTCCCTCGGTTCACAGCCTCCGACCCATGCGTGGCATTATCATACTATCCACTTTAGCGGTAATTGCCTTCGGAAATCCCATTATCTATGATGGCCGCGTTCCTTTTGCGACGAAAAATTCCGCGCTTGATACTTCATCGGACCCTTTCCTGACGTGAGTGTTGGAATTTCTCTTTTCAGCAGGATATTAAACGATCGGACCCTATTATCAGTGTCGTCAAGGGGAGCACGCAGAATGCAACACATGTATGTCACCAAATTTCTCTCCCACCCCGCCTGTCAAATCTAGACGACGCTCGTGATATTAGTATTCAGAATTTCTTGGCCACCTAATCGCCCCCACTCCCCTGTGGAATCAAAGGCTGATACCTTTTTTATCCGTACCCACCGAACAAGTAATATCTATTACAATTGACAATAGTTCAGTATTTATCCCCGGCAGCGGCCCCCCTCAAACAGGATTCCGTCGCACAGAGCTGATCGCGCAACAGAACGGGAGTCATACCGAATTAAATACCTTGATGGAGACTGGCGTATCTGCCTTCCATTTTCTATCCAACTGGATAAAAAGAGGCCAATAATTACAACCACGAATATCAGGTGGTGTTATTGAGCCGAGCGATGGCTCTCACGTCTTCGGCATCCAATTGGGTACGTGGTTTAATTATGGCAGGTCGCTGTAATATGAGAATGATGGCCAGGTTCCCCGTTTACAAATCCCACCGGTGCCTTACCGTCTCCAAATGCGCATTCGTTTAAAGTCCTCGATCATGCTTTGAACAATTATTTGTGACACCGTTCCTGCCCGGCGTCTGGCACAACTTTGCGATCGAGGTTGACTGGGACAACCGTACACTCCAAGTATTCTACTCGATAAACGGCAAAAAGCTTAGCCCAGTAACCAAAATATTATCCAACCCTACGACCCAGTTGGGTATTGCTGGTCAGGGAGACTTCCACTTCGGCATCTTGAAGGTGTGTAGCGCAGCCAGGATGTATCGAGATTTGCGATTAACCGATAATAAATAGCTACCGCTGGTGGATGAAAAAGATTCGGTGGCAGACCAAGGGGATGTTGTACATCATGGAGTTCAGGAAGGAACACGGAAGGATTGTTCTACTCGGGTGTATTTGTGGAGAAGATCGGTCGTCGACTCAGGTACCTGAGAACCGTCGAAGTCTAACATGTGTAAATAGGCTTAGGTTAATATTTCCGAGAATTTCTAAATTCGGAATGACTCTACTTCGTTCATCATAGTCACACATTGCACACCACACACGATGTGGGTGTTCCAGCCATATGAACATACACCCCAAATCAGCCCCCCAACTTAAATCGTGAATTCCTACCAATATAAGCCTTTACTGGCACATTTCTGGCGACTAGGCTTTTACTGACGAGCGCGCACAACAGGTGGCATGGTACAAAATTACTTGATTATGCTCAGGTGCCCCATGAGCGTTATTCTTTGACGACATGATATCGCATCACCGTTCCTTCCTTGTGAACGAATCTTTGGAATAAAACACACATAAATATGGTGGCGTTTACGCTTCTGTTTCGTCTGCCAATTGACTCATGTTGAACCTTGTCAAGTGATTTATTTCACGGCTTCCCCTGCGAACGTCACCCAACGGCACCGGAGGTTGGGGCGATCCGATGTGTTTAGTGCACCCATGGCTTTCAGTATAGATGATGAATCGATGTTTGGCCGTAAATGACGCGTTCTGGGAGCCCATTCGGCTTCCCAAGTATATAAATCTAGTAAGATTGGTTCTCTAGCCATTAAAATATTTGAGACTCAACTCAACCCCACAACCATCCGTCATGTCCAGAGTCTTCCTTGTTACTGGTATGGATATTAATGATCATGTACCAAATTCACCCACTGATACGATAACAGGCTCCAACACTGGTATCGGATTGGAACTCGTCCGCCTTATCGCTGAAAGGGTTATATCGTCTATCTCGCTTCTAGAAATGAAAAGATTGGGCGGGAGGTCCAGTGAGTGAGGTTTGATATCCGATTCCAACCAAACATCAATTATTGTTCTCAGAAACCAACTCAGTGCTGAATATCCTAATGTGAAGTTTGTCCAGCTTGATGTCACAGACATCAAATCTATTTCTGCTGCCAAGAGTACTATCGAAAATGCAGAAGGGCGTCTGGATGTTCTAGTAAATAATGCAGGTGCGCCGCTCCGCCCAATTGTACCTACATTTCCAAAACTTTCACAGGAATGGGCTACTTGGATAAGCCCCAGAACGCCACAAATGTTGATATCCCGTCGTGCGAGCAGCATTTGAACCCAACTTCTTCGGCCTCATTCAAACTACAACCACTTTCTTACCGCTTCTGCGCAAATCCTCCAATGCCGTAATCCTCAACGTATCCACAGGCATGGCCTCAAATACTGAGCAAGCCCGGCCGGATTCAATCCATCATTGGGTAGCCTATAACACCTCTAAAGCTGCAGCCAATTCCTACACCATCGCTCTCGCCCATGAACTAAAGGCGGAAAACATCAAGGTCAATGCTGTCACACCAGGCTACACATCAACCAAGCTGAACGGATTTGGGGAAGGGGGTAAAAGTGTTGAAGATGGGGCAAAGGCACTACTACCCTGGGCCCTCCTTGATAAAGATAGCCCCACCGGTAAGTGATCTTACTGCACGGCTTATCCAGACCTCTAACAAACCTCCAGGCCTTTACATTGATGAAGATGGGAAGGAGCGAGCGTGGTAGGTTTGTCCAATCAGTCACGGCTTTGGTAGAGTGGTTTTTATTGCGGTCGTGTATTAACCTGTACTGTGAGATTGTGTGTGTACTCCCAGGCTCTTGGTTTATATATAGTGTTATTATGCTTACAAACCGCTTTGCAAATTGGCGAAGTCCAGCGCCGCCCGCGGTGAATACGTTCCCACTCGCTTAGATCTATAGGCTCGATGCTCTTTGTGACCAAACCTCAACTTAAAACTCGGATTTATCCTAACGACCCTGTCCGACTTCCAAAGAGAAAGAATATTGCCCTTCGCGTTCTCACCGCACTCCTGATCATGTCCGTGGCACTGTTTGGTTTGCGGCACACCTCCAAGATCTCGTTCGCGGGGGGTTTGCGGGCTGGTTGTCATAAACAACATCGCAATATTTCAACCCCAAGAAACACCTTACCGAGCTATTATAAACTCCCGTCGGGAGATCATATCCCCTCAGTTGCTTTAGGTAAACTCGAGACGCAGAGGTCTTGGCGCGGGTAGCTGACATGAGAGTCAATACAGGCGTTTGGCAAGCCGGAAAAGGCGAGGTCGGTAATGCGGTCAAGGTCAGATCTTCACCCTTGGCATGGCAAACAATCAAGTGACTTTGGTAACATGGTAGACTGCTCTCAAAGCGGGATATAGTAGGCATATTGATGGCGCTTGGATCTATCGGGTATGGGCTAAATATCCCCCTTGTCAGATTCTGTCAAATAATGATGTGTCCAGAATGAAGAAGAGGTGGGTCAAGCGTTGAGGGAGAGCGGGGTTCCCCGAGACCAGGTTTGGCTAACATCAAAGGCATGGTGTCTGTCAACGGGGTCCCACTGCTCATATTGAAAGCGCCCGAAATTAGCTTTGGAACACTTTCCACGAACCTCAAACTATCGAATCAACGCTTGATGATTCTCTGGCCAAGCTCGGCACAGAGTACTTGGATTTATATCTTATCCATTGGTATTTCAGTCAGGAGCCAAATGTAGTGAAGAATTTCATTCGCATAATACAGGCCGGTCGCCACCATGGCAGATGGAAATCCTGACTTGGGGCTCAGCGAAAACCCATACCCAACGTGGAAAAAGCTCGAAGAGCTTGTCGATAAAGGGAAGATACGAAATATCGGTGTTAGCAAGTGGGTGACCCACTGACACGAAACTTCCGAGCATTGAGTCTCACTTGATTAAATACCCTTCAGTTTCAATATTCGTAGGTGCGTGTAATGGTTCCTGGATTTAGTTCTTGGGTCCGACACCACTTTATCACAGGATTCAAAACCTTACTGCAAACCCACTAAAAATACGACCGGCTGTGAACCAAGTTTGTACTCGGCTGGACGTGGTGGACAGTTCACAGATAAGATACGACAGGTCGAAATCAATTTCTGGTTTCCTCAGCCCGATTTAATCAAGGTTTGAACTTCACTTAACCCAATGCTCTGTTCACATGAAAGGCACAGTGGTCCCAAGAAAACGGCATCATTGTCGAAGCCTACTCACCTCTGGGAAGCTCGAAGAGGGTTGGCGCTAGCTTGGCTGTCCCTGAGGTAGCTGTCTTGCATCGGTCGCATCGGCTTCAAATAATCATTTGAATAGGTGAAGGAAATCGCAGCTCAACTTTGCATGACCCCGGCGCAAGTGATTATCTCCTGGCATGTCCAACGAGGCGTGGGTGCAGTTCACCTTTGAGGCGTTCTTCATTCTAAATCAACAATTGTAGACCGTTGTGCTTCCCAAGAGCGTCACTCCATCACGAGTCGAAGAAAATTTCCAAGGTACGTCCCTCAACTCTACTGCCTCCTCACAATTGACTAAAACGTACGATAGTCAGGGCACTTCCTCAGGATGCTTTCGACAAATTAGAGATGGCTGCTACATCACACAAACCCGAGAGAGGTATGAAGCCAAACAAGTCTTGGGGAGTAGACGTTTTTGGCTGAACCAAGGTATAATTCACATTGTATCATCCCCATGCTCGAGAACTGCACCAGACAAAACCTTTGTATAATACGTACTTATCGTGGGTTTGCCGTCGTAAACCCCAAGATTCCAAAAATAGACGATCGGTGATTAGTGTGCCTGTAAGCCGGCCCTAAAGCTCGTGGTTTATAACGAAAGATTGGCCTTTCGAGGTCGATGGGCACTTCCAAGTCAGGGCACAAGCCTCCTTGGTTGAAACTGCACCCACAATATCCGCAGTGGCGCTCAGGCGCGCTGGAGGAACGTGCGCTAGTGCAGTCGAGATGGTAAGCAACACATCCACATAATCACATAACACCTCTTAAATTGTCCTATAGTGCGACATGTCAACATGTCACGTCTCCCCCAGTTCTGGTGCGTTGGCGGGCCCGGTACTACTATCGACGCTACCAACATGATCAGTGCTAGTTGCATATTATGTATGCAGTCTATGCATTGCTACAGAGAGGACCTTGCCAACGCATGGAATCCTTTCGCGGTTTCACTAGCCTGGATGCAATATCCTGTGCTACAGTATGGTCGTTGTGGCTCAGATCACAACGATGTATCGTGAAACACCCAAATCCGTCATTCCGATAGATGGATTGTTCCCCCAGAGTCGTCGTGTTGGTTGACCATCCCACATTTACATACTATAAAGTGTACACGGCCTTCTTTGGTAGCCAGTTTAAATCGGAAACCATTATGCATCTCCCCGTCACCGGTCCACCTTTACTCGGATTGTCCCGAACTTCATCATGAAGCCAGCGTTGGCATTCCACATGGTACATAGGCTGGCGACAGCGCGGGGTTTCAATGAAGATTATGAGGCTGGGACTGTCACCAGCCACTACCATCCATGGTGGCAGTCACTTAGTAAAACGCCCATTCTCCTTGGTCCATCACTCTAAATGACACACGACAAACGGTTTGTGACAGGATGTGAGTGTTGGTGGTACATGGAGTCATTATCAGCTGACCACGCTATCGAACATCACATAGTTGGCAAGAACGTAACGGGGGCTGCCGTATCCGGGTTACCCAGGGAAGGATCCTCGCGGTCTGTGATTTCGGAACGCACACTCTAGTACTTTTAGAAGCTTTACTCCTATGACGGTACCTAGGTTCCTAGATGCCCTTCGTTATCACCCGTGTGGGAGGGAAAGCTCTGCTTTTGTTTTGGGGTTTGATTAGAATCGTTCCCAAGGCTCGCGTGGATGAGTGATAGGGCTACGCTCTACGGTGGTGAGAAGGCACTCGGATAAATGAGCGTTGATAGATGCTGCTCGGGTTCGAGTGGCCCAGTGAAGCATCGGCCTGTGAGCATTGCGGGCGCGGCCGCAACGCATGGCAAGCCGAGATAAGGCGAGAAGTCTTTATCTTGATAGCCAATGCATGAGCTAAGTCAGTTAACTTTGGCAAGACGTAGTGAGAGTCAGTTGAGAGTACCTCCTGGTTGCAGATACATCATTTATGGGTGGAAGGCGCCCATTAGAATTAATGAGTGGTTGTATTTCATTAGACCTAGGATTAAGCGAACAGCCTATCAGTATCGTCATGAGAAACTGACGTGATTCGTTGTGATTAATAGAACAGATCAACACTTCTCACCTATTTTGTCACCATCCAGGTGGAAGGGTGCATTCCGTTGGTTCTGTGGCGAGAGGTAGGGTACCAACAGAATGAGCAAGCGCTCCCGTCGCACACAGAAGGCTATGACTCCGGCATGCGCCATCTTGATAATATCATGGCATAATTTCGGAATGCTGTTGGCTTTCGAGAAGAAAGGGAAGCAATATGGCGAGGCTATGGAGTTATCCGAGGGTCTTTAGAGCGCTCATACTTGTCTGGCCTTAGCCTGGGAACCCATGGACCGTAGGATGTGCGAAGCGCACAGGAAGTAGCCCGCGTCGTACAGATCAACAGGGGCGAAAGAGTGGTGATAAAACAGAGTGAAAAGTACCTCGATCTTCGCTTCGAAAGAGACGACGCGCATATGCACCAGAGTCGTCACAAGGTTAAGTGGCACGTTTATAGCGAAACCATATATTATTGTCCACTGGGCCTGCTAATATTTACTCGATCGGGCGACACCCATATGACCAAGGGTGACACTTGTTGCCAGCGCATCGCCTATGTGGGAGGGCAGCCGCCGGACGAAAACGCCCTTTTGAAATGCGCCTGATCATCCCGATTTCATAATCGATCAGACCGTCGGGCGAAAGGGAAGTTACTGAAAATGTATATCGGGGCGTGGGTAGGAAGTCAGGTACAATGAATCTGAAGATTGATTCGGGTACTCAAACCCGGAGGGGAGGATTCGGGTGGGTCGCTCGCATGTGCAGAGATAGTTAACCATGAGAGATTAATGCTGGAACCTGAACAAAGATCGAAGCTATACCAACAACAAGGAATGGTGGTAACCCCAGGTGGTGCTCCGAATTATATTGCGGCACTTGCCATTCCCAAACTTCAAACGTACCCTAGGAAGGATATTCCTGGCGACCCGCGGTCGCTAATGCATTAGTGATCGAGAAGAAAGCTTGTATCTTATGATCGATCCGAGTTGAAGAGGTATGGATTACTGGGTGCTATGGAACGGATGATGCACCATGGGACGCTGCCGAAGAACCTGGGGCTACAATTTCCGGGGCCGGCAGAGAGAAAAAGCAGCGGAGCATGAGAACGAGGAGGCCCAAAATGTATGTCCATCACCTGACGTGGGAAATATGTTGAGAGGGGAAACCAAACGCACACACACGTTGTGAATCGTGGGAGGCGATGGGGGTAGGTGGGAGGGGAATGCATAGATAGGACATGGAGTGGGCAGAACCAGACACAACAGAAGAGTACTTCCCGCGAACTACCCTAGAAATTTGAGCTATGTCGGGAAAGACCGTAGATCACTAGAGTTAAGGTTCGCGATGACATTATGGAGTGAGTGGTATAGGCTTGGATGGTGTCGGGCACTGGTACGTGGCGTGGACTAGGCTGCATGGAAGAAATATTCGTGGAAAGAGGTAACGGCCTTGAGGCCAGTTGGAACTCTAGTGATAAGCCAATCTGATTCATCCTTGGAGGGGGTTCAGGGTTATTGTGACGACTAAGTGAGCGCTATCATAAGATATGAGACAGCGACCTGTGAATTTGTGCTAGTAGGAAATATACCATCCGTGTTAGATCACGCGGTCCGAGATCAACAACCCGCGGCCGGGATCTTGCAGGCATGAACAAGTCGATCCAAAAAATCCCAGGGTGGATGTACCACCATTGGAGCTTGATGTATAACCAAAATAGCATGTTGGTGCACGCGGGATTTATGTACAAATTCGTATGGCCCTAGAAATCGGGGAGTACTCGGGAAAGCTATCTGTCGAACAGGCCAAAACTACATCGAAAATAGCAATATCCTTGTGCGACCTCGAGCTGGATGGCAACTTGTGGCAGCCGGATTGGGTGACAACAGACATGCGTCGGAAGGGAGATGACATTTCAAAATGGCTCTGGACGGACGACTTCTTCGGCTGGACTGAGCGCCGTCAAATGCGATAGGAGGGGAAAGTTCGGAGGAACATGATGGAGAGATCCAAGGAGGCGAGATCTTGAAATTCACCGCTTAGATCCAAGTTCCCACGCAAAAGAACGCGCTGCCAGTTTGTCCATTACGCGGCCTCTCTCCTCAACCTATATACAAACTCACCGAACAAAACTTATCTTTCTTCTTACCATTCCCTCACCTCGCACTCCAGACTAGCCATCTGTGGTCTACATGCCTGACATGATCTCTATCGCACAACCACAACAACACCAGTTCAATCCATACTCGGAGAATGGCGGCACCATATTGGCAATCGCGGGCGCAGATTTCAGTGTCATTGCCGGCGATACCAGGCAGAGTGAGGGCTATAGCATCCAGACGCGATACGCTCCCAAGGTATTTCGATTGTAAGCCGCCATCTCGTCTTTGGATCGCTACTATGCTGATCTTGTGCGCTCCAGGACGGACAAGGCCGTTCTAGCGGTAAATGGCTTTGCTGCAGATGGAAACATGTTTGTCAAGAAAGTGCGACAACGGCTCGAGGTATGTATTTCGTGAAACCTGTGATTGGCGCCACATCTCAAACGATAACAGTGGTACCGACATGCACACGCAAAGGACATGCCTCTGCGTGCCATTGCGCGTCTCATACAGACAATGTTATACGCACGCCGATTCTTCCCCTACTACGTCTATAACATCCTTGGTGGGATCGAAGATGACGGTACGTTGCATTCATCACCAGACCCCCCGTCTTTGCTGCTATTCTCGGCAAAACAATCCACATGTCCACAAATAACCCGCGTTTCAACACCTCCAAACCCAAACTTATGCTCTGTTTCTTTCTTGCTAGGGACTGGCGCGGTATACTCGTTTGATCCCGTGGGCTCATACGAGCGTGAAGCATGTCGCGCTGCGGGAGCCGCCCAATCACTGGTCCAGCCCTTTCTTGATAATCAGGTAAGTTCGGAACTGGTATAGCAAATGTGCCGAACGAATCGCGGTTTGTGTGTGATTGGCGTGGGGTTGATGCTCTCGTGTCTAATCCGCTATCCGACGCTTCGCCGATTTACTCCCGCGCCTCTACCCCTCGGCATTCCCATCCCATTATAGTGTTACCGATACTAACGCTAGTTGTATTACTCTCCAGATCTACTTTAAAAACCAAACCCCAGCCCCGGGCATCCCACATCCGGCCCATTTACCCCTGCTCACCGTTCTCTCGCTCGTGATCGATTCGTTTACAAGTGCGACGGAACGTCACATTGAGGTATGTCTTGGCCCCGTCGTTTCCGCTTCATGTGATTGAATATTTCCACTAGGTGGGTGACGGCTTGGAAATGTACGTTGTCCTTGCGAGGGGCAGTACATTGCATCAGAGCCTGCAGAGTATTCCAGGAATGCAGGAGCTGACTGCTACCGATGATGGGGAGCGTGTGTTCATCATTCGCCGAGACTTGAAGAAGGATTAACTGGCCTGTGTTTGTACTACTTTTCTTGTCTTCTCTGCACGTTCTCCTCCAGTACAGTATCGGACACGACAAACACATTGCATTCACACACATTTAGTGAATGATGGGCGATACCGCCTTCACAAACCCACCCCGTGTTATCATTCATAGATCCTGGATTTGTTGAAATTCCCTAGCTATCGTACTCCTTGTACTCCTATTTAGAGGCAAACCCCAATGCCAAAAGCCCTCAGGCTGTCACCGAACACAGCGTTTGATTAGATAAGTCCCGGTTGCCACAGTTCGTCAGGGACTGTACCCTGCACGATGCGAACACAACGCACTGAAACCAACCACGAGTCCTTGATCAGCACCTTTGCTAACTTCCAGTCTTTACAGATTTCAGGACGTTTTTCTATCTTCAAAACTGATTGCCTATGCTGTAGAGTGGCACATGCTAGTTGCCATCACGAAGAACAAAGACCAAAGCCAAACAAATTCAAACATACTCCACTCGTTCCCCACCACCACCACCGCCGTCGCTGCCCTTGCCGCCGTGCTTCCTACCTGCATCTCCCTTCTTCAACCACCACACAATTAAAAACACATCGCCGAATTAGCCCTTTCAAGGATATAGAAATTCAGAGCACGACGCCCACATCATGATTCTCTCGTCACTCGTCACTTTGGTGCTTGCATCATTGGCCCCAACGTCTCCTCGCAAGCCCTGGACAATATTGTTGGAACCTGGAGCTCAGGAAGCAAAGCTGTTGTTACTGGCCCTGTGAGTGGCCTCGTGGGGTTATAGAACATCAACTAACGGTGATAAGGGTTTTGCAAACCCATCCAATTTGTCCTTTACATACCCCAAAACTACCGGAATATCTTATTCATTGTATGTGTTGCTCCCTGGTCTCAGCAGTCACTGACTACTCCTTAGTTCTGCCGATGGTTTTTACGAAATCGCACGGTATCGTTTTAATGGCAATGGTAACACAACTTTGTTCACACGTTACTTGTACGCTCACTCACAATATATCTTAGGCTCACTACCCAACTGCATAACGGGTGTCATCGGCTGGGTGCACGGCCACTACATACTGCAGCAAAATGGTTCCATAACCATGACGCCCTTGGGTGATGGCTACCAACAGATACAAGATCCCTGCGCCGCCGTCTCAAATTTCATCGAACCCTACAACCTTACAGAACTGTACAAGGCGTGGCAGATATTCCAGGATCCCACCGCGGGGCTCAAGCTGCATCTTTTCCAATTTGATGGCGCACCCCTCGCTCCACAGTTCCTTATTTCGGCAACTCCAAATATGTTACCAACCCAGCTGCTGAGAAATGTGACACCGCCAGCCCCAGCACCCGGCCTCAGCCGTCGGACTAGTGCCGCAGTGCAGCCACAATCATGGACACTGGGTGTTACTGGAGCTACCGGCCTGACGGTAGCGGGAATCATTTTGGCATTATTTTAGAAGCCTCAGCGCCCATCATCCCCGGTGGAGTCCTCATACGTGTCCCTGCACAATGTACTCGTACAATACTTGGCGTCATTGAACTTTTGGACCAAACCGTTTTATTTTGTTCCTCATAACCCTACCTGTGCTTTCATCCGACCCCCACCACCCCAGCATGAATTCGGTAGCCCAACCGAATACCTCTCACCTATATTTACGTTCCCACCGAGTATCCATGCGCGGCAGTTGGACGTGATGATCCGCCAGATTACACTCGTTTCAGATACCTAGTTGATTTCTTGGATTTTCTTGGATTGCTTCATTCGTCATGCAACCAGTTATCGTTACTCTATTTCTTCCCGTAGACCGGTAGTTCTCTCAATACGAATATCGTGACGCTCATGCCTGTATCTGTAATCACTGAAATTACGAGCCATACTTATGGTCAACCTGGCTGCCCAGGACTACGTTTGCTCCATAGGGTTCAGGTCAAAAAATTCCACGCTGCCACCTGCCAAGATGTGACAGCATTCGTGACCATAAATTATGTGATGATTGCCGTGTTTTTTTTTCCCTCGCCCATTCCGATTTCCATGCAGACGCCATCTATCGACTCGGCGCTGAAGGGTAGTCTCCTAATGCACGGTGCCTGTCGTCATGCACTACAGTTTCAATGGTTTGTCTTTTTTCCGTCCTAAAAGCCAAGAAACACTCCCATTCTATTGATGAAAACAACCACGGATGAAGAGTCATAGACTCGTATCCGAGAGCGCAAAATCGTGTGGATTACTCCGTTGCCTTCCTTCTGATTCTTGCCTTCCTATGCCCGACCCATTCTAGTCGATTGCCGCGATGTACTCATATCAGCGGTTTCACAGATGTTATCCTAATCATGATCAGTATTGGGTCCATCCGAGTAATCAGTGAGTATCTGATATCACTTTGGCCTCCTTTCTATGATGAAAATATCCCGGATGTAAAGAGTTTTATAACTCCAAATCCGAGAGCGCAAAACTCCCATGTGGATTATTCCGTTGCCTTCCTTCTGATATAATCAATCCATAGTTTATTCGCACATTTCGCTGACATCTGAGGTTTTATTCAGACATCAAACATGGCCTTGATTTTATCTCGGTGATTTAAAGTCACTGGGAGAGAGATAGACACATGCATTTGATTCGTCGATCCGTGGGCCCGGCTTTCTGAATACGCCAATCCCCATGTAGACTGTTCTGGTAAGCTTTCTTTTTTGATTCACGCCCTCATTGATGGATTCTGATGTAGGTCTCCTAGACTAAAGTGCCAGTTGGGCTGTGACCACTTCTGTTGGAGTCGTGTGCCAAGTCTTGGTCCAAGCCATCCGCTTCCCCCATTAATCTATTACAATCACTGCATGTGTAGTCACCGCGTCAACGATCGCCACAGGCTCAAGTCCGGATATCTCTCGGTCTGTTCGCAAGCCTCTATGGCCCTTTATGCCCCAAGGATCAGTGGGTTGGCATCCACAGCGCCCTCCGAGGACACAGGATGCCAGAACCATGATTGGGGCTGCTGGCAGCATGGATTGCGATGATTGGCCTTGAGTAATTACGATATACTGCTCATGTCTACTATAAACCAACTGCCCAAATGCAAACAGTACGGCGGTATACCCGCAGCCCACATAAATAACCTGAACCACTGTCCAATTTACTACCCCTTCAGCCGAGATTTTGGCGAATGTGCTGCAAAGAGGGCCATCCAGACGGTTTCGTGGCCTCTTGCTGAATTTGTGTGGGGAACGCAACTTGAAATTCCGCAATTTCTCCGGGCGGTGTTGATCTGTCGAATTGGTAACTTCAAAATATGCGCGTGTATCCAGCGTAAGTGCAACTATGCCTGTCAGACCATGGCTCCATGGATCTGGCTACACCTCGCCGTTTCTTAACGCCGGGGGACATAATAGATGTGTTGATGGGTTCCCGGGGCCCTTGTACCCCCCCGGTGATGTCCCCACCCTCGAAGGAGAAGCCTTCGCGATAGGCTGCTGTCCGACCATCGGCCTTGGTGGCTCGTGGGCATTTGCGCGCTTCGACGGCTAGTCTTGAACGATAGGTTGTGGTGAACCCCATGAGGCAGGTGTTATCCTTCCAATCGGCGAATGTCCCCCGAGTGGGAAGATGAATATCACACTGATTTCCACCGAGTGGATATTCATCATTCGGATAATGCGGAGCGTACTTGAGGTGGATGGTTGGTTAGGCCCTAGCATTTGGAGACAAATACCGGTCCGATAATCATTAATGTGATTGTACCGAGAAGCGGGCCCTGCGCGTTTACCGACGAATGACCGTACGTGGTGATATCGGTTCATGAATCTTGGGGAATCAGCATCGGCGGGGTGGAACTGCGGCGCCTGTTAGGGAGTTCTTGCGATGTATAGATACTCGATTTTTAGCTCGCCCCACCGTTGATTATTTCTGAAATTTGGATAATCAAAACAAGAATGATTCCCACACCTAATTTTTCTAGGGCTATCCCATTTCATGTAGTCCCTCCATCATTGCGCTTGGTCCTAAGCGGAGGGTCGGTTGCGCGCTTATTTTCTTGGAGCCTCAGCCCGAAACATGGACAAACACCATCAATCCAGTGTTGCGCTCAGATATTATGTAATCACCCTTTACCTCGTTCCTGGCTTATCTTGATGCGCCCTTTGTTTTTGAGTACATTGCTGTAACATCTTTTTGAATTGTTCACTAAACCCCAAGAAAGATACTTGCTAGTACAAATTGAACATCCGATGCAAACTATCAAAAAAATCATCAATTATGATACAATTCCATTTCAAGGCATCAAGAATCAAACAATGCAAGGATGTCCTCGGGTAAGCAAGCTGCTTGGCTGCTCCTCTCGTATATTTCGAGCGTGCCGTCACTGCAAACCAAAGAAATACGACCCTCCCGGCCGTGTTTTTTAACAAGCGTCTGTATTGCCTTCAAAGCTTGTTTCAATTTTCGCAAGCTCTCTAGGGCGCTTTCTGCGGCTTCAGCCAGTTCGGGCGAGTCGAGACTCCTCTTCTGGACGGACACAAACCTGCCGCGTTGGTGCACGGCGAGGACATGATGTGGGGTTTGCGAGAGGAAGAGCTGGGGGTACGGATCCTTCCAATCATAGCGTGCGTAGTTGTTCACCGAACGTGTCGTTAGTTCCATGATGTCTGATTGTGCAATGTATGAACCGCCTTTTTTGACAATGAGCTCGGGCTTCCAGTCGAGCTTTTGATCGTTGTGCTGGACTTCGTGGACGTGGGCGAGATGCTAGTACTGCCAAGGAGGCTTGCAAGTCATCAACATCAGTTGTGGATTTGGTTTCCGGAGCGGAGGGTGGCATGGCCGCATCTACTTCAAACCTGACCACCATTTTGATTCCACCAAAATCCTACAGGGGTACAAGAGATCAGGAACGACCGGCATAGGGCGAAATGCAGGACGTACATATTCGACGATCCGATGGTGTCCAGTGCTGCCGCTACATCCCTCGGCTGGTGTTGTGGAGCATGCTCGAAGTTGAATCCAAATGTGTAGCCAGGGGATACTTCCTGGGTGCGTTTTTCCCATCTATTCATCAGGATTGTACCATCGCCTGCAAGTTGAGTATCAATCCTAAAATCCTTCACATTTCCCCCTTCGATCCATCTAAGCAACTTTCGAAGCCCGTTCCGGTCAGTGACAATGTTTATGCTTGCCCAATCAAAAGGGGGATTGCCTTCGGTCTCCGATTTGATATTGACCGCCGTGATGAGGGGCAGCAACACAGCGGAGGGCATTCGAAAGCCGTTTTGATCGACAAAGCATGTACCGACGTCAGGTTGGACTTGGTACGGTGTTGGACGGTCAGTCCATATTCGTGGAGAACCTATGGGTGTATGTCAATGCCAAAGACACAGTCGTGGCACTTTGCAACGGACCTGGAACGATGATGGTCGGTGTTGAGGCGTTCGTCCAGTTGTATGATCCGACCAGCCGAAAATCACGAAGGTCAGTCTCTTCCTCATCTGCAGCTTTTGGTTTTTCGATGGATCCTAGTGGTGCAGACGAAAGTCCACCAAAGAGATCTCGGTCTGGAGGGAGCGAGTAGCTGGAAGTTCTACCACCGCGGGGAGAGAACATGTTGGTTGAAGGGGAAAAAGCTACTCAGCCGGCCTTTATATATTGTTCAATTCAGGGGATAAGCTTGACGGAAAGGGAGAGTCCAAGCTTCCGCAGTAAGACACGTTCCGGGCATGCATACCACTTGTCTCGTGCCTCGCATTTCTGGAATGACCAACTTCCTCATTCAATCGGTGGGAATAGTGCGCAATTGTTAGCCGCTGGGGAGGAAAGTAGGTCAAATGATGTCGTCATGCCGAATAACTACAAGATACGTCAACGATACTGTTCAGTTGTATTCATTACGATGGACCCTAGGTGGTAGAGTGATTAATGGAGTGCTGCGGCAGGATGCGTCTCAACAGCTCTCGAAGTTCTTTGACCTCTTGACCATGGGCAATTTCCTCGTCATAAATATATACTCCATGGTCGTCCCACAGTTCGGATGGCTGGCCTCGGTAAAATTCTGGTATCCCGTCGTGCGATAAGTTTGATAGTCGCTTCTCGCTCACGGAAAATGCGTCATGCATACAAACGAAGCCCATGTTTTGATTCGCCTGGTCCGATTGGTCACTGAGCACCGGTATTCGTTCCCAAACAGAATTGCACCCCAAGCCAACCCGGCATATACTAGGGATGGTTTGAAAAATCAACCCGATATCGCGTAGTGTGATGGGATTAGTGGCAGGCTGGGCGAGTAGTAGACATGTTTGGTGCTCAATCGGGGATGAATGATATGCAAATCCGTGAGCTTTGGAAACGACGAGAGAGTGACAAGCAATGCTGGCGAGATTGGCTGGATATCATGAGGATATCGTGTCAATAACAGATACTGGGGGGTCATACCTCATTTTCACCGTATGCTTGCCAATTCCACCAGAAGCCGAAGTGTGTCAATTTGGCTCGATCGCAGCATCCTAAGACCAGGGCAACCCCCGTATCATCTAAGGCCCCAAAACCAACCCTGAGGGTTTCCAACCTCCCAAGGATAAGTTTTAGCACTCCCACCCACTCGGCTTTTTTCTTCACCACCTCTTCGTCCCCAGTTTGATCCCAAAGTTCCTCAACACTGTAGAAGCTACTCTTTGCCATCCAATTTCAGGGTCGCTTTCGCATTTTGGCATACATAAGACTGTTTGATTGACCCACAAGTGGGCGAGGTTGGACAGATGCCCCAGATTAACCGATGCAAGGAAAGAGGGCACCAAGCCCCAGTAACACCGGCCACCCCGGGCCCCCAAATTACTAGAAAGTTCAGCGTCATCATCAGTTATCCATAAATGTTCCTGCCACATTTCATCCCGGATTTCAAGCTTCGTCAATGCAGGGAAGGTGTCCGGGGGCAGCACCATAAACAAGCGGATAGTATGCAGTGTCGTCCAACTATAGCTGCGGAAATGCTCAAATTGAGGGAACAATCTCAACAACCAAATCTTACCATTCCGTAACAATAATAGTAAGTCCTCGAGTATATCGCATCGAACAAGGTTCAAGGGGCCGACTGTTGGCCCACGTAAGGTCAGGTCACTGACTTGTAATTCCAATTTGAGAATCGCTGGAAACCCAAGATTGCGGAAACGTATGACGATGTCGGACCCTGTTGTGGAGATCCTGACCATTCCAATCCCAGGTCCCTCCAGTCAAATCAATAGACAGGCGTCGAAGGGACAAATAAGTCGAAAAATCATGCTCCGAGATGCCAAGGACTGAAACAATGGTCGGTAACATGTCGTAGCTCAAGATGTTTTAATTTCGGTCCAATCATTGCAGTAAAAATATCCAAGCTATGCGGGAGTTGAGGACATAATGTGAGCAAATTCGAATGGCCTCACTTCCATAGGGTATCACTCAAATTTGTGTCTATTCGGAATGTTTCCAAAAACTGGAGTTGACCAAGCGCAGTCAGGTGCTGTCCCCATGGATATGAGCCGTTGCGCCAGTCCAATGAACGTAAGTTCTGGGTTTTGGAGAAGAGGGTAACTAGACGCCTCTCCAGTGCTATGACAGAGAATCTGGGATCATGAAACACGAGTGGGGGTAATCCAAAGTCAATCACAAGATCCTTCAAGGCAGCCGCCACGGCAAAGTGGGACACCCCCGAGCCCTCGTCTTGACCCAGGATCCAGTCCAGAATGAGCGGCGTGTCCTCGGTGCCCGGCGTGGTGCATGTCAGATATACGGGTAGTTGGCATAGCCGAAGTAGCGCAGGAGGGAAAAGGGGGTGGGTGATTGGAAGTGCCGTCAGAAGGTTGTACAAAGATGTTTTATCATAAATATGAGAGAGAATACAGGAGAAGATATCGTCGTTTATAACAGCCATGGTCGTGTAAATGCTTGTTTTGGTCAGTGACGTCAGGAACTATCGAGCACCGTGACTGGTACTTTTTCGCTCACACATGGTCAACATCGCGCGAACAGCTGCTACTTGGAAACGAAATGTGCGATGCATGGCAGGTTGATATAACCACACCCAACAACAGGGGTTCTGGAGTTCGGTACGTCAACGTTTTAATTTCTACTCGGAGGGGGGGTGCTGGCTCAGCCTTGCCCATGATTTTCTACCATTCCCGGCCCTTCTAACGCCTTTCTTAAAATTCTCAAGTTAGATAGTGCCACCATGTCATGGCAATAGCCCTTGTCTATGGAGTGTAGGGGCAGCGCAAGTAGTTGAGCGGATTAATGAGAAAACAGTCCAAATTACTGCTGTCCTTGAATACGTCTCATCGTCCACGGATATCTCTGACAGCTTCTTTGATATATGTAGTTATGCTGGTACCATCTATGGCGTCGGGGACTCGGGAGCTTGCCGACTACCCCATAAATTTCGCGACCACTCCACCTAAATGAGAAATAATAACGCGGAATCCTGCTGTTCAGGTACACCTGAGAGACACGACTCCCTCTTTGGGATTTATTTCCTAGTCCTTATCACACTAATTCACAGAAGATGTGCATCGAACAGGGGTAATGGGTTTTGACAAATGTTACTTTGACCCATCTCATGGCTTGCATGTGCGCTGGCACTTCCCCAGTATAACGGCACTCAATTTTGTCTTGTTCCCCTGGGGAACACTAACCAAGGTAAATTACATACCTCATGTCACCCCGCGACCCGTTCATGGTGCTTGATTCAATGCATCGTTGAGATAGCTGTGTGATACACATCAACTTCCTTTTGCGATCAACCCAAAAATATGTCTCCTATCAGACATACCACAGAAAGCCCCTGGGTTCGACCGGATTCTGACACGACACAACATCGTAAGTCATGTACCAAGCTGTCATGGAATCTATCTGTTGATTATCATTCTGAGCCTGGATGCCAGGATGTCCCGTATGCCGGCTATCCTGTGATAATTATCCGGTGCTTACAGGCGATAGAACAAATGATCTGGCGCGGCAGGCAGCTTCTGGAGGTGATCGCGTGGCATTAAGTGCGAATGAACCATCGATTAAATTCACCGTGAGTGGATGAAAAGAAGATTTCTCATCTGCTTCAACGCATGCCCAACATCCTGTGATGCCACCCGTGACAGAAATTTTGTAGCTTCCACTGCGGCCCGCCGCATATCAATAATATTCCTCTAGAATATAAGGCGGGGGCAATGAATGTCTCTGACTTCGTACTCGAGCTGAAACGATGTATTCTGCGCTCATAGCTTGTGCACTAGCTCTGCAGGTGGCCGCCAGCCCTTTGGCCTCACCAACTGTCCAACTCGACGGGTAACCGTCACCGGAACAAGTGCTGGAAGCGTCTCTTCATTCTTGGGGATTCCCTTCGCCCTCCCCCGTGGGTCATTACATTTCTAATACCGTAGTACCCTTGATTAATATCATGATGATAGAACAGGAGACCGACGTTTCGTCTCCCTGAACCAATATCCGCATATAACACGAGCTTCTCTGCAGTGTCATTCGGCCCGTCCTGCCCACAACAGTCCTTCGATTTACCTATCCCTGACGGTCTTACCGCTGACGCGATCAACTTTTTGGTAAATTCGATATATGGCGTTATATTCCCTGATGATGAAGATTGTAAGCCTTACTGGTTGGGGGTCTTCTTAATTTATAATAATGTGATACCCTCCAGGCCTCACAATCAATGTCGTAAACCGGCGAGCGCAACAGCGACATCGAAATTACCTGTCGTTGCGGTTCGTTCACATGATCCGGGGAGACTTGATGAGATTAACTCACATATTGGATTGTCCCATACAGTGGATATTTGGCGGTATGAAATGAATCGCTTGAGCAGTTAGATTCTCATCCCCTTCAAGGCGGATTTGAATTTGGCGGTGTCACATTGTAAGCCCCATATCCTCATCTTCACACAATGGCCGTATTCACACGCGCTGTTAGATATGACGGAGGGTCTATCGTGCAGCGGTCCATTCAGCTTGGGGAGCCGGTGATTTATGTGAGCATGAACTACAGGTAACAAACTAAACTTGTGACTCGATAAGTGGGCTTACTTACGTTTACATCCTTAAGGGTGACAGGTCAGCGCAGGCAGTGGTGTAGGGCGCTGTGGGTTCTCATAATTTGAACTTAGGTTTCGGATTCTTAGCAAGCAAGGAAGTTAAAGCCGCGGGAGTTGGAAATCTCGGCTTGCAGGACCGTAAGCCTGTGGCATGCTGTACGTTGGCTTCCTCTCATGCCAAATACCCAGAACGTCAGGCCTTCAGATGGATACAGAAATATATAGGAGCATTTGGAGGGGATCCTACCAAAGTCACAATGTATTTCTCCCCCGTTCATCCGTGACATCCTGAAAATTAATAATAATCTACAGCTGGGGTGAATCCGCAGGGGCTATCTCTGTCGCATTACATATGCTCTCAAATGGCGGGAATACTGAAGGCCTCTTCCGAGCAGCCTTCATGGAGTCGGGATCGCCTATTCCTGTCGGGGATATCACCAACGGCCAACAGTACTACGACGCGATAGTCGCACAGACTGGCTGCTCCGGATCATCAGATACTCTGGCGTGTCTGCGCACTGTCCCATATGCCCAACTAAAGGCCGCCATCAATCTATCTCCTTCTATATTCGCATACCAGGTCAGTGCTTTTTATTTCCCCATGTAGTTTCACTGCCTCAAGCAAGATGAAAGTCCTTGCGTCTAGCCTGGCTTCCCCGGGCGGACGGCGTGTTCTTGACAGATGCACCCCAGAAACTGGTGCAACAAGGGAGTGTGGCTAATATCCCATTCATTACTGGTACATATTGATTTAATGTGTGCACTCCACTTTTGACGCCGACAATGCAGGTGACTGCGACGACGAGGGGACATTATTCTCCCTTTCTACGCTGAATATCACGTAAGACGCCCCGCCCTGGCAGCCATTCCTACAACTGACTTGACATATCAAGCACCGAGGCTCAACTAAAGACCTACATTAAAACAGTGTTTTTGCCTGGCATACCCGATTCTAGCCTCAACACCCTGACCGACCTATATCCCGGCGACATCCTCGAGGGCTCCCCATATGGTACCACCATTTTCAACGCCCTCACACCGCAATACAAACGAATCGCCTCTTTCATGGGCGACGGCGTATTCCAAGCCCCCCGCCGGTTCTTCCTCAACCAAAGATCCGGGAAACAGAATACCTGGTCATTCCGTGCGTCATACAATTCCACTCTTGGCCCTCCTCTCCTAATTACGTCTCATAGTAAGCAAGCGCCTCAAGGCTCTGCCTATCCTAGGCTCGGTCAGTCCTCCGACCCTCAACTAAGACCGCCCCCCACTGACTAGCCGTCCGGTATAAATGTATAGCTCCACGCCTCTGACATCCTGAATGTGTATGGCGGCGGGGAGATGGCAGACTATCTCATCCGCTTTGCCGCGACACTCAACCCAATGGCCAGACTGGGATCAATTGGCCGAAATACACCACCCAATCGCCTCAGCTCCTGACCTTCTTGGATGGCCTCATCCCGCTCATCATCACCCAGGATACGTACAGGAAGGATGCCATGAACTTCCTGACTAACGTCACCCTCGCAAATCCGATCTGATTTCCTCTCATCTGGTGTTCGAACATTTTGGGCGGCTTGGGTCTTAGCACGAGATGTGTTCATTATTATTTGGTAGCATTCAAAATATAAGTCGACTGTCAGCACCCGACCGACTATAAGTATACCTGTGCTTTAATGGATACCTGTCCGACGCGTGCGGTATCAGGATAGGGTTGATGAGTCGTGGTTCCAACGTGGATGATACTTCTCGTTTCCTCGTCCAATTACAAGTCTATCAGTTTTGTTACATCAGCTTGCTCATATCTTGATATCCTTCTCGGATAATGGGCGATTGCCATTCTCCGTGGGTGGCAATGCACTGGGTGCAAAGATGAAAATTACACAGCCAGGAGCGAAAGTGGTGCCCAGCACAAATGATGGGCAAAAACATGCATAGGTTCGTGTCCCCCCAGTGTGCTCTGCATATTTTAATGTTGTACTCTGGACAAATTGTATTTGCCAACCCAACAAAATGTTTATCCTAGATAATACTGCAGCTCTCAACCAATGTATTTTTCAATGTTAGTCAAATGCCAGGCTGATAAGCATCTGTCAGTGTTTGGCGATTCAAACTTCGACTGAGATTTCCTCTTCGATCACACCAAACATCCTTTCCTACCAGAGTCGCGCGCGAGTTCCAACCTGTCTACGAAAATTACCAGGGAAAGCGCTTTCTTCGGACGGGGCGGGGAGGAATATGTTCGCTTGGATTCACCGGCCACGAAGACAGACAACCAAGCGAGGTCCAACAGGTTTTCATTGACACACAGCAGAAGGATTTGTGCACAATCTGCACCCTCAGGAACCTAGCGGAGGTGGTGCCCGCCGGGGTGCCGGACCTACTATTCTTGTGGAGGGATGCCAAAAGTGAAGTCAGCTTGATGGTGAAGTCCAAGGCATTGAGACGTATCATGGGGCTGGGGAACCCTTCCGAATTGGCGGGGCTTCATTTTACCCGGCCCAAGGAGCGGTCCTGGATACTGTACGCCTAGTGAGGAAATGGAAATCCACGATCTACGAGGCATACATACGAGCATTTGAACGGATCGCGTCTGCGCCATATGGGAGGGTAGCCAGTCCCGGGCAACCTGCATACATTCTCATTGCCATCGAGCTCGCAGCTCGCCAGGTGAGCGTCGTGATTACGCCGGGGATAGTTTGAGCGGCGTATTTTCGTCTCCGCGTCTCAGCCTGCGCTCATGCTCGACTTCCCCTCCAACCTATAGTTCTTCATTCAAGCACTGATGGAAGCGAGGCACGCTGAGGCTGGACAGCTAGAATCCACTGGAACACCTAGCTCTAGTCACCCTGGAGGGACGTGATCTTCTTGGTGCGAGATGACTAGTACTGTTGTCTTGAATTATTTATGAAATGCAGTTAGCCAAAAATTTATTCGTATTCGTATTCAATATACACTCGGTTCCTGCTTCGCTTCAGTTGCCATGGGCAGCTACCTGTAGTAATTGTCTCGGCGCTTACAAGGTGACAGAGCAAATGATCTAGCGCTGCAGTCAGCTTCTGGGTGATCGCGACTGGCTTGTTCGCCCACGAAGCGAGGAGAAGGGTTTTCAGATAGATCCACTTGTGTCAAGCTTCCAAGCTCCCTGCTGCAAATCAGCAATATCCCTCCATTCAGAATATAAAGCAAGGGAAATGAATGTCCTGAGCTAAAACGATGTATTCTGTGCTCACAGCTTGTGCACTAGTTCTGCACGTAGCCGCCAGCCCCCTCGCCTCACCAACCGTCCAACTCGATGGTGTAACCGTCACCGGAACAAGTGCTGGAAGCGTCTCTTCATTCTTGGGGATTCCCTTCGCCCTTCCCCCGTGGGTCTATTATTTCATTTCTAATACCATGCCCCTTACTGACATCTTGATAACAGAACAGGGGACCGACGATTTCGTCTCCCTGAACCAATATCCGCATATAACACCAACTTTTCTGCAGTATCGTTCGGCCCATCCTGCCCACAACAGTCCTTCGATTTACCTATCCTTAATGGTCTTCTCGCTGACGCAGCCGACTTTTTGGCAAATTCAATATATGGCATTGTGTTCCCTGACGATGAAGATTGTAAGCCTTACCTTTTGGGGGTCTTCTCGACTTCATAATAATCGTGGTGTTATAGGCCTCACAATCAATGTCGTGAAACCGGCGAGCGCAACAGCGACATCGAAATTACCTGTCGTTGCGGTTCGTTCACATGATCCGGGGAGACTTGATGAAACTAACCATATATTGGATTGTCCCATACAGTGGATATATGGCGGTATGAAATAAATCGCTTTTAAGAAATTAGATTCTCATCCCCTTCAAGGTGGATTTGAATCCGGCGGTGTCACAATGTAAGCCCTGTGCTCTCACCTTCATACAAATTACAATGGCCATAATCACATGCGCTGTTAGATATGACGGAGGGTCATCGTGCGGCGATCCATTCAACTTGGGGAACCAGTGATTTATGTGAGCATGAACTACAGGTAACGAACTGGACTTGAGGTTTGATAAGTAGACTTACATTCATATTCTCAAGAGCTACAGGTCAGTGCGGGCGGTGGTATGGGGCACTGTAGATCCCCTTATAATTTGAACCAGGTTTCGGATTCCTAGCGAGTCAGGAAGTCAAAGACGCGGGGGTTGGAAATCTCGGCTTGCAGGACCGTAAGCCCATGGCATGCTGCAGTATTGGCTCCTTTTCATGTCAGATACCTAGAGCGTCAGGCCTTTAGATGGATACAGAAATATATAGGAGCATTTGGAGGGGATCCTACCAAAGTAACGATGTATTTCTTCCCTGTTCATTTACCACACCCGAAGACTAATGGTAATTCAATCCATAGTTGGGGTCAATCTGCGGGCGCTATCTCAGTGTCATTACATATGCTCTCAAATGGCGGGAATACTGAGGGCCTCTTCCGAGCTGCCTTCATGGAGTCGGGGTCGCCTGGTCCTGTCGGGGATATCACCCACGGTCAACAGTACTACGACGCGATAGTCGCACAGACTGGCTGCTCCGGATCATCAGATACTCTGGCATGTCTGCGCACTGTTCCATATGCCAAGCTGAAGGCCGCCATCAATCTATCTCCTTCTATATTCGCATACCAGGTCAGCGCCTTGTATTTCTCCATGTAGTTTCATTTCCTCAAGCAAAACGAAAGTCCTTACACCTGGCATGGCTTCCCCGAGCAGACGGCGTGTTCTTGACAGATGCACCTCAGAAGCTCGTCCAACAAGGGAGTGTGGCTAATATCCCATTCATTACTGGTACATATTAATTTGATATGTGCGCCTCACTTTTGACGCCGACAATGCAGGTGACTGCGACGACGAGGGGACATTATTCTCCCTTTCTACGCTGAACATCACGTAAGGCGCACTCCCCTGGTAGTAATTCCTACAGCTGACTTGAGATATCAAGCACCGAGGCTCAATTCAAGACTTACATCCAAACGGTGTTTTTTCCTGGCACAAGCGATTCCAGCGTCAACACCCTAGCCGCCTTATATCCTGGAGACATCCGCGAGGGCTCCCCCTACGATACCGGCGTTTTCAACGCCCTCACGCCACAGTACAAGCGAATCGCCTCTTTCATAGGCGATAGCATGTTGCAAGCCCCCCGCCGATTCTTCCTCAACCAAAGATCCGGGAAACAGAATACCTGGTCATTCCGTGCGTCATACAACTCCACTCTTGGCCCTTTTCTCCTAAATATGGCTCATAGTGAGCAAGCGCCTCAAGATTCTGCCTATACTGGGTTCGGTCAGTCTTCCGACCCTTATCCACGCCGACCGCCCCCCACTGATTAGCCATCCGGCGTGAATGTATAGCTCCACGCCTCTGACATCCTGAATGTGTATGGCGGCGGGGAGATGGCAGACTATCTCATCCGCTTCGCCGCGACACTCAACCCGAATGGTCAGACCGGGATCAATTGGCCGAAATACACCACCCAGTCGCCCCAGCTCCTGACCTTCTTGGATGGCCTCGTCCCGCTCACCATCACCCAGGATACGTACAGGAAGGATGCTATGAACTTCCTGACTAACGTCACCCTCGCAAATCCGATCTGATTTTCCCCTCATCTGACGTTCGATCGCCGGTTGGATCTTAGCACGAAATGCATTCATTATTATTCAGTAGCATTCAAAATATAAGTCGACTGTCAGCGCCCGACCGACTATAAGTATACCTGTGCTTTAATAGATACCCGTCCGACGCGTGCGGTATCAGGATAGGGTTGATGAGTCGTGGTTCCAACGTGGATGATACTTCTTTCTCCTTCGTCCAATTACAAATCTAGTTGTATTGTATATCAGCTTGCTCATATCTCGATATCCTTCTCGGATAATGGGCGATCGCCGTTCTCTATGGGTGGCAATGCGCTCGTGCCGTCATGCGCAAAGAAATCGTCCAGGCTGAGCGGGCGGAGGTTGAAACCCTAGCAAAGCCGAAAGAGATAAGAATTGAGAAGGTTTTGGAAGTTTCCGCCACACCTCTATTTGTCCTTTTGACAATAGCTCCTGGTTAGTACTTGCCTTGCGCACGTACTCGCGTACGGGCACCATTGCCGCATTCCTGCACATTTCTCTAAGGTCCGAACCGGAATAACCCTCTGAGAGTTCTGCCAGCACATTCATCGAAAAATCATGGGATAGTTTGGTATCCTTAAGCATCTGGGATAGGGTTCAACGGACCAAGGCGATGGTGGAAGTACGACATATATACCAAATTGAGAATCTTGAAGCGTTGCTCAAGACCAGGCAACTGCACAGCAAATCTCTTTGGCATTCGCCGAAGGATAGCGGAATCTATGTCGTTCGGCCTATTCGTCGCCCCAAGAACTAAGATCCGGTCGGTCGACGAGAGAAGTCCATCCCAGAGACTGAAAACCATCGATTTGGGGTGCAAATTAAACCGCGGTGGACTCACGTCATAAACTCCGCCTTCATCATGCCAGTGACCTCATGGTCACCCTTTGTCCTCTCTCTCAAAAAAGAATCTATCTCATCAATGAATATGATACTGGGCTGTGTCTTGCGCGCGAGACTAAAGAGACCGGCTACCAGCTTGTTGGATTCGCCGTACCACTTGTTGGTAAGCACAGATGCTGCGATGTTGATGAACGTTGCCCCAGATTCCTTCGCCAGTGCCTTCGCTAGCATGGTTTTGCCACAACCCGGTGGTCCAAATAGAAGTACGCCCTTCGGCGCGCCCAGGAGGGGTGACGTGGAGGTGAATAGATTTGGATAGAGTAAGGGGTAAATGATGGATTCTCGAACAGAAGAAATGATGGATCCAGGCCGCCGATATCTGTTGTTGGGCGGTGTCAGACTCACGCGGCAAATCATTCTGCAGTGCGCACCAGTAAACCGGACATGTATGTCGTCTGGGTGTATCACCTCGTTGGCCACCGTACCTGAGGGGGTATCCGGTCCTGATGAGTCTGAAAATGAAGCGCCAACAAGAGCGCACATACGTTCATATTCGTCAAGCTGGAGGTTTGCATGGCCCAGCCGCTTGAGCGCCTCCAATTGCTTCGCCTTAACACTCTGCTTTTTGTCTGGGGTTACGCCTTCTAGTACCCACTGATAGCAAACGCATTCTCAAAACTGCGGATCAACAGGCCCGAAAAAACGCACTCACTCGCACAGTATAATACAAGGCTGCCTTGCCCCCTTTAAGCAACAAAAAGACGAAGCAGACGGCAAAGACCCACTTGAGATGCGATGAAGAGAGCAACTGGAACCACCAATGGACATTAGCTACGCACGAAAACCTCAGGCACTGCTTGCTCACCATCCAATACTGCACGCTTGGTACTCGTAGACACCATGCTCCTCTACTGGTAATCAATGCGAATAAACCTTAGTGTGTAGAACGTCGGGAGGGAGGGGGACGATTCACTCTGGTCAGCTCGCCAGTGACTTGCCGCAGGCAAAGTTGTAAGAACTCGGAATGATCACTGTCGGACTTCCCCAGCTCCAGTCACACATGTCACCGTGATATCAGCCTTTGAGTAAACTACTATGGTGGCATTGCAAGCGCACGAGTGCACATAGTTAGCAGGCTGATACAACATATGTGGGCTTGACACGATCTAAATGCAATGACAATATTGAACGTTCATAGGGCAGTCACGGGCAAGAGAATATAATGCTGCATGTCTTGAAATTGGATGGTACATAATATGGCGCCAACGGTGCTGGAAGGGCACTGCCCTGCATAAAGCTGAGTCTTGGGTGATATCATCGCCCAGAGCCAGCCGGGAGTGTCCGCTGAAAATCAAAGGAGAATATCCAATAAGAGAGTGGATATGGTGAATAGACAAAGGTGAGGCTGGAGACGGTATGGGGCGAGAATATAACTTTGAAACGTGAGGAAGGTGGATGGAAACGCGCGTTAGAACACCCATCAAGAGTGGTCAGAATTACAGAAAAGCATGACGTCAAGGAAGTCGAACGCGAATGGCGAGAGAGAGAGCCATGGATGATGCGTTTAAGCACTAGCTGTGGGATATGCAGAGGCGGCGCCCCTAGTTTTTTTCACTTCAATATGAGCCGCGGACGGATACGCCACCAGAGGAGTGGGCGGCAGGCTCATTGATGTAGGTGAGTCGATCCGCGTCTGTCGTTTGGGAGGGCTGCCCGTCCTGTAAGGATGTTTTTTGATAAACCAAACGATACCGCCGACTAGGAGCAACGCCAAGACTATAAACGTATTGTTAAAAATGTGTCGGTATCTGAGAGGTAGAACGAACTTAGAACGACGACGATATCCGTGATTGTACTTTCACTAATGCCCGGCTCTTCGGTGCCTGGGTCGGGAAATATATGGAAGCGGCTTTCAATGCGACCATGCCTGGGTGTTGTCGTCGCGGGAATAGCATACACTGTTATGAAGGGAACCCAAGTGATTCCCCAAGCGCAAACGACAGCAGTGATGAAAGGTGTCATTTGTTTTTAAAGGCGTGCGAGGAATAGGAAGGACAGGGAATGGGGTGAGTTGGTCCGTTGAAAGATCTGCTTGAGTCGAAGGCTTTATACCATGATTGAATCTGGACTGAGGGCACTGCAGTGCAATTAGCTCTTGGCATAATTATACCCAAGGGCGATTAAAAGAGACGCTCAGCAGGTGCGGCATTCCGGAGTACCGGCACCAATCTTGGCCCTTGCGGCCAAATTACTTTAGATGCGCTGAAGAGATGAAGAAATGTGTCGGATTAGAATATAAACACGTCACAAGTAACTACTCACCTGGAAATGCAAGGACATACACAGCCTTATAATACAACATCTATTCCCACCACCCTTCAGAGGCGAAGCACAGCGCAAAGATGGTTCCCAAATCAGGGTAACATGCGCGAGCAACGAGGAATACGATCGACGTAGACTCGGAGTGGTAAGTATCCGAAGCATCACAGTAGTGGTATAATGATGGGTGGCTGCAATTTGAATAAAGCGGTGGTATAGGTCGTCTGCGCGTTGTGCATGCCTACTGGAAAGGCGAACAGAGGCGAACCTGTTATCAATATCATGATCATGTTGTTAGTAAACACAGCCAAACATACATAATAATCCCCAATTAAAAAACCGGTCACGTCGATTCAAGATCTATCAACTCCCAAGTGCCAGCAACTCCAAGTCCTCTCGAAAACTTGGGGGCTGACTCAGGCCCAAGCCCAAGCCGATCACTAGCTATTAACGACAACTTCCACTGCGAGCATTCACACGGATCTGCCGAACTACGCCAACACCGTCGTTAGACCTGTCTTAGATAAGGGGTACCCGAGCCACCCCAATCGTATATAGAAAGGTGTTTTCAATAGAATTTATTTTCTGACAGCAAATCCAAGACATTGGGCACCTCGGCTCATGTAAACAATCTTAACAAAACTCGGTGACCCCGGTGCTGGTGCCCCATTGAGCAACTTGGGCTGAATTGAATCTAGGTG
The DNA here is from genome assembly GCA_015501065.1 of Infundibulicybe gibba. Lineage (NCBI taxonomy): Eukaryota > Fungi > Basidiomycota > Agaricomycetes > Agaricales > Omphalinaceae > Infundibulicybe > Infundibulicybe gibba. The sequence goes on along the minus strand of JADNYI010000004.1, from coordinate 369,807 downwards.
CATGTCTGTCTACCTCCCTGCTTACTTAATGTGGGGATGGCGAGAATTTCAAATCATAAACACTCCGCGATTCTGGGGTGCGTAAGCTTCAGCATGGTTTTGGAGGTTCAAACCTTAATAGTGACGGAACTCGCCAACGGTATTATTTAATAAACCCGGATCTTAGAAATTAATGATCACCAAGGACCGAAGATCTGAGTTGTGAGTAACAGCGTTAATCAAGGGTAACTTCATCTTAGGTATGCTTCCAGGTGTGGATCGCCTACTCACCACTGACTTGCAATATTCATTATGAAAAATCGATAAAAGATCGTTTCAAGAATATTACAACTGGAGATATACCATTGGTGACGTATATGAACTAGGCGGTCCGTAGCATGAAAGATGTTAATAGTGATTGGAAAGGGTGCAAGCCGCGCTGGCAATCGGGGGTGGCTGTAATCGGTGGGGAAAAAGTAAATTTGCCATAGGGAACTACAAGTGAATAGGAAAGCGTTCAGGGTGATGAAAGGATAACCTGTGGTATGAGATCCATACAAGTAGGGAGGATAATAGGCCGGAAGTAGGTGGGACAGAAAGTAAATTTGCAAGAGCCCCGGATAAGCTCCCACGAGAACATGATCACTGATTCCGAAAAAAAACGATATCAACCGTTAGATTTGCTGCGGACCGGTATCCATACGGGACAACCATTGACTCGGAGGCGATGATGCGAATTGAAATGAGACAGCAGTCGCACCAGCTAGAAGGCGAATATTCTTCTCCGCAATCAAACACTTGGAATAGGAGGGTACTAGACACAATTTGCCGCGTGCGGCTCTACGGAGGTATTGATCGCTCTTGCAATACGATTGGGATGTGTGGCGGTTCAATAGGTGGCTGGCTGGAGGCCATGGGCTGGCGGCAACGCCTTCCATAGCATATGAAAGCCGACAAAGCCAATCCAATCGCGAATGCAAGGCCTGTCAACACCAAAATCAGGAAGAGACATTCGCCGGGGGGTGCTGTGACGTACATATGCCTATCGCAATGTTCCGTTTCGTGCTCAATTCGAGGGGGCCGTTAGGGTCTACATCGTGGGACTCTATTGGGGGTGGGGTTACTGGTGCCCCCACACTTGCCATCATCAGGGGGAAGAGGTAGATGAGAGCGGTATAATCAAAGTTTGCCATTTCGACTCTTGTGAGGAGGGTGTGATAGGTAGAAAATAATCAGGCGTCAAGATATGCCCTTTTATATTCGCACCGTTCATATCAAGGCATAAATGTGGGTTGTGCATCACTGCCTCACTTAGGGATCACCGAAATCCGGTTAGTAGATCCTGTATGTTGTTGAATGACGCACGTTGTGATCTTGGCGACACCTTGGCTCTGAGTATTGGGGCTTGTTTTTCTAAGATGGTTTTCTCCAGAAACTGCGTGTACTTGCTTCCGGGGAGATCAGTTCCGCGGGGAGGCGCCAGCCATCCCCGTAAGTATAGGGAATAGCTGTTAGAAGATTTCTAAAAAGAGTTTGATGACATGGTTGAAGGTGCCACAGGCCGCCGTTGATACGGGCCTCGGGTTCTGCTCCTAATACCCGACGTCATCTCAGACATCAGGGATGGATTGTCAGAGGATGTATAAATATCATTACTGCACCTACCCCAAGGCTGTTCGCAGTGCGCACATCTGCTGCAATTCTAGTTCAAAATAGATTTTATCACATGAGTTTGTGTGGCGTACGCGCGATAGTTCTGCGGGCGTAGGCTAAGCTGTGGCGAGAAAAGAGCCGCAGAAAGACCCAGAGCCTTTGCACTACTTTCTGTGTAGCTTGGTAGCTACTGCCGGATGGTAGGTTGGTGCCGACACGTACCGGCGGCGTTGAGCACATGCTACAGGCACACCTAGGGCGCCAGAGCTGAGGAAACCGAAATAAGAACAAGGCACAATCTCTACCCACGCGATCACACTGGATATATAACAGCGAGTATAAACCTTGAAGCGTGTGGCACGGTTGAGCCAATCTCAATGATTTGGCGCGCGATCTGTGAGGTGTTTTTGCTACACTGCTATCCCATTTGCAATTGTGGACTTGCGACTGGGAAAAAAGTAACCCCGGCATCTCGGCCACCGTGGCCGAGATGGCAAGGCTCAAACTTCACCGCTGGCCAACCGACAAATCGCTGCAGCCTTGGCCCCATGGGTTGAAGGAGCTGATGAGAATTGCTCTCCGAAAAACCCAATATCCAGACCAGCCCTTTTCAAGATTATACACAACACCTCTCTGGTTGAAACACCGCGAGGAGATCGGAAAGGGAGAGAAAGGGAATTGCTATGAGACATAATCGAGCCCGAGTTTGACCTTACCATCAAGTATGTATTCTGCCACATATTTATTGAAATCTATGCTATTCTACTCGTCCGCTACTGCACGTTATGAGCCAGCTGAAGCTGAGTGGGGAGTAAGATGTGACTAGTGACCACAGTACCCAACGCTCACTGGGCCTGGGCATCAATGGGCATTTGAACCCGAGGAATTCTGTCAGAGCACTCTACGCTCTCATGGAACGAATACTGACAGTTCAGGCAGGTAGTATGGCCATTGGGATAGGGGATACGATGAAACGAGTCTAGTCGACATTTGAGGTCGATTATCATGGTTTTTGGATCCGAATCGAACCCGCAACAGCTAAATTATTGTGTATTTGTTCTTGAGGGTGTTGGGATTGTTCGAATTACGTAATTGGTTATGATACCTGGCTTCGGGCAAGAAATTGCCCCGTCATACATAACTCTACCCTATTATATGTAAAATCTACATGGGGAACATTCAAGCCGTTCTCTCTTTGGTCTTCCTCTTCCCCTGCTTATTGTTGGTCGTTTATATATGGAACCTCCGCTCCACCAATGCACAACGTCGGACCGCGATCCTAAAACAGCTGGGAGTTGAACACGTGGAACGAAAACGCATTGTCGCGTTTTTCCATCCTTACTGGTCGGTAAATATCTCTTGCCATGAACTGGTCTTTCTGATTCAAACAAGTTTTATTAAGCAATGCTGGGGGTGGAGGCGAACGTGTTCTCTGGACCGCCATCGCCGCATTACAACGCACTGAACCTGATGTCATCAACGTTGTATATAGTGGCGATACAGACGCATCGAAGTCAGAAATAATAAGCAAGGTTAAGGTACGGCCGATTGTGGGCGTCGAGCTATCAACGTCTGATCACTGCTGTAGTCTCGATTTGACATAACACTGGACCCTAGCACTCTTGCCTTTGTGTTCCTTACATCGCGGAGCATGGTCGAAGACGCGACTTGGCCTCGTTTTACCCTGCTCGGACAGAGCATCGGATCCATGTATGTGGCTTGGGAGGCTATATCCAAACTCGTTCCGGATCTTTTCATCGGTATGGCCCAGTGCGGCTCCGTCGATAGCGGTAGTGCTAACGTAGTACACAGATACAATGGGTTACGCTTTTACTTTTCACGTCGTTGCGCTACTCGCAAGCATCCCCATCGGGGCGTATGTGCATTATCCCACAATAAGCACGAACATGCTCAGGCGTGTTCGGTCTCGTCAAAGTGGACCTACAAATACCGACAGCATTTCATCATCAAGTTTCCTAAGTCAGGGAAAACTTGTGTAATTAGCTCCCTTTCTTTTCTCGGTGAAAACAGCTAAGCTCTTTCCGACTAGATATTACCGATTTTTCATGTATTACTATGCCATGTCGCTGCGTACGGCTGATTTCCTGATGGTCAATTCCTCATGGACAAAAAGTCATATCGACTCCATACTACAGCATTCTGACCCTACTCTGGACCTGCTCCATCTTTTGACACCGTTAGTATTATTCCGGATATTCAGAACGGCGACACCGCCTCAAAGCGCGCGGATTGTTTATCCGCCTTGCGACACTCGTGAGATGGCTCAGTTGCCATTGGAGGGCCGAGAGCGAATCATATTGAGCATTGCTCAATTTAGGTGAGCGGTTCGATTTCCCGCTGCTTACCATGCTCACTGTTGGATTAGGCCTGAGAAGGACCACCCTGCGCAACTGCGGGCCTTCAACAAGCTTCTACAATTACACCCTGAATATGCAACATCCCCAGACCAGCTCAAGCTTGTCTTAGTCGGCGGAAGCCGAAATTCTAGCGATGCTGCTCGCGTTGAAAGTTTGCGTCAGCTTGCGAAGGGTCTCGGAATTGAGGTAAGGCTATGAGATTGCGATCAGGAAATCAGGGGACTGAGTTACGTACAGGAACGTGTTCAGATCGTGGTCAATGCTTCTTATCCCGAAATGTTTACATGGCTCTCGCGGGCAAGTATTGGGCTAAGCACAATGATTGATGAGCACTTCGGGATCAATATTGTGGAGTTCATGGTGTGCATCCACCGATCGCTCTTCTGTGGTTCTTTTCTGATTTCTCGTTTGACAAGGCTGCGGGTGTCATTCCCGTTGCTCACGCATCAGGCGGACCTTTGAAGGATATAGTCGTGCCTCTAGACGGAAGGATGACTGGTAAGTACTAGCCAGTCATCGCAACGTTTTTTTCATTTGCGTGGTATCCAGGTTACCATGCGAACACATCAGAAGAATTCGCCCTAGCTCTCCATACCATCTTGACACTTCCAAACAAGAGGTTGCCGCGATGCGCCAGAGAGCTAGAACGGTAGCCATAACTAAGTTTTCCGAGGCCGAATTCGAGAAGGGCTGGAACGCCAGCGGATGGAGGGCCTACTTGTTTTCGCCTTAATCCATTTCTAGATACTTCTCAATCCTGGAAAATGTTTATCATATTTATCCCCCATTTGCCTGAATCCAGACTCAGAAGCACGTGAGGCATTGAACAGCCATGACTATGTACTGTGTATCCCATTCACGCTAGAGATTAAGTTTGGTTATTACATCCTCCCCTTTTCCTTGGATTTCGCTCAGGCTTGAATATCCTGCGAGGCCAAGAGTTGTATCAAGATCTGCGAGGGTGTGTTGGATCACTTGTTCAATTCCTGCTTGACCACCGACTATCAATCCGTACAGCCACGGCCGTCCCACTATAATGGCGGTTAGGACTGTTCCATAATGATAGATCCGTGCGTGTTTACTCACGAAGAACGGCTTGGGCACCGAGTGCCAGTGCCTTGATGATATCACTCCCAGTTCGAATACCAGAATCAAACAATACGGTGAGTTTCCCAGACTTCTGGGCCTCTTTAATTTTGGATGACTTCATGACGTTTTCCAGTGCGAACAAGGATGGAATCGCCCCATCAATCTGGCGGCCACCTGCGTAATGATGAGCGTGTCGAGGCTCAGGGGCAGTGTCCTAGTACTGAAAATTCTCACCATGATTGGAGATAATGATGGCGTCAGCACCATGCTCGATTGCCATTTCGGCATCCTACCCAGCGCGGTCAACTGTTGTACAAGGAGAACAAGGTAATATCACGCATACCTGGACGCTCTGAATACCCTTCAGGATCAGAGGGCCATCCCAATTTGCTTTCAACAATTTGAGATCTTCCCAGCTCCGGAACTTTCCCGAGTTGCACTCCTTCAGCCATTCCAATCCAAAGTACGCTTGCTCAATTGTTTCCTTATCCCCCGCGGCAATCTTCTTGTCCCTTGCCACCGGGTCGTATGGGAAGTGAGGGCGCTCATGCACTGGTTGCCGATTATAGCGAGCCATGAACACGGGATCTGATCGTCCTACTTGATTGCCAACACCTTGTGCAAAGGGGATATATGATCGCTCCAAATCATGTGGCCGCCATCCCAAAGCCATGGTATCGAGAGTGACGACCAGACCCTTGAACCCGTTTGCTTTCGCTCGTTTCAAAAGTGAAACCGTAACATCATCGCTTCGTGGCCTACAGCAAGAATAACCCATGAGTATACCAAGGCAGTACAGATGGGTGGATCCAAACCAATAGAACTGGAACCATCGATAACCATCACCGTTCACCTCGGCAACTTCTTCGATGCTGCGACTGGATGCAGTGCTCATAATATATGGGATTCCCTGGTTCTTTGCTGCCCGAGCTGCCCCGAACTCGCCATCCGAGTGGAAAATAGCTTGAACACCAATGGGCGCGATGAACACGGGCGCTGGGTGTTTTACTCCAAGAATAGTGGTCTTGGATCACGATTGATTCTGACAATATCAGAGACAAGGGAACTGATTTACCTCCAGATTCCTTGTACTTGCATCCACAAGCATGCGAGGGATGATGAAGAATTTGTCGAACGCGCGCAGGTTATTCCTATATGTGGAATTCGTCCCCGCACTACCCCCAGCATACATGAAGGCACCTTATCATGGGGTGTTTCAGCACCGCCATCGTTCGATTCACGTTACTGTGGGCCTACCAGGGTAATTCTTGAGGGTATCCTTTGCTTTCGCTTCGATCTCATCGAATGCCACAGTTCCCAACGGGACAGGGGGTTTCCGTGTCAGGTATAATTGGGCCATATATGTGGCCCATTGGTTAGATCCAGCTGGGACTGTCTCAGCGATGGCTTCAGCAACGGGAAGGCGATCAGACATGGCTGATGGGAAGATAAGTTATCGGGCTGACAACCGCGCACATCCTCAGCCCCGTGAGCCGGGCTGGATTCGCACCCACACGCGTCAACGTGATATGCTTAGTGCGGGGTTTGTCAGAAATGATATTGCGGCAGATAGCAGCCATTATTGTTGGAGCCGGGGGCCCGGAGGGGTTAAGTTTTGATATATAACATAGACCAGCTAAGTCATTGTTGGAATTTCGCGCGCACATCTCATACCATAAGTACCTATGTCACGAGTCTTGTTCAAACCATGTGTAGACCAGGTTATTGTTATTGATCTATCCAAAGTATGAGCGTGATGATGCTATGTAGATATCCACGGCAAGCCTTCCTGGCACCCGAGTCCCTCAAAGTCCGCGTCGAGGTCGGTGTCAGTCCACAGGTCACTGCTATCATCTGTAAAGATATACGTTTGTGGTTCCTTGTGTCTGACATTCTCTTTCAGTCTACCGTCCACCAAACCCGTACTGTGGAAGCTATCCGTTTGTCTGCGCCTCCGCCGTGGGGTCGTGAAAACGTCCCCGACATTACCTTTCGTGTTGTGCACTCCGACTCCGTTCTGACTGTTTTTGGGGCGAGAACTTTCACTTCATGGAGATGGGCAGTCCGCGCCCATTTTTTTGCACTGGTGGGTACGAAACCAGACCAGTGTCCATTGGCTGAGGAATTAGCACCCTGCGAATTAGACCTTTGGAGTTGCGGGCGTGGGGTGCCGGTGTTTCGATGGAAATGATAATGATTGAATTGTCGAACGGGGGTCCGAAGAGATGGTGTTCTCGAGCGGGAGGAGGTTTTCACTCGCGGACGGCTTTCGGTCGAGGGGAGAGTACGCTTTGAAAGATCACTGTAGACATAACTCTCAGGCCGGGTATTCTCCTTCAGCGGGGGAACTCGAGCTTCATATCTGGGGTCCAGTCATTAACGTGTAATCATGGGTGAGGCAGCTTCTTACCATTTTGCAGGCCATCGCCTCTGGACGATGTAGCTGATTGAAGCAAAGGGCGGACTGGGCTTCTACTCCCGCTTTTGCGCCTGAATCGATTCGTCCAATCCACACTAAGATGACGTTTCCATTCGCGAACAGAACTATTCAACCTGCGCGGGACGTGTTGGATTGACTCCCCTCTCGATCCACGGGTAAGGCCCATGAAAACGAGCACAGTCACAAGTAGACACAGTTGGGCAATACCAAGCCGTTTCTCCAGGACAACCTGACAACAATGGCATAAGTCCTAGACATGATATGTGATAGTGAGACCACACACCTCGCCCGACAAAAAGTCGACGCGAGAAAGGAGTTCCTTATACTCCAGTTGGATCTGCTCTCGCTGTTTCTCCCAGTCCTGCACCGCTCGTTGGTACATCAACGACTGCGCCCGACCCTGATTACATCCTTTTGTCAGGTCCGGCTTGACATATCATCTATCTACTTACATTACCCTCCAACCTGCCTACGTCTTCTTCAAGGCGTTTTAACAGTTTGTGGACTCCGGTGGTTTGCTGCTCCACATAGCGAACGTACAATGTGTGATTAGCCTCAAGGGCCGTGAGCCGGTTCATGATAGTGCGGTATATAGATTCGCCCCCAGATGGTGCGTGGACAGAAGATGGCATTGTTGGGATTGAAATCACAATCGGCCGTGAAGGTTTGGGTGTCGCCGCTTGAGTGGGGGTACTATTGCTTGCCAATGAAGAAGAAGATTGAAAGTGGCTAGATGAATTTTGGTGGGGATTATGGGGAGGGGTTTCGAGGCTAATGATGGATGTTTGCGTAATATTTTGTACAGTTGAATACGTATCAGTGGAATGCGTGAGTTTATGGCCAGTTCTTGTAGGTGCATGAGAGTCATCAAGTGGTGTCGCGGACGAGAGCGTAGAAACCTCATCTCCGGAGGGTTTATTGAGATATGATTTGCCGGAGGAAGAGACAGCGGGGGTGGGGCCAGTTGAAATGGATGTATCCAGAGACAGAGTGGCGGCAGCCGAAGGCTGGGGAAGGGGCATAATTGAGGGTTGGTCCGCATCTTTGGGGGATGCGTTTGCAGCGGTGGAAGAGCTACTGGGCAGAGTGGGGTACTGTAATTGGGGAGCGTGGCGGGGGTCTCGTTTATGGGGGTGCTGAGGGTGGCTGGTGGTGGGGGTGCCGCTACCTGCATCATCTCATCACGTTTGGCTTTGCTTTCCATCTCCCACATGTCCCATTTCCATTCTTCGAGATGGGTGAGGCCATAGACTCTGAGAAGCGATATTGGACAGTAATATTCGCTCCCGTAATGGGAATGGAATTCAATCCGAATGTATCTATAAAAATCCCGAAGTGAAATCGGGGTGTGGAAAGACTAAAAGTTTGGAATAGATTATTATCCGCACAAGACACGAGGCAGGATACTCACCTGAACTCCGCGAACATTTTTCGCAGTATATTTTCCAGCGTCGGTCCAATCTTCGTTATACGTTTTGGCCACGCTCACAGAGAAGTCCTTGAATACGCCACTAAAGAATTCGAAATTGGCCAGCTGCACAGTGTCGATGCGAATATCCTCACAAAGTTCCACCACAACGAATTGTTTTTCACTCTTGGAAGAATTACAAGGGCTAAGCATGTACCTGTCTCGTTTAGAGGACAGAATGGAAGACGATGATTTGGCTGAACGATGAGAAGTGTGGACACGAGCTGAGCAATCCAGGTTGGCATAATTGAAACGATCCGCCAGAGGCACCCGGAAACGGGGGGAGATTGGTTGTGATATAGATTCTATGTCTGAGCCCACCGCAGTGGCGGAAGTATCAACCAAATGTGCGCCTGTGTCGCTCCCATTGTCTATGCCGCTATTCTCAGCTCCCAGGATGTGCACCGAATGATTAGCAGGATCCATCTCCTTCGCTCTAAGCCTTTGCTGCTCCTGCAGCTCGGCGGCCTGTTTGGCCTTCCATTCCTCAAATGGCAGCAGCACCTCTTCTTCTAGCTGGCTCAGCGGCTGTGTCGGTTTAAGACAGCACACTGGGGGGTCGGGACCTCGTGGAGTATTGAGAATGATTGCCCTGAACAGATTATTTGGTGATATAGGCTCAGAAAGCACTGGGGACGCGAGCAGCAATGTGATGAGGGCTGCGGGGAGGACGAATAGTGGCAGCATGGTGGTTAGCCGCTGAAGGCAAGCTCGGCGCAGTAAACGCCAGGCTTGGTATGGCCACTGTTGTCAGTGGTAGGGCAGGTGCAATAAATTACTTGAGACGTGGTGGTGGTTCAAAAGCACACGTCAATCAGTGGCCACGGTCATAAATCCTCGTGGAAAAAATACAGCCTGACGCAGTATTTACAACATACCCCATTGCGACCATTCATTTCACGGAAAAATGTCTACCACTAGGGCCTTTGAAGCTGAATTAAACCAGTAACCCCAAGCTATCTGCTGACCTGCCTAAATGTCGGTATAAGCTCTCACAAACGTGGCATTACAACCGAGGTCGAACGAAGTAAGCAAAGGTAATCGGCCCCAGTGATCCGAGGTTATTACTTCGGGAAACCAGTACGTCCATGGATGCGATATAATGTATATACAGATATTGGTATGTGGTTTGTCCGATTGCAAAGCGTGGCCTTATAAAAAGTTCGAAATAGCACCAAAACCTACCACCATTATGCCTCCGAGTCCGCTCGGAACCCACGTCCGTCGTATTGGATGAGCAAGGAGAAATCCAGGATGGGCAAAGTTAAGCGTATATATCGCCAATACAACCATGGCGCCATCCAAAACATCTGCCAAATGGTCATGAGTACCTATGTTGGCTCAATTGAATTTGAGAAATTAACGAACTAAAGTACAATTGAGTGGAGATGATTCTCCCGTCCCATCCATTGCTCAGTTCGATGGTGCGGTAAACAGAACTATGGGCCGTAAGTTTGGTGTACCGAAATAGAAGGAGGGCATACCGGATGAAGAGACAGGTAGTATTGAAGACCAGGGCGGCGATCATGACCTTCATGCGCTTGCCTATCACGCCGCGGGACTTCTCGTTAGGCGAGTAGGGCAAAGTGGTGCGCAATGGGGCGTCTTTGAAATAGCGGATGAAGAATTCCACCGCACACAGGACGTAGATGGTGATTGTGGCTGAGCGATGTAATGAGTGCTCCGATGCATATAAGAGCATGATTGGGAACGCACCCAACTGGAACGCGATGCCACCAAGCATTACATGCCCGCCCTGTAAGACCAAAGTTAGGTTCCTCGAGATGCAAAATGAAAACGCGGTTTACAATGGCAGGGTCTCCCCCATGGTTGGCGGCCATGGATGCCATGGCGCCACCGGCACCCTGGACGGCCAGTGATATTATATCCTGCATAACCATGAGCAAATTCCTGGGAATATTGAACTGCGCTCACAAAGGTGCAAAAAACGATTGTATCTGAGCAGGGTCAGCATATCTCGAGATAGTGCGAGGGTGGACGTACACCATGAGGGACTGAGGCGGCTGTACGCCGTGCCCAAGCTCTTGATGATTAACCCAATGATAACAAAATTCGCAGCCACCAGAGGAGTGGGCGCCATGATCGTTGAACAGATTCTGTTACAAATGTATTAAGCTTGTTTCTCCCTCCCTCGAGTAGAAACTAAAAGGCGCACTGGATCTCAAAGGCCTCATGCGCCGTGGGCGTAAAGCTCGACCAGAGGCGCGCGGACCACCCAAGGATCTCAAGGACACCGCAGAGGCATGCGGTGGGCAACATCCACCACATACGGTAGGAGAATGATTGCATCGCGTGCATCACTGTCCATCGGTGGTCATTAGCTACGCAGGAGTTGGATTATGACGGAACACGCACAGGTAGATATGGAGAAGAGGACGATGAAAGTGATGGCGACGCCCTCGGTGGGGGTGTAATTGTACGGGGAGCCACCGACATGCCGAGATGCGAGCGAAGACGCGTCTGTTATGAAGAAATTTCAATTTTGGGGCCTCCCGGAGAAGGTGGGTGGTAAACCAACCTGCTAAGAAAGTCATGCTTAGGCTGCTAGAAGAGGAGAGGGATGATTGGTGAGGAGATAGCCCATCCACCTCCATTTTATACATTCTACTCCTCACCATACCGCATAAGACTCATTCCATCCTTCCAGATGTCCTTTCCTCAGATCATAGCCTCTGGAAATTTGACTCTCCCCCCACGCCAGCAACAACAAGGGAGCCACTGCTCGTGTACCATTCATGTGGGGGTAACCAAAGCATAGCGACCCTTTACCTCAACGGTTATACCTTTCATGTCAGTTGAGACAGCTGCAGGCGCGAGGCAATGCTGTGCTTCCTCGATTTGGGAGTTATTCGCCCAAATTCAGGCCCGAGGTCAATATCGAGAAGAACCTCCCTGTCATGCAGTGCTCGCTTGATTTGGCCACTGAACACACGCAAGGATGGATGCTTACCTCGGAAATTCAAGTCGAACTGGCTAAAGTGTCGAGCTCGACAAGCAGTGGCCGGTTGATTAGTTACGTAGTGAGACTGATTTGGGTAAGACTGAGTCGACCTACCATATGATTCGGATCTTGTTGCTACAAACTTAACTGAGCGTCTAGCCCATCCGCTCCTCAACAGGCGGCTGTGCTCATAGTAGTGATATCTAAGGGCGCCCACTCAAATGAATCCCACGTTTTCAGTTCGTGACAATGACGGAACGGGAAAATATATTATACCGGCATATTGTAGCGGGCACTGGGAATGTGAAGGGGGAGCGTTTATTTTAAGATTGAAGCCATATGATTTCTGACTCTTGGGGGGGCAACCTATGGCGGGCTCCAAGTTGAACTGTCGAAGTTGACATTCAACCAAAGCGGGTTGCTTATCCTGGATGCTCCTAATAAACAAGGCCCCGTTCAGGGCCAGCCCAGATTTCCCTCAGGCTGGGCCCCGCCAATCCCACCCAACCGCCATGGCATTCTGTAAGTCACCACCCGGGGGAAAAATTGGCGTATGGATAAAAATCCTTGGGGTGGAAATAAATGGACCCTATGCGCCATACTGAATTTGGAATCTTGGATCATTCCGGTGGTCGGGCACTAAGTATTAATATCAAGGCCACTTGAAGGCTGCGGAACAGAACGATGATGAGTTCAAAGTCATCTATAAGGAAAGTTGAGCGCTGATTTGGTACCATCTTGAGGGTCATTGGTTGAGCAGCCTGGTGCTAAATCTCGGAATCTCCCGCCCAGCGTTGAATAACCGTATCGTGATTGAAGGCGGCTACACTACGAGCCATGTGCGTGGAAACATGGTGCCAGCAAGCTGTAAGTACTGCTTGTCCAAGGTATAACGTGGGATAAAGTGCTAAGAGTGTAATCGTAAAATAGTCCGGACCATCATCGCTATTAAGTACTATGCCTCTTCTTGCTCCATCCTTGATTCCTTCGATGAGGCGAGCAAAAACCCAGGATGGGCCAGGTTGAGCGTGTATATCGCCAAAACAATCATCGCACCGTCCAAAACATCTGTAAAGCAAGGATGAATACTACGCCCAACCAGGGTAGCAAAAGCAACCCACTAAAATACAATTGAGTGGAGATGATTCTACCGTCCCATCCGTCACTCAACTCAATGGTGCGGTAAACAGAGCTGTGGGACTGAGCTCGGTATTCAAAGTCGTAAAGATCGGAGTGGAGCGCTTACCGGATGAAAAGACAGGTAGTATTGAATACCAGAGCAGCAACCATCAGCTTCATGCGCTTGTCCATCACACCGCGGGGTTTCTCGTTGGACAACTGAGGCGCGGTGGTGCGTAATGGTGCGTCCTTGAAATATCGGATGAAGAATTCTGCCGCGCACAGGACGTAAATGGTGATGGTGGCTAGATGGTGGCATAATAAGAATTCCAATCAGAGGCTCGCGTAGCTAGCAACGTACCCAACTGGAATGCGATACCACCAAGCATCACGCGCCCGCCCTGCAAGCATAAATTCATTGGAGAGCTAGTCAGGATCATGGTTGCTTACAATGTCAGGATTACCACCATGGTTAGCAGCCATCGACGCCATGGCCCCCCAGCACCCTGAACGGCTAAAGATATTACATCCTGCATGATCGTTAATAACCAATTAAGCCTTGGGCTGTATGCTCACAAAGGTGCAGAAAATGATTGTATCTGTGGGTCAGCGGGATCAGCTTATGTCGGGAAAACGCGAAGGTTGGCGTACACCACTTTGGACTGAGACGGCTGTACATTGTGCCCAACCGATTGATGATTAACCCAATGATAACAAAATTCGCAGCCACCAGTGGGGTGGGCGCCATAATCGTCGAACAGATCCTGTTTCAACGCAATTTAAGCTTATTTTTCCTCGGGTGGACATGAAAAGCCGCACTGGATCTCGAAGGCCTCGTGCGCTGTGGGCGTGAAGCTCGACCAGAGGCGCGCGGACCATCCGAGGATCTCGAGGATACCACAGAAGCACGCGGTGGGCAGCAACCACCACATGCGGTAGGAGAACGATTGCGCCGCATGCATCACTGTTCGTCAACGGTCATTAGCCAATATAGGGGTCTGAATGTATCGAAACACGCGCAGGTGGATATGGAGAAGAGGACGATGAAGGCAATGGCGACGCCCTCGTGGGAGTGTAGTTTATGGAGAGCCACCGACATGTCGAGATGCGAGCGAAGACGCGTCTGTTATGAAGGAATTTCAATTTTGGGGCAGCCTGGAAAAGGTGGATGATAAACCAACCTGCTAGGAAAGTCATGCTTGGGTCGTATCGAGAGGGGGAAGCAGCGAGGAATTGGAGAAGACAAAGAATTGGTGAAGAAAGAGCCTGTCTGCTCCCCCCAATTTATACCTCAACCCACCAAACCGCACTAGACTCATTCCGCTCCTTTCCCAGAATCACAGCTTCTGATACGTTATTTCTCTCTCAACGCCAGCAACACCAGGGGAAAGGTTCCTCGGGTAATCAGAGCATGAAGACCCTATACCTCGAATTTTACACCTTCCATGTCAGCTGGACGAGCTCCAGGCGCGACCTGATGCTGTGCACTTACCGATCTTGTCTTTTATGGGAAATGTTCACCTGGATTCAGGTCTGTTAGTATTGAGAGGGTGATCTCACGGGCAGTGCACCCTCCCTTTGGACTTCATTGTTGTATTAAAAGTAAAGGTGGATATTCATTGGCACTGGCAGAATGTGTTGAATATGCTGAAGCTTCAGTGAAGCATCTGCGGAGGAATCGTTGGCCAAATATCAGCGTGTATTCAATAACAGTGCCGCATTATTCTGAGTTGGACTATGACTCGGAGCTTGTTGCCTAAAATTAGATGGGCGTCTGACCCGTCCACCCTTCAGCGGCTGGCTGTGCTCGCATTTAGGTGCCTAGTATTCGAGTACCTCCACTGAGCGTGACGTTGTTAGTTTTGAAAGGAGGAGGGCAGTTGTGTTTATCACAGATATTTGAGTGCGCCGATATCCTTCGAATACTGCTGCCACCTATAAGGTCGAAGATTTGGAGGGAACAAACGACCCGAGGCCCAGTCGCTAGCACTGCTGTTAAGGTCGCGTTGTCTACTTCAGACACCGCCGCCAAACAAACACCTGTCGGGGTTTTTGGCGACTTTTGGCGACTTGTAGCTACTCAACAGATTGTAGGTATAACAAAATCACCAGGGGTTTTTATCCGCGGCCCGCCTGACCAGCAGGCTTGAGATATGACGGCCATTTGATCAAAAACTCCAGACGCCCCACCAAAAAAATATTCAATGCGATTATAGCTGCTAACGAGCCCTGAAATTATACAAATAATTCAAGAAGGGTATCTCTTCTACCAATATCCAAATGAGGCCAATCGCAGAATAAATTAGTCTACGTGTTACCAAAACCTGATGCTGATGGGCTCCTTCCCATCAACCAGGCGCCGGTGTATAATGTTGCTTGTGAAGGACGACCACTAGCCCAGGGTATAATAAGCACCCGAAAAAAAGACGCCAAATGTGATAAAGCACTTACACCATTTCCAATCAATACAGCCGCTTTACGTGCAATGTCCATATCAATCGCCATATTTGCGTCAACACCCTCTTCATCAAGCTCCAAGTCGTCACTAGTAACGATCGTGTGCCATCCGTCCCTCTTCAGCGCCGCCTTCATCTGGTCGAGCCATTCACCTTCTCATTGGTCAGCAAGTACATTATATCCAAGGTACGACGACCATCTTTCGACGCTGCCACATACGCGTCTCGGGCGTCCCGGGCCTTCCGCACAATCGCATCAGAATCAGGGAGACATCGCGCCAAAAACGCGTCTAGGTACTCGGGGTATTCCACACGAGATGCCTGGGATTTCAAGGGGGTCGGGAGAGATGGGAGAGATTCCACTGTAGAATGTGGAGTTGTAGTGTGCAAGCCGGAGGCATGCTTCTTTAAAATCTCCACGACGATGTGCATAGCCATCATCCGTTCATAAGGGTCGCGGGAAGCAGGGTGTGCAGGACGGGGGCCGCGTGGGATGAATAGATATTCGTTACGGTCGACAGCTGCGCGGACTATGGGGATGTGGCGAGCAGCCGGGATGTCGGGGATTTGGAGAAGGATCCCATAGAGATAGGACGCGGGTGCTACCCCAGATCCATAAATCAAAGGTCTGGGAAAATTGTCTTCCTCGTATGAGGCAGGCTGAACCTCGATGCACCGCTCGGGGCGTCTCGGAGAACCTTTGCCCAGTGAGCGAAGACCTCATCGCCGGGGGAATTCCAGACGGCAGGCTTGACATCCCGGGTGTTGATGATACGACGTTCGGATTCCGGGCACACCACATCGAACCATTTTTCGGAAACAGAACGAGGCGCGTTGTCACCTTCGTCCCAGGGGCCGCCAGCAGTTGGGCCCGCTATTAGGGCATTCAGCGGGGTTCGAGGCGGCCATGATAGGAATTCTGCTTCAGGCCAGGCATAATAGTCTGGTTTCCAATAATAATCCATAAAAACGTAGGCGCGTTTGGATTCGTAAGCAAGGTGAGCGTTCATGAGTCTAGTGAGCCAAATCTTAATATTAGAATTGTACATGAGAGGGAGCAGCAGGCTTACACTTCGTTCAACACATTATTCCAGCCAAGCATTTTGATTTGATTAGCAAATTTGATATACCGACCATGCCTCCCTTCCGGGAAAGGCAGATCGAGATTGTGCTGCGGGAGATTATCCTCCCATTTTCTGAGCTTTTCATAGCTAGGAGGGTGTGGATTAACGACTGGTGTTGTATCCACGATGAGGGGCGCGATTCTGAAGCGGAGAGACGAGGGTCGGGCTACGTATATGAACAGCGTGAGTGAGACACCGAGAAGGACGAGGAGCTGAAACCGCTGCCGGGCGAAGCTGCCATGGAGGCCCATGGCAAAACACGGTGGAAAGAGTACAAGTTCAAAAAATTAACGCCCATGCGCCCATTACCCACATTTTTCTTCCACGGAATTTACATAATGCTGAATAACGAGTAATGACGTCACCTTAATCTATTCCAATGAACAACGTGTGTGGCCCCCAATTCCAACACAAGTACGTACAAGTAACCGTAAATTTAATCAGAGTAGAGAGGAAACATTACCACCGTGAGTCATATTTCCAGACCCGCAATACGATTCTTCGATTTCATCACTATAATCGCTGAGAATAGCCTGCCTGCGGGTGTTGCCTTTACCGGTATAATGAAATGGCTTCACTGGTTTCGCCACCACGATCATCTAGATTGATCCCTGAGAAAAGTCCCAGAAGAGGCCTCGCGGACCCACCTCTTTCCGCAACCTCGAATATTGCGGTGCGTAGGCGTTCATCCTCTCAAACGTCGGCCTGAATAGGTCCATGAGTTATTATCACGGCGGGCTGCGAAATCAACAATCCCTCACCAAATTCTGCTGCGGAATTCCTCCAACTTATGAGCGTCTGCTGGGTCGAATTTGTGCTCTGGGGTAGGATCAACTATCACGCCAGCTCGGGGGTAACCCCGGCCGAACATGACAGAAGCCCGGAGGTGGATGTCTTGGTTGATAATGTTTTCTGCAAGGGTGCTGGTGAGGGGGCATCATCAACCGAAACTCGAAACTTACCAAGCGGCACGGGATTCGTCTGTTGGTCTCGTGAGGTCACCTTCGTAAATTCAGGTTTCACAAAACTAACCTTTTCGCCCGTAGTGTGTACGATCTGATCGTCCACTCGGCCATAGACGCGATAGTAACCTAATTTATTTGGATGGGGGGTAAACAGATCCGAGGTGGCGTAACAATCTGTTCCGTTGATCTTGGTGTTCAATACACTTGGTGTGCAGAATTTATTAGGCTTGAGACGGCCCAAGAGATCACAAATTTGAACTAGATAATGAGAAGGAGGCGATACTCACAACTAACACCAATTCGTAGGTCCCATTCCCCCGTGGTACCATCTCAGGAGTGATGAGGTCTGCGAATTTGAAATAGTTCCAGTCATATCCACCTTGTCTAAGTAAAGGATGAACGTAAGATACGTGACCCACAGCTCAAACCATACCAGGAAGAACAAGGCTGATAATCCCCCCTTCGGTGCTTTATATCGCTTAGTCATATAGGGCGTATGGTCAAGGAGAGCCTGCTTACCAGCCATAAAGCATATATATAGTAACCCCTTGAGAGGTGAGAGAATCGCCAACTGTCTGGTTCAATGGCCCACCGCCAGAAACCTAGCCTAAAGTGTTATGACTAGACATTTCACGGGAACAGGAGGAAGCTCACGATCCCACGTCGAGATGCCAGCCATTTCACATATTCGGGGTTACGGGCCCATGCCTGTTGATATTGTCGTCATGCACAGGAATAATCAACATACGTCAGGAGTACCTCGATCAAGGTTGGCACACATAGTATGATGTCGGTTTCAGTTCGGACAGCGGCGTGATAGAGCTTTTCTAACGTGGGAACCACCGGTGGGGATTTCGGCTCAAATGCTGCGAGCACTAGCCCCGTGGATGCCTATACTAATATAAGCCTCTGATACAGGCAACAAAAGCAAAAGGGGAACTGAGATGTCACGTACCGTCCAAAAGAGCTGAAACACCCCCATTGCATGAAACATTGGGATGGTGTGTAAGGAGAAGACCTGGCCCGTCAGATCCTGCTCGCCAAACCACGGTGTCACTGCCAACTGAGCGAGGCGGTGATTCGTCAGCGTGATAGGTTGGGAAAGGTGGTCGTGCCTATGTAGAGGCATAGTTGAGACAGCTGCCATCATACGTAGGCGATCAGACGAACCGGATGAATGTAATATAAGTGCGGTTGCATCTGGGCCCTTGGGTTCGAACGGGAGTGCTTTTACGGCGTCGGTGGTGGGGTTAGAATCGAGGAAGAGATCTTCGAATTGCGGGGCTGGAGATAAAGTAGGCACGCTAGCTGATGGGTATTGCTTCTTTAAAACGTCGATGGAGTTGTGCGCAAGACCAAGAACGCCGTGCTCGTGACCATAAAGAATATGTGTGGCCGCAACTTTGCTGAGAAGCGATGTGATAGCGAGGGGGGAATTCAGGGGCGAAACAGGGAACGGAATGTACCCCGCGCGCATGATACTCATCTGCGTAATGAAGTGTGTGATGGTGTCTGTAGCGCAAATATGAGCTAGGGCACGGCTGATGAAAGGTCGTGTGAGGTACCTGATGCCGAAAGGAAAACGACCACCTGGGGGTCCATGCCTGGCGTCCAGCCAAACCGTTCCCTAAGTATTTTCGCCCCTGTGAGTACCGCCCCAACGGCCTCAGGCCAGCATATATTTCTCGTGCTTCCATCTTCATTAGCGTAGACAAACAGTCGGTGTCGTGGGCTATTGGTAAGGTGCCAATCGAATAACTCGGGAAGGGTCAATGAACCATCTAGGGGGGGAGGTCGAAATGTGGCACTCTTGAGTGCCTGGGTGCGAGGTGGTGGAGGAAGCATGGAGGTATCACAAGACCAGAGATGGGGGGCAGGTTCCGTCTCATACCAAGCTATATACGAGCCAACTAAGGAACCAACCTCTCACAAACGTGCCCGCGGATGGGAAACACCCCATACATCTCACCTGCCAATATTTTGATCAACCGATGAACGGTCATCGTTGGAAACAAGGGAAATTGTGCCTCAGTGAAGGATGAGAAACTTCCCAGGAAATGTTCGGGCCGCGGTAGTCCCGCATCTCAGATAAAAGCTGGGGGGATATTAATTGCGTATCTCCATACGCTTCGGCGTTCCAAAATATTTCGCGCCGGCTGCCTCTTAGGTGTCAAAAAAAGCACACACCTGCGGCAGGGTCTATAAGGATAAGGTTTTGGTAGCTTCGCTCGGAAAGCCCATGCTAGGAGCTGGCAAATACGGGGATGCGAGACACACGGAGATTCGAGGCTGGAGATTTCGATGAATTAAATCGACCATCTTGCCGTCATGGAGAATGGAGAGCATATGGTGTGCAGAAGAACCCATAATGTGATTGATTGAAACACTGGAACACAAGCTCTCAAGGTGTCCCTACTATTGTTCAATGCCAATAAATGACATTGTGTGAAAGGTCTTCGACATGACAAATGCACAGCAATGCTGCCA
This sequence comes from Infundibulicybe gibba, assembly GCA_015501065.1. Classification (NCBI taxonomy): domain Eukaryota; kingdom Fungi; phylum Basidiomycota; class Agaricomycetes; order Agaricales; family Omphalinaceae; genus Infundibulicybe; species Infundibulicybe gibba. The sequence goes on along the minus strand of JADNYI010000004.1, from coordinate 349,687 downwards.
CTGGTGCCAAGGAAGCGTATGGTACGCCGCGGTCGCCAGATTGTTGATATAAACTTGGCAGGACATGGTCCGAGGTCTCCCGAACGATATTTGAGGGAGGGACTCCCGAGAAGTCCAGTGTGCAAATACACTGGTGGTCGGAACCAATATGTAGTGCATTCCAACCAGCTGCTTATGTTTATTTATTCCCGAGGGCGAAACCCATTCAGGGTTTCAAGATCTCAAGCTCAAGCTCGGGGTCGATCGCCAATTTCAGTCTAAAGGCCACTAGGCCTGTCGGGTACCCACCATCCCCAGCCCCCACCCCGCCTTAGAGCCAGAAACAGGGCGGGCTCAACTTCCAAAAGGTGATCTTCGGCCCCACAAACCAAGTAGTGGGGTCCCCATGATCCCCACTGCGGCAGCCTGGGCGGAGTTGAAGCTTGAAGGCCGGGCTGGAGACCGAGCACCACCAGGTAAGATTAGATGTTTCTTCTTGGGAACCAAGTATTCACATATACCCACAGTTCCCAGGAAATCCCAGTGGTTTCGGAACCGGAACAACGACGAGGCACCAATCCACCACCCCCAACCCGACAGAGTCGGTGATCAAAATCGAAGAGCATACCCCAAAAATTTCGTAAGTGCAGATATAGAAAAACCACATTGTTAGCATCGGAAGGCTTAGTCCATGGAAAAAGGATGTAGTTCGTATATTGACACAATCTACTATCAAGTTCGGCTTGGCTTCATTATCGCCCTTTGGAAGTGAGGATGTAGTTCTCGGGGTTCCTAAGTTGCCATGGTTATTGCATCCAAACACTAGGGACTGCGTTGGCTGATACCACACGTTCTGGATTTGGGCCAAACTCGGATCGCCTCAGGTAATAGCTCACTGAGAGCCGTCGTTCCTGTGCCTATAAACTATGATAATTTATGGGCCCGTTCCTGGTGGCCCATCGACTCCGTGCACACACAATTGGCTTTTGGCTATTATGCGCAGATAGATGTAATAATCCCCGGGGGTCGGATCCATATGAACGCAGCATAGGCTTTTCACCGTAACCGCAAGGTCGAATAGAAATAGAATTTTGGGTTGCCACAGGATAATGCAACTTAATATGGGACACTAAATGATTGAAGTGAGAGGAGGGAAAAATTTATCTAGCCTCTTGCTGGAATATGAACTTTGGCCCAGTCTGACGTCCCCATTCGGGCGTTGAGCAAGGGGTCCAGTGTTTCAAAGGTCCACGATGCCGTATTCAAATCCGCATTTCCCATACTTGGGATGTATATCGATAAAGCGGCGAGCGAGAGATAAGTGTGATATGGGTCTAAGGCATCAGGTTTCGAATTGATTGGTGGAGAAATTGGTTGGCTGCGCACCTGGGTGATTCCCGGGGGCTTTGGCAATTCCACCATATTTGAACTGGCATCGGGCCAGGAAATGTACAAGTGATCTAGCGTCCACAAGGGAGTTTGCGCCAAGTATCTGGGTCGCTCGCGTGTAAATTAAAATCTAAAACTAATTAATGGTCTTACCTGGAGCGCAGCTCCACACCAAAAGCAATAACAGGCGTCCGCGTCCTTACCTGTTCGTCCACGGAACCCCCTGACGCATCTTGGTTACTCAGGAGCCAATGAATAGTTAAATCCCTCTCATCCGGCGGCATGGTATATCCATAGTTGGGTGGCAAGAGGTGAAGGGAGGCGATTGCTGTATACGTCGTCCCCCCTTCGCCGAAAATTAGTTTACACCTCGGAAATCTCAAAGGCTGACACACCTTGCGCCTCGCAGTGAGGTGACTGGCCATAGCCCCCCTCGTACGTCTACAAGCCAAGACATCAGGTCAGATCATGCATATCATTGATGCGTCAAACCCTGCATGATTTAATAAAGGAGACAGCCCTGTTGATGTCCACCCCGGACCAATCGTTCAACATATTGCTGATGGCAAAGGCGCAATACAACGTCCGCAGATCGGATTCAGCGCTTCCGGGTACAGTAGTGAAACTTGTGCAAGTCAGTCAGCCAGTCAGTCGGTCAGAGGTGGTCAGGATGTCATTTCATACCTCCCGTCTTCCCTCTGGCAAGCCCGGAGCAGAGCGGGGATTCCGGGGCGCTCAAGTCTAGCAAAATCATCTCTCAACATCGATAGTGAGATCAGAGCGGTATAAGTCATTATAATATGAGGGTTGTTATAGTTCGAGTTGGGCTGTCGTGAGTTGAATAGTCGAGGTGAATATAGAAAATATTGCCACCGACTTGACCTCCTGGAGAGTGCTGTCCAGTCATAAACGAACTTGGCTTGAATCCTGAACCATTTTGGCCACCTGAGATCACAGCTGCAGTTACCTCTTATTTGGAGAGCCTGAGAGAGTTCGGACATACTGGTTTGTTGTTCCCAAATCCACTGTCGCCACAGCTCACGCTCCGCCTCGGTTGTCCCGTCTTGCAGTGTCCCAAGAAGGTCCAACGACCCAATGCAATAGAATGCAACTGCTAATCTGGTATTATTGGGACAATAGATATAAGTGTGTCAATATGATAGTTCAAGCGACGAGCCTGGATGCGTCCATGTCAACCTGGGATGATGGAAGACCTGGCGAACGGCTCAAGCACCAGACATGCGATATGAAAACACATTACGGCACCAGAGAGACATCTCTTGCAATGGGCAGCATGCCCGACTCTGGCCAAGGGGGGTAGTGGGGATGGATGTCCAGACATCTCGACTGATTTGATAGCTTTCACGTTGGCTCTACTAGTCGTGAGGAAGGGATGCCTGGGCTTTTTCAACGGGTTATATAGCCACCACTATGGGGGGCATGTCGGGGTATAGTACTAATAGATAGGCAGAAGGCTCGATCATCACCCACAAATCATGTTACTCAACATGCGCGGGGTTGTTGAGTTGGAATTTAGATCAGCAGACGGATGATGAATCGCACAACAGATGATAACATATGTATCATCTATGACCCAAGACAAAGTGCAGAGCGGTAGCCCGGTCATTCATTTCGATGGCTTGAAGCATCAGTTCTACATCTGGTGTTGCAACGTGTATGATGTTGGAGATCATCGAGAAAAAGGGCCACGGGTAAATCAAATCCCTGTGAATGGCTGAAAAAATGACCAAGAGGGCGCGCAAAGTTAAACCAGGGTGAGGTTAACTAAAGGTACAGAGTTCGGATAAACAGTTGTAACAGGAGACGGGAGGAAATAGAGACTGGAGAGGAATAGTGGTCGTAAATTTATTCACAGACCTGCCATACTCATCTGGAAAGAGCCTCTCTGGGTTGTTGGGGCTTGGCTTTGTAGCAGCTGCTGTGACTGCTGATTGTTCTGTTGTCCTTGCCCTTGTGTCTGAGCCAACACCAGCCCAGGACCGGGTGCGAACGCCGGAACGTTCTTCTCCTCTAGGTCCACATAAAGCACGGTCATCTCCTTTCTCTCCTTGATCCAATTTTCGGGGTCCCAGAACGTGTACTGTCCTTGTTCTCCCCCTTGTACTTTCTGGGATGGCGAAGTCCCACTCTCCTTCGTGATCCAAAGTCGAAGGTCTTTGTGGAAGCGCCAATTCCGGTTCCACCTAAATATAATGGCATCAGAATCCGAGGAACATGGATCGGAGATATTAAAGACATAATGAAAAGACGTACAGTTCTTGCGCGGCAACCTCCTGGAGTGCGTCTCTCGGACTAGAATAGAACATAAAAAACAAGGTTTCGTCGCTAAAGGCTGTTGCTTTATTGGGGCCGGGTGGTGGAGCTTGGACGCTGATATAACATGCCGGCAGGTGGAAATCGGGTTCGACGGTATGAGCAGCTGATTGATCTGCCCAAGGGGTTATGAACGTCGAATAGAGGTTGCTAAACAAGCCGCTGTGGATCAGATGGGATAACAAAGAATAACCCCAAACTCACCCTGTATAGCTCACGTCCAAACCCATTGTCCCTAGGTCCGTACCCAGGCAGCTCAGCCCTTGGTCCACGTCTGCTTCTGCCTGCTTAATCATCGCTAGGAGACCCAGGAGCCCCCATCTGTCCGCCGCACTCATCAGTATCTGTTGTGCTGGAGTTTGTGGATGTTGGAGATGTGAGTTGTGCAATTGCAGTGAGGTAGAATTTTGATTTGAGGTAGAATTATTGGGTATAGCATTCGAGTGTGAGGTTGAATTATGGGCATCCACCCCATTAGATGAATAACTTGGTGGATTAGACGCTGCAGCGTTCGATATGGTTCCAGGTGTTGTTATGTGCCCGGACGATTGTGAATATGAATTCGGTGGGGGAACGCCGGGGGGTGCGTTCAAATGTTGTATTGCTGATGAATTCTGAATTGAATGGTTTCCATTTTGCTGGTTTGTCGACGATGGTGGAGGGGTTGAAAACGCGCCCGCACCAAGATTCAAAGTGGTACCGCTAGTGCTATTCCCTCCGCCTTGCTGGCTTGAGGTGATGTTTGAGGAGTTCCAGGCTGCATGAGTTGCTTGGTTCAGCTTAAGGGAGTAGTTATTCTACAGTCATATCACATTAGATATGTATGAATATAACAAGTGGAACAAAAGAAAGTTGGAGACAAAGCGCTGTTCCGCGCAGGAAGATAGGGGAAATAGGATGAACGGAGGCTCACCCTCTGCTGTTGCTTCTCGGCTTCCGCCAGTCCTTGTTGAAACCCTGGGTGCACGCTCCTTGCTTGTGCTGGACCAAGATTTAACATCCCTGGCGTCCCCTGCTGTAGCCCTCCACCCAATATACCAACCAAACTCTGTCGATGTTGTACGTTTTCCGTGTGCTGGAATCCATTTAACCCGGGGGGGTGTGAATGGCTCTCCTGGCTCCCGTTTTGATTTTGTGAAGAATTCTGGCCTGATTGTCCCCCTAGAGCTGGGAAATCATCCGGAGTGAAGTCCCTTGTCTGTTGTGTGCCTCCTGTGCCCACTCCGCCACCAATTGTCCCCGCTCCTGACCCCCCAGCACTCGCCCCGCCTGATGGAACACCTGTCCCTGCCTGGCTTGCATAGCTTGTAGTCACAGATGCTCCCGCACTTCCCCCATTACTACTGCCTCCTGTATTGTTATTTGCTGGGGTGGATCCCAGCGCAGGAAAGTCATTGGGATCGAGGCCGACTTCGCTCGCAGAGGATGCGGCCGTTGCATTGCTGAGATTCGGAGTTTGTGTAAGATGCGGGAGTAATGAGTTTGAGGAGCCATTCAACTGCTGCTGCTGTGACGGCGGTTGTTGTTGTGCCTGTTGCAGTGATGTCGATGTTGGATGTTGGCCTAGCCCACCGCCAAATGCAAAACTACTCGGCGTTCGCTGCTGAATGAACCCGGGTGATTGCTGAGGCGCCATGGTCTGTGTTTGCGATTGCTGTGACGAGCTCCGATGGTTGGTTGGTTGTAACGAGGGAACATAACCGCCCGCCTGGAGAATGTTGACATTCCGCGGTGGCATGCCATAGTTGGGGTATGGGGGTCGGAATTGATTTGAAAGACCAGGATTCTGGGTGAGACTTGGCGGTCTCTGCTGCGGTTGTCCTGCAACAGATCAGTCTGGGAAAACCTTATAGGCGAGAGGCTGAAGTCTGGTGGAATCAGCCGCCCACGCACCTGGTCGATTCATGGTATGTAAAAACGGTGATAAACGTCTGCGAAAGACAAAAAAACATGCACAATTTAGACAAAAAATCAAAGGCGTGCATCTGAAAACGTACAATTTGTCTGACTGGTGGAGTGTTGGCGCTGGACGCTTCGACGTTGACGGGTCAGATTGGATACCCTCCACTGTCCGTGTTTGACTCTTTGTTTGGGTCTATTAAGTAAGCACCGCTGAGCAGTTCCAGTAGCTCAGCAAGTTCTCCAAGGAGAAACGATTTCACATCAGGCTGTTATACGATATATGATGCTTTGGATACGTTTTCTGCGGATACGCTCTCCCTCCAAGGCGATTCACAAAATGCATTTGTGTTGAAGCGATTAGTGGTGCCCCTCGTGTTTGGCAATCTGAGCGCAGCCAAACACAATCCTATCCACATGTGACATAACAAGTCATTTCTGAATCTGGACGACCATGGAGGTTCGCGGTTCCTTCATATTGGCCATAATCTCACATTTTCTAGTACTTACAACATTCCAAGGTGGTTAGCCCCCGCGCAGCCCTTTTGTCCAACTACGAAGTTCTCACCCTTCTCCGCGAGCTTGAAAGCGACCACCTTGAGCGCACCAAAACTGCACTCCGTATCAAAAAAGAGGAGGTTGTTCCAAGTGCTGAAACGGTCCCAGCTTCCATCCCGGGCGGCCATGATCCACTTGTCATAGAGATCAGTGAAAATTTGCGAACAGTGGAGGTTGAGGTGTGTATAATTGTACATCGAACCCACTGTCAGCCTACGCTTACCACAGGCTATACAATACTTGTCTGCTGACTACCTACCCACATCAACACAAACTCCCACAGGAATCACCTCCCTTGTAAAAAGTCTCTCGCCCTATAAGCTAACGAAAGCAGAGAAGTTACAGGTGGTAAACCTTTCACCTACTCTCCCGGTTGAACTCTATGTTGTACGCGGCCTGTTGTCTTGTAAAATTCAAGTGTCTTATTTCGTCACAGATAGTCGAGGAGCTAGAGGATCGACTGGGAGATCGAATGGATGAAATACTAGCCCATGTCAAAGCTTCTGTGGGTCACCCGTCCAAAACCACAACCAATGGTGCTCCCACCACAGCCAGTGCGATTGGTGACATCATTATTGGTGAAGTTGACCAACAATGGGAGGGTCTTGACCCGGAATTCTACGAGGAAGATATCTTATTTGATGACACTGGAGAGGGTGCCGGCGTTGAGGGCGATTTAGATCTGGACGACGATTAGGTTACTAATGGAGTGATCCCTATTTTCCTATATTCCTCTACATTGAATTAAAAACTATCAGGTTGTACATTCCAATCATACGAGCAGAGCTGGTAGACCGCTTTCACACAGTGGTTGTTACGCTACAAAAGACAATGAAATGTCGGAACACTAGATAAAAATCTCACTCACAGGAACCGGGTAACAGCTATCCGTGGGGGAATCTCGGAAGCCGATGGGCCAGACGGCCCCACAAGAGCCAATGTAAGAGTGTGATCCGCGTCGCTGAGTCCTTCCTTCGAGTATAATGTCACCCCACAGATAATGTTATTTATATAATTGTCGATCGGCGATCCATCCGCTTGGCCGTCAATGTAAGCTTGGTATAATCCGCCCATGGAATCCAATTCGGCGATGAAGTAAACCGCCGTTCCTTCACATGAGTGCAACGATTGAGGACGGTAGATACTGGTAGGAGCGAGCTGACACACCTTTAAACTTTAGCGAAAAGGTGGCTCCGGGTGTAGAGCTGAATGTTGACCGACAAACCGGGAAAGGATCCACATCAATTGTTTTTTTCCATTCACCCGTCCGACTACCAAGGTATCAATATATGTGGGCATTGGCAATGATGCTACATCACCTTATGACTCCCGTCGCGTCATCGTATAAGATGGTTTTATTTTGAAGGGCGGCAAACGCGCAAGACAACCATAATAACATCCAGAGAAAGTATTTCATCATCTTTGAACAGCGGAGAGTGTTGACCGTAGTTCACGGTAGTATGGTCAAAGGGCTTGCGGCACTTTACGTCGAAGGTTCTTCACGAGACAACCATGAATGCGGGTCCAAATTTGTATGCCAACGCGTGTCTGATTGACATGGTACCTGCAGGTTCGGGGCAGTGCAAAACTAATCCCCATTCGGGAAATCCCACCAGATCGAACAAATTTCGGGGAGAGGAATACCAAAGCGGAGGACAATACCTCCGATGGAATGTAGATTTGATGCAGAAACCATCTGCGTTTTCTATGGCGAGGCAGCGAGCAAGGGCAGGTATTAATACCCGCGCAAAACGACAGCAGCTCGCGACGATCCGGGTTGGGTCAGGGTTAATTTCCTTATTTCCTCCGTCCGCGTTTCCACAGTGCTGAACGAGCGCTTCCACGGCAGGCGCGTGTGTCCCTTTCCGCACAGGGTACATCCTCATGACACAGCTTCCAATACGTATGATTGTCACTGTGCCTGGGCGCTCCTGGGTCCGACAGCACTCTCCACGACTACCTGCCCATATACCAACCCCCACATTCTAGCATGGACGTCAATGAACTACCTCGGGGAAGACCAGCGTTTCTCTTCCATGCTGGCTTCAGAATATACTCATTCCGAACACTTATTGTTGCAACAATTGCATGCATTCCCGCTATACTTTCGTTGGATACTGGAGTCTTCGGAATCAGCATGTCCTCATTTTATATAGGAATGTTGGTCCATCATATTCTGAGGTGTGCCAAATACTATCCCCTAGTGTCTGGAAAATTAAACAACGATATATAGTGTGATTCGCTTCAGATTTTATTACGAGGTCGTCGATGTTGTCCTCATCTCGCTCGAGATAGCTGGTGAGTCGTCCAAGCAAATCTCCCACACCTGTCTTAAGCGACTTTCAGTGTGGTTTTATCTGGGATGTTACACAACCATCACCTGGATCAATCGATGGGCGCCCACCGCCATATTGGCATTTACTGGTGCATTATGGCTTCAGATAGTCGCCCTAACATTCATGTGGGTGTTTCGGGTGGCCTCTATCATCCACGCGCGGGGTAAAATTCTATTCCGCCCCCACGATCTTCTCTCCGGATGCGGCTCCTCCATCCATTTCCATTCTCGTCGCTCCATCCTCTTTGGGCGGGCGTTGTGGCAGTCCCCTTCAAGGTAGGAACGGTCTTTCCCATTGTTTTCACCCTTCTTACGTCCTTTGCTTCTCTAGAGGGGAGGCTCCATTCATTAAACTATTGCGCGCACTCCTCGCGCTGGCGATCATTTGTGGGTTATTCGTATTCGGGCTCAATGCTATCATCGCCGCGCCGCTTCGCGAAACAACATTCATCCCGTCGAAGACATTTCGCGCCACTATGCTGTCATATGATGATATGTCGCCACCTGTGTGGGGTGTTATAGTCGTTAGTTCTGTCTACTTTGGTATTTGACACAGTCACTGATATATTTGGCTCATTGCGTTTAGGCAGCAGAGAACGCATCCCCTGCAGCTCGGGATATTGATAGATTCAAGAACTCGGTCACAGTCACTCCTCAATGGGATGGTTCTGGCGTGCTCAGAACCCTACCCCAGCCTCCATGCATCACTCAACCAGGGAGCGAGTTCTTATACGGTAGCTCGTGGGATGTGAACAGTGAACGGCGGCTTCAGGGCATTCAATTCTACTGCCCCGACCGGCTGGAATATGACAGCGCGATGAAGCGTAATGGTTTCCTATCTCTCGTGTTGTTGTATTATTCATGCAATGTTTGCAGAGAATGATATGGTTGAGAGTGCGTCCCACGCTTCAGCTGCACTTAACACCCCGGATCTATTGGTTGTTGTTAATTTCACGGCGCTGGGCATGGTGCCAACCACGCTTGTGGACGCTCGGATGTTCGCGATTTCTGTCATCGTATCAATGACGAGGAGCACCGAGGATGTAGTAAAAAACACTGAGCCTATCCCCCTGCACCCAGGCTCACACATACTCGTCAGCGCCAGACGCGAGCTTAGGCAGCAGTTCTCGAATCTTGCGCTCTCGGCATTAGGACTATTTGGGGTGAGTTCCGCACTACTTCTGTGTTTGATTTTTATACTAAGGATTGGATATCAGTCTCCTCGCACATTTTGGGTCACCAAGGTGACTTCCATCCTCCCTGACTTTTCGCCCCTCATTCCCCGGGACAACAACACGGCGACATTGCGCATCTACCTGCAAAACGACATGAGGGACTGGGTCGTTGTCGAGGACTACCGAGAAAAGGCAATCTGGGATGGGTTTGCTAGTGTTGGTGGTTTCTGGACATTCTTCGACGGGCTGTTCGCGATTGTCTTTGGCAGCGGGTTGATGCTAGTAGTTTTCGGTTCGTCTTCCGCGTCCTCCGCGTTTACTTCAATTTGCTTAATTGCTTATGATTGTGCTCTAATCCTAGGCGCTAAACCAATCGGGTTCTTTGGCATTGTGCACCAATTCCAAAAGAAGCGCCTGCGCCATGCGTGGAATGTCGATTTTCCGAAAATTAAGACTGAGGGCGGCACGCCCGGCACTGAAGAAGCAGGATTGGTCGCGTTCCTGCGGGAGCGGCTCATCGATATCGATTTACTTGAAGAGAAGGTTGATGACGACGTAAATTTGACGGATATGCCGCAGCTGGGCCCGGGGGGAAAACCGGAATTCGAGAGTACATCACCATTGTTGAAACAGACACCATAGTAAAATTTATGTATGTATTGTGATAACACGCTTGGTCCCACTGATTCTCGCTACCCGGCTGCTGTGACTATCCAACTAAGCGAATGAATTCATTCCACTCGTCCGGCGGGAGATACCATGACATCCGAGTCCTGACATCTGATCCCAGCTAACGCAGACAGGTGGGTGGCAATCCATCTTGACGTGGAACTGCAGTGAGCTGTAGTCTGGCTTTGCACAAACCGAAGTACACATAGGCACTGCTTACTGATAGCGAATCAGCACACGGTGTCACTGTTTTCAATAAACGAAGGGATGCTTCAAGGGTATGTATGGTTGATTTTGAGGCTACCAATACAATGTGTTGAAAACATATTTCACAAAACCAAAACAACACAGGCTGCAGGGAAAAGAGTGGCTAGGGTGGGTATTTGAACGAATGACAGGTCCATGTGTATACAGGGTGAATGGTGATTATTTGTGGGTGAGAGTTCGATTGCAGTCGAGGAGGTATTGTATCGCGGCGGGATGGTGTCTAGCGGGTCGGTGTTATCGGGGCGCAAATATGGCGACAAGAACAATGAATGGGACGTATGTAAACAGTGAGACGACAGCCATGACGCGGCATCGCGTACGCCATGATTTGGCATCTGAGAGTACACCGTCAGCCGAGATCATGAATCATGTACGAAAACTAATACCAAACTCGACCTGGGGATCATCAAGCACGACGCCCTTCTCTGCATCACCCCCATCAAGCCGTCGTGTTTTGGGAGTTGTCATAAACGCGGCGACCCACCATATCGGGAAGATAGGAACCCGAAAAAGAATAGCCATGCCAACAAGGGGCTCCCGCCGCGTTCGACCCACCGTGCGAACGACCAGCGGTTGTATTATTGTTGGTGTCGGGTAGGGATAATGACCATGGTGTACTTTGTATGGGCGCGGGTTTCGAGGGTCACGCATGTGGAATGTAGACGACCGCGAGATAGACGGCGCATGTGGGGAGATCAAAGCGGACATTGGGATTGATGTTTGAGAGAGACTTCGTCGTGATGGTGTGCGTTGGGGCAAGTTTGAGGTGGATTGATGATGAGACGATGCCGCGCGTTTCGGGCTTCCACGACTGGACCAAGAACCGGTATTGGCTGCATTTGTATTCTCCCTGATACTCCCATCGCGGGACCCTGGTCGGGATTCTGGCATCGTTGATAGTCGCGCGCGTTTGCGGTGATATGAAGATGGCGCGCGTGATGAATTGTTCGAGACGCGGTGCGCTGTGACATTGGTTATTGTGTTGTGCAATCACGGCTAACTGAATACTTACGTCGGGGGTCGGCAGCAAATGTTGCGCGATGCTCCCTACCTTCTTTTGGAGGAGTACCACCCCCACCTCCCACACCTGCCTCATCGGCTTTACGCTTGCCTTTTGAACTGCCTTCCGAAGTCGATCGCTGAACAAGGGAAGCGCTGGGTATTTTTAGAACCGATGCCGATCCCTGCAAAGATTTGCTCTGGTTCTGCAAAATGGGCGATATCGGGGAAGGCTGAGGAGTGGCTGCGGTGAAAGACAGTATGGGAGGCATGAGGTGCGAGGAGGTCCCTTGTTCGACACCTTGTCCAAACGACAAGTTTACCCTTGGAGGAGACGACGAGCGAGACTGCATCGTAGTGGTGGAACTAATCTGCCTGCCCCCATTCTTAGATAACGAGCCTGAGGTAGATGTCTCTCGTGTTTTTCCTTTATCCCTGCTTGGTTGATCGGTACTTGCGGTTGACCCAGTCATATTATTATCTTTGGGCCTGGTGGGCGCGTCCAGTTTGGAATGGGCGGAATTATTGTCGGATAAAATACCCGATAAATTATGAGAAGGTGAGTCTACACACATGGGATGGAAAAGTCAGTTTGTGCATGTTCTCGGGGTAAAAAAGAAAATAGGTAAGAAATGATAAATGGCCGGTTACCTTGTAATAAAAAAGATGGTTCTAGGGGAGCTGGGGTATCCAATCCGTCTCCGATCGACTGCAATCGTATCGTGTGTGGGTGAGTTTGAAGGGGGAGGGAGGAGATTCGAGGCGATTCGTGAGCAGCAACAAGGGAAAACCTAACAACAGACCCACGTTGTGACCTCGTGCCTGTCTTGATCGGGAAACGTCGGTGCCTTGTTCATTTGCCGGTATTATGTTTTGTGTCTTCTCCGTGCTTGGATTCAACGACATCATCACCATTTCTTGGGAGACCTGAGCCTCCCAGCTCACAGGTCCCCCGATGCCCCCATCCAACCTGGGGGGATGTACTACAGCTTGAGCCGAACTGTACTCTGCGCTGAAGCGTCGGCTGATGCCCCTCTTTCCTGGCGTCTTCCTCCTTATAGCAGGGCCTTGGAATCTCCCTAGGATATCACCCGCACCTGTATTCGACCCCAGCTGTGATACAAACTTTGATCCATACCGTGGTTGAGTTTTTGCGCGTCTGTGTTCTGGCTGACTCGGGTTGGATTTGGCTGCCCTCAGCGTGGGAAGGGATGAGGAGAGACGAGGGCGGCTTTGATTCTGAGTATCTCTATCATAACGGAAATCAGACGCTGATAATGCAATCCTGGTTTCTGGATCTAACTGTTCAAAGTGGCCGAATGCAGGGTGAGTTAATGGCGGTAATGGTGGGGGTGAATCAACTAGCATGTGCTGGCGTAGCCCCGATGACATCCCAGAGGACGGCGGTGTAGGGATACCGAAAGTTTGCTGTGGCGACCTTGATAGATCTATTTGTCCTTGGCTCCGAGGCAACACCGCATCACTATGGGGAGTTGAATGTGAATGTGATGTGGTTGTAGGTGTCTGTGGTCGGCTCTCGGTCCCGCTGCTGTGGATCTCACCTGATGATGTTGGGAAAAATGTACCAAAGTCACCAAGAGCAGGGGGATCTCGTCCTTTGCTCCATCCCCGACCAAACGTTGACCATCTGTGGCCGGAAGTTGACGGTGCTCCGTCCTCGTCTAGCTGCTCCTGGGACACACTGGCTGACCCAACACCATTGGAATCATGTGGTTGGATAACTTCACCAATAGAATGTCTCCTGGTGCTCGGTGTTAGGACGTGAGGACCGGTGCTTCCATATGGGAAACATGGTCCCTGGTGCTCGTCACCCTAGGCACATTTAAAGACCGGGATGGTGTTGTGAATTCGTCCATCAAGGAGTTTAAATCTGGGTGTATGCGCCGCTGGACTGGCGCTCTCGTAAACCACCTAAATTTTCCTGTGATAGTGTCGTGGCTCTATGTTTGGACGCCTGCGAAGCAGAGTGTTCATCGGTCCTACTAGCGGACGGAAGGCTGATCCCCCGGCTTCTCAGCCGCGCCAATAAATTAGGCATTCCTAGGATGTGTCCAACGCGTTTGAGGTCACCAACAATATGAAAGAATGGCTTACAGATATTCAACAATTATGGGGAAATAACATGAAATAGTATGCGAGGTGGCAGTCGGAGTGAAGTAGATATAAGCGGTGCTAGCTGCGACTTCCGTTGCGTTTGACGTTGACAGTTTTAGAATCAATTGATCCTACCACTTTCTAATCTTGGTTCTGTCTTCACTTGACATTCACGTTCGTCGCTGACATGATTATTTCGAAGCAAGCTGTTTATCGGAGACCACTGCTTTTGGCAGTGGCACTCGGGTAATTTAAATTTCACGGGGATCGCGTCGGTCACGTGGGGAAACCATGAACACCATGTCACTTATGGTCACACGTCTACCCTTGTCTTCACCAACACCAGCCGTACAACCCGTGCATCTCCTGGAACGCCATGGATCGCCTCGAATCATTGGGGAATACCCTTTCTCAGATAACTATGTACGATATTAAGAGTATGTACAATCAGGTGCGTCAGTCAGGGAACACGTCGATGATGTTGACGAATTTGAACTCAGGCCAAAAATGTGGTATTAAATGTTAGTGAGATGGAGGCAAAAGTTAGGGAGGCAACCAATGACGAGCCATGGTATGTATCCTCAGATCAATGGCTGATTCAACACTAACTTTTGGACAGGGGGGCGAGTTCTACCTTGATGCAAGAGATTGCGCAAGGGTATGTCTATCAATTTCTTGAGTGACCATTTGGTCTTATACATTCCCCCATAGGACTTTCAGTTTGTGAGTAAATATTTTGAGGGCCAACCTGCACCTAAACGAGTTTAGCCAACACTTCAACGAAATCATGCCTTGCATTTACGCCCGTTTCATGGAAAAGGAGGCCAGGCAATGGCGAGAGATTTACAAGGTTGATAAATTCATCGGTACTGGGAGCACAACCTCACCCTTATTATCAAGGCCCTCCAACTTCTCGAGTATCTCATTAAACACGGATCAGAGCGGGTTGTGGACGATGCGCGTTCGCATATCTCCACCATTAAAATGCTGCGGAATTTCCATTATATTGACGAGAAGGGTAAAGATGAGGGTATTAACGGTGAGTAACCAGAGCGTTCCTACTCCTCTTCTTAACCATTGGGCAGTCCGTAATCGTTCCCGGGAATTGGTCGAACTGCTCTCCGATGTCGAGAAAATTCGGTCGGAGCGCCGGAAGGCTAAAATCAACAAAAATAAATATGTTGGAACTGGTAATGATGGATTTGGTGGTGGGGGCATGTCTTTTTCTTCCGGTGGCAGTCGATACGGCGGTTTCGGGAGTGATAGTTTGGGTGGAGGTGGTGGAGGTTAGTTGAATTTCCAGATTACCTTTATTAGTTACTAACAACCACCAGATTATGGGACTTATGGTGCGGGAGGTAGCTCAAGGGGGTCGTCATCATTCAGGGATGACACCCGACGGGGAGGCTTCGAAGAATACAATGCTGGAGATGACGAAGCAATCCCCGCGTCTCCTCCAGCTAGCTCTCGTCCATCTGCCTCCAATAGAACCCCAGTGCGAAAAAACACAGCCCGACTCCGGCTCCTGCCCCCGCTCCTGCCCCCCCTCCTTTGGATGACTTGTTGGGTGGGCTCGGGGACGATGATACATTCGGAAGTAATTCAACAGCTGCACCTGCAAATAACGGATTAGGGGGTTTAGCCACCAACAAGGCTCTCCCTGCTGTTTCCAAACCATCTGTGGGATTTGATGGTCTGTGGCCGATTACATTACTGACCACTGTCATACTCAACTATCGCCGCCCATAGATGACGATTTCGATGACTTTAAAACAGCACCTGTCCAGCCAGCCGTTCCTACCCAGGCCCCCACCTCAGCGGCAGCGAAGCCCAACTTAATGGACATGCTTAGCACAATGCCAACAACACGCCCTGCTACCACCAGCAACCCGATGGCCGGATTTGGGCAACCGCAAGCCCAGCCAGCCCCAGGTTACGGTATGGGTATGAGAGGATCCATGGGAATGGGGATGGGGGTAGCAAATATGGGGATGAACACGGGGATGGCGAATATGCACCGGGCATCCTCGTCTGTTTCCTCCCCAACCCAGTTTTCCTCACCCATGTTTTCACAACCTCAAGCACAACAAAATATGTTTGGAGGCGGTTCGGCAGCCCCCCTCAAACCGACGTCACCCATAAGGAGCGGGTTTTCCTCACCAACGACAATGCGACCAGGGTCAGCCACGGCTGCGCCGGCGAAACCCGCCAGCACGGGCAACTTCGATGACCTTTGGTCCTTGTCTTTGGGCGGGGGCACCAAGCCCGCTGGACCTGCAGGCAATACAGGAAAATCGATCAAAGATCTTGAGCGGGAAAAGGCCATGGCGGGGCTGTGGGGCGCACAGAAGCCCAACGTCACCCCATCGGCCCCGCAAATGGGTGGGGGTAGTGCTGGGGCCTTTGGGTCCTTTGGAACGAGTTCAACTAGTGGTGGTGGTGGTGGCGGTGGCGGCGATGACCTCCTTCTCTAATTGACCCTCAGCTCGGCTTTCTTTATTCCAATGAATCCACTTTGTGGGTTGGAAACTTAATGGATTTATTTATCTCTAGACCTTCCATTCTTGAATATGCATCACGGGCTACGCTTCTGTTCCCCGAAAACTCATCAAAGTGCATTGAAAATTCGGGGGGAGAACGGCGATGGCTGAATTTGCAACACATTTCCGTTGCTATACAAACCATATTTGTATCACCTAGCCTCCATAAATCGCTCACCTCGGGGCCCATAAGATATGTTCAGGAGACGGTCTGACCGTCTCAGTTTGGTTTCCTCCAACTATGGATGGATAGTTCAAACTCAAGGGAGGCTCTCAACACCGTGCCCCTCCCGCTATATTCATTCTTATATCCAAATTTACTGCACAGGATCACTGATATGGAACAAATACAATGGGGAGGTCGAGATTCTGAACTTCCCAGCCGATGTATCACGTACGAGTCCTAGGACAAGAATGACCGTCGCTAAAATGGTTCTTCACAATGCGCAATCGTGATACCAACGCGCTTGCAGATTTGAAATGGGATTGGACGGTCGAAATAGCCGATATGTGAAAAAAAAATACGCCCAAGAACTCCGGTCACGGCATCGCTCCAACTTCCGTAAACATGTGGTGCATCTACGACACACAAGCACCATTGACACCACCGAGCAGAGTGCCCGCACCCCGAGTAAATGTCCTTTTAGCCTTTTGAAGGTCTGCCGAACCCGAATGCGTATGGATTTTGGGTAACTGGTCATCAATATGTACCTGGCCTCAGGGGTTAAAATCCTCGATGGGTAATGCCTCTTCAGAGTGAAATCAATATAGCACAAGTGCACGGGGGCAGCAAATGTGTCTAAGGTGGCAATTGCCAACGGAGGCTTCAACATGTGCGCAAGTGCTGGCCGTAATTTCGTGCCCTGTGGGGAATCCCCGGGACGTCCACCTCAGGAGCCACTGGGCCAAGTCTATGGATGTCAAGGTGTTGGATGTGGCTTGATGAGATTGTGGACGCCCAAAGGACACCCGTAGCACAAGAGCCTGCTCGTGAGGGGGTAGAGTGGTCAGGTCCGAGTGAGCCTGTCAGAATACAGAACGCGTGAATGATATCCATCTTGGGCCATCCATTCACGAGTAAGAGAATACAGCCTAATGGACATTGGTGGTGGGTGGTTGAATACCTTGTACCAGCTTGCCATCTGGCTCTTGGGCTTAAAAGCAGCAGTAATCAAAAGCAGCAGCGTCAAGCAGGTCCACGGTGTCGCAGCAGATTGTTCGTTTGGATCCCGGCGATAATTAGTGCGGATACGGTGCAGGGGCACTATTATATAGCGTCTCGGGTTTTGGATTTTGGGTGCTAGTAAAGTCCAGCAACCAGGTATGGCCAAGAATTGGTAGATTCTTCCATGGCCGTTCTTTGCCCGGCGAACACATGTAACGGTCAGTCAGCTGCTAGGACCCGTATGCTACGGTTAAGAATAAGTATGGAAGGGCAAACCTCATGGAAATACAGCTGTAAGATTAGTTGTGGGGTCGATATGGAGATAAATAAACTATGTTTTCGGGTCTGGTGACCTCCCAATTCAGACACGAGGTTTTTCGCCGAACCGAGCTGGCTTCAAATTTCTTCCCCGAATCATGATATCGGTGCATGATGACCGGTGTACGTCACGATTGGCTTTGAAACGTTCTATCTTTAAAAGCGGCTCAAAACTGGGGAGTGGGGCTATATAGCAACCCCTCACAGTGATGCATTTCGTCGTCGTTGCAATCCTGCTCGTGGCGAATCCCGCCGCCGCTCTGTGGCCACAGCCCAGGCAGATCACTACAGGCAAAACTGCCCTACGATTATCGTCCTCTTTTCTATCAAACATCTGGAATCCGAATGTACCAAGCGACTTATCAGACGCCATCTCCCGCGCTTCAGGTTACCTACGCAAGGACAAGCTGGAGGCGCTCGTCGTGGACCGCGGAGCGTCATCCGCTGGAGCCATTAAAAGCGCAAAGTCGTTGGGTTCGCTTACTCTCTCACTCACGAGCTTCGGTGCTTCCAGCACTGACACCAAAACACGGAGCATTTCGGAGGAGGCCATAGATGACGTTGAATCACGCCAAGAGGGCTACACATTAACCATCCCCGCTGACGGGTCTGGAGCTGTCTTGAAGGCCAATTCCACATTGGGTTTGTTTCGAGGCTTGACGACGTTCGGGCAACTTTGGTATAGTTTGGACGATTCAGTCTACACCCTTGAAGCTCCTATCGATATCACTGATTCTCCTGCCTACGTGAGTACCGAACCAACCGAGTTTACTTGGTGATACTCAACCAACTTGTTTCAGCCCTACCGTGGTTTCATGCTAGATACGGCTAGAAACTTGTGGGTTCGCGTGCTATTCGCGTTGTTCCAATCAACTCATGTTTCAACCAGCTTCCCTGTCGCTGACATTAAACGAACTCTCGATGCGATGAGCTGGGTCAAGGCATGCCGCTGATCCTTCTGTAAAGGCTGTGACACTTATGCACTTCCGACTAGATCAATACTTTCCATTGGCACATTGTCGATTCCCAGTCTTTCCCGCTTGTTATCCCAGGGTTCACTGAAATTTCGACCAAGGGAGCCTACTCTGCCTCTCAGGTATACACAGCTAGTGACATCAAGGATGTTACGCAATATGCTGCTGCTGTATGTTTTATCCCGCTTCGGTTATGATGATATAATAATAGTATATCTTCCAGCGAGGAATCGACGTCATGGCCGAAATCGACACACCAGGCCACACAGCTATTCTTTCTAAATCTCATCCCGAGCATATTGCTTGCCCAGAAGCAACCCCCTGGGCTCAATTTGCCAATGGTTATTCCCACACCAAACTCAGTGTATACGCGTACTAATAGTTTTGTATTTAGAGCCTCCCGCGGGTCAGCTCCGTATTGCGTCCTCCGCAACGGCCAATTTCACAGCTGCCCTTCTGAAATCTGCTGCCTCTCTCTTCCCATCCAAGCTATTCAGCACTGGAGGGGACGAGATTAACGCGAATTGCTATGCCAAGGATGCAGAAACCCAACAGGAACTTGGTACGTCGTGCATTCACTCTGATAAGCATAATTTTCATACTTAACTTGACATAGCCCAGTCCGGGAAAACGTTTGAACAGGCGCTTGATACATTCACCCAGATCAACCACAAAGCGCTCAGGGATGTTGGCAAACGAGCCGTTGTTTGGGAAGGTAGAGATCTACAATGGTGTCGTGATCGGAAGCTAACGTATCTTTAGAGATGGTCCTGGATCATCCAGTCACCTTGGCCAACGATACCCTTGTCATGTATGTAATTGCTCCCATTGAGATCCGCCGATTCCTGACTGTGAAACAGGGTCTGGATCTCCTCTGACCACGTCGCCGCTGTTGCGCAGACAGGCCATAAGATCATCCACGCCGCTTCGGACTATTTCTACCTCGACTGTGGAGGTGGTGGATGGGTTGGACAGAATACCCTCGGCAACAGCTGGTGTGACCCTTTCAAGACATGGCAGAAAGTGCGTCATCGTAGAATTCTCCTAGAGTTATCTGCTCACACCATGTTTAGTCGTATTCTTTCAACCCCACTGCCAACCTAACCGCTGATGAGGCTAAATTGGTTCTTGGAGGTTAGTTGATTTACATGTATCGGCAGATTTTCATTTAATATATGCTTCCCACCAGGCGAACACTTGCTCTGGACAGAACAGTCCAGCCCCAACAACTTGGACTCCATCGTCTGGCCCCGTGCTGCATCGTCCGCCGAGGTTTGTCTTAGTTATTGCCAGTACCCGCATTCGCTCACATTCATGCTCCTTAGCTATTCTGGTCCGGCCCTGGAGGCGACGCGGGCAAAGCGCTTCCTCGCTTACACGATGCCTCCTTCCGCTTCGTGCAACGTGGTGTCAAAGCCATCCCCTTGCAGCCGTTGTGGTGTGCACTGCGCCCGGGCGCGTGCGATTTGAATTCTTAAACGACCATAGCGGTATAGTCCTATCTGGGCACCCGTGTATGTATCTAGCGTTGCAATTCGATCCGTCAATATCAGTTGCACTTTGACACAATCGTGTGATGTATGGTGATAGGGGGCCCATCACGCCTCTAGCTTATCGATCCTTCGGAGATCTTTTGGCTTAAAATTTGGAAGGACTGCGATTGGAAAATGGCGGATAAATTTAGGTGTTCAATTACATGTACAACAGACATCTAGGAATACCAATACACTTCCATCCCAAGGGTATCTATATATAATTAATTATTAGGCCGAGACACTGAGCAAATCATCTCCCTGGGCCTGCAACCACACATTGACAACCTCCACGAACTCGCCGACCCTCTTGTCCAGCCTCCCTTCCGGAGGGATACACCAACGACACTGCTCCCGTCCTTCAACGACCCAGCAGCCCACAAGAAGTGCCGGAAATACTCTGCCGCCTCATATGGTTGCTGGGAGTCTGGGACCAAAATCCGCGGGCCCGCCCGTTGAACGGCAGCGCTGAACGCAGCACAGTGTTCCACGGATATGAACCCCTGCAGCAGGATCGTAAGGCATCCGAAGAGGTGCTGCGGGGAGATGAGGTCGCAGCTGAATAGATCGCCTATGAATGCAGCGGAGCATGCCGCTTTCGCGGCGTAGCCACAGGTGGGCGCGTTTTGGGGGGTCATGGAGTGTGGCAGAGACTACAAGTATGAGTGGTGAGTTTTTGATCTGCAAGGGGGAGGAGAGGAACGTACGGGATCCCAGAATTCGCGGAACGCCTCAGTAGCGCACTCGGCTAGATGCCATAACAGGGAGCCGGCGGTGTGCGGCCCGTGGGTTTCATGCAGAGCGTCATATAGCGCGCCCGTCACACTGGCGACCGGCCTGTCTGCTTGTGTCACGGCGGCCGCGGAGGTATGTGTGGATTGGTATTGCGGATCGGCACCGGCGAGGCACAGCTGCTCGGCAAGAGAGGCGAGGGTGCTTGGAGTCCATGGGTAGGAGGAAGCAATACAAGCAGCGTGGTGCGCGAGTGCAGCGGGGTCTTGGGCGTGTGGATCGGAGCACAGAGTCCAGACGAGTTGTGTCCAGGGAGGGGACGTCTGTCGTGGCGCAGCACGGCGGAGTTGGGTGGGTGGGGACTGTGTGCTGCTTCGTCGCATTGCAGGAGAGAAGGAGGGGACGAAGGCATGGCGTGGGGGTTGAGCTCTTCAAATCCTTGGAGTCATATCGATTCATGTCCAAGCGAGGGCCGTTGCGTTGATGGGGCTCTGGGGTGGGGGAGGCAGTTAACTCGCGGATCGGCATGCCGAAGTGGTCGGTCGTGAACACCTTGGGGGTGTCTCCATCCTCAGACACCAGGGTGCTTGTCGAGCTTGTAGGAGAAGGGTTGAGGGTACGGGGGGTGGTAGAATATATATGTATGGATGATTATTTTTGGTTACCACGGGCTTGGGGGCAGAGCCAGGTCGCTCGAAGAGGAGATTAAAGGCCTGTAGACGGGGTGTGGGGTATGTCATCTCTGCGGGAGGTGGTGAGTGATGTCCAAGCCGGGCGTTATAATCTTTTAAATACCTGCTCGGTGGTTGTTTGCAAGCGAGCGATCAAGCGGCGGCTGTGCAGATGTGAACCTCAGTGGTAACAAGGACACAGACTCGGCACAGGAATAGCCCGATCCGCATATGGGAATACAATCTAGCGCAATTAGGCCAACAACCCAGGTGAGAATTGTACAATGTCAAGGATTCAGCCCCGACCCAGTCCTACAATAGCTGGTAGTCTCTAGTTTGTGGGGGCGGCATTTCCATGGCAAAGTAACAAGGCGCACCCGCTACTGCCAATTCGGAAATCGAAACGGGAACAAAAGTAAAAATATAAAAGTTCACTGTGTGCGACTCGTGTTGTTTTTGTCAATTGTTTATGGAGTCGCTGCTTCAAATTGGGGTCGGGTAGTTGGGGATGTCGCTTGTCAAGCTTCTGTTCGAGTTGGGCTTATCTGGTGACTATAACAATATCTGTTGCGGAATCGTGTGATGATGAAGCCCTGGCTGCTATAGAGAACAGGAATCTCAACGGACGCCGGACGGACCCTGGAATTTCATGGATGTTTGTTTCAAGGGGAAACAAAATACACGACCAAATCGAGTCTATCCCATACTTGAACCACTGCTCTTCAGTTTGAAACTTGTGAAATTATGAATAGTTGAACCACCACACACCACGACCACACATACCGACAGCAGCCGGGAATCTACGGCGTTGCTGCCCTACCACTGTACCACAGGGTTGTGTGGTATGATCATTGCTGTACGCCTGGGAACCCCCTAAGGTATGATGTCATTGCGGAGGTCATCAGTACCCGGAGGACTGGATCGTCAGGATGCGGTTGGAATATTCGTTGCTCTTGGGATGAGCAAGGGCAGGAGGTCTGCTCCAGAACCTGCTCGCTCTTGCATGTTTAGCTTCGAAGCTCGTGTGGCCGCGTTTTCGAAGGAGATCTCAAATCAGATGCTTCCGATAAATCAAAATGATCATGTGAATGATTATTATATTCAGCCCGTGCAGATTTCAGCATAGCTGTCATTTCAGGTGGTATGCGGGCTATCAATTCCGGAGGCTTGTGTGTATGGGGTAAGTATGAATGTGGGTCATTATGTTGATGGGTGGCATTTGCTGTAACAGACAATCGCACACTAAGTTATGATATGCAGGAATTTAAATGAGTAGATAAGTGGCGGCAAGACATAAATTTAACGATACCAGCTTTTTGGACGAAATCCACATTTCACCCAGCTCCCTGGGCCCTTGGATACCCCAGCCTCATGTGCCGGATGGGGTGATCCCCCAAGAGATGACGTTTGATCGTGATCCTAGTTTACGAGGACCCGGACGACACCAAAGATGCCACTTTCCCTATGTGTGTTTCCCCTTCCCTGCATTTAATGTTGTTTCAAGCGACATCAAACACGCGGGAGAGCATTAATTGTCCTGAATGGTTTGATCTTGCCTCCCAAAAACTATCCCCCGGATCGGCACCTGCTATTCTATGGGCACTACCGCCATACGTACCTTCTCAATGTATCATGATATTTCCCATCAGCCGCAACCCTACTTGATGGCTTTCAGTCAATTGGGCCGCGTCTTCAATTCTCCCATCGGCAAGCTATAAGAAGGCCTTGTTGAAGGTATTTCTGAGCGATGTAATTAGCCAGCTGATGTTGCCGAGATATACTCAACTGGCATCCAGTCGCATTTATGATAGCCCCGTCTTGTTACCGGCCAGGAATAGTTGTATGTGTGCGACCATGGAAAGACATCATTCGTGGTATACCAGGACGAGTGGAACATCGTGGAGCGGTCATTCGAGCGCGATTGCTATTCCTATGGTCCGAGATGAAGGTGATATCGGAATATTGGTGTTTCATTACTCAGTGCTAACTGAGCGATCTGCTTTCGAGGAATGGCCTTTGCTCCGTGGAATATCCCGGCTGGAGGCAAACTCTGGACCGATGTCGAGGAGGAGGGTTTCCCCGCACGCAGTCGCAATTGTATATGTGATACAAAAAGAAAAGTCCCCTACGTGTTCCCCACCGCGACGATTGTGAATCCGCCAGTTCAGTGCTAGGCTCAATTTAAAAGCTCTGTCCTTCGTAGGAAGATGGAAATACGATGATTGGCTCGTAGATGGTGGAAACCTCGATTTCCAGCCACTCCCCAGTTCCAACTCATCAAACCAAGGAGTGGATCAAGGGCGGGTTGAAGGTTAGTTTATATGTCATGATATGCGTACACAGGACAATGAAGGGCTAGCTTACATGTAGCTAAAATTTGAATCCTATTTGAGCCTTGATCTTAATCGCAGTGGCACCGCATGCCTTGATAAGTTGTTGCTGAAAGGGCCGGGATTGTCGCATGCCGTATTTTTATTTGTTTGGAAGGAGAGAGGATGGTACATAGCGGGCAAATGGGCCGCGGTGTGGGTTTGAGGGTCCAAATCTTCTGCTATGTAGTCAGACTGTGTTTGCTCTTTTACTCTAAGGACGCAAGTGTCTTATCCCAAATCGACATTCGTAATCATCACGGGATATTTTGGGGTCCAACTGTGGCGGGAACGGTGGTGGCTGCCGCGCGCCAGCGAGTGTGTGTGCTACACTATCCGAACACTGCCGTGACGTCCGTTCGTAAGTCTATATATCCATAATAGTAATGACGTGGGATGCTTAAAAAACCACTTATCAAAAGCAGCAGTCTCAAAAACACCTGGGTCCTGCAGGAGTGGGATGTCGACTTACTTTCACCTCCTTCAAAAATCAACTTCGGTTTCAAGAACTCGGGTATTACCAGACCTCAGCTATGGTTCCCAGAACCATCGTACCCCAAGTATGCTAATCCGGCTCAATCGGCCTTTGTATATCATGTGTGGATACTGTGAATCAGAAGTCGAGGTGCCCCTAACAGGCCCGTCGATGGTCAATGGCCCCATTGAGCAGTTGTGGAACATGGCACGGGTCATAGACAGCAGCTAGCTCCAATCTGGGGTTGGATTGATTGTGCGGCATGATCTCCCTCGGCAATTAGCCATGAGTGCGCTGGACGTCAATTGGTTTGTAAGTGAGAAATGATCCTCGCGTTCTAAAAATTACCACTGATCGTAGCCAGCCAGGCATGTAGACTCTCAGTCTTCGTGGGCCCTTCACCAGGGCTGTCGAAGATATGCGGAACCAATAGATTACCCTGCACCCGCGCCGTCTCGAGTGCACATATATCAATTACTCCCGCGTTCGGAAATGGTATAAAATGAAGACATTTCGACGATAACTCAGCCTCATAAGCATACAACCTCCTGCTCAACATTTCAAATGTCAGTACTTATTGATACTAGTACTCCCTGGGGTAAGTACTGGGCCCCCCTTCCTCTCCCTGCTACCAAGCTGGGCCATTATCGCCTCCTGTCCCCAAACGCCGGTGTCCATGTGTCACCGCTCCAGCTCGGCGCCATGAGCGTCGGCGATCAGTGGTCGGACATTGGGATGGGTTCCATGGACAAGGAGGCGAGCTTCAAGCTCCTCGACGCTTATTACAACAATGGTGGAAACTTCATCGACACATCAAATAACTAGTGGGGCTTGGTAATTTCCTGGTCGTATAGCCCCTGACTGTTGCCTCAGCCAGGACGAGTCGTCGGAACAATTCATCGGAGAGTGGGCTGAGCAGCATGGGATCCGAGATCAGCTCTTCATTGCCACCAAGGTGGGGTGGACTTTGGTTTTGTTGTCAATACAAATGCTGATATCCCTCGAGTATACGACTAACTTCAAGAAACGCGACGCGAATGTCACCCAGAAGACATTCTACGGCGGGAACAGCTCCAAGACGATGCACATCAGTGTCGAGGCCAGTCTCAAGAAGCTCCGGACGACCTACATCGATCTCCTGTATGTCCATTGGTGGGACTATCAACCTCTGTGGAGGAGGTGATGAATAACCTCCATAATCTCGTGGTCCAGGGGAAGGTCTTGTATTAGTATGGCATCGATTACCTCTTGCGAAAATCGTGTTCATATGTGCCAATGACAGGGAATCTCGGACACTCCAGCATGGGTTGTAGCGAAAGCGAATCAGTACGCGCGCGATCATGGGAAGTCACCATTTGTAGTGTATCAGGGCGCATGGAATGTCATGGAACGGTCATTCGAGCGCGACATTATTCCCATGGCCGAGCTGAAGGTAAAATCAATTCGCGGCCGTTGTTGAATTTTTTCTTATGATGTTGACGTCAAGGAATGGCGCTGGCCCCTTGGAATGTCCTGGCGGGGGGAAGGCTCAGGGATGATGCTGAGGAGCAGCGCCGGCGCGAGACAGGGGAGAAGGGGCGCACAACATTCAACCCCGACTGGGAGCGCAATGAGGATGAGAAGCGTATGTCCGCTGCGCTCGAGAAGGTCGCCAATGAGGTTGGTGCATCAACCATCACAGCGGGTAAGGCTTACTTTTCTATTATACTCGTGCCATCGGCGTGTTGTTGACGACTCGCGTCTAGTGGCAATTGCGTATCTGATGCAGAAGTTCCCTATGTATTTCCCATCATCGGGGGAAGGAAAGTGGAGCATCTCCTCTCGAATGTTGAAGCACTTGATATTGCCCTGACGGACGAGCACATCGCTACCTGGAGAGTATTATTTCATTTAATCCCGGTTTCCCACAGCAAGATTCGTGAGTTTCCTAAGCTTATGCTGAACTTGAGTTCTGATAGCTGGTTTCTCGAAGGGTGATGGGTCGAAGTACACTCAATGGATCCTAGGTAGTGGACACTTTGACTATCAACCACTTCCCCAGCCGATCAAACCGAAGAGCAAGTCGGCGGCTGAGAATTAGTTTTGTACAGAGTGAAATGCACTGTATTGAGAAGTCTAGCTACTCACATATAGCTACCGATGTCGAGCGAACCGTCACCAATTCAATCATTCATGTGGCTTTCTACCCATTTGGAAGAAATGGGGATGATACCACGACCCATGAAAAACGGCTCTAACGCAGGGTTAGATTCCATTGAGGTGATTATGCGCATGGCTCCCCTCGGCAAGTGGCCACGAGTACAGCGGACGTCGATTGTAAGTGAGGAAAATGATCTTCGCGTTCTAAAATTTACCATCGATCGTAGTCCGACAGGTATCTAGGCTCTCAGTCTTCATAAGGGAGCTCCTGAAGGAGCCAACACATGTTTACCCTGTTTCCGCGCCGCCTCAAGCGCATACATGCTAATTATTCCTGCACCAGATAATGGTATAAAATGAGGATACCTCAAGCTATCCCATATTATTCAGCCTCATAAGCATACATCTTCTGGTTAATATTTCAAACGAGGGCTGTTACTACTCTCTAGGATCCCCCTCCTCCTCCCGCCACTGAGCTCGGGCGCCATTGCCTCCTGTCTCCGAACACTCGCGTCAATGTGTTCCATTCCATCTCGGCGCCACATCGGCGACCAATAGTCGGACATTGGAATGGGCACCACGGGCAAGGAGGTTAGCTTCAAATTTCTCGATGCCTACCATGACAATGGCGAAAATTTCATTGGTAATCAGGATCATGCTCCAGTCGTGTAGCGCCTGATTGTTGCCTCAATCAGGAATCAGGATGAGCCATTCGACCAATTCGCCGGGGAGCAGCGCGATCAGCTCTTCATTACTGCTAAGGAGGGATTTTCAACGAAAATCTGAGGGATGTCACGGTTTAGAGCTATTGGAAGAATACAAGAAAAGAAAATACCTCCCTGAACCCCGCCCCCCGAGAAAACTCGCCATGACCCATGAGACACGGGTTTCCTTGTTATTTTCCCATATTAACTCGGCTTGCATAGATGAGAGCGGTTGGAATTGGTTCGTCCCCCTTCGCGACCGCACGACCTCGTGGATGTCATCATGAACCAAGTGGATCCAACACCAAAAAGGCGCTATGCAAGGAACGAGGCGAAGATACATTTCTCGTTGCACACTGCCTTCGGCCACTACAGCACCGCTCAAAGATGTGACAAATAAGCTCTGCGAGCGATTACGGCTATTCGAACACTATGCCAGTCCCAGTATAGCCTAGTAGGTGATATATTCAGTTTTATCTGATGACGTCAACCAGGTTTACTAATCCATATTTAGTGAATGTAGAATGGATGGAAAAACGGTAACTTATATGTATTCTAAGTGGCCTGGCCAGTATTTACACCGTACTTTGTAGCCGGTACTATTCCACTCGAATTTCCGCGCACCCTTATGAAGCCAAGCCCATACATGATCGAGGAGACTTGGTGAGCAAAGGTACTTTTCACTTCCATTGAACTACCATATCTACGCTAGCCACTCCATTTCGCGCTTGGAATCTATGCAATGCATGGAGCGGCAATATTTGGATTTTGCAGGAACCAATTTAAACCCACATGTAGTGAGTATGATTAGGTCTAACTTCACTGGTGAACTCCGAGTTCATCTGACCTGTCAATGCAACGAACATCTGCCACCTGGGCCACAAGATTTTACCGCTGGATACGGCACAAATCAGGAGACGCCCCATGATATGAGTCATCGGTCCGGGGATCTGGTAACCCTATAATGATGATGTTGGCGACATACCATACATTTCTCATTGTATTCATGCATGTTATCGCGGACCCTGGCCCCGACCTCCGGTCAATATCGCCATGCAATATCACCTATAGTAGTTTGGGACCTTCCCAGCAGCTGACCTGGGCACGACCTGAAGCCCCATTTGTGGCATGGGCAGTGGTATGGTCTCATATCGAAATCCTTCGGCTCCACGAGCGCTGGTATCCACCAACCATCTCATTCACTGCCTATCCATTTATCATGTCAAACCAGCGCCACCTGGTCACGGTGGATAGCCTAGGCGGTACCAGGTGAATATTTATAAAAGGCCGCCTCATTTGTTCACGAAAAACATCCTCGTTTTTATCTTCCCAGATGTCTCCCTCTCACACAAATAGAGAGAAAGTGCAGGATCTCTTGAAAACAATCACTACCGCTGCCCAGGATGCAATGAATGTTTATGATTCTGCGGGATATGATATGCCGTGCTTGGACTCACCTAACCAGCACCCTATTGACACAGCTCTGGATGCAATCATACCATTGAAGCTGGCTATGCGCGTTATGGAAACCGCATGCGAAGAGCTTTGCATCACGCTTGCTAATCCTGCTCATTCGATTGGTAGGGTGAGTGTCCTGGCATTTCAATATTATTGTCAATTATGATACAATGGTTACAGCGCGCCGTCATGGGGTTCGAGCCAGCGTGCCTCTGTGTGGTTTTGAATGCTGGTGTTGCCGACATCCTCTCATCTTCCCCGGGTGGCGTTCACATTAAGGAAATATCCGAAAAGACAAGTCTGGAGGAGGGCAAGTTAGTACGTATAATGCGCTTGCTTGCATCAAGGGGGTGCTTCCGTGAAGGTATATATCGCCTCCTTTATTGATTATAATGATTTACTTCTAACAAGAAATTAGTCGAACCCAATGTGTTTTCCAATAATCGACTGTCCCAAAATCTATTAAGCACAAACCCTGTCTCCGCGACGGTAGGTGTCTTCGCGGATGATTGTAATATGGGTATGGCTACTTTGCACCATGCCTTGAATGATCCCCAATATGCCTCGACACACGATCCCGGGAAATCCCCATTTATGTATGCTGTACGAGATGAAATCACCAATCCGACAAATGTCTTTGATTGGTATGCTTTACACGCGAGTTTAATCTCAACCGGATGTACACTTGCCCAATACTAGCATATTACAGCCGGAAAAACAGAAGGTGATTCCCAATGGCTCTTCTAAATAAGCACTCATAAGTATTAGCGATTCGGGCGTGGTATGACCGGCTTGAATGCCATGACTGGCGCTTTGGCTGCACTAAAAAGTACGATTTTGGGCCTCCCCTGGTCGGTTTCGTTATTAACGTTGCACCTTAGGCCCAATTTGGAAGGCTTTGGACAACAATTCATCCGTCTGCGATGTGGGTGCGGGTGTTGGAAGCTTTACCATCAAGCTTGCCCAAGAGTATCCACATCTCAAAATTACTCTCTGTGACATTCCAGCAGTTATGAAGGAAGCAGAAATGGCAAGCTCCTCTGATTGGCATATCGAATTTAACCTTACCTGTCTTCTTAGGTCTGGAGGAAAGAGTATCCCATGCGGTGGAAGAGGGTCGGGTAGAGTTCCTGCCAGCTGACTTCTTCAAAGAAATACCTGAAGGGCGGGACGTGTATTATGTGTGACATTTTTCTAATATGCATCGGTAGTTTACTGATGCCACTGTCAGGCAAGATACATTATCCACGACTGGCGGGATCCTGAGGCTCTTGTTATTCTCCGAAACATTCGCAAGGCGATGCGCCGCGATAGCAAGCTTCTTATTCGTGAGCGCTGTGTTGTTCTCCTTCAATTGCGGTCAACCATACTCTCCGAAAGATGAATTTGTGTGTCCATCCCCTTGTTCGGGTGGTCGAGATCTACCACCTTCAACCACCCAACATGTAAGGCGTTTTAATTGGTCATATTTCTAACCGTTCATGACATTGGTCTGGCAGGCCCTGGAGAAGACATCTCGATACCAAGTCCCGGTGCCAAATTTACTTTACAATATGGACATGACGATGCTCGTCATGATCAACTCGAAGGAGCGCACCCTTCTTGAGTATGCCGATCTAGGGTTCGTGGATCTTTTACACCAGTGTCACAGTGCTAATCTTTCCTGTACCATAGCGCGATGGCGGGTCTGAAGCTGAAGGAGGTCGCGGACTTCGCAGAAATGCATTTGCTGGAATTCCAAGTTGCGGACCCAGGCCCTGAGTGATATCTATCGGCGATGGAAATTATTTGTAGTGAATAGTGTTGTCGTCCTCGGCGACTGGAACCTTGCAGTGCGGTGTACGTGAAATAGTAGTTGAATGATATTGTAATACACTTCCTGCCGAGTTAATGTGCCCCGGAAGCTCCAATAAATGATCGGATGGTATAAGTGCAAGTCTGACCGAACGAACTATTGCTGATTCAATTATTCATGGTGTTTGATTCCTTTGTGGTCGAGGCCCAGATTGTTTTGCCGGGCCGCTGCCCAGTCCTCGCGCGTGGGTCATGCCTGCATCCCACAGCCTAGACTTTCCCGCCCGCCTCGTGGTTGGGAAAATTTTGCCTACCTTTAGACGATGTAGTACGGTAGATAGTCTGGCGACCAATATTCTAACAAGATGGCGTAATTTTTCTGACCAGCGTTCAAAGGCCCAGCAAGGGCGAGCGCATATAGTATCTGCTGGAATTTTTAGGCCGGTATCAAGACCTGGACATAGTCTGATAGTTGAAAACAGTATTTTGCCAATTTCTAAATGATTGTGATCGTCCGTCGATGGCCGATGACCTAGAAGGGTTCAGCCATAGAACACTCTCAGAAGTCGATTTGCAACTGATGCCAGGGGGCTCACGCGGATGATGCAAGCTAGAAATCAACTTGTATTTCCAGTGATGGGTAGTGTGTCCGTAATCGATGAATTCACCCCGTGACATGCTATTAGGAGAATCATACTGCTTGCGCGGCCTCGTTGGGAAGGCGGCTGTGAGTGCACCGACTCTTTACTAGGATGTTGAGTAATCCATGTGTGCTATAAATAGAATCAATGGCTGCTCAGTCATCATTAAGAACACGACATATGCCAATAGATCCATAGCAAGTCATAAACCCTCACGAAATTTGCCGAAGGTATACGCAGCACTATTGACTTTCCCCAGGCCGGCCAAACGCACTAAGCTGATTCCCGGATTACTGCTACCCAGACCATGGGTATAAATAAAAACATCTCAATCTCTAGAGATCCATTAACAATCCATTGCAGCCTCATAAACACACAACTTTCCACTCAACATTGAACATGTCAGCTTTTGCTGAAATCTTTGGCCCTCCTGCCCCTCCTGCCACCAGGCTTGGCAACCATCGTCTCCTGTCCCCCAACGCTGGCGTGCATGTGTCACCGCTCCAGCTTGGTGCTATGAGTGTCGGCGATCAGTGGTCGGACGCCGGAATGGGCGTTATGGACAAGGAGGCGAGCTTCAAGCTCCTCGATGCCTACTATGACAACGGTGGGAATTTCATCGACACAGCGAACAATTAGTGAGACTCAATTCATAGTCCGGTTGTATATCTTCTGACTATTGCCTCAGCCAGGATGAGTCGTCCGAACAGTTCGTCGGGGAATGGGCGGAGCAGCGCGGGATCCGAGATCAGCTTTCATCGCCACCAAGGTACAGTGGATTCTCCGATTTCACTATCAACACGATTGCTGATTCCTCCCAAGTATACATCGAACTTCAAGAAACGCGACGCGAACATCACACAGAAGACATTCTATGGCGGGAACAGCTCAAAGTCAATGCACCTCAGTGTCGACGCCAGCCTCAAGAAGCTCCGGACGACGTACATTGACCTCCTGTATGTCCATTGGTGGGACTATCAGACCTCTGTGAAGGAGGTGATGGACAATCTCCACAATCTCGTGGTCCAGGGGAGGGTCTTGTATCTGGTATGAGGATTGGTTGACTCCTGCGAAATTCATGCTCATCATTCATGCATACCAATTACAGGGAGTGTCGGACACCCCGGCATGGATCGTGGCAAAGGCGAATCAGTACGCCCGTGACCATGGAAAGACACCATTCGTGGTGTATCAGGGCCTGTGGAATGTTATGGAGCGGTCATTCGAGCGCGACGTCATCCCTATGGCCCGAGCTGAAGGTACAATCACTTCGTGGCGTTGTTGATTCTCGTCTAATATGTCAACTTCAAGGAATGGCGCTGGCCCCTTTCAATGTTCTGGCGGGGGGAAAGCTCCGAACTGATGCTGAGGAGCAGCGCCGACGTGAGACGGGGAGAAGGGGCGTATGGTGTTCAGCTCGTGGGAGCGCAACGAAGACGAGAAGCGCGTGTCTGCTGCACTCGAGAAGGTCGCCGGTGAGGTTGGCGCATCAACTATCACAGCAGGTAAGACCTACCTTTATAATACTCCGTCGTCGGCGCGTGTTGACTCGTGTCCAGTGGCGATTGCATATGTGATGCAGAAGGTCCCCTACGTGTTCCCCATCATCGGGGGAAGGAAGGTGGAGCATCTCCTCTCGAATATTGAAGCACTCGAGATTGCCCTGACGGACGAGCATATCGCTACCTGGAGAGTATTATTTCATTTGACCCTGGATTCCCCACAGCGTTATTCGTGAGTTTCCCGAATTTATGTTGGTCTCGGGTTCTGATGGCCGGTCCCTTGTTTGCAGGGCGATGGATCAAAATACTCTCAATGGGTCCTAACTAGTGGTAACTTCGACCATCAACCACTCCCCCAGCCAATCAAACCGAAGGGGAAATCAACGGCTTGAGGATTGGATTGGCTTTGTACATAACAAAATGCACTATATACATTTAGTCACTATCTGAGTTAGCAACTATTGCGTTCTCTAGAACACTTGTTTATCGAGAAGCTCGGCTTTTATTTCTGCGGCGTTCAGAAAAAACATCAGAAATAATAGTGAGGCAGGGTTGTGCATGTCACATACATTTCACTCTGAACAAGCGCAAAGAAAGTCATAAGCCCTTCATCTGTGTTGCAAGTCGCAACCTTGCTTAAAAAGACCTGGCGGAAAGGTGTTGGAAACAAAGCGTACGTCTCTCGGCTGTTTTTTTTTTTTGCGCAGCCAAAGGCACATCGTTGTGGGCGAGCAATGGCGACTTGGACGGTTAGGCGTCAGGACCATGTCCAAATTAGGGATCTTCCAGCCCTCTCGGTCCGCGACAGCCGGGAGAAGGACATACCTTTTGTAGCGGTAACTGTCAAATATCACAACGGCGTCAGTCATCAAATAACAAACTCAAAGTCTGTTGTGGAGAAGCATAGCAGCCGTTTGCTTGCGTTCATTTAGAAGAAGTGGTGGTGGTATACACACCTTCCGGTCCCTGCCAAAGACGCACCACCAAGCATCAGCGTTCGCGTTCCGGTCGTAAGAGATGTAGCAGCTTGGATGGTTTCTCTTGTGCCACTGTGGTAAGAACGAGTCGATGATTTAGAAGCCCCAATAAGCGACCACTGAGTACTGGGTGCGTGTACTGCAAACGAGAAACTATAGGGTCAAAGGAAACGCCGACTCTAATAGTGCGGAGTTAAATGGCCTCTCTCGGCAAGTGGCCGCGAGCACACCTGCGACATAATCGACATGTAATTATAAGCAAGCGCATTGACACTCGTGTTCTAAAAATGTATATAGGTGTATTCATGGGCGTGTCGGATCTGCCGAAGGTGTACGCAGCCAGCATGGGTGTATGGCAGCCCTGACTCGGGGCTCTGGAACTTCCGATTGATCATTGGCGGCCCGACGCACGAAAATTTCAACTCGATATCTCAAATGTTGGCACTAGTTGATACTTTCTGGGCCTCCTCCCGTGGGACCAAACTCGGCGCCATAGTATTCGAGAATCAACTTGGCGGTGGTCACTGTTGAACCGTGCATCCATAGTATACATATCCCTTAGTTTTAGGGCTACCATTGGCATTGTATTGTTAGGAGAATCGAGGATGCATGAGTCACCGGGCTCGGCTGCGAGTACCTCTACGGGATATTGAGTAATCCAGTGATAGATCGTCGCGTGCTATAAATAGACTGGCCGCTCAGCGCTCACCACTTAAATCGTCCGCGTCATTAAGCATGTGGATTCACACTAAGCAAGTCGTAGGCAAATCCCCCATGAAAATTTGTGCCGAAGGTATACGCAAACTATGTAGCGCGGACCTGTTCCAGGTCGACTGGACTCACGTATGTCAGGATCACTGCTACTCCACTGGGCAATACTATGATGTATAAAATGAAGCTACCTCGAGCCATAGGGATTCACCAACAACCCATTTCACCCTCATAAACACACCACTTTCACTCAACATTGAACATGTCAGCTTTGCTACTCTCTTTGGCCCCCCTCCCCCTCCTGCTACCAAGCTCGGCCATTACCGCCTCTTGTCCCCGAAAGCGGTGTCCATGTATCGCCGCTCCAGCTCGGCGCCATGAGCGTCGGTGACCAGTGGTCGGACTTGGGTTGGGCTCCATGGACAAGGAGGCGAGCTTCAAGCTCCTCGACGCCTACTACGACAATGGCGGGAATTCATCGACACCGCGAGTAACTAGTGAGGCTGATCACAGACCCTCGTTCGTATGTCCTCTGACTGTTACCTCAGCCAGGACGAGTCGTCCGAGAAATTCATTGGGGAGTGGGCCGAGCAGCGCGGGATCCGGGATCAGCTCTTCATTGCCACCAAGGTATGATGGTCTGGGATTTCACTATCAATACGATTGCTGATGCTCCACCAAGTATACGACCAACTTCAAGAAGCGCGACGCGAACATCACACAAAGACATTCTACAGCGGGAACAGCTCCAAGTCGATGCACATCAGTGTCGAGGCCAGCCTCAAGAACTCCGGACGACCTACATTGACCTCCTGTATGTCCACTGGTGGGACTATCAGACCTCCGTGGAGGAGGTGATGGACAATCTCCACAATCTCGTGGTCCAGGGGAAGGTCCTGTACTTGGTATGAGCATCCAAGTCGAGTATTTGGAGTCGTTCTTACGCCAATGACAGGGAATCTCGGACACTCCGGCATGGATCGTGGCGAAGGCGAATCAGTATGCGCGTGATCATGGGAAGACGCCATTCGTGGTGTATCAGGGTGCATGGAATGTCATGGAGCGATCATTCGAGCGCGACATCATCCCTATGGCCCGAGCTGAAGGTACCGCAGATATATTTGACCATTGTTACACTTTTCCTAATGATGTCAATGTCAAGGAATGGCGCTGGCCCCTGGAACGTCCTGGCAGGGGGAAAGCTCCGGACCGACGCTGAGGAGCAGCGCCGACGCGAGACGGGGAGAATGGGCGCACGGCGTTCGGCCCCGACTGGGAGCGCAATGAGGATGAGAGGCGCATGTCCGCCGCACTCGAGAAGGTCGCCAATGAGGTCGGCGCATCGACCATCACGGCAGGT
The DNA here is from genome assembly GCA_015501065.1 of Infundibulicybe gibba. Classification (NCBI taxonomy): domain Eukaryota; kingdom Fungi; phylum Basidiomycota; class Agaricomycetes; order Agaricales; family Omphalinaceae; genus Infundibulicybe; species Infundibulicybe gibba. The sequence continues at coordinate 313,906 of JADNYI010000004.1, read as the reverse complement.
GAGGCTTACCTTCCCATTATACTGTGTCATTGGCATGTGTTAACGGCCCGTGTCCAGTGGCAATTGCATATGTGATGCAGAAGGTCCCCTACGTGTTTCCCATCATCGGAGGGCGGAAGGTGGAGCATCTTCTCTCGAATGTTGAGGCACTCGAGATTGCCCTGACGGACGAGCACATCGCGTACCTGGAGAGCATTGTTTCATTTGATCCCGGATTCCCCACAGCGCTATTTGTGAGTTTCTCAGATTTACTGGACAAGTTCTGATCTTCGGTTCCTTGCTGACAGGGAGATGGGTCGAAATATACTCAATGGATTCTGGCCAGTGGGCATTTTGATAAACAGCCACTCCCCCAGCCGATCAGACCGAAGGGCAGATTAACGGCTTGATAGTTGGATTCACAATGGTGGAATATACTGTATTAAAGCAATGGCTAGTCTACACCTACTCACATATGGCTACATAATTGGCTTTGGTTCGAGCTTTGATGTTCCCGTGTGCCTCGATGTAGCTAGAGCGCTCTTCTTGCGTGAGTATCCGGTCGAGATTTACGGCCCCTAAGTCATAAAATTAATTGGGGCGTTTTGGATTGAGCTCGTGTGGGGAGTAACTGACATTTATGGTGGCGTCCGGATGTGCTGTCCTGAAGAAGACTTAGCTGTCAGCAAATGTACGGATAAAATTACGCTATGGCATGCCTTCTTGTTCTTGGCCTAGATTCAACGTGAGCGCATTGTTCCTAGCCCTGGGGTGAACAAACTTACAGCGTTATCATAGTATCCCCAGATCCAGCCGGTGGCGACGACGGAAATTTTCGCCTCCGCAGCGTAGTTACAAGTTTTACTCTTGAGCTGTTTATAGCGAATCGGTGGGGATACTCTTCTTTATCTCCGAAGGAAACTCACACTTGAACTGCAATGCTTCCCCGCGGGCGCGATTACCCACAACCCAACGTCGACTGTATCTGTAGTCTGGGAGGCTTCTCTGAGCAAAAAAATACCGGGTTATACTGTGCACCTCTAAAACACAAGTCTTCTTACCCCTTGGAAGCCGAGTTGGTTATTTTGAATTCAGTGCTCGCCGACCCGCCGGCCGTGACAGGCCCAAACGAACCCTCTATCGTGACTTTAAGACCATTGGCAATAGATGTAGCGCCTGCATGGATATTAATGGACAATACGAGGCTAAATAGAGGGAGGGCTGACGCGTCGTCGTCCACAATGCTTCATTCATGACCGTGGAAGATACCCCGAGCCTCATCTGACCATCAGCACCCGATATCTTCCCCTCGAATTTCGCATCATCCTCCACACAAGTCTCTTTTTCTTTTTGAGGGCTTAGTGAGAACTGGGGTTTCAAGTTGAATAGATGACCGACCTTTCGTGGTGAAGGATATAGGCTTGTTGTCGGCGCATGCTCTTAGTGTCATTGTCCGGTATTTCTCCAGCTCGTCAGCGTCCACACCTTTCCTTTCCTTCTCTCTATCGTATGGATTCGCTACAAACCTACGGCCCTTCCCGTCATAGTTGTTATCAAAGTGGCTGAGGACCGTGTGGTAGCCGGGGACTGAAAGAAGTTGACTGAGAGTGATGAAATTTATGGAGACATACGCACTTGTCTTCAATTCATCCGCGGTAATGTCACTGCAGTCGGTACCCAGATTCCGGGCTTCGTGGATGGTCCTCCCAGCCGGATAAGTGCCAACGTGTGTCCCGTTTAGCCCATAGGCTTCGAGACGTCCCCGATGTTCGTCGAGGGCAACATAGGCGACATCCCGCGGCAATACTTTAGTAAGCTGGTTGAGGGGTATAGCTGAAGCTAATTGAATAGCAAAAAAGACATATGATAACTGAGGACACATCAACGGGCATTCTGTTCGAGTAAGCAATGACCACTCACAGAATAAAACATTATGACAAAGAAGGAAATTTTCAACAAGGGAGGGAGACCAGCTCTGCTATAAAATCATGTCGCACGGGCGTTTTATGGAGCCTCTGAGATGACGAGGATCTCAACGCCAAGGAGTCGTTGATGAGGAACATCTCGCTTGTTCATCAAAGATGGGAGATCTCGGGGATCTCAAGTCAAATGGGCCATATCATAGATCGTGATTGCTCTATGGCCAGTGTCACCAAGGGACTTTCCCTGCACCCCGGTAAGTAGATCCGTTTTGGTCTTCTCTTGTACCGAAATTCAACAGAATGAAGTGGGTGTAGTCGTTTCCTAACGACTGGCTTGTGCCATGAATTTCATTTTCGTAGCCACCACGTTCCCATGGGAGAATTTCATTATCTGGTCATGGTCAACACTTGGAATAACACACATCATGCATCATGGGTTGCACGGGCTGATGGCGGAACGCGAGCTAGGATGGTTGTGACTATTTGTGATTCCCGATGATCCGTAAACATGTTACGTAATCCATCAGCCAAACCAGGGACTCTAGAAGCGTCGTTCATCCCTTGCACGTCACGTTCAGACATGAATGGCGTGTATGTTCCAATTCATGTTGTTGCCCTACTCCGCAGGTTTGTAAACGTCGTTTCAACAATTTCTCTTTCGAACCATTATTTTCACCTTGTTCGCCACAACAACGAGGTTCAGGCAGGTGGGGATACCACTAAGCTCTCGGTGCTAAGTACACTCAGCCACCAACCACTCACACACTCTGGGAAACATCTGGGACGACTGGGTGGATACCATGGCCATGGGAGATGCCTAGGATCTGGTCTGATTGGTCTGGGGGCTTGCACAAACCACAGGGTACGATACAATCGCCCAGCGAATGATTTGCTGAACTTAATGCTATTGTTTTTGGGACAGTACGCTCCTGGTTTCTTACACCGAACACTTTTGGAGGGAATTGGCTACCCTGGCTTGCTACTACTACCGACGCCGCTTATGCTGAAGACTCAAGTGTTGGTGCATCCCCACATAATCCCCGCCCCAACCCCAAACAGTCGAAACCATACAAGCCCCCGAGCCCCCCGTCAGCCGATCTCGATACTATCCACAAACTTCTCCGGCATCCCGCTCTCTATGACCCGATACGAACCCCTCGGCATCCAATCGTACTGTGCCACGGTAACTGAACCCCCTCCTGGTTTCACTAAGCACTCCCAAACTTTTGTACTGTAGGTCTCTATGGGTTTGATTCTCGTGGCCCAGCTTCATTCCCAAGCATGAGGATGCATTATTGGACGAACGTACTGAATGTCCTGCGCGACAAAATCGGCGCCGAAGTTATTGTTACTTCAGTTCCAGGGTATATCATTTTCGCGATCAATTGTAAACAACATTCCTGAAATGCATGCTAGGACAGGATCCATAACATCGCGCGCGGAAAGTATGGATCGGCAGCTACAAGGTCGCGCGTTCGGACGCGGGGTCAATTTTCTCGCTCATTCGATGGGTGGACTTGATTGCAGGCACCTAATTACTCATGTAAAGCCGACCGATTACACGCCATTATCACTTATGACAATTAGTACACCACATCGAGGAAGCCCATTCATGGATTGGTGTGCGGTGAGTGGTTATACGTATGATTTCGTCTCTTATATACGAACCCTATTTAGGAAAACATTGGAATTGGGAAGATTCGACACCAGGAGCGAATCGACGCGTTAAAGGCATCCGCTAGTTCAAATCGGGCCCCAACAGAACCCCCTCGCGTTACCGCAGAGCAGCAGGGATCGAAACCAGCCACGTTCTCGATTAACCTCTCTTCCCTTCCATCCTCGTTCACCACGCTGCTTTTATCCATCTTGGACTCGCCGGCATACGCTAATCTCACATCCTCCTATCTCAATGATGTTTTTAACCCAGCGACGCCTGATAACCCTGATGTCAAGTACTTCAGCGTTGCGGGACGGCTAGGGAGTGAGAGGATCAGCGTATGGCATCCTTTTGGCTCCCTAAAATGGTGCTTGACGGATGGGAGGAAAAGAAGCGGGAGAGTTTACGGGCGTTGTGGGAACAGGAGGGGCAGGATACGAGTGATAGTGTACGCCCCTTGTGGGCTAACGAACGGGAATGGGGGAACGATGGACTTGTTACAGTACAAAGCGCTCAATGGGGAGAGTTCTTGGGGATTATGGAAGGTTGTGATCGTACGTGGGCGCGTTCATTTCAAATATCGGGTCTGATGAATTGATGGTAGATTGGGAGATGCGGGGTGCACGGGGGATCGAGTTTGGAGTGGATTTGCCTGCTCTACCGGCTATTGGCCTTGGTGCGCCAAAAGGAGTTACTAATGCAGATGGCTGGGGGTTCAGGGATTGGGGAAGGTTAGTCGGCGCGTGGAGAAAGGAAGAAAGAGATCGAGAGATGAATAGAGAGCCAGGAGGCTTGGATGATCGAGCGGTTGAAATGAAGACGAAAGGAGATCGCGAGTCGGAACGCGAAAGGGAGAGGGAGAGGGACGATGCAGTGATCAAATCAAGCACCGATAAACTCTCCGCTGTCGTCGACTGGCTTGTTGAGCAAGTTCCCTCCGGAAAGAAACCTCACTCAGCGTTCGCGCAGGATAAACCCCTAGAGACCAGGAATGAGCTAGCGTCGAAACAGAATCTGGAAAGATTTTACATCGCCCTGTCAAGGAAACTCTACGACGAAGGCTTATGACCCTACAATCTTCTGCAATGTGTATTCCCTTCCGTGTATACCTTATAACAAGTTATTATATCATTAACAAAATTTTATTCGTTGTGGACATTCAGATCCCCCGTCCGCATTCCAAGCCAACTTTGACACCTCTTGTTTACCCCATCATTTACTAACACTGATGGTTAAATTCCAACAGAGGCGCGCTCAAGACAATCTCATATCCCCAGGGCCTGCATTCTTAAACATAAGCATATTTATTCGGGGTTGTATATACCAGTAAGGACCGATGCCACTACGCCTTGCACTGTGTTACAAGACCATTAGTACAGGTTGCCCGCAGTAGGAGTGGCGATAACATACGCATAACTGGACTCGACGTTTCCCGCACGATTCCGACTTGGGATTGGCTTTGCAATTATGCCTAATTCATTCCTCAAATCAATATCATGTCGAAAGTCCATCTCACGTTGCGTACCATTTCCCCCTGATTTTTATCTTGGATATCGCTGAGCCCTGGCATCCGACGTGGTCGGTTAAGCTGCAACGGTCCCCCTTGCCAAATCCCCATGCCATGTTCCATCGACATGCCGAAGCGGTGTACGCGACATCTGATAGGTTCAATTTAGTGGCGGTTCTACGCATTGATCAGGAACGCCTACATCGACCAGTGCGATCGCCCTCGTCAGGCACAGCTGCAAGTGCTATGGTAGACCCGGAGCATGCGCTGGCCGCGCTAGCCGAAGAGAAGAAAGTGGCAGCGCTGAGGATAGCGACGAGGGTGGCGGAGGAGAAATGCATACTTCCGTCCCATGACATTTAGTATTAGATAGGCCAAGGATATGCTGTTGCTGCTCACATAATTAGTGAAATGAGAATACGAATCGAAGCGATGTGGGGATGGAGGCCAGCTCTAGGGGACCATGATCCTCCAAAACCACCCTTTATATGAATTCCTTGATAGAGCACCGTAAAGATCTCCCTTAAAAAACCGAGGTTTACTCATGTAGATCGGATTTTGATGTGTGCGCCATCATTAGTGGATCTAAATCTCTGAGTACCGTTTGTCGTCCTGATAGGGGCTACCTTCTCTGTTGCGTGATATCTGTGGCGTTATACATAGTTGCCATAGCCATGGCACGGCCGCTTGATATCGAAGTTGGGGTCGACCCCAGTGCTTGGTAGCTTGAAATTTTGATGGGAGAGATGATTTCTCCTATCAAAAGGATAATTTCTCGTAAGAATCCGTAGAGATCTGAAGCGCGGCCGCTGGTAACTACCGGAATCGTAGTCTGATCGTTGTATAGCGGAGCGTTCGGCTGAGATCGAAATCTGAGAAAAAAAAAAAAATTAAACCGGAATCGTCTGCGTTCTACAAGCCATCTTGCTTCAGATTTTATTATTTTAAGATCAATAGAAAGGCTCGATTTGGCATTGAAGGGGTCGACAACCATTCGGCACATCCAAGAACGGCTCTACTATAGCCTATCGGAGTGGAAATCTCGTCAACGCAATTTCACTTAGCGCGCTTGGATCACATTTCGTATCTGGGGGGGCACAATGAAATTGGAAATATCGACACTGGGAGAGCGGTAACGTTTGAAATTACCATCCAAGGCGAGCCTGGGTTATGTAACTTGGGCGGTGTATGGGGCGTCCCCTAATTTGTGTTGTATCTAGTTGCAAATATCGTGGCCCGGGTGGCGAGTGTTCTTTGTGGTTGAATTAGTATGGATGGCTTGCCAGTGTGTGGGCGGGATCCGTGCGGCGTGTTGTCCGAGTCAGGCTCCAATTTTGTGCGCGCAACAGCCCCCGAGCTTTACATACACAAACTAAAACAAGCCTGCCACAATGATTATGTAAATATTGAAGCCATTTTTGACTTTACACCATCTCGACGACATGGCAGTGGATTATCGACGCTGGCCTAAGATCCCCAGTCTACTCGGTATTTACCGATCAGCTAGACGTCCATTCATTAATACCCATTGGTCGCGGCCCGGCAGCCATGTATTACGGCTGTTTACTTCGACGAGGTCGTGTGGCTACCCTGAAGAAGTGGCTAGCGCATGGCGACGCTCCTCCTGCACCATGTGACGGCTGTTTCGATTCGTTTTCGGGCCGTCACTGTACCAATATATTAGTCTTTTGGCTTCCTGCTTCTCGGGGCCCCCTCGAAGCTCACACCATGTTGGCGATCGCATTTCTACTGCTCTTTGGTTTTCAACTTGTTGCAGGGCTCTGGCCAATACCAAGATCTCTTCAGAGCGGAAAAACCCTCGTGAAATTAGGAACTACCTTCGATATCCAGGTCCAGGCTACGAATCCACCATCCGATCTATTGGATGCAATTGACAGAACCAAATCCCATATACACAATGACAAACTTCAACGCCTCATCGTTGGCAGAGGAGCGAATAATATGTCCGAATTAGCCAAGGCTCCCAGTCTTTCGAGATTGGTGCTCTCTATTCGCGCTGGCCATGCCATTCGTTCAATATCGGAGGAGGCGATCCAGCCCATCTCCAGCCGCAGTGAGGGTTATTCGCTAACGGTCCCCAGCGATGGTAGTTCGGCAGTCTTGACAGCCGATTCAACCCTCGGTTTGCTGCGAGGCCTCACAACTTTCGAGCAACTCTGGTACGACCTGGATGGTACCACATATGCGTACGAGACGCCTATCAAAATTGACAACGATGCACCTGCATATGTAAATCAAGTTTCGGTATGAATGCGTGGATTCTAACTCATTGTACATAGCCTTATCGAGGATTAATGCTTGACACAGCTCGGAACTTGTGAGTCGAGGATGAGGTCACTTACATATTCCTAAACTGTCTCTCCAGCTTTGGAGTACAGGATATTAAAAGAACACTGGACGCAATGAGCCTCGTCAAGGTCAGTTTTTCCGAGTTTCGTATAGTTTATCCACTCAAGTCTACAGATGAATACGTTCCACTGGCATATCGTCGATTCTCAAAGTTTCCCTTTGGACATTGCCGAATTCCCCGAAATAGCACGCCAAGGAGCTTATTCGTCTGCTGAGACGTATAAGACCACCGATATTCAGGATATTGTCTCTTATGCCGGCGCGGTACGTTAGAAGTGTTTTCATGATGTCACGGTTCTCAAGCGAATTTGGCAGAGAGGAATTGATGTACTTATGGTCTGTCTTCAATCTTCTTGGAGCAAACTATAGCGTTTGAATTATTTTCAATAGGAAATAGATACACCAGGTCATACTGCTATCATCGCCGAATCCCACCCTGAACACATGACTTGCAACACACCTGCTACGCAGTTCTCTGGCGAGCCACCCACAGGGCAGCTGCGATTCTCATCCCCCGCCACTACGAATTTCACTGCTTCTCTCCTTTCCTCGATTGCAAAAACCCTCCCCTCGCAATTCTTTAGTACTGGTGGAGATGAAGTAAACACAGCTTGCTACACGCACGACGCTCAGACTCAGGCCGACCTCAAGAGTAGTGGAAGAACTCTTGAGCAGGCGCTGAGTGTATTTGTCCAAGCTACGCACACAGCTATTGCGGGGTTGGGGAAATCACCTGTTGTCTGGGAAGGTGGGTCTTGAGTATCTGAGCTTCTGGTCCCATATTTACGTGCGCCCATAGAAATGGTCCTCGAACACCAAATTTCCTTGAGGAATGATACCGTTGTCATGTACGTTTGAACCCATCATTTCCTGGTTATTTAGTCCCCAACTCCCCACAGGGTGTGGATATCTTCGCAACATGCTGCTTCTGTGGCAGCGAAGAATTTCCGTATCGTCCATGCCCCGTCAGATTATTTCTACCTTGTATGTCAACTCTGCGCTCCGAGCATTCTTTTTTTTTTTACTTACGCACTTGGGCTTTAGGATTGCGGAGGCGGCGAATGGTTAGGCAACAGCCCGAATTCGTATGCAATAAATTTGTGACCATTTGAGCCCGGATCCTCACATTGAATTATTATATAGAAATAGTTGGTGTGATCCGTTCAAGACATGGCAGAAGGTTTCCCCCTCCCATCATTATTGTTAAGGGTCATCGCCGTTTAATACCTTCACCCCCTAGGCATATACATTTGACCCCCTTGCGAATTTGACAACCGCACAAGCGAAACTTGTCCTTGGTGGTATTTACCTTAGCTCACAATTATTTTCTGAATTTAACCGACATACCGCTTAGGTCAACAACTCCTTTGGACGGAACAGTCATCCCCGGAAAATTTGGACCCGATTGTTTGGCCCCGTGCCGCCAGTTCTGCTGAGGTCGGTTCAATATTATACAACCCAATCGAAATTCACCCACTCTTACTTTCAGGTATTTTGGACTGGCCCAGTTCTTCCCGATGGGAACCCCCGGAATCTAACCTTCGCGTTGCCCCGAATGCATGATATTCGTTACCGAATGGTACAACGAGGCGTCAGGGCGATCGCGCTGCAGCCGCAGTGGTGTGCGTTGCGCCCGGGGAATTGTAATGCCTGAATGAACGTACAAATTATACTGATTTTTTAGGTGACATGGGTATGAGGTTATGCTGTGTCCTTGTCCATGTGTCGATATGTATTTTCCTATCTTGTATTACATACACGGCTTGGCTTGGCTATGTACTGAACGTCGACAAGCTTTCGCGTATCCTGAGCTTCACATTCGGTCTCCTGCCCATTCAAAATGCACCCACTCTAGTGTGCCTGCAATTGTCATCTCAGCTATTTAGGCGTCAGTTGATAGATCGGACTATTGTAGAGAGTACAAACCTTCCGCTCCAACATTGAATGGAATGGTCTTGAATGGCTGGGAGCCGCTATGGCCTTGCCGTGGGGGTGCACCAGGGTTGAAGAAGCTGGAGAAACTGGTGCCAACTTTCCAAACTAAGACGACACTCTCCTCGAGCGAGAGTGTTACCAAGCGTCGCCCATCAGGAGAGAAGCTGCATGCAGTAATACGTTCTTTATGTCCCTCAAGGACATACAGTCGAATTGCTGTCTTGAGGTCATACATGACGATTGCACCCTCATTCGTGCCAACTGCAAGTCGCTGGGTGGGCATGTGGAAATCGATCGTTGGGAATCTGGGGGACGAATGAGCTCGTTCAAGCAGTGCTATAAGGATCACGTACGTTTTGACAACATGGCCAATGATTTCCGTAGCGGTGTCAAGGACTGCGTCGCGATGGGAGGTTGAATTGGGGTCGAGCGACTTTACCACCGCCTCCACTAGTTTAGGAAGATTAGGCTGGAGCACAAGAGGACGCTGGTTAAACATTGTCAGATTCTTGGGCAGCAGAATGAGGAAACAGCTCAGACTTTGCGGATAAGGAATGCAACGATCTGCATAACGGATCTCCGATGGTCCACATCGAGAGGGGAGAGAATATCTAGGCCAAGGGTGGTCATAAACAAGGGCGTATTGCTGGACGCGATTTGTAGAACCGCAAGTCGTGCTTGAGCCGCAACATTTTGGAGAGTGATATTTTCTTTCCGCGAGCTGGTTGCTAGCGTAAACAGAGCGCGTAAAATCTCGATGGCATCGATGTAATGTTGCCAGACGTGGAAGCCGCGAGAGCACAGGTCAATCGCGAGGACTCTATAGAGTGACTGTTCGTCGTGCAAATATAATGTGATAGACTTGGAGATATCTGTAAGGACGCTAATCGCTCCTTTTTAGCGGCTTAATATGTGTACAGAACAGAATGGTAACCTTGGTGATAGCAGACTGTATTTCTCTGCTGCGATGTAACCGCAGAGAAATAGCGCTAGGCCTGAAGTAACCGATTCTCTCTCAGCAGTCGGCTGCAAACAGGGCACTACAATCCCTGTTAGTCGTCGGAGTAGGCATTTCGAGCTACGCTTACAATAATGTTGCCACTGCTCAGCTACAGCATTGGCGTCTTCATCTGATAGGCGGGCGACGGTCGCGTCAAACAGCATCCGAGATGCCTGCCGCAGCTCGGCTATACAGAAATCGTTTCACCAAGTTCACGTCAAGTGGGGAGTGTGCTTACCTGATCCTTCGAACCACCTCCTTGCAAGAAACACAAGACTTGGGGGTTTGAATAATGGCCCTATAATTGTTGCCAATGAAGTCGCGTAAAAGGCAGAGACGGTATTCGCAGCCTCCGATAATTCTGGTGAGGCATAGTCAATATTTTAGAGTGATAGAGTTAGAGCGGATTACCTTCAAAGAGTCCAAGAGCCCGGAGAAGGGTGATGATAGATAATAATCGCATCGCAGAGGCATCACCGGATATACACCAAAAGCAAGCAGCATCAGTAGGCGGGAAGAGGGCGTATGTTCCAAAGCTGTCAAATGTGAGTTCCAGTTGACAGAAAGACACGTGTAGGGTACCTTGAAAATCCTGGGAGACTGACGAAGTCGGAATCCCCAGCTTTCCGAAACACAAATAGTCAATTTCTTCTTTCAGGCCGGGTGTCAATACCGTTGACAGAACCGATCGAAGTTTGTCTAGGGTTGAGAGAATTGAACGTGTTTGGTCTCTGTTGGTGCTGATCGATTTTGCGATGGCGGTAGACTCGCTAACAAAGCGTTCCAAATCCAGTGCGAGTGTGAAGGCTAAAAAAGCAGTGTTATTATTGGAGTACACCCAAACGCAGATGAAATTATACCCGCATCCGGCGCGTTTAAGGTCCTGCCGATAATTCCCAAGGAATTTGTTTCGCTTGATTTTATTTTGTTATCTAATCGTCTGGAGGGAGTGAGCGTGCTGGTCAACCCAAAAAGGGTTTCCCTTACATAGTCGTCCAGCCACCCTTACTCAAAAGCTCGGCAGATTTGTCCGCGCCCACGGACCTCCAAAACTCTTTTGTACGTAGGTTCCATATCCGTGCGCGATGGTCCGTATACAATAGAAGTAGGTTGTCACCTTCGGCACTAACCGCGAGAAGTGCGAAGGCTGATCCAGGTATGAGATATAAACTTCTTAATGTCAATTTAGTGATATTTATCTACATAAAATGCTCACAATTGGAATCCATCGATTGCAATGACCGCAATCGTCCCGTCCCGGGAGATACATAACACGCACCCATGCAATGGACCTCCCTCCTCCTCTGGGAATTGGATGATTTCCTCGATAGGAGCGGTAAAAATAATCCACCGCGCAGAGAGTTTTAGTGTGCTAGGAGGATGTGTTATTAATAACCGCGGGTTCCCAAGTGCGGAAAATCACATACTCTAAAGCCCAGAATGCGATGGAACCATCGTCTGCTCCACCAACAAGAAACCGTTCCTTCGTCCTTGGATTTTGGACCATGTGTAAGCTAACGATGTGCCCGTTAAGCTGAGTCTGGGATATATTTTTGCGCTGTATATTTGTCGTGCCGGCGCATAATTCTTGAAGGTTAGTTTGGCAGAGGTTCCCGGATACTGGCCAAGTTATTATTTCATATCGCGATGAGCCGAATTTTTGAAAGCGCACCACTTCCTTGGATAATAACGCCTGGTTCTATCGGCAGCATAGTTGTGGTCCGCGTTTGGGATACTAACGCGTTTATTGCGCAGGTGGCTTTCCAGAGCACGTGAGGAACCGATTTCGAGCTGTCGAGGTCGCTAGAACCACAAAGGAGCTCCCGCCGACCATCGCTCCCTATTCGGGTAATGAGAAGCTCAGAGGCGGAAGCCATGTACACTGCGTCGTAGGAATCAATTGAAAACCTTCTCAACCGTTGTGGGCTAATATAGAAATACTAGGTAGACTTTATAATAGAAAGTTGATTGTAACTTACTCGACTGAGCTTGCCGTTTGAGTGGGTTCAATGCCGAATACAACAACGGAATTCTGTTTTCTTGTTAAAAAGTTAGGCCACCCTATGGACTGGATATTCACCTTAAAAATGACTGCATATGCATGGTTTGCAACCCAAGCCACACTCTGGATTCCAGTTACTTTAGTTTGGGATATAACTTGAATCAATCTATGCTCGTATTTGAATACCTGCAACCCAATCAAAGGCGGAATTTGTAGGAAAAACGAAACTAACCAATAATTGTGTTTCCGACCAAACAACCATGAGTAGTGCAGAATCGACAAGACGCTTTTCCAGACCCACTATGGAACCGTCAAGATGTGGGAAAATATTACCAAGGGCATGCTGCTCCCCAAGAGCAATCCGGCTGGGCTGTCTTCCTTCTGCAGGCAGATGTTCTGTGGATTGAGATTTCAACCGTCGGAACGGATTTGGGAGGGGTATTGATGCTACATTAGATATATGCGTGCCAGGTGCCAGGACCTCATCGGTGGAGGCCATCGTAAGCGGTGACAGTAATTTGAGGGAATGTATAAGGAGCTGGCCTGTCGATGTGATACGATAGAATGTGGGGATATCTAGATTAGAGCAACTAAGACAGAGGCGGAACGGCCGATTGAGCAATATTCACTGTCGTCTTCCATATAAATACCAAGTGCTTGTGCAGGGCCTTCAAAATGCCATTGCCCAATCTTGCCAAGATGAACTTCGGAGAGACCCAAACTTTGATTGGCTTTGAATTCAAATATAGCCAGACGCGATTTATCGAGTGCCCCATTATCCGCCAAGTCAATCGTCGGGGGAGATGGTGCACTGGGATCAATTGTAGCGGAAACAACTATGAGGGTTGACTATGTGATTTCGTAGACACGATAAGACTGAGCCCAATACTAAAACAGCCTCTCGCACCTCGCCAACCTCAAATAGATCAAGGTGCTGCCATGTCCATATTTCGTGCGGCCCGTCGCGATGCTGAACTCCAACAGGAGGTTGTAGCGGTACATTATCCACATGAATGGCAGCATGACATGAACCATCCACGGTCGAAAATACAAAGATATCGCTTCATGACTCGTCAACAGAGCAAATCAAATGGATAATGAAAATTTACCCTGTTTCACGCAAAACGACGAAGCTCTGATTGTCTTCCAGCAACCTGATAGCCGTAACAGATGATTTCTCACCAGACCGCGGGGGAATGATATGACAATACAGGGTCAAGTCGTTCGTACCTTGAGGTGATATAGTTACACGAGGACGAGGGGAAGCAGGCGCTGAGCTCGACTTGGGTGTGAAAGCAGGAGAATTCGTAGCAGAGAGCAGAGATTTGGGGTCCGCCCGCCGCCTCAAGGCCGGCTCCGCTGACAATCCTCTGGAAACGCCCTTTTCGAGGTTGAGCTCAAGACTGGCTGGCCTATCTCGCGGATTCTTTCCTTTTAACATGTCTTTCAGTTTTTCAGGTTCGTCATCGAAGTCGACGTAGTTTTTAGGCGCCTCCACTTGTTCAGCTGTAATACCAGAAACGATTCGCGACCGAGACGTGACATTGAATGGAGCGGCGGATGAGCAAGGAGAGTTAGATCGCGGTGTAGTAGGGGAATCTCGTGAAAGATAAGGAGGGCTGGTGGGGCGAGAGTTCTGACTGATTTCGCGCTGGTGCTGTTGTCCAGTATTCACGCAGGTAGACTGGTGGAAGAGATACAGAGTTCCGTCCTGGGACCCAATTATCGCCCCGCGAGAGTTGCTTTCACTTTCATTGCCTGAATCTGCTGCACTCCATGATCCCCAAGATTGAAGAATTGCAGGTTGCGTGGTTGAGCAGCTAATGTCGACCCATTCTCTCTCACCTACAGACCCTGAGTGTCCTCCTACTTGTGATGGTCGAGAAGAGAACGTAAGGGGGACTGTGAAATGAGACGATCTTGGTTTCATGGGCTCCTTTGGTGAAAGTATTGAAGAATAGTTCGGATGCCAATAATGGAGTATGCATGAGTTGTTTCAAGACCAAGACAGATTTCTCACGATAACACCACATAGTATACTCAGTACTATCGTTCCCTGTGAGTTGCAAGATCCCTGGCTAATGCAAGATCCGTTTTTGCAAAACCAGATCCCCCTCTTTCCTCTCCGGTCTTTTACGGGATTCTATTGTAGACTACTCGTACATATGCTCATTTAATATCTAAGAATTTGATCCCTCTTCTCGATGTCCGAGACGATGACCGGTGATAGGAATTTGATCAATTTCTAAAGAATGTGCAATTCCTCAAGTACGGTGACCTCCCAGACTCCAAAAAAAATCATGGGCATTTTACAAGTACATATATACATCATTGTGCATTTACTTCAGCTCCCCGGTGTGAAGGGCTTACAGGAGAAGCCAACAAAGTCCAGACGTGACAAGGGCCAGGTCAAATCAATCTCCGTTCCAGGGCACAACTGTAAATTACCAAAACTGGTGCATTCATTTAAAGATTTTCCACGTTCTCAAGCAGGCTGCCGATTATGCCGTAGCGGGCTTTGAAACATTTCGTGACATTTCGTGACCCACCGCGCCGTCCCTCTTCATCAGCTCCCTCTGCGAGACCACCACATCGGAGAGCTGAAATAAATACACCATGATATATATATGTACCTGTGTAATTCCCATGATTTTTTTCAGAGCACGAAAAGGTCCCATACTTGAGGAATTGCACATTCTTTAGAAATTGATCAAATTCCTATCACCGGTCATCGTCTCGGACATCGAGAAGAGGGATCAAATTCTTAGATATTAAATGAGCATATGTACGAGTAGTCTACAATAGAATCCCGTAAAAGACCGGAGAGGGAAGAGGGGGATTTGGTTTTGCAAAACGGATCTTGCATTAGCCAGGGATCTTGCAACTCACAGGGAACGATAGTACTGTATCACTTGGATAGCTTATATGTAGTCAATTCTGACTCACGGAGTACACTTAATCATACCAAGAGTTAATTATTCAATACATAAGCGGTTCCGTCTATCCTCCCTAAAAATTCCACTAGACGAGGCCCGTGAATTTACAGGCCTCACCACCCGCTGAACACCCGTAGAGTGTATTTCCTTTAAGATCTTCTCGGCATCCACTCGAACGTCCGTGCTGGTCAAGCGATACTGCTTCGGAGTTAGCCCCTTCCCAAATGTATTTGTCATATGGTTTGCACAGAGGAGTGCAACCACCATATTCACAATATGTAGGGGCGCAATGGAGAAGGCGGCATACCAGATCATATCGAGGTTGCCTTTTTCGAAGCGAAAGAGCTTTCCTTTGCATCCTGGGAGCGATGTGCGCGAGTAGCAGCGTGTACTTGTGGTCGCCTCATGTAGCGGACTGTAGAAGCCACAGCAACGAAGAGAGTCTTGGATCAGCAAACGTCCAAGGGGCGTATAGTATTGACTCCATGAGAGATTAAGCTTGTGATCCAGCGCGAAGGTCGAGCGTTTGTAGCTCATGTAGCCGACGGCAAGGAGGGACATCAGTGCGGGCCAAAGAAGAACGGTATAGACGGCAAGAATGGGCTTTGAGTTGAGAAGAGCACCAGTCATACCAATGAGGGAGGTGAAGATGAGTATGGATGAAGCGAGCGTGATAATGATGAGGATATCGCCGTCAGCGACATACATCACGTCTGCGTGATCCCAGGCTGAGGCAACGCTAGTTCATCAGTGTCGTTATTATCCCGTATAAATCACAAACCTCCAAACCAGGTCAAAATCGCACACAGCAGTCCAACCCCTCCATATGCAAACACCGACATCATCGAGCACAGTATACACCACTTGAAGGTTGTCCACTTTTCGATGCTATCCATCCCCATGCCCTGGCCCTCCTCCAGCGCCAATGCCGCCGCCTCTCCCAACACCACCTCGCTGACTTCCCCTTTGACGCCTGCGCGACCCTCCATTCTCCGCAACGAATGCGGCTTTGGCCATTTATGGGTAAACTTATCCGTAGTCCCAATGGACGGGATGAGAAATGTATGCCCGCTATCGATGGAGCTAGTGCTCCTCCCGCTAGATGTTGATTTAAAACTTGCCTTCGACGCACGCCATGTGCTCCGCGGCCGGTAAGGGGGTGGGGCCGAGCGCAGGGAAATAGCCGTGGCGAAGGACTTGGATGACACGGCGCTAAGGCCGCGAGCGAGTACTGCGCGCAGAGCGGCGGTCGCCTGGGTTGTGAATGTCGAGGCGTTCATCGTGGCAACACTGGCAAAATCTGGGGTTGGAAGGCGAGGGATTTGAGATATTTGAGAGGATGCGATGGATGCAGTGTGTGGTGGAACATCAGGGCGCGGAGTGAGGGGTATCTGGCTGAAGGGTGCTGTAGACTCTTCATGCGCGTTCGGTGTGCGCGGTGAAGGTGGCTTGGGAGACAATATGATAGAGAGCGCTGATGAATTTGACGATACTGGAGGCTGAAGCAGGCTAGGGGAGGCCTGTGGACGACGAGAAAGGGTTGCTGGCTGTCGATTGGGCTTGTCGGAATTTTCAGCGAGGCTTGTGGAGGCCAACGCGGAGTCGACCGTGTTTATATTCGCCTTACCCCGGTCAAGATAACACCCTGAACGACGGCGGATAGAGGTCTGAGGGTGCTTCTGGATATTCCCTGTGTGCTGCATCTTGGACAGAAAGAAAAACGATTATTGTCAGCCACCAACATTATCTTCTGAAATCGGATCCAAGGGGGCTGACAAGCAGTTCCTGGTATACTCCAAGCAGCTGTAGATTTTTCCGCTTCAATACAATTGTCTGTAGACAGGAGAGTGAAAAATCCAGGAGAGCAACAAAACAGTATGCAGTGATATGATATTAATTGAAATGGTTCAATAACAGAGAAAGAGTGGCAGGCATAATCGGTATGCAGAAGGAAGAAGTCCGTGTGTAATGGGAGCATAGAATACGAGTGAGAATAGACCAGCCAGGTAATTCTAGACGCCATTTTGTGAGAGCTCGATGGGACAGTTGGCGTCCGAGACTTGGGTGGAGGCGTGGTGCTCGGTAGGGAGGCCTGCGATGTCCATGTCAAGGACAAGGCGGAATTTCACAGCTGGCAATGGCATTGATCAGCACACTGATCATTAAATCCGAAAGGAAGATGGTTACGTGGCCGAACTCCCCCTACAATAAGGGCCCTGTTCTTGCATGCGTTATACCAGTTGAGCCCTAGAGTAAGATGGATTGGCGTGTAGAATTTATATGCACCAAAGAAGACTCACAAGTCTGATCGGAATCATTCGCAGCAGTATAGGTGAAATTTAGGGGGAGTTGGATTTGAGGAAAGGATTTCGCAGGAAGAGTCTTATGGGACATATCACCCGTACCGACCTGGCGTCCAGTGTCGAGATCGAATATACTCGCATGGAGGTGGTCAAAGGTAAGTGGGAGGAAGTTACCATTTGTGTCTATTTGAAGAGAAGCAAAGGCAGGGAAGGAAAAGTTTGTAGGGAATCGACTAAACGTTGTGGGCACTGCATTTTTCCACGAGCCAGTCGCATTGAGAAGGGGTGAATCGCTCTTGAACGCGAAGCCAGGAACTCTGGGTATCGTAAATGCGAGGACGATGGCAACACTACAACTCTATCAGTGGACCGACTCATCAAATGAAAAGCAAATAAACTCACGCAGCGCACAAAGCAAACAGGGTGAATACAAGAACCCGCCTGGTGAAATACTTGCCGCACATGCCCCGTTCTCCTCTCTTCCACTGCGTCCACTTCTCCTTCCTCGCATCCGATTTCTTCTCCCTCCGCCCAGATTTAGTCATGTCTCGCATTTCAGAGCGTCTCCATTCGGGTCCCAGTGCTGGGACAGTAACCAACTCCACTGGTCCCGTTGCGCTCAACGTACCTTCTGGTTTGGTCAGTGGTGTTGTTGGTGTGAGCTGTTGGTAGCTGGATCTGACGAATCAGCTCGGCAACCCCTGGAAAAATAGAATACAAACCCCTGATCCCCGCCTCCAAAACCTGTACTATATCTCGGGCCTGCATTGTTGAAATCTGCATAGACGTCCCAATCATCTCCCCCACGCATGCCTTCCTCCTCCTCATCACGGCCACCCTTCAATGGCTCCTCCCGGCCGGCATGGAAGAAGGATCCTTGGTTGTAACCGGCGGTACTAGTGCGCCCGTTATTGAGGATATCAACGCTTCCGCGAGATTGCCGTTGTGGATTGAAGAATGACGAAGCATCGTCCCGCCTTTGGTCGGGCACTGGGTTCGGCGAGGGAAAATCCTGGTTCAAAGCGTCGAGTGAGCTCTTTCTACCTCCGTAGAATGAGGAAACAGCGGATTTGCGGTCGTAGTCCATAGCGAACGTGAGATATAAGACGGCCGTCACTTAGCCACTGATGAGAAGGAAGGAAATTCAGGAGTTTGGATACCCGGCTCTTGGTAAATTCAGCCACGTGGTCATTAGCCCACGAACCGACACCGGCGGAATTTTAAAATCACCCTATGGCTGGAACCTTCAAGCTTCCCAAACATGGTGTACATGATATCAGAATAAACTCGTTTGGTCCCCTCTAACGGTAATATCTAGCCTTTAATTCCGGGAACAACAGCGACCCCCTAGTTTGCAGCCACAGCAACTTGTGAGAATAGATTCAATCGAGTACTACTGCCTCATCGCCAGCCGATGTTCAAACATGATCATTAATTGGAGGAAGCACCGTTATTCAGAATACATCAGACGCATAGACATAAAAGGACGCCCGCCGGAGACGAGAAAGAAGAAAAAACCCTTGAATCCCGTCGCAACCTCCATTCGGGACCTGTCTCCCCCTAATGTCGGTATGCAGCCGAATTAAAGATGGGCGTTGACAGGGCTGCAGCCGAGGGCCACAAGACCATTCTACCAGCAAATCTGTAAGCCTCCAATCGTGTTATTTCAAATAAATACCCACGAAAGTGTTGTTGGAGCAGCAGACAGGTTGCGCAGAGCTGCGTTAGTTGTGTATTAGTATACAGTTGCGCATCGGTAGTTGCGGCATGCACACACCACGAGTTCCCAACAAGGCCAGCCAGGGTGACCGGCGAACAGGTTACTGTTCCATTATCAGCGAGGAAAACCTGATAGATAAATCGACTTGCATCCGACCTGGCCAGTCAGACTGCCAACGACGATGCCTAGGAGACCGAAAAGCGAGTTCAAGGCTGGAGTGGGGCTAGAAGACTACGGGGGTATCAATTTGGGTTCCTGTGCATGTCACGGTAGGCGGCTCACCTCCTGGGTAGACTGGCAACACTGCAGGCCGCCCGTGTTGCACTGGCTGGCTGGCGTCGCGGGCGTCGTCGTAGCAGCAGCAAGAAGCGGGAGGGCGGCGAGGAGAGCAAAAGTGGAGGCACGAGTAAACATCATATTAGCAGTTGAATGTGTGGTGGGTAGCAAATGTCGTTTGGTATTTGACTGATTCTTCCAGGTGTTTCTGTGGCCCTTTTATACAAGGCATCTCTCAAGCCAGAATCCGAGCCGCGGACATACATGTCCACTCAAAGATCGAATCAGCATAGTCTGTTTTTCTTCAGGTATCCCGTCAAGCCATTTGAACGAGAAGCATGGCACCCGTCAGATTTCTGGGGGGTAGCCCATCTAGGAACAGGTGGCTGGCTGGCTATGTAGGCGTCCCGCCGCGATTCGAGCCCTAGTTGGTATAATAACGACGGATGGATCGTTTATTGTGGATGGGGTCGTGTCGGAGTGGTCGGCCGTCCTAGCGCGCCAACGGACCCTCCGTAGGCTGACCTAGACAGCCGGAGTCTTGGCTCTGGTGGCCTTTTTTCATAGTTCCGAATACAACTATTCTAACACAAGTCGAGATCAATGTTCCCAATGACATTCTCGTCATTTTTTATGCTCTCAATTTCCACCAGGCATATGATTGCTATTGCTTATGATACAGCCCCATGCTAGAATTTGCGCAAGTCAATGCGACGGGTCCATTTTTTTGACCGCTCAGTGTAGTCTCGCCAGCAATTCAGCTCGATGGAGGTCCAGGAGTTTTAGCCCTCAAGTGCAAAGCCTCAGTAGTGTGTTCGAGATCAAGGGTTATGATCTTCGCATTCGCATCATGTGGGTTGGCATTAGATAGAATGGGGCTGGGCGGGAGTTTTAGTCAATCACAGATGAAGCGTGGAGATTGAACTGACAACTTGTCCCCATTTTGGAACCACTTGTCGAGTATAGCGCCCTCGACTTCAGTCCGTTCGCCATTACTGCGGCATTCCGAACGTACACTGTACAGGTTCTATCAGCATACGCTTCTTTTACACTTATTTGTGCAATTACTATTATGGCGATCCATATGGATGCAACCATAACGCATAACACAGGGGGAAACCGCTGTTCAAGTTTCAGGGATGTAATCTAATGTGATGCACAACACCACGATTTTTTTTTAAAACGCAACATATACTGAGCACCTCATTGGGTAACGTGCTATTCAAGTGACTGCCAACCTGTTTGTTGCTAGCACAAACTTGTAACAAATTATCATCAGTTGCATCCGTATAGATCACTATAGTGATCCGCGGTTCCCCTACTCACAGTGCGTCATGCGCACTTACAATATATCTATAGTCCACAGTCCACTAGCTGCCCTTTTGAAACATACATTTCAGGTAAACAGACCATGTTGAGACCCTAAGCCAGGATGCCCATGCATGTAAAATATCCTGAGTTAAGGTGCGCACGAAATCAAGGTGAGTAATGTATGTTCTAGACGCTATGGACTCACCCGCTGTGTACCGAATAACAAGACCGCCGCAAGAGGCACTGCGCCCCTAGTTAGGTCCCGTACGGTTGGAAAGACCAAAGACTCACGTATCATAACCATAACATCCCACACTAACATGCCCCCATTTGCAGAGCCCCATGACCTCCTCGATAAAGCGAGGCTGGTAAACGATGAGCATTCAAACATGACTCCATTCAATGTAGGTAGTACCAAGTCGAGGCCGTTGTCATAATGAAGAATAACCCAAGTCTCACGAGAACCGAGAGCGAGATAGATGAGTTCTCTTTGGCTTGAGGTCCCGATCGACTGGTAAGTTCTCTATAATCATGCCAGTTGGAATATAAAAGAGCTGTGATGTATACTGATGCTCAAATGAGATATCGGACGGCGTCCTAGATGGAGGACTTATTCTGACCTGAAGCCGCCGCTACACCGAAGCTAGCAACGGCGGTATAAGCAACTGTTGAATATGAGCTAGAAAGGGCTGTTGAAACAATACTTGAACTCCAAGTGCGTCAACTTACAGTGCACTTGAACGTATCCAACAATATTGCGCAATACCAGCATCCACCACTGCACTTGGAGTGATAACACGTTCTGGGTTATGGATCCCAGTCTGTCCCAGTGTCAAAGGGCGCGCAGGATAGCAACCGCGGTGAAATCATGCACCCAGATAGTGAGTGAGAATATTACGAAGTGCGCAAGCAGTGGTGGCAATAGCAACTAAGAGTAGGTGGTCATTATGCAGTGTTTCCCAAAAACAAAATACAATCACAAGATGAACCCAACGATGACGCGGTCGGCACCGGAGGGAAATAAAAATCATATAATATACCTTGAGCAGTGGCATCATCAGAATGCTAGCCACAATTGAACAACAGCAACCTAACTTACCTCAATCATAAAGCAGGCAGCAGCGGATGCGACACTAGGGTTATATGAGCACACCTGCAGGATCTAGGACTAGGACCTTACAAAGGGGGAGCCGCACGGCTAAGGGAAGCCTGAAACAAACAGAGGGCAAAGGGGGGTGGGTTATTATCATCGTATCCCGAGATTGGCAGTATTATGAATGTGAGACTGAAAATAACGATAGAGGATATAAATGCGATCCATGTCTTCAGTCGACGAAGGTGTTTTGAAAGTACGACACTTAAAATAAGAACGCAGGCCAGAGCGAAGCTACAGGTATGAAGCGCAAGGAAGCACGTCCTCCATGGACCAACATCTGGCAAAGTTTTAGCTGTAGATCGAGATATGCTGACGGTCGGTGAGCAAGTACATACCAAGCGAGTCCAGGGCAGCCATCGAATCTACTAGGGTGTTGAATGTAGATGTGAGTAGGGGATGATGCCCCCGGCACTTGGCCTAACTTGGAGCAATTTACGTTGCCCAAACCAATGCCCACCGAAACGGATACCCTGCAACTGTGGAAAACGATGGGTAATTCAGATCATGATATGATGGTCCACTAGGTCACCGTGACTCATGATGATCCATTATAGCGGTTGTGAATGATGGTTGTAGGATGTTTACTACATCATATCAAGGCTGTCAGTGTACTATAGTTGCGCGCAAGTTCAACTTAACGTCGGTGCTGTCTGAGTGCCAGTGGGACACAAGGAAATTCGAAAAGTTGTTGAGGCGCCCAGCAGAGTGTTTGGACGCGGGGCGCACGCACAACAAACATGATATGCCAGCAATTTTGAACCGACCACTCAAGCGCCTGGCAATTGCATTATTGCTCTGCCGCAAAACCGGAAATAGGCTCTGATCTGAACACAGATCAACTTCAATGGGACGAGACTATAAGTATATCGCAGTTGTGTCAATGTGGCTGATACTAGGCCACTGTATCTATGTCTACCAGATGTCGCAACTCATCACAATAATGGCTTCTGAACCCGAATCCGTTCTTTGAATCAGGCGTTGATGTTGATGGGAGTGCACTCGAGGGCGAAAATACCACTCTGTAGATAGGTAAGCCTGTGCCTTCAACACACCGTTTGAACAACTCACGAAACCATTATTTGAAAGCAGACCGGTTGCGTATAGTTGAATAAAATGTTCCCCACATTTGTGGGCTCATTGCTCACCATGAGTTTCCAGCAGGACCAATGAGGGTAACCGGCGAGCATGTGACTACTTCTGTGGTTAGCAGGGGGAACTATATGCTGCGGAATCGTTTACCTCCGACTTGGCCAGTGAGGGTGTCGACAACGACGTCCAGGAGACCAAGAAGCGAGGTCGGTGCCGCGTTCGTGTTAGAGGACTACAGGCAGGCATCAGCAAGGATCGGAGACGATGTCGAAGGATGTCGTCACTTCCTGAGTGGAATCGCAACACTGCAAGTTGCTTGCGCTGCACTAGCTGGCGGGTGTCGTCGGGGTTCGTGCGGGGCACGGCGGTGGCGGCAGCAAGGAGTGGGATCATAGCGAAGAGCGCGATGGTGGTGGTGTGGGCGAACATGTTTAGAACTAGAGCGAATTTGGTGGGTAGCAAAATGATGTTTAGTATTTACTGATATCTTGTGACGTTTCCTCCAGGCTTTTATACTGTAAATTCCAAGCGACAGGCTCCCAAAACATGCAAAGGCATCCGGTGCGCGTAGAGCCAACTTGTCATGGTATGTTTTTCATGCACATCTTTCTTTCCATCACTTTGACAGAGAACTATGATGTCGCCAGGTTCCTTTTACGCTCTAGCCTCTACGACCGACGGATTCTCGATCCACGTGAACGGCGGTACGTATAAATGTTATGGAAGCCATCAGAATTCGGATCGTCGGTGCCAACCTTGGAAAACCCCGAAAACCTCGACATATCGTATATTTTACCCCGATTTCTGACACATGTCATTGATATAGTGGTGCATAGCTATGACGCAGTCAGCCTCCCTGCGCGACTCGGCGGGTGAGTATCCTGATGATAACCCCATCAGCCCGAGGCAGACGATCCACATGGCGAAACATGATCTTCTGATGCCTTGATTACGCACCGTCGTTTGGGTCATGGCTGTCACCACTCAGCTTCTATGGTGGACCGCACCTGCACGTTCAATCTAACAGCCTGGTATGGCGGGAATTCATTCTAACCACTTGTGCACAAATTGTTGCCTTACCCAGTATGTGGGCATGCCGCCTAGCCAACTATCCATTTTCGTTATCACTAGTATTCAATATATTCATGTCGTGACACTCTTAGAATTGGCACCAGGGGAATCAGGTATGATACTCAGCCAGCAGGGGGATTCGACGTAGGCCTTTTCGCAGCGGAACTGATGATAGCCCCAGCCTACCACCTCAATATGGTTACTGACACTCTTACTCGTGTGGGATGAAGAATTTTGCCGAACAGCACGCTTAAACAATGGGGTAAAATGTTCATATGCATTCTGAAATTCAAGCTATATCATAATCGCTACACATCAATTCCGCTGCTCAGATACCCCGCACTGGTACCTAGCAGCTGTTGGAGTTTAGACGCGTTTAAAGATTGACGTTGACGGGGGTGCAGCCCACTGCAACAATGCCGTGCTGTAAATGAATCGAGGTAAGCTCATGCCCGCACTCATTCTTGAACGAACACTCACGAAGGAATTGTTGGAGCAGCAGACCGGCTGTGCGGAGCTGTGTATCATTGACAATTCAATGAACCGTTACATACCTTGGAGACAGCGCACTCACCAGAGTTTCCGCCGACGCCAATGACACTGAGGGGCGAGCAGGTAACTGGTTCCATCGTAAGCAGCGGAAGAGGATCATGAGATGCGAATGCCATTACCTCCGACCTGGCCAGTCAGGCCACTAAGGACGACACCCAGGAGACCGAGGAGCGAGGTCAATGACGCATTGGTGCTAGAAGACTACGGGGCGCATCAGCATGGGTCAGATATGATATCCACACAAAGTATCACCTCTTGTGTGGAATTGCAGCACTGGAGGTCTCCTGTGTTGCACTGACTGGCTGGGGTCGTCGGGGTCGTCGTGCGGGGCACGGCGGTGGCGGCAGCAAGAAGTGGGAGCATGGCGAAGAGAGCAATGGTGGAGGTGCGAGCGAACATGTTTGGAACTGAAGTGAGTTTGGATGTGGGTAGTAAAATGGTGATTGTTATTTGACTGATATTCTATGTCGTTTCCTTGGGTCTTTATACCAGACGGACCCGCACCCAACACCCGAATTTTCAGGTTATCCTTGTCCAAGCGGTCGGTGGCTTTACACCGAGTCGTCATGGCGTGTGTTTTTCCTCTATTTCCTTCAGATACTTGATCGACCGCTCGGACAGAGAACCATGACGTCACCGGACACCTGTCAATTGAATCAACAAAGATCAATCATAAATGTTCCGTCAGACCCAAGGCGAGGCAAAATTCGTCACACACTAATCCCCACTGTGATTTTGGTATTTTGGCAAGTGCAGATTTAGATGCCAACCCGTGCAGGCCCAATGTGCAAATCACATATCACATTACTCCCCCAGACCGCCCCAGATCTCGACAGCATTCTCGTCATAGCGTGTGTTTTTCCTTCATTTCCTCGGATGTGCCACTAGACATACGCACAAGAGCACACAGTGACTCGGAATCTCCATTTCCCCCAGCTCCGGGCGCTGGTCCCCTTGATTGTATCCAAATCGAGCGACGTGCGATCACTACCGAATCCCGACCAAACATGGCCATAATTATGCGCAATGGTCCAGGCAGGTAGACCGGCGATCAGTGGAGCACGATGACAGGAGAAGACGGGACGCATGAACCTGTCCAGCGAATCTTCCAGATGCGATCGGATCTGTATCCGTAGCCGGCATTCTTGATTTGCTACCCCCGCGATACGGAATGGATCCAGTCTAGCCCGTGGCACCCTAAAAGAGAGATGAAATACACGAAATGACGACATGTTCGCGGTCGATTCGCCACGGCCAGGCACCGACAAGGCTGTTCGTGGACCATGTGATGTAAAATACCACTTACCGTCAACAAAAAACGCGAGGTGCAAAACTTCAGCCCCCCGTCGGGTAGCACCACATCCTATTTCAAACGACTACTGACACGATACATCAACCTATCTGTTGCTAGCACAAACTTATAACAATTTACCAACAGTCGTATCCATACAGATCGCTAGAATGCAATAAATCCTACCTCAGTTGCTGGGCTAAAAAGATTTGCAATCCCCCCACTCAGTGTCGTCCTGCGCACTTTACAATAATGATCCACTAGCTACCCTTTCGAAACATACGTTTCGGGTAAACAGACCACATCGAGACCCTAAGCCAGGAGGCCCATGTGTGTAGAATATCCTGATTTAGGGGGCGCGTGAAATTCAATGAGCAGTGTACGTTATAGTAGGCTTACCTGCTGTGTACCGAACAACAAGACTGCTGCAAGAGGCACTGCGCCCCAAGTCAGGTCTGCATAGCTGGAAAGACAGAAGACTTACATATCATAAGCATAGCATCCCACACTAACACGCCCCCATTCACAGAAGCCCATCCTTTCCCTGATAGTAAATCAAGGCTAGTAAACGGTGAGTGGCATTCCAAATACGGCATTCGATGTGGGAAATACCAAGTCGAGACCACTGCTAGAATGGAAAATAAGGCAAGACGCACAAGAACTGAAAACGAGAAGGTGGATGGGTTCTCTTTAGCTTGGCGTCCCGATTGCCTATTGAGCTCTCCATAATCACGCCAGTTGGAATATAAAAGGATTGCGATGTATGCTAGTGCTTGAGTAAGATATCGGATAACCAGGCCCTAGATAAAATCTGCTCTGACCAGAAGCCACCGCCATACCCAAGCCAAAAACAGCAGTAGAAAGAACCACCGAATACGAACTGAGACCCAGGAGCCTATTAAAACAACATTTTAAATTTAAGCAACATGAACTTACAGCGCTATCGAGGCTACGTGACAACATCGTACAATACCGGCTTCTGTTGCACTTGGAGCAATAACGCGTGCCGGGTTATGGGCTCCAATCTATCTCAGTGTCAGAGGGCATACAATAAAACCACGAAACAACCCACCCAGATGGCGAATGAGAATATTACCAAGTGTACAAGCGGCGGTAGCAACAGAAGCTGAGAGTGAATGATTATTATGCAACATATATTTCAAAACAGAAATCAAATCACAAGGCGGACCCAGTGATGATGGGGTTGGTGTCGGAGAGATATATGTATCATATAATATACCTTCAAGGAGTGGGTGGCACGATCGTCAGAATAGTCAGTCGAATTACAGCAACCTGACACACCTCAGCCATGAAGCAGGCAGCAGCAAATAAAACTCTGGGTTTATCTGAGCAGTGCACAGACAAGATCTATGACTCGGGCTCACAAGGGAGAAGCCGCTTTGACAAGAGAGGCCTGGATCAAACAGAGGGCAAAGGGGGGTGAAACATTACCACCGTATCCAGAGACGGGCAATATCATGAATGTGAGGCAGAAAATAATGATAGAAGATATAAATAAAATCCACGTCTTCAGTCGACGGAGATGTTTTGAAAGAAGGACGGTCAAGATGAGAGTACAGGCCAGGGCGAAGCTACAGACAAGAAGTGCAAAGAGGAACGTTCTCCATAAACCAGTATCTAGAAAAGTTTCAGCCGTAGATCAAGAAATTCCGACGATCGATGAGTGAGTACATACCAAGCGTGTCCGGGGCAGCCATTGAATCTATTGGGATGTTGAATGTGGAGGTGAGTGGGAGTATACCTCCGGTATCCAGCTTGACCTGGGACTTATGTTGTTTAGAATAGCGCCCACAGAAATAGATATTCTGTAACTGCCAGTGTGGGAGGCAATGGGTGATTTGGATCATGATGCAGGATGGTTCACCAGGTCACCAGAAATTTGGCCTAACTTATGATGACTATTATAACGGTCGTCAATGTTCACGAATGATGGTCGTAGGATACTTATGAACTGTGTCTCATAGCGCACACACAGGTTCGACTTGAGTAATGCCGACGCCGCCTGAGTGGGGGCATCGGAGCTTGAAAACTCATCACCTGGCTTGGCGCCCAACAGAGTGTTTGGACGCAAGGTATATGTATAACATTACATAACAAACGCAGCGGTTGAACGTGCGCGTGAACGCCGAGCGTTCAAATTCAAATTTGAAGTTGATGTTTGGTTTTCAATGACGCTGGCAACTGAGTCACTCAAACTCTACCTCCAGAACTTGTCGGTCTGCCGTAAATCCAGAAATAGGCTCAGATTTAAAAGTAGGTCAACTTCAAGTTCAGCCGAACGAGACCATCATGATAAGCATATCATAGCTACATCAACTTGAATGTGATTGGTAGCCATTGTATCTAGGTTAGCACCAGCTGTTACAACTCATCACAATGCCCGAATCAGGTTGCTGATGGGAGTGCTGAGGGCAACAATACCTATTGCCATCCTGTAGATAGGTAAGCTTGTGTCTTCAGCGCATCGTTTGAACAGCTCACGAAGATATTATTTGAGCAGCAGGCCAATTATACAGAGCTGTGTAGTTGAATGAAATACTTCCCGCGTGGCAATTTGCTTATTGTTTACCAAGATTCTCAGCAAGGCCAACGACGAGCAAGTGACCGATATTGTTGTTAGCAGGGGGAAACTATATTGTGGAATCGTTTACTTCCGAATTGGTTGATGGGGCTGCCGACGACGACGGTCCAAGAATCGAGGTCAATGCCGCGTTCGTGTTGGAAGACTACACGCAGCGTCAGAAAGGCCCACAACGTCAAAGGGTGTCGTCACCTCCCGGGTGGAATCGCAGCACTACAAGGTGTTTGTGTTGCATTGACTAGCGGGCGTAGTTGGGGTTGTGGTGCAGGACATAGCAGTGGCAACAGCGAAGAGCGCGATAGTAGAGGTGCGAGCGACCATGCTTGGAACTGGAGCGAATTCGGTGGGTAGTACTAAAATGGTGTTTGGTATTTGATGATATCCTATATCGTGCTTCTCTGGGTCTTTCAACTCTAAATTCCAGGCGACAGGCCCCCAAATACCCAAAATTGTCTGGTGTGCTGTTTGGCCCGGCGGGTCATGGACATCGTACCATGGGAATCAGGTACGATACTTGGTGAGCAGGAGGGTTCCATGGAAACCTTCTTCCATGTAGGCCCCATCGCAGTGAAACCAATGAGAGTTCCCAGCCCACCACAGGCTCAATATGACCACTGACACTTGTGTGGGATCAAGAATTTCAGCCGAAAATAGCACGCTTAAACGAGGTAAAATGTTCATAGGCATTCTGAGATTCAAGCTAGATTATAATCGTTACGCATCAATTCTACCAGTACTCAGACATCCCGCCCGGTACCCAACGCCTGTTGAGGTCTGACGCGCCTAGAGATTGACGTTGACGGGGGTGCAGCCCACTGCAACAATGCCGTGCTGTAAATGAATCGAGGTAAGCTCATGCCCGCACTCATTCTTGAACGAACACTCACGAAGGAATTGTTGGAGCAGCAGACCGGCTGTGCGGAGCTATGTATCATTGACAATTCAATGAACCATCACACGCCTTGGAGTCAGCGCACTCACCAAGAGTTTCCGCCGACGCCAATGACACTGAGGGGCGAGCAGGTAACTGGTTCCATCGTAAGCAGCGGAAGGGGATCATGAGTTGCAGATTCCATTACCTCCGACCTGGCCAGTCAGGCCACTAAGGACGACACCCAGGAGACTGAGGAGCGAGGTCAATGACGCATTGGTGCTGGAAGACTACAGGTGCGTCAGCATGGGTCGGGCATGATATCAAGTGAGGATGTCACCTCTTGGGTGGAATTGCAGCACTGCAAGTCGCCGGTGTTGCACTGACTGGCTGGGGTCGTCGGGGTCGTCGTGCGGGGCACGGCGGTGGCGGCAGCAAGAAGTGGGAGCATGGCGAAGAGAGCAATGGTGGAGGTGCGAGCGAACATGTTTGGAACTGAAGTGAGTTTGGATGTGGGTAGTAAAATGGTGATTATTATTTGACTAATATTCTATGTCGTTTCCTTGGGTCTTTATACCAGACGGACCTGCCCCCAGTACCCAAATTGCTCTGCTATTCTGGTCCAAGCAGTCGGTGGCTATGATCCGAGTCGTCATAGCGTGTGTTCTTCCCCCATTTCTTTCAGAAATTTTATCCGCCACTCGGAGAGAACCATGACGTCGCTGGGATTTCCCAAAGTTTACGGACAGCCGATCCATCAGACATCTGTCAATTGAATTAAACAAAGATCGAGCCAGACCCAAGGCGAGACGACATTAGTCTTGTCACACACTAATCCCCAGTGCGGTTTTGGTATTTTGGCAAGTGCAGATTTAGATGCCAACCCGTGCAGGCCCAATGTGCAAATCACATATCACATTACTCCCCCAGACCGCCCCAGATCTCGACAGCATTCTCGTCATAGCGTGTGTTTTTCCTTCATTTCCTCGGATGTGCCACTAGACATACGCACAAGAGCACACAGTGACTCGGAATCTGTATTTCCCCCAGCTCTGCCACGCGCCGGCCCCTTTGATCTTCCCGTACAATAAGTCAGTTATTAATTCTCAGCAGTATTCGAGCAACATGCAATCACTACCGATCGAACATGGCCATAATTATGCGCAATGGTCCAGGCAGGTAGACCGGCGATTAGTGGAGCACAGTGACAGGAGAAGACGGGACGCATTGACCTGTCCGGAAAATTTTCCAGATGCGATCGGATCTGTATCCGTGGTCGGCATTCTTGACTTGCTACTCCCGCGATACGGAATGGATCCAGCCTGGCCCACGCCCCAAAAGAGAGATGAAATACATAAAATGACGACACCGGTATGTCTGAGGAGCGGATCGACTTAGGGCCGCAACAGTCGGCCACGATGTGTTTTTCCATGGTGGCCCGCATACACAGGGAATGAGGATGGAATATCCCGCACTGTCAACTGATGGAAATGACCACGCGATACTGTCTTCTGATTTAGTATGTGGCTTCCATTAAGCCCCAGCTTCGACAAAACATACCCTGGAAAAGCCGGAGTGGAGCATCAATTTTTCGCAACAACCTCATGTTTTTAATCTCTACAACGGTTATGTTGACCCGTGAGATAACTTCACCTATATCCAATACTATCGGTACGGTTTGAGTATGATCAGGCGCCGTAAGTTCTCGAAAATCAGTTGGAGCACGCAGATCGGGACACCATGATCGCACCAAGATTTTTATTGGATATGCCGTCTTCGAGATCCATGTTTGTGGTGACGGTTGGTCAACTCTTCGTCATGCGGCACTTGTGCGGCACCGACGGGGCTGTCCGGGAACGGATGTGGGTTCAATGCTGTGGCTTAGACTCGTTCGATTGCATCATCGTACGCTTCAAGTTCTTTACACAGCTCTTGAAAGTTGACAGAACCGGGAAGACATGATGTGGTACTCAATCGCACGACATGACAACGATATGTAAAGAGGATTTTTTGTGGAACAGGACAAAGCCTCACATTACCACTGGCATTGTATACCGGCATCCAGAAATAGATATTCAGGACTATAAAGGTGTGAGGAAACAACGATGAAATACCAGTCAAACCCAAACCTTTACTTCACTACCCACATCCAAACTCGCTTCGGCTCTAAATATGTTCGCTCGCACCTCCACCATTGCTCTCTTCGCCATGCTCCCACTTCTTGCTGCCGCCACTGCTGTGCCCCGCACCACAACACCGACGACGCCGGCCAGTCAGTGCAATACCGGCGACCTCCAGTGCTGCAATTCCAGCCAAGAGGTGATAGCCTTACATCAATTGATTCTATCCTATCTAACCTCGAATACAGTCCTCTGACACGAGCGCTGGACTCAACACTTTACTCAGCCTCCTCGGCGTCGTTGTTGGAGATCTCACCGGCGTAATTGGAGGCAAGCATCAATTCCTTATCTGATCGTCGATGTTGCTGACCATTCGCCAGTCTCCTGCTCCCCCATTTCCGCGGTTGCCGTCGGCGGTAATTCATGGTGAGACTGACTGAGAAGTGGCCACCACTTCAGACGTGCTCACGATTCGGTTATTTGTAGCTCGGCGCAACCCGTCTGCTGCTCAAACAATTCCTTCGTGAGTTTACGTATAATTCGTAATGCCTGGGGTGAGTTCTTACCACCATCCCACTCTTTAGAAGGGCGCTGTTGCCCTCGGCTGCACCCCGGTAAACCTCAACCTCTAAGGGGGCTGCAAATGAGTCATTTAGTTGTTTTTCAAAGGCCCATAGTTTTTTCTTCGACAAATATCCTTTGTACCAGTCTTTGAATTTTATATGCTCTTTCGGAGCTGTTCGAATCGTTCTTCAACCGCTAAATTTGATGAATTTCCCCATTCGATTGACACGGAAAACATTGGCCGGTGAATGCGTTGCTTTAGTACAAGGCATATGAACTATCACTGCATTCAGGCCAGTGATGGCGACGAGCACGGACCAAGCCCAGTCAATCTCAAACTGATTCGCTTGCGGTGCTACAAGGGCAGCTTTACACCCCAACAAATCTCTATATCGAATGAGACATAGTACCCTAAAGCCCGAAAAATAACATATATTTTTACAAATTCCTGACCAACAGCCGTACACACCAAGAGCAGTGGTCCTTCTAAGAGCTGCCCAGCTCGCCAGGCCGTGTTGGAAGCTCTGTTGTTTTAGGGTTGTACACTTCAAGGGGTTCATAAAATTACACTATTCGAAGCCAGCGGGCCCATGTTTGCATGATGTCCTAAGCAGCGAGTCAGCACCAGCATGATATCAAGATAAGTAGGGTCATCCATTTCGGACGCTCGTGGGCTTACTCGTTGGGTACCAAATATCAAGACCGTGGCAAGTGGCACTGCATTCTAGATCAGATGCTATATAGCTGGGAAGTTCGAAAGATTTACATGTCACAAGCATAATGTCCAGAATGAAAATGGATATGCCCATGACATCCGGCCATGATAAATCAAGGCTGTCAAGCAATGAGCATCTTCAATGTGATTCTATTCAAGAAGGGAAATA
This sequence comes from Infundibulicybe gibba, assembly GCA_015501065.1. Taxonomy (NCBI): domain Eukaryota; kingdom Fungi; phylum Basidiomycota; class Agaricomycetes; order Agaricales; family Omphalinaceae; genus Infundibulicybe; species Infundibulicybe gibba. Next base: position 280,788 of record JADNYI010000004.1, on the reverse strand, counting down.
CCAGAGGGAGGCCACGATGATAATGAAAAATAACCCAAGCCTCACTAGAACTGAAAGCGAGAAGGCACACGGGTGCTCTTCGTCCTGAGACTCCGATGGACAGGTGAGCTTTCGGTAGTCACGCCAGTTGGAATATACGAGTGCTGTGGTGTATACTGCTCTCCGAATAAGAAACCAGACATAGTACCAAACGAAAGGCTGCTCACCTGAAGCAATCGCCATGCCGGAGGCAGCGATAGCAATATAAACGGTCGCTGCGTGCGAACTGGGGGACACCTGTGAAAACGATATTCGGAATTGAAGCGACACAAACTCACAGTGCATTTGATTTCACAGAACAAAATCGCGTAACATCAGCACCTTGCGCTGCACTCGCCGCAGTAACATGTTCCGGGTCACCGATCCCAATCTGTTCCAGTGTTAGCAGTGTGTCGAGTCACCAGGATCAAACGATGAATTCGCGTACCGAGATAGCGAATGAGAAGAACAGTAAATGTGTAAGCGGTGGTAGTAGGAGAAGCTGAGGATGGGGTGGTTAATGGATGGTGAGTATGTCAAAACGCAATTTTAATCACCAGGTGAATCCAACGACTACGAGGCCGGCATCGGAGAGTGATATAAATCATGTAATGTACCTTGAGTGGGTACCTCGTCAGTGTAACTATAAACAAATAAAGGCAGCCTGAGGTACCTCAAGCATAAAACAGGCACAAGAAGATATAACGCTGAGGTTACTAAGCGCCGTGCCCGGGATCTATGATTGAGGGCTCACAAGGGACAGGCCGCGTGGGCAAGAGAGGCCTGGAACAAGCAGAGAGCGAACGGGGGTGGGACAGTACCACCATATCCAGAAATAGGCAATAAAAGGAATGTGAGACAGAAGATGATGAGAGAGGATATAAACGCGATCCACGTGTTCAATCGGTGGAGACGCTTTGAAAGAATGACGGTTAAAGTGAGAGCACAGGTCAGGGCGAGGCCACAAGTGAGAAATGCAACAATGCAAATATTCCATCGGACAGCATCTAAGGGAATTCAGCTTCGGATTACTAAAGGTGGAGGCATGTACGTACCGAACGCATTCATGCTGGCCATAGGTGAAAGGACAGGATGCCGGCTGTGGGACCTCTATGAATTGAAGAGAAATCTTAGTGCTCGACTTAAAGTTACTTATCTCGTTCAAGCCACCAAAACAGATCGCTTGCAACTATGACGACAACACCAATGACCCAACAAATCATCAGAGATCTGAGCAATCATCATGATTCGTTTGTAGTTTTCCACCTATGAATGATGTCTTCATGAAGACAAGACATCGTGTGAAGTGAAACACAGAGCACAAAATTTATGACATTACACTTCCGAGTCGCCAGTTCAACAGTGTAGCTACGAATAGCCCGAGGGGCTGCTTCGCTATACTGTCAATTTAGGCGTGTTAGCAGCCTGGAGGGAGTGATTTATAAACTCCTTAAACATCATGGAGCGGAAACTTCCACTCTGAGTCGTTCGTAGGTCTGTCCGGTGCTGTCCAGTGGTGTTAGTAAACTCTTACTACGGACAACTTACAGGATGAGCCGGTGACGACTTTAGTGATCGTCAATTGGGTTACAATCACGTTAAACTGCGATCTTCCGAATTTTCAAATGTTCGGTGGTTTATTCGCCATAAAAGAACAAAGTTGCTGGGTCATGGTATCAAATGCTGGTTGCCAGGGAACGAGGTTACCAACTCAAGAAATGTTTGTTTGAGAAGCCCACACGAGCTCGAACAAACAACTTCTCACTGGCTCGGGTCCGACTCGATCTGAGTCTCCCGTAGGTAGACCAAGAAATGATAGAAGACAGTGGTTCTATTTATTTGGGTTCAAGACCCAGTGCACCACAAGGCCTGTTGGAGGCTTGAGCGACTGCTCGTTGTGTGAGATGGAAAATCGCCTCCATATATACGTTTTTTCACGACTCTGTAGCGTAATTATTTACAGCGGGCTTCAGGTTAGCGCAGTAGGCGAACCAAACCGCATATGCAATAGATTAAATACTGAGCAAGCACCTCCCCCCACCGGTAAAATGACTGGTGCCCAGCTGCTACTACGGTCAGGTCTTTGCGAACACTACTTAGTTGTACTTTTTGTTGTATTCCGGGTTAGGTGCCTGTTTCATAAATCCACTGATCATCAATCAGTGCATCAAGGATCGATAATTGTGCTTCAGTTCTAGGCTTTCTGGCAGGTTGTTCTGGACCATTGGTATCGAGTCGCAAGGCACACTCGTCTGAAGAGTTTTAGTGTTGACTGAGGAGGTAGGATTCATCACTCCAAGGGGAGCGAACCAACTGAGCACTGGGTCTCCTAGGGAATAGACAGCATAATATTCAAATATTCATGGTTCAACGTTCATCTCTAAGCAATCGGCAGTTCGATATTCTCCCCAACATAACTGGGCCGTCGCTCACGCTAGCATCAATCCATTCATTCAAAACGTATCATACGCAACAATAACAGGTGCCACACATGAACCGCCAACTGCACGCACCACTGCCACCAACACCCACCGCACATTAAGCACCATTAACAACATTGAATTGGTTCGGTTTCGGGCGCGTGCGATTGCTCCTGCACGGAGTGAAAGATTTATTGGCACTGAAAGACAGCTCAGTATGTATTACTCTTGGTTGGAGGAAACGACATACAACGTGCATGCCTTGTGAGGCGGTATTCATGATCAATGCGACAATGAGTCCTAGAAAGACAGTCATTCCCAGCCCAGGGCACATAATAAACATAGAAAGCGTACCATACAATCCCAAGACTTCAGCGAAAATGAGGATAAGGATCTACCATTACGCAAAACGTCACTAACTGCATCATGTTTTCATGTTCATAATGGAGCAAAACTTACCATGCCCACGAAGAGTCTGGGCTGCTGGGCGGTACCGCGCACACCTGCATCACCAACAATACCAATAGCAAACCCAGCAGCGAGACCTGCGAGACCGACGGAAAGACCAGCGCCAAGCTGGACAAATGCTTGTGCAAGGGACATTTGGACTTGGACTGGAGAAAGGATAAGCAGTGATTACAGGACGAGGGGGAAGCAAAACATACGGTCACCAGCGATGAGGACTGAGACGACGAGGCCATAAATCTGTAACATATCAATTAGCATACATTGTCCCCTGGCATGTGTTGGGGGTGACACAGTGATGATGATGGGCCAATAAAGAAAGAAAACTTACAGCAATGATACCAGCCATAATCACGGGGACCACACACTTCATCATCAAGTCCGGGCGGAGCACAGACATGGCAGAAATCCCAACGCCTGATTTTGCTGTTCCATAACTGGGAAAAGTGAGCATCAGCCAGGTGGACTCATAGTTATGGGGAGTGGGCATACCTAGCTCCTATGCCTTCGCACAACATTGCAAGTTAATTTAGTTCTGAGGTCTATTGGGGGTTGAGCCTACATGTGAATACGATGGCGCTGGTGCAACCCTAAAATGAAGATATTAGCCCCAAACTCGACATTTTCTTCAAGAATGTATGAACATGGTCATAACACGAAAGCTATGCCAGCTACAGCAGCCCCCAAAGGAACTGTACGCTGAAGACGCAAACAGAAAACAGGGAGAATGTGACATACCATAACGCTGAAAAATGGGGCATAGACAGGGCAGAGATCCGACATGGCTTATTATTTCTTGGGAACGAACGGGGTGGAGATGTGTGGAGGAAGAGTGAAAGACAACTGAGGTAAAGTCAAGAGTCGAACGACGTTGCGGTTGATTTGACGGCGACAAACACCCTCAGGGTTTCTTCGGTTGGATTCTCGGCGGTGGCCGGCGGGAGTTAAATTGAGTGGCTGCGCCTCTGCGCAGCACTCGTACCCGGTACCGCCACTGTTGCCTGACTGCAGAAAAAACTTTGAAAGGCCCAATAGACTTGAATCGTCCACCGGAACCAGTGGAGCGTCTCACAGTATTTCAATAATATTTTTCAGTGATAAAACCTTATGTTGTTCAAAGCATTGTTTGTTCCCAGCGGAATGTAACGGGATTAGAATTGGGTGGTGGGCCAATCGCGCCAAGGCCATCGACGGACTCAATGATGTGCTTAGTGAAGTCCAGGGAATATACAATATGTGCGGGGGTGGCCGTTGATCATCAATGATCATTGGGCTTATTTAGGCCACATAAAGCCGAGCGCGTCCCAATATAAAAATTTCCAGAATTTGCTACCTTTTTCTTTGGTATCTTTCCCCCCTTTTCCCTCGGGAATACTATCACTCCCAGCAGCATGCCTTCTCTTATATTCACCTGGCGTCTCAACTGAATCCACACCATGCTTCCACATGCCACGGCGCTTGGATCTAAAATACATGAGTATGGGACAGTGTTTTGCGAGTGGATAAAGTTCACCGTGCCTCCTCCTCAATTCGCAGAAATGCGTCCTTGCCCCATGGAGCATAGTCCGCGCCCGCCTGAGGTGATTGAGCATCAGAGGTCGCATTTGTACAAAGAAAACATGTACCTGTTGATATGTTGTACCGCACCCTGCCCTAATCATCTCTAGGGCCAGGCTTCTGCGCGGATTCCGCATTGTGCGGGAAAAGACGGACTCGCTCGGCGTGAGGACGGCTGCTACCTGCTGGGCTCAAAACAAGCACCTAGAGAAGACGTAAATACGCACCACCCGAGAGTACTGGTCTCGTTTGATAAGCTGGCATTTGACGCGCTTGCCCAAGATGCGGGAGCGCAGCCAGGCGAGGCTTTCAGGCGCGTGTGGTTGTGCAGGGCGCCCGAAGTGTGCGGCCTACGTAAAATTCCCTTAGATCATGGCTGTCAATGAAGCAAGGGGGCGACGCACCTCAGGCGCGTCGGCACCCGCAATTCGTATATGAATAGTGTTATTTTGAAGGTCTGCGGGACGTTGGTACGCGCAGGCACAATGGATATCATATATATAACGTACCCTTAGTGGCGACTGGAATGCGCCTGAATTTAAGCGGCCATGACCATCCGCCAAGCGGCGGGGTATGGAACAAACGGAAATTATCTGCGTCTCCAACGCTATCGAGTATCAAGACCAGTACTGGGATAGACGAGCGTGACGCACTTGGTTACAACCCCCTTCACCCATCGACGCTCAGCAAACACCTCTGGCGTGATCCAGTCCCCGTTGCGTATCCTACGCGCGTATCGTGTATACACACGTGTGAGCCCAAGAGTACACCCCGCGCCCAAAATAAATGACCCCACGAGCGCCCATTCGACCGACGAAGGCAACGGGTAAGCTGCATCTGAATCCGACTGAGGATTAGTTGGAGTGTTGGTATTAGTAGGCGCAGTTGAGAACCATGCTGAGGGCAGGACGGGCATCGAGAATCGGATCAAATTCTAAAGGAAAGTTATGGGCAAGCAGATTTATAAAATGAGGGAGGCACGCTGCGGAGGGCCTTCAAGAATTAAGCTTCAAGGGTCAAGATCATCATGGATTGACCAAGTTGGCTGGTCACCAGGAGTCAGCAGCAGGAGAAATGACGCCCATAAAATATTATTAATAACAATATATTTGTGGCCATCACGTGAGTATTATGTAATTGGTTTCAATTTTGGTGATTAATTCATTGGCCATTTAGAATTTCCCAAACAGAACCGAATGGTTTCCTTCACGATATCTGAGGCAGCCTATATTAAACTATTCTTCCATGCAGCCAAGCACCCCCACAGACCAGTCAATGGAGTCCTCCTCGGAAAATCAACCAGCAAGGACGCGGTGGATGTGCTCGACGCGGTGCCCTTACTGCACCACTGGACCAGCCTCAGCCCGATGATGGAGATCGGCCTCGACCTGGTGAGCTGGTAGCACAACTCCGCGTGATGGTTACATCTGTTCATCAATATCCTGGTGGAAGGCGCGGAGCTATGCTGAGTCGGAGGGGATGCTGCTCGTGGGATATTACCAGGCATGTGAACGTCTGGATGACACTGCACTAGCCCCTGTGGGGGAGAAAGTCGCTGGAATTATAAGGAATGGTTTTAGCGATGCTATTGCATTTGTGGTTCGTCTTTGCGCGAACGTATTATTGCTGCTCTTACCAGTCGGATAGTTGGATGGAGAGAAGCTAGGCTCAGGCGAGGCCGCACTACTGGTATTTGTCCAACTTCTTTCTGCAGAGATTTTTCTGACCCCTTGAATCAGCCATATACCTTCCAACCTCCGTCTTCATGGCGGCCCGTCCAGACTCCGGGATCGGTGTTTCAATTAGCATCGGGTGATATTCCACAGAGAGCAATAAACCTTGTGCGCGATCAGCAGAAGCACGAATTATTCGGGGACTTCGATGACCACCTGGAGGACGTGAAAATAGGTATGTTAATCTACAATACACCGCGTGAATCATGCGCTAACATCTTGAAGACTGGCTCCGTAATAAAGCTTGTATATTATGACCGCTTAATTCAAAATTAGGAGAATTCTCGTTCCATCTCGGCTGCTGATCCATTGCCCAACCATCCTATCCTGCGGAAAGGAGGATGATTTGCTATAGAATATATGTCTCCCGGTGGAAGGACCGGTACTAGTCTTGATAACTGCTATCCGTGCACATCATATAACATCTGGCTTGCATAATCGTTTCATAGGCTGAGATTGGCGAGAGGGACCTGCCCGATGTAGATCTGATGGCAAGAATCCTATGCCCCATGGACTAAGCACAAGCTCGCAACGAGGTTGTACATGGCTGTGGATAATTGAATAGTTGGTCCATTCCTATTTTTGTTTGAAGCCCGAGGTCTCGACTCACTATGAATACCGCCAAGCCCAATCAAGGAAATGTGCAGGTGGGTGATGGTCTCTAGCCGCTGATGATGCAGGCTAAAAAGACTTCTACCATCTCGACCAGCCAGGTCGTCAATGACACCAGGGAGACTTGAGAGTTTTATGACTGACTTTGGGATTCAGGAAAGCTGTCCATTCCCTTGCCGCCTTCGGGAGTTGAGCCCTGCTGGCAGGTGATCATCGAACATCAGGATCGATTTTATGCACCGCAACTTGATCACCATCCGGCCGATGATTGCAATTGTCACAGCCCGTCATTGGGGTTCTATCACAGATGGACTCCCAGAATATTGCCGGAAAATTTCGCATACGGCGTTGGGATTATGAACCACCACTCCAGCAGAGCCCAGACCAGACATGTTTTCTACCAGAACGATACTCCAAAAATTACGGACATTTACGGTTTAATATCATAACTTCGTGCATCACGCCCCCGTTGTATGGCCGAGTGGCTGCAGGCGACCGTTACTCATACACAGAAGCCGCGGAAAGCCCATCTGATGATCTAGTATCGCCATAGTTGCAGGGTGTTCGTTTCTGTGGGTAGCTTAAAAGCACGGGCCGCTCCAAACTGAACATAGAGCTTTCACCCACAGAAACCCTATCGCCAACATCTTGTCAATGGTCAATATTGACACGCTGGATATCTACCTGCGATCTGAACCTTATCAAGATGCTGGCCGGTGGAGCACGTACTTTTTTTCAATCCTCGTCTGCAACCTTATCCTGGCCTGTACTCTCATTTTAACCGTCATTCTTTCGAAACACCTCCATCGACTAGACACGTGGATCGCATTCATTTCCTCCATAATTGTTTTCTGTGTCACATTCATTTTATTACCCGTCTCTGGATACAGTGGTGCTGTCCAGCCCCCGTTTGCCTTCTGTTTATTCCAGGCCTCCCTCGTTAGCGCAGCCTATCCTTTGTGAGTCCCAAAGTCTAGGTCTCCTGTTACTGCTGAGGTCACCTTAGAGTTGCGTCCACTGGCGCGTGCTTTATGACCGAGGTACGTCGGGCGCCGTTGATCAGCTGAGGGTACTGGTGCTGACGAGCTACCCACCAAGGTGCATTACATTATCTATATCTCCCTCCGGGACCGGCCCCGACATAACTGGATACAGCTGGTGATTGAATTTTCCGTTTGAAATACCCAACGTACAATGACCACCCACACTCAGCTTTTGTGGCTACCACCGTTTGTATATTTGGTAATCTTTTCAGTCGGAATATGGGTGCGTGATTTCGCAGTTTGATCCCTGTAATTCGGCGTACCTGATTGGGCCAGATTGGAGGCCGTAGTCCGGAACGCGTTCTCGCCCCGGACGCAGAGAGGGATTTTGATATTGCACGGTGTTGCCGCTTAGACTCAAAAGCACTGTGTGTATGCGTTGCTTAAATCCCAAATGATTTCATTGTTAATAGGCCCCCAAGCTCATACTCGATGACAGTTTATTTTGCTATCGCCGGTTCCAGCATGGCAATGACTTCAGGTCAGAGCGAGTCTTTCATCTGATGTATCGTCGGATGTCTGATTCAAGTACCAGCATATACCGCGGCTCTCGTATATTCCAACTGGCGCGAGTACAAAGAGCTCACCAGTCGACCAGGGTCTCAGGTTAAGACGAACCCGGATGTCTTCTCGCTCTCGATTCTTATAAGACTTGCTTTATTTTTCATTGTGATAGTGGTTGCTGTTTGGTATTTCTCGCATTGGATGACATCGTGTTTAGGATGCTTACCGTTTGTTAGCCTTGATGCATCAACGCAGATGTTGGGTCCTATGACTGAGGGGAGGTTGATTTGGGGTATTATGGTTGGATCAGGTAGGTCCTTGGTTTCTCCGGGCGTGCGTATCTAAACCAGGGCATAGTACCACTTGCGACAGTCTTGATATTTGGCACCCATCGGGTGAGTTGATAGAATGCACATATACATTATTTGCTTCTATCTCACGCCAATGTCAACTTAGGACATGATGAGGACCTGGGCCTCCTGGCTCCGAATCTACACATGGTGTTAGATGTACACACTTCAGTCATCGACGTCACGCAGCTACATTTCCCTACCGTGTATGTAGCAGTTGGCAGGTTATGGCCATACTCAAGCCTGACTGGCGAGCAGTGGGATATTGTTAAGACCCTTTCTTGTAGAGTCGTTGTTGCGGGCCTTTGCCAAGCGGCTCTTTACTCCCACGAAGGCGTGCGATAAAACAAGTATATGTTGACTCTATGGAGCGGCGCTAAACATCTGCTTCTGGTCCCTTCGGTGCCGCGGTAAAGCCAGATTGATTGCGGACGCGAATATCGAGGATGCTAGATTCTGCGACGAATACGCCTATTATAAATGTGAAGATGGTTGCCCGATCTGCGCACTCCAACCGATTGGCCGTCCCCCAAGTGCAGTAAATTCAAACGCTCGAGCATCGAGCCCGACCATACCCACCCCCTGGTGGTTGCGGAAATTCAATCACTGACAACCGATTGTTTATGATTAAACACACGATGTCTAAGTTATGGAGGACAAAACACAGGAGCTTATTTTGAAGGGGTTGAGGCTTTTCGGTGGAGGATGGTTCAGATGTGCCCACCGAAGACTTCGAGCGTCTGTGGATGTTCATCCGAGTCATGGAATGTAAAGTCCTCGCGCAAATCGTTGCACCAATGCATGAAAATTCAAGTGTTCACGACTTGGATGGTGGAAATTAGCTTCGGGGACCGTTGGAAGAATAGTCCATCTTTTGGACCTAAGTGCGGGGAAACATCCAAGCACAATAGCATTTTTATCTGTGATTAATATACTTATATGAATGCTAAGTTGTCCGTAATCCATATTCTGCTGCGCCTAAACCAGCCCGCTAGCCCTGTTCTCTCACAGGTTGAGATCGATAGGGCGCAGCCGAGAGCAACGACGCCGCTTTGGTAGTAAATACCGAAGTGTAGGAGTAAAAATCTCATGGCTACATCGGCAACAATATGGACTCACGAAAGAATTATTTGAGCAGCAGACAAGTTGCACGGAGCCACCGTTAGTTAGTGCTAGTGATCAACATGTCTTGTTGTGAGTAACGTAAGTTTGGGAGTGGGTAGCGAAATGTTGTTTGGGATTTGATTGATAGTTCCAAACCCCTTCACCAGAGATCATTACTCTTTGCCAGTGCATGCAAGACAGACAGAACGCGTCATGGCGGTCCTTGCGGCCGTAATCCAGCCCTACACCGTCATCTCGTGTATTTTATCTTTCCTTCTGGGTGATGTTAAGGGTTGGGATGGCAGCACCTGCCAGTGTATATGTGAATTTTACTTGCTGCATCATACATTGGGCCAGATCCGCACTTTGTTCCATGCCGCGGGCGCGGTCGGTCGAGAGCGCCGACGGCGTCATATCAGATTGTATTTAGAAGGTCCAGCGGGCACCGGATGGAAGTTGTGTCGTACAAATCCTGTCTTCCCACTCCATCGATCGCAGATATATCCCCTCAGATCATAGTGTGAATCGTCGTATTCAAGAGTGGTTCCACACTGCCCGCGTCCCCAACTTGAGTTTCCGAGAACCAACAATCGATTCCATTATGTGGGCACATCGAATAGGATACAAAGCACTGCCACAGGTATAATTCGACTAAAGTTATGCCATGACTCTGTCAGCATTCTGTCTAGCGACAGACCAAGAAATAAGGGAAAACACACAACACGAGATCCGGCAGCGTCTGGGGAAGTGGTGTTATTCGCATATCAAGCTTGCAAAGTTTGGTATCTAAAATACTCGAGTCGAGGTATTTAGGGCCATCATATGTTGCATTACCCCGTGTCTAGCGAAACATCAGATCATCCGAGATGGCACGGGTCGGGGGTCGACAGCGTGGCACCATAGCTTTTAGTGACCAAAAAAGATGAATCCGAGTCAGCTGTCTATTAAACTTCAGTAGACAGCGGCGACGTCATGGTTCTCTGTCCAAGTGGCTCGCGAAATGTCTGAAAAAACATAGAGGAACGCACGCTATGATGACCCAATTTACCGAAACATGGGTAGGGCGAAAAGGCTTGGGCTCTGGACATGGGTTCGTCTTGTATAAAGACCCAAGGAAACAACAGAGACTATCAGTCAAATAACAAACACCATTTTACTACCCACATCCAAACTTACTTGAGTTCCAAACATGTTCGCTCGCACCTCCACCATTGCCCTCTTCTCCATGATCCCACTTCTTGCTGCCGCCACCGCCGTGCCCCGCACGACGACCCCGACGACACCAGCCAGCCAGTGCAACACAGGAGACCTCCAGTGCTGCAATTCCACACAAGAGGTGATACTTTGTGTGGATATCATATCTGCCCCATGCTAATGCGCCCCGCAGTCCTCCAACACGAATGCAGCAGTGACCTCGCTCCTCGGTCTCCTAGGCGTTGTCATTGGTGATCTGACTGGCCAGGTCGGAGGTAATGGCATCCGCCTCTCATGATCCTCTTTCGCTGCTCACAATGGAACCAGTTACCTGCTCACCCCTCAGCGTCATTGGCGTCGGTGGAAACTCTTGGTGAGTGCTGTCTCTCGGATGCGCGCAACAATTTTGTTCAATTGCGAATTATACACAGCTCCGCGCAACCGGTCTGCTGCTCCAACAATTCCTTCGTGAGTGTCCGTTCAAGAACGAATGCGGACACAGACTTACCTCAATTTATTTACAGCACGGCATTGTTGCAGTGGGCTGCACTCCCGTCAACCTCAATCTTTGAGCGCGCCTAGACTTCGACAGGCGATGGAGCCCAGTTTGCGGGATATATGAGAGCCAGAATGGACACGTCACACGTAGCGGTTATCATACAACTCGAGTCTTGGGATCCATATATATATGCACATCACGCTTGAGAAAAATTTCAGTTGACTTCCAATCCCGTATAAGAAAATACACAGTAGTAATCACCTTTGAGATGACGCGCTGGGAGGGCTATTCCCGTTTTCGCGGCGGAAAGACCTAGAGCCCCTCTTGCTCGCCAAGTAATAGCTATATCTTATTCCTTTGGTGCCGATTTCAAGAATGCTACCACATTGATATTTTGATCATTGGTGAAAGGAACGGGACCTCCTACACTATAAACCGGACCCTGGATCCACGCGCGTCAAGCTTCAAGCCCTTCCCGCCGGCTTTCCAGTGCCACGCGGGTGTGACTGGAATAAACCGGGCACTATCATATCGGTCACATGTGATCGGCGATCGTGAGAAAAATCGGCGACATGACGCGTCAACATAGGTCGACATCAACAATCGTAGGAGGGGAATACACCAACGTTCTCAACTGGTCTCACATTAATACTCAAATGCGATATTGAGGCTCCAAAAAGAAAGCTGTAGCTAAAACATGAATATCAAAGACGACTGAGCTAAGTACTTAGGTACCCCCTCTTTTTTTTTTGATCCCATATTTATATGCCGACATACGCAGTATGTAATGGTAGTGCTTGTCCTTCTGGAAGGAGATTGACGGGCCCTAAAACCTATAAACAAAGGCTTTAGAATGCTTCCCAGAAGTCCGTCTCACATTGCCGCATTGTCCAAGGGATATGATAGAGTGGTGAAGGGTGCCCTCCTCAGTAGCACCTGGATACAGAATCACACCATCAGGCTTGTGGTACGCCGCGAATATATCCTAATCGGAATTAAGGTGAAATGCTATACTCCTCCAAGTTTGTGCCGTTGGCATTGAATATAGGAAAATTATTTATCTCCCGGGCCGACCTGCAGAGATAAAAAAAACATGAGGTTGCAAAGTGTGCTCCACTCCGGCTTTTCCAGGATAAGCTTTTGTGGTCTCTAAAGCTCGGGGTTTGATGGAAGCCGCACACTAAATCAGACGATAGTATCGTATGGTTGTTCTATCATCGTACAGCACAGGGTATCCTCAATCCATGTGTGCAGGCCGCCAAAGGCACGTCATCGCTAGCCGTCCGACGCGATTGCAAGTCGGCGCTCAGCCACAAGCTTGGCATGCATTCCATCTCCTACTCCGTATCGCGGGGGTAGCGAATCAAAAACGCCGACTACGGCATACAGATCTGGAAGATTGGCTGAGTAGGTTAATGCCTCCTGTCTTCTCCTGTCATCGCGCTCCACTGATCGCCGGTCTACCTGCCTGGACCAAATATTGCGCATAGTAATTATGGCTACGTTCGATTGATAATGGTTGTACATCGCTCGATCTGAATGTTGCTGAGAGTCAATAATTTATTTTATTGTACAATGAAATCAAAAGAGACTAGCGCACAGAGCTGGGAGAAATAGTGATTCATTATGTGATCTTGTATCAGTGGCGCATCCGAGGAAATAAAGGAAAAACACACGCTATGGCGAGAATGCTACCGAGATCTGGGGCTGTCTGGGGGAGTAATGTGATATGTGATTCGCATATTGGACCCGGGGTTGCAAGGGTTGGAATCTAAATCTGTACATCCTTGCCAAAATACCAAAATCACACTAGGGATTGGTGTGTGATGATACTGATTTTGCCTCGCCTTGGGTCTGACGGAACATTGATCGATCTTGATTCAATCGGCAGACATCTGATGGATCGGTTGTCCGTAAACTTTAGGAAATCCTGGCGACGTCATGGTTCTCTGTCCGAGCGGCAGATGAAATGTCTGAAAGAAATGGAGGAAGAACACACGCCATGACGACTCGGATCACAGCCACCGACCGCTTGGACCAGAATAGCAGAGCAATTTGGGTGCTGGGGGCAGGTCCGTATGGTATAAAGACCCAAGGAAATGACATGGAATATCAGTCAAATAACAATCACCATTTTACTACCCACATCCAAACTCACCTCAGTTCCAAACATGTTCGCTCGCACCTCCACCATTGCTCTCTTCGCCATGATCCCACTTCTTGCTGCCGCCACTGCCGTGCCCCGCACGACGACCCCGACGACGCCGGCCAGTCAGTGCAATACCGGCGACCTGCAGTGCTGCAATTCCACTCAAGAGGTGACATTCTCGCGTGCTGCGGCATACCATATCTGACCTATGCTAACGCACCCTGTAGTCCTCCAACACGAATGCATCATTGACCTCACTCCTCGGTCTCCTGGGTGTCGTCGTCGGCAGCCTGACTGGCCAGGTCGGAGGTAATGGCATTCGCATCTCATGATCCTCTTCCACTACTTACGAGGGAATCAGTTAGTTGCTCACCCCTCAATGTCATTGGTGTCGGTGGAAACTCTTGGTGAGCACGCTGTCTCCTAGACGCGCATAACAGTTCATTCAATTCCAAATTACACACAGCTCCGCGCAACCGGTCTGTTGCTCCAACAATTCCTTCGTGAGTGTTCATTCAAGAATGCGTGCAGGCGCGGGCTTACCGGAATTTATTCACAGAAAGGCGTTGTTGCAGTGGGCTGCACCCCCGTCAACATCAATCTCTAAGCGCGCCTGGACTTCAACCGGCGGCGGAGATCAATTTACGAGATATATGAGAACCAGATGTAGTGATTACCATGTAGCTCGAGTCTCAGAATCCATATGCATATGCATATCACATTACTTGAGGAAATTTTCAGTCGAAACTCTTGATCCCGCACAAGAAACAATGCAATCACGTTTGAGATGGCGCGCTGGGAGGCCTGTCCCCGTTTTCATTGCAGAACGCCCAAGCCCCTCCTGCTCGCCGAGTGCTATATTCGATTCCCTTGATGGTAGTTTTAAACATACCACAGCGTTAATATGATTCAAGAAGTGGAAGTGAGCGTAGTACGCACACACAACGGGTGTAGGGAGGTAATTTATATTCAGGTTGGAATAGACCCTGCCTCCGCCATTGCATTGGGCTGCAATGGAAGGATCTATCAACATCTGAGCCCATACGATATTCTTGCACGATGCCTTCATGTTGGGTGGCGGTAGTCAATCATACCAGTCAGATCGAACGCGCGAGCTCACAGCCCGGCTGCACCCCACGGGTCGGGTGACTGCCATGACCCAAATAACGGCATGTAAATGCTGAGCGTTGATGTTTCAAAAGATCTCGTTTCGCGATTAAGAGAGATCGTCGCCTCAGGCTAATGGGGTTACCCGGAGTTCTGGGCCAAGATACCTCCACCCGATCAAACGGGGTGGTCGACTACGTCGCGGCTCCACACCAATATTAACGGCATCTGTCAGAAATTGAGGGAAAATACACGATATGTCGGAATTTTGGGGGCTTTCCAAGGTTGGCACCGATGATCCTAATTCTGGCAGCTTCCATAGCCTTTGCGTGTACTGCTGATTGTGTGCATCGAGAATCCGTCGGTCGTAGAGCGCAAAAGGCAACGTCATAGTTCCATGTCAAAATATGTGACAGAAGGAAAGATGCGCATGAAAAACATACTATGACGAGTTGACTCTACGCGCACCGGACGGTTTTGCACGCTTTGGGAGCCTGTCGCTTGGAATTCACAGTATAAAAGACTCGGAGAAACACCATAGAATATCAGTCAAATACCAAACACCACTTTACTACCCACCAAATTCACTTCAGTTCCAAACATGTTCGCTCGCACCTCCACCATCGCGCTCTTCGCCATGATCCCACTTCTTGCTGCCGCCACTGCCGTGCCCCGCACGACGACCCCGACGACACCCGCCAGCCAGTGCAATACAGGTGACCTGCAGTGCTGCAATTCCACCCAAGAGGTGATGACACCCCTTGACATTGCCTCTGACCCTTGCTGACGCCTGCCTGTAGTCCTCCAACACCAGCGTGGGATTGACTTCGCTTCTCGGTCTCCTGGGTGTTGTCATCGGTGACCTGACTGGCCAGGTCGGAGGTAACCGATTCCACAATATACCATTTCCTCTCGCTGACCATACGATTAGTCACCTGCTCGCCGGTCACCCTCATTGGTCTCGCTGGGAACTCTTGGTGAGCATCTCGCCTCGCAGACACAGGAAATATTTTGTTCAACTATGCACAGTTCCGCGCAACCGGTCTGCTGCTCCGACAATAACTTCGTAAGTGTTGTTCGAATAGTGTGTCGAAGACATAAGCTTACCTGTCTACAGAGTGGCCTCGTCGCCCTCGGATGCACCCCCATCAACATCAATGCCTGATTCGAGGAGCAGGTTGCGATGTCTGGTAGACCTAAATACATACATGATAACAGTGTCCTAGTACCAGCCACGTCGGCATGATTATGATATGACCCCATTCCGCCGAAACTGTCTTGCATTCAAATCTGAGCCTATTATTTTCGGCTTTGGGGCAGATCGAGTGCTTATAGTTTTTCCAACGAGTAGAGGCAGAACACCGAGTGGCCGACCATATTTGAGGATTCGGAAGGATTTGGACCGGTGTAGACTACGGTTCGTTTGATGTTCGTTGTACATAGTCAATGATCCTCATTTGTTATGCACAGACCCGCGTCCAAACATCGTCCAAGCGAACAAAGCTAAATTTATTTACAATTAGTACGCTTTGTCCAGCTTGAATGTCCTTGGACCTTGAGTGTTGCGCTCACAGACTTACTACCAGTGATCTGGAATACCATACTATGATATGTAAGTCTTGCGATCTTTCTAATTGCGCGGGATTTGACCCGAGGAGCGTACCACTTGTGATAGTGTTGATTTTTGGTGCCCGCGAGGAATGAGTCCATGAAAATTGATGTAGAATAGGTTGGTATTCCAATGCCATGACTTGAGATATTATTGGGTGTCCTGGCTCTGGTTTACACATGGTCGGCGTACTTGAAACTTACCGTCCGATAGAACCCACTAATATGTCATGTGGATATATGAGCAACATCTGTTAGTGACTCGGAGGAGATTGAGATGGCCCACATGCCCGGGGAACAAAATTTCCCACACGCTGTCTATGTATGTTGACTTTACGGTGGGATACAATGAGAAGAAGCTTACATTGCCGGTGGTGTGATTCAACCGCTGCATCTGTGATGCACTGGGTGTATGTTCCCGGACAACCCCATCAGTGCATAATCGGATGATTGGGGACATTAGACTCACTTTGAGCTCCTAATGGAAAATGTCGGCGATAATTTAATTCCACATGCATGATTGACTCCCCGACCAGCCCCATTCCATCTAATGTCAAATCCCAAAAAGAACAATGAATCCCGCGATGCCGAAGCAACCATGTAATTAGGTTTGCAGGCTGTTAGTTTTGAGGCTTCCCCAACTTGAGCTGCCAGCGAAACTTGGTTGAATGACCCGCATCGCGAGCCTGTCCTTGTCCGCTCCTGATGAATGATATTTTGATGCCATGATCTACTCTCCAGACCTTTTCAGCAGCGAAAATTTATTTGGGTATGCAATTATAGTGGCGCGGCGAAGCCTTCACTCCGTGCTCTACGGCCAAAAGGGATTCCGCTCGCGTGTGTTATCGTCATAGTGTGTGATCCACCATCCATCCCTGGTTCCATTATGAGGCGTGGTGATGAAAGAAGCGCGTACTGATGCGGCCTGGACCTCCAGCGCCGGGCCATCATACAGACAGCCCGACCGCAATCGCTTGGTGCAGTCTACATATCTGGGGGAATTCAAATGGTTGCCAACAAGCAGCACGCCTGGTTGAATGGGTATAAAATGACCTTCCCTTCACATTGCTGGTGTTAGAGAGAAAATATTGGCGGGAATTCTCGGCGTGGTTGTCCGGCGGCATGTAAGAAAACGCGCAATATCAGGCGAATGGCACTGGAAATAAACACTTCAACTTTCGAAGGCCGAAATTTTATGGTTTGCATTCGATCGGACCCGGGCCTTGGTAAGGGAATACAGGATGTTGAATGGAATCGCGAACAGATCACCCAAGGCCATTCATTTAGGATGCGCAGTATGAGGTTTCCCACCGAATTAAAACGCAAAGTGTGGCCATAGGTATAATGCGAAAATTGTTGAGCGTAACGCCCGTGACGCGCCGCATACTCAATTTGGCAGTCAAACACTTGTGCGCGCGCGATCACATCCGCGCGCATATCTTTTCTCTTATTTCATTTTCACTTTATTATCTATGTTTCACATCCATCACACGGCGTTCAACCGCCGACCCCTATTCTACCTCGTATGATAAATATCCTATGTTCGCATTCGCATACCTCAGTTGCTTCACTCTTGTGACGGCGTCTGAGGTATGCACATCTATTACTTCTACCTTACGGACACCTACTTACTTATATCATTAGCATCTGTATTCACATCAGGTTAGCTAATGATTAGTTGCTTCACTCTTGTGACGCATCAGTAAATCAGGTGGTATCGATAGAGAGCTATAGAGTTCTCTATAGCATACCATAGTGCCATAGTACCCATAGCATGGGTCTATTTGTTTGTAGTGCTGGGTAGGGGCATGCATCAATTATGTATTACTATGGAATGCTATGCAGCTCGTCGGCACATCTATATAGAACTGTGTAATGCTCATAATTTCGTCTACAGAAATAATAGTTTATTCACCATTGGGCTATCTTCCATTCAAATTTCGAGCGATGCAATGGAAAATGACAGTAATGTATTATTGACTGTTCTAGATATACCTGGTACTGATAAATCTGCGCTGCTGTCTCAAACTCGTTCCTCATGCGCGGCACGTCATCGTCTTTACCACCAGCATGCAGTGTATCAAACTTACTGAACGGTGCTGCGCCGCCGCGTTGCATGTGGCCTGCTTCCAGGAGCGGGCACCATGCCCCCATGCATGTTACGTGTGCAGACGAGGTCCCTGAGGTGGCTGCAGGGTTAGTTGAGGCTGGACCAGAGGATTGAAGACTCATCTTAGCACTTGAGGTGCAATTTTGAGCCGTCAAAGTCTCGTATGAAGCCGAGGGATAGCCATTCAACAAGTTGCTTGCGCACCTACAGTAATGATTTGAAAGTCACACTAAACACCATATTTAAATGGATGGAGGTGCAACAAGCGCGGGAAAGGTCGCATGTAGCTATGGGAAGATAATCAGCAGCTATCATACCAATATTTCGGAAATACGGTTCTACCTGGCATGATGGCTGGGTGTTATGGGAGTCAGAGGCGCGTATATGTGATGACATGCATAGGGGGCATTGTGGTATGGGTTGATGCGTGCAAAGGATGGTGGGGCGGAGCAAAGATGTCAGCTGGTGATGCGGAAAGATTTCAAGTTAATTCTAACTCCGACTAAAAATCAGACCCACGCATGGACCTGACTTCACAGCCCCACCAATCTGATTACAATGATGGCGCTTTGTCACTCCCCCCCCGCTGTCAATCGTCCACCCACCCAGGCCCTCAATGCCTCAATGCCTCATCGTATGTGGACCCTCTCCATCTCAGCCACATTGCACTCCCCATGTCCAGCACATTGCCCCGACCGCTGCTGGGCCCTGACAAGCCGAGCCATCAATGCATCATGAGCCGTCACACAGGCCTCCAACGGCTCGCGGCTCAAGCTGGAGTTCCAGGAAGCCTAAGGCTGCAGCCTGGGCCGTGGCTTTCTCCCTAACTCCTAGGTAAGTAATGCCGTTTTTTCCAATTTTCTTCACGCATCCGCTCTTGCCTGCGTCTCCACTCCCGCTCGCATTCCCGCTTTTGCTCACTACCCATTTCTTGTGCCTCGCTCACTCGCCCCCTCACTCTGTGTCCTCCAGTTCATGACAGGTGCTGAACTCCGGTAAGTGGTGCAATTGACCATTGCTGCTCGCCCTCATGCCGCCTCGCACCTTGCACCTTGCAACATGTAGCTACGCTCTCATCTTCTCTCGATGATGCCTCCTCCTGCCATGTTGCCTGGGTCCAAACTTTCAACCTCACATGTATAATAAATGTATTAAATAGTAAATGATTATATTACTTGGAAGAAAGTTCAGGAAAACACTGATGCCCAATGATTTTCCCACTTTGGTGTGGCCAGCGTGGGTAGTGCGAGCGGCGAGCCACGCTTGTAAGTACTAGCCAAAAATCTATTTACCCTACCTAGAACTATAGCCTTCTATCCTGACTCCCCGGATACTATGACTTACTATGAGATCTACGACCGTCTATAGGTATTGTTGTTTCCTATGGTCCCCTACAACAAATATTTGGTTTTACTGATGCGGCATCTGAGCATCTGTATTCACATCAAAAATGGATGCATAGCCTGGATGGCCCCCATCGAGAATCGCCTCGTGAATGTTACATACACAGCCTGATCCCATCGGGAGTTGCAAATACACCACGATGCGCTGTCAAAATGCTGATGGAATTTGTGGGAGAAGGAGGGAAAACACACCACAAGCAGTTAGATCTACAGACACCGCCGAGTGACGCGTATTCTGAGAATTAGTGATGTGCCAGCTCGGCTCGGCCTGAAAGCCGCAGCGTAGGCCCGGCTTTGGGGGGCTTAGGCTCCCAAAAATTGGAGCTTGAGCCGTGGCGACGGCTTCAGGCTGGCCTGGGCTCGGCTCAGGCTTGGGCCGCGGCTCACTGCCAAATTGGAGACCCCATTCGACGACAGCTACCTGCCCCCCTCCTGCCATGCGAATACCTCGCAAACGTGCCACGCGCACCAATTGGTGGGTAGCAACGCGTTGCGAGGTGCGAGGTGGCATGAGGGTGGGTGGTGATGGCCGTTGAGATGTCGTCAACTTACTAGTATTTGTCCTAAACCAGAGGCATGGGCGTGAACCAGGAGTGTGAGCGAGGAGAACCAGGGGGGTGCGAGTTCGGAATGAGAGCGAATACACAAATATGTGCATGAATAGAAGCCGCGCGTCCGGGTTGGAGTGGGTATGCATTTGTGCGAGCGAGGTGTAACAGAGGACGAGGGCGGGCATGTGAGGGACATTGGGCAGGTGTCGCATTAGGCATGCGGGAGTGGGGCGGGATGACGCTCGAAGGTGGTTGGCTATGCAAACCGTCAGTTGCATTCACCAACATCACTCAACACCATCACTCACTATTTTTTGTTGTTCATATCTCTGTCATTCGTCGGTGCATTATCCGCCCGCATGTTGGCTGTTGCTTGGCCATTGTTCATTGATCATCGTTTGTTGTTTCGGGTGGGATCTTGAGCACTTGACTGTCGAAGATGAATCAACACGTCACCGTGACAGATGTGACGCGTTGGTTAACTTAGAGTGATAATTTGAGCCCAGAATGTTGGAAAAAAAATATACTTACCTGAGTTTGGGGGATAATTCATTGGGGGGGTAAGCCGCGGCCCAAGCTGCGGCCTCAGGCTTTCCAAAACTGAAGCTTGGGCTGTGAGCCGTTAGAGGCCCGCGTGACGGCCCGTGACAGCTCGGCTTACCACGGCTCAGCAGCGGCCGGCTTCCGGCTTTAAGCCGAGCCTAGCACATCACTACTGAGAATAGATTATTTGGGATTTCTAGCATAAAATGCGAAACGAATCACCACAGAATATCAGTCAAATACCAAACACCACTTTACTACCCACCAAACTCACCTCAGTTCCAAACATGTTCGCTCGCACCTCCACCATTGCCCTCTTCTCCATGATCCCACTTCTTGCTGCCGCCACTGCCGTGCCCCGCACGACGACCCCGACGACGCCAGCCAGCCAGTGCAACACAGGTGACCTGCAGTGCTGCAATTCCACCCAAGAGGTGACATCCTCAGTTGTTATCATGCTTGACCCATGCTGATGCGCCCACAGTCCTCCAACACGAACGCGGCAGTGACCACGCTCCTCGGTCTCCTGGGTGTTGTCATCGGTGACCTGACTGGCCAGGTCGGAGGTAATGAAATCCATATCTCATGATTCCCTTCCGCCGCTCACGATGGAACCAGTTACCTGCTCACCCTCAGCGTCATTGGCGTCGGTGGAAATTCTTGGTGAGCCCGCTGTCTCTCGGAGGCGCGTGACAGTTTTGTTCAATTGCGAATGACACACAGCTCTGCGCAACCAGTCTGCTGCTCCGACAATTCATTCGTGAGTATTTGCCTAAGAATAAGTACGCGGGTTTATCTCAATTTACTTACAGCATGGCCTTGTTGCACTGGGCTGCACCCCCGTAAACCTCAATCTCTGAAAGCGCCCGCGTTCGGTGGATACTGGTTTGTGGGATATCTGAGAAGCAGAATGGATATGTAGCAATTACCATATAACCCGAGTCTCAGAATCCATATGAACATTTTTACCTCACCATTTAAGCATGCTATCCAATTCAGTCCTTGGTCCTACGCAAGTAAGCCATAATTGAGACGGCGGGCTGGAAGTTGTCACCAGTTTTATTATGAGGGGGTAGAATCACGCAGGCGATATCAATGCTCAAATGGTAGATCAAATATACAGGCTCACCTATCTATAATGTGGTGTATACTCCCACCAGTGTCAATATCTTATTTAGTTGCGTCAAGAAGGGCCATCGCTGCGAATGATTTATGATAGTACATGGGGTTGGGCGAGAAGTTTTAGCCACTATATATCCGGCGTTGATGTAATTATGATATACGGTCCCGTTTTGCTAAAGTTGGTCGCGTTCGGGCCTGAACCTATTGTCCAGCTTTGTAATGGCGCGAGATAACCCAGTGCTGGATGGTTGGACAGCAGTGGCAGCACTGTAGTGTTCAACTCTAAGTTTGGATAGGTTTGTGGTCAGTGTCGCCGGGTTTGTTCAAGTTGTGCGTGAACCCCGCGGTCCAAATCTCCACCCTATGTAGTAAACTCGAAAGGTCGCCTTCGGCGACAACACCTTGCTTTTTTTAAGCTCTCATTGGCATGAATGGACTTGTCGGACGGATTGCGCATTGTCGGACTGTTGATACAAGTTTGCGGGGATTTGTCTTGGACAAAGAATGGCACAGGGTTACTATATATAGGCAATTATCGACCGGGGAATGACCTTGACAAGCAAGGTGATTATGAAGTGACCACTATCTCAATTACAATTATGAACTCCCCGCCCCCTTTGATGAGCTGCTCAAATCTTCAACACATCAAATAGACGCACGCTAGCTGCGCGCCGAGAATGGGGCATGGTGCATGGCTAGGGTGGGGCTTAGTCACCGACATCCTCAACGGCCTACCGTTGCCCCCCCACCCCTCATCGGCATCACGGAACGCCACTGGTACCTCAGGTATACACGAGGCCAACGTTTGTTGGAACAACAACTTGAATAGCTTGCTAGGAAAGCAGGATTTCTCACAGGCCGCCCAATTTCTGTGAAAGGGTGTGATAAAAGAAGTTTACACTGCGACCGTGTGTTAGATGCGTATGTTCCCGCGGCCGGACCCCATCAGTGCTGCGAAACATCTGGGAGGTCGGGTTGAATCTATCATCCTCGATTGTCTGGCTTCGGTCGATCATTACCGATCTCCACACGCGTGATTGACTCCACGGCCAGCCCCATTCTATCCAACATCGACACTCAGGAAGAAAACATGGACCCGGTGCGACCATGATTGTCTTTAGTGGCTGTTGGTTTTAGGGCTTTCGTCAGCTGAACTGTCACTGCCAGTGAGACCTTTGTTGAATTAATATTACGGGCCTGTCCGCGTCTACCCCTGCAAAACACTCCAATGTCGTCATCTGCAACGTCCTCCTTATAGGCCTTTACAGCAGCGAATATCTATTTGCATATGCAATTACGGCGCCGCGGCGAAGCATCCGCCCCGTGCTCTGCGGTCGCAGGGGATTCCGCTCGCGTGTGTCGTCATGTCGTGTGAGTTATTTGTACGCTCCCAATTCTGTTAAGGGGGCTGTGGTGACAAATGAAGCGCTCGCTGATCCGGTCTAGTGTTACGGCGCCGGGCCACCATCCAGACAACCCGACCGTGCTCACTTAACGGAGCCTATATATCTGAAGAAATTCAAATCGTTGTTAACGAGCAGCACTCCCAGGTTGGAATGCGTATAAATTTGACATCGTTGGCGTTAGAAAGGCGATACCAACGGTAGATGCTGTCCGCGCTGTGACCCTGTCAGAATTTCTCGGCGTGGTTGTCTGACAGCATGTAAGAAAAACATACAATATCAGGCGAATGTCACCGGAAATAAACGCTCCAACTCTCGAAGGGTGAAATTTTATGGTTCGCATTCGATCGGACCAAGGGCTTTGAGGGAACACAGGTTATTGGTGGAATCGCGAACCGATCGCCCAAAGTCATTCATGGATGTGCAATACGAAGTTTCCCACTGAACTAAAATGAGTGTGACCATACGTGCAATACGACAGTGGATGTATAGCCTGGGCGGCCTTCATCGAGAATCGCCTCGCGGATGTTACATCCACAGCCACAGCGTAGTCCCATCGGGAACTCCAACTATACCGTGATGCCCTGTCAAAATGTTGACGGAATTCTTGGGGGAAGCGGGGAAAACACACACTATGACCGGTTGGATCTACAGACACCGAGTGACGCGTATTCTGAGAATAGATTCTTTGGGATTTTTAGCATAAAAGGCGAAACGAATCACCACAGAATATCAGTCAAGTACCAAACACCACTTTACTACCACCCACCAAACTCATCTCAGTTCCAAACATGTTCGCTCGCACCTCCACCATTGCTCTCTTCTCCATGATCCCACTTCTTGCCGCCGCCACCGCCGTGCCCCGCAACACGACCCCGACGACCCCAGCCAGTCAGTGCAACACAGGTGACCTGCAGTGCTGCAATTCCACCCAAGAGGTGACATTCTCACATGAATATCATATCTGACCCATGCTAATACGCCCTATAGTCTTCCAACACCAATGTGGGATTGGCCACGCTCCTCGGTCTCCTGGGTGTTGTCATCGGTGACCTGACTGGCCAGGTCGGAGGTAATGAAATCCGTATCTCATCATTCTCTTCCGCCGCTCACGATGGAATCAGTTACCTGCTCACCGATCACCGCCATTGGAGTCGCTGGAAACTCTTGGTGAGCACACTGTCTCCCATGCACGCGTAGCAGTTCATTGAATTGCGAATTATTCACAGCTCCGCGCAACCGGTCTGCTGCTCCAACAATTCCTTCGTGAGTGTTCATTCAAGGAGGGGTGCAGGGCGTGGGCTTACCAGATTTTATCTACAGAAAGGCGTTGTTGCGGTGGGCTGCACTCCCGTCAACCTCAATCTCTAGGCGCGACTTGAGCAGGCGATGGGTACCAGCGCGTGGAATCTCTGAAAAGCAGAATGGATATATAACAATTATGATGACCCGAATCTCAGAATGCATATGAACCTTTTACCTCGTTGTTTAAGCGTGTGATTCAGCTAACATTCTCGATCCTACGCAAGTAAGAGTGTCAGTAATTATACTTGAGAAGCTGGGTACTGCTACCAGTGTTGTTATGGATGGATAGAATCACGCAGGCAATTTCATACTGCCTAGAGATATGCTTGAATGGTACCTCTCCGTATTATGGTATTGCCACCCTTGAGCGCACCCCCATCAAATATCAATGCCTAGCTTGAGGAGCGGGAGTCGCGCTCTTGCCACGAGTGATTTGTAGTCGACGATAAGCCACATACACGCTACCAAGATGTTTTCCAAGCCTGAGCCTATCTGTGTCTGATATTCAAAAAGCTAGGGAGAACGACGGGGTGTGCAAGGGATGGGAGCGAGCTACTGGGGGGCGAGGGTTGAGATTCGAAGGCCACAGGGGTTTAGGCAATGATGTGGGCACTTTGAGCGGGTTTTGTATGTTTTCCAAACAAACTATGCGAGACGACGCATTCTGGGGCGGACCTTTGCCATAAAATCGATCTTCCAAGAGTATTTGTGGCACGAGGAATGCAAGGGATGGGCCTGGTTTAGCGATTTGGGCGCACCGGATGCGTTTTACACATTTTCCGGACGACCCTGGCGAGGCGACATATTCAGGAACAGATCTTTTGTGTAAAAACATTCTTCTGGGGTATTTGTGACGTGGGGACCAAGGAACGATGCAAGGACTTGGTTTGATGATTTGAGCGCACTGGACGCGTTCGATGCGTTTTCCGCTATCTGCAAGTGAAATGGGGGCCTAGGGACGGCCCCACGACGATTATGCTGAAAGCGAACCTTCATTGACCCACGCGCTCTAAGACTGAAAAATATCATATTTGTGGTTTCCGACGTAGTTTTCGCGGTCTCGACGACGCTGACATAATTTATGATATGAGGAACCAAGTGTTTGTACATGTATATTTTGGCATTATGCTCCAAGCCGCTCCAAACCACTGAATGATAATCGTATGCAGGTCCATATGATACCGGAATAGTACCATGCTCAGCAACCCACGGATCCATCCAAATCTTTGTTAGTGTTAACAGACAATGCGTCTGGGTTGCCATCATACATCGCCGGCGTTAGGGGGATGCTACTAATAGTAGATGCCATCTGGCGTCGGACCAGGTTCAGAGTTTCTCGGCGTAGTTCCCCGATGATGTGTAAGGGAGGGGTGTTGCTGTCACCGAAAATGAACGCTTTGGATGTCAACCGGTCAATGCCAGATATCGCAATAGCATACCAGTCGTGCGGGATTATTCATTTCGAATATGGGGTACGAGGCATCCCACCGGATATACAGAGCGCGACCGTAAATTCAATATGATGACACGCGCGGCCTGACTCTGGATGGCCTTTACCCAGAATCAGCTCGTGGATTCTACGTCCGCGGGGCCCCGTCGGAAATCCCAACTACATCATGATGTTCTGTCAAAATGTTGATGAAACTCTAGGGAAGAGTGGGGAAAACGCATACTATTATGGCTTGGATCTATAGACACCGAGCAACGTGCATTTAGGCTATTTGTGATTCTAACATAAAGCCAAAATGGAACGCGACACCAGCGGTAGATTACCAGCCAAGCACCAAAAAGTCCACTTTACTACCCACCAAACTCACCTCAGTTCCAACCATGCTCGCTCGTATCTCCACCATTGCCCCCTTCGCCATGATCCTACTTCTTGCTGCCGCCACCGCTGTGCCCCCACGACGACCCCGACGACGCCAGCCAGCCAGTGTAGCATCGGCGACTTGCAGTGCTGCGAGTCCACAGAAGAGGTAACATCTTCATTTGATGTAATGGACCATGCTGACGTGCCAATAGTCCTCCACCATTAATGACGGATTTTTATTATCCCTCATCGCTGTCCTGGGTATCACTGCCAACCTGACTGGCCAGGTCGGCGGTATGTCACAGAATCCACGTCTCACAACCCTCTTCCGCTGCTCACACTAGAAACCAGCTACCTGCTCGCCTATTAGCGTCATTAGCGTCGATGGAAACTCTTGGTGAGCATGCTGCCCCCGGGACGGGCGAAATAATTTATTTGATTGCGAACCATACATAGTGCCGCGAAACCAGTCTGTTGCTCCAACAATTCTTTCGTAAGTGATCTGTTTGGAACTGCGGACGCAGGCCCACTCCAGTTTACCTACAGGAAGGCCTTGTCGCACTGGACTGCACCCCCGTCGACCTTAATCTCTAGGTACACCCGCACTCCGATCAGTGATGGGGACCTATAACCTAAGTCTTAGAGTCAATATATATGCATACATTGTTTAAGGATACCAGTAAGCTGCGGGCCCCAAACTAATCGCCCCACCGAGCTCGCCCTCATTTCCTGAGGCTGTGGATCAGGAATAGCCAATAGGGGGTAAAAATTCATGCCACGGCGTCCTGCGATCCGCTGTTGGATCATGGATGAACCTGGGTGGGGATTAGCATAGGGGCAGCATCAAAGAGGTCGAGGACATTGTAGATCGCGTGCCGTTGGACCAAAATAGCTTTCAGGAAAATCGTGTGGGGTATTCGCCCTGAGTTTAGGGGCCTCGGTGCGTCTTGGTAAACCCGTGTGTGACTGTGGACGGTGGTCCGCAGAGTGGTGGGGTTCGCGTTGACGGAGAATTCCAGTAGGGTACTGCTTTCTATAACAGTTTTGCAGAAGTGGCATAGTTCTATATGCAATTCAATAGATGGTCGACGGTGTTCAGCCCACCGGAGCCATTCCAATGCCAGATAGTGGCAAGTCGCGTCAGCGCTTTGACATTACCAACGTTCAGGTAGTGTCGAAAGCGCGTAGTCTCGCGTCGTTGCTTGCTGTCCTCCTCTAGTTCCACTCTCTCCCTCAGGAGATATAGTTTCGGAAAGTTGTCAATATACGACCGCAGGTATTCCCGTCAACCTCAATCTCTAGGCACACCTGGACTTGAACAAGCGATGGATGTGAGCGCGTAGGATATCTGAAATGGATATATGACAATTAGGATATACTTACAGAGCCCGAATCCGCGAGGGACTGGGTGAACCTTTAGGAGGATGGGACGTATCATAAGGTAGGGGACATCCATCCTCGGCGAACGTCACGTGGAATGACTTTTTTGTGACGTCCTCCGCCCAAAATGGTGAAAGCACTTGGAAAACACACTAAAAATGCTGTAGAAAATCAACCACCTATAATGAACAAAATCGGCTCGATCAATTCATTTGGAGAATACATCTAAATAGCTTGAACAAAGGGCTTATTTTTCTGGTAAGAATTGAATGAGGAGATCGCAGTTTTATGATTAAGGTCAGAAGTTTTGGTACTATTATAACTGGACCGCACTATATTCAGGTCATATGTATAGTGAGGATGTTTTATTAATATGCTAGCTTTTTCCTGATCGCTTAAAATGCTATCAGACAAGACTCTATGCCCATGGCACTTCCGTCTTGCCCAAGCTACCGTCTGCCATTGAGGCCCTGAGCAATGTCGCTTACATATGTTGCTTACATAAGGTAAGATGGCGTGTCAAAGCATCACTTTGGTCACCACGCATCCATGAGGGTCTCGAACTGCATCAGGATGGAATTTTTGGATCTCCTCAATGGTTTCGTCGTTTCATCTAAAAAAAAAGAAGCCATCATTGAGAATGGCATGTATCACACACATTGTTCGTAGTAGTTTTGGCAATTTCTAGCTACTTATTTTTATAGAGATTCAAAGGTGTTTTTTGCCCATTTTGGGACGGCGTCACGCTATTCACGTGACGTTCGCCGAGGATGGATGTCCCCTACCTTATGAGATGCGAGATTGGAAGATGTCAAGAACGCGAGACCCTGGACGGGCCTCAGGGTTGGAGTGGGAGAACAGAACATCTGAGTCTAAAAATATATACAGTAACACATGTTTGGACGCGTTTTTTCCGCGTCAAAACTAATCACATGACTACGCGTTTCTTCCACGATGACCACACTGAACCACCTGCGCTTGCCCCAGATCGATCTCACCAGCGTCCTCGCCGAGCCAAACCCGCACATCGACTTGCGCATCCAAGCCTACGAGAATTCTGCCCGCAACTTCCTAAATGCGATCTCCAGCTATAAGAACCGCGCAATCGCTACCATTGCCGACCGTCGCGCTGCACAGGTCGCCGAGCGAAAACGTCTGCTCGAGCGCATACAGTCGGTGGAAGCAGAGACGAATCAGTGCAAGGTCAGGGAGATTGAGCTCGTCGCTGGTGCGTGCCTTGTGTCCTCTGTTGAAATTGCTCGGCAGAGCGAAGCGTAGATTTGGAGAGGGAGAAGGAAGAGAGGAAGGACGGAGAGCTCTCAGTCGCGGCGTTCCGTAGGCAGTTATCTGTGCTACGGGAGAAGGCTACCTCGATCGACGCAGAAATTGAGCATTACCGCGCGATAGTCGGCAACCTCCGCCGTGGTGCGTGTCCACCTTTCCGTTCGACATACCCGCTTACACACTGCAGAACGCGACACAGAGCGCTCAACGCTGGCCACACACGCAGCACAGGTATCCGTGGAGCTTGAAGCGTGCCAGAAACACGCCGCCCTGTTCATCGAAGGTATGGAGGGTGACCAGCTTCTCTTCCGCTTCACGCACGTGCAACAAACGGATCCCGCACGCGAGTTTTCTTTTGTGCTGCAGGTAACGGAGACGGGATACCGAGGTGGGTTGTTATCCTACTTGTCCACGCGCGACTACCGAGACTAATGGTTGTCCAGTGAAAACGAGCTCCCCGGCCCTCCCCGCGATGCCGCTGCTCGTGGAGGCCCTCAATTCATCGCGGGACGTGCACAAATTTATCAAAAGCATGCGTGCGGCGTATCAAGAGCTCGCGGCTATCGGGGGGTAGCCCCACCCACCTCTCATCTCGTCACATGTAGCTGCTCCATACAAAAAAACTCGTGTATGTCCATTTTAATTGCGTGAACCTGTAATGCCCAAATTGTTGTATAATTCCATCGCATATATACCATCCATCTATCCCTCACCACCATCCCATAGTGCATTGTCCCACCGAAATAGCTACGATACTTTTACCTACACCATTGCACCCTGCTTGTAGCCTTTTTATTAGCCCCAATCGAATAACCTGGTGGGTGTACCAGTGAGTCTAAGATTCGGAGAGGGAATAGGCGGTCGAATAAAAGACTGGGAAAGGTTTGGATCCACGTTGAGATTTAATTGAGCAAGTAATCACTGTCGCAGTCCTTAGATATGCATCGAACTGGAGCTCATCATGGACCTGAGGTTGAAGCTTCAGTCAGACAGCGCTCGTCTGGAGATCCGAGGCCGAGTATTTGTATATATGTGTATTTCAGATAGCCAGTGGACTGGTGACCAAAAGAACAGCCTGAGTGGCACACTGGCACCCAAATCATAAGTTCAAACTTCATACCGCAATAGTGTCATGCTCGCTCGATGCAGCCCATGGATCTATCTGAATCATCGTTAGTGTTAACAAGCAACACGTCCAGGCTGGAATGATGCATCGCCGACACTAGAGAGATGTTGCCAACTTTGGTAGATGTCGTCCGGCGCCAAGACCAGGTTGTCAGAGTTTCTTGCCAGCGTGTTGTTCCGAGGGGCCGTCACCGAAAATAAACGCTTATGAGGTCAACGCTCCCTGCCAGATATCGCAATAGCAAACCGGCCGCGCGGAATTATTCATTTCGAATCTGCAGTGGGAGGCTTCCCACCGAACATACCGAGCGCGACCGTAAATGCAATACGATGACGCACGCAGCCTGACTCTGGATACCTCTATTGGGAATCATCTCGTGGATTCTACGTCCGCGGGGCCCCACCGGAAATCCCAACCACACCATGATGCATGATGCCCTGTCAATGTGCTGATGGAATTCCAGTAAGGAGCGGGGAAAACGCGCACTATTACGGCTTGGATCTATAGACACCGAGCAACGTGCATTCGGGGATAGACTATTTGGTAGGCTGTTTGGGATTTCTAACATAAAAGCCGAAATGAAACGAAACGCTGATAGATCGTCAGTCAAACACCCAAGACCACTTTACTACCCATCAAACTTCTCACCTCAGTTCCAACCATGCTCGCTCGTACTCGGCCATTGCCCTCTTCGCCATGCTCCCACTTCTTGCTGCCGCCACTGCCGTGCCCCGCACCACGACCCCGACGACACCAGCCAGCCAGTGCATCGCCGGCAATTTGCAGTGTTGCCAATCTACCGAAGAGGTGATAGCCTCGCTTAATTTAATATTTGACCTGTGCTGACGTGCCCGCAGGCCTCCGACGTGAATATACCGGGATTGGAAACGCTCATTGCTCCCATTATCACGCTGACTGGCCAGGTCGGATGTATGTCATAGAATTCGCATCACGATCCTCCTCCGCTGCTCACGATGGAACCAGTAACCTGCTCACCCATTAGCCTCATTGGCGTCGGTGCAAACTCTTGGTGAGAACGCTCCCAGACGAGCGGATTGGTTTATTCAATTGGAATCCATACATAGCGCCGCGAAACCAGTCTGTTGCTCCAACAATTCCTTCGTGAGTGTTCATTCGGGAAGGAGTGCAGACACAGGCCTACACAGGTTCATCTACAGAAAGGCCTTATCGCACTTTCTGCACCCCCGTCGACCTCAATCTCTAGGTGCACCGCGCTTCAATCGATGATGGAGACGGCTTTCTAGGATGTCTGAGAATTCAAAGCGGAATGAACCCTGTAATGATTGACATGTAACCTGAGTCTCGAAATCAATATCTGCACCAACATCTGCAGTCAGGTACTTACTCCAGGCCGCCAATGAACGAAGTTGTTCACATTCAGCATCAAAGTCAAAGTTACTACCATCTATCAAAGTCACTGCCTGCAAACCAATTCAGAAGAAAAACACAACATTTATGGGGGGAGGAAGTGAGCGCCCAATTTTATCATCGCTATGTCCAGAGACCGGAGTGGTGGCACCTCCCCTGCCCTGGAACGTGGGCTCGGAAGTAAGATCTCTTGTGCCGCACCTCCAAAGAATCGCGCATGTTCCCCAACCCAATGAGCCCTGACATTCACAGCTTCAGTGTTGTTTATACATGCCCAATTCTGCAGTGAAGGATTCACCTGGATGCTGTATATGTACCCCCAAACTTCAAGTTGAACACGAGTGGGTTTCGGCAATTTCATCATTTCTCTCATTAGGTCCCCTGAAGAGAGAAACGACGAAATCATTGACACTACCCATCCAGTGGGAGCTAGTATGAATATTACTTGGGAGAGGGCAAGGTGTGAAGGAATCGGAAAAGACCCGATTCGTATATTTGCTTGTTTACATCCAGGAGATGACCTTATCAACACAAGTGATCGGTTTGCCCAGCGGCAGAGTGGTTAAACACCCTGACCCATACATCTACAATACTTATCCTATATATCTACCACAACGCAAGCAATCTACCCATCTACGTCTATGTAGCAGCAGCAAGCCTAGTATTACGCTCCAGTAAATTACATTACAGCTTCGCCTTCTCCGCATGCGCCTTCTTCTCCTTCTCCAGCGCCGCGGCGCGTTGCATAACGCCGCGCACCTCCGTCGCGGCTTCAGCGAGGTAGTGCTTCAGCTCTGCCGTGCGGCGCTTCTTGCTCGTGATCGTCCAGCGGATATACTCGTCCCCGATCGAGTACGATAGCCCGTACCCATCTGGTACCACTGCGTCGACTATCAGCATGGGCGGGAGAAATAAATGAAAAAGACGCACCCTCGCCGTACCCCCAGCCATCGAAGAACCGGCTGCTCAGTTGGCTTGTGCTCAGCTCCCAATGCGACGTGCGCGCGAACGCGGGGTCGGTGAACAGCTCCGGGTGGGCTCGTCCGCCTTCACGAGCTTCTTAGCCCAAAGAGGTGCCGGTCGACGCCGAGCCCGTCGGCGGCCTGGGTCGCGTACTCGACGTGCTTCGCCGCGGCGGTGCGGAACAGCGCTGCCCGGTGGCGTCCTGGAGGTGCATCGTTATCAGTAGACGTATATGAAAAGCGGAACGAAACGCACGTTCGTATTGGCGTCAAGCATGCTCTCACACCACGCGCGTGCCTCGGCGCTTGAGCTGCGAATCACCTCCGTGCGGCCCTTCTTGAACTTGCGCGTCTGCGCGCTCTCGTATGTGACCCCCGGGCGGTTGAACATCTTGAAGAACGCGAGCTGCTTGACGAGCTGCGCCCATGCGTCCGGCGAGACCTTGAACTGCTTCGTGAAGGACTTGCCGTACGACTCATAGTGCAGCACCTACGCAGCATGAATCAAAAGGAAATTCAGTGTGAAGGGTATATGAGGTACCTGCAGATCGTGCTCCCCGACGAGAGTGTCGAATCGCCGCTCGGCATCCTTGACAAGAGACTTCACTTCGTCATTGATGTCAAACACGAGTTCCTCGGGGTCTGCGAGAGTGCTCTTGGGTGCGGTGCTGAACGGTGACGCGCCGAAAATCCCCTTTTCGAGCCCGGCAAGCACAAACTCGTTCATGCGGAGCGTCGGTGTGCCATCCATGCACGAGTGTTCACCCAGGAATCCCGAGCGACCATTTTCATACACAATCACTGCGCGCAAGTTAAATTTAGCCCATACCGGCTGTCATGTAGTGCTCACACTGATGCTTGTCATACCACCTGCCACGCCCGTCGCCGACCCAGCATCCCCAGCTCGTCTGCTCACGCGTCACGGGGGCAGTGTCATCGAGACATACCACGATCATTGATGACGCAATTTTCTCGAGGTTCGCGAGATTCGTCCCCTGGGTGTGGTTAGCGACTGTGTAAATGGGGTGTGAGAGGGCTTACTTGGGGACCGCTGGCGTTAATCAACGCATTCCGTGCATGGAACCAGTTGTCCCGGTTATCGGACGTAAGGGCGCCGAGGGGGACAGGGTGAGACTCCGCGCCCGCTTTCTGTATAATCTTAGCGAATTGCGCGTTCAGCTCATCGTACGATATCTCCTGGCCATTAGTCCCCACGAGCGGGACGACGTAGAATCGGTTCTTGCGTATGCATATAAGATGGTTGTTCGTTGCGGGGTTAAACTTCTTGGCCGTGTCGGACGGCTGCGCGGGGTAGCGCGACGCATGGAACATCCATTTGTACGAGTCCATGCACAGCGGAGTGTCCCGGGCTTTCTCCGGCTCGAGCCTTCCACTCTCCAGCATATCCCTGAACGCCAGCACACCCTTGATGAGCCCGGCCGCCCGCTCGGGGGCTGTGGGCTTCCCGAAGCGCTGCTGGGTGTGCACGTAGAAGTAGGAAACAAAGACCACGACCGGGTCGCGGTAACCCATGTATGCAGCTTCATTCCACCAGTCGCTCAGCCAGCTGTCAACCCCTGGGGCGCTAGCGCGCTCTTGTAGCCGTTTCTGGAGGGTTGCTGCTGCTGGTGATGACAAAAAGGAGGACACGACGGATTGTGTGCGGGCGAACTCGGCTGGTGTAAGGTGGGGCTTCACAGAAGCCAGGTATTTGGAAAGTGTTGATGGGAGAGGCGGAACGGGTAGATTAGGGAGTGATTGCTGGTATCTGAGCATGTTGCTGGTCGTGCTAGACGACGACGAGCGGTGTAAGCTGGCCATTGTGTTAGCAATTCTAGGAGTCGTCCGTGAGATCTTGAGCATAAGGCTGGTGATGATGGGGGGTATGAAGAGAGGCAAGCCTTGGGCCTCCCAGATTGGTCTATAGTGGAGTTAGACCGTCAGCCAGCAAGGTTGCCTTATTTTATCCAAGCGTCACGCCAAAACATATGATTCTCTACCCTTGGCTCCGGCTATCAACATCTCATCATCTCTACAGCCGGATCATATGAAGCAAGACCAAGGCCTGAAAATTCACTTTTATCCTTTATTCGTACTATTATGACCTCTGTTCGTTCACGACATTTGGAATCTTTTGAAATAATTTCAAGGCAAAATCGCGGGTGCAATGTGCACCGCATGCACTCAGGAAATCACTCGGAGTAGGCTTCTCCCGAACCTCTCGGGGCCACTCGGAATCAAACTATCGGATCCAATCCCACTTCTGCGCACGATGAAGAGGTGCTCCTTCCTCGCCGGTTGATTCTGTAGTGCGGTTCGGCGAAATTGATGAGCGGTCTGGCATGCATGGGCCCCTTATTCATAGCGGTAGACATCAGGTCCTACCCTACCGCTATTTCGTTCCGGCCCGGGGATGCATTTAAGTATCGATGTTGCTGGGCGGGTATGATTCAACGTGTAATGTACGACTTTGGGGGTGTTGTACGCACAGGAGCTTCTTGGCTTTGAGTGTACACATGGCTTGCCAGAAAACCAAAGTGGAGGCTAGTGACAGCCACTTGGAACAGTTGAAATAAAACAAAAATTAGTATGACCCGAGAACAAAGTAAGCGGCGCCGCATTTCGGATTTTATGGGCACCAAATATGCACTACGCCCGGGATTGCGAATGCTCGTCTAAATCAGCCGTTGGGGATGATTTCTCAAGCTACCATGAGCACATTATATTGATGTCACCAGAAATTTAGCTATATGCTCTGATCACTGGTCGGGCGCGCTGATGATTTCCACTGTCAAGCCGTGGATGATATGGATGGTGATCGAGGGGCCAAAGAGCTCACGTGTGCGCTCAGCGCTGTGACTGGAAGCCGAACCTGGAGGTTTGTGGTCCATAATTACAATTATGAAACAATAGGTGCAGGCACTCGAGTGCAAGGAAGATCCACCACGAGGAACAAGATACAGGAATATGTATGAATTAAGTCATTGAGTTTGGGAAATACAAAGTATCCCAGGTGTACCATCTGATAGAATTCTTGTCAGAGCAAAGTCGCATTGTATGAATATGGACATACTCGGGTGTGGGTCCGAAAGCGTTCAGCATATTACCGCTGAAGAGATTGGTCTCACTTTGTGCCATCTGGGGAAGAAATGCTTCGCAAGTCGTGTAGGTTAGTAAGTGGATAGCGTGACTAAAAAACATTCCATACCTTGTCTACGGGTGTATAATCACTAACCCCTACGGAACTATCTGGGGGGTTTAGGGGAGGGGCTGGTTGAGCGGGATCTGCTAGCAGCCCAGGTGGCGGAGTATCGGTCGACGCATGTATAGGCAGCTGGCCAAGCTGCGACGCGTACATCGGAAGCTGAAGGAACCGATCCAGTTCATCAAGTGTGGCAGGCGCCAGTGGCTCGTGCTGCGCCTGGTGTGCCGCACCTGATGAAACGTATGGAGTGGAATCGCAATCGTCAGGCTGGGCGCTTTGGCGTCGCTTTAGGGAAGCTTCCCGGGGTTCGGGTAGGTTGTTGGCCGACGCAAGCTCGTTAATTATATCACTAGAGCCTGATAAGCATAGCATGGCATCGTTAGTTGAAAGTTTGATACCATAATTGACCAGCGTTGAGAAACCTATCCCACAGCACTAAGAAACCATCAAGGGGGGGAGATAAACCGTACCTATTCTCTTGGGAACGAAGGAAAGCGAAGCATTTATTGACGTCCTCCATTTCCTTGACTGGGTCCAAGGAAATCCCGGATGACCTACCGCCCCAGATATTCAAAAGGAGGATAACAGCAGAAGTAAAAGCCGCGTCCTATGCCATGATTTAGCTGACCAATCGCAGTTCTTCATTACTGCAACTTACCAGGAGATGGGGAAGCGGGAAAAACGACCGTTTCGTATGAGCGCGCACTACACGACTGCACGACCTCGCTGCATTCGCGCAAATCGCGAGGGATGGGAAAGCAAGCGGAGAGGTCTGTCCGGGGGGCGGAATGAAAGGACGATGCACAAGAATTTGCAGGTGATAGTAGTTTGCGTAGAGCATTACTGATTGAGCAAACCATAATTCATCCTCCATCTGAGGGTTCCACCGAACTATGAAAATGAATATTATGCGGAGGACGGTGGCGGAAGACATACGATGGCCCGGAACCGTGTCAATCCACCTATTGAGCGCGGAGTCTAGGTCCGCAACGAGACGCCCGTCGGACTGGCTTGCTACGCGCGGTCCTAAACTAGACCTCCGAACGCAATACTAAGTATAGGTGAGGGGTAGCACCACGTCTGTGCATGTAGGGACTCACGAGATGCCGTAGAACATAAGCCAAGATCTCCATCAATTGGATATATTTCACGAGCCCTGTTATATAGCTCGGTTTTCCCGCTGGCTGCTTGAAGCAAAGCTCGGGGTCAGGATTCTCCCAATACTCATCGTCGCATTCAATTGGCATGTCGAGGTCAAAGCTAAACGATTTGAATGGATGGCAAAGGAAAATGGTCAATGCACATACTCCTCAAATGTTGTTGCTATAGGTCGCCCTAGGGTGCGGGAGAAGCCAAGGTCAATGCAAAACAAGATCCAGAACGCCCGCTTCCATGACTCCTCTTCCACTGTGGGTTTGCGGGATCTAAATTTGTAGCGATGTACTCCAATATCTTGTGCAGATCGGATCGCCAGGCCTAACAAGACCCAGCTCGTGTCCTGGTTCGAGGAGCCGAAGAAGAATGTTAAAAATAGCTGAGTGTACTCAATCAGAGCTGCACCGGTGTCGGAACGCGGGACCTACGCATATGGCTTGAATATCATGCAGGCCGAACATAGGCCCATTGAAAATATTCTGGTAAAAATTGATTTGCTTCAGCCATTGCCATCCGCGGCTGTGTTTTGACGAGGAACCCGGAAATAGGACTCGAGGATCGTCGGAAGAGATGGATCCCACCGCGCACACCGCCAGAACCAGATTTCCGAATCGGTGGTCCTTGAAATGCAGCCCTGCGCCCACCAATCTCTCAAATGTGGGGCGGTGTAAAATGAGGGTACACGGCTGAGCGTGTGTGAAGAATAGGGAGATTAGATCACTAAGGAGATCGGGTGGTGGAAATATCTGTATGGGAGGGGAGGCTGGTGGGTGAATCTGCCACTACAAAGCAAGTGAGCAACTTGGAGAGGAATCGACATATAACTGACCGAATTGTGAACCCAAAACTCCTCCCGTTGTGCTCCAAAGGTGTTCCCTCCAACCCCGAAATGACCTTTAACATCAAGAGCATCTTTAACGAGCATGATGTTGCTGGATTTTCCGTGGAAGCGATTTTGGAACTCGTGAGGACCAACCGTTTCAGTTCTTCGCTAAGCTCGGCTTCATCAGAGTCGGAGACATCGCCTTCGAGGGTTTCGGCCGCAGGGGGAGAAGACTGGGAGGAATCCGGACAATCACTTGTCTCCCTTGATTGACTCGGGCTTGTACCAGAGTGTGAGCCCCTCTGGAGGGAGAGCTGTTGCTCCAAGTTCCGGGCATACTGCGCAAGTTGAGAAAATTGCTGGCGGATCAAGGCCGGATTACGAGGTAACTCGTGGCGTTTCGATTCAGAGAGGATATCTGAAACAAGGGACGTGATGGATTGTGCGTCAGTGGTACCGCTGCCAAGTCGTCAGTCATCCATTGTTCATATATCCTCGGTCCGAAGGAGCCCACCGGCGTGCGCTCCCGCGTCTCTGCGGATTGTGTGAGATATATCATAAGGTCTGTAAAGCTGATTTACATCTGATGCCTCATGGGTACACAGGGAGTTGAATGCTTTGCAATTTGTGCAAATCCGCCCAGGCATTTGTGCGGAATCACCTAAAACCGATGTTTTCAAGGCGGGATGCTGTCATGGATAAAAGGCCTCACATCGGACTGGGGTTTGGCGTTAACGTGAATTCAACAGGCTATTAGCTCCCCTTACCTTTCCTTTGCCTACATGCATCGCAGGCACCCTGAAGTCTGCGTCGCTTGAAACCTGAGGCGGGTGCTGATTCAGAGTCCTCGGATCCCATTCAAATAGCTGAGAATCACAAGTAGTTGGAGTGAAGTTCCAACTTTTACATCGCTTTCGTTTATAAATATGGCATGGATAGGAGAAATGCATATGGTGATGACCCGCGACAGACTAATGTCTGGGAACAGGGGCCGTGGCTGCGTGGCAACGTGTAACACAACAAATCGAGCGAGAATCATTTGTGAAATATGTCTCATGACGCATCTATCAGACCGACGACCCTGCCCAGAGCAAGATGTGATTGTAGATGCTGTTAGATTATTACGCTCGTGGCTATGTAAGTACGCGGCTGCTGTAAGACCCTCATACAAGTTAGTAATTTCTCAACTACACCGCCCCGCAAATTGCTGCGTAAAATTCGCGGATCAAGGGCATAGCGATCCCGCCACCTCCTCAACCAATTTCCGAATCTCCGGTTTCACCACTGCCCCACCTTTTACCAGTTTACTTCGCAGCACTTTCCGTGCTTCCAGCACCTCCAGCAGCGGCTGCACAGACTCAGAGAATGGCGAATTCCACAACAACAGTCCGAGTGTGGCTGTCAATCTATGAACTACAGAGGAAATCAGTACCCATTACAATGGCGCGAGGGTGAAGAAATAAATTCACGTACCCGTATCCTCCCCCGTTTCATTTCCAAGCGCTTCAACAACCGCACTCACAATCTCCACCTCCCACTCCTCATACCCCTCACCCGCGCCTCCCCCCTCCCTCCTTACCCGCTGAACGGTTGCTCCGATGCCAACACCCAATCCCGCCGCAGCGCCGCGCAATGCTGTATCCGCACTGAGTAGACCTTTCACCAATACTGCCCGAACTGCCTCTTTTATTTTTCCTGTGACCAGGGTAACTCCTAGCGACTGTGTAGAGAGGGCGTTCGAAAGTAGACGCAAAATCGTCAGCATTGTGCTGCGGGGAGCCTCCTTCCCATGGATGGCATTTAAAAATATAGATATAGGGTCAGTATTGGACGCTCCAGCTGTGATGCGTGCGGCAGTCCACGCTCCTACGCTTGGCTCAAGGAAGGCAAGGCGCCACAGATCAATCAGTGGAAAGAGCGAGTCGGGTGGCAGTATTTGCGTGAGAGTATGAGTTGCGCGTGTCCAGCTTTCAAGGAGAGCACTTGAGGCTGGGGTCGGAGAAGTCTTTGTTGCGGTAGGGGGTTGGGGGAATCGCACGGTTAGATAGGGAAGGACTTGTGACTTGAGAACTGTGCTCGCTTGCGAGACTTCGGTTGGAGGTGTGGTAGAGGCCGGTGCCGCGGCAGTGATTAGGGAATCTAGTTTGGCAGCGACAGTAGCGAGCGCAGGCACCTGTGTGAAGAGGATAGGCGTCAAGGAAATGGATGGAACGTGACGGAGGGCGAGGGAGGCATGTGGGTGGGCTAAAAATAACAGATATGAGCGGGCAAACATCAATTTGAACACCAAGACGCACGAGGCCAGAGTTGGAAGAGAAGTAAATCGACCTGTGTGTTGAGTTCGCTACTATCCGCACCTTTCATTTCGTGTATCTGTGTGGGGCAGTGTAATTTAGCCACAGGAACTTCCTCTGCCGTCTTGGAACCACTAACCTTACTTCCGTCGGCGAAGAATATAAAGGTCGGCATAACACGCACACTCCACTCTGATGCGAGTACTTTCCCCGGTGCGGTACCCATATCAATCTTCACAAACACCGCGCCTTTTTCGTTCCTTCCGGTGCCCACGCGTACACCCTTCTCCCCAGCCATACGTTCAAACACAGGCTCGATCATGCGACAGGGCGGGCACGTCGCAGGATCCGTGAAGCACGCGACAACTGCGCGGTGCCCCTGGACAATTGAGCGGAAGGAAGCGGCGTTCGTGCAGATGTGTAGCGGAGAAGAAATTCCGTTGGCACTTGGACTCGATGTAGACGACTGGGCCTGTGACGCAATTGCTTGGAGGATCTGTGCTGCCAGTTCGGGGTTCTGTGCGGTTTGGGGTGGACGTGGGGTGCTGGTTGGTGTAGGGAGCGGTGGTGTAGCAGCCGATGGCGAGGGACGACGATACATTGCGTCTATCGTTGGACGAAGCGACGCGCCGAAGGGAGTGGAAAGGAAATCGGTCGGAAGATCTGTATAAGACTCGTTAAGCGGAGTAAAAATTGCGGCTTGAACGAATCCAACCTCGAATATAAGCCGGTATTTCACCACCCGTAAGGAATCCGACGCAGTCATTCGTGAATGAATTACAATTAAAATCTACCTCCTCATCAGGGTCAGTCGTTCATTACATCCGGGAGACACCTACCAAGAAGGTGGTATTTATCGCCTGTATAATGGCCTTTCATTTCATCCAAGTATTCATTGAACGTCTCTTCATCAATTGACGTTTCGCCCATATCAACAATTTGGAAGGGGGCGCCATGCTACCATTATAAACTGAATCAGTGAAATTTAAGTAGGTTGGCAAACTTACATGAGATCTCCCCGGAGGTGTTACATTAATACCCTGCCCATAAAATACCTCCTTCCCATATACAACTACAGAGGAATGCCTGAAGAAGTTGCTAAGCGATCAGCTCATTCAAAATGAGGGGGACAAACCAAATTCCGTCAATCTGCCTCCCAGTCAGCTGTCGCGAGAGCTGCTGTGCCATTCCGTTACTTAGATCATAGACATACAGCTTCACGGGGGTCGACATATCGTTTAAAGTGGTGGCAAACTGGAAAGCAAGAGACGATGTCCCCCGAGCCCCGGTGGATGGATGTTCTCACGTGACTATATTGGCCGCTGAAGCGCTGACGCGTCATTTAGTGTTTAGTAATAGCGACGCGTCATCACAATCGCGCCGGTGTGGTAGTAGGTAGACTCGGACTGAGACACTGGAGGATAACGTCTAGGCGACATTGCGCTTGGTCATCGTCGGCAAGATGTCCTTATCCGACCAAACTTAGCCTAGGGAATTTGGTCATGATTATTGATTACGATCCATGAATAGCAAGGGAGTGTAAATAGCGACTGAGTATAAGAGAGCTAAGTTGAATGATCAAATGCAGCAGCCAGGAATGCAGCGATTTCTCTTTTATGTTGAGCCTAAATGGACCGATGAGCGCCGAGACAACACGGACGTTGCGACGCGACTCACTTTGCTTCCAGTGGCAACGGAGCTGGTAGGGCCGCGGCCAGCATAATAGGGATATTTCCCTTTGTGGTGCTGGGTTTTGCTAGCCGCGGTGTAGATACGGGGGCCAACGTAGCTCCAGGCACCATTGTTAAGAGGCTCTTCTTGGCACCACATCAAGCTGGCATTGGGATATTGGTCGAGATGGGGGGTGACCTACGAAACATAATTAGTTTAAAACCAAATTTAGAGCAGGGGGAACGGACGAGATCATAAGGGAATGGAGAAATCTGTTCAAGGCGGCTGATAGCAACATCCCGGATTCCTTTGTCTTCACGTTCCTGGAGCAGAGCATGGTAAACTTGGCCTGATTGTGATTGAGCAACCAAAAAAATAACAGTGGTGCAGACTAGTACCAGTGCAAAGAATATGTTTCCTAATTTCCTCAGGTGCAACCAGATTGTCGGATTGGGTCTCCGGGATGTATCGTTGGAAGTGGGTATCCCCAACCATCTCCGAGAGGCTCGAACGCGCCTTGGGGTGGCGAAGCAAGTTCTTTGAGAAGAAGAGGATGAGCTATTGTACATGATTATTAGTAAGCTGTAGGATGAGAATAATCCGTTGGAACCGTACGGGTTTGCGGAAGTCTCGGTGAATTTGACGACGGAGTACATGGAACTAAACAGAATATCAGCGAGTTTCGATCAGCATTCTACCTTCGCTACATACATAGTTGGAGGGTGTTCTAAATTAAGTGGGCTCAGTGGCAGAGCAAAAATTGGGCGTGGCTGAACTCACGTTGGGTAGACAACTTGCATGTTACAATCTTGATGTTGGCGCTCGACCTTCTCTTGTGTGGGGAAGATGTTGGGATGGTCATCACATAGTTGCAGGAATCGCTCGATGCGTCCGCTCGAATGCTCGGGTCCTTGTCCATC
This sequence comes from Infundibulicybe gibba, assembly GCA_015501065.1. Taxonomy (NCBI): domain Eukaryota; kingdom Fungi; phylum Basidiomycota; class Agaricomycetes; order Agaricales; family Omphalinaceae; genus Infundibulicybe; species Infundibulicybe gibba. The sequence continues at coordinate 237,969 of JADNYI010000004.1, read as the reverse complement.
ATAACCATGTGGAAGATTCATGACCAAACCCGTGCGCTGCAACCATTTGCGTTCTCCAGCAGCAATGAACTGGTCGATGATACACTGCGCGTTATTGCGAAGTCGCCGAACTGCGCCTCCCACACTGTCAGAGAGTCGGGGGATACCAGGGAATACCCCAATTCAAAACCGAGAGTGCCGAACTCGGAAAGGGAAGAGTTACAGATAACAAAGCGGGCTTGGCTGGATCCGAGGTCGTTGAGTGGAACGTATTGCTGTTCGTTGACTTGATCGTGGATGACGGCGTGACGTTGGAGAAAGTACCGCGTTCAACATCCTGTCCAGATACACGAACGTGAATCTTTTCCAATGCAAGGGAACCGAATGCGAGAGCCTCGGCCGTAGACCAATCAATATTAGCGCCCTCTTCAACCGTCTTTCCGCGAGTAGTGAGAATACGAGCGAGGTTGCGGTGAGTAGTAAACCCTGAAGGATAGCTTGAGATCGCTTTGCCGATGCGCTTGAGTGTGGCCTCATCGGAACCGGTGGCACGGGTGGGTAGTGTTTGGTCAGCGAGTTGTTTAGGGGATGGGAATCCTTGCCATGACGCGGAAAGCCACTCCTTGCTTGTGGGCACGTAATCCTTAGCAGCGGCCGCAGCTTTCTCAAGCATACCCCAAACCCATTTCTTATGCTCCTCAATTCCTTTTCGGTGAATGTGCCGCGTCCAACCAAGAATTTCGTGTATTGTGTAAGAGGAGTTGGTTGCTTCTTGATAGCCTCGTACATCCGTGGTTGAGTGAAGCTTGGCTGATCCGTCTCATTATGGCCATAGCGACGGTAGCAGACAATATCGATGACAACGTCCTTTTTGTACTTCGCGCGATAGTCAGCAGCGAGCTGGCAGACGAAATTCACCGCCTCGACATTGTCACCGTTGACATGGAATATAGGAGAGTCGATAGATTTAGCAATGTCCGAAGGGTAGGGAGTTGACCGAGAGAAACGAGGATCAGTGGTAAAACCGATTTGATTGTTGACAATAAGATGGATGGTGCCCCCAGTACCGTAACTAGGAAGATTGTGGAAACCCATCGTCTCATAAACCACACCCTGACCTGCGAAAGCAGCATCTCCATGGAGAAGCACAGACATAGCGGTGTTGTGTGTCGTTTCGTCCTGCTCGAAGTGTTGAATAGCGCGTGTTTTGCCAAGTACGACAGGGTCCTCGGCTTCCAAATGCGAAGGGTTGGCGACGAGTGAGAGAGAGACCTTCTTTCCGGAGGGTGTGGGACGAACATAGTTGGCACCGAGATGGTACTTGACATCACCAGCCGGGGAGTCGTCAGCTTCTCCAGAAAATTCATTCAAAATAGCCTCGATAGGTTTTCGAATGACATTTCCAAGCACATTAAGACGACCACGATGGGGCATACCAATGGTAACATGCTTTACCCCATGGTCAACCGAACGATCGATGAGAGCCTTCATTCCAGGAATGAGGGCCTCACACCCTTCAAGACCGAAACGTTTTTCATTCGGGTATTTGCTGGCAATAAACTTTTCAAATGACTCCGACCAAATGAGCCGATCAAGGATCATCCGCTTTTCATCGACAGTGTAATTCCATGGTTTGGGTGTTTCAACGCGTTCCCGGATCCAATCACATTGCTCCTTGTCTGGAATGTGGACATACTGAATCCCAACAGCGCCGCCTGAACCGAATAAGGGCAAGGACAATGAAGAGCGCAAAAAACTCACAATATATACGCTTGCACAGTTTCAGAATTTCCCGCAGAGACATGGTCTTATTATCTTCGGTGGCAAAATGGGCAGGATACCGGGACCGAGTGTAATCTCTTTGTCAAGATCTCTTTCCGTAAAACCATAGCGACTGAGTTCAAGTTCGGGGGTTGCACATCCGCGAGGTCGGCATCAAGGATACCAAGCGGGTCCAGTCAGCAACATGATGGCCACGCACTTGGTAGGCGCGAACAAGGAGTTGTACCTGCACCCGGTTGGTCAACGCGTGTGAAAAAATGACGAAATTGACAGACCTTGAGATGGTCGTCCAGCTCGGCACCCGCACCAACATGAAGTGCAGGTGCCCCGTCAGATGGGGCAGGTAAGTGGCGAGGAGGAGGCTGGAAAGCCTGTCCACTGTGTAATCCCTTGTCGAGACCTGAAAAATACACGTTCCAGGAAACATGCACCGATTTAGGGTCCTGCCTCCAGTGTTTGTACATCTCCTCTGCATAGTATGCATTGGTGCCATTAGCAAAGGGGTCATTAGGCGAAGGTGGTGGTGCAGTTGCCATATGACGTTCATGTAGGGATGAAGCCGGAATCGACCGGGGAGGGCGTGCAACGCTGGCAGCCCGGCCTACAGCAGGCCATCGCCTTAGGACTTGCCTAGACAACATTAATGGTGGAGGGACCACTGTTAGTGGTCGTTGTCGATGGAGAAGTTAGTGGTGGTTGGGAGTCAGAAGTGGATTGTTTTGGCAGGTTCCGACATAATTCTTCAGAATTTGTTGCTGCTTGTCTGCAGCGCCCAAGTCTCCTCCCTGCTGTAACCATCTCCATCAAGTTGTCACAGGTTATCAGCCTGCCGCGCATCATGCATGTATGATCGTTGACGGTGATGGCTGAATACGTGATGTGCGTCCGTTATGAGTTTTTTTTCCCCCCAACAATACTCATGTATCCCCCAGAATAAAGTACACCCTGCCTCAGCCTGAGGTTGGACCATATCGTTCGGATACCCAGGCTTTTCAATCTGATAGGGCAAACTGGAACGCCTTCTCAAGATTATTGCTCCCAAAATAACTGCATCCTCACCCGCGGTTAGGTTGAACCTGCAGGGATGGAAGCATCTCTTACGAATGATGCCATCGGATCCCAACTTGCCGATTTATTTTCTTCGTTACACCAACGAGGGCGAGTGCGGATCGGCGTGCTGGGTGGTGGTGTGGGATGAGCCGCAATTCTACTATATAGCAGCTCCCGTCATTCTCTTGGCCGACATTGGTCTCGCCCGTGCATCGATGGGTCGGATAAAATTTATACCCAAAAGTACTACCGAAGATCTTCACGTGGAAACGACTTGATTGAACTTGCTCCTCACTTTTCATCTGCATAAGCGACTGCTCTCAAGATTGCAGTAGTGGATCCCGCGCCAAAGCCTCGGCCCAAATATCTTCGTCGTCGACATCGTCGTAGGTGATTGAGACGTGGTTGCCGCTCAGAGTCTGCCCCTCTCCACTCCCGATGTCAGCCCCAGATTTTGTCCCGGTTTATTCACAGTGCCAGCTACAGATACAACCCTCCTGATGGTCCCTTCGGCTCCTGCTATAGGCTTCATGAACACATGCGCTATGGCCTCGCGAAAGTTACCAAACTCTAGTAGTCTACATATGGGGCCATGATGTTCCTTCTAGATTTGGGCCTGGGGTCGCCAAGTTCATTTGTGAGTATTCGACAAACATCTATAGAATTGCTTCTTGTTGAGTTACCTGAGGTGGCGCCGCCACCATCAGAGGAGACTCTCAGCCGCAAGTCACACGAATTTCAAACCAATTCAAGGCCATCGGCCTTGGTTGAATTACAACCCCACCTACGCATGGGCAGAAATAGCTGGTGCGTTCCAATATAGGCCGAGCAGGTCCCTTGACCTTATAAATTTCAAATCCAGGGTATCAACTTGTCGAAGCTACTTCTCATCGCTAACAAAAAGCCGGCAATGTCGTCAAATCGTGGTCATTGCCAAGTGACTACACTAGATTTTGTATCATGGCCGGGCCCCGCAGTCCAGGTCATCGGATGCCCATCGCCCCGATACTCTCGGCGCATTTCATGGTTGGACCTACTCTTGGCCTGCCTCTGAGGAGATACGATGTCCATATATTGGGGGCGGGCGCTCGCAGGTTCCACCCCGCCCTGGCGCCCCTTCGACTTACCTGGTTCCATATTCCACGGCTATGTCTGCCCCGATGGCTCTAGGTGGAGGTATGCACTTGGAATGGCCCAAGCATTTAGGGATTGGATTTGTCATCATTGCGTTCATCATATAAAAAGAGGGCCCGTTAGCTTGTTCACGCCAGTTGTTTTACCAGCTACCTCCGAGTTCATCATGTTCAAACTCGCACATATCTTCTCCGCGCTCGTCTTGCTGCTTGGTGCTACACAGGCCCTCGCTGCCCCAAACCCACAAGATCCAAGCCCGTCCCTCACTCCCTCGCCTCTTCATTGTAAGTCGCATCCGCTTGGATATTAACCTACCATACTTACATATCCCCACTTTCAGGCGGGGATGGTGTGGTAAGTCTTGCCTGATTTAATTCCCTGCACAAACTACATCTAATACATGGCTGTAATCGCAGCATACCTGTAAGCCCGTTTTCTCCCATTCGTTTCCTTTTCAGCTCACCACGTCCCATAGGTTTGCCCGGCTGGACATGCTGCGGCCCTCTCACCAAAACAGGGGGAACGTAAGTATCATCAACTCAGAAAGCCCCGGACCTCTAACATGCTCATACATAGGTGCCGCCACCTCAAGGAGGGCGAAGTTTGTCTCTTTTAGTCAGTGTACAACATACAGCCGATGTTCGGGAGGTTCGAGACTCGTCTTGTTCGTACTAGGGCGGGTTACAATGTATATCGTCACTCAGAATCCGTATCAATTTGTCGGTTGTGAGCTACGCTAACGTATAGCCTCCGGGTGGGTGTTGGTGATACAAAAATTCAACTGTGGCAACTATACTTGAGGTTGGGATATTTTCGAATATCCAGATTCTCAAGTTGCAACGTCTGTCCCGAAACTGGTTCAATGCTCCCAAAATAAGTGCACACCCACCCGCGGTTAGGTTGAACCTGCAGGGATGGGGACATCTCTTCTGATACCATCAGGATCCCGATTCCCAGCTTACCGATTCATTTTCTTTCAAGACATCCATGGAATCGCTTCTTGCTGGGTGGCGTCGCCACCATCAGAGGAGACTCTCAACCGCAAGTCGAATTTTAAGCCAATTCAAGGCCATCGGCCATAGTTGAATTGTAACCCCATTTACGCGCGGCCAGAAATGGCTGGTGTATTTTAATGTGCACTGACCAGGTCCTCCGACCCCATACACTTGAAACCCGGGGCGACAATCTGAAGCCGCCTTTCATTACCAACAATGCCGTCAAAACGCAGTTCTGACCTCTCATCAGGTGACCCTGCTAGATTTTGCATCATGGCCGGCTCCCACAGTATACATCGTCAGATGCCCATCACTCCGATGCACCCGGCGCATTTCACGACTAGGCCCATTCTGAGGAGGTAGATGCCCGTGTATTGGAGGCAGCTAGTCGTGTGGCCCTCTTAGCCCCATAACAGGGCGCTATACGATCAGGAAACCTTAGGCCTCTAACATGCTCATGTCTAGGTGTCGCCTCCTCGGACGAAGTTTGCCCCGATTAGTCTGTGTATAGCACGCAGCCCATATTCAAGAGGTTCCGAGACTCCCTTCGTTCGTAATGGGATGGGTTACAATTTGAATATATATCCCCAAGCTGGCGATCAAAATCCGTATCAATTTGTCGGGTGGATGTTGACGATACACTGATTCAACTGCAACCATGCCCAAGGTTGGGATCATATGTTTTGAAAAACCAGATTCTCAAATTGGAACGCCCTTCTCAAGATGATTGCTCCCAAAATAAATGTGCACCAATTTATTTTCTTCGGGGTTGAACCCAACAAGGGCGAGGTGTCATGCAGGCGCGTATTAGGCGACGAGCTGCAATTCCACTACTTATATACCAACTCTCGTCGCTCTCTAACGCTGCGCATCCGTGGGTTAGATAAAACTCTGTGCCTAAGAGTACCGCGGGACATATTCACGTGGAAGTGGTGGGGCGCTGGTCTATATTAGGTTATTTCGCGATAAAGATTTTACCTCAATTTTGCTCAACTTTTGTTAGAATCTAGGCGTGAATAAACTGGGCTGCAGATCATACCAGAGCATCATATTCATAATACTCTCCAAATTTCATCGCGGGTGGGTAGTATACCCATCGCAGTGGCTACAGGCTCCTTGGACGCATATTACGGCCCCATGAAAACAGCGAGATCCTTGTCAGCTACATATATCAACTATCATTCGCCTGCAGACGAGGCCATATCCCATTCCAGACTTGGGCCTGGGGTCGCAAAGTTCATTTGCGAATATTCAAGGATTCGCTTCTTGCTAAGCTACCTGGCATGTTGCACATCATGCTGTAGAGGAGACTCCCACGCGAATTTGAAGCCAATTCAAAGCCATCAACTATAGTTAAATTACAGCCCCATCTGCGCGTGGCTAGAAATAGCTGGCGCATCTCAATGCACACTGGCAAGTGCCCCTGACCCCACAAAATTCAAATCTGGAGCATCAACCTGTCAAAGTTGCGTCCCATCACCAACAATGCCGTCAAAACGCGGTCCCGACCTCTCGCCAGGTGACTATGCTAGATTTTGTATCACGGCCGGCTCCCACAGCATACGTGTCCAGGTCGTAAGATGCCCATATGTTGGAGGTAGATACTCACAGGTTCCACCTCGCCCTGGCGCCCCTTCGACATACCTGGTTTCACATCTCGCAACTGTGTTCGCCCCGATGGCTCTAAACAGAGCGTAGGCACTCCGAACTCCCCGGGGCGCTTAGGGATTAGATTCATTGTCACTGCGTTCGTCATATAAAAGGAGGGCCTGTTGGTTTGCTCACATCAGTTTTTTTACCAACTACCCTCGGAGCTCATCATGCCCAAGCTCGTACATGTCTTCTCGACGCTCGTTTTATTGCTTGGTACTGTACAGTCCCTTGCTGCCCCGAACCCGCAAGAATCAAGTCCCCCGCTTTTGCACTGTAAGTCCGCACCCATTTGAGGCCGAGATACTACTCACGTCCCCACTTCTAGGTGACGATGGTGTGGTATGTCTTGCCTGATCTAACTCCGTACACAAAACACATCTGATGCACAATTACAACCATAGCACACCTGTAAGTCTGTGTCCACCCATTTATTTTCTTTGCGGCTCACCGCATTCCATAGGTCCGCCTGGCTGGGCGTGCTGTGGCCCTATCACCTTCGCAGCAGACGGTGGAACGTAAGTATTATACGATTAGGAAACTCTGGTCCTCTAACACGCACACGCCTAGGTGCCACCCCAGCGGGGAGGGCCAGGTTTGCCCCCTTTAGTTAATATTTAGCACACACCGGTCTAGGTTTAAGAGGTTTGAGACCGCCTTATTCGTAGCAGGGCGGGTTACAATATATATCCTAGGCTGGGGGGGTGAAATCTGTATTAAATTGGTGTCCGTGGACCACGCCAACGGCAGATGCTGGTCATGCGATGATTCAACTGCAACTATACCCATGGCGCCGTCAATGAGGTCAATTTTTGAGTTTTTTGTTCGGCAGGAATTTTAGCTTTGTTGCATACTACACGCTGAGATTGACAAATGAGTTATCCAAGCCGCCAGAAGCCTACTATCGCCAACAGCGACGACCAAATATTTTTTTTCAACAATATCCATATTTCCCAGAAGAAAATATTGGCGGTGGAAGAGGCAGATGGGGGATTAGATATTATTAGATATATATGTTGTGTATTATAAAACGAGAGACGATCCTCGAGTGTAAAGACTGGACGCGATTACATAATCAGTATGTAGAGCGCAAATAACGTTCTAAGTCAAATACTGTAGTGAGCTTGTGTTTCTGAGTCAACAGAAAAATACATTCACCCTACCCGACCCAGGTTGGGATCGTATTCTTCGGATATCCAGCCTCTCAAGATGATTGCTCCAAAGATAACTACGTGCCACCTGCAGGGATGGGGGCGCCCCCCAAATGATACCATCAGAACCCCACCTTGCCAGTTTATTTTCTCCAAGGTTGAAGGTTAAACGGAACTTGCCCCTTTCATCTTTACCCAGCGTTTACTATGCTATTCCCCACCACTATCATAAATACTACTCTCTTGAGATTGTGGTGGCGGATCCCACTCGGCGTCGCTAAAGCCTCAACCCAAATATGTGCATTTTTGGCTCGTGTACGTCCTCCCTACTAACTTCCTGAAGGCTGAAGCACCGTTATAGGTACTTAACTGAGAAGCGTGGTCGCCCCCCAGATTTACTCCCTATCAATCTGATTCAATCCTAGATTTCGTTTTGGTTTCCAGTGCCGCTGGTACCAGCTGTCTCTTTACGCTCCCTTGGCCACCGTAGGCTCCACCCCATGAAAGCGACCAAGCGATGGCAGACCAGGAACCCTCCATAGTCGGCTATGTTTGACTATTTGCCGACAGACGAAATCATATTCCATAAATGTTCAACAAATGACCATGGACTCATCATTTCCCGCTGACGCCCGATGGTAAATACAACTCACGCTACTTATCCCCTCTTTCAAGCCAATCCAAAACAGCCCCATCTGTGTAGGCTAAAAATATAGCTGGCTGCGGAGGTCTCCCGACCCTGTAAATTTGAAACCCGGGGCATCAATCTGTCAAAACTGCTTCCCATCGCTAACCCAAGGACAGCAATGCCACTAAAACGTGGTCCCGAATCCTCTTGCCAAGTAACCGCGCTAGATGTTGTATCACGGCCGGCTTACACAGTTGCACGTCCAGGCCATTGAATACCTACCACCCCGATACGCCCGGCGCATTTCCTGTTAGGTTGCTCTTGACCTGTCCATATATTGGAGGTAGACGCCCGCAGACGCCTATAAACCCACCTCACCCTGACACCCATTGGCATATTTGGTTTTATATCCCACGGCCATATCCACCCCGACGAGCGTGCAGGCACCCCGAACGCCCCCGGATGCTCAGGCTCAGGGGTCGGATTCATTGACATCGCGTCTGTCATATAAAAAGAGTCTGGTGGCTTGTCCACACCAGTTGTTTTGCCAGCTACCCCCAAGCTCATTATGTTTAAACTCGCACATATCTTCTCCGCGCTTGTCCTGCTTCTTGGTGCTACGCAGGCCCTTGCTGCCCCAAATCCACAAGAATCAGGCCCATCTCTCATCCCCTCGCTCCTGCATTGTAAGTCCGCACCTGCTTAAGACCAAGACACCACGCTCATATCTCCACCCCCAGGCGCGGATGGCGTAGTAAGCCTTGCCTGATCTAATTCCGTTCACAAACTACATCTAATGCGCAATTGAAATCATAGCATACCTGTAAGTCCGCGTCCGCCCATTCATTTCCTCTGCAGCTGACCATATTTCATAGGTCTGCCCGGCTGGACGTGCTGCGGCCCTATCACCACGACAGGCGGAACGTAAGCGTCATACATTCAGGAAGCTCTGGCCCCTAACACGCTCGTGCATAGGTGCCGCCACCTCGGGAAGGGTGAAGTTTGCGCCTTTTAGTCAATGTACAAGGCGCAGCCCATATTCAAGAGGTTTGAGACTCGTAGCAGGGTGGATTACAATATATATCGTCACCCACGCCGGCGATCAGAATCCATATCATTATTGACTTCAATTGTCGGCATGAATTGTGCTAGTGTATAGCTTCCGGATGGGTATTGCTGATACGATAATTCAACCGCAATCATATCTATGGTGCCACTAAAACATCGCGTTAGATATTGTATCGCGGCACATTCTGCACACCAAAGTCATCAAATGCTTGTTGGATTTTCTCTTGGCCTGTCCATATATTGGAGGTAGGCGCTTGCGAACGCTCATAACATCGCCCTAACCTGGCGTCCCATCGGCATACGTGGTTTCATATCCCACGGTCGTATTCATCACCCCGATGAGGTATAGGCACTCCGAACACCCCGGGTGCTCAGGGATAGATTCATTGACACCACATTTGCCATATAAAAGGGCCTGCTGGCTTGTTCACAAAGTTATTTTACTAGCTACCCCCGAGCCTATCATGTTTAAATTTGCACATATCCTCTCGGTGCTCGTCTTGCTGTTGGCGCTACACAGGCCCTCGCTTCCCCAACCCACAAGAATCAGGTTCCTCGGTTCTACGCTGTAAGTCCGCACCGCTTGAGACCGAGATACCACACTCACACCCCACTTCCAGGGCGGATGGTGTGGTAAGTCTTGCCTAATCTAACACCGTGTACAAAACACATCTAATACGCCATCGAAACGATAGCATACCTGTAAGCCCGCGTCCGCCATTCATTTCCTTTCCAGCTCACCACGTCCCCGTAGGTCCACCCGCTGGACATGTGTGGCCCTATCACCACAACAGGCGGAACGTAAGTGCCATAAATTCGGGAAACCCTGGCCACTAACATGCTCACACGTAGGTGCCGCCGCCTTGGGAATAACCAAGTTTGCGCCCTTTAGTCAGCGTACAGCACGGAGCACAGGCTCAAGAGATTTTAAGACTCGCTTTGTTCGTAGCAGAGTGGGTTGCGATATATATTGTCACTCGACTGGGGATCAGAACCCGCATCAGCGACTTCAATTGTCGGTGTGAGCGTAGCCTCCGGGTGGATATTGCTGACAGTGATTCAACCACAATCATATCCACGGCACCGTCAATGAGGTCAAACAGTCTTTTAGCATCAACTCAACTCTCCTGTATGCACGAGTATCCGGGTCATCAGAAGCCTAGATAGGCTGATGCTCTCGACTCGTCTCTGAGGAAACAGGATCTCCATTTGAACACCGGAGGCAACCAGAGGTAACGTTTAAAACTCCGGCCTACCTTCAAGTTCCAGCATACCTGATTGTATCTCTCACGGACGTGTCCATTCCGGGAATCGGTTTCATCACAGCTTGGTATGATATAAAAGCGGCCTTATTCGTAGTGTCGCGGCCATGATGTCCGTTGCAACCCATGTAGGTGGTGATCAAAGTCCGCCGAAATGATCCCAGTTGAGGGTGCGTGATTGGTGATATAAAATTCAAGCGCAGTCGTGATACCATTGCACCGCCAAACACCAAGCAGCCGCCCGGATTTTTGATAGCAGAAAGTCCCGGTCACCGGACCAAATCGTGAAATTGATGTCCAACCGGCGACACAACGGTATTCAGTCCCAGTGCTTACCAGAACGTACACAACATTAAATTTCTACGCCAGTTATCCGGGCCAGACACCCTTTGTATCTTGGCAGTCACAAAAGCCGACGCGGCGGAGCGGATGTATCAGGTGTTTGGCCCGCAGGCTTCAGCCAAGCATCATATCCCCACGTGGGCAGGTACGTTTTTGCGCAGGGAGGCCGCCCTGTCCCGTCCCGCCGCCTCCCGCGGTCCGAATAGCGCTCCCGAGTCGCTTGAATTCTTGAAGGCCCCGTTTGCAAATACTGTTGTAGCATACTGCACCCGTTAATCGCGTCCTTGCTTCCCCTACGGCTGAGCAATCCAGAATAAATTTGAATGAAGGAACGGATGAATAATTGACATACGAGATGAATGGTTACGCAGTGTTAAAATTCTAAACGGATAACGGTTGCGATTAATACAGCTGTAGTACCGGAGATCAAGGGACTGATGCGATGAATGCATATTTGAATACATTTGCCGTGGCGAGCGTTGTCATAGCCACACGGCACACAGCTTGAGTGCTGTTGTTTGGGTGTATAAGACGGTTCGGCCAATCTCGCAAGCCTGTAGAAGTATATCTATTGGCGGTCTGACACTTCTGCCTGGTATTGAATAGATACAATACAACGTACGATTCAAAACATTTCTCGCCACTGTGGGCCCATAAAAAAAGCTTCCAATACAGGAATACGCACGCTCTATTCATATTCGAATTCTAGCGTGTTTGGCTCCAGGGGATGTTGATGGCGTGCATCCAATATGGTTGAATATTCAACATCGTCTCACGATTCTGTAATCAGAATGATTGGATGTCTTCTGATGTACAGTGTGGCACTGGCATTGGGAAGGTGGAAGCGGGGAGTTAATCACAGCGCACGCTGGGCTATTGTGAAGTTGTGATGTAATAAGTGATTAAGATTCTTTGCGGCGACTACTAGTGGCCGGGGGCTCAAAGATCAAGCGCATGTGATTCCGTGGGCTGTAGGTGATATAATGGCGAAGCTAATCTTATCGCTGCCATTATTATGTTCTGGGGAGCCGATTGGATGAGTACCGGGAACCCGGCGAACCAGACGAAGATACTGGTGCATTATTGGCGCACGCTGGAATTGCGAACGGAGCATAAACATCCCAATAAGGCGGTCGCACAATCTCCGTGGGCAAAACTATAGTGATTTACGACAGAGTGTTGGCGCCGACAGACGCGGGCGCGATGCCTGCATCGCATGCGGTGGCGGTAACACGTTAATCCCCTGGTGGCGGGCTACTGAGGTTCCTGCGGACGTATATTCTGTTTTAAAGGGAAGTAGTGCAGCTACTCTTGGGGGCCGTTAACGGCTGGTGCCCGGAGCCAGTAGCCACAGCCGGAGATCCGGATATGAAGGCAATCAAGTACTTCCAACGGCGTGGTTGCCGTGGTATTTTGGCTGACTGCCGTAAATCTGCAATTTTTTGCACGCGGTTCCAGGCCCTGCGCATTCCAGATGCAACAAGGGGATTCCAATATAATTATGATTATGATGGCAATGCTAATTTCAGCGGCGTGAGACGGCACTACCGCGGATGGAACAGAGCAAAGGTGACATACCCCGGCGTGGAGCATGAGAATAGAAAGCTGTATGTTAAACTGTCCGTTGCCCAGTCTGACACTCGCCTATGTTGGCGTGGAGTGACGGTGAGCGGGTTGGAGTTGGCGTAACTGGGCTTGGAATGATCGGCTATTTCCTTGATCATGATCATGGGTGGGATTTGTTATGATGTTTGTGCCTTTTTTCCGAAAGAAGAAGGAATCAGATGGACCTGCTCGAGGCATACATGAGGCTACGAGTTCTGTCGGTACCAATATGAATCATGTGTTGATGCTGCCGGGGGATGCAAGCAGCGGTATTATTTTGATTTGTTAATGCATTGTTCGACAGGTGAATGAATGGTATGAGACATTAGGGGAAGGAGTAAGACATACCCCCGGACACCGCCGATGGATGGAGCCCAGACCGCGGTGTCCGGGGTCCTATGGGAAGTGCGGTGGTGATGTGAGAGTTTTGACGGGTGTGAACTTTGAACTTGCTTGTTGGTCGCCACGCTTTTTGGCTTGCTCGTCGTTTCTTCCATTCCTCAAGCCACCCTTGTCGTCGTCGCATCCGTCGTCTAGCACAGGTTCAAGTGTGCACGAGGCGAACGTTTCCCCGTACAGACCCAATTCTGGATATGCAATATAGATTTCTGATTCAACAGAATAAATCCAGACTTGGCTCCAATCCTATCTTACACCGTCTCCTCTAGAGCTCCCATATTCTTTTCCTTCTACTTTTCCTTCCGTCTCATCATGTCTTCGCGCCAATACCAAAGAAACCCATGGCCGGCAGCAACCCCTGCACCACCAGCACCACTCCCATCGTCCCCATCACCCCCACCTCGGAGATCAGTAAAACGAAGGCGGATCCGTGACACATCGCTCGAGGTGCGCGGTCATACTTCGAAAATGGCGAGGCAGGTAGTAGCAGACCAAACTGCAGTCGGTATGTCCATCGGCTGGACCGCTTGGAAGATAACTGACTTCTCTTTTGCAGCCGACGCTATGACAGATTGTCAATTCAATTCTGGCAACAACATATTCTCTTGTTTTCCTACCAGTGACACTATAATAGCGCAGCATCAATGGGCCACCTTTGTCTGTCCGTCGCCTCCTCATCCGTTCCCACCACTACCCTCATTGATTGTTCGCTTTAGGGAATTCTCGTCGACCTGAACTCACTCAGACCAACAAAGTCGATATATTCCTCTTTCATGGAGATTCGCGGAAACAGATACTCCATTTCCCTGGCGTCACTAATCCCAGCGATCAGGCAGGTAGTATACCAGCTCAGGTCAATGACTCATGGTGGGGCGATAATGGCACAAAGTGGAACGGGTCAAATTTAACCTATCCATTCTACTGGGTCATAATACGAAGTGATAAAACACTGGATGGCAATGAAATACCTCAGTCAACATTCAGTGCAGTCCGTAAGTCATCAAGTCTGTTTTCCTTGGTCCAATCAATCCTAATCACCAACTAGAAACTACTTTTGCCGACTCAGTCGTTGCGGCTATGGCATCTTCCTCGCTGGCGTCCCTCGCTTCTGCGTCATCACTATCCCGTGTCACTACGACTTCACCACCTTCTGCTGGAACCGGTGTCAGCGGTGGCAATGTCCAATCCTCCTCGAATGGTTCTGATTTCCCCCACTGGGCAATCGCTGTCATCGTGGTTCTAGGTTTCCTGGCCATCGCTGCTACATGTGTGCTAGCGTTCCTTATCATTCGCCGGGTCCGACGCCGGAATTCCGAGATGGAAGCCCACCGAAATTCGATGGGCTCGGCATCACCAATGATGGAACATGTAGGACAGTCTCCCGGATCCCCGCTGCTAGCGGCGGCGGCCGTCCCAGCCCGGCAACCAAGCTCGGTTGGCCACGGGGGTGACAGGCAGAACGACCCAAGTGTGGTATCCCCAGACGGGGCATCCACTATTTCCCGCGCAGGAAGTGCGGGCGAGGGAGGGCCGTTCTCCGGAGCGGATGCACAGATTATGGCGGATGCATTCCGGAAGATGTTGCGGAAACCGGACTTTGCTGGACGACCCGTGGATGAAAATGATAGTCCGGAGAACCCGGAGGCAAAAGAAGAATTAATACATCGGGAGCTGGCCGAAGAGGGGCGGGATATCAGGAGTGTCAGCTCATCAAGAGGGGTCAGGGTGGAAACAATGAGTGACAGTGGGGACACAGTGCAGGATAACCCTCATTGATCTATTTGGGTTGGTGCAGGCGAGCTCATGCCGCAGGGCCCGGTGTTCGTCGCTTCCGTTTCCTTCTCGATTGTGCCCCCCGTTTGTCGCATTTGGTCCCTCTTCTTGACCCATATCATCATGGGTTGTATATTCACATCCTGTTTTATCACACCCATCCCCTTGACATTATTCATCTCTTGCCTCTAACCATCAACCGCATTTGTGCTCATTACCTCCCCTACATACATATCCGATACACCCCCCGGCCTTGGTACGGCTGGTCCAACCCCCGCCCCCTATTCTCACACCCACCATTCTCATTTGGACATTCTCATTACAGAATCACCCACCAATTATACCTTCCCGTCCATTGACCATGGGGGACACCTATGGTCATCCCCTCGTTCTTCGCCATTCGACAATACATAACTACCTTTACAATACCCTCAACATTACGTTACGGTTCTTTTTATCCCACTCCTCCCCCCTTGCCCAACTCCCCCCTTTGTTCTGGCTTGGGCCTTTTATTTGTTCTTTTTATATCCTTTCCCAGATCTTGTCCAACTCGGGTTGTCAGCGCGCACACCCGCTCCACACTCGTTCACACACCCATCCTGCTGGGATGGTTGGCGCGTTTCATCATGATATTCTTGATTTGGGATATCTCCGATGGAAAACGCTTCCTCCATCATCATCACCCATCCTGTTTCATCCGGACCTCCTCTCCCATCACTACTTATTCGCATATGATTACAGGTTGGACACTTTGATATGCCTTCTTTCTCCTTTCTCACTCGAGAGAGATAACAACAACAACAACAACAACAACGATACTACCTACTTACTGGTGCACTGGTGGTATCGGCGGTCACGTACTTTCATGTCCTGTCCCAGCTCTCCCGGCCGTACCCCCAGTAACCCACCGGATCCGTACGTACGTGACAGACATGGACGACGCCTTTGTTATTATTGTCGACTTGTCGGGGTTGTTCATTAATAGTAGGTAGTATAATGACAGGTTGAATATGATGATGACTCCTTACTTTGAAATGTACATCATCATGATGTCAGAGCATTGTCATTCCTGCGATGAGGTAAATATACTGACGATATCCATTGCGCAATGCATGCACATGCAGCATGTCCTGGGGGCGATTTGTGCGGGTGTGTGTATTATTGTCACAAGTACATGCGTTGTGAGTATGTAGCAGCCCGCTTGGGCGGTAAGATGCAATGAAAGCAGATAATTATACAAGTGTCGATGTCTAAGTATGTAGTAGCTGGTAACGAGATAATAATACCTCTCCCCTCAGATGAGATGCAAAAATCAGGGTGGCCGCGACGAGAGATGTCTCATGAGCAGCTCGTAGCTAGCACGGAATTAGCATAAGCACTACCCGCACCCGGAGCCAGGACTCACGTTAGCATGGTGACCGCGCTGTTCGGCACGGTGCGAAGGAGGTTGATCGAGAGGCCCTTATAGAGGCCTGTCCAGCCCTCTTTGCGCACAAGGTTCTTGGTGGTGTAGATGATCCCGCCGCGCGGATGTCGTTTGACCATCCCGTCCGAGGACATGTCATCCGCCAGAGGGCGCCGCTGGGTCTGCAGCCGCGTGCGCACGACCTCGTGTGGGTACGTCGCGATGGATGCGGTCATCTTCGCGATGGCGGAGCAGCCGAGGATGGTCTGGCTTGTAAGGGGGATATCGGAGTCGCCCTCTGCGTAGGCGAGCTAAGATGAGCTACGTTAGGATGGGGCAAGGCTACTCACGGGCGAGGATCTTGAGTTGTTCGTATAGCGGGAACTGAACAGCGACGTGGGCAATGCCGAGGAGGCTGGGGACGAGGCCGCGGTAGAAGGCCCGGATGCCTTCCGCGCGGTATATAGTGAGGGCGGCGTCCAGCGTATGTCTGTACCGAACCTCTTCCCGAGTTTGTGTCTACACAGAAGGGGTGTAAAGAGGGATGGGCGCGTGAGGGGGCATGTTGAAAACATGGGAGAGTTGGGAACTGCACCATAAACCGTGTTTTGATGACCCATAACGGGTTCGTACATATGGTGCTGGCGGCTCCAGCGGTCATAGCGGACAGGATATGTAGTGACCATGGATGCTCCCGCATGACAGGTTGGTATCCCTTGACCTGGGCAGCGGGATAGAGCCGCTCCCCAACATCTGGTGCACCGAGTGGAGGCTCTCCGAAGAATGACTTAATTCCGTCGTAAACAGCGAAATAGATGGCCCAAGTCGGTAAATAACCCAATATTGTGGGTCCAAGTCCGCGATAGAGGCCCCGGAAGCCATTATCATGTAGGATAGTCTTTACTGTGCCTTGTGCACAGATTTATTCCCGACGTAGCACTCAGAGTCAATACAAACTCACCGAAAATACCCTGGTAGCCCTGCTGGCCATGGACAGCGCGTTGGGCTTGGAGTTTTGTCTTGACGACATCGAGGGGACATGTTGCGATGCTGGCAACAAGACCACCGCCGGCACCAGCTTGCGGACAGGAATATAGTATTGAGATTCCAGACCCATAACATGGGTGATATAGGTGTCGTCTGGCTTACCGATCATGCTGTTTGCAGACCATTTTGGCTGGCGTGCTTGCATATCTCTGCCCCGCCAATGCGCGGGGTGCTGCCGGTGGGCCTTTAGGTCGCTCTTGCTATGGCCTTTGTCGTTCGAGGCTGCCGTTAGTTATTTTTCAATAGATTCCCAACAAGACAAGTCTAGAGTGTCCAAGATAAAGTCTTCCGGTTTCTGCCGGGTGAGGTAATGATTACATCGCACGCTATGATCAAACTATTACACCAGGCCGACCTCTCCTAATCATCATCCCTTCCAGCTTTGACTTGGCCTGTTCCCAGATACCATAGCCATTAACCCCCTCGCACCACTTTTGCATCTCAGATTCTTCGCGGGGTATATAAAGCATAATGACTTTCTCAGGCCTCTTCCAGTCATCTGGATCAGCGGCGGGGTCAGAGCAATACCGAACCCTTGTCAAGAGCACGCTTTGGAGACAAGGAAACACGCTCCGATTCTCTAGTGCCCCCCACGCAAAGCCTTTAGACTGCTCCATTGCTCGCCGATCCAGCTCGTACGAAAGGTGGGTCAGTCGGACATAGGCTATGTTCCGGGGAATAGCACGTCCCACCACCCGTAGGTGTGTCAGCCGCCGGAAAAACGCAACACCTATCGCAGAATTCGCGATACTCTCCATATCACCTCCTCTTCCCCCAAGGATGGTCGCATTTGTGCAGTGCAAATGTCGAAGCCGATCGGAGTCCAGAATAGAATCGCGAAGCATGTCTCCATTGCAGGCCACGCTCCTTATTCCCGTACATGATTTTAGGATGTGACGGCACACCGCGATACTGGCCTCATCGACTGGTGTGACCCAGAGGTGACGCACCAGGTGTTCGAGGTTCGACCGCGCGGCAAGTAGGTGAGAAAACGACGTAACCTGGTTCGACGACACGAGCCGGACAGCGAGAAAAGGAAGGCACGCTTCGATTGTCATCGTGTTCACCCATTTCGAGACGAGAAGCGGCGATATATTCGTGGGCAACCAGCCCGCACAATGAGATAGCACAACGAGCTGTACCTCGTATGGCAGCCCACAGAATGGGAACACCCTCCGTCGACTGGCGAGCGCGCGACGATGCACGCGTTCCAGATACATTTCCCTGCGTCTGTGCCACTGCGCGAGGTAACCAAAAGGGGTTGTGTGCACCTTCGGGGGTGTCACGGTGCTCAGAAAAGTGAACCATAGCGGGACCAAAACCGAGAAGGTCAGGATTGACGCAATCGTAAAGGCTTGGGGGAGCTCGATATCCAGGCCCATGTCGGGGCTATTGAAATCAAAATCACCAATCCAAAACCCCGCGAAAAGAATGTGATTTGTACCAAGGGCTGGACTGTGGAATGAGATAAAGCGTCCGATGCTGCCGCGAGGGTTCAGTAGTACGCGCTCACACTATCCCAAATCTATATCAGCGTCTACAACGAGGAAAAGTTGCTCTGGCTCACCGAGGGGAGGGTAAACCTGAATGGCACGTTCCAAGAGTGCAACAGGAGGTCATCTGCGATATAAAATGGCCCATGATCCACAATCACAGTCGATATCCATACGTAAATTGGACGCAATAAGCCAGAGTCCTTAGGGGGGCTGAAGTATTAGGTAAGTGCCCATCCAAAGGGTTCGCGTGTCGGAGTTGGGGTGGCTTCGTAATCATTACTGGCACCGGCGGCGATGGTGGCTGAATCGAGGGGGCAATCTTGTTTCTGGTTATAATTGGAGACCTTGCATGCACAGCTTCAGGATCATGGAAAGAAGCGATACAGCAAAAGAGAGTTGGAAAGCAGATATCATATTGTTCACGGGTCGGGCTGGGGATCTGGGGGTGCGATAAGAGCAGGGACTTGGCGGAAATATGTTATATCAGTTGTAAATTATCGGGCGTGTTGAGTCCGAGGGGATTGGCAATCTATATCAAAAATATTCGGAAGAATCACGCAGTCCAGCAAGGCCGGTCGTAGGCACCAATCACAATGCGCCGGAGGGTGGATGGCAGCAGGTAACCGGCGAAGTAGCGTTCATTCTGCGAAATTTTAATCCCGCTGAAGGACCGGCCGTGGTTGAAAGGTGACGCGAAATTGACGCCCGGCCGCCTATCAGGTGTAAACAGTCAGGATATAGAGCTGTCAGATGCCGCTCGAGCTGAAAACTGTGGGGAAAACCCGGCCTGCGCGAAAGCCGAGGATTGCCGATCTTCACCTGGGCCAGGTGGTGCCGGTGCGCATGGAGAGCCACAGGTGGCACTCAAACTGATAGGACAAAGCTTTGCTGCGTTAATTCGAGCGTGCAGAGGTTGCTTTACCCTGGCCCTCATGAGTCTTGCGATCGGTGTCTGCTGTAAGTAGACCCTGGTGATTAAAAGGCCCGTCGTCCACCTGCTTCGCGGCGTTTGCAATCCGGCTTGTTTGTAAGCTCGATCAGCTGTGCATTGACAATTATCGTGCAGGGCCGGCGTCTGATGCCCTGAGCTTTGTGCTTATGGCAATAATGAGTACAAGGATATTCTGGTTGCGAGGGTATATGTACACACCCTAAACGTTGCCCCCACACCCCACTACCCCCAAGTCGCGAATTGGTTCTCAGTTCCTAGATGGGCAACGGCACCAGGAAGTAACACACATCGTCGATCCACTGTCGCTTTGACGCCTTCCTCAAAGAATATTCAGCTTCCACGGTCCCAGGCGAGACGCGCCGTCGACAAGATAGACCAGCCCTGATACACATCGAGGCACGGAGATCCGGAACCATGTAGCTGTTATCTCTCTGCGCGGGATAGAGCGAAGCCGCCCGATTCTGGCTGGCGGCGAGATCTCGGGCCACACCTATACTGAGTGAACGCTCTTCAGAGTATCTGACCAGCAGTACCAAGCATCGTCATCCCGATTTAGTAGTAACTGCGCTTCCGGAGGGTTTTGCACCAGGGATGGGTATGGTTGGGCGGGTGATGTTAATGGTGGCAAAGATGCAAGCGTTGATCCTAAGAGTGGTTGTGTGTGGCTTGGATACGAGGAACGCGAGGGCAATATCGATAGTGGTCGTAGTGGGTCCGACCTCAGTTTGGCTACATAGTCGAGGCATTGAGGGAACAGGAACCCGTACTAGACCTTTACTAAGAGGCCAAGATATATCACGGAAGCCAAGTCCAGGACTCATGACGGAAGTTCGAAAAGCCAATGGGGGTCATAGTGGGAACATATATATATTTACGGCGCGTCCGTTGTACCCAGGACAAAGCTGGGAACGCGGGGAACATGGAGCCGAAGACAAGATCAAGGGTGTTCTGAAAGACAGGGAAGACTGGATAAAGTGCCTTCTCGGACCGGCAGGTGAGTTGGACCACCAGTGCGCTGGGTATGGTTAGTTTGTATGGGCCAATGCAAGTGCAACGTGGGACAAACTAGGATAGGGTCATATCCAGTTTGAAGCCACGAAACAGGGCTGCCGCCATTTGGGCGAGGTTTGTGAGATTTCGCATCGTAAGAGCATTTATGGTTTGAAATATACGATGTGAGCAACGCTTTGACTCGTGGATTTTATGCGACAGGGATACACAAGTGGAATCACAAGAGTCTGAACGTAGAACATATGGGGCGTAGGTATGATTTAAGACTCGCGGGTGTGGCGGAAGACAACGAAGTCTGCAGAAAATTTCGCTCCAACAAACGTCGTTAGCTATATAGAGCGCGAAGCGTCTACCTGATGTAATGTGAGATGCATCTTTCACTCTAAATCGAGGAATGTATCAATGTCCAGCGCCTCAGCGCCTCAGATTTCCAGGAAGTATCGAACGGCCTGTCACTGGGAGCCGCATGCTGAACAGAGGAATGACTCGAGGATGGTATTTGCCTGATGGGTGCGATAATTCAAGCGCGGATGCTACGAAGTTCGATGGAATCGCAGGGCATTAGGCGCTCGTCTTCTAAAATCGATTCTCCGGGCTCGAAATTCTCTAGTGTACCTTCTTCAAGTGCCTGTTCTTCCGGTCGCTTATGTACAATATCGTTGGAATTTGTCTTTTTCGTCAGCTAAAGTATCATGCAAATAGTCAGCGCGGCGAATACAAATGCAGTGTGTCAAACGCACAACAACGTAGAGCGCTGCAGTAAGAATGATCAAGGCTCCGCAGACTGAGAGCACGGATGGAACTGATTTAAAGAAAATCCGCTCGAGAATAGTTGCGAATATCACCTGCGATGTATGTGTAAGGAGGTGTAGATGCAGGAAATTAATTCCAGACCTGGGTGTAAAGCGCTAATGTACCACGGCCTGCTGTCTCGCGTTGCAACCCCATGGTCAAGAGTACCTGAGCAAAGAACCCGAGTATCCCTATCAATATGAGAAGCCCAGCCAGTCGAGACGCGCTGGGATGACGAAGGGAGACGTGGTGACAATCATGCTGCATGTAAATAAGGCGATCGGGTTATGGGTGAGCTAGATCTACACTTACTAGGTAGTGGACACAAGGACACATTGTATCGAGAGAGATGTAAGGAGGTGGAGGGGATGAGCCCGCTTTCCAATAGCACGGATGGAAATGTCTGGTAGACTTCATAATTAGGTGCGTTCGGGAAATGAGTATGGGAACTGACGGCTTCCCGTTGAACCGAGAACACCAACTAACGCGACTCTGGTAATGAAGCGTTAGTGCAACTGTCTTAACATGAACATGGCAGTGTCTTACCCGACAGCCACAAGCCTCTGGGACGATGTGCTCCTTTCGACAGCAACGCTCACGATATCTCCAGCGGAGGCTCTGTCTTGAGAACTGACACCAAATATAAATGCAGGCCTTGCGATCAGGACCACCCCGAAGAGACTAGACACTGATGATGAAATCTTTAGTAAAGTAAGAACGTACGTAGCTGCTGTGATATTTACTGCCAGCAAGCGCCTCCCGTACGCTGAACTTTTCATTCAATAGCAATGATCCGGCGATTGCTGTGCACGAAGGCGCCAGGAATGTCAATACTGTAGCATCAGATAGAGACAGATACTGCAGAGAATAATACATCCCCAAGAGGCTGAAGAATCTGAGCCCGAAATATAAATTATCCAGAGACAGTCAATGCACCCTAGCTCACCCGGTGAAACCCCTGAAAGCAAGCAATATTCGGACACCCTCAGGTCCTAGGAATGGATCCGGTACGCCAGCTGATAACCTATGAGACTCGGAGTGAAAATCCCCCGAAGTCAGAGACGACCAAGACTCACATGTAGATTAAACAGCAAGCATATGTGATGCCCTAACTCATTCAACTAAAGTTGTAAAACTGCGAACTGCTTACCATGCGGACAACGATGAGCTGTTCAATATTGTAAATTTACCACGGCGCAATTTCCGAATGGAGAGCTCACCTGCACCGTGGAAATCGGGGGGTCAACAGAATGAAGCTTCTTGACAGCTGCGTTCATTAAAGACGCGAATGCCTGAGAGGCTGCAACAAGCAAGAGACCCGTGTTGCTCTCAACTATCTCTTGTATGCGAGAGAACGTAGATCTCCATTTCGTCTTGGCGATCGCTACTACCCCTGGGGACTGGAATTTAGTTGATGGCGGGTAATCCACTGATGCGGGAGAATCGAGCGGGAGCGCAACGTAGGCATTCTGAGTTGGCATGAAATTCACTGTGTAGCGTGGATTTCGCCGCTCTTCACAACGGCACCAATGGGGGGAGTCGGATTGAAGATCATGTTCTTGCCGTGCCGCACAAGATTTAAGAATAGTTGGAGGTACACTCGTGACCCCACGTTGGCTACATACGCAGGCACAGCCATGGAAATGTTCCTAAAACCAATTACGTGCCGAAATGATTCAATTGAATGGTGCCCTACACCACAAGCAATCCACATCTCTTCCCTAACATCTGGCCAGAAATGCCAGTGGTTTTGCTGTTGATGTGTTTGACATTTTACTAATACAGTCCTTGTCAATTATGCATCCTGTCATTACGAGTTAAGTAGTGTACGTACGATTCGTCCTTGTGTTGGAACTGCTCAAGGTCCAATGTCGTCCACCGCGTTGGGAGTTAGTGCGACATATGTTGGTGGCGTAGGGGGCCGTTGTGTCCCGCTGGTTTGAGTGGGGTATTTAGAAATTCCTCTGGTCCTAGCGAGCGCCATCGAAATCCCTACGCCGTAATAAAAGGATAAGGCAAGGAGCCAGGGAAAACGCGGTCTTCTGTTCCATATTCAGAAATACCATCAACGATAACCTTGCGGCACAAGCTGGGTGATGCAACTTCCCTGAATATCTAGCATGTGAGTGTACAGCGGCAAAATGATTTGGGTACCTAGCGGTGAAAGTATTTTGCGGAGAATAGTGAATGGCTAATGGGCACCCCGAGCACACGGTTGCGAGAGTTCAACAAAATTCGTGCTATGCTCGAGATTGGCGAAGAAAATGATTTGAGAAGGACTGACAAATTTCATGAGGCGACCATTGGACTCCTCGATTAACTATGTAATACCTACTATATTAATTACTTAGTCGTTCTTTTGTTTTTTCTCTCGCGTGTTCAAACGGGGTATACACGATATATGTACTCGAATTCACTCGTTTGCCCCGACGTGCCGGACCTGTGGGGACGAGAATTCTACAAGGACAAGTGACATGAGTTCAGTTAGTTGGAAATCCTCGATCCCTATTATATCTCACGAGCGGCAATGCGCCAAACAGCAAGTTGCCTCTAGAAAGACAGTTTATCGATAGTTGAACTAATACTAAGATGAAAGAATACTCGCGTCACCGTCCGTGCGCGCGTCACTCCCCTCCACTTTTGTTCCCGGCACCCAGCAGCGCCAGACGTGCCGCCACTTTCATGGTTCACTCCCCAACTTAGGGGGAATGGCTCGGGACCATCTGTCAGGGACGAAAAATAAACCCAACCGAAATGTAATTTGTGCGCGAACCCTATAGTCTAGATTGCGTATCCCTCATGGATCTGAAAGCAGCTCTTTTCGCGTACCACCACCTCACCGCGGTCTCCTTTTCCCGATCCCCCACTTGTTCCAGTATTTCGTCAAAGAGGGCATCGACAAGCTCTTGTCCATCTTCCCCCTTAGAGTCGTCGTCGTGCCCTTCCTCGTGCGGCAGCTGATTCGTGGCCAGAATGACATCTCTAATCTCCCCAAGCGCCTTCTCAAGTATGCTTAGCGGGAGTTGCGATACGGAAGAAATAAGGGCCAGTATCAGCTTGTGTCTCCTGCCTGCCTGCATATCCTGGGATTCGTCTCGCAGGAGATGGAGAACCATTTCGATGCAGTACCATGCCAGAGCGGGACTTTCCTTTGCGCCTGACGTTGAGGGGGAAGAATTATGGGTCACAGCAGCGGCGCATCCCACCAACGCGGAAAACGCAAGTCGCAGCTGCGGGGTGCTCAATCCATCCTCATTTGAATTCTAAACCTGGCCTTGAGGGATCCAATACGGTTTATGTTTGGGCGCACTCACTTTAATCAACGTTTGGAGATAAAAGGGGACCATGCGCTCCACAAATGAACTGGTGGGATTAGTGCTCCCGAGTTTGGGATGGTGGGATTGGTGGGCGGACGCTGCGAATACAGCTAGGACAACAGAGTGCGCAGATTCGAATAAATCACGTTCGGAAGGGTTGGACAGGTGGCTGAGGGTGTGGAAGGTAAGGAAGGAGAGGAGGGCGTAGTTGAAAAAACTCACGGAATACAGAGCGGGAATACATAGTCACTCAGACAACTCTCACTGAGAACAGGGACAAGTTGTTCGATGCTTGCTAGGGCATATGCTTTCTTTGAATTATCAACTATACTCACACCTGCATTCCGGAAATCAGATGGTTGGTTTTTTAGAAATATGAGACAATTACCGATTGATGGTGCGCTGCAAACCCCACGTACCCACGCCTCTGCTTCACCCGAGGTCTCATTAGTTCCAGCAGCCAGGATATCCAGAGCTAGATAAAAGGTCTTCCTCAGTTCGTTGAAGCCTTGGCCGGTGACACCCCCAAACTGCGATATAACGAAAGAAAGATGGGAGAGGGTTTGAAGGGTGCAAAGAGCGAGGTGTATTGGTGTAATTTGTTTAGATGAGGGACCTGAGGTAGTTGAGGAACGCGTAGGGGGAGGGAGGAAGACAATCGACGATAGACCAGCGTCGGAAATCATGATGATGCTAAATAGCATTGTTTTGAGTAATGCCCAGATGGATTGGGTTATTTTTCTAGATTCCGGTTCTGCGGTAGTCAGCTGTCAGAATTCTTGAGCTCGACGACGCAAGTACCAATTTCATCTTCAGCCTGGACAGCCGCGAGCGGGGCCTTGCACCAATCATCCTCGACTCTGTGCGATATATCCCTAAAAGTCGTCAAGATATCAGACAAAACATCCATTGCATCGCGGGTGCGTAAAGGAGATGTTGAAGAAGAATCGAGGAGTAGGGTGAGTGTTTTTGCGGTCAACCTTGATAAGGGGGCAATTGATTGGATGGGGGTTGAGCTGTGGATGCTGTCAAGTGTCGACGCTATTGGTGATTCCGACTTGTGTCTATTCAGCTGAGGTAGTAGAAAATTAGGGGATCACCAACCGGCAGGTAAATTTTGTAGCCTTTATTATTTGGCGATATGGATGATTCGAGATTCGAGAGGAGGTTCCCTGAATGATACGCCGAGGATATTGTTGTGGCCAAGACCCTGCTGAGCACGGGCAATGGGAGCGCCTTGAGCTTTTCTTGATTTATAAGTGGCAGCGACTGAGAAGCGAGGATGAGTGAGAGTGTGAGAGCATCCACTGTCTGTTGGGTCTGTGTTCAGTAAATACTAGGCTAGAACTAACATACCTGATTCGTGGGGCCAAAGTTCTCTTTCCCATTCATCATTGGGGTACAGTGCGTGCATATCCATAACCTCCGCGAGTGCGAGAATGATTTCGTCCTCAACAACGCCCCGGCCCCGACCTCCTACCTTGACACTAATCTCATTCCTAGTCAAGTCTTCCAGACCTAGAATCAAACCCGTGCAACAAGCCAGACGCAAGACCGACTGCCCCCCTTGGATCCCCGTCACAGCTTCCTTTACCCATCGCCCCAAGACTGCCTCCACGCTCCGTCCAAATAGTGCTCTGCTTAGGGCATTCTCCCTGGATGCAGATTCTGTGGTCAAGCGGTACTTCAAATGTAGCCCATGTCGGAACGCGGTAGCAAGGTTTGGAGCCTAGTGTAGACGAGAGGAGGCGTCAGAAAAAGCGGCGCCGAGACTGCAGACGCCGAAAGGGGAGTTGGTGTGGGGAAAGCAGTGCTTAGGTGATGGGCGAGGGCGGATTGGATGACGGGAAGGGCAAGTGCGGGGCTAGGACTATGAAGGTGTGCCAACAGAGATGCGTAGGCGCGGTCTGCGGACATGTTGGGGATGAGTCCTAAAAGATTCACAAGCTATATCAATAGAGCCAGGGTGTTCTGGCAAACTCGCATTCAATGTGATAATCGTTCAGGTCAAAGGAGGGCCACTTCCGTGCCGGCCAAGCCAACAACCTCCGGAAATAACATGGTAAAAACGGGTGGTGCTGAACACGAACCCGCCCAACTAAATCTCAATTATAAAGTTTCAAACTGTTACTGTAAACTACATTAGTATTGCTAACATACAAGAACACATCAGACATCCAAGTCTACATGGCGTATCAGCGCATGATACAACACATCGCCAGAGCCTCCATCGTTTGCCAAAATGTCAGTTTTCTCCATCTCATAGAAGACGGTCCAAATGTACTCTGCCGCACCTGACAGGTGTGCCACGCGTGCGCATGCGCATGAATGGCTAGGTATCGGGGTCTGGGAGAGGGTATTTGACTGGGTCGGGAGTGGTCAGCTGGATCCAGCCGGAACCCTTCTGATGAAGTTTGGTATAGTCGCGCCTAGCCTGTAATAGTCGACAGGATCCTATTTACGTTCGAGCCCCATCAGCGCCACAAAAACAAGAATGAGATGTAAGGCTCACCCCAGGCCTCCTTTCCAACCAAATATCTAGTTGACCGAACCACTCATGCATATTGGAATCCAAGGTAAGAACATTCTGAAGCCGATGGATGCTGGCCCCATTGAGCTCGTTGATATCGACCTTGCCAAACCGGCTCAACATCGCCAA
Organism: Infundibulicybe gibba; assembly: GCA_015501065.1. NCBI lineage: Eukaryota > Fungi > Basidiomycota > Agaricomycetes > Agaricales > Omphalinaceae > Infundibulicybe > Infundibulicybe gibba. Next base: position 210,472 of record JADNYI010000004.1, on the reverse strand, counting down.
GACTGATGCGGCATAGTGCCGCTGGATAGCGCGAATCAGCATGTATGAACCATCCCTCCACTGTGACCTGCATACCTTATTGTCGGCCTCGAGGCCTCCGTTGGTGGGCCAGTTGAATATATGCGAGGCGCGGGTCACAGTTAGGTCACTCGCATCGTCCACGACATGGCCAGCCTCAAGAGAAGCGCTGTCGATTCTTCCGGTTAATATGCACCGGTGCCTGTCTCGGATCAACGCCTACATGTACAAGATTCCAGTGAGAAAAGGCAAAAAAGTCGTGAGACACACCTGTTGCTTCGCCTCCGAATGGTTTGTAGGAGTCGCTCGCAGCGGTGGTATGTCCTCATCCGTCGTGGCGTCGGATGACGGACCCGAAGGGTGGAGGGTGGGGATAGGGGTGCGCCCCTTGTTGTGCAGAACTACCAAAAAAAGGATCAGCTCAGACCAAGTATCCCCAGTCTGACTCACAGCAACGTATCAAGTGGTTCTTGTAGAGGTTTGCCAAAGCTTGGAGTGCCTCATCATCGGTGCACCGAACGACCTCTGAGGCAAAGTCCTCACGGCCAGCATCCACTGGCGCTTCAACCAACATGAACCCGAGAAATCTGGCGCATATCAGGACCGTGAGTTTACCAGACATCTTGACCGAAGTGTGACGGTCTTCAAGATCAAGACACCTGTGGTATGCGCGGTGGGAGAGGGGCAGATGGGTGCTCTCGAACGGGTTTAAGCGGGGTAAGGGGGTGGGCATGATGGGAGTACGTTTGTAAGTTGAAAAGTGCGTCTGTCACACCTTTGATTGGGATGCTTTTGGCACGCGAAGAACCGTCCCCTAACCAGGAAATTACTTTTGTACCAAACCAAACTACGCTTGTCTTCAAACTGACCTTTGTCAGTGGCCTCGTCTGGCCAACGACTGAGTCGCTGTTCAGCGACATTATGCCAAACGCCAACAGGACTGTCCCCGGGGCTGTTTGATAACAGCAATCACACGGAGACTTAGGACTCACTCAAAGGATTGTCCTTAGTCAGGGTGCCGAACGTCGAATTGGGAGATGAACCCTACGTGTTTCCAAATCGAGATATGATGTCATTGATGCGCCTCAACCAACACACCACCAAAAGGGACTTGAGCTGGTGGTTCTCCCGAGTGTAAAGCATTTATTGACGGCTCCCCTTTTGCTATATTCTCGACCTTATAAAAATGACTTGTGTCAGTCTTTCTGTGCGCTTGAGAGCAAAGGCGGGTCGCTTCCAGTCCTCAGCTGTTGGGCGTGGGCTCCTGCAGGTGGCAAAACACTAGCATTGCCAACACCGATTCAGTCTATAAGTTCAAAGCTTCGCCCTCCAACCCGAAGGGGTCTTCCTTGTCATTGTCCTTGCCCTCTCTCTCAAAACCCTCCGCAAGAGCTTGCCACTCGGCGACGTTGGAATCTCTTTCACAAACTCCACGCCTCCCGCCAAATGTTTGTAGGCGACTTTGTTACTTGCAACATGCTATTCGCCGGTGTTATTAAATAATGCGGGAAATAAGAACAACTCGCCTTAATTATAGATGCTTCAATATCCCCAGAAGTTGCCCCGCCGCTCTCGAGACGCTCCTGTGCGTCAGCGGTTAGCACAACAAAGGCCAGTGGGAGCTCTCCACCTGCGAATTTATACATCGTATACCAGCTTTAGTTTAGGGAATAGAAGGCGCACTATAATCATCCGGTATCCCAACAACACAAACGTTTGACACGTCAGGATGGTCCAGGACACATCCCTCCACCTCGGCTGGAGCGACCTGGAACCCTCTCACCTGTGCGGTCAAATTTGTTATTGAGGGTACATAAGATAGAAGTAGCTCTCTCGCCTTCATAATTTCCTGAGATACGAGGCGGTTATAAACCACTCAATCAAACACGGATTATAAAAATACCTTCAAACGGTCGAGAACCCATATTTCCCCGTTCCTGTCGATCTTCACTTCGTCTCCTGTTAAAACCCATCCATCCACAAACGTCTCCTTTGTTCTATTTGGCAGCGACTTGTATCACGACTCTGAGAAACACAAATCGGAACCACAACGCACGCTTTCTCATTCCCGAGGTATCCAATCGCATTTGATGGAGAATAAACTACTAGTTCGCCTGGTTCATCATATCCAACCAAGGTTCCATCGGGCTTCACTACCCTCGCAATAGTACCTGGTATCAATTGCCCTCCGCCTTAATATATCAATGATAATAAGCGAACGGGAGAGATTTGAAAAGCGAGAAGGAGTGGATTAGGCCAGACACAATTTAAAACAGTATGATGACCACTGACTTCCTGATGTGCCCCTCTTCTTATTGATCGGCCACATGCTGGTTGCCGTGCACGTTTCTGTCATACCTGTATCGAAGAAATGAGTCTATTGCTTCCTCCTTTCCTGGTTCCGGACAAAGATAAAAATGGAAAATGATATGTCCAGTGCTGGGCAAGCAATAACTTACCATATGCTTGGCCAATGTGTGCCTTTGGGAGGAGCGCAAACAGCTGTTCATTGACTTCGTGTGACAAGGGGGCAGCCCCGCACATTATCAGGCGGACGTGGTCATGAAGTGCGTATGATTTGGTAGCTGGGTGCTGGTATATTTGGTATCATTAGACGGCAATCAGGACAATGCGACCCTCACTTTGCACAAGAGGACCACTTGAGGGGGAACAAGGCTGGAGGTGATACTTATTTGAGGCTTTGTTCATACGGCGAGAAGAAAACATACAATAAATGTGTGATCTTATAACGCACGATGCTTTTAAGCATTTCTACAAAATTGAATTTCGGAATGACAACAATAGACATCTGCATGTAAATGAGATAATGCATCCTGCAAATATATTGTGCTCACCGCGCAAAATATAACATAGTGTAGCTAGTATTGTGGCGATTAGACAGCTATAATTCAATATATTTGGGGCTCACATTGATGACGAGGCCATAGATATCTAACCGAAACTCAGTGGGAGTTTGGAATAACAGGATCAAGGTAACTCACGATAGAAGGGGAGAACTAGTGCGCGAAGTCTAGTTACACGTCAAAAAACAGGGAACAAAACATACCCCCAATGGCAACATCCCCAGGCCGGTACCGTTGGTCTTCCCAGTCACAATAATTTTCATTAACCCGATTATGGGCTGCAATCTGGATTACATTTGTTATCAATGCGAAGTGAGGGATCGCCACAGCCTAATGAAGGGAGTGCCAGAGGTCGATTTAGTCAGCGCGGCGTCAAGTGGATACAATGCAAAAAACAAACCTTTGGTTTTCCGGTCGTCCCGGATGAAAAGCTAAGGAATGCAAGCTTTGTCTTGGCTTCTCCCGGTTTAAGCTTTTTCTCAGTGAATGTTGCCGGTCTTCCCAGGCCCATTTCCACAAGCTCATTGATCGTCCTGTGGCCTTTGGGGGCATCATTCACCGCTTTCGTATCAAACAAAATAATGCGATCAAGAGGATGTTCGCCGCACTTGCGGCAGAAGTGGCTGTGTGAATCGCGGAAGGGTGGACGATGAGGATCGAAGCACGGGTAGTGGACAGCTGATACAGGAGCTCATTGCTTTCAAAGTCGGGGTTAGCGCCCCTGCGGGATACCAGGACCAGGTGAGCTGAAGACAAAGCTAGAGGAAGCCGGCCTTACGATATGACACCCCCAAGGGTATGTACAGCCCATATGGCGACCGGATAATCTGCGCAACAAGGCCCATGGCCATGTCAGAAAAGGTTAAGATTGCGCCAAAGTCCTCAATAATCACCAATGTGGTTACGGCTGAAGAGAAGAACTGCCGTGATTTACTAATATGTAATGTGTTCAGCGGGCGGTGAGACATACCAACGTCATCATCCTCTGATTGTTTGCGGGCCAATTCAATCAACACCATGCATCTAGTGGCTATAAGCGGGAAACAAGCAACGTACTGATCCCATATAGAAGACTTAATGCATTCGCGAGGCCCAGCGATCTCCTTTTGAGCTACTCGTTATTGCCCATGTTCAATCTTGGCCAGTGCGGTTACGGGGGATAAATACGGTACCTCATCTCCGCCTACACCCCTCCCGGTCTCGTCATCTACGAGCCATGGGACATTCAAATCTCGCTTAGGCCTTAGACTGCTCTCGTAGCCGAAGATGAATTGCGGGACCGTGAGATCGTCTGGGAGAGGAGGCAGAGGGGCTGATGGAGAATGAATTTCCATGGTTGTTGCTTTATTCAAGGAGGTCGGGTTTGTGGGGGTGGTTTAACGGACGTAGTCCAAAAGATCCTGTATTTCGAAGGAAAACTAAGGCAGGCCAGATTACGGAACAGGGTCAGTTGTAATACCTCTCTGGCTGCCCATGTGAGTTCCGCATGGGGAATCCTGGCATGAGAACTTTCATTTCAGGATGGGACACCAAACGGTGTGGAAGCCTGAAAGTCGCAGGCACAAATATAAAGCGTGTGACCTCATGGTTTGATGACAATCGGCTCGGTTCTACTTGAGCGTAGCCTGAAGAGAATAATTATAATAGTTCAAAGTGCGCCAGTGCACATGGATGACCCGAGTCTAAGATCGTAAATCGTGATGCATTAATGCATAATGGGTGGTAGTGTTACATGTTATGTTTTTGATACAACTACGCAGGGTAGTAAACAGTAGAAAGCGTGATCAAAATAAGGTTATCGCATTGGCTATAGCTTTGTCTTGAGTTTGAATGATTCCCTCGCCTTAACACGTAGAATTCTTCTTAGTAGCTTCCCACTCCCGTTTTTCTATTCCATGTTAAAGATTATTCAGTTTGAGAGACGAGTAACTTACAGGTATTGAGTCAATAATCGGACGCCTCCTTTCAGGTGCTTATAATTTGCCTTCCGGTCCGCTACGTGCTGAATCTTGGTGTTAATAAAGTTTAACACTGCGGAGATTTTACGAATAAGCTACCTTTGTGATGCTGTCCAAGATAAGATTGGTTTCTCTTGAGTCACCTGATATACGGCGAACGGCGCTGGTGCTGAGGACGACATATGCAAGGGGCAGCTCGCCGCTGTAGACATCAGGGATGCTGACCACGCAGCAATCTACAACATCGGGGTGTCCCAATAAACACCCCTCCAACTCAGCAGGGGCAACTTGGTACCCATTCACTTTGAGAATCTCCTACAAAAAAATCAGCCATGAATGGGAGCAATGATGTCTTCCGGAATACCTTTAGCCGGTCAAAAACGAAAACCTCTTGGTTCCGGGTGATAATAACTTCGTCCCCTGTGTGTATCCACCTGAGGTGGGAGCATTAATATAACGTGATGAACCCAAGATGAATACTACAGACCCATCAACAAATGTTTCCGCGGTTCTGCATTCAGATTAATTATACACGCAGCGGGGGGAAGTGCGGGGACTTACGCTTCGTCGTTCTCAAAATAGCCGAGCGCGGCCGATGGCCCTTTCACAACCAATTCCCCGGGTTCGCCATAACCAGCTAACGTGCCATCTGCCTTGATCACGCGAGCCTGAATTCCGGGCAGGAGCCGCCCACTACCTGGTTAAATTTATGGGCATCTTCTATTTTGGCGGAAGAAATAGGCTCACTGCCCGGGGGGCTCCGTTTTTGCATTGGGGGGATCATCACCAATGTCGTTGTCATTTCGGTAAGGCCTGGGATACATAAGTGTGAGTCATAATCCAAGGATATTGAAACAGTAACACTAACCATACGCCTGCCCAATTTGTGCACGCGGTAAGAGCTCAAAGAGTTTTTCTTGAACTTCTTGAGCAACGGGAGCCGCCCCTGTATCGTTATTTGAGTTAATAATTCTGGGGTGCCACTGCTCATTACCTATCATCGTGTATTTCACAGAGCTCAGATCAAATTCCCCCACGGATGGATACTAGAATTATGTTAATCATCCGTCAGCTTCACAAGATCACTCGAATGGGCTTACCTTGGCTATCCCAACAGCTTGGGGTGGCACTAGACTAGAAGAAGCGACTGTCAATCCGGGGGCTTGGGTGCGAGGTCAAGAATTGTCTTACAATAGATGCGAGATGCGGTGGCGCTCGATGCTCTTCAACATGTCCAGGAGCCGGTATTTTTCCACAACGACGACGGACATCTTCCATGGCGTAAAATCAGGCGTGACGCAATTGAGGAAAAAGGAAGGGATGTACCGCACAGAATAAAACAAAGTGTAGCTAAAGAAAATGAGCCGAGAAAACCGGACATCGAGGCCGCAACGAACGCACATTAATGACAAGCCCAGCGACGTCTGATCAAGTATAGCTATTTCATCAACATTTATGCCACAGAACCCTTGTATATTACTTACGGTAGAAAGGTAAAACTACAGAGCAGTTAACTCAGAGGTTATCGGCAAGATACGAGCAGGACACGCACCACCGATAGCTACGTCTCCTGGTCGGTATGCCCGAGATTCCCATGATGGGTAAACTTTGTCAACCTGATTGTGGGCTGCCATCTGGATAATGTTGGCTATCAAAGCACGGTGGGGTATTGCGACAGCCTAAGGTGGGTTTCAGAGGGAGAACCCGATAAGAAATATATTAACAAGACTTTAGGATTCCCCGTGGTGCCAGATGACCAGCATAGGAAGGCGACTTTCGTGAACCCTCGCCTAGACGCAGCGGGCGCTCTTCGAATGCAACGACTCGATTTAGACCTGCCGTAATCAGCCCCGGTATACTCGGAAATTTTGGGTCACTTGTCGATGGCAACTGGTCCAAGGTGATGATGCGCTCGAACGGGAGGCCAACAACATGTGCTGCGGCGAGTGCCGTAGGAAGAACCTCGGAGTGGGAAATAAGTATCGTGGCCTTAGACACCCGGAGTTGGTAGGCAAGCTCTTCAGCAGTGAATTGGGGGTTCGAACAACTAAAATCTCCCAGTCAAACAAAATCGCACCCCACCAGATAAATTCCCTACGTGACAATCCCACCCAGTCGATGGATAGCCCAAATGGCGACTGGATAGTCTGAAATATTCATTAAGCTATTGGTTTAGTTCTTATGTTGAAGATAAGCACATACCAACGTGGTTTGGACTGATGATGAGGGCTAGCAAACATTTTGAATGGATCGGATTCCTCAGCGAAAGAATACGTACCAATATCACTTTCACCTTTTGCACAATGATCAGAGCTGGGTCGATGGACTAAAGATGCCACCTACTAATGGCGTATTTAAAACTCAAAGCATTTGCAAGACCATAAGTTCTCTCTCTGAGCTGAAATACAAATACGTTGTGAAAATCGTTGACGGTCGGTTCAACCAGTCCCCACCTCATCAAGTCCGATTCCTCTGCCGTTCGCTTCTTCAATAAGACAGGGCGTCTCCTGGCTGCGTATTGGTTGAATGTCGTGGTGATAGTCTAGCATGAATTGCGCAAGAGTAAGATTGTCGGGTATATAGGGCAGGGCCTGTGTGGCGGTATGGAATCCGGCCGCTGCATCCTGGTCAAGTCGTATACCTTGGAGGCGATTCATATCAAAGGGGAAAGCTGGAAGAACCTGAGGCGAACATATTCCTCTAGCGGTAGCGTATTTTATACCATATTGGCTCGTGCCTATATCGGAGTGGGGGTATTAAGGCGTTTGACTGAGATAAAACGGATAAGACCGACCTAATGAGATCTTCTTTTACCCCAGCGGATTGCGTGAGGTCGATTTTGTGCTCCTCAGATCCGATTGGCTGAGTGCACGCGTCTGAGACACATGATAACCTTGATATCTGAATACGTTGAATGCCGGAAACTGAGATCATACCGGCAAGTTAGAACTCGAAACGGACTTTTGACAATTAGCCGGTATGGTCGTGCGATTAGAACGCCGGAGCGCTGAAAAGACCTGAACAGGACTGAGCGTTGAGCCCGCTGGGGACAGGGCCTAGATGAAACAAAACGTCGTTCAATGTAGCGCCCGAGGTCCCCAGTGATGAAATGCGTCGAACCCAAGAGGGTTGGTGATTCTCCCATGGCTATCATTATCGCGATTTAAGAACAGCCTGGATCGAAGAATATCGCTGCTAGGGAGCCGTACCTATGTCAAAAGAGCACCCAATTGTGGTGATGCTTCTTTGATAATGATACGAGGGATCTATATCCAGAAAGTTGTCTCCGCATTACGACTAGATTTGGCGCCTCGCCAGTTTTGAATCGGACTAAAATGCCTCGTTGGGCTCCTGTGATGAAATGACAGCCAACTCAGCCGAACGAGACTGAACCGGAGCCGAAAAAAAGCGGCGACCAAGGTCAGATGTCCATTGGTATTCCGTCCTTCCCAAAGCTTCTTCTTCTAGTTCATGTCCGTATGTAAAGAGCCACTGTGAGCAGGGTGGTTTCGCTTTCAACCTGGGTTCCGCCGATAGAACATCACTTGCGCTAGAAAGAAACCACGAATGGCAGTGACAGCAAATGTCACATAACTGGAATCACCGAATCATCGGCAATAAGTAGGTTGGGCGCGATAATCGGTCAAGTGAGGTGTGCTATACGAGGATGAACCAGAGAACCAGGGGGAGAATCTGCAGCAAACCCTTATGGATCCGGCTATACAGGTTTTTCCGGCGAGCTGGCTCTGTTCACCGGGCTGGGTTCTAAGCACGCCGGTAATCATAGCCAAAATTGTACTCAAAATCCCCAGTAATTACGAATAATTCTCTAAAAGTCATCCCACTCAGTCTATTTACGCCTCTTTCTCTCTCCCTTGAATCTCAGAAGCAAGCAGACCTGGAAGTGAACCTCGGATGCAATTCTAGCAGCAAAGTTGGCCGCTAAAAGGGTATCATAATGGTGGTCTCTCACACAGCGACGCCGCTGCTATTTTCAACACTTCTCTCTCAAGAAATCAGAAAATATGCTGATTGACCATCACCGGCCACCCTCGGCGAATGTAAGCTCTCGCTTCCTAAGGCTCTGGATATAGCTAGATGGAATATTCCAGTGAAATTTTTTTCAAGACAATACCGCCGATCAAAGAGATCCACCTCCAAACGCCCGCGAACATTTGAACTGTTGAATTCCGAACACTAATCCATCTGCGAGTCCGACGCAATCCGGACCCCGGATCACGAAATCACGCCATGCATTTCGAGATAAAGAAATAGTTAACCCACGACCTTTCTGATCGACTGTCCAGACGCCACATCCCAGGCAGCTCCGAACCTGTTTCCAGTTCCATTTGTCGGGAATCGGGTATAAGGAATGAATCCATGACAGTGATGACGTCCTGTAGTATCCGGCTGTTCAATTTCATCGTCTATGACGATCGTCGTCTGCGGTTCTGGCGTCCGGTACCGTGGGCCGTGGGTGGTTGCAGGTGGTTGCAGTGATTGATGGCCGATGATCGATATCGATGACCAACCTGAACTATATCAAAGTTGTTTCCCGGCTTGCCACCTGACTCAGATTTCAGACCAAGTATAGTATTTGGTGAAAGTCAAGGATTCTGCCAAGTTGGTATTATGGCCGCAAGGTTTAGATGTCCATTCCCAAGCATTTTCTTGATCTTACAGTATCTGTTATACCCAGTTCGCAAAGCTCTACGTTAGAATCAAGGAATAAGCATCCAGTGCCAAGTTCCCAAGAGACTTGTTTTCCGCCCTCCTGACCACTGGCAAACCCTACATAGGGTGATTGGAAGGCCCTCGGGCCTTGGGATAAGATCCCCCGCAGCCGTGCCACGGTTAGTAATACTTCCTAGTACCCCCACTCGAGTAGGGTTCAGTACTTACTACTCAGTGCTAATCTATCTTCCGTTAGTCATCGATTGATCAGCCGCTTGGGCTAATTATTGCTTATTCACATGGGACTCGGTCAGCCAAGCCACACATAGATCTTCCAAGTCAAGCCTCCCCACCACATACTCCTTCATCAACACTAGCCAGAGAAATGAAGGTCACATTCAACGGAGCCGTGATCGCTGAGTCGGACGATACCATTGTCGTAGAGAACAACCATTACTTCCCGCCTTCGTCGATCAAGAAGGAAGCGTTCAGTGACTCAAAGACAAGGTCGGTCCAACATCTTCATCTACGGATGTACAATGCTCACAGCTGGTTAAGCTCTGTTTGCCCATGGAAGGGGTTCGTGGCATCATATCCCGTTGGCTGACCATTCAATATGGAACTGGCAGGACTGCATCTTACTACAATGCCAGCGTAGATGGCAAGAGTGTGAATGATGTCGCATGGTATGTGATTCTGGCACATTTATCGAGATCCCGTTTGAAATCGCTGAACATATAGGTACTATCCCAAGACCTTTGATAAAGCCAAAAACATCGAAGGCTATGTCGCCTTCTACAAGGTATTGCGAACTTCTCACCCGATGTCCCCATCTCAACTCATACATTCCCCAATAGAACAAGGTCCATATCCAAGATTGATGATACATACACGGATATGAATCATCTGTACCATCATTCCGATTTTTCAATTACATGACATATTCTGGGTTCTTACTGTGCTACGTCATTGTTATAATTTAAGGCCTACAGCACTTATGCGTCGCTTCAAGTTTGCATTTTGAATTCCAGGTTTGACTCACGTTCAGAAGGTAAAATTTTCCGCCTCGTTGAATAATGGATGAAATTCCACCTCACATTCAGTAGCAGACAGCTTCTTGGATAATCAGCTCGAATCACACAGAAGGCGCCGGCCCGGGCCGCGATCTGATCCCTAAAGATAGGTGTTTAAACAGTCAAGTTAGTCAAGCCCCAAGTTTCAATTCACATTGTGTCGGATGACCCTACAAGGGCTCAAGAATAAAAATGGACTCGGAGGAAATCGAATGGACCCCAATTAAGGCCATCGACTTCAACCATTAGTCCGCCAAAATTTCAGTAAGCCCCTGCCAGTGGTTACTCGGATGCGGATCCGTCAGCCGGCTTCTCAGATGCACAGGCGAACCCATGATTACATTTACTATTTAGCCAGAGGTCCAGAAACAGTAGTATATTCAGGCTTCATTCATTCCCCAGTCACCAGATACAGCTATTCCTATTCTCCCAGCAGTGTGGGTACCGAACACCCGCTCCACCTTCTCTGTCCATACGACTAGATGCCAGCACCAACCTCATACGACTTTAAAAGCATCTCTCTTCGATAAAGTGGAATTTGGACCGGGATGTTGCTCTCCGTATTTTATCTTGTCGGCTTGGGCCTCGCGGGCCTCAGCCAAGGGTCTTCTCTTATCCCAAATTTAGGGGGTGTATCTAGGCTTCTGCCCAGGATTGGGGAGATTGGAGCGACTGTGGCGCTGGACTGTGAGCGTGATGCGCATCGTGTCTTCACTCATGACGAACCATGGGCCCAGATGGCACATTTACAGGGCAAGAGAACACGACCTCAGGAATCATTTCTTTCCGGGGTGTGCGTTTTGCCGACGCGCCGGTAGGGGACCTTCGCTGGAGGGCCCCCGTATCGCCCCCGAGCGTACACTTGGGCGACGTTGATGCAACAAAGGTATGTGTATTTCCACGTATGCATTGGCGAATCAGCCAAACTGAGGTCTCACACCAGTTCGCCAATATTTGTATCCCAACGACACAGAAGACACCTAATTCCAAACGTTCCGAAGATTGCTTGTTCGGAAACGTGGGCCGGACCTATTTCTGTGTTTTATTACACTCAAACATCCACTATATTCTAGGTCAATATCCCCATAGGCACGAAAGAGACGGATAAACTTCCTGTCATGGTGTGGTTCCATGGTACATAGTAATTGTCTCATCTTAATAGTCTTGTACGCTCATTTGATATACGAGGCGGCGGATTCCAGGCCGGCAGTACGCACGATGCACCGCCCGAATTCCTCATGGGGTCATCCGCCGAGCCACTGATCTTCGTCTCATTCGAATATCGATTGGGGCAGTTCGGGTTCTTGGGTGAGTAGGGATCATGCTGTGCGAATCGCCATTGACGGTACTGCGAAGGAGGAACTCATGTCGCAGGTGATGGCGCTCTGAATGCAGGGCTGCTTGACCAGGTGAGGCACGCGCTACAGTTTCGCCTCTCCTTGTCTTCTGATTAGAATCCATGCAGAGAGCTGCGCTGAGATGGGTTCAGCGATACATCCCTCAGTTCGGCGGAGATCCCAGGTCAGTTTCGGGCCCACATTCCTGAGGTTTGGCAACTGAGAAATGCGAATAGTCGAGTCACTATCTGGGGTCAATCGGCCGGAGCTGGGTTAATAATGTTTCAGGTGTGTATTTCTACACGTTTACCGGAACCCCAGACCGAAAGTTCTTCAGTTGATTGGGAATGGAGGCGACAACGAGGGCCTTTTCCGTGCTGCGATGGGTGATAGCCCCCCCCTCAGCTTTCCGCCCCTTTTCGATAGCACGTACGACGAAGGGATCTTTGAGCAATTCGCCACCCTCGCGTATGGCTTCGTCTACCTACTACCATGCCCAAAGCTCATTCAAATGATAGTGGCTGCTCAATTGGGCCGGACGTTATGCCGTGCCTGCGGGCGGCAAGCAGCGCTGCGCTGATCTCGGCTGGAAGTAGCACTATTGACGCTAGGACGGACACCCTTTTCGTGTTTTCTCCAATTATAGACGGAACCTTTGTGAAGGAGCACCCCGTCGAGGCATTCAGGAATGGCCACTTCGCTCGTGTTCCCGTGTTTTTTGGGTACGCTCCCCTATTCGGCTATGGTGGCGTAGTCTGAGCATGTTCTAGTTCAAACACAAACGAGGGAGCACACTGGTCATCTACGATTCCGGATGGTGCGGCCAACACCTCGATGCCGAATGCCACCGAGCAGACGGTATTCAACTTCATCAAGGGGCAGTACCCGTCATTCACGACCGAATCGTTCAACGAAGCCGTGTCCAAACATTATCCACTCGAGGCGTTCAATGGATCATTCAGCTTGCAAGGACAGCAGATGTATGGCGAGACGAGATATATTTGCACTGCTGGCTTGATCGTGGGCGCCGCGAGGGCTCAGGGGGTGGAGGCCTTCCAATACCAGTGAGATCTCTTTCTCTTTTCGAGTCGGTCCATCAATTCTCACTCGACGCGTAGTTATGATAACCCGGACCTTGGTTCAAATCATGCCGCTGAGTTAGCGGCCTTTTATACCCCGGAAGACGCGACGCAGACCGCGGACATCATTTGTTCGAAGCGATGAGGGAGTATTGGACTTCCTTCGTGACCTCTGGCGCGCCTACAGCAAAGGGGCAGCCCAATGGACAGTACGCCTTCCTCCTATGTATGGCAAGTCAGCCCGTCTAATATTTGACTCCAGATGTCCACAGCCAGCGACGATGGGAGTCCGAGGATGTTACTTCACCCGGGGGGAATCGCGATGGAGAGGATTATGGATGTCTGGATGAGAGATGTTCCTTCTGGCATGATCTTAGCACAGAATTAGGGACATAAATTTGGTGTTTGAGTTGTGGAATAGAACATAACCTGTATGTTTCACAGAACCGGATTGGACCAAGATTAGGCCGAGCTGTATTTACATCAAATATGGCGACTTGGAGGGGCCGTGGTGGCACTAAACTTCGTTCCCCAGCGCAACCCACACTAAGTAAGTACATCACTCTATACTTCAAGATAGTTCAAGATATCAAGATCTCATAACAATAAACGTTGTTTATATTCTGGTCTGACGGTAGCGACGTGAGTGTTATCCAACTTCCAGATAGGAGTGCGGGTTTCCACTTTTTTTTTGAATCCTGGGTCTACTACGCCCCATCAACGTGCTTCTTCTCCGGGCTAGGCGTTTTGTCTCTCCTGGATATCTCATCGGCAAAACCGAGTCCCGACAGCAACAGCATGAAAGTCGCTGGCAAGCCGCCTCTAAACCTAAATCTTTATTCGCCACCCATAGAAGAGGAATATTTTGGATTTCTCCAGCCGCTAATAGGCTATCAAAATTAGGATAACTTTTGCCATTGCATTATCATATGCTCTATTCTCTGAATCGGCGGGTTGGTGATCTGGCGACTCGGAGTGTCACAGCTAAATCTCACTACGCCGGCATCGCAGCAGCCTTCGGATTGGTGAACTCAGACACCGTTTTAGATGGCACGAGATGCTCATGCGCGCCCTGATCGACTACCAACTCTACTCCATTGGCTGGCACTGGTCGTCACTTGCGCAACTTTATGGTGGCTATGGCATCACATCCATTGAGGCTTTCATCCAACCGAGATCATCCTCAGACGACCCTCGTAGGATCGGATCGCTACTAAAGGTCAGTGTTCAAACGTTCAAGTTTCAGTCCACATTGTACCAGATGACCTTGCGCGACCGTGAACCCAAGAAATCGGGGTGAAATTAAACGGACCTCAGCTGAGACCATCAAGTTTAACTATTAGTTCGCTAGAATTCAGTAGGCCCCCGATGGTTACGATGTGATCCGCCAGCCGGCTTCTCAGATGCACAGGTAAACCCGTGGTTGCGTTTACTATTTAGCCAGCGATCCAGAGACAGTAGTATATTCAGGCTTCATTCATTCCCCCCAGTCACCAGATACAACTATTCTTATTTTCCCAGCAGTGTGGGTAACGGACTCCCGCTCCACCTTCTCTACCCACACGACTAGGTACCGGCACCAGTCTCATACGACTTTAAAAGCATCTCTCTTCGATAAAGTGGAATTTGGACCGGGATGTCGCTCTCCGTATTTTATCTTGTCGGCTTGGGCCTCGCGGGCCTCAGCCAAGGGTCTAGGCTTCTACCCAGGATTGGGGAGATTGGAGCCACTGTGGCGCTGGACTGTGAGCGTGATGCGCATCGTGTCTTCGCTCATGACGAACCATGGGCCCAGATGGCACATTTACAGGGCAAGAGAACACGACCTCAGGAATCATTTCTTTCCGGGGTGTGCGTTTTGCCGACGCACCGGTGGGGAACCTTCGCTGGAGGGCCCCCGTATCGCCCCCGAGCGCACACCTGGGCAATGTTGATGCAACGAAGGTGTGTGCGTCCACATGCACACTGGTGAATCAGCCAAACTGAGGTCCCTGAGTCCACTAGTTCGCCGATATTTGTATCCAAACGACACAGCAGACACCCAATGCCCAAAGTTCCGAAGATTGCTTGTTCGGAAACGTGGGCCAGCCTATTTCTATGTTTATGCACTCAAACATTCACTATATTCTAGGTCAATATCCCCATAGGCACGAAAGAGGCGGATAAACTTCCCGTCATGGTGTGGTTCCATGGTACATAGTAATTTCTCATCTTAATAGTCCGGTGTACTCATTTGTGTCAAGGCGGCGGATTCCAGGCCGGCAGTACGCACGATGCACCGCCCGAATTCCTCATGGGGTCATCCGCCGAGCCACTGATCTTCGTCTCATTCGAATATCGGCTGGGGCAGTTCGGGTTCTTGGGTGAGTAGAGATCATGCTGTGCGAATCGCCATTCTGACAGTCCTGCGAAGGAGGAACTCATGTCGCAGTGATGGCGCTCTGAATGCAGGGCTGCTTGATCAGGTGGGGCATGCACTACAGTTTCACTTCTCGTCTTCTAATTAGAACCCATGCAGAGAGCTGCGCTGAGATGGGTTCAGCGATACATCCCTCAGTTCGGCGGAGATCCCAGGTCAGTTTCGGGCCTACATTTCTGAGATTTGGTAACTTGAGAAATGCGAATAGTCGAGTCACTATCTGGGGCGAATCGGCCGGGGCTGGATCAACAATGTTCCAGGTGTGTATTGTTACACATTTCTTGGAACTTCGGACTGAATGTTCTCCAGTTACTTGGGAATGGAGGCGACAACGAAGGCCTTTTCCGTGCCGCGATGGGTGATAGCCCCTCCCTCAACTTTCCTCCCCTTTTCAATAGCGCGTACGACGAAGGGATCTTTGAGCAATTCGCCACCCTTGCGTATGGCTTCGTCTACCCGTTGTCGTGTCCGAGGCTCATTCAAATAATAGTGGCTGCTCAATCGGGCAGAAAGTTATGCCGTGCCTGCGGGCGGCAAGCAGCGCTGCGCTGATCTCGGCTGGAAGCAGCACGATTGGCGCTAGGACGGACACCCTTTTCGTGTTTGCTCCATTTGTAGATGGATCCTTCGTGAAGGAGCAACCCGTTGAGGCATTTAGGAATGGCCACTTTGCTCGTGTTCCTGTGCTCTTTGGGTATGCCCCACTCATTCGGCTATACATAATCTGAGCATGTTCTAGTTCAAACACAAACGAGGGAGCACACTGGTCGGCATCTCTTCCGGACGGTGCGGCCAACACCTCGATGCCGAATGCTACCGAGCAGACGGTATTCAACTTCATCAAGGGGCAGTACCCGTCATTCACGACTGAATCGTTCAACGAAGCCGTGTCTAAGCATTATCCACTCGGGACATTCAATGGGTCATTCAGCTTGCAAGGACAGCAGATGTATGGCGAGATGAGGTATATTTGTACTGCTGGCTTGATCGCGGGCGCCGCGAGGGCTCAGGGGGTGAGGCCTTCCAATTCCAGTAAGGTTTCTTTGCGAGCTGGCTATCAACTCTCACTCGACGCGTAGTTATGATAACCCAGACCTTGGCTCAGATCACGGCGCTGATTTAGCGGCCTTTTATACCCCAGGAGACGCGACGCAGACGCGGACATCAATTTGTTCGAAGCATGAGGGAGTATTGGACCTCCTTCGTGACCTCTGGTGTGCCCACGGCAAAGGGGGCAGCCCGATGGACAGTACGCCTTCCTACGCACGGTGTATGAGTCGGCCCATCTGATGATTGTATTTGACCTCCAGACGTCCACAGCCAGCGTCGATGGGAGTCCAAGGATGTTACTTCACCCGGGGGGAATCGCGATGGAGAGGATTACGGATGCTCTGGATGAGAGATGTTCGTTCTGGCATGATCTCAGCGCAGAATTAGGGACATAAAATATGGTGTTTGGATTGCTGAAGTTGCGGAATAAAACACAACCTGTATGTTTCACAGAACCGGACCGAGGTTAAGCCGAGCTGTATTTACATCTGCTTGCCCTAAATAGACTTGGAGCTTGTGGTGATGCCGACACTTCAGCCCAACCCACATCTACCTATTACGCTTCATACGTATCCCCTTCTCCGGCCTGGGTCTTCTATCTCTCCTGGATATCCTACCAGCAAACCGAGCCCCGACAGCAACCGCGCGGGAGTGGCAAGCCGTCTCTGAACTCAAGTCCTTATTCGCCACCCATAGAAGATAACTATGAAAGGAAAATATAAGTTGCTGCCGAGGGATAGCCCTATTGCGGGCCTGTTGTCGAGGCATGACGCGGGGCACCATATTTGTATCTCGCATCTGGATAGGTCTCCGGTCTCACAGAAACAGTACGCTACGTTTTGGATCTCTCCAACTACTAATAAGCTTCCAAAATCAGGATAAATTTTGCTATCGCATTATTCATATGCTCCGTGCTCAGCGGGTTAATGACCTGGCGAGTTCTCACAGCTAAATCCCACTATGCTGGCATCGCAGCGGCCTTTGGATTGGTGAACTCAGACACCGTCGATTCCAGATGGTACTGGATGCTCATGCATGCCCTGATCGACTACCAACTCTACTCCATCGGCTGGCACCGCCTGCGCAATTTTGTGGTGGGCCAACTATGGCATCGCGTCCAGTGGGGCTTCCGCCCCACCGAGATCATCCTCAGACGACCCACAGCGAAGCAATCGCCAACACCTCCGAATGAGAAGAAACAAGTGAAATATGCCACGAAGCTGAATGAAGCTGTGGATCCCAGCTTGGTGTATAAGAATATCGGGGTTCACACCGCGACGCCTTTTTGGGGTGTCGATTTTAAGGCGATGGGGGATGCCTATCAAATGCTGAAGAAGCGCGAGATCATGGAGGAGGCATGGGATTTGAGGGTTTGGACTTTTGAGGATGGACAGTGGACGTCGTTGGAGCTCTGGCGGCTATACGACAATGCGACCAACAAAGAGACGGAGCGGATTATCAAGGTACGCCCCACGCTTCATCTCTTCACACTGGACCTTACATTCCATAGGACACGTTGAGGTCGCAAGGTCGTGAGCGAGTCGTTAAACAGTGGGACGCATTGATGCTTGCGGCCAAACAGGGAGATAAACCGGTGGAGGAAACGTTGAGGAGGTAGAGAATCTCTTCAAAGAGAATGGTGGTAGTTTCCAACAGCTATGGGAGAACGCACGCTCGCAGGCAGTAGAAAATCTTGAAAATGCAGAATCCGGTTAGATCGGCCTGCGTTCTATTCATTGACCATAATTCACACCATGGAACCACAGCCTGATTGACGACGCTTGAGCCATTTGTAATGCCCCAACAAATCTAGGGTATGTAATACGCCCATGACCACCAAGCAGATTTGGGCCTTCACCTGCCCCGCATGTGTTGTCGAGCATGTCTAACTGCCCCCGTTCCGTGCTAATTTATTCTTCCCGCAATACCGTAAGTGGTAATTGTGTGTCAATAAATCATATATTAGGCGGTGTTTGTGTCTGCGAACAAGCTGTTCTAGCAAAGATGAATAGGTTATTTCTACCCCCCTGCAAACACGCTCAAAGGAAGCATACCTATCTCGAACGCCTCCTAGCAACTAAGCAACTGATACAACTTCGTCAATCCATGGCTCAACTTTCGGCGGCGCAACTCAAGTAAACCTAGAACGAAGCGTTAACTCACCGGGCATGCGTCGCCGGATCCGTGGTCGCTCATATGGGTGCACCCAGATACCCCCCAAGGAATCAGGGAATGAGACAGGAAGATGCACCAGATAACACCTAACAAAGAATGTGGTGAGCGTTCGCACCATCCGCTGCTATCATCTCGCCGTGCTCATGGTAGACATTCCATGATCTGTGTTTCCAGAACAAAATACCAGCTTGGTAGCCTCGTGGTGGGGGTGTTGCGACCACCCATTGTCTGTCACCAAAGTGGACCAGGCAGACTCGATCCTGCTCTGTAGAAACCAGGTAATCAATGATACACCGTGTATGAATTAATATTGATGATTTGGAGTCAGCCCGGAAGTTACACGCTGGGTGCGTGTGAAATGAGGGATTATATTAGATCAGATTAACACGCAAGACGACCACGGATCGATAACTGGAACACCAACATACAATATGGAAGCTCGCTTGGAATTTTACATCATTGAGAGTTCTTAGGTCGAGTCATCGTGGCGGTGGTAGATCAAGATCAAACACTGTAAAAAGACTGACGTGAAGCATGCTGAAGCGCGAAACCGGGTCGTCACGGAATAAGCATGTTGGGATTGGTTCCGTATGTTTTATATGATGGAGATAGCCAAACAACTCAATGATGGAGAATCTGTAGATCATCATGAGGCTCAAAGCCTCAAATGCCACTGTCATGGCAGGGTTCGGCCTCAACTTGAAGTTTGGTTGTCCAAGCTTACCATACCCGAACGCCTGAAGATTGGAAACAAACTCGTGGATTACCGCAGCGGATTTGCTTCCGTGAATTGCATTTCTCTGGTTATAAATTCTACTGTCCAGCTCGTTGCCATGAGCCGCCTGCCACTCAGTAATTGATTCCTGTGAGTCATGCTACCTCGCCAGAAGGCATCCGAAAAAATCGAAGGGCTCATCATATCTGACCCCAAAGGGTCCGACCGTCAAGTACTTCATTGGGTACTCCGTCAGTTATTTACATACAAGCATTTGGTGACTCGACTTCAAATCCCATGGCATCGTCAACGAGGCGTTAGAACGATCGATCCGATGTCGAGTCAAACCATCCAATCAACGCAAAATCCCAGCTCACAAGGACAAAGCAATAGTTAATATAAAGCACTCATTCTCGATACTTACTTTATTGCATCCCAAACTCTTCACATGGCAACTATAGAAGAAAAACTCAGCGCCACCAAAGAGGCTATCTCGCACAAACCTCCCTATTGCACCGGCAGTTGCCCGCTGACAGCGGCTGACGGACTCCTTCTGTATATTTGCGGCGAAGAGGCGAGGTAATCCACACTGGTTTTTCATGGCCGAAATCTTGCTAACCATGGCTTGAAGGTGGCTTAATCTGCCAACAGCGTCAGATGAGAAGCTCAAACTCCTCGCGGACGCTTGTGATCCAGCCACATTCGGACTGAATCAGACCGATGTCCTCGATGAATCATATCGCAAGGCGGGAAAGATGGATAACGATAAATTCTTCACCAAATTCATCCCAGAAACGTATCAACTTACGGAACGGATCAGCGCTCAACTCTTGGAGGGTGAAGATCAACAGCGCAGCATTCGCGCCGAACCATACAAACTCAACGTATATGGCAAGTAGATTGCCTCTTTCATCAGCCTGCCCCGATGCGAGTCTGTGACCCAGGAAAGGACTCATTCTTCAAGTCTCACAAGGACACGCCACGCGGCAGCGACATGTTCGGCTCCCTTGTCGTCATATTCCCGACCCAACACGAGGGTGGGGCTCTCCTCCTGCGTCATCGTGGGGAGGAATGGACCTTCGACTCGGCTGCAGCAGTGACCCAATCCAGCGAGCCTCACTTCGGATATATCGCATTCTACAGCGATGTGGAGCACGAGGTCTCCGTCGTCCGATCCGGATATAGGGTCACCTTGACCTACAATCTCTACTTCAAATCCGACACCACCCTGCCTGATTCTATCACCGCGGTGGCACCAGACGACGCTGCCTTCAAGGACGCCCTCTCAACGTTGCTGGACGATCCCGGCTTCCTGCCGAATGGCGGAGCCTTGGGATTCGGGCTCCGATTCATGTATCCCATTCACGTTGCCCAGAGGAGTCTCCAACATCTCGAAACCCGTCTCAAAGGTTGCGATGCGATGATCAAGCGGGTTTGCGAACAGCTTTCGTTGAAGACATCGCTGAATGCTATTTATGAGGTTGAAGACTACGACGACGGAGAGGTGCAGGTGATGGTCAAAGAAGTCCTTGATCTATCGGATTGGGAAGTCGATGAAATGTTACTCTCTGTCCTTACAGCGAGAGACAGGGGGGTTGCGATCTATCCTTACGGAACGGCTGCTCCGAATGTCCAAAATGCGTTGGAGGTTGCGTGGATTTCTGATTTGACAACGTTCACCAGGTGCAGGACAGACTATATCGCTTACGGAAACGAAGCGTCGGCAGCGCATGCTTATTGCGATGTAAGCCTCATGGTTCGCGTAGGGGGGCCTGGGAACCGAGTCATATCTTAAACAGCCTTTTCCGATCGCATTGTGGTGCTCATATTGTCATTTGGAACGAGTGCAGAAACGAATAGATGATTTTTCTGGATTGCCAGTTCACCGTTGCCCACAACAGCACGCATTCCCACAAGAAGTAGAGGAGTGCTTGCATAATGAATTGGCACCGTTCGCCTCTTATTCTCAATAGCAGATATTGCCTGGGAATTGATGGGGCGCGTTGGAAAAGGCAGTAGCAGGAGTCTATGTCGTTCGCTAGTGATTGATGGAAACCCACTTGCTCGACAATTCAAAAAGACATCACCTAGGGTTATTTATCTCTCAGGGTGGGGTGTCTGGCGTTCTTTGACGAGCCCGCGCGATGTCAATAGCGCTCGGCTGAAGCCCCACGACTTGGGCGAGTGACACAAAAGCATTTTAAATAGAGCTTGTTAGCCCCCAAAAAATACGCGTGATCCCATATATCACAATGATATTTATGTTGCGGTTCAGAATACGAATCAACATCAGACGTTGGAATCAATCCAGAAGTACATGCTGGGTGCGCGTGAAACGAGGGATTGCATTATATCGTAATGACACGCAGAACGACTCCAGAACCACTGATCGATAGCTGGAACACCCGGCAACGTACAGTATGAAAGCTCGCTTATAATTGACATCATTTGGGGTCCCTGGCTATAGGTCGGGTTATGGCTGATGGTGGTAGATCGGCTCAGACATTTAGTATTGAATAGCCATCAAAAAGTTGGGACGTACCGATGTGGAGAACATCGATAATATGTAAATAAAACAAACAGCGAGGGTCACGACAATGCATCAAGGGTTCGAAGGTGAGAAGATTAAGCAGAGAACGAAATAATACACTGTTGAATCTACAACATAGGGATTTAAGAAAGGAGAAACTAAAGGAGAAACTAATGACAGATGAGGCTGTGGGTCTTGGAGTGCGTCAGGAGTCTCGATGGAATATCTGGGCGGGTGTCGGGTTATGTTGGACAGGAGGTTCACAACATGAAGTGAAAGGTAGGGTGCTGAGCATGGTGATTAGCTATATTCGTGTGTTTTATTTGATGGAAATGGCCAAACAACGCAGCCGTGGAGGTTATTGAAATTATCAATCAACTCAAACACCACCATGGTAGAGTTCAGCAGGTCAATTGGTTCCAAGCTCACCCGAATACCCAATAGCCTGAAGATTGAAAACTAAATTATGGATATTTGCAGTGGATTTGCTGTTTAAACTACACACTCTTCTGTGAATTGCATGATTCCATCATTGCCAATTTGAAACAATTTGAAATCGTGACCGCGAATCGTCGTCGGTTTCGGTGAGTCATACTACTAGTACTAGCCTCACTGGGAGCATTTGAAAAATCGAAGGGTTTAGGGGGTTCATGATATCTGAACCTAGGGCCCCAAAAGGAACCGCCAAGTATTCTCTATCACTCGTTTACATACAAGCATTTGGTGACTCAACTTTAAATCCCATGGCATCATCAACGAGGCATTAAAACGATCGATCCGATGTCGAGTCAGACCATCCAATCAATGCAAAATCCCAGCTCACAAAGACAAAGCAACAGCTGATATGTATAAAGCACCAAAAGTACCCATTCTCGATACTTTATTGTATCCCAAACTCTTCACATGGCAACTACAGAAGGAAAACTTAGCGCCACCAGGCAGGCTATCTCGCATAAACCTCCCTATTGCACCGGCAGTTGTCCACTGACAGTGGCTGACGGACTCCTTCTGTATATTTGCGGTGAAGAGACGAGGTAATCTACACTGTTTTTATTCACATAGACCAAATCGCGCTAATCATGGCTTGAAGGCGGCTTGACCTACCAACAGCGTCAGATGAGAAGCTCAAACTCCTCGCGGACGCTTGTGATCCGGCCACATTCGGACTGAATCAGACCGACGTCCTCGATGAATCATATCGCAAGGCGGGAAAGATGGACAACGATAAATTCTTCACTAAATTCACCCCAGAAACGTATCAACTCATGGAGCGGATCAGCGCTCAACTCTTGGATGGTGAAGATCAGCAGCGCAGCATTCGCGCCGAACCATACAAACTGAACGTATATGGCAAGTAGATTGCCTCTTTCATCAGCCTGCCCTGATGCGAGTCTGCGATCCAGGAAGGACTCATTCTTCAAATCCCACAAGGACACGCCGCGCGGCAGTGACATGTTCGGCTCCCTTGTCGTCATATTCCCGACCCAACATGAGGGTGGGGCCTCCTCCTGCGTCACCGTGGGGAGGAGTGGACCTTCGACTCGGCTGCAGCAGTGACCCAATCCAGCGAGCCTCACTTCGGATATATCGCATTCTACAGCGATGTGGAGCACGAGGTCTCCGTCGTCCGATCCGGATATAGGGTCACCTTGACCTACAATCTCTACTTCAAATCCGACATCACCCTAACCGATTCCATCACAGCAGTGGCACCAGATGATGTCGTTTCAAGGGCGCCCTTTCAACCTTGCTGGACGATCCCGGCTTCCTGCCGAATGGTGGAGTCTTGGGATTCGGGCTCCGATTCATGTATCCCATTCACGTTGCCCAGAGGAGTCTTCAACATCTCGGGACCCGTCTCAAAGGTTGCGATGCGATGATCAAGCGCGTCTGCGAACAGCTCTCGCTGGAGACGTCGTTGAATGCTATCTATGAGGTTGAAGATTACGACTACGAAAAGGTGCAGGTGATGGTCAAAAAGTCCTCGATCTATCAAATTGGGGGCAAATCGATGAAATGCTACTTTCTGTCCTGACAGAGAGCAATCCGGGGGGAGTTGCGATCTATCCTTACGGAACGGCTGCTCCGACCACCCACGACCGGGAAGCGTTGGAGGTTGCATGGATTTCTGATTTGACGGCGCTCACCAGGTGCGAGATGGACTATATCGCTTACGGGAATGAGGCGTCCGCAGCGCATACTTATTGCGATATAAGCCTCATGGTTCGCGTGGGGGAGCCTGGAAACAGAGCTGTAGCTTAGACAACCCTTTTCGGCTATACTGTACTATGCTCATGCTGCCTTTTGGAACAAAGCGTAGAGACGAATGTATGATTTTCCTGGATGGCTTAGCGTGACTCCCCTCTCCCTACCCTCGGGCGGCATCCGCGGGAGGTACACAGCGAGGCTAGAGGAGCGCAAGTTTTGTTGACTTAACCGATCGCCTCGATGATTGGACGATAAACAGTCAGATTAACTTGATGGCTGTGTGGATAAAACTGGGATGAAATGGGATTTGTAGTTGGGTAGGATAACATGGGGCGCATCCGCCAAGCACGTCTCGTCCTTGGGGGCAATCCACTGGAGGCGTTCTCGGGCTGGACCAAGGACTCGCAGCCCGGGGTTCTGGAGCTATTAACATTGCCGCTACCTGGTAATGTTTAGGAACATATGAGATACGTACTGAGGTCTTGAAATCCTGGCCTGCCTTACCACACCTAGACTTAGGTGGGGATCAGGGACAGCAGTTGTGTACCTGGAAGGCCCGAGCTTGTTGGCATTCTCCGAGTCCTAAGCGGTCTCGACCCATGAGTTGATTGTACTATTTCGAACAAAGGAACATTAAAAGCAAGTGAACCAAATGTCACTGTCTTATTTATATATTCAAGGACTGACCAATTTGTTATGTGGAGCTAGGTGGGCTGAAGACAAACCGGGGGATTTTATAGTGGACGTAGGGTTAAGCGTGAAACAAAAATGTTGATGTATTATAATTGCATGGGCCATAGCTCAAATGTACATGATGCGATGATTTATTGACTACTCACAAACCGAAAAGCAAAATACTCGAAACTACTTAACTCGCGCCAACAGCCAGCGATTTGATTGGAGATGAGCTCGCCTGGAAGGATCCTAGACGTAATAATCTCCGTGCCACCATGTCCCGCGAGGGACTTGCCGGCATGACGTCGGAATCATCGCTGGGTGGATCACTGACTTGCCCACGCGCCCGACGCAGTGCGGGGGAGATAAGATGGTGGGGCGTGACTTGTCCAAAATGTGGGTCATCATCCGAGGAGAGCTCTAACGGCCCTCCAGGCGACTGTGCGATCGTGGTAGCATCTGCCCTGATGGGAAATACAATAGATCATCTGGAATAGGTGGTAAGCGTGGTATGAGCGAGTGGAATATAATAAATTACCACTGCTAGGATCAGGTGCTTCATCGGATACAAATGGATCAGATTGGCGTCGTGGAGTCTTGCCTGTGCTTCGGTGGCTCCGTTTTGGAGTATTATAGCTGAGTCTTTCAAAGTGACATAGGGTATTGAGTGACTGTGAGCGGGTTAGGCGGCGGGGGCCTGTGGCGGATGGTAGCGGTAGGGTAGGGGTGCTAGGAGCAGTAGAACACGATGCGATAGATGGCTGGCGGTAGACATCACGCAGCGTCGGCACCAGAACTCCATCCATGATCATTCGTTTGCGTTTTTTGAGACTAGGGAGGGCCTTCGCCACATCCACGGGCTGCACGGAAGTTGCTCCAGACTCTTGATGAATAACATGCACCCAACTTTCTTCATCCGTATCGGCCGTCTGCTGAGGCTCATGCAGTGAACCCGCACCTTCAGCGCATCTCAATTTCTTGAGGGGCCTACTGTCATCACAATCTTCCAATATCCGTTTGCGGGGTGCAAGCGCAGGGCGTGTCCATGCGGGCGACTTCTGTACTATGCGATCCAATACAGAAGTAATAATGGGCTGTGGCTCATTTTCCTTCTCCTCGAGCTTCCTCCGCTTCGACGTCGGATCAGAACCAGCCTCATGGGATATGGGTGCCCTTGTGGGGGAAGCAGGTGTATGGCGAGAGAAAACAGGGGACCGAGGGGAACTAGGAGGAAGGCTGCGAAGTGCAGACAAAGGTTTATGCGGGCGCAAGAGGTTAGG
Organism: Infundibulicybe gibba; assembly: GCA_015501065.1. NCBI lineage: Eukaryota > Fungi > Basidiomycota > Agaricomycetes > Agaricales > Omphalinaceae > Infundibulicybe > Infundibulicybe gibba. The sequence goes on along the minus strand of JADNYI010000004.1, from coordinate 184,417 downwards.
GGAAAAGCGTAATGTAGTCGGAGTTGTTGGGGGCGAAGAAGCTGCCACGGGTATATCAAGGTTGTCTGATCCGTCGTCCGATACAGATTCTGGAGACGGGAAGACAGCTGGGCGAAGCATCCCAATATGGATGGGTTCCCCGGACAGTGAGCAGAAAGTGGGGGTCGAGGGTGGTTCCGGGCCTCTACCGCAGGAGGTTCGATCGGACTGTTCGGCGACTTCGATGCTGATAGCGCCTTCTAGTTCATCATGAAGCATAGGAGCACCATTCGACTGTACAAGACAGCGTTGTATCCGCACAGGCCAGCCGCCAGAAGGAGGAGTTATGGTCCCATATGTTGACGCCCAAAAGTCCAAGAACGACTCGGCGGCAGAAGGCTTATCTTTACGCCCGCAAAATACAGATTCCAGAATGGGAACTAGTCTCTCTAGGGTATCGATATCTTGGGGAAGTGACTGGATACTGACCAGCGCTGTTTGATACAACGGCACGATCTGGATGCATCATTAGTCTATTTACAATAGACAACAGAATGACATGTTGCGTACATCATATGCAAGCTCGTCCATGCTCCATGATTCGTATTCATCGGAGATCCAAATACACATGCCGTCTTGCACGCTCTCGAGAAGACCCAGCAGTAATTCCGCAGGGCATGTCTCCATTACACGCACCAGCGATCGAACCATCCACATGGCTGTCGGCTTGCTGCGGGGCTCCGGCGGGTAGCTTGCCTGCATTGTAGTATTAACAAACTCGGTGATGGCATCAGGAATCTCGCGGGTGTCCGCCATGTCAAGATGGGACAGTAACAAATCGGCGGCCCGGGTAGCCAGGTGGAACGTAGGGCTTTGGTTCTGCGATATTGTGTGAGCAACCCTGTCGAGCACACCACTCGCATCTACGCCATAGTCCAATGCTTTGTTGATCGCATGTGTGAGGAAATCCTCCCACAGGTCGAAATCGTCTTTGATGAGATCCCACGTGTTGGAGTCACTATCTCCACCACAAATGTTATCACCATATCACAGAAGGAAAAAAAAGTGACTTACGTGAAAGGAACTCCAAGGAGTACGACGGCGCCTTCCCATGCGCCCTCTCCCTCGTCCTTCCATTTCTCGACAAAAGACCTCCAAACGGTGCTTCGTATCCCACCGGTCCAACCCATTCCCAGCGCTGGTCGCCTCCGCCTAGTTTGTAACCCCAAAATGCCTTGAGGTCATCAACATCACAAGTGACCAAAACATCAGCACATAAAGATGCCCATGTGGTGCGAGATTTGGTGCCTGAATCCGCAAGATCCTCGTCGTTCTTCATTAGGCAGGCAAGCAAGCGTTCGCCAGCCGCACCCAATTGCGCATGGGGAACCGTAGTCCGTAGCGACAGCCAAAGATCTCGTATAATCTTGAGTTTCAAGCAACCATTCGAGCATTCCATTGACCCGTGGACGCCCACTGAAGGGTCATCGCTCCCGTCAATGGGGTCGGTCGGCCGATGGGCAGATGTTGAATTAACTTTTGGGGTAAGATCAAGGTTGGGGTCCTGCAGAATATCAATGAGGATATTTGCGGCCCGCACTGCGAACTCTGAGGTGCCAGCATCATCACAAGAGTCTAAATGAATGTGAATTACGAAATGGATTAACGTAGGTGTGGAAAGATCCGGACCTTGAAGTAATCCAACGTTTGCTTTTAATAAACCATCCCAGACGGCGGTGATATCGTTCTGGGGTGAATGCGACTGCACGATCAGCGTGGTATTCCAAACACAAAAGGTGAAGAAAGGGCCTCACAGGTGTGTCAGCTTCATCATACATCTCAAGACACGCAAGTGCCTGTCTCCAAATATCAATAAACCCGTCAAAGACCCAGTCCTTCGAGATCTCCTCCCTTGTCAAACACCTAACATCATCGACGATGGGAGTCTGATCAAATATGGGCCTGACAGCCTGAGATAGCGTCTTGAATTCGGCGGTGAGCAGACCAGGACTGGCTGAGAAAAGGGAGAAGGGGAGCATCCTATTGGTATTCCACTCCGAGTCGGTGTATTCGAAGCTCACAAGCCGCCGCGCCGTTTCCATGGCCTCTGCGCAATTGTGGCCACCCTTGTTAATCATGATTTTGAGGAGCTCCAGCATCTTTCGTAAGCTATCGTCACTAGTTGAATCCCCACCCAGGAGCAGGGCAATGGTAGTCATCCCAGCATTGAGTTCCACAACCGATACTATTACCTTCCAGTATGAGTCTCGAATAGCTGCCATTTTTTTGCACTCTTCGGCAGTATCACGATCCTCATCAACCTCAGACTCCTCATCGGGATCGGCGGGAAGAGGTGGTTGGAAATAAACCCATGCAACACATCGCCACATCAAACATGCAATCGCCCTAATAGTGCTTTTCTTGTGTCGCATCGACAGTGAGAGAAGCGCAGAGACGATCCGAGATATCTTCAGGTCGGTGCAAAGGGCAGGACCCAGCAAGACCACGAGGCTTGAGAGCACACACATGGCCCATACTGGCCCTTGGGCGACATGAGCGGGGTCCGTGGCAACGAGTGTGGTTCGAAGGGTGCGAACAATGGGAGCATCTTGGCATTTTGTGGGCGATTTGTTCACAGCGGGGGGAAGAGTAGTGAGATACGCGGCCACGTGATTGGAAATGCGGGTGTGAATATAGGAGACCGGGATCGCAGTACACCCGATGACAAAGCCACCAAGGGCGTGGCATGCCTGAGTGCGAAGGGCAAGGGTAGGGGCGAGAAGGTTGGAGAGAATGGATGGCAAAAGTTCAACAAACGGCGGGACGAATGTTGATGGCTGGTATATACTCAACTCGTGTATAGCCTATTGGAATGATTGATACGCGCTCCAGATATCTGCCGAGAAACTCACTTTGAGGCCGTCGCTCGCTGAGCCTTTCTTGCCTTCCTTTCCGAGTTCGCCATCGATTCCCCGACGAAGCGCATAAGCGATGCGGTCCCTAGCTGGTGTGAGAACTTCCGAAGGTAGACGCTGAACCTGCAAAAGCCATATCGACAAAGCGCATGTTTTCCTTGCATTTGGCGTTGGAATATCATCGGCAAGAGGTATGGCCAACACTTCAGTAAGCATCATCCGCAACTGGTCATCTAGCCAGGAATGAGTTACCAAGCGCTGAGTTGGAGCCAATGGACTAACCCTGAAATACATTGTAGATGGCGGGGAGGGTAAAGACGAGGGCAAGCAGTTTGATAACAGCGTGGGAGGTCGTGCAAAGATCTCTTGCGTACTTTACCTGCTCTGCGGTCATTCCCTTCTTTTTTCGCGGGCTGTTTTTTGGAGACGGGAGCATTACGCGCTCCATTGGGACTTCAACCTCGGACTTTTGTTCAACATTACCGGGATCCACCAAGGCCCGCCCCAAATCTCGAATAACAGCCTCAACAAATTTTTTGTTGTGCTTCCGCAAGGGCTGGAAAAGTGGCCACGACGCGTCCGCGCCCGTTTGCCCGGTCACGCACGCTCTGAGCCGGGCAGCCAGTATCGAGTAACCCTCGATAACATCCCGCAATGACGCGCCAGCGGAAATAATCTTTGAGACAGGGTATTCAAGATATTCCAAATTGGCCAGGGGGTCCGATGGTTCGGGGGTAATTTCGCGTTGCTTATCCTCCGGGACACTCAAAAGAGTATGAAAATTCCGCTTGAGAATGGACCTGACCGGAAGCTCCTTTGACGCGCTGGCTGTAATAATTAATTTAGGTGGGGTCGAAAGATTGTGGTATTGATTCTGGTGCGACCAGACCACCCGACAACCTGGGGCTGGAAAGTGGTTCTCTTTATCTGCACGATGCGACGTGCTCGGTGGTGTCAGGAGGCTCATTTGAAATTCCGGATCTAGTCCCGCGCCTAATAGTCTCTAGCAATTTTGTAAGTGGGAGATAAGGAATGGATTTAGAGCAAGAGCACTGGTGGCAAATGTTGAGACTAAGGGAGAGTACGGAAACTGTCACGCGTGACGGCCTTGGAATTTACTCAACAGCCTTGTGTACGTGTTGCGCGCCCTATTGACATCAGTTTACCCCTGGTGGCGGTTGACTGGTGGCCACTGCCCCTCACCCATTTCACAGATTTATCAATAGTAATCATATGGGAGCCTACAAAAGCTGGCGCCCAGACGCTCATGGTATCCCAAATAGTGGAACCTGTCTTAGTCGCACATAAAACCCACTAGCGCAAGTACCCAAATTCGTCAACTCGCGAAGCTGACCGGATGCTTCGCGGATACAATAGGAACAAAGATGTCGAGACACGAGCATGTTAGTCATTACAACGTCACGACTGGGTGGGGCGTTCACAGCATGATGCGGTTCACCACCCAGGTGTGTCAAGTGTGAATGATAAAGTAGAAGATTACGCGGCCAAACGAGGGTATGGTTTCGGGCTAGGTGTAGATAAGGCCGAGTATCTTGAGTCCCGTGTCACCACTATCGACAAGGTATTGACACATGCTGTCGGCGATGACGCCACACCAAGCTTCGAGATGATCCAGCTGAGCGAAAAAAAACTCTATGCTCCGTTTTTGTCAGGTGGACGTTTAGACGGAGATGAAGGGCCGGGTTGTTACAAGTCGGGGGCTTCCTATACGGGTTCTTGATATTCGAGGTGCGGGTGGGTCACCCGCTCACGGTGGGTGAAAACCCCCGTGATGGCGTTTGGTGCGTTGGGATCGCCCCCGCAAAGGTAGGAGGGGGATTTTGCGAGGCGACAAGAAAGCTCCGTTCTCTGTACCGGTCAGCAGGTAAAAGGCCAGAATGGTGCTCTCTGTCGGGGAGCAAAGACCCGGAATCCCAACTGGGTGATATCTTGGGACAGTAACCAAACCGGCCGACCGCCAGGAGGCCCAATTAGATGATTGATACCTGCTAGAACAACGAGGCGCGCCTTCGGATTGCCATTGTCTACCACAGATCGGCTAGGAATAGGCAAGTTGAACATTCGACGATCGATACCATGCGAAGAAGCATCGATGGAGCTAAACCGACTTGGAAAATGTGCATATTGCAAATCTTTTGGCTACAATCGACCTCTCGAGTGTCTTTTTTACGGGGAAAAAAGTGTAAACATTTCAGGAACACGTACCATGCTGCTGCGGGCAAGATACGCAAAAGGGTTGGCACAGCGTACAGGTCAGATCCTGAAGAAAGCAATACAAGTTCTGTATCATGAGAGCTACAAACTTCAAGGTTAGCGAATGCAGCGGAACGCGGGATTGAAACAGTGGCCACAATAGTGACTGTAGCGTGGAATGGTTAATATGGTAAGGATTCGCCAGGAGCGGGCAAGCGAAGGCAGGAAAAGAAGCTAGAAGCGGTGAAAGTAACATGAAAGCCAATGGCCGTGATGAAATGTTTTGGAAGGCGGTACAAGCATACATCGTCAGCAATGCTTCTCTCGACTGACTTTGGAGCCAACTCATTGGCAGAGGAAGATATCCAAGTCGAAGACCTAACTCAGCGTCCCGGGGCACTATAAAACCAGGGTTGGGGTGGCCACCAAATCTTCATTCAACGAGTTCTCTCGTCGTTTACTTACTGCCTACCCTCACATCCACGACCCATATTCCACAATATCCATTATGACGCGTTCATTCACCACCTTCATCCTCACGATCCTCGCCGCCCTTGCCATCGTTTCGGCGGCGCCAACGGCCGCACGCGACGTCTTCGTCCCCCCCGTACTCACTCCATGTGAAGGAGCCATTTGGAAAATCGGAAGCCAACAAAACGTTACCTGGTATGCACAAAGAAGCTAGATGGGCAAAAACCTCATCTCTGTTGGATTAAGGAACGTTACCGAACCACCAAAAATGATTACCAACAGAAAAGGGATGATAGTTTTGTCTTACGGGGGCCGTCTTAACCTCAGTACGCAATATGCATCTGACAGAGACTGTAAATATGGCAGACTAATACCCTTCCTACAAAAGCTCACCCATTGGCTACTAACTTTGACATTCTTGACGGAAACCGAATCGTCGAGGTCCCTGATGTTAAACCAGGTGATGATTACAAGGTCGTTGGTAAGTCGTCCGTGGCAAACGGTTCTGTTGTGACAGTGGTTTGATCATGATCCTGCCTAGTATTCGGGGATTCTGGCAACAGCGGCCAGCGATTTTCCATTGTGCAATGATTCGCACAGTAACTCCTGTTCGGCTTAGGAGCGAGCCTACGATCAACCTAGTACAAACTGACTGAGAAAAAATATGCACGATGTACGATGTCATCTTTACGGACTTACCTCCTTTCTACTCCCGAGCCCCTTACCTGTACTCCTAGCCTAATGCGAATTAATGTCTTGCTTGTGCTCGCCGAATGTGTCTACATACCCTTATCGTTGAGCTTTGTGGGTGTCACAATTTCTTGGCGTTTGACACTGACAGGGCTCCTGACATGTGTTGTCACGTGGGGAGGTGAATAAACTAAAGTACTTAAACCAACAAATGGGATTTTTCTGCTTGACGACCTTGGAAGCCTCGAATCTCCCATCAAGAGTCCACGTCTCCACCCAACCAGGCGACTTTTTCAACCATGTTTGCCTTTACGATTTTATGTTTCTCCTTCTTCGTTACCTTGGTTCGGACACTCCCTCTCGACCAACGGGATGTCTTCAACCCGCCCATCACAAGTCCTAATGGGCAAACTGTATGGGTTGTTGGGCAAACTGCGACAGTTACGTGGTATGTTCATGTCCGACTGTAACCATATTACCCCGCTCACTAAATATGCGTTGGTATAGGGATATTACCAACATTCCACCCGACTCGCAGCTATCAAATCCCAACGGCATGGTTGTACTCGGTTTCGACGCCAACAACAGTTTGAATCTTATGCTCGGTAAGTTCCAGGGTCATGGCCAGTTTTTTTTTTGTTTGTGGTTCTATAATAAGAACCCTTCTGTTGACAATGCCTTGAACATACGCTAATACTTTGCTTCGCAGCTAACCCATTGGCAAAAGGATTCAAGGTCCGAGACGGCAAGGTTGATATCACAGTCCCATCCGTTCCTCCTCGTGACGATTACATCGTTGTTGGTTCGTACCGCCCTCATAAATACTAACACGTTATTCACCTCATGCTATCCTTAGTCTTCGGTGATTCAGGCAATGCGAGTCCCAAATTTGTTATCCAAGCGCCCGGTGCTTCGTCCGGCGCCCCCGGGCCTAGTACTTCCGAATCCAGCACCCCCGAGCCTAACACCTCTGCACCCGGCACTCCCGCGTCTAGCACTTCGCAACCTGGTGCCAAGCAGGAGCCAACACCAACGTCAACGCTTATCACCACACCTATACCGATCACTGGCTCTGTTATCACTGGGGCTCCCACTGATGTCCCTGCATCAACTGCGCCTCCTTCTGCCTTATCCCAATCATCCCCGGCGTCCCAATCGTCCTCAGCACGCTCATCCTCGCCGCTCTCGGCGTCGGCAGCGGGGGCGTCAGGGTCGCCGCCCACCAGCGGTGCCCTGCCCCGCCTCTCAGGCACCCTCCAGGCTATCTCTATCGGCCTTGCTTCCCTGTCCATCCTCTATCTCATCTAATGTACACGTAACGTGATGAGCATTGAACTCCCCTCTGCTACCACCCCGCTCAATCTGCAATCCCCCTATTCCTCCCACGACTTCCCCATGAACCCTTTTAATGACACTGACTTTGATGTACACACCATTTCATTTCGTTACTCCACCCTGGCATTTTCCGCTTCTCGATCTGAACTTATCTTGGATCTAGTCAGCATGCACATGTATCACCATCTCCAACGAATATCAACACGAATATATTTTGGCTGCATCCCTTTGTACATAGTTACACAATGAAAGTAAACGTCGCGTTCGAAGTCCTATACAATACCAGCCGATTGTCCCACGAGGCCTTGAGCCTATGAGGGTCCAAAATGAGATAAGTGCAATCAGAACCTTCAACCCACTCACTACGCCGCTATCGCTATCTATGGCTTTATTGATATCTATCACCCATTGACGCATGTCATGTGCAATTGCGCAATCGCTGGGTTCTTTGCGGGTTTTTGTGGCAAGAAATCAAATATTTAAAACGTAACAACAATTTGAACACACTCTACATATATTCTGTTTCTTCTATTTATTTCATGCGCAACCTCTGTTGCTGTTCCTAAAGCGTAAAACTCCACACTATCGGAATGAAAACCCATACAAAATCATAAAAGTAGTACAGGCTACCTGAGCCTATGTCGTGAAAGTATAAAACAATACTGGAGGGGGGAACGTTACTGATACATAGATCAAAGAAACTTCTATCTTTCCGTCGGATTGCGTCTATGGGTGGCGGGAAGCGGGTCTGGTGTCGCGGAAAGGAAGGGAACGGAAGTGTGGGGAGAGGGGGGAGGAGAAGGTGAGCATATGGAGTGGCGCGAACGGAGAGGCAATTTAGGGCGACCATTCTTTGTTCATGAAGTGCCACGAGATTTTGAGCCTTCCAGTCTCAAGCGTGCCTAGTTGCTCAAACAAGGAGGGGGAAAGGTCTACCGCTTAGGGTCAGCGTGAGGCGGCCTCCTTATGAGGAGGTAACTCACCCAAGTCATTCCAGCCACAGCCGGGGCAGCTGTCTCGTGTCAGACCGTAAGCAACCTTGCCGTTCTCGGTGTTGGTGATTTCGATCCACTACAGGCGGATTAGCGGTGTGTTCCACCAATCTGGGCAATCACCAACCTGGCCGCAATTACCTCCCCCATTTGGTCATACAACGACTTGCTAATCGCAACAATGGGATCACTGTCTACGTTGACTTGCCACAGTTTCCCAGGCCTACATGGTCATGTTAGGATGCACAAAGTAAGAAAAACTGGGGGACACCAACCAACATAAAACCAGGTACCCTGAGGAGAGTATGAGAGAACGTTGGATTGGTATATTCAGAGATACATACGCTTCCTACGTGCGTAACACGCTTGTTGAGCTGGCCGTTGGTGACGGGCACAGGAGTTGCTAGAATCACCAGTACAGACGCGAGGAGCGTGAAAATGACAGGTGCGATGCGAAACATGATATAGCGGCTGGCGTGAAAGGCGGGATCAACAAGTGGGAAGGGTTTGTCGTAGTATGTGAGCGACTGGGTGGGGGGGGACTCGACGGGGCGTTTCATAGTCTAACATGGGTCCCTTTTATAATCGAGACGGAGGTGCGTTACTGGAAAAAACCCAATGGCCACATGACACCCGGGTATGCTTGGAAGAAGATAGGTATGCTTGGAAGAATATAGACGGGACCTGGTTGTAAAATGGGGGGTGACAAACCCAAGTTGGATATACAACCCCCAAAATGCCGGGGTGAGTATAATATAATGCTGTGTTCATTTTGGGGTGGCTGAAAAAAATTCGCGTCGCCGCAAGGATAGAACTCGGCATAGATTTCACAAGCCCATCGGACGGCGAAGACAAAGCATGCGCTAGCGGCTCCCCCTGCCTTCGGACCGCGGAATTGAATTATGAAAATATGGAGGCGATCTAGGCAAAGTTAGATTTACGGTAACACGTTGTTAGGTGATTTTGGAACCATTTTAGGTGCCCAATTCAAACTCTTGCTCATCCGTGAAGGTGACGGAGGTAGTGGGACTCAGGGGAAACCCGATGTTCCCTAAAAATAGAGGTTGTCGCTTATCTAATCTTTCCGCTGATTGCCTTGGTCTCCATGCTTTTCTGATCTCAAATGGCCCCTCGAAATTTGCCGTTCTGGTGTTTGTTTTATTCCAAGACCATCGCCAAAATTTCAGGATGATGCTCACGGCTCCGCACACCATATGCTTGGTTAGGGTGCTCTCTTACCCGAAGATAATACAGCCGCAAGGCTCCTCTCTGATAGAGTCAGATAGACCCCAATTGGACAACCCCCGGGGAAAAGAGCGTGAGGACAACTTCGTCCGAGTCCTCGTACCTTGCGCTTTCCACGCGGATCGCGGCCAATATTAATGAATCCGAGTTTGCATCGGAATTTGGCACACGACCACGCGTTGACCATGTTTGATGAAATAAACGTGTGCGCAGGTTTGTACGTATCTCATGTACTGATGAGATGGTGGCCCACGGCAGATGGGATGTAAAAGCCACGGTCCAACACGTTCTATGCTGCGAAGGTCGCTGTACTTTCAGGTTCTCATGCTTCCCTACTCCTATCATCAAGCCTTTTTTCACACTAGGTCCACGGTGTCCAGCTCTTCCAGCGAGAAGAAAGTGAGCAACGCGGGGCGTCTCTTGCAATGCCTCGTGCAGGCGTCTCATCTCGAACATCGTCCAGGATGGTAGAACTATCCCACGAATAATTATGTCCGTTGTTTGGTTACAAGATCCACCCATCGGGTTTCTGTTGACACCCAATGATGTGTGAGATACAATAATATCATATCTCCCTTCATCTCAGTAACGTGATGCGCGGCGTCTTGCATGTGCACAAAATGCCCATTGCCCAGTTTAACGTCACAAAAGCTCCCTACCTAGTGTTATCACCTCGGGCAATGCGTCATGGCTGATGATCACCCGTTGACCGCTGTATGGTTTTCGCCTGTTTCTATAAGTACAATAATGGCCCATATACGTACGAGAGTCAACTGAGGATTTAAAAAATCCGTATCATTGATTACAGACTTGTCCGGTTTCAACGAACGGCAATAATAACAGTTGATTCACGGACTTACGGGCTGGTTTGACGTCAGACGGCCGAAAAATACCCCTGAACGGATAGACAGCCGAGATGGGCTCCCAAGCCAACCAGTCCGACAAGTACACCCAACGCCACACCGCGATTTCTACTCGATCCGCGCAATTATTTCTGGAAATTGAAGTTCTACTGGTCTCTCCCAGATTTATCTAGAGAAACACATCTCCATTAGCTTCGATTGTCGTGAAATTGGCCGGGAATCGGGAAACTAGCACCGGGAATCCCAGTCGCAGCCAAAAATGCAGAGTCAAACTCAGCCGGAGAGTTATGGCGAAAGTTTGCCTGTAATGTGCTACTCGCCAGTACATAGGTGCAATGTCAAGCTAATCATTACGGTAGGATCAAGTAGAAAGGATTGGTGCGCTTTTCGACGCCCACCTCCAGGTCATAAGTGATGTAAACAATCACGTACTTCCATCCGAGAAGCTCGTTAAGTGACAAATGATATTCAGGTTCGTGAGTTGCACAAGGATCGCGTTGCTTTGGAGAGAGAATATGCCGGGAAGCTGCAAGTCTTGACCAGGAAAGCCGCCGACAGGATGAGCCGAACGGAGGTGGCTATTGTTGTCGGAGATGATCCTACGAAATCCTATGATGCCAATATGCTCAAGAAAAAGTCGAGTCCACAGGCGTTATAGTATTCTTTTTCTATTATTGACCAGCCCAACAGCACCCTAAACTCTGCGTATAATAAGATTATAGAGTCCTTGACCAACACCGCACAAGATCACATGAATATCGCGGATGCTCTCACTTCGCAGGTTATTGACGTCCTCAAGGCCATCGAACGAAAGAATGACGAAGCTAAGAAGAAGGTGCGATTCCCTCACGTTTCCATATCCCTCGGCGCCCGACATCTAGAAATCTGAATTGTCGTGAATCTCGCTTGTAGGAGTTGCAGTTCTTCCAGAAGCTTTTGGCTGAGAGGGATCGTGTGTACAACGAGCGCCTCAAGGTGGGCTTCTAACGTAAACCATCCATTTGACCCTGTCACCCAATGCCCAGCAGAACAAACAGAAGGTGGGCGTAGTACACATGCATCTCCACAAACAGCCCATTTAGACTTGCCACGCGACATTTTAGTACGATGAGGAATGCGGGGAAGTTGAAGCGCATCGTCAAAAACAGGAACGTGTTTCCAATCGACGTCATGGTAAACCACCTTTGACCCCTGCATACAGGGTCGCGCGCAAGACGATAAACATTCCGATCGTGTCGCCAAACAGGCCGAGCAGCAACGCAACGATATGATGAATAGCAAAAAGTGGGTCGTATGATTCTACGAAAAACGGGGGCGGCTAAATTTATATACCAGTATTTACTTAATATCTACGGCTATTGCAAACGGAGCCAAAGCCAAATTCTATAATGAGGATTTGCCTGCACTGGAAAATGTGAGCGGGCGCTGTAGATCAAAGTAAATTGGCTGATGAACTTGACCAGCAATTCCGTATGGTTTGCTAGAATTCTTCCTGTATCACTAACAAGAACCCTCCGTTAGAGGCACTCCAGAGTCGACTCACTGAACGCTTTACAAAGGTTTTGTTACACTCGCAAGCTTTGCAGGTTAACCACCTCGACATCCTCAAGGCGCGCATCTCTAGTGCTGAAAATGTTCTGGGGCAAGTGAACCCAGCTAGGGACCAATCCCTCTTCATCGAATACAACATCCGGCAATTTACTGCGCCCAGTGACTGGAAATTTGAGCCCTGCATGAACCATTACGACACGGTAGGAATTTCCTGGCGACTCTACGCCGCGCTGACTAATGGGGGGTGGGTTGTATGATAGGCTGAGATGAGCATCGAACCGGCACCAAAGGTCTTTTTGCAGAACAAGCTTAATAAATGTCGGTCAAAGCTACAGGAGTTAGGTCCCTTGATGACAACAAAGCGTGCGCAAAGGCCCGAAATACCCCTGGCAACAGCTAACGGACACCTAGAACGAGAACTGGACCAGCTGGCCAAACTTGTCAATGCGTACACAGCAAATCACTCACTTGGGAACATAGATGAGGTATCTGACGTAAGTTTCTGTACAGTTGTTCCCAGCATATGTCAATGCCAACCCGTGTTACGGTGACTTAGAATTATCTCGAGGCCAAACATCAGCTGGTGTTTTTTGCGACCTCGGAGCGGATACTAAAGACCGAGGTCGAAACCATACTGATGGCCATTGGAGGTGAGGATCCCCTTATTTGCGTCGACAGTGGGGTTAACCCGTGCCAGACGATCACGGGGGACAACATCCACACTCCTTCAAGAGTTCGTCTTTCTCCATTCCCACGCAGTGTGGGTACTGCAAAGTAATTCAGTCCATATCCGTTCTAGGCGATAAATATGAATAACTAACTGTCAAAGTAGTCATCGATTTGGGGGTTGAGTAAGCAGGGGAAAACCTGCAAGCTCTGCGGGTTATCGGTGCACTCCAAATGTGAATTGAAGGTAAGTTCGTTTCAGGGTACGGGGCAATCCGGGTTTTCAGCGGCATAAGTAGGTGCCAGCCGACTGCCAGCATTCAGACGGTGGACGCCAATCTTCCCTACTTTCCAAATCAAAGTCCACGGCCTCTCGTACCAGCACGAAAGGTAATTTCAGCCCAGCGAGCAGCATGTCATCTATTTGATCCACCACCACAGAGGCACCGGTCCTCCAGACACCCACGCCATCGTCGTTTGTGCATAGCGGGCAATCCGAAGATTCATTCGAAGAAACGTATCCAGAGGCTCGAGCGTTGTTCGACTACACGGCCACTTCAGAATTTGAGCTTAGCATCAATGGTATTTCTATGCGATGACTAGGCTGAGCCACTGCTTACGGGGGCTACCAGATGGCGAGAAGGTCCAAATACTGGAGGCAGATGATGGGTCAGGATGGGTCAAGGTCGCCAACAAGATGGGTCATTCTGGGCTCGTTCCCGCATCATACGTCGAGGAGGAATCCTCTTCTCCCCAGATAGCAAGCCCTACTGCCCACCAAGGTCCCAAAAATTGCGGTGAGTTTGAATATCCACGACGGCAACAACGGCTCACCATCAACATCCTAGTACGGGCCCTCTACGATTACAAGGCTCGTGGGACCGATGAACTTGGACTCGTCGAAGGTGAAATAGTGGAATTGACTGAAGGGCCAGCGGGTGGCCAAAACTATGCTGAAGGTTGGTGGGAAGGTAAGCGGTCCGACAACGCTGTTCGCCACCAGCGGTATAATATACCAACCCCCAAAACAGGTGTAAACTCCAAAGGTCGTAAGGGGATCTTTCCGAGCAACTACGTAGGTTCATCCTTTACCCTGTTTCGCGAAAACCCATTCTCCATTCAGGTAGAGATTGCTTGACGGGCCGTGTCCACATCGTCCTAGTGGAGGTGTGCATGCTGGTTTGTGGGTCATATGGGGAGACAAATAATGCAAGGTCGCCGTTCTAATTATGACACGGAGATGATCGGTCCCCCCAATCGTGTCTGCTAACATGCTTGAGTGTAACGGAATTTAACCTAACTGTGGGATTTCGACTTGATTACTGGGTGGCTACCACCAGATATATTTTGTTGATGAATCATACATCATGATGGAGGGTCTTGGACAGCTCCAGGATAGAACCCCCGTCAGGAAGAAGTCATAGACCCTGAGATTAATTGTTATTGAGCGGAGATCCTGAGAGATACATTTGCGAATGCCGGCGAATCCACAGCTGGCGTACCAACCCGACCCAACATTTCCATGAAAGAAAATTGTGGGGATGTTTGAGATAATTTTTATCGCAACTCGGAGTTCTGTCTCTTGGACGATGACAACGCGCGGTGCCGGCGGGAATTTTCGAGGACCAATCATCATTGCAGTTGAGTTTCAAGTTGGGATAGCCCAGCCACTTGCTTAAGCCGTCAATTATTTAATATTGCTCGTATCTTGAGGCAAAGGGATCCCGTTCGCTACGGCTGTGGGCTAGTTGAAAAAGGAAACCCTCCATGCGAGTTGAGGCTAGGTGAGTCTGTCATAATTACTGCTCGACCCATTGGAGGTTCATTGCACCAGGGATACTACGGCATTACTTGTATTCGTTGACGGGCATTTGTCCTGTTATTAGAACAGGAAAATTTCCGAGCGCGGGGCCTTTCGTGATCTTGAACTACCATAGCCCCATTCGCGTTCGATGAAGCAGACGGCAAATCCCTCGCAAGCAGCCGGTCTTATCTGGTGCGGTTTCTGGAGCCTGGTTGGGGGGCTCATGCGGACCGAGTTAACCCAAGGGCGTAGACCCGAGGACGAAGGCCCGGAGAACGAAGACGAACCTCTTCTGTGAGTGTTATATTCATCCACGGACCACCACATGACAGCATGAGGCCTCCTAGTTCGAAACTACGTGTGCCTATCGCACCAATCGATGAGCGCACGTCCACCCCTCGAAGGATTTGGAACATACAAAGCCTGGATTGGGAAGGCTTGACACACATGTGTGAAGTATAGGGTGGCTTCCATGACAGGACCCACACGGTACACATAGTTTTTTCAAGGTGATTAGCCACGCTTTGCCGTAGACGTTTCGCTATAACTAGACTGATCAATATGCCGTTCAGAAATTCCATACCACACTCGAAAGCTCCCCCAGATACACATCCCCTTCTTCACACGGCCGGTCGTCTCACTTGGCTGCGTAAAGCAGCGGCGAGTGCCCTTGCTCCCCTCATTAGCTGGCGTCGTTATTCTTTGAACCGTCCGATCCCCTACCGCGCACATCGATCGTGGATATGCCTGCACTTAACCTACCTCTTCCTTCATTTTTCGTATGGTGATAACATCACTACATCCCAAACCTATCATCTGTGACTTGACACAACATATTTTTTCGTGGCCTGTGTGATTGTAGCCTCAGGTATCATCCTCGCAGCGTCGCTTCGAGTGCAATATGTTGCTCCTCCGAGAGTCCTCTAGGGTGTGCAATTGCACTCTTGCGATGGATGACTGCGATGATGATTCTTTTGGCAAGTAGCCATACTGGCCGCTAGAGGAAATTGTCACCTCCCCGGACCATACTCGATTCTGGTATTGGCTGGACGCCTGGTTATCAGCTGTTGCTCAGCTGGGGTTCCGCTATATGGGGCGGTGCGTTGCGGGGTACTAGTAGTACCATATTGCTGAAATTTGAACCACCTGGTATTTTTCACGTTTTTGTTTTCGGATTTAGCTGAAAATAAACTATAGAATGGATTCCGATAGGATGGCCCTATTGGGACCCAAGCTGCGCCACTGCTCTCAATGCGACTCCTGTGCGCTGTGGACTATTGAAGGTGTACCCGACCAGGGCATCTGCTCGGATTCACGTTAGTAGTTGGTTCAATCTTCATCCCAGCTATAGTTTTTTTATATAGGTGCTTACAGGCTTGCCTGCTCCCGAACCATTCACCACCCGGCGCTGATTCAACCTGAGGTTTAGCTTGCGATTGAAAGGCCTCCCGAGTCTCCCGGTGCGCAACGTCAATATTTTACGGTTGGTAGCTATTTCCACCGGTACCATAGTCACGTGTATCGGGCAAAGGTCATTAAGATGGGTTGAAGAATTTTATGTAGAACATGGATGTAGTATGTATGCTCAAGATGAAGAATCCAACTTATCGACCCCCACCCACCATCGATGTTCGTAAAAATGGTCCATTATTACTCATGGGGCCATACGAACCTGAGGGAAGTGGTGTGATATTACCTGATGGTAAGGGGCCCAACCCCATGCCTACACCCTGGCTCTGTGGGTTTCCAGAATTATTAGCCCCGGGAGTCTGATTATGCACATCTCTTGTTGATCCTCTATCATCCCTTTCTGCAATCGTTGCCCCTCCACGTCCGGGATCTGTCAGTCCATTTGTGGCCGAAAAGGTTTGGCCCAGACCATACAACTTTCCTGAATATTCAGCATCATCGATACGATCGTTGAAGTAAAGCTCCCGCATCTTGAAAAACGTTGAGGATGTCAGCAGGGAATCGGATCCTGCTTGATGAGACAGTCCAATTCTCATGATCTATAATTACCACGTCAACCAAAGTGTCTGAAGATAGAACGAGGAACACACCCCCAAGTCGTCAGCAACATCTTGTAATCCACCTTTTAGAACTTTGGATGCGCGCATCATGAACTTGATATCATACACAGTCGGGAACCACACCCGCAGGAGCTCGAAAAAAGCATCTTCAGTAGTTGGAAGCGATTCAGCCGTGAGCAACTTGACAAAGTAGCCAAAGTCATAGCCGCTGTTGCCACACCGCATGTGTTCAAACGTGCGCAATCGGTCAGAAGGTGATGTTACTCACCTGTGAAATGATATCCATTTTGTATCAGGAGATAGGACCATTCCCGAGGTTATCATCAGTTCGGCGAAGTCATTTGGCAGGATGCCAATCTCCTCATGTCGTTGGAAGTCGATGCCTGACTTCTGTAATAGCTCTATAGACTCCGGGGCGTACATGTCGTCGCTGAACACGACCCACAATTCGACATGGGTTCTCATGGATTATAGAGGTGCTAAACGGGCGTACCTCACACTGAATCGGAAGTTGAATTGCCAGGTCGAGGCTTCTTGTGGATATTGACCATCTTCGTCGGCGAGAGTAATTCCGACCTGAATTATCTTCAGTAGATCAACATTGCAGCGCATGGTTTGGTAATGGTAGTCGGAAGATGTCTTGAAGGCCCCAATAGGGCGCGCTACGACACCAGGAAACTCTGTATCCTAGGCGCAGGGTAAGCCGCAATATCGTCAAGAATGCCGACACCACCACCATTGCAACATATGGATGCTTCTCGATGTATCCTCGAATCACCCTCATTTCGGCGTCAAGATTTGGTGCCCATACTTCGCGTATGCGAGCCATGAGTCCAAATTCAATAAAGATATGGCCAAGCGCACTGGGCCGGTGGATTTGGAGTTGGTGGCAACTTCAAAGAGGCAGCCAATTACGTAACCAGAGCTCAATGTATAAATGATGTCGCTGTAACTTTTGATACATAATGAGGTATTATTACATTCACGGCAGTGGGCCACGGGATACAACGAATCTAGAACCATGCCATATAGCTAGTTTCCGCCAAGTCTGCAGTAAGGGCTCCATGGTCAAAATTGAACGTCTCGTTCTCATCTATTCTAGGGGATGACGGGATGAAGGGTGTTGGACGTGCAGAGGCAAAACTATATCTTTCATCAATCCCTACCCCTGCGGAATTGAATCGATATATATCCGGGAGCCAGGCGTCCGAAACGTGAATAGGGGGCACGAGATGGCTCTGGGGGGAATGTGGATTTGAAGAGGCGGGTGCCACATCCTGGGTGGTTGCGGTGTCGCAAATTTGTTCTGCATAACGGGTAAGTGCGTGGTGGACCCCAGTGAAAGATGGTGAAAGTATTTGTTGGCCTGAGCTCATTGTCACGTCGGTATCATGGGCTCGGTTGTTGCGCCAGTGTAGATAAATACGACGAGATTTTCCCGCAAGTTTGTCAAGGACAGGCTGAGGAATAGTCAATGCAAGCATTATGCGGTAGGGATGCTGAATTTACGAAAGCTTTTCCGCTGAAAGGGAGTATTTTGGCTACTTTCCTAAACAGCTGGCATGCCCTTTCCAGATCTTGAACGGCAAATGGAGCAATAAGGGAGGAGGGTGCGCGCGAGACAAGCAGTGATAATGTGACCTTAAACGGGTTAGTTAGGTCGGAAGAGAGCGTGAACATGACTCACAGCTCCGGAGAATGCGTTGAACCAGAAATGTAAAAATCGCGCACTCAGCTGAGGCTCCTGATTGAATAATGTTTCGACTGCAGAGATCAAAGACGAAGCCCCAAGGTATGTTGCCAAAACTGAAGGAGCAAATTTATGTTGAAGATCAAATTGGTCCGGTTCACTCATAGCTTCCGTGAAACATCGACGATGCAGCTGGAGAAGTGCTTTGGTTTTTGTCTCAACAAAACATGGAACAGACACCCCGAAGACGATACACACACCTATATCACGCCCGATGGATACAAGAGCCCTTTGCATAACCAAAAACCGCTGATTAACACCCACGCCACTATGATCGTCTAGAAGTGGGGGTGTAGCAAAATCCCTAACAACATTGTCCAGGTAAATGATACGAGAATACTCTGGGGTATCCGTGGCCACCATTGTTTCCAAGATGGGTGTCAGGCAGTTTATGAGAAACGAGTTTTTCCATTCATGATCTGCGATACAATAAATCAGTTCGCAATCGCCACCGAGGTCAAGGTAAAACATACAAATAATTTCCTCCTTGGAGACATACAAACCGGCCCCTAGATATGATGGGGGTTTGGTATCAACGTGCGAAAGACATAGGGACGGCGGTCGCCCAAGCGATAGACTCTAGAGGCAATGTCACCATACGACCCAAGGAGGAAAGCGCCTGACATACCATACGAGAGTCAAGATTCAGCAACTCCCAGAAAACCGCCCTCCGCTTTTCGTGTTCCTCTGGTATAACTTTGACTCGTGAGCCATCACGATCTGTGGAGAAAAAATTAAGCATTGTGGATATATTAGCGCGGGATTCACACACGAAGGCCAAGCTGGATGATATAATTAGAAATTCATGCCTCGAGGAACAGCAGAATATGACACACCCCCTGTGCTAATTTTGCGACGAAGCCCATGAGATTCCAGGCATATCCAACAGCCTTTTTATTATCCGAGAAAATCAAGTGATACCAAATCATAAAAAACTGCCCTACGGGATTAATCAATGTAACCACGCTGGAAAAGAACATGGCATACCAGTGCGTGTAATACATCGAAGTCGGGCTCTTCGAATAGTGGGATTTCGCAAACTGAGGCACGGGCAAGGTGGTGGTAGGCTTCGCCGTGCAATGAACCAAGCGGTCGATTGAGGTCGACTAGGATCCTATCGAAAGGATCATCAGTAAGAGAGCGAGTCTGCGCGGGCTTAGGTCTTCGATTGATGTCGTGTAACAGTGATGTAGGAGATTTTGGAGGAATGTTTCGGAGGCATCAAGGTTATATCTACCATGTCATTAATTGGGAGGTGGCAGGCATAGTTCAATACATACTGCCAGAGTGCATTGCGACTTGCTTCCTCACAGGTGGCTTGGGCTTCAGCGATCGGTGGGAGGGAATCACGAATTCGTTTACGGATCTTGAGGTCCACCGACCACGGGAATGGAAACGTCGCACTCAGCTGCAGAATATCTGGAGGAACTTCGGGCGGTTCGGGTTCTTGTGTGTTTGATTGATTTGACGGCTGAATCTGATAACCGAGTTTAAGGGTTGCGTTCGTAATCTGGCGCCAGGACTCACGGATGGAGGACCCTTTGTAGTCCAAGAGATAATGAGCCATTTAAGTATCGGGAATGTGTTCACACCTACCTCTACGTGGGTGGAATTTTCTGCACTCGAATTTTGATACAGGGATAGCGCGCTAACTGATTGGCGTAAATGATCGTCTTTTTGGGTCGACGGTTGCGGATCTGAGGGTGGAATACTCGGCGCAGCGCTATAGAGATCTTGTGAATTTTTTATCCTGAGTAAATCGGGCGAAAGAAGAGGGTGGATTTGATTTGAAGACGCGGATTGGAGGACACTGAGAGCGTCTTCGAGCTGCCTAACGCGATCACTCAGCTGAAGGATTTTCTCGTGGAGTTGCTCTGTATTAGCAAGGATGAACCTGTCCAAAATAAATTTCAGCTGATGGCACGAATATCGTTGAGTAAATCGCAGACGAACCGGCTTCCACGCCCAGATGTCAAGGCCCCTGGAGGAGATGTCTCGTTTGACAATGTAGAAAATAATGGAGTGGTGAGCTCACCTTCGGGCAGAGACTGCCACAGCCTCTCTTGACGCAGGACTTTGCAGATGTAAAGGGGGGTTTACCACCTTGGAAAATAATCGAACACACCTGGCATGGAAACACACGGTCGCACTATATCGGCGGTAGCAAAAAATATAAGCTTGAGCTGCCGCGGTGGTAATGAAGAGCTTGCCTTGAGTTTTAATCTTGATCAGCAACACGGAAGCAAATCTGGTGAGTACACACGCCCAAATGGCTGCTAGGAAATAATATACCTCCTACACTCCTTACAGGAGAGCCTCCGGTTCTTGTCTTTCTCCTGGGTCTTATGTGGGGGTGTATTGTCCGTTCGTGCCATGTTCATGGCCTCGCGGGGTGTCGATGCATCCTCGCCCAAGTTCCCGGTTTGGGCGGAATCGTCGCTCTCTTCCGGTGCCAAGCCACGTGGCCGCTTGGATGGCCGGGCATTGCTGGATCATCCTGGAGGTGTCGGTCTCCGTGTGGCAAGGCTGCTCCTCGACCTCCGTCCATAACGCAGATGCCGGAGAGGTGAAGTAGGATTAAAAGGCTAAGAGATGCAACCTCCGTAAACGTAGAGCTGGCCCGTCACCCGACCCGTGTTCGCGTGACCCCGAAGAACAAAGTCTCGGCAGCAGGGCTATTCTTGAGTTTGCCTTGGGTACCTTTTTGGCACGTACAGGGTCCTAGGGGGCGATTTAAATAAATCGCAATATTCTGCATCCAGATGTGATGCGTGGTTTTACGTGAAGATCAGAAACGGGGGAGGGGGGCCTCATGTCGACCCTCCCTTGGGCCTGGGTACACCTAAAACGCACCCCGGCTTCACACCTTCGAATGCTTCCCGGCGGTTGTGACTCACTGGAAAATGCCAGAGTTTCAGACAAATAATGATTTAGAGTATCCAGAAAACAACAGGAGATCCATGGCTATGGGCTACACATACATATCAAAAAGCACCAATCACATCAAATAGAATGTGTCCTCAGGGGAAAAAAGAGCATGGCGGAAGAAATTGAAAGCTGACCCTAGAACCAAGCCATCCAACTTTGATCACTGCTCGGGTTTAGCGCACCTAATTCAAAGTTCAATGTATCCACGACGGCAAGCTTTGAAGCGGGCGACAGCGGCGGGGGAAGTACAGGCCCATTGCAAGGCAGGAGTCCCTGAGTCGATGTGGTACTTGAATATAAATCCGGTAGCACAGGTGACGTTTGTGGTATATTCGGTGGTGGACTCCAGGAATGGGAAGGTGGACATGACGCAGAGGTAGCGGCGGAACACATGCACGGCTTGCGCATGGGGAAGAGCGATTTGGCACGTTGGTGCACCTCAACAATACATTGCGACAAGCTGCGATGTGTTTTGCTGAAACAGTCTGACGGCGGTTGGGGTGTCATAAAAGCCTGCTCAGGCTGCGGGGTTGCATATGGCCCACTATTGTGGTCAATATCGTTGAATTCGTCGGTATGTCGTAGGATGATGGTTGGAACCTCTTGGCCATTGGACCAACGGTTGTAAATATCACTCGCCTTTTCAATCATCGTCTCCAAGATCGGCTTCACGAGAATTAACTGACTTGGATGCTGGGGTAGGAATGTGGACTTACAATAACTTGCAGAGCCCGCGGGCATGTATCTTTCGCCGATTTGAACAAAAGTCGTGCTCGCTCCAACTCCTGCAATGCAGCTGGGGAAAGGCAAGTAAAAGGCGCCCGAGAAACCAACAAACAAAGTGCCACCTGTGTACATCAGAAGAAATTAGACTTCTATAGAAAAAACAATATATCGAGCAAATATTCTCACGGCGGCGGAAAACGCATTTGACCAGTACCCCAATATCCTTGCAGTAAGCTGCGGCTCGCGATGGTACAAATCTTGGACTGTTGCGATCATTCGCGATGCGCTTAAGAAAACTGCTACGACTGAGGGTGCATATTTGTGCCGGCGATTGAATGCTTCCTCCGGTCCGCTCAACGCGCGGGTGAAGAAACTCCGATGCAATTGTAATAGAACTATTACCAGCTTATTGTCAGAGGATGTAAGGATCGTTGATCGAATACGCACCAGCCTCCAGTGCTGTAGAAAGCGATGCGCGTTGCATGATAAGGGAGCGATGTGTGACCCCATCCCTCAGATGGAGTGGGATAGAAAAGTCGCGGATATTTTTATCTAGGTCCAGAACGGTATCGTAATCAAGGTTGGGTGTTGAGATAGCGTCCAGCACGGGCGCCAGACAGTTCAAGTAGCATGAATGTTTCCATTCTTGATCTATTTCATTCAGTTAGATACATAATGCCACAGAACAAAGAAAATATACAAACAGAAATGCAGACTTTCCGAAGGGTCATATCCTCCGTCTGGGCTATATGAAGGCCGTTTACAATCCATGTGTTTAATCGACAGGGACGGCGGACGTCCGAGAGATAGTGACTAGTCCAGCGTGACACATCACAAATCAAACCCAGAAAATGGTGAATGTAGCTTACGAGGCGCGCGTCTAAGTATAAGAGCTCCCAGAACAGAGATCTCCGTTTCTCGATCTCTTCGGGGATAACTTTCGCCTTTCCTCCGTTGCGATCTGTATACGCAAATTGTAACATTTCCGGATATGTTATATAAGAAAAACATACGTAGGCCAATCTGCATGTGATGATGAGGTGAGCTCTCAAATTTTGTATAAAAAAGAAGATTCATACACTTTGTGCGAGCTTCGCTGTTAGCCCCATGAGGCCCCATGCGTAGCCAGCAGCTTTTTTCTTATCCGAAAAGACCAAGAGGTACCAAATTTCGTAAAAGAGTGCCGTGATAGTTTCTACATTCGGCTCTTCCATGACGGGTATCTCACACAACGCGGCGCGAGCGAGATTGTGATATTTTTCTGCGTCTGGTGAGTCAGGACCACGTCGCTCAAGATCCACAAGACACCCGACGGCAAGGATCATGAACAGGAGCGCGAGGCGTCGGGGGCAAAGATCCTCCAATGAAATCATATAACAATGGTGGGCCAAATTCGGAAAGAATGTCTCGCTCGGGTGGGGGTTGTACTGCCAGAGGGCATTTTTGCATGCTTGGTCCCAAAGATGTTCTGCTTCAGGACGTGGGGGCAATAAATTGCGGATGTATTCTCGCAGCACAAGATTAGGCTCCGGAGAAATCATGTCAGTGAGTGGGAAGCAGTGGCTCAAACGGATAACTTCGGCCGCAAGGTGCTCTGTTGTTTCTAACTTGTTACTGACTGGGCAAGTTGAATAAGAGTGAATTTCATAATTTTGCCAGGGCTATTCACCTGAACAGAGACTTTGCAAGTTTCCTCGCTAGAATCTCGGTCCGGAGGGTCAACATCCATATGGGGTGGCTTCTCTGACTCGTGCGCAGTGTCCGATAGCGGTGCGGGAGTTTCGCTCCCCACTTGGGTACCACCATAGAGGCCCATCGTGCTTTTGATGCCAAGTAAATCTGGATGCAGGAGTGGGTGAGGGTCCGTAGCTGGATCCTGCGTGGATGTTGAATGTAGCGCCGCGAGCCCTTCTTCCAGATTTCGGATGCGATCACTCATTTCTTGAATTTTGCTATGTAATTGCTCAGTATTTGCAAGGATAAACCTAGTTCCTTTTCCCGAGACCAGAACGCCTGTAGAGTTTTAGATGGCAATGCCCGTGAGGGTCAACTGAGTCCCGTACCATCAGGGCATATTTCTGCGCAGCCACGTTTCTATGGGGGTCCGGTCGGTCAGGTTGGGGCGGAAATGGTGGACCTAAGGACCTCCTCACCTTGCATGAGGCACAGGGGAAGCTGCGGTCGCACTATGTCCGTTTGTATCGGAATCAGGGTCAGCGAGTGTAAAGCTCCTCAGGACGAACCTTTAACTTCAACCTGTAGCATAATGTAATAACATTTAACCTTTATCCACCCCGAAAAACCAGGTAACGCACCTTCTACATTCACAGCACGAGAGAGGGGTCTACAAGGAGTATAAGAGGCGTAGGAACACCCTGAACTAATCCCCCACCTTCTTTCCTCCCGGTTTCTTGTTGGCTGCTACTCCATCAGCAATGAATATATGGTCTAGCGGTGCGGTGCTGGCAAATTGGTGCTCTTCGGTTTCACGAGGCTTGCCTCCTGTTTTTCGTGCCCGTTTGAGAGGGCGTGAGTCGATTGTCGGGTGGTCACGATGTTCGTCAGGGTAGAGGGCGGGGTCGGCCACTGAAGGAGCCATAACCTGTTGTGCGTGCAATTCGGAAAGGCTGAAGGTGGTAGGTGTATAGCCTGTGGGGGCGGAGATCAAGAACCAAAAGGACACAAGCTCTGTCAACACATAATAAGTATTCACTCCAGCGTGACTGTGGCATCCCACCGTCTAAAATTGTAGCGCCCTGTCAATCATCTAGACAACCCCATCATTTGATGGCCATTCAATCCAGTGCCCCCGGCCCGCACAATACCACTGGTATTCAGCCTTATTGCAACCCCATACCTCAGACAATTTCAAACGGAAACCCATCATAAAACCTGGAAAAACCCTGTGTTGCCACACTTTTCACCCATGCCAGCACATACCCTCGTGTCTACAAACGGGGTTAGCGAGGCTTCTATTGATGACCTGAGCTCAAGGCACCCACGCTCTGCCGGCAGTGATATGCCTGTTACGGATGTTTAGTTGTATCGAATGCTTCCGGTCAATCCGGATGAACAGGATGAGGATCCACTCAAAATCCTCGAGTGAGAATTTGGAGAGGTACGTACATATGACCATGACAGGAGCCTAGCAAAACGGAGTGGAATTATGTTTGGCTTTATTTATTCACACCGCAGCCATGTGCAAACTCCTCACCAGTAATACTAACAACCACTCCCCACCTCTCCCCACCTCATAATCCATTATTGGGCTATCCTGATATATCGGAACAAACCCGTTGTTATCGACATAAGCTCGCCTGACATGTCACTACATTTTATACAATTGTTTGTCTATACCAAACACTTGCGTAAGTAATCGATTAGATCATTGATTACACATCAACGCTGAGGCCTAACTTCTAAGCCTCCAAATATCACGTGTCTCCTTTTGATGATAGACATTCGACATCGACGTCAGACCACTCAATGTCAAATACTACTTATGTGTGTCAATACTGCTATCACTAGTCCTGGCACCCCCGTCCAAGTCTTGAATCCGACTTCCGCGCCATCCTTTCTACCACAAAGTTAGACTCCCCGATCACCAGACTTCAAAGGGGGCCTCGCCGGTATTCTTGCCTCCTCCATAACAAACTTTTTTTTACCAACCCAACGACGATAGGACTGCTTGCCAACTGGGGGTTCTTAGTGCCCGTCGACATGGCCGTGTTATGTACCTGTTCATGCCGAATAACATCGCGCCGTTGTGCAGGCCCCTTCCATGGTTTAGGTTGCGTACTTTGCCCCGCCGTGAGTGATTTCTATGGTAGGATTAGCAAAGCGCAGCACTCTGAAAAGGTCCAAAATCGCCATGTTCTTATGTGGGGGTATGGTTATATATATCCCAACCGTGCCGCTCGGAGGTTGGAGCTATGAGTGTTGGACCACGGAGATCATCATTATTGATTTCTTGTACCAGCGCGTCTAATTTAACCTAACGCGTAAGTATTATTTTCAGTTCCAGGGGCCCGATCCCGCCGGGACACGAGCGTCTACCTTCGCCTTCCGTTAGTATTGTAACGGAGGACATTGATGGTTGACGTTGATGGGTCGGGGGTCAAGAAATCCTTGGCGTTGTAATTGCGCGTCTTAGGGACCGTGCCACATCTCTCTGGATGAGTGCATCCTTAGGCAACGACCGTGCTATATGGTACCCCCTCCATCAAATGGCACCACGCCACTTAAAAACATGTGTGGAACTACCCATGAGTTCTATTTTCGGCCAATAATATTTCGTCGGCCCTCCTGCCTTGAGTCCGCACAGTTGGGCCAAACCAAGTAGATTCGGTTGCTGTTGGCTAAAAACAATTGGCCAATGGTTTCTGTGAACAAGAAAATTGCTTTCGCAGCAAGGATCTAGCGATAGCAATTTTTCCATACTATGTGGCTGGGTCAATGAACTGTTCATCGCGACATCAGGCTGCTATTCCCTGGACGACTAATAATATCAATAATTCGGGTCAGGACAGCTGTGAAACCACTCCTGCGGGATCTCACTTCTTGCTGAGGGCGGTGCGAGAAGAAACACCTTAGTCGATGACTGGAACATCCGAATCAACTGCTTTGGCTGACGGTTGATAGGTGCCTCTCAACCCGAGGATCCGACTCGGATTGGGTTGGGCAGCTCACTTGTTCAGGTGATGTCCATCAGACGAGGTTGATGAGCCCCAACAGCTCGGGCCTATGCTACGCTGGTTGCTCGTATAAATTTTGGACCCTACTCAGTAATCCCAAATAACCATGGCCCAACCTATGCCCACCCAAATTGTGGTTGCCGACCAGGATAGCCAACTACAATATTCGGGCACCTGGCTACTAGACACATCCAAACCGCAAAATCAGATTGGGATCCCCGGGTCACTCATCCCAGCATCAGCACACAAGACTTCGCAGCCTGGGTCCAGTTTTACTTTTTCATTTCGAGGTATGGGTCGGGGTTTGGTAGATAAGATGTCTTGTGTCTAATTATTTTGACAGGATCTACTCTCGGGGTGGTCGGCAGTGTCTTCGGAAACTCCTCCCAAGCCCCCGTTTGGGGGTGCTCGCTGGATGGAGCATCAATGACAGTTCATGGTGCACCAGCTGGCCCAGCCTCTTGGACGTTCTGTGACGCGACAGTACCCAACGGGCCACATCATTTGATGGTCATTGTTAACGATCCCGGGTCGGTCGGATTCTGGTTTGACTATATTGTCTATTCCCCCAGTGTGGGGGTGGACGTTCAAGGTTCACATATGTACAGGATTGACAGGAGCGATCCTAGCATTGTGTATAGCTCTGATTGGAACACGCTGGGGGGATTTGCGAACGCTACAACCAGCTCCCACTCAACGCTATCCGTCAATTTTTTTGGTATGCCCGTGTCTGCTGTTGACTTGGCGAACCAGTTTTGAATTTAACATCTGGTCCAGGTACAGCCATCGACTGGATGGGATACGCTCCTGTGGAGCTCTCTCATACGCCCACGGTCGCATCATACTCCATAGATGGAGGTTTCCCTGTGAACTTCAGCATTGACGGCCTCCCATCTGACCAAACCTCTATTTACGATCAGGAGCTTTTCTCCATCAGAGATCTCAAACCAGGAAATCACACCCTGAAGGTCACATATCTAGGCGATCAATCGACAGCAGCCCTTACCTTGAATTACTTCAACGTGCTTGGATCTGACGTGGGCGGTAATTCCACCCCCCGATCCGACGTCGACTTTAACCGGGATTCCTTTGGGTACTCAGCCTCCTGAACCAAATCCGAGCGAGGCCCCGAAGTCTACCCATTCACCGGTTGGCGTGATTGTCGGGCCGTGGTCGGCTCAATCGCGCTTTTAGCATTGGCCGTCGGTTTATTCGTTCTGCGAAAGCGGAGACGCTCCGCGTCGGGCCAGCAACCTTTATCCGATGGCCAAGAGGAACGTCGAGCCCGGAGATCGCACGTGTCGCCTTTCACGGCCGACATCACCCAATTCCGGGGCCATGATACCAAATATGCGTCCCGAGTTGACCCTTCACTCGCACTACACAGCTCAGGACCCGACGGCCCGCGTATCGTGACTTCAAAATCATACCAAAACATCCCGAGTCAACGGGTACAATTACAAACAGTATATCCCCTTATTCAATCACCATCCTACATCGCGCCCAGCGTCGCCAGCGATCCCCCCGATATTCAGCTTCGTAGTTACCTCTTGACAGAGCCCGCCTTGCTGTTGACGTGTGACCAATATCAGAGCACTGTCTTTGTTTGGAACTCAATAGTTTGATTCCGATTTCAGATCAAATGAATATTTCCAGCATCCCGAGATAGATTTACTAACAAATTTCTATGGAGAACAACAAACCTAGGAATAAAACGAGCATAATGAGCAGCCTAACGACCTTTGGCTATAACAGTGTTTATGAAGGGGGGCTGGGGGGCGAAAGTTAGCGGGTGAAACCAGAAGGCTGTCGGTAGAGACTTACACAGGTGGCACCGAAGTTGCGGGGCCTGCAATTTGTTAGCATGTAGCACATGATCATGATTCAGTACAAAATTACCTGGATCCGCTGTGAGCGCAGGGAATGCGGACGAGGCGCACTAGAGAGACAGTAAGGTAATGAATACATATGGCGTTGCGTGACTCACCGCTTGCTCAATGTCATTTGCGGTCTTCCCGGCAGGGAGATGTGGTTTGGTGGTGAGGGGCTTAGGACAGGAATAACATCAGAACAGTCGATCATATTCGCAACGTTTTGGCCGACAGTCGAAAGCTTGAGCATGGCAGCCTTGAATGCAGTTTGCATCTTTGCTTGGTTGTCTAGAGACGAAATGAAGAGGTGATAATCCCGAGGGTAGTGAGTACTTACTGACGAAGGATTGCCATTCACAAGCAGTTCGCGAATCTGCAATAATTTAGTTGTTGAAGCATACTATAAAAATAAATCAAATTACCCCGAGCAAGCTATAATGAGGGGTTTGTTAGGATATTTATTAACATTGATGAATATTCCCGCTCACATCATGGTCGGATTGAATACGGATCTCCCCTTGCAGAGGAGACTCAACTTCACCTTCAGTGGCACCAGTACTATACCAATGTATTATTGAAATGTTTCGGACTGGTGTGAAAAGTAGCATACCCCGGGAAAAGTGTACCACGTAGTTGGACCTCGATGAATACCTGCGTGTCAAACAGGCTGGGAGTCGAATCGAATGGCGTCCTGTATTCGGGTTAGCCACCGGGGACCATGATTTATTGGGGTTCAGCTTACCCAGGAATCTAGGGGCGGGGACCGTCAGTACATAAACCTATTCCCCGTGAACGATTTAAACTCACGGTTGGGTCCACATGGTCGGCTGCAGCGACGGAGTGGCTGGAAGGAATTAGTGGCTTGTTTCGGCATCAACGTAAGACCTTACGAGGCTAATAGGGCAACAACTTCGGCAGGAGAAAATCCGGCCTCAGCAAACCTTGCTAGGATGGATGTGACGGAATCTAGTGCTATGGTAAATATGCTGCTCTGTCACCGATAAAGGCACTGACCAAACGGCTCGGGGACTAGGAGATCAGGTGATGCTGCCTTAGCTGTGGGACGCCCAAGGAGAAAATTGAGACGAGGGGCGCCAGCGCAATTACTGACTCCAACAGCTCCTGCAAATTGGATGCTACGAGGATGTTCGTCAGGAGCACATACAGTAAATAAAACAATACTAACAAATCACCAGCCGTCATATTATGCTTGGCAATGAATGGTTTCTGAACCTCAACGATGCCGTCGATCCCATTGTTGGCGTGGAATGCCGTTTCAATGTCGGAAAATGTAACTATAGAACCATCAGCGCCACCCCCTCTGAAGCGAACAGTCAGCTTGGAAGTGAATTATCATAAAATTTCTTACCCTTTGGTTGGTGAGAAACCAATGGCATCGTGGAAGGTTAATCGAAGCGATTCGTGAACCTATGTACTGCGGTCAGGTCATGACTATGCCAAAGTCATTGAGCTTGCCTCTTCTCCACATTCGCCCCATCAAAGAGGTTGGCTTGGATATCATCGAGGACGGGGAACAGTGCACAACACGCAGCGTTGGCTGTGGTATGCACGCCGTCGGGGCAAGCAACACGTTTGGTGAGGGAAGCTAGTATGCTAGTCAGCTTCAAAGGGTAGTGTATGGGTTTATTGTTTCACCGTTGGCAACCTGCACGACGGCAATAACAAGGATCGAGCAAAGTTGTTTGAATCCCATCTCGTTGTGGTGGGGAGGTAGGGGTGTTGATTACAACCTTCCCTCTACTGCTAGTTTTTATACCTGAGGGCAAGGTAAACGGCCGAGAAAACCGTACCTCGAGTTTCAATCAATCAGGCAGTTCAAAAACGTCCATGGCCCAATAAAAATTAATGGATAACTAACGAGTGCAGTGGTTGTTACGGAATCGGGCAGGTATTCTGGTCGAGTCTATTTTAGTCATGCTTGAAAAATAAAAAACCCCTAATGTGGAGAAAGTCAAAATATTAGGCACAAAAAGAAGCACTGACTTTTCCCAAATACGAGTGTCCATCATCCCCCGTGTGCTGGGGGAATTGTGCGGCTCCTGTATAAGTCAAGGCCGATGTGAATGGGACCACTGGTTTCTAAGCCATTGCAAGGCGCCAGGAGGTTGGTTCAGCCCATCCTGGGTAATCCAAGAACGACGCATGTGGGTGATGATTCATCGTTGCGTTGAGGACTATGATCAATATGTATCCCCACTGGTGTACAATATAGTGGGTTTCGCGGGATGGCTATACAAATCTCATCCCATACTGCTGGACCATACTGCGTCGCTTGTTGGCTGAAACAACCGGGCCCCGTTGAGAGGTGCACAAACCCGAACCAGGGGCTATCGGAAGCCAAAACACGGTAAGAAAAACGGTTAAATCCTACGCCTTGATCAAACTCTGTTTGGGCAATGTTCACCCGACCAATAAAGTCCACTCGGGCATGCACTCGAGGCCCGGACCCAGGAAATACAGCCCACAAATCACGGCAGTCATCCGTGGACGATTCACACGAAATCCTGGTAGTTTATAATAACAGAAGGGGCACTGGGCCGATCATTTCCCCTGCCACCCCACCACCATGTGAGCCGCACGAATAGTGTTTTGGCTTGACATTTTCACCGATGCCTTACCTCTGGTTTACCTTGATCCCAGCATGTTGCGTGGTAGAGGAGGCCTAAAATAGAGAGAGTACCGGGGACAACTACAAGGTGGGAGGATGTTCGTAATTTGGCTTGATCCGGTGTGAGTCGGTTAGGTGATTGTATAAATTGTCTTACGTATCAAGATATGACCTGGGGATTTATAACACCCCCAAACCGTTACCGGAGCGTTCAAGGTAGTTTGGAAAATAAATCGTGATTATTTTTCCAGCTCTTTCCCGCTCTAGCGGTCAGAGTGAAGGTCGACAAGCCCATTTTTTCAGCACGGAATGCAAATAAGGATGTCAGCGGGTGGATCCAGGTTTCTGGTAGCTGTGTGTGAGCCGGAAGTCAGAGATGAGGTATTTATAATCGAAAACACAAGATACACATGGCTGCTGCTAACTTGGGGCTGATGGTTATGATCTGTTTAATCCTGTGGTCAACGGCTTCCCATGATGACTCGATTTGGGGTATGCCCTTCCCATTCCTCCAATAATATTTTGGAAGGGTTACATTGTGGCCCATCCCACGGATTTTCTGTCCAGATATTTCAATCTATCTGTGACCGTCATGAGCGCCGAACCCAAATATGCAACTCCAGCAAACGGCGGTTGAGAGGGTGGTTCAATTTTATACATCAGGTCACACGCCCGCAGCTCCCGTCTCATGGGCTGTCATCCTCGCACCCAATAGAACACATGCCGACCCTCATAACATGGGGATATCAAATTTATTTTGTCTCACAAGTGTCAACGCCGCTCCTATCATAACCTCCCGGTAACGGCGTGCGATAACGGCTGCCAGTTTAACCGTTCACTATTGCAAGCCGGCTTGCGGGATACTCTCAGGACTTGCTCGAGGTGGCAGTTCTTTAGAAGTACATGCCGTACAAATGGAGGCCTCGAAGTTCCTTAAACTGTGTGAATGCTCGTCAGCATCAGATGCTTTAGGTTTTCCGTCTCTTGGCCTTCCCTCGGCCTTCTTCCACATCGGCCTCCCGCTTGCTTTTCTGCCCAGCGACTCTCATGTACTCTTTTCTCTTTTCTCTCTCTTTATCACCCTTTTTGTCCTCTTCCTTCTCTATCTTCTTCCGCCTCTCCTCCTTCTTCTGACCCTTCTTCTCCTTTCTCCTCTCCACTTGGTCCTTGCGCAGCGCTCTGATCTGCTGCAACAATGCAATTGCCTTTCTCTCTTCCGGTTCCATGACCACAGCGCGTTTTTGTAGATATGTCTGCTGTTTCTGTGGTTTCATGAGTTTGGGTTTAGACGCGTAAGGAAGGGAGGCCTGGAGCTTCTTTGGAACAATCAGAGGGTTGAAACGCCTGGGCGGACGGTCGATGGGTTTGTAAGTAGAATTGACATTGAGCGGTGTTTTGATATTTTCGTCTCGGCGGACTTGGCCAGTGAGCCGCATCCCAGACCAATGGGCTTTGTCCGAGAGGAGAAGGGATGTGACCGGGTTGTAGAATTTTCGGGGTTGAATAGAGTACCATGCGCGCAAGAAGATGATGTCTGGGGAAGAAGCGTTCGATTATCTCTGATCCCCAAGACAGATGAATAATTTACCACTCATCAAGACCTTGTCTTCGAACGTCGCTCTGAATGCTCCATCAGGGCTTTTCATAGCTTTTTTCACTTGCCCACGAATGCCCGATACGGTTCGTACGTTAGCACCTTCAAATTTGGCCACCTCCAGAGCGCTGGTGAACATCTCCTTTACGAATGCCGTGTTCTTGAAGATCTTGTATGGGACGCCTGTTAGTTTAATCTTCTTAACAATCTTGACTGAACGATCAATATCCAGGACGACTCCAGTGGCGGTCACTCTGAAACCAGGGGTTTCGCCGAGGAGTGAATTGAACGCGCAAAATCCTGTGTTCGGGAGCGAAACGGGACCGTAGAAAGTCGCGTAGCAATGCATATGCTCTGGGGTATATTTAAGCATCCGCATGCGGATAGAGTGGTCGTCTAAGGAGTAAATCGGCAAACTCTGGAACCGCCGCCAGCCCAGTGAGAAGATCAGTGGATCGTTGGTCTTGAGTGTCCTCGTGTACCACCTGTGTCTCTTGATCCGAACCTGTACGTACCCGAATCTCTCCTCGGCAGGGAGGAGCCCGCCAACAAGGATAGGATATTTGGGGCTGAAATTTTCAATCATTTCGCACGGGACATCCGAGAGCTCAATGCGCACATATACCCCTGGGCGGAAGCCCTCAACCATAGCGCGCGACTCCGGGTCTACGCCCTGAAATTCAGCGCGGTTAAGTGCGAGCTGCTGGGCCATCTCGTCCTTTTTGGTGTCATAAAATGAAGTGTTAGGAGTAGAGGGGTCGTCGTATTGCTCGTCGAATTTTCGTTTGAGGGCCTCCTTTTTCCGTGCGAGAGCAGCTGCACGAGTCGCGGTTGGATCTTCAGAGGGCTTTGGTGCAGAGGTATTGTCCTTTCCAGATTCTGATGCTTCAAGGTCTTCGAAGTCGTCATCAGCCTCGCCCTCGAGATCTTCAAACCCTTGATCCCCCCCAGCAGTCTCACCATCACCACCTCCAGAATCGCCTCCAGTGATGAAGAGATGTCGAATGGACTCCAGCATTTCTTCTTCTTCCCACTTTTCCAACTCGGTGAGAATAAGGGCTTCCTTCCCCATATCCAGCTCCTCGGCATCTCCTCCAGTTTGTTTCTTAATACTAAAGAAATCGTCTATGTCATTGCTATCGCCCCCATCTTTCTCTTTGTGATCACCATGAGCAATTTGATCAGGCGTGAGGTTACTTGAATAAATGAGCTTCATCCAGTCCTTCCGCCGTGTATGTCTCCCAGACGCAGCTTGGGCGCGAGCGGATAAATCAGCTTTCCATCTTGGTGCATCTTCTTCGTCCACGTCCTCATCACTTCCACCCTCGTCAGTGAGTATATCCACTTGTTCGTCGTCGGCGAATTCCACGTGCGATCCGGAATGCTCATGATCTTCGTCGTCATTATCACCCAAATCAGAGTCGCTCTCAGCATAAGATATATCTGCACGTTGAGCCTTGCTTGTGGAAGGAAGATGCCGCGTAACCGTGCGGCGAGAAGCGCGACCAGTGTTGTCTGTTAGGGGGCTTTGTCTGCGATTTCATCGACGTCTAGCTCAGAGTCGGAAGGGTCCTCGGAATTGTAGTCAGCTTCAGATCCAGAGTCAGCTCCGCCACCATCTTCGCTGTCCTCGCTATCGTCGTCATCGTCGTCAAGATCAGAGCCATCTTCATTGGCAGTCGAATCTTTAACAGTAAGATTCCTAGACGAGGAACCAAAGAGTCGGATCTGGCTTTTGGCAACAGCATCTTCGAGTGTGTTCCCCACGTCCTGCAGATCCATAACCATCTGTTCTCCTTCACCCTGGGGTGCTACGGCCTGGATGAGCTTACTTTCTCACCGCAATTGTAGAGGTGATGAAAATCTACGCACCATCGAGATTTCCTCGGGTAAAGCTCCCGGGGACATTGATCCAAACCGCATCCTTGTCATACACCACGCCGCCGACATCACTCATGGGAGCATGAATAAGCAATTTCTTCTTTTCGCTTAATTTCTTCGTTTCTCTGAGTCGGCATCGGGGAGCGGGCATGGATCGCCCAGTATTGTCACGCTCTTCATGTCCAAATCTCCCACACCAGGTACATGTACTTTCATTTCTTGCCGTAGGTTGGTTCCGCGGACATAACCATATACAGTGACTGTCCTGTCGCATTTTCCCTTTGAGGTGCGGATCCGTTCTCTGGGCGTCAGGTCTTCGATACGGTCTGCAAGCAGGTACGGATGGGTGTTTCGAAACACTAGTGGCCGGAATTTGAGAACGCTGATGAAACGGGAGAGATTGAGAATTTCGGTATCCGGGTAACGGCCATTAAGGACGCCAGAGAGGTAGAAAAGTTTTGCGCCCTGGTAGATTTCGGTCCAAAAGCGCTTTTTCAGGGCCTTTTTGGTGGTTCGTAGAGTCGCGGCCTTTTTGATGAGGTCAAGGTGGTAAGAATACCGATTACTTTTGGGAAGCCGTGTGATTGGAGAATGTTAAGAAATTCGAAAGTTTCCTAAGAAATGTTTACAGTTGAAACTTGTGGTAAGAGAGGGACTCACCATCTCAAAACCAAATGACCCGTCGATCATAAGCAGAACGAGATCAGCTATCTTGCCAATGTCGATCATGCTGTTGAGATCATTATTGCATTCAACAAACGTCAACCTCCTCTTCTTCCCACTAACCACTGTAACTGGCCCGTTCACATCTTTGAGTGTCTGTTTGGTATATCGTCTCACGAGACTTTTGAGGAGGGTGGTCTTTCCAACACCAGGCGGGCCAACTACGGCCACAATGACTGGTGGAGGCTCGTCATCGGGCGTTCGATTTACAAGTGGTACGTGCAAGCGTGTCTGGTCGCGTTCCACATTCCGTCGACCTTGTCTGTCTGCCCTGCGCCCTGATTTTGGCGCGAATGCCTGGAGATAATTAGATATACATATAGAAGGAGCGTTTGTGTTAGAGAACCTTTTCATTAAACCCATGCTGTTTTTCCTTCCCCTTCCCCTTATCTTTCTTTTCGGCTTTCGATCCGGACTGTGCTGGTCGATGGGCCTTGTGTGGCCTGTCGTCCATGGCCAATTAGACTTGCGTTAAAGCCTGGCGTCAGGATCATTAGAACTTGGTGGAATCCAATAACTAGCTTTGTGACCACTTACCGATTTATGTGAAGGACCAGGGGCTGCCACCTCCAAAAATTGATCGGGGTGCCACGAGGTAGGGTTAGGGGTACACGGTACACGTGACTGCCCGCGTCCTGGTTGTGTTGAGTTTGGCCATCGTTGGCAAAGTTGTTCTCCTGCCACAACCTCCTCCTTGTTCTTATTTCTCCACCCCAGCGATACCGAGAAATCAGAGCATGAAGCGTCATACAAGGGGTGGCATCATCCGTGGCGATGAGCTCGAGCAACACCGCATCCAACTCGAACACAATCTGCAACACACAGACCTCTCTTTACATTTATCCTCCTCATCCAGTGAGGATGGTCAAAACCACTACAACAACAATGATAGCATTGAATACCCCCGTCACAATTCCGGACCTTCCAATTTCCCCGATTTCCCATCATTTGACCGCTCAGTCGACCATTTTGGGGGCGACTCACATAGCCAACTACACGCCTGGTCGTTTGGAGTTGGTGATGAGGAAGAGGGCATTAACCCATATGGCGGAGAGACCATGTCAACGGCCGCCCACCATGTAAGTGCCCTCACGCTAAGTGCTGGCTTGGGCGGTGGACGGGGCGTCCGCCGAGACATAAGCATAAGTGGGGCAGAATACGATCCCGACAGGCCGCTCGATGCAATGATTTCAGGCGTGGGTAGTAGATTCAGCGTTTTTGATACGGAGCCGTCGCGATCAAAATACCCTGTAATTTTCTTCCGCTCGTTCATTAACGTCTGGCTGATATTTTCCCACAGGGCGTGGGGAGTATTACTTATGACCCTTTAGTTATCGATGTTGAGGACACCGCGGAACTTGACCGTGTCCTTGAATCTGGTCTTGCCCCACCTCCCACGGCTCATGCACGCTCTGTCCGCCTCCAATCTCCCCACTCATCCTCTTCTTCAGCATCCGACTCGGGTAGCGACCAGCCTAATAATCCTTCCGTGAGACCTAAGCTATCCGATTCTCTCCGCCGCGTGTCTTTCTCTCCCAAACGGCCGCGGACGTCTCCCAGGTCGTACTCCAACAACCTCCCCCAATCCAATGCAAATCCAAGGCCAACCCAACCCCCACCATCACCTCTCGCGCGGGGTGGAGATGCCACACCCCGGACGAGCACGCTTCGACGGTCAAATATCTTCCCATCATACAAATCTCCGCACCCCGAGGTCCAAGTTCAACCCCCAACACCGTCCAGCGCGGGGTCAGGTTTCACACGAATGGCACGCGGGCTGGTGCATGAACTTGAAGTTGAGGCCGAACAGGAACACGGAATGGCCAATCCATTCGAAGGATCCAAAAATAGCGCCCCCACACCTGCACCGGCGGCAGTGTCGACGGTACGAAACCCAACACCCCGGAAAAGCTCGATCAAGGCTGGCCGACCCTTTGGATCTCAACAAACACCAAAGGGCAAGGTGTATCTTCCGGATGTGACGGGCCTAACCAGCGCTGCGGAATCACCTGCTAAATTGGGAACGGATTACTATGTATATCGTGCCGACAATAGCCCACGGGAGAGTGAAGGTCAGTGGCGCCTACCCTATTATCAATCACTCCTAATTACTGTTTTTTATATAGCACGCCTTATATCTACACTTACCGCGGTGCAGACAAAATTGCAAGAACTGGAAGAGGAAAATAGTATCTCGCGCCGTAGGGTGCGGGAGCTCGAGATGGAGTTGGAGGTGTGTAAGCGGGAAGTCGTGCGGGAACGTACACGAGTTTTGGAGCGCGAAGAGGCTATTGGCAGGTCTCAGCGATCCTTGCGCGATTTGAGCATGAGGGAGGATGGTGTGAAGCGAACGAAGGGCAAGGCTCGGGCGCGGGATGTAAGTGTAATGGTGGCCCCAGACAATGCCGACTTGGGCGAAAGGTATCGAGAAGCAGTTGAAGAGAAAAAAGGTACGTTTATTTGCGAGCCTTTCCGCGATTTTCCGGCTAACTTGTCTCTGTAGCTCTGGAGGCTTTGATTGGCACCCTTCGCTCACATCTTACCCGCCTGACTTCAGAACTTTCCTCGCACCAGCAACTGCTCTTAGAATTGCGCAATCTCCGGGAATCAGATGTCCGCTCTCTGAAGGAAAAATCAGGGGAGGTGGACAAGCTGAGGGAACAAGTCGAAAGGCTTGCGGGAGAGGTGGAGGTTCTAAGGGGGGTCGTTGAGGAAGGCCTGAAAGAGAGAAGAGCAGTCAGGGAGGTCAGCGGCGAAGCCGAAATTGAGGTGCACAATTCGAGAGCCGACCTGGGAATGTCGCGCGATGATGACGCGGATGAGGATGGAGATAACAACTTGGACTTCCATGTGGTTGATGTGAGCGGACAGCGAAGTGAGGCGCATGAGGAACCTGACACCGAGGAGGATGACGACGACGATGAGGACAATTCAGAGGACGCTGAACCGTTCGATCCGCAGTCTATCCATGGTTCTTCTCGTGCCAACATAAACCCAGACAGGACCATGAAGACCAATGCCACCATAGGTTCAAGCTGCTTATTGTCGACACCTGGAACTGGGGCATTCCTCAATACAGAAGAGCTCGAGCGTATCTCGGCGGAGGTCGAGGAGCGCAGATCGAATCTTTCCATGTCTGGCATGTCATCCATTTCCCAATCGCGTTCGCGTGCTAGAGCGTCCCCCACCCCCTCCCGGTCGCCTTCCCCCACTATCACACAGCGCCTGCGACCTGCCATAGATGTCAGTACCGCCATGGATACCTCACGAACCGCACAGCGGCCCGCCTCGCCTGCAGTGCTCAGCCCAAGGCCGCGATTCTCCCAGCTCCGGGCGCCCTCCCCCCTTGTTCGACCATCCGCCTCAACCTCCAGACCCCCGGCGCCGACTCCTGCCCACCAAACTCGGCGCGCGAAGCAGGACGCCGCCACCCCTGAGACGCCTTTCCCACAGATTCGCGGTGAGCATCTGGAGCGACTCTTCTTCTCTGCCCCAGAGCACAACGCGAAGACGTGCACGGTGTGCCACCGGCGTCCTCATTTCCAGGATCACGATGCATCGTGGGTGCCCGATCGGTTCAAGAGTAAGCAAAAGGAGGATGTATCAGAAGCACCGGAACAAGATGTCAGCGATGAGGATGAGGGTTTCGCAGAAGGGTCCGAGGAGGTCGAACCCGAACAACGCCATGGGCGGGATAAAGGAAAACAACGCGAGCACGTTACATTTGCAACCCAGTTGAAGGAGGATGCTGGGAAGCAGGGCCTGCCCCCTCAGACGGTGGTTGCACGCGTCATCAGAGAGCTGGAGGATGATTTTACCCATTACAAAGGGTGAGTAAAACAGGCCGCCTATTTAACGCGTGGTAAACTGATGGACTTGGTAGAATATATGTTGAGCTGGCTGATCAGTACAAAGAGATGGATGCCGCCTCAAATGTACGGAAGCGAAACCTGTTGGCACAGCACCTCCGCGAAGTGGTTGATATTCTTGAACAAAAGGTGCCTCTCTTCCCCCTTCCCGCCTGGACATTCTCCTCATTTGATATAATTCCAGGGCGACCAAATAGCATCCCTCTACGACCTGCTGAGCTTCAAAGACAAGCCCGTCTCCGAATCTATTTTGGCAAACAAAAACCGCCCCGCGCCTGCGGCGACGAGCTCATGGGGCAGAAATAAAGGCCTGAAGAGGCACCCTACTGCTTCGTGATATGGCCGGTACCCTAATACCTATTGTTGGCATTCTGTATGCTTAAATATCACGTATATTATTTCTGTCTTTTTGGTCATTTTTATCTCATGGGGGCATGATCATGCCATTCCATATTGTATAGCGAGACTTGGACATTCCATATTAGTGCATTTTTCTAGTATTTATCTCAATGGAAGATTGAACAAAGCAGTTGACAACTGGACAGATCACTAGCCGTGGGTGTTTGTTGTGCTTGCTCCTTATGTACAAGCTGAGCCAAACCCGGAAGTGACTCG
Source organism: Infundibulicybe gibba (assembly GCA_015501065.1). Taxonomy (NCBI): domain Eukaryota; kingdom Fungi; phylum Basidiomycota; class Agaricomycetes; order Agaricales; family Omphalinaceae; genus Infundibulicybe; species Infundibulicybe gibba. Next base: position 144,382 of record JADNYI010000004.1, on the reverse strand, counting down.
GCATGGGTCAGTGTCAGCTCATTGATCATGATATCAGATGCCACTCCGAGAACGAGGCAGGCCAGCGGCCTTATTAATATTCAAGCCATCGCAAACAGGGTCCAAGTAAGTCGTGAACACATGAATGTTCAAGCTATGTAGTCTTGAACTAGTTTCGCAACAATCCCAGCTTCGACTCAGGGTGGGCGCAAACTCGGCATCGGCGTACGTTCAGTCCAGTGGGGTTGATTAAATGATGAACCTCGGGCACTGAAAAGTTATCATTATGATGGGCTGGATCATTCTACCATCATATACAAAGCTGTTCGAAACACGGGGGCCTGGACGATTCCTCAAATTCCGAAGAGCAACCCTCCATCCCAACCCTCCCTCCCAACCCCCCCTTCCCAAATCTATGTCCAAAACAGTACCCAGAAAAGTTATCGTTGATGACCGGAGTGCGAGGTTCAATACTCTGATGCTTGGGCGCTAGATACTTCCAAGCCTCGGAATCAAATTGGGATAATCAGCTCATTTATTCCTGCCTCATCCCACAAAACTACCGAGGCTGGCTCCAGCTTCTCATTTCCATTCCAGGGTAAGCATATAAAATCCTCCTTCTTCCACCTTATTCCAATTATTCCAACTACAGGATCCTCTTTGGAGGTGCATGGCAGCGTCTTCGGGAACGCTTCCCAAGCCCCCGTGTATGACTGCTTCGTGGACCAAGTCCAGATTGTCAAACATAATCCACCATCTACCCCTGGTCCATGGACGATGTGTGACACACGCACAATCAACGGACCACACACCTTAACAGTAAACATCACCGATCCAGGACCAATCGGGCTGTGGTTCGATTATATCATTTATGAACCCGAGCCTCAGGCGGATATCACGGCAGGTATCTACAGGATTGATAAAAGCGACCCAGCCATCGTATACAGCCCCGGCTGGGGTAGGTTTGGCGATTTTGCTAATGGAACCAATGTTCCTCACGCTCAACTTTCTCTTAATTTTGAAGGTATGACCGTTGATGTTACCTCTGCCAATGCCATACTAACTGGTTTGTGAAAAGGTCAAGGGATTAGCTTCCTTGGATATTTCGCTGTGGAGCAGCCTCACCCAGCGGCAATTGCGTCGTATTCCATCGACGGTGGATCCCCAGTCAATTTTAGTATCGATGGGATCGATGGCAATAGGACTTCGTCTATCTTCGACCTCGAGCTGTTTGGGGTCATAGGTCTCACACCGGGAAATCACTCTCTCAAGGTCGTTTATCTTGGGAATACAAAGCAAGCACCCCTTGCCCTCAACTACTTTCATGTCCTCGGATCAATTCCTGGAACAACCAACAATACCACTCCACCATCCTCACCAACTCCAACTCAGCAACCTTCAAGTTCAAATCACAGCACGCCGGATCAGCCGGATCAGCCTGCGCACCACATGCCCCTCGGCGTGATTGTTGGTGTCTTGGTTGGTGTCTCGTTCCTTGTATCAATGGCCGTCGGGCTGTTTTTCTTCCTGCGTAAGCGGAAACGCCCCCTACATGATACTGAGGGTGGCTTATTGTTATCCAACTCCAAATCCCACAAGACGAGACCTAGTCAAGCCCGCATAGACGTTACTCCATTCACAGTCTTGTCAATGCCACAGAATAATCTTCAAGTCGCAGAGCCATCTGCGGAGCCGATACAGAGGTCCTGGTCATCGTTCGCCAGGCGACGCAGGGTTCTGGCGGGAGGCGCTCAGGCCAATCGCATATATGAGAAAGGAATTCGACGTCCCCCCCCAGCGGCTGCTCGAAATATATCCGTCGTGACGGAGAGGCCCCCTCAATATTCGGCTTGAATTTTATAAATCGGGATGCAGAGATAGGGAAACCAGGTTGTTAGCCCTTCAATCCCCAGGTGCCATTATAACGCCGAGTATGGATCATGGGGGACGCCGGCCAAGAGAGCAAGTATTATATGGACCTTCGTTCGACTTCATCACCCCGCCCAATTTGTATTTTCGGTACCCCGACCCAGGAATATTCGCCCAGCGCGGACTGTCCTATGTATACCATCCCCGCTCCCCAACCCCTACCTTGTTGTATAATATTCCTGAATGAAGGCTAATACACGCCAACAAATTTGAATTTGCCAGGCCACCGACCGGGAATTTGAACTTTGCTCGCAGACATCTAATTTGACGTTGTCGTATCTCAGCGTATCTCTTAACAAGAAACGTTGTTCCAGGAATACAGCGTTATTGTTAGCCGAGCCCGCACCGCGCCGTCAAGCCCGAGGCTTACAATACAGTGACCAATACCCTACTGCCTGGTTCACATAGTTGTTCCCGATTCCTTGTTGTCTGGTTGGATCTCCAAGCTCTCTCATAAGACCCTTAGGGCACTATTTATAGGTCAAACGGGACTGTCGTAGCGTAAAGGTATTTTAACGTTTTTCCGGCTTGGCGCCAGTGATAACTATACTAGTGCAGGGTATGGGGGGTTGTCGCGGCATTGTTTTCAAGGATCCCCACTCGCTGGTTGTTCCCTCTAACCCGAGGTGATGCCTAACTTGAACCTCAGTGGCTGGTTGACTAAGAATTAATACCATCTAGTTCCCCTTGTACTATCCTTGATGAGGCTAGAACAATAACACTCGCCGCGCAATAAATTCCGACAGTCCAGGAAAACTGGCCACCAAAATTGAGCCTCAGGAGCGACCTTCTATCTGGTGCCTTGAGATTGCACTGACTGCGTACTCCAACCTACTCCCAGATATGTTAGTATCTATGGTCGGAGGTCCGCCGAGCGACCAAGTCAACTGCTCCAGCGCTTTGGCGCTGGACTCTTCTGGCCCTCCAGATCTAACCAGCACATTTACTTCCACCCTATCCCGGGGGAGTGCTGGAATTAATTTAAGTTTTTCATTCTCATTTGAAGGTAAATACGACCATACCATATACCCCAGCTACATCGGATTCACTCAATATGCCTGAATTACCCCTACAATAGGATCAGCTGTTGAGGTCCATGGCAGCGGTTTCTGGAACTTGTCTCAATCTCCCACATGGGAATGCTCTTTGGATCAAATTCCGGCAAACACGCCAAATATACCATCTGGCCCCGGTGCATGGGAAAGGCAGCGTGATACACCCGCGGCCTTGAACAGGCCGCATGTCTTGACAGTTAATGTCACCGATTCTGGACCGACTAGGCTGCGGTTTGATTATACCCCCTCAGATAAGCTGGGCTCACAGGCGGGCCTTATATCAGGCATCTACAGAATTGATAAAAACGGCCCGGCTATCTTGTATAACCCTGGTTGGAACATATTTGGCAATGGCACTAGCACCCCTACTCGTAATACTCAGCTCTCCCTTAACGGTAAGTTATCCGCGCCACCTCAATTAATTGTGCGTAGACTGATTCACGATAAAGGTCAAGCCGTCAGCTTCCCTGAGTCCTCTCCAGCTGAATCACCCTCAGCGATGACCGCATCATATTCAGTAGATGGCAAGCCCCCAATCATTTTTTCCCTCAACCACCGCGGTGGAAATACCACAACTGCTACTTTTGATCTTGAATTTTTTGGGGTCACCAGCCTTGTACCGGGAAATCACTCTCTCCAAGTCGCCCATCTTGGCGGCCCAGCGATTGGTACATCCCTTTCGTTATACTATTTTCGTGGCCTTGGTTTGATTTCCGGAAGCATTTCCAAAACAAACGGTACCACACCACCGTTCGCTCTGCCTCAGCAACCCTCTGGCCAGACTATCGGCATGGGTCAGACAATAGGCCGCGGGTCTCGTTCCGAGCCTTGCAGTTACCCACTTTCATACCCCGAAAAAAGAATTCAACTAACGCCCACCTACATGTAACCCCATTCTCGCTGTCGACCGATTTTCTTTTGCCATCACCCATGTCGCGTAATAGTCCAGAACCCTTGGAAACGCCGACCAGTAGACGAATCCATAACGCCCAAATATTGCCCGCTGGGGGTCGGAATCCGCCAACCGCCCCACAGACAAACCGGTATATACCCAAGGCAGCAATCACACGCCTTCCTCCGGCGGTGTCTCGGGGAATGCCAACTGATGTGCCCCCTCAATATTCGGCCTGAAATTTGGACGTGTCGCAGGGATTGCACAAGGGAAAAGTTAGGTTCACCTGGTAAACCGTACACTATCTCAAATTAAATCTACAAGGGAATTAGTCGCTGAGGATATTTTTATGGATAAGACAAATTTGAATATAACACTAGTAAGCTATCGCAACTCATGGTTGTTGCGCCATTGCGGGACCAGTGATTTTTTATTTACAATGGATAGTAAGGCGAATATCTATTAGTTGAATCAATTTCACCACCGCGCTACCGCGATTTGTCAACTTTATGGGGCAATGGAGCGGTGCTGAGGCTGTTGAAGGTGCCTCCATCATGACGGGGCTGGCGACTATGTTATTGATCGATCAGAGAAAATTTTGCACTCACCTATTATTTACCCAAACATGTATGACCGTCGGCCCATAGAATACTAGGTTTGTCAACCCACCCATACTGGCATCGTTTTCTTCAGTATAAGCTTTGGGAGTGCGGGGCAGCACCGGCTCGCAAACACAAGTCACGCGCACGGGTTCAAGGTGCCGCGAAATCCGGGTTGAAGCCAAGATACATGGCCCACTGTCGCTGGGTAGCTGCCTGCGATACCCCCGCCCCTAAGTGCGTACCCTCATGTAATCATGACGACTAACCAGCCGACCACGACATTCTGTCTACCAGATGTAAAGTACTCAGTATCAGAGTAGTAAGTAGAGGCCTGAGGCAGCACGTGTTCACCCAGATGCATAGTAAGTCCTCATATCTCCAGCACTGCGCCAGGCTCAACGGCAACACGTAGATTGAATTCAGTCATACAACAATCGCTATCAAATCTCCGAACCGATAACTTCAACACCATACTAAATTCCTCAACTCACGCCTACTACTACTATATTCTTCCATGATCACCTCGACCTGTCGACCTAGAGGGAATCAGACATCGCTCAGAACCGAAACTGAAGACCTACCTAAGCCCAGGACCCTTCCCCATAGATCGTGACCACTGCCGGGATTGCAGTGTCCAAGTCCCCGGTGAACGTGACGCCGGAGCTGAGCATGATGCTGAGACGAGTGATCCCGATCTCGCCGCTGAATACTGGCTGTCCGAGCAATTGGCCGGGGCTTTCATACTTCAAGGTGACTTTCTTGCTCGAGAATGTCGACATCGGGGGCTTGAATGACCCGGTGTACTTCTTGACGGCATCCTTCACGGTGAATGTGGCCTCGAATGTCGTCGCCGAGGTGGTGAGTGTTCCGGTGGCAGTTTGGGACATTGTCTGCATTGACAGGTATTCAGTCGTGGGTCGTCTAGGATGGCTGATGTTACTCACACTATGAGATATTTGGTTTCGAGCTGTTGGGTGTTTGCTGGCTATCTGGGCTGCTTACGGGGATCGTTTTATATGTTTCCGATGTGTGGTCCATCAGGAAAAACAAATGACATAGCAGGGGGTAGCACTGCTAACTGGAAGGGTTGAGAGGCTTGATATGAGCCGAAGCTAGATAGCGACAAAGACAGAGAAGATAGTGGAGCTGCGGAGCAAACAAAGCTGTCGTGAAGCGAACAAAGCTGTTGTGGGGCAAGCGAAGTTGTCGTGAAGCGAACAAAGAGCGCTGTCGTGGAGCAAGCAAAGCTGTTACGGAGCAAAATAACGCAGGAGGGAACTAGGTTCGTGACCATCCCTTCAAACGACTCTACGATCCTGCGGATGTGCACGAACGTGCAATCTTCGTTAGAAGGGCTGGTGAAGCTGACTTCTTATGATCGAGGAAAATCATAAATTTCCATTTTGAGCTTTCCCAGTTGGTGAAAACTGCGATCCTAAGCCATTTTGAGGTCGCTCCCGACATCGTAGAGTCATATAGTTGGGATATTCAAAGCAAAAGTGGAATGCGCAGCACACGACGCGCGCTGGGCGTGCATATTCTTTCGTTGTGCCCAATCGGGAAAGCTCAAGGGGGGAATATCCGAATTTTCTCGATCATAAGAAATGACCCAGTACATAATTTAAAGTCAGATAGACAGGCCCCTCTATAGAACGAGGTTTATTCGTCTCGAACTTCTTGAAGGGGACTGTCACAGGCCTAGCAGGGAACCGGTGTATTGAATTTCGCTCCAGCTGCGGACAAAACCACGCACGCAGAAAAAAAAACGGGCAGATGGAGTATGATGTCATTTACCTAAATCCAAAAGCCCCACTCCACCGCCCGGCGGGCCGGCGCCCACCACTGGTCACCTACCTTTGACGTTGTCTCCTACATTCTCGTATCAACTTATTCAGTAAATTCTGACTTGAACCCATGGCCGATCATTCCAACATCAGCCCTTTACCATTGTCGTTGGCGATGTGCTAGCTGCTCAGGCTGTGCACGATGCCCTACACACCCTTGTCGCGCACACAGGGCACTGGCGGTGAGCGGTGGAGCAGGCCTCCAGATTTGGGCAGATGCCGTTATGCTCCACCTGCCTGATTTTTTTTTTGCGTGCGTGGTTTTGTCCCCAGCTGTCAATAATTGTCTGAAAAAAATGTTACAGCAAATTACAAAATGATAGATCTTTTTCACCGCGAGCAAACAACGGCTCCACAGGGCCCCACCTGCCATTCATGGTGAAATGGTGTCACCCTTCAACACCCTTACCCGAAGACCACTAGTACATTGTCGCTTGCATACATAGTCAGAAATACTTCGTCCATCACCCATCCAACAGGCTCCGATCGTCGTCACAATGGCACACAAAATGAAATACAAGAACATTGCTACGTAGTATATCCATGTGTATGATCCGCCGTGTAGTTCACCTAGAAAGAAACTCAGTTGGGTTAGTGGAGCACACACACCGTTTCGGGTAAGAGAGCTGGGGACCGGGTGACACCATTTCACTGTGAATGGCAGGTGGAGCCTTCATTTGCTCGCAGTGAAAAAGATCTATCATTTTGTAATTCACTGTAACGAATACAGTCTAGTATGAATCTGCTTTGACACCGAAATACAGTAGCGCCAGTAAATATTGCATTGGTGGAGCTCTCATCTCCGGTGCTCCACATGCAATATTTACGGGCACTACTGTAGCCGGCATAACACTCATAGCTACCTCATGCTATGACGCTATGTGGTGCTACATAGCTCCCATAGCCACAGGTTTTTTCCTGATGCTCATTCCATTGTCACACAAGGTTCCATTCCGATGCACGGAACGGGATATTATAGCGCTTCCATTTCATGCATGTTCACAGACCAGGAGTGCACCTGCGTTCAGGGGGTCACATACCGAGAAGTCACCTATATTCCACGTCAAATGCAACAGTATGAACATACTATGTACCTAGTTTCGACCACTACCATACTAAATTCCTTAACTCGCGCCTACTACTACCATATTCTTCCATGATCACCTCGACCTGTCGACCTAGAGGGAATCAGACATCGCTCAGAACCGGAACTGAAGATCTACCTAAGCCCAGGACCCCTCCCCATAGATCGTGATCACCGCCGGGATTGCAGTGTCCAAGTCCCCGGTGAACGTGACGCCGGAGCTGAGCGTGATGCTGAGACCAGTGATCCCGATCTCACCGCTGAATGCTGGCTGTCCGAGCAATTGGCCGGGGCTGTCATACTTCAACTCGACTTTCTTGCTCGAGAATGTCGACATCGGGGGCGTGAATGACCCGGTGTACTTCTTGACGGCATCCTTCACGGTGAACGTGGCCTCGAATGTCGTCGACGAGGTGGTGGTGAGTGTTCCGGTGGCAGTTTGAGACATTGTCTGCATTGATTTGACAGGCATTCAGTCGTGTGTCGTCTAGGATGGCTGATGTCACTCACACTATGAGATATTTGGTTTCGAGCTGTTGGGTGTTTGCTGGCTATCTGGGCTGCTTACGGGGATCGTTTTATAGGTTTCCGATGTGTGGTCTAGTCGTACGATTGTTACACGAGGATCCATTCCGATGCACGGAATGGGATATTATGGGGCTTCCATTTCATGCATGTTCACAGACCAGGAGTGCACCTGCATTCGGGGGGTCACATACCGAGAAGTCACCTATATTCCACGCCAAATCCGACAGTATGAACATACTATGTACCTGGTTTCGACCAGTAGTAACCACAGGGTAGAATATCTATCGCGAATCATCGGGATGATATTCATTGGTATGCTAATAACCACCCATGTTGAACTCCAGTGATGGGTGTTATTGACATTGCACGCCCAAAGCCCATGCCAGTTACTCTACATAACGCCTTGATAAGCAAGTGAATTTGTCGCAATATTCTTGTCCCTAGAGGATGACTGGCGTGATCTCATAATTCATCTGTGTGGCTACCTCACGAAAGGATGAATATTGATCGAATTCACCACCAAATCCACCTCTTTCAAGAGCTCCAATCATCTGTGCTGGCTGGCGCTTCCATTTCTCTCTACTACCAACGACTTGATCTGGATCGTCTCATCCCCGGCGTGTCGGGCTCGGGACCAAGGAACTTTGTACTATACTTTCACATAGCCTTCAACTTACTCATCGAATGCCTACACAGGCAGCAGCGCCTTCAACTAGTAGAACAGCCTGTCCTCCCAATTCTACACATTCCCGGCGATCTCCGATCATAAAACTATGAATAGACGCCCACTTTGCTTGAAACCTGGTACCGTATTTAGTCCTGCCTATGCAAACGCGTGAGTCACCCGTACCATCCAGTGTCTCCATCGAACATGCACAGACAAGAACGTGGGGGTGTCATATCTCCAGTAGTTGTGGACTCGCTTCCCGCATATTTGTTTCCATTCTGATACATTCGTATGGAATTGGTCAACGCGTACAATTAGGGGCGCACTCAGGATGGAAAAGCACATACGAACTGTGAATAGACCCGTCCTGGAACAAGACCTATCCATGTTCGTGATATCGGACCCACCAACGTCCGAGTCGTTAGTGTTACTTGTTGGACCACATAGACATTTGACCGTGACTCGGCAAGCTACCTCGTCGATCAGAGCTAGTGGAATGTGTTAGCGATTGACATGCTAAATTCCATCTCAATGATTCGCAATGGATGTCCCGGTCCAGCCTTGCTCATTTGGATTTGACGTGGAATATAGGTGACTTCTCGGTAGGTGACCCCCTGAACGCAGGTGCACTTCTAGTCTGTGAGCATGTATGAAATGGAAGCGCCATAATACCCCATTCCGTGCATCGGAATGGATCCTCGTGTGACCATCCTACGACTAGACCACACATCGGAAACATATAAAACGATCCCCGTAAGCAGCCCAGATAGCCAACAAGCACCCAACAGCTCGAAACCAAATATCTCATAGTGTGAGTGACATCAGCCATCCTAGACGACACACGACTGAATGCCTGTCAATGCAGACAATGTCCCAAACTGCCACCGGAACATTCACCGCCACCTCGACGACGACATTCGAGGCCACATTCACCGTGAAGGATGCCGTCAAGAAGTACACCGGGTCATTCAAGCCCCCGATGTCGACATTCTCGAGCAAGAAAGTCGAGTTGAAGTATGACAGCCCCGGCCAATTGCTCGGACAGCCAGCATTCAGCGGTGAGATCGGGATCACTCGTCTCAGCATCACGCTCAGCTCCGGCGTCACGTTCACCGGGGACTTGGACACTGCAATCCCGGCGGTGATCACGATCTATGGGGAAGGGTCCTGGGCTTAGGTAGGTCTTCAGTTTCGGTTCTGAGCGATGTCTGATTCCCTCTAGGTCGACAGGTCGAGGTGATCACGGAAGAATGGTAGTAGTCGTGAGTCGAGGAATTTGGTATGGTGTTGAAGTTATCGGTTCGGGGATTTGATAGCGATTGTTATATGACTGAATTTCTGAGAATCCATGTGTCGTTGTTAAGCCTGGCTGAGGATATCAGGCGGTTGCATTTGACCATGCATCAGTGCGCGGGAGAGTCTGAGCACGCGGAGTGGTTATAGTTTTCCACAGGTAGTGTTGCTGGCGCCGAGCCTGCTGGTGAACAGACCGAATGAACCAGAGTAGATTGTCAATTCGTTATTAGAGGTCGCCCTTGGCGGCGAGCAGCCATGAGGTCAAGAACTTCACCAGACCGCCGAGTGACTTTCTGTAACGTCTTCAATCAAAACCGGTAATTTGCAATGCTGTTGGCTACCGCCGTTACTAATAATAAGTTAGAAGCTTCGAATCTCTCCATACTCCAGTGCCACCTGCGCATCCGCACTTACATGCAGTTTTAGTGATAGAGGCTGCCGTTTGCCGTGGATGATCCTGGTTCTGCGCGATGTACCCACAGCCCAGAATGCTAGTGTACATGCTGAATGACCCACTAGACGCGAATCCCTCTAATCTCGATGTCAAAGTGGAACGTTCACAGAAGGCGCGTATAATGCAAGCCGAGATTCAAGTTATTTGGTTGTTTGCACCCAATATTCAGGCTAAACTTGGTCAATGATGGCAGAGGGTCATGATGACCAACCGCTTTCATACGCTGTCTCGGCGACGTACCGCTAGTACTGGATGTTGTAAGTAGAAAATATAGCAGTGCTTATCGGCTTTGGACGTGTTTGTTTTGGTCAATTCCAGGCGGCAGTAAATCTCAGTAAATTCAAAATTGGCAACTAATTCGAACGGTCCGTACAATTGCATACAACAATTGGAGGCGAAAAAAGTAATACCATTACAAAACCAGGTCACCGTCGTCACATCCAACCAATTGGGGCCCTCCTATATATCAAATTGGTCAGAAAATTGCAACAAACAGTGTATATATGGACCCACTATTTCGAAGACCATGATCCAGTGCCGGCAATCGTGATCTTTGACGAAATACTGGCAGTTAGATCCCCCACGATTGTGACCTTGGGTGTGGACAGTTGGAGATAGATGCCATCGACACCAACCTCTCCTGTGAAGCCCGGGGACCCAATTAGCTCCCCCAATGTCGTGTAAGTGAGCGTGACCAGATTGCTCCGGAAGGTGGACATCGGTGGCGAGAAGCTTCCATCAAGTGTATATTTTTTGTCGTTAATCGTGAATTCCGCGACAAATTTTGTACTGGACGTGGTGACCAGGGTACCGAGAGCGGTGGGCATGATGGGCTTTGTGCTCCAAACACCAACGCCGGCAATCTCCTGTGGGGGACTGATGGGGGTGGTCAGCGTTCCAGTCAGGTGGAGGCTGCGGGCGGGAAAGCAGATGGTAATCTGACTGTCAACCTGGCCGACGAAGGGCTTGTTGCCATCCAGGACACTGACGTCGTTATACGCCACCGTCGCGGACGACGTTGTGAAGTCGGATGGAGTGACGGTCGCACCAAGGTGCGGGCCCGAGAATGTGGCTGTGAAAACATATGCGATAGAGCCAAGTGGGAAGGTCGCGGTCAGGACGCCTGACGAGACTTGGATAGTGCCTGGAGTCTTGGACATTGTTATTGCTAGTGAATCCGAGTATGAGATCCAGTTGAGGAGTGAAAATCGTTGAGCTTACAGTTGTTCAATGGGACCGGCTTGCCTCTGACTGGCTAAGTAGCTAGAACTTCTTATACGTTATCACGGCCCTACTGGTTATGTTGTTTAATCCTTCCATACCTGAGGTACTATTTGTTCGAGCTGTCTGGATCGGTCAGCACTATTCTATACACCACAGGTTAGGAAACATTTGATATAGATGCCTGGGCAGAGTGCAGCAGGTATTATGGTGCTACATAATCCTGGTAAGGTGTCGCGTGAGACCTCAGGTACGCGCATTTCTTCCACAGTATGGTAAAGCCCTGGGGGTCTAGTAAGCACTATACGTTAGTGCGATCAAAGAGAAGCAGATGAGAATAAGGGTTAGCTCTAAAATTGTCCATAACTTGAATGATTGCGATGCCGGATCCAAAATCGGAAAACGGGGCCCAACAGGTATGTTCTTTCTCTTCTGGGTCAAATCACTACGAGCCACAACACGAGTATATGGAGCTCTTGAATGAACCTGGGGGTAGGAACTGACAGCGAATACGACCAGGTAATCGTCTTTCCGTGAGATGAGGCACCAGGATGAGTTATTAAATGTGGTGTGCAATCCCGCCGACTTGTGAGATGAGCGTTAATGGAGGCTGCAGGCGTTTTTCCAAATTTCGCAAGGGCCTCCGGGTGCGCCGGATACCAGGTTCATCAGAATGTACAATTAACTGTTGACATGCTGAACGCGACTGAAATGATTTATGTCAGATATTGTTCAACATTCGACCCTTGAAGATGAATTGAGGAGTGAATGGTACTTACTAACCATAATGCGATTCCAACATCAGTCTTAGCGGCGCTAGGATTGGCTGCATGGTCCTGATATAGAACGTGGGTGCCTTGCTGACATACGACCCCTAGAATGCACGACTGTGAACATGGATGAAATGGAATCATAGCGCCCTTTCTACGCATGAAAATAGAAATTCCTATGTGTCGATGATTGAAAGGCTATAAAACAATGCGTGTGAGCAACGCAATTTGCATAAGCTCAAGCAAATACCTTGTAGCGTGAGTGACACTGATCATCTCGGAGACTCATTCGACATATGACTGAATGTCTGTCAATGACAAATGTAGACAATGACTACCAGCCTCATCAATGATGTTCAAAGCGAAATTCGCCCAGACGATGCCGTCCACAAGTACACCAGGAACTTACGACCGCACTGTCGTCGTTTTGGAGTAAAAATGTCACCAACTTTGGCGATCGACTATGTTCGACTTCACCGCAGGTCGGGATCAAGGGTCTCAGCATTTTTCCCGACATTACGTTGGCACCTGAGCTGACTCTGTGGGGGCTCGGGGTTGGTACATGACGATCCCATCAAGGTTGCGCTGTTTTAATCTAGATATTGCACTCCTCGGGTCGATTCAGCCGCTGTGCACGACTTTATTCTCCTATTGTAGCGACAATTGCAAGCTGGCGAAGAAGCGGAGGAGGGGATGAGAATAAACATAAGACCCCAGCTTGGAATCGATATCATTTAATTGGAATTATATATTTGATAGCTGGGAATCCTTTTTTTTTTGCACAACCCGTGAGATGGACGCGGTGACGATGGGCTCCGAGGCTCTTGAAGTGTGACAGCGCAAGCTGCTAATGGCAAACAGCGGGATTGAAACACGACCCAATCATCCTACCCTTGAGATGGAGCCAAATGTTCCACAACACGCAGTAGTAGGCCCCCTTCAAGTCATGATGAAGATTACATATCATAATTCCACTTTTTAGGCGGGATACTCATCTAGCAGTATATTTTGACGGAGGGAATGGAAGCCGAGCTTTGGGGATCATTCCGTGCAGGGCATCAGGATATTATGGAAACTCTCCAATATTGGGTATGTTTCCTTTGCCTCAACACTTTCCTCCCACTTGAAATTAGCGCCGTGTAGTTCTATCCTCAGTCCTGATGAGGTTCTTGAGCACCAAGCCCCATTAGGAACTATATAACGCCCTTACCTTCCCTCGATTATCCGTGAATTTGCACCCCAACCCCCACTATTATGGCCATTGTCATTGGCAAGCTCGAATCATCTCTGTCGAGTCAATTCGTCGCCACGTTCACCATTGACAACGTCGAGCACAAATACACGGCTCATTTCTCCCCCGAGATCACATTATCACCAGCGGATGGTCAAGTGATACTTAGCTATGTAACGAGGGACCAATTGAGAGGAGTGGCTTCTTTCTCGGGCGAATCCATAGACAATGAGTTCAACCTGAGCTTTTCTTCCAGAGGTGTCTCAATTGGGACTGGAATGCGCGGATTTGGACGACTTTGGACGGTTGGTCTAGTGAAAGGAGAACCCACAACTATCCAAGGAACGGGAACGTGGCACGCAGCGTAATTTAGTTCTCTACTCCGATCCCAGATTTTATGTGGTATACTGACACGGCGAACGCAGTGACGATCCGGAGGAACCTGTCTTAGGGGCAACTGGGACCATCGCGGCAACGTCCAGCACAAGTTTTGTTGCTGTGTTCTCCGTTAACAATGCCCGGAAAAAATACTCTGCTACATTCACACCTCCTTTGGATACATTCTCGAGCGACCTTGTGCACCTTTCATATAGCAGCCTAGGCCAGATGATCGGATCCCCTGCATTCACGGGAGAGGTAGGTATATCGGATGTACACTTCACCCTTTCTTCTCCCGGTGTTATGATGTCTGGAGAGTTGAGAAAGCATACATCATCCAAGTTCACCATATCTGGAACGGGAATTTGGAACGATAGGTCTGTGGTTGCCTTAGTCTGAGAAAAATTGGTCTCATCAGCATACAGTCCACGAAAAGATATAACTGCCTATGGGATTCTAAATACTACCTCGTCCTCAACCTTTGTTCTCTCAATCACTGTGGACGATAAGGTGCATAAATACACTGCAACTTTTTCTCCTCCCCTCCCTCATTTCTCGAGCAATGAAATGCAATTCACTTTTCAAAATCTCGGACAACTTCTTGGAGCGCCCGCATTCAGCGGTGAGGTCGGCATTGACACCATTCATCTTATCTCGTCCCAACCCGGCGTCATAATGCATGGCCCCTTGGATTTCAACGCGTCCTCGAAGAAAACAATTGCTGGAACGGGAACATGGAGTACGGATGTTGGAGATGGTATCTCGAATATTGAAAGCGACAACGTAAAATCGTAGGCGCACTTGTTCCTTCGTATCCGACAGTGATGAGCTGACATTCCGCAGGCAAAATGCACGGATGGAACCAACTACAGTGACAGGTACGCTGTCGAACAGATGTCCAAGTCGCACCAGGCGATGGTGTTAATACATACCACAGTTAATATTTATAACGCCGTACCTGGGAGTAGTATCGCCACACGCCGCCCAGGGAATACCGACGCTCATGATCGCGGAGACCCTGTTTGGAGCCATTCCACCAGTAGTCAGCTCCCTGGGGGTGGTAACAACATTACCATCTTCAACTTACTGGCATCCGCCGCCGCGATGGGGGACCTGCCCGGGCTCATGGATCTCACCAAACCGACTCCCTCAAATTCCTGAGCCATCCAGTCAAATGCTTATCCCCACCATCCATACGTTTTACCGTCTCCTGGAGTGACTGGTTCACCCACGTCATTGGCCATGTATTCTCAGACCGCTCATGCTAGTATGCTGGTGGCTTGTATGCTGATTGCTGGTGTTGGTGTGGGAGCGGGCTTATGGCACAAAAACTGCCGACACTGAGGAAACAATTCGTCAATATAGAATTGTCCTAACGTGTACATATTAGATGTCAATACTAGCCCTACATGCTAGGAGCATGCTTTTGGGTTGCAATCAAGACGAGTACTTATGGCCTTCTATTTATCATTGGATGATGCAGAGACCCATAGAACCCACGTGGGCCCAGGGCACCCGGGAATTCGTGGGTGGGGATGGGGAAGATGGAAGCTGCAGTGGTTGGTATGGATGTATTACTATCAGACACTCGGATAAATGCAGTAGCCAATCACGCGTATTAGCACAAAGTGGATTAGCAAATCGCGATAGCTCGGTGGTGAAATTGATTCAACCAATACAGATTTGCCCTATAAACCATCGGTGCTGAGGCAGAGTGAACGGTGGGTTTAGTATTCCGGGGGTGCTTCTAGGAATTAAGCCTAGGCCACGAAAACAGTATAATGAAAGGGACTCTACATATAGTAAGACCACGCTCAAGTGTGAGCAACTCATATAACCAGCAAATGTTCGAAAGCAAATACCCTCTACGTGAGTGCCTTCGGATCACGTACGAGCCAATTGTCCGCGTCGCCTAAATTCGCTGGTGAGATCGGGGCCAAAAATCTCAACATCGCGTTCAGCCTCCCCGGTCTCTCGATGGCTGGTGCGTTGACGCACCCGGTGCCGTCGGGGGCCTCAATCGCAATCTACGGGACCGGGGCCTGGTCTGGGTGAGCTTGGATGGAGGTAGGCGCATCTCCATTTTTGTTCCAAACGATGTCTAACTTCGGCTGGATGAGTGAGCAGAAATGATTAGTGTGAAAGGGTGATGATTGCAGATCGAGAACTTTATCATGATGTCGAAGTTATCGGTGCGGTGGTTTGAGCGTAGTTGTCGTATGTCTGAGTCTCCGGAAATCCATGTGCTATTATAAATAAGGCTGGCACCATAGCGGTCCTGAGGGTATGATGAAATCACTATATGTGTGGCAAGTGGGTCGCGGTCCAGGTGAACCGTGATATCGGTCGGCATGATTTGGTTCCGCTCGATTAGGACTCATACCGCGTACGTGGATACATACTGGTAGTGCGGAAGACGCGTCGCTCATATCTAACAAGGGCGTAGAAAATCGCCAGGAGCACGCGTAGATAATTGAGAGCCGAGACAAACGCAAATTCCCTCTTGGTATCCAACAACCGCGGGGTAAATGTTACATCAAGCATAAATTCGTCAGTATATACGTGTATAATGGAGACAGGCACAAATCGCCTAACGGCGGTCTACAACACATCACAAAGTCCAGCGCACGGGATTCAAGAGAATACATGCGTCCACAACGCGCCTAATACCCATGGCGCAGGGTTTGATCACCCCCTGTGTCCTGCAGTGGCTGGGGGTGGTATTGACGCCGCGGCGCACATTGCCATTACTCGTACACGTTACACCCATAGTCCTGGTACCCCTCCCGTACGAATGAGATGATATGATCTAGAGTGTGCCAGTATCGGTACCAGTATGAAGGGGAAGAAATACCATACGGCGTACCTCCAAGCGTGCGCGTAGTAAACCCGACCTCACAATAGCAGCTAGGAAAGTGAGAAAAGGCTATTGCGGTAAGTGTGGCACATACTAGTAGTCTATACAAAGAAAAACAATCAGCTTTTCGCCCGTGTCTGGAATAAAAATAAATAACGCACATATCCATTTCCTCTTGAACACTTCTACCTCCTCCTTCCCATGCGCACCATCCATAAGCCCGGGATACTCTTCGCGCAGTGCCGGTACCACCACCGTATCAAACACGCGCAGGAACCGCCGGCGCCACTCGCGCAGCGTGCGTGCGTAGTGAGGGCCGATATTGCTCACCGAATCCACTATCAGCCGCCCGCCGGACCCGCTCTGCATGGTCTGCAGCAGGAGGGTGAGCGTGGGCAGAAACCCTCCCGGGAAGACTGTGCGGATTAGTACACGCCTACGGTATAACAGCAGAAAACGCACTCTGGTGGAACGTCAGACGGGTAGGGAAAGAGGGAAACGGAGACGTACCCATTTTCGGATGAAATCAATCTCGCGGATGTATCGATCAAATCCTAAAATAGTCAGTACGACGGATAAGCGTGGTGATGGACACTCACGAGCTTCGGGAATACTGATCACCTGCACGACGCCTACCGCATCACGGGGCTTCAGGGCCCAGTCCACCTGACGCCAGTATGTCTCTAAAAACTCCGCCCCGACCGCCTCGATCATCTCTATGCTTATCACGCGATCGAAGGTGCCGGCCCATTCCTGCGGCATCGCGCGGTAGTCCATTAGATGCACCGTGATGCGCCCCTCCAGACCCGCAGCGGCGATGCGCGCGCGCGCAAGCGCCTGCTGTTGCACCGAGAGCGTCAGCGTGTCCACAGTGGTCCCTGGCACCGTCTGCGCCACGAGGATCGCGAGCGAGCCCCACCCTGAGCCGATCTCAAGCACGCGGTTGCCTGGCTGGATCTGTGCCTTGCGGATGATGTGGTGTAATTTGCGTAGCTGTGCCTCATGCAACGCGTCGCGACCCTCTCCGCCGGCGCTGGTGAGCACGGGCTCCTCGGTCGACGCGTTCCCAAGGCGCTTCAGCCCTTGCCCACCACTCCACTCCTTTTGTTGTATACCACTTTTGAGGTCCCCATCCAGATCATCGAATATGGCACACGAATATGTCATGTCCTCTGAGAGGAATCCAGCAAACATGGCATTAGAGATGTCGTAGTGAGCGGAAATGTTGGAGCGTGAGTTTCCTATGGTGTTGAGGAACCGATAGGACGTGATTTTTTGTGGGAGGGTGAAGAGGTATGAGATTTTAGAGTCGAGGTTGGATAATCTGTCGCGGTTTTCGAGGAATATCTTGCGTAACAACTTGATGCCACTTTTGGGTGCAATTCAACATGGGAAACGCACCTGGAAGAGTGACACCAGGTCATCACACTCCACATCGCCGTACATGTATGCCTCTGCAAAGCCGAGGTCTCCCATAGCGCACAGGCGAACCCAGAACACGTCGTTAACGACGCGGAGTTCGGCTTTGAGGTTCGGGCTTGCGTTGACGGCCTCCGATGTGGGTGGGGGGAACGTATAGATGTGGGAGTATGTGAGGACGCGTAGCTGCCCCACGGCAATGTTTTGCATCAGCCTACTGCATGTTCAACAACAAGGAAACGGGAAGACTGGAGACTTGCGCTATGACTGCCGCCTGTGCGAGACGCGTTATGGGGGTCCAGCCTGTGCGGAATGCCGTTTCACATATTGTGTTCCATGCCTTGTCCGCAAGACCAGAAACGGAGAAGGCGTGTTTTGAGGGCGTATCAAGGAGCTGTTCGGACATGGGGGGGGAAGGAAAGAATAAAGGCTGATGGCCCGAGGCTTATATACTTTCCGGGTTTGAAGCATGAAGCTTTGTGACGTTTCGATCACGATCGTAGCCATTGTCGATGTTTATTTTTACGCGCCCATCGCCATCGCCAAGCCTACGTACATTGGCTCATGGCCCCAAATCCCCGGGTCCCCCGCACCACCATGACCATGGGCGGCGTAAGGGATTTGAAGTTTTTGGTGTTTATATCTAACTATGTACTTCAATGATGTAAGGCCCCACAGTGACATGTCAACACATAGTCTTGGTTCCTTCTCAAATCAATGATAGGCGGCCGGCACAATGGATTCAGTATTCCCGAGGTATCGGACACAAGCTTTAAATATACCGCTCTCGACCGGACCCTGCGCCCCACGCGCTATTCTACCAAGCCAAAACCGCGATGCATTGCCCCATCACTGTGATAAAGAATAGGGCGCGGCGTTTCCGGCTGCTGTGATACTACCGCCGGACGTCCGCGGTGAAACGATGTCCAGGTTTGCGTTGGAATCTCCCGAGAGGACGTCAACATGTGCCACTTTAGCGTCGCTTCCATGGTGGCGCTGCCACGTGCCCTACCCCTCAACCTCGCCATGGGGGTGAAACCTGGGTAGTATCCAATTGGCCACAACGAGGAGCTTCTCAACATGATAGTTAATCCTTTTAAAAGTCTTGGAATACTAGTATCTCGCTGGGGGAGCAGTTTGTGCAAATCGAAGACGCGTGGAAGCGAGGGAAACTTGGCGATTCGCTGCGGCCAAAACTGTGATGTCGGGGCAGATCGGGCGCTATTTGCTCATGTGTACCTGCGGCTTCTGGTATCTCAGATTGAAGCTGCCCCAGGTGACTGATTCAGTTCAAGCTGTGCGCAATGCGCATCCTAAGTATTAACGCAAAGGGAGGGTTATAGCGGGGCCACTTGGACAATATGCAAACTTCGGGTACTTTCAAATTAAATATTAGAATTCTTATTTTGTACCTAACTCTGAACTCACACATCAAACCCTCGAACACGCGAATTGAAACTTTTGAATTATAATCGCAAATTTGTAAATTTCAATTGGGACTTTGAACTAAAGGCTATGGTGTACGATGGCTGGCCTGGTGTAGTCAACTTGCCCAAGCCGCTGGAGAGTTGCCCAACTATGGGCTTACAGTAGGTTAGCTGCATGCGATGTCGCTGCAGCCATCTATTGTTCAACTAGACAAATTCATCCTTATCTATGTCCTATTCATTCCAATCCGTAACTTCGAAGTTCCAATTCAAAAGTTCGAAAGTCTTGATTGAGAAATTCAAAGTCTCGATTCAGAAATCCAAAGCTTCAATTCGAAAATTCAAAGCCTTGATTTGGGAATCCAAAGTCTCGATTTGTAAAGTCAAAGTTTCAATTTAAGTGTATATTTGTGATGTACAAGCAGAGATAATATTGTCCAAAGAGTCCCCTCATAGAGGGTGGTCGGATCATTATATCTTATAATTAAGTTGAAATCTAACACCCAAATGATTCACGTAATTTCCTATAACCAACATGCAGATGACAGCATGAGTCACAAGTTCAATGGCAGACTCCTCACACTTTCGCATCGGTCCTGCTACCGAGCGAAGGCCTGCTTACTGAATTGGCCAACGGGATTTGCAAACACTATCTCGAAACCCATAAAAGCGTACAACAGGGTTCATGCACATTATCATCTAGGTCTGCTGTTACAAACCGAGTATGTAAGTGGAACTAAAAGTTCGAAAGATCGTCATCAAAAGTCATCGAAGCGAAACTACAAATGTTGTCACAACAAGAAAATCCGAAAGAGTGTTCCAATGTATCCGATGTGAGGTTGCGATGTCCAAACCATTAAGGAACAGTGGTCCAAACCTGGTTGGTGTTGCCCGGGGTGCACCACCAGGTCTGCATCTGGTTCCAGTTCCACAAGCCACCGTTGGTCAGGTCGAGGCAAAGTCCTTTGGGATCCCGTTAGTCACAATCTTATCAACGACACGGTGGCAAATACCTTTGTTGTTGAGGGAGATTTTGTTGTTGGCCGTGTAAGTCCACGCTTGGGCAGGCAAGTTATCGTAACACTGCCAAATCTTCATTCCAACCGCATTTCCAGGGGCTGTCAGAAATTAACGGGGCAACGGAGTTAAACAATGTCACATGCTAGGGAACGGGGACGGCTTACAAGAACCAGCGTCGAGGCAGAAGTTGGTTCCAGCCAGTCTGACAGCTGTCTTTCCATGATGAATGACCCACTTTTGAGCGGGCGTGCCATTGCAATCGAAGCTGGGAAATGCGATTAACTCGAGGAGTGAGTGGCTCGTGGGCGGCGGGGACTTACATCTGGACAGGGGTTCCGTTCGCAAAATTGGCGGCGCGGACATCGAGACATTTCTTGGGGTTGCCATTGGGGTGGATCTCGACGTGTTTGGGTTTCGGATCAGGTTTCTTGTTGTCGGGTTTGGGGTCGGGTTTCTTGTTGTCGGGATCGGGTTTCTGAGAACATTCCGGTATTGGAAAGACCGCCCCACCGCCCCACCGCCCCGGTGGCCGCCCCGCCGGACCCAACTAATAATAACATTGTCACACATAGTTTGCTCTGCACTCCGAATCATCGTATTGCAACCACGGCTACTAACTTTGCTCCCCTCCTGAGCCTTATCAAGAATGATACCACAGCATTCAGTGGGACTGCCATTCCCACCCTCGTGTCATTGCGCGTTAGACTCGTGACCAGTCTGTCGAGGGTCTTTCCCTCCCACAGAGGGAACGGTCACCGGTCTAATTGCGTGTTGGGACAATGCTTCAATGATAGTATCAATATTCAATTTTCCTGATGCTCTATGAGGATGGGATTGCGGAGGGCTATGAAAACACAATTGTGAATGTAATTGGGGCTATTTATTAATACAACAATGGCACAAAACAAATGCTATCAACGAGTCGCTTATCCACGAGCGAGTTCTCTGACTTGACCACGAAATATGTAAAAACCGCGCGCATGTTGAATGACGTGGTGAGCAATGCCGCGAGGGCATTTGGGGGCAGAATAACCGGGTGCAAGCCAGCTTGCCCCCGACTCGCGCAGGAGAATGGGAGGTGGCCGATGCATATGCAAGTGTACCGTCGTGGTTCATCCGTTGTGAGCCTGTCCGGAACTGTCGTTCGTTCGACCTCTCTCATTTCAAGTTGCGAGAGGGGATAGGTGTGTGGGCAGGGAACGAGTGCACAGTAAAATGAGGTGGGCGTGACGGATGTGTGGGCGGATGGGCAGACGGCGCTCTCTTACGAGAGGGAGAGGCTATATAATCCGAGCATGTAAATATAGTCTCCAGCTCTCTGGGGGGGTCACGAGCGGACGTGATGTAGGACTTACTATATACCATGGATCCACCTCCTTAGAGGGGTCGCCACGCTTTCGCGAGCATGTGATGTGTAACTTGGAGTAGGTGCAGTGGGGCCTGATGCGCATACGGGCATCCTGTCGTTCGTTGCCTACGCAAGGGGAGCCGTCGTCCATCGCGTGTAGTAAGTGAGACGCTTGGTCATCGCCATCGTTTGTTGTTTCCAATGGGGCGAGATCTGCTGGATGCAACGCAAATCTACAAACTAGCACGAAGACATCGATAGAGGCCTATCCTGGGGGGAGATTGGCACCAGCGTCAACGTTGCACAAAGTCGGGGCTCGAGTGCGACAATCGTGAGCATAGAACGAATTAAATCTTCAAGTGCTTTCAAACTCCGCTTCAAATGTTCTACCTCGCCGAGCTTGTATGGCTTGTGTCCCAGCGCCCATACACCTGTAATACCTGAACAAATACCGCAATCGGCGGCGCACCTCGACTACGGGGTCTTGTGTAAGTGGCGGATGACTGAGGCGAAGCTGCGAATACATGTGTCCATTGCTACTTGTTTGTTTGGGTGGCTGGACCGGCCGGATGGGGCGGCCACCGGGGTGGGGCGGCATTTCCGAACCCGGAACTTTCTGGGGTTTCTTGTTGTCAGGTTTGGGGTCGGGTTTCTTGTCGTCGGGTTTGGGGTCGGGCTTCTTGTTGTCGGGATCGGGTTTCTTGTTGTCGGGATCGGGTTTCTTGTTGTCGGGTTTGGGATCGGGTTTTTTGTCGTCGGGTTTAGGATCAGGTTTCTTGTTGTCGGGTTTGGGCATGGTCTCTGGCTTGGGCTCGGGTTTGGGCTCTGGTTTGGGCTCGGGCTTAGGCTCTGGTTTGGGCTCAGGCTTGGGCTTGGTCTTGGGATCAGGTTCGGGGAACTTCCCAGAGGGGCAGAATCTACATAACCAGGTGAGGTTCGATGTATGTGGTATGAAGGATTTCGACGTACGTGACAATATACCCGGTGGTCTCCCCAGGGCAGATATGCAAGGGCAAGGGAGGGGGCTTGTCGCCGGGGCGCGGGAGGGTCGATGGCATCGACGTGAACGCCGACTTGCAGTCATCCCCGTCGCATCCGTCGCATGTCACCGGAGCGCAAAATCCATCTTTCTGCAAGACGCACTGTTAACGAAACGGAATCCTCAACTGAGGCAATGGACTTACGACCGCGCACTTGGGAACGATGGATATCCCGGTGTTGAAGTGCTTGGGGTCAGTGACGATAAAATAGTAACCACCCTAGCGGTAGGTCCCGTCAAAACTTTGGAAGTTGGCCAGATGATTGACCTACCCTGCCATTGAATACCGCCTTGGTCGATCCGACGCCGGTGACTCCATTGCCTCCATTGGCGTCGGAGGTGATGACCCCAGCGAATGTTGGTCCAAGCGTTTCGTCAAAACTGCCACCGCTCTTCAGGGGGCCCCGGGACTGGCCATTAATGAAGATCGAGATATCCTTGGGACACTTGTTGACGATAGTGTATTCCCGAGCGAAGGCAGACGCCGCAAGAGAGAGGCCGAGGACTGCTGAGACCAACATCTTTGTCTTAAGTCGTTAGAGGACTTTGGGACGAGTTATTGTCGACGATATCCCAGAGCTTTTGTATATTTTTTGGAATGGGCTATTCCATTCTGATACCTCAACGGAATGATTTCCTGGAGGTGCGGTAGAACGTCGAATTCAGTCAAGATGCGAGTGGAGGCACGAACCAAGCCTTTCCTTCGATCCTCGATCGTAATGATGGTCGCCTCATGGTGTGGGGTTTGAGACATGTCGTGGTCATGCGGATGGCCTCGAGAGACAGATTCCATCCCCACATTTCCAGGGGAGGAACGGTGGCCCCGTCGGTGGGGTCAGCCATGACGTATTTATGATGATCGAGCTTTCTCGCGGTGATGGATGGCCGGCTAATAGTAGACAAAAATGCTCGAGCCTTCCGTCGAGAACTATTCTGGGTTCAGGAGACTTTTCCACTGGCCATTCCGTAGCTTGAATGAGTGCCTCGTGTAATAAAATGTGTCTGCTTACTCTGAATATAAACCCACTTATGGGAGACTGGAAACGGCTAGGGGGAGTGCGCGCTAAGGGAAACATTCTGCGCGCTGGGCTTGGCACATACTATATGTTACGACACAATGTCAAACCGCACACCATTCGTAAACTGACTTTGACTGAGTGCAGTGGTTCTGCGGTGCGGATCATTCTGTCTCTGCTCCCATCCGTCTTGGCCTTGAGCTCACCAGCGAAACAGAAACAAAACGCGATGACGAAAGGTGCGGAATTTAACCAGGGTAATTGGAAAAATCAAGAACGCGGCCAAGTATCCTGCGCGGCGATGCCAAGAGTGGGTCTTCGAGAAAGCCTTCAAAGTGTCAATGGAATCACATAATGGTCAATAGTTCCTATTTTCGGGGGTAATTGACGGCGATGTAGGTTGGGGAAATGTACAGATGTGGGAGTATGTGAGGACGCGTAGCTATCCTGCGGCAATGTTTTGTATCAGCCTACTGCATGTTCAACAATAGGGAAAAGGAGAAACTGGAAACTTGCCTATGGCTGCAGCCTGCCTGTGCAATTTAGCGTCCTCGCTTCCATGCTGACATTGCCACGTGCCCTACACCTCGCTACCACGGGCAGCTGCGATCCTTACCCAACAATTGGCCCCACTAACAACCTCTAACAACACTTACGCGGTCCCACTTGTAGGAGCTTCGAACTTGACAAAAAGCCCTGGAATGCTCTCTCATTTGTAGGGGGAGATTTATGGAAGTCGAAGACTCGAAGGTGCGTAGAAGCGAGGGAAATTTGGCAGGCGCTATTTGCTCATGTGTACCAATGGCTTCTGGCGCGGTTCAATTTCAAGCTGTGCGCATCATATAACTTGGACTATTAGGGTTCGACTTCGTCGAAACAGCACACCTTGTTGTGAACTCGTTTACTCGCTTAACACTCAGTCATTGACATGACAATTGAATCCAAGACCCAAAACGTAGATACTTCAAGATTTACAGCGTGTCTACGTACTAAATGGTACATCGACTGTCCCGCGCAAACCATTAAATGTGTTATCGTTGATCGCGCATCCTCCGACGGGCAAGCTGTCGCCATTTGGTCCATCATATTTTTTCCCACCTGGCTGGCTGGGATCTTCACTATAAGAGGGTGGTATGGGGCGGGGGGAGATGGATGATCTGGAGCGGGAGAAACGAGGACTATAGGTTCCGCCCAGTTGTGGATATGCGGATTTGAATAGGATACCCTGTATGCCTTAGAGCGGACAATAGGAACCAGCATGCGATGGGCCGCGGCGTAATACCCCATTGCACCCCGGGCCATTTTGTCACCGTCCCTCGGTGCTGCGATGTCGCCACCGGGTCGTCGGTTCCTGGGTCGCCGTCTCGCCACACCAAGTGTCGCAATGTTGTTGTACTATTGCTCCCTGGAACCATCGCCCTGTCCCCTAGTGCAATCGCCTCGCCCGCGTCGTATGCCATCGTCAGCAGGCGGCGCCAAAGCAGAATAGCTGGAGAATGGGATTTCATATCAGGTGGTCGAAGCCGGCACCGGTTTCAAAAGGATTAGGCGACACCAACCAAAAGAGGGGGTGGGACTCGTTGTCGGGCTCGCTCGGGAATGGTATCGCAGAGGTTGACAGCGCACTTCAAAACTGTTTGCATTAGAAAAGTTGGAGGTAATCCGTTAGTCGCGAAATCTTCCATCGCCGAGTCGAGATGACCGGCAGCCCGCGACTCGCTCCCACCCATCACCCTCCACCGGTTGGTGGAATAGGGGGAGACGTTATGTCCATACCGGTCAATGGATGGCCCCCCAAGTCCTATGCATCGCTGCCCCTGTCGCCGCCCCCCTCCACTCGCCAATCCAATCCGAGGGTAGGATCAACGCCCAACGCCTTCAAGCCACATTAACACTACTGAAAAAAAAAGAGAGAACAAGTAAAACTCACGTATTATACACGCGTTGCCCTCGGAAAACCACCACCAAACCCGGCACTGACAGAGGTCGAGGGTCAAGTTCGAGTGGTCCAGGTCGGAGATCGTAGCAGATCGCAACCAGGCGGTTGTCATGCGCGTACGGATGCCGAGGGCTATTCGAGATAGCATAGTGCAGTGGGGAGAACGCGGTGGATAATAAGGGATTACAGTCTCTCAAATTTGTTTCGACATTGGCCTGGTAAAACTTTCCAGTGCCCAGATTTTCTGCATATTTTCCGTGCAAATTTTCTTGGTTTGTTGTTTGTTGGTTGCGAGCAGACGCCAAAAAAAAGTGTCCACCAAGGTATGGGGTACGAGTTCAATCAGGCTACATATGAGAGTTGAACAAGTCGACCCAGGATCGTGATGATGATGTCTTTGTTTGGCAAGTCTGATAACGACAAACACGTCGCGATCAGGTTAAGGTATTGATCTAATTATAGTGAGAGACCCCATCAAGCAAGCGGTGACGCAGTGGGCGGTCGGGCAACCACGCCCCGCGGCAGTTCGCCAGGAAAGAATGAGCTGCTTTGTTGGACTCTATTGAACTCGGAGATTCGGTCCGACTATCTGATGCTTGTCCACCAGTACAACGCCAGGCGGCACACTGCATAGTGATTTAAATTATTAGTACAACCGCGCAACCGCGTGGCTTATTAGTGCCGCGTTAGGATCCGGGAAGATCATCATGGCTCAGGCACATGCAAGGGCGTCGGATCCTCGGTAAGTCGCTATACTACAAGTGTGGCAGTAGTGAGACGAGAGGGCCTGGGTGTGTGCGGCTATGCGTGCGTCAAGAGTCTATCCAGTGGGGTACTCACCAAGTAGGATGTGAGATGCACGGGGGGCTGACCGGCTACGGAACTGCCGTCACCTTGTCCTGCAGCCTCCATCAGAGTCCTCGCCCGACAGTGCCGCGGCCATTGTCAGTTCTCAGACGTCCTCCAAACGACCTCATAGTCGACGCACCGTTGTATACTAGGGGGATGGATTCATAGCAAACTCACCCCCGTACTGGTCCCACCTGAAGACATACCTACCAAACTGGCCAACAACACTTGCAGATCCATTTCGAAACCCATAAAAGCGTATAACAAGGTTCATGCACATTATCATCTGAGTCTGCTGTTACAAGCCAAGTACGTAAGTAGAACTAAAAGTTCAAAAGGTCATTGATCATCAAGGGTCCGCATCAAGGTGAAAGTACAAATTTTTATCACGTCAAGAGAGTCCAAAAAGTGTTCCGATATATCAAGAAGTGGGATTATCGTGTCCAAACCATCAAGGAACGGTGGTCCAGATCTGATTGGTGTTGCCCGGGGTGCACCACCACGTTTGCATCTGGTTCCAGTTCCACGAGCCGCCGTCCGTAAGGTCAAGGCAAAGTCCTTTGGGGTCCCGTTAGTCGCGATCTTATCAGTACGGTGGCAAATACCTTTATTGTTGAGGGAGATCTTGTTATTGGCCGTGTAAGTCCACGCTTGGGCGGGCAAATTATCGTAACACTGCCAAATCTTCATTCCAACCGCATTTCCAGGGGCTGTTAGAAACGGGGCGATGGAGTTAAATAGTGTCAAATACGGGGGAGGGGGATAACTTACAAGAACCAGCGTCGAGGCAGAAGTTGGTTCCAGCCAGTCTGACAGCTGTCTTTCCATGATGAATGACCCACTTCTGAGCGGGTGTGCCATTACAATCGAAGCTGGGAAATGGGATTAACTCGAGGGGCGGGTGACTCGTGGGCAGGGACTCACATCTGGACAGGGGTTCCGTTTGCAAAATTGGCGGCGCGAACATCGAGACATTTCTTGGGATTACCGTTAGGATGAATCTCGACGTGCTTGTGTTTGGGCTCGGATCGGGGCTTGGGCTCTGGCTTTGGCTGAGGCTCCGGCTTGGGCTCGGGTTTGGGCTCAGGTTTTGGCTCGGGCTTGGGCTCTGGCTTGGGCTCTGGTTTCGGCTCTGGTTTAGGCTCGGGTTTGGGCTCTGGCTGTGGCTCGGGTTTGGGCTCTGGCTTTGGTTCAGGTTTGGGCTCTGGCTTCGGCTCTGGTTTGGGCTCGGGCTTTGGCTCGGGTTTGGGCTCTGGTTTTGGCTCGGGTTTTGGCTCTGGCTTGGGCTCGGGCTTTGGCTCGGGCTTTGGCTCCGGTTTGGGCTCTGGCTTGGGCTCGGGTTTTGGCTCCGGTTTTGGCTCTGGCTTGGGCTCGGGTTTTGGCTCTGGCTTTGGTTCAGGTTTGGGCTCTGGCTTTGGCTCCGGTTTGGGCTCTGGCTTGGGCTCGGGTTTGGGCTCAGGTTTTGGCTCCGGCTTGGGCTCGGGTTTTGGCTCTGGCTTAGGCTCGGGTTTGGGCTCTGGTTTGGGCTCCGGCTTAGGCTCTGGTTTGGGTTGCGGCTTGGGCTCTGGCTTTGGCTCAGGTTTGGGATCGGGTTTGGGCTGGGGCTTGGGCTCGGGTTCTGGTTTGGGCTGGGGCTTAGGCTCGGGCTTTGGCTCCGGTTTTGGCTGCGGCTTTGGCTCGGGTTTGGGCTCTGGCTTCGGTTCGGGCTTTGGCTGCGGCTTGGGCTCAGGTTTTGGCTCTGGCTTTGGCTCGGGTTTGGGCTCTGGTTTGGGTTGCGGCTTGGGCTCGGGCTTTGGCTCTGGTTTAGGCTCTGGTTTGGGCTGCGGCTTGGGCTCGGGTTTGGGCTCGGGTTTGGGCTGCGGCTTGGGCTCGGGCTTGGGCTCTGGTTTGGGCTGCGGCTTGGGCTCGGGCTTAGGCTCTGGTTTGGGCTCCGGTTTAGGCTCTGGTTTGGGCTGCGGCTTGGGCTGCGGCTTAGGCTCTGGTTTGGGCTCGGGCTGCGGTTTGGGCTCAGGTTTAGGTTCTGGCTTCGGCTCGGGCTTTGGCTGCGGCTTTGGCTCTGGTTTGGGCTCGGGCTTAGGCTCTGGTTTGGGCTCTGGTTTGGGCTGGGGCTTAGGCTCTGGCTTTGGTTCGGGTTTGGGCTCTGGTTGGGGCTTGGGCTCTGGCTTGGGGTCCGAATTGAACTCGTGTTTGGAATCAGGTTTGGCCATGGCCTTGGGATTTGGTTCGGGGAACTTCCCAGATGGGCAGAATCTATACGGCCAGGTGAGGTTCGATGTATCTGGCGCGAAGGACTTTGACGTACGTGACAATATACCCGGTGGTCTCCCCAGGGCAGGCGTTCAAGGGAGAAGGAGGGGGCTTGTCGCCGGGGCGCGGGAGGGTTGACGGCATCGTCGTGAACGCCGATTTGCATTCATCTCCGTCGCACCCATCGCATGTTACGGGAGCGCAAAACCCATCTTTCTGCAGGACACATTGTTAACGAAACAGCATCCTCAAATGAGGCAATGGACTTACGATCGCGCACTTGGGAGCGATGGATATCCCGGTATTGAAGTTCTTGGGATCAGTGACGATGAAGTAGTAACCACCCTAGCGGTAGATTCGGTCAGAGTTTTGGATTATAGTTAGATAATTAACTCACCCTGCCATTGAATCCCGCCTTCGTCGACCCGACACCAGTGGCTCCATTGCCACCATTGGCGTCAGAGGTGATGACCCCAGCGAATGTTGGTCCAAGCGTTTCGTCAAAACTGCCACCGCTCTTCAGGGGGCCCCGGGACTGGCCATTAATGAAGACCGAGATATCCTTGGGACACTTGTTGACGACGGTGTATTCCCGAGCGAGGGCAGACACCGCGAAAGAGAGTCCGAGAACTGCTGGACCAGCATCTTTGTCTTGAGTCGCTAGAGGACCTGGGACGAGTTATGGTCGACGATATTCCAAAGCTTTTGTAGATTTCCTGAAGTGAAGCTAATCCATTCTGACACCCCAACGGAATAGTTAGTTCCTGGAGGTTTAGTCAAAACAAGAAGTAGGTACGGGCCAAGCCTTTACTTCAACCCCCAATCGCAATGATGGTAGCCTCGTGGTTTGGTTTTGGGACATATCGCGGTCATGAGGGGGCCTCGAGAGACGATTCTATTCCCCACATTTTCGGGGGAGGAATGTTGGCCCTGTCGGTGGGGTCAGCTATGACACATTTACGACGATCGAGCCCCTCCACGCGGTGATAAATGACCGAATGGTAGCAGTAAACGGAAATGTTTGTGCCTTCCGTCAGAGATCATTCTGGGTTCAGGAGACTTACCATTGGCCTTGCTGTAGCTTGAATGAATACCTCGTGTAATAAAATGCGTCTGGGCGGGTGACTCACCCCAAATATAGTCACAGCTAAACCCACTTACGGGATACTGGAGATGGGTGGCAGGATGGCGCGCTGGAGAAAACGTTCAAAACAGCTTCCGTACGCTGGGCTTGGCACGTACTATACGTTACAACACAATGTCAACCGCACACCACCCGTAACTGACTTGAATTTTGAGTGTGGTGGCCTTGCGGCGCGGATCATCCTACGTCTCTGCTCCCATTCGTTCAGCCGTGGGCTCGATCTCACTGGCGAAACAGAAACAAAATGCGATGACGAAAGGTGTGCAATTCAACTGGGGTGATTAGAGATTCAGAAGCGTGGCTAGGTATCCAATGCGGCTGCCAAGACTTAGAGTGAGTCTTCGAGAAAGTGTCAAAGGAATAACACAATAGACAACGTTCCTATTTCGGGGCAATAGAGCCGTAGAAATTTACCCTGTCCGAACTTGAAGTGAGTTATAGTCTACACATTGGGATGTTCTATGTGGATAGTTGTGAATGGGGTGGGGTAGCCAGTGAACGCTCGCACCAGTCAAGATCGAATGTGCGGTCCCAGGCTGGCAGCAGCAGGACCACTAGAGGTCGCGTTGAGGGTTGTATAGATCGCGAGTGGGATGAACCAGAACTCGCAAATGTTCAGCACCCTTGCCAGTTTGGAGGTAGGAAAGTAGTGCTGATTGGTTGGATATCGCTCCGGTGGGATGGATTTGCATTCCAAACTGTCGACCTATGTTTCAAATATGTAGTGGAACCCCAGAACCTATTACACAACACGCCTGCCCATCAGCAATTCATATCTCACATGCTATGCAACACACCTATATTGTAGTCCAGCCTCGCTGGTTTCAAGTTTCAACGTATTCTTTTCACTCCCCAAGTCCAAATCCTAGTCCTGCGCCGCGTGAACGCGAGGAGGCAAGGGACACGATCACAGTCTATCCATGATTGAGAGAGCACTTGGTTGATGCAAATAATGCGGTATAATATAACACTGGGCTGGCACCGCGAGTTGAGTTTGAAGTTGACGGCCCTCGGTGAGTAGATTTCGGTGAGACCAGTTATGCAGAACATATTTTGCCGTGCTGATGTTCGACGGCCGCATCCGAGTCATTCGGCGTCATGATGAGATCCAGGTGGTGGTTAAGAACAAGATCCTGAACAAAGGCTGGGTCGGGGTGCCAGTGGCGGTGACACGGACACTGGAGTTTCTGTACAAATTGCAACTTGTGGGCATGTTCTCCGTTGCCGCGTGCATATTCGTGATAGAGGTGGCGATGGCCAAAATTAGGTATGTATAGTAGCTCCGTCGCACAGTGTCTGAGTGATTACGGGGAATAGGAGATGTGTATAAAAGGATATATCAACTTGAATTCCCGCTGGTCCCTTCGGATAAGTTCATCTCCCACGGAATTCGAGTATCTTCGTTTAGGTGTCAGTAACAGAAGGATTACTGTGAACGACATGAACTTGCAGTTGGTGTTACAACTTCAAACAATACCGTTCGAATGGACTGTGAATCAACATACAGTTCCCAACTACACCGTGACGCGAGGGAGAAATGACCAATATTACATCAATGATAACCTCCATCATTACATCCTAAAAATAAAATACGGAACGACTGTTAATAATAAATTACTCCCCCAAATTCACCGCCCATCCTCGCCTAGCTTTCGGCCCATGTGCTCGCTCAAAACAGCGCCTATTTTATGCACCAGGTGTGTTGCCTGTACAAGGTCTTGCACCGGGACTTGCGATACGCCCTCAGTGAAGGCAGCGTATGCCCGTTGCAGAGTATCCAGACGCGAGGCCGCTGTAGTTTGGTTGCGACGTAATTGGTTCGTGTGGGTTGATGCTAGGTTGGGGACCGTCTGCGAGCGGCCATGCCGCCGCGCCCAGGCGTCAAGTGAGGGACTTTGGGGGGAGTCTATTACGGGCTGAGTGTTTATTACTCAAAGGGCGGATGAAAGTTTACCTTCGCTAGCATTACGCATATCTGTATCGCTGCTATCCCCCAGGTCAGATTCAGGAACAACATTATCTATCGGGTCTATGAGACAAGTTGCGGGGAATGGCGATGGAGGGAGACGAACCTGACCCCAAAAGCTCACGTTGGATCTGCCTCAAGTCATCTGACAGCGCGCCTGCCTCCCAACTCTCGTAGTCTGGTGGAGAGGAGGCTAAGGGAGGGGATGTACCTCCAGGAGTTGAGGGCTGGTCGTCACATCGCATAGCCATATTGTCCTGCTGAATTGGGCGCCACGGCGGGTAGGGTCGGCGCCCCATGATTTCTCGAACAGAGGGCACCTCGACGCCGTCGAAGAAGCGTCGGGTATTGGTAGCTGGTGGTGGTTGAGAGGACGCGTGGGGAGCGACTCGCACGGCACGAGTTGGTGGAAGGGGCTCGGAAGACGGCCGAGATGACGATCGGGTCTTGGGTCGTGTAAGGAATTCACGCCTTGAGTTGCCCGTCGCGGTTCGGGGTTTTGGGTTCAATCTTCGACGTTTTTGAACCCGCTGCGCTATGGTGATTGGCGATTTTGGTGACCTATCGTCACTTGTGGCAGCAGGGGGTTCGGGGGTCTGCTTCCTCCTTTTTGAGATTTGACGACGCGTCTCATGTGCCGAAGATCCTGCAGTGTCCGCTACTTGTTTACCTTTGTCCAGTCGGGTGGTATGCTCGTGTAGCTGGATCGGCATTTTTGTGGCCCGCAATGTAGGTTTAGCACGAACGGACACTTGGCGGTTGATTGGGGATAACGGGAGTTGAATTGAAGGTTGTCTTGGTGGTGGAGTTATAGGTGTAGGAGGCAGCAAGGATGAGCGGGTTGAAAGTCGCGAATCACCCATACTGCTAGGAAAATGGGATACATCGCCTTCATATATCGAAGAGGCTTCCGGCGCATGAAAAGATGGCTGCGAATCTGGAATCACGGAAGTTGTCTATTACGCCAAGTTAGCCGATGCCAGGAGTAGGACCAGAGCACTACCCACTGATATCTGAGTCTCGGTTTCAAACGACAAACCAACAGCTAGACTGCCATCTTTGAAAGTGTCAAGGCCTTTAAGACAATCTTTGATTTCAGGGGGATAGAAGGTGGAGAATTGAGCAAGACCATGAAACGTTGTCCGCCAATACCTCTCAAAGGCCGCGGGTCCGATGGCGGGCGGTGGGATGTGAGAGAATGACGATGTGAGAAAACGTGAAAGCCCCTGCAGGATCCGGAGCGAGGGCGCTTCGTTGCTTAGGATGTCCAGAAAGTTGCAATATGCGTAGGATAGCTATTGAAATATGACAATGGGTTAGGAATTTGTCTGGGAGTTTATAAATTTACGCACGAGTTTGTTATACTCATCGTCCAATAACAGGTTTAATTCATCTCTAATCCAGAGGGAAAGGCTCTTCTGCATCGTCAAAAGGAGAGGGACGATCAAGAGCGGACCAGCAGCGACTATTGTTTCACCTAGTAGGCGGTAGATGTCGAGCGAGGTGGATAACACCTCTGGTAGTGGAGGATATAGGGCGCATAGAATATCATCAATGATAGAGAATACTTTGGTGTGCGGATGATCGTTGTCGATGTCGATGTAGGATAGGATAATCGTCAGGACCTTTGGTGAGGTCGCAAGTCTGGGTGACACATAAACGGACGAAGAGAATTTCGGACCCAGTGACTTACAGTTTAGCAGGACCCGAACCAAGACTCTCGAAAAAATATTCGATAACATGTATGGGCCTAAACGAGTCTTGACCGGCATCTTCAAATGAACCACGCAAAGTACTCTCCCAGATTTCGAACTCGGAATCAGACATTACCCATCGGCTGCGATGCGAATTACTCCTACAAACAACAGGGCGGGAAGAAAATAGCTTACCCAAAAGGCATAGTAAGGAATGCGACCATATCCACCCAGCGGGCATCATCTGGCCGGTCCTCGTAGGATTTCGCTATAACCATCCAGAGTCGCCGTTTAATTTCAAGTTCCCCGTGTTCTTTGGAGATATAGCTGGCGTAAACGGAGGAATCGCATGCAGTATACAGCTCAGCGCTCAGCTGGCCCCACGCCTCCTGGATCGCTCCATCAACCATAGGAAATTGGCGATCCAGGAGTGTGGCAAAAATTGGATTTGCAATATGGCGCAGTGAAGGCGCGGAAAAAACATTCTTGGTGGTGCTCCATAATTTCTTGACCAAACGTAGCTGGCGGATTTGCTCCAGCGTACTTTGTGTTTCAACAATAAAATGAGAGATGGTGGATGCGACTCGGTCGGTCACTACGGAGTCCGTCGTCAGGTGGATGCCCCCTTGTGTCAATTCGGTTTTTGACAAAAGCAATGTCTGCCACGCATCAAATATCTCTCTCTGTGTCTGCTGAGTTTGTAGTCGGTTCGAGAAAGTAAAGTACTCACAGGAGGTAGTGACGTAGTATCTTGAAGCGAGTTTTTCACGGTTTGAACCCAAATATCGAGGAGATGGTCCCAATATTCAAATATCTCAGACTCTGACAATTGCCTGACATGATCCAATCCCAGAACGGCCGCTTCCTCAGTGAAAAGGGTAGTCGGTGAACACTTGGCGTGCAGGACAGAGCCATCAAACATGCGGAGGGAGACAATGTTCCTGTTGTGGGACGCAGTTGGCCTGGGCGGCGAATTATCCAGTAGTCTGACCAGAAGCGCAAAGGCAATGTTAGAGGTTGCTTGTCGCGCGCCCATATCTTGAATAATATCAAGCGCTTTGGGTAAATCGGCCGATCCTCTGTCACAAATGTGGGTGGATCCAAGGAGAGCTGCAACGATGGCAATCCCAATATCGACATTCATTCCTTGTTTTATCAAGCGAAAGGCGCGCTCCCGAGTGGTGTCCGGACTCCCGCCGCTTTCTCCTGTAATCCGGTCACCAGCCTCAATTGGCAAGCGAGAAAAAGCCCAGACAAGGGTTCTCCAGGCCTGCGGATGAAGCGCGCGAATGTCCTCGCGTATGTGCACGGAAGCGGGAGAGAGACTATACAGGGCTAGCCTAAAAAGACGCTGGTGTGAAAAAATTTGGGGACCGGAAAGAATGGTGAATGACGCTAAAACAACAAGCGCCCACAATGGTCCCCCATCAACAGGATTTGTTGAAGATAGCGCCTCCGCCATCAGATAAGATAAGCGAGCGGTGTCAACGTCAGGATTCCTTGTTGACGTGTGGGCATCTATAAAGGAGTGAACGAGGTTGGCCGAGGATTCAGTTACACTATTGTGCGTGTCCATTCTTATCGTTGCCAGAGCCGCCCCCGAGAGTGCATATGCAGCTTCCATCCGACAATCCGCGGATTCGGAGATCAGGTGAGTCAAAATTGAAGGCAATAGACTGGGAAGTGCAGAAGTGAATATCGAGTCGTGCGCCTTAAATAAATTATGGATGGCCTTTCGAACCCAACGTCAGAAACATGGAGAATCGTGTAGGAATTTTTGGAGAACCTTGAGAGCATCCAATGTCCATTGCTTGATTCGGATTGTGTTACAGGTGTCTTTCAGAATTGCTACAATTTGGGATTTTCTCGAGGCGAGAACTGCAGACGGAAGTTGCTGCGATCGAATTACCCACATGGCAAGGGCGAGCGTCTTCTGTGCCTCAGGCGTCGGTAGGTGTCTTGACGAGGCCAACGTTAGTACGTGATCGAAAAGCAAATCGATGTTTCCCGCTATCCATTCCGTGAGTATCTTATGAGAGTAGGTGGACATGACAGTGACAATACACACAAGGAAGGATCGTAAACAATGGGGGGAAAGCGAAAAGTACTGATACAAAACATAGGGTATGGTGGCAGACCAAAGTCAAGTTGCGTGCATATTCCATTTCATGTTCTGGTATCGTAGTGGGCAGCGACTCCATCGTAGAGGCCCTCCGGGCTTCGTAAAACGGGTCAATTAATGCGCAATGTAAATCCCGCTGCAGGGACTGGAATAGATATTGCGAGTACTCCTTGACTTTTTCAAACGCAGGTAAAGGACCTTGTGCATCAATGATAGTGTGCGCTTGTGAGCGAATTCTTGCAGTAAGGGAGTTGTACGCTTCAGCAATGTCGTGGAGTGAGATATAGTCCTGGCGTAGGTCTTGAAGCGATTCGGCGAGCGTTTCGAGTGGAGATGTCAGATAATTTGCATCCGTCATTGGATTTCCTGGAATCAATGCATCAAGGGGTCCAGGCAGCATCATCGTCCCAGAGGCCGATTATCGGATCCGACGATGGGGTAGAGTGTGTAAATGCTTCCTTTTTGGATTACCACGTCCTATTCGCCACATCCACCATCCTTGTGGCCTGAGACGGTAAGCGAACTAAGACAACAGACTATTTCCACGATGCGCAAGCGGAAAGCCCTGTCTTCGGGTTCTTAATAAGCGCTAGGATTAAATTGAACGGATACGCACACCTTATAATGGGCCCGGTTCCCTTTAAATGGATGGGCGTATGTGTTGCGCGCAAATCCCTTGCAGTGTCGAGAGGTCTGACCGGCCAAGAACTGGGGGGTAGCAATTGCAACGCCTGGGAAATAATCGTATTGTTTGTTTGTATTTACCGCACGCCAAACCGCTTTCATGAAATGGCAAACCTGCACCTGGAGCAACACCACGGAGATATAATGGTACGCAAATCGTTAGAGTATATACATATAATCGTACGTATGATGCATGGCGCATGGAAAATACATGGTACAATTGTTTAATTATCAAGGCTGGCATTCAAGACCACAATCTCCCCGTCTCTTCTTCGACATCACTTGTAGCTCCATTATCATGATTCATGAGGGCCGGAGTGGCTGTTAGTGTCACCTCCCTGCGCTGCGTGTGGCTTCAGGAATGCCTGGATTGTGGCGGGTGTGCTTACAAAATTGAACAGCTGGGTGCATTCTGGTACGAACCAGCGGACCGCAACATTCTATCTACCAGATGTAAAGCACACAGTCTCAGAGTAAGTAGCAAGTAGAGACCTGAGGCAGCGCGTGTTCACCCAAATGCATAGTAAGTGACTTTGACCTCTTGGGTGCTCAATGTTCAATATCAATATGTCTCTTCATATCTCCAGCACTGCGCCAGGCTCAACAGCAACACGTTGATTGAATTCAGCCATATAACAATCGCTATCAAATCCCCGAACCGATAACTTCAACACCATACTAAATTCCTCAACTCGCGCCTACTACTACTATATTCTTCCATGGTCACCTCGACCTGTCGACCTAGAGGGAATCAGACATCACTCAGAACCGAAACTGAAGATCTACCTAAGCCCAGGACCCTTCCCCATAGATCGTGATCACCGCCGGGATTGCAGTGTCCAACGCCCCGGTGAACGTGACGCCGGAGCTGAGCTTGATGCTGAGATCATTGATCCCGACCTCACCACTGAATGCTGGCTGTCCGAGCAATTGGCCGGGGCTGTCATACTTCAAGGTGACTTTCTTGCTCGAGAATGTCGACATCGGGGGCTTGAATGACCCGGTGTACTTCTTGACGGCATCCTTCACGGTGAACGTGGCCTCGAATGTCGTCGATGAGGTGGTGGTGAGTGTTCCGGTGGCAGTTTGGGACATTGTCTGCATTGACAGGCATTCAGTCGTGTGTCGTCTAGGATGACTGATGTCACTCACACTATGAGATATTTGGTTTCGAGCTGTTGGGTGTTTGCTGGCTATCTGGGCTGCTTGCGGGGATCGTTTTATATGTTTCCGATGTGTGGTCTAGTCGTACGATTGTCACACGAGGATCCATTCCGATGCACGGAATAGGGTGTTATGGCACTTCCATTTCATGCATGTTCACAGACCAGGAGTGCACCTGCGTTCAGGGTCACATACCAAGAAGTCACCTACATATGTTCCACATCAAATCCAAACGAGCAAGGCTGGACCAGGACATCCATTGCGAATCATTGAGATGGAATTCAGCATGTCAATCGCAAACATATTCCACTAGCTCTGACCGGCGAGGTAGTTTGCTGAGTCACGGTCAAGTAACACTTACGACTCGGACGTTTGGTAGGTCCGATATCACGAACATGGATTGGTCTTGTCCCAGGGCGGGGTTTATTCTCAGTTCGTATGTGCTTTCCATCTTGAGTGCGCCCCTAATTGTACGCGTTAATCAATTCCATACGAATGGAAGCACATAAGTCCACAACTACTGGAGATGTGACACTCCCACATCCTTGTCTGTGCATGTTCGATGGAGACACTGGGTGGTACGGGTGACTCACGCGTTTGCATAGGCAGGACTAAATACGGTACCAGGTTTCAAGCAAAGCGGGCGTCTATTCATAGTTTTATGATTGGTGATCGCCGGGAATGTTTAGGATTGGGAGGACGGGCTGTTCTACTAGTTTAAGGCGCTGCTGCCTGTGTAGGCATTCGATGAGTAAGTTGAAGGCTATGTGAAAGTGTAGCACGGAGTTCCTTGGTCCCGAGCCCGACACCCCGGGGATGAGACGATCCAGGTCAAGTCGTTGGTAGTAGATAGAAATGGAAGCGCCAGCTAGCACAAATGATTGGGGCTCTTGAAGGAGGTGGATTTGGCAGTGAATTCGATCGAATATTCATCCTTTCGTGAGGTAGGCACACAGATGAATTATGAGATCACCCCAGTCATCCTCTAGCTAGGGACAAGAAATTGAAGAATATTATAATTCAAGAACGTAAAATTGAATAAACGCGTGTGGATTTGTTCACGTGGTCCGTCGTCAATATTTGGGCTGTCACTGTCATATCCGCCACCAACTCGATGCAAAGATGATGGATTTGCATTTTGTCCCACAAACACTCTTGTACTCCTCTATATAACTGCTGTCCAGAAACTAACCTGTTTCATTACACCGGGCTTGCTCTTGACGCACATGCCAATCTTCGACTTGGCATGTACTCAAATTATTTGCGCTCGATATTCAATGGCCAATCGCGCGGCCTTCACTTCAATCCATCATGAGGTCCCTACTCTTATAGTATTTGAATGGTACTCGGAGCTGTAGTCTGATACACCTTTCGATCATCCGATGACGAGCACCTGCCTAATTCGATAACCATCTACTGTCAGCCTCCTACAATCGTCTATAAAATCCCGCCCATTGGAATTTCCCCCTAACATCTTACTTTATCCTTCAAACTCACGCTGGCCATGATGTTTATTTGCTTTACGTCTTCTTTGCTCCTCAGCGCACTTCTTCACTTAAATTTTGCCTTCGTCAACGGACTGTGTCTACCTTGTCAGACCCCATTGAGTGGCGGAAAGGTTGTTCCATACACTCCGCTGGGCCGTCGAAGTGTATACAGCCCCAATGTGATAAGCCCTTCTGCTGGAACAGTCTGGGTGGTCGGGTCCGAGGTCACTGTTACGTGGTATGTTCTCCACCGTCCGCCTCACCGCTAGTGGCTGACCGAGACCAAAATTGTGATTCATAGGGATACCAGGGACAGGCCAAAAGATGTGACGAATCCAACAGGGAAGCTGCTTTTGGGACAGATCGTTGAGGGGGATGAAAATGAGCACCTCGACTTCGGTAGTTTGTTCCAATTCCCTCTCATACCGTAACTTATCCTTTGTTTAGATCATCCCCTTGCCGCAGGCTTTGATCTCGGCGATGGCCACGTGGAGTGCACCGTACCGGAAGTCCACTCCGGCCACAATTATATCGTCGTTTGTATGTGGCTCAGCCAATGGCAAAAGTCGAAGTGTACTGAATCAATTCGTATTTAGTAATGGGCGATTCAGGGAATCGCAGCCCCGCCTTCGAAATCGCGCACAGCTCAAATCAATCAGAGACGGGATTGCCTGGGGGTTGGGCTTCTACATTTGTTTTTCTATAGCTTCTTGAACTGGCCTTGGAATATACGATCGTGCCTTCCCCTGGTTGGGCCACCCGTGTGTTGCTTTTGAAGAAACATATCCGTATATCACTGGCTGGCGGTCCATTGAAAATTAGGACGTGATATTTATGTATGCCTCCGGATCAGCCAATAGCAAGATACACCGGAGGATCCAATCACGAATGCGAACCCTCGGAA
Source organism: Infundibulicybe gibba (assembly GCA_015501065.1). Lineage (NCBI taxonomy): Eukaryota > Fungi > Basidiomycota > Agaricomycetes > Agaricales > Omphalinaceae > Infundibulicybe > Infundibulicybe gibba. The sequence continues at coordinate 104,126 of JADNYI010000004.1, read as the reverse complement.
TAGTCTCATAACGGCCATGGACCTCCGTGGATGCCTAATGCTCAGGAGCGCGAGGCCTGAACTGCCCGCTATTCAACAAAGGGGGTTGGAGTCCAAAGGTTGGTTAAATGAATGCTCCGAGTCACTCTCTAAAAACAGAACAAAAAGTGATTAAATCAACACCTCCGTTCGACCTCAACTCTTGATAACGAAACCAAGATGCAGTGATGGCCTGAGCTGAAGTACCACATCCCTACACACGCACACAATCTTTGCTACCTCCTACAGGGACCGGGAGGAATCTGGTTCTTAGCCTCGTGTTAATGTTCCGCGCAGAGCTTCGAATTCTCTCGAGCCGTACTCGAGCAAATGCAGACTTTCCCGCCTGCTTAAGTTGTATAAAGGCAATATTAATGCCGTCGTCCCTCCTCCACCCATCCTCCTCCCTTTCTTTCATAGTCGCCCCAATAATTCTCTCGTTCCAATAGATTCTCCTCACGACCAGAATGCTTTTAAATACTCTCTTTTCTGCCATCGCCCTTTTTGCGACATCCAACGCCTCATCTGACATTGTCTACACACCCCACATCACAAGCCCAAACGCTTCGACCGAATGGCATGCTGGTGCTACGCATAACGTCACCTGGGGTGTGTCCTTTCTATCCCTCCTGCCTCTTTTTGAATTAATCACGCGGTTCGGTGAGATGCTACTTGCGTCCCCTACGAAAAGCGGAACGACACGGGCAGAATTATACTGGGCTATAAAGGCGATACCACCAGCGAGAATCTTGACATTGGTATGTGGGCCCCGGTTACTGTCACTCATTCTAAACAACCAACGGCAATAGAACACCCACTTTGTACCGGCTTCCCAATCGCCAGAGGATATGTGATTGTGACTATGCCTTCAACCGTGGAACCGCGTAATGATTATTTCATTGCTCGTAAGTACACTCTATAATTGTCCCAACGGCTGGTAACTGATATTCGAGCTAGTTTTTGGTGATTCGGTAAAACCCCATTCAATTCGACATGAATTCTAAAATATTGATTAACCTTTGTAGGGAAACATATCGCCAACGTTCATGGTTACCAGGCCATGATCATACTTGGACTTGAAAGCGCCATTCTGCCCCACGCGGAGCTACTCCCGCAGTGGTAATCGACATGAACCTAATCATCTCACTTTATTCAAGTTTTACTGTTCTGGACTACTCTTGATCCCTGCCTTCTAGCTTTGTATAGACTCTCCTACCCACTAGTAGCTGCGTCAGCGTACCTGTCGCTGAACTTAATGTACGCCTCTTGAATCCAATTCGTGACTCCAGCCATATAGAACCCCCGAAAATGCGGTTTATTTTTGTACGTTTGGAGCCGCGTCTATATCGTCAATTGCTTTTCACGGGATGTCAATGTTGGAACTGGGCTATGTGTAGGATGCAGAAAGATTGCAGAATGGGGGCAGCGCTGGCAAGCACTGCGCACCACCTCCCACCATTCTAAAGTGCGGCCGAATACCATCCCAGGATCTCCCCGAACAAGCCCTAGGCTGGGCTGCAATCCATCCTGAGGATGGAGGCAGGAACACCCGAGGGACTAGTGCACCTACGGCCCAGGCATGGTGGCCGATCCAGACTCCGATGCTGGTGGCGGGTCCAGTTCTAACAGCGGACTCAGGACAGCTTTCGCCAATTGGGACAGGGATTCATGCGATAATTAATTTGGGCTGTAGGTTATAGGGAAGTAATGGGCTTTGAATTGAGCATTTGTGCCGATGGTACATACATTGTGCTAGTCCTACAATAGAATATATACCACATAGGCTGGTATACTAGCATACATATGCAACACACCCTACCGCGCCATCATCCCTTGACAGCATTGTCCAGACACCCTGTCCTCCCCAATAACGCAGCCACTCTGCCACATTATCGTCGGCCGCACCGCATATCTGCCCCCCAGTGGGGCAGTTATTCCACCATGCCTCATCACCTCGGGTCACCCACCACCAGCCGTGCTTGGTGGTCGCAATGAGCCCATCATATTTGTGGAGACAAAACGGGAGGGCACTTACCATGCCCATGAACCAGATGACATGCCAGGTCTCGTTCGCAGCACCCTGCTTTCGCGAATGTGAAGGTATGGCTGTGGGAAGGCATTAAATTGGGGAAGACGGAATTGAGCAAACGCACCATCTTGACCGCGCCACCGCAAAGGAAGAGGAGACCGTGTAGTATAGAGATGCAATCCAAGAGCAAGAGGTGCAAAATATACATGCGTGATGTGGATTGTCATTTCAAGCGGAGTTCGAATCCCCTTGGGAGCAATTTTTGCTATTCCTCGTCACTGTGATGGGCTGCAAACACCGACTATACCTGCCCTGACTTCCTCATGTACCCACCCGCTAACACTATCCCCACGACAAACAGTACGCCCACATCCCAGCTAACCACGGAGTGCGTTACCGAGGTCACCTAGTATCATAAATAGATATACTATGTATTGAATTAATCTATTCCCAATTTATCATCCTGATAAAATGATACTACTAATCCTACTTATAAGTTATGAGCGTAAAAAGACCGCACAAGATGGCTGGTCTTGGTCTTGTATGAGGTTTAGAAGACAAATGCAATATGGGGATGGGGAGACAAGGGGAGGCTCTGAATTGATGCTGGTAAACTAAGTCAAATATCACCTACCGCGGATACATAGCATCTCCAAAGACTGGTGCGGGAGGGAGGAGCAGATCATCCATATCATGAACTAGCGGCTGTACGACGTGTCGCCCAGCGGGGAACCCGAATATGCACAGGGTTGACCCGGCTTCTATATGTGAATTGGCCCTCAGGATGTGTTAGTGGTCATCCATAGCACCAGTTTTCGGCTGCCTTCAGTCTTGTCAGGGTGCACCTGTGTTGGCAGTGGAGGAGGTAGATGGGAGATTAATAGATTATATTAGATAGATATGTTGTATGTATTGTTGTATGAGGAACAATCCTCGAATGTAAAAGACTGGACATGCTTATGTAATCAGTAAAGCGGAGATTATTCTAAGTTAATATCTGAGTGAGCTTGTTATCTCAACACTTCCCCTCAAGCGAAACGAAGGGTCTTGAGCTTGTAAGTAAGTAGATATACCTCATAGTATAGAAGAATATATTGAATGATTGTCTTGAGGTGGTCAAAGCGAGTGTGAATTCTTGTTGAAGTCGAAATGTCCCGATTTGGACGTTTGATTGCTGACCGAGCGATTGTTGATGATTCTTGGGCGCTTCCTCGAGGTTCAACTTCTATGGTCATCGCGAATAGGTGAGCTGGTCCTCCTGGATGTCCTACTAACCCTCTATCTTCCCTAGGCATGTCTCTTGGATCCCGATCATTGACTCCTTCAGATGCTGGCTCCAAGATAGGTGAGTCTTCCTTGATAGGCTGACTATAGACTTCTGGGGGCCTCCTGGCACGAAAATCGCGACGGATATCCGATTCCGGGTCGGTTGGGGTGTCGCTTCGAGGGCCTATTAGATTGGGAGATATTGGTGGGGTTTTGGGAATGATGGGTTTGTGCTTGGACGAAGGTATGTCCGTTGCACGGCCGTTTTTTATCCGTTTTGGCTGATTGTTAGCGCGTTGAAAAGCGGTAATATAGGGCTTTAATTCGCGCCTATTTACGTCCGGGGGTTTGTCCGAACGGATCTCGGTGGTTTGTCTGGATGGTTTGGGCGAAGGTAGGTCCGTTGCGCATTCGTTTTCCGGCGGTTTCGGCTGATTCTTGGACCGTTCGAAAGCGGCTTCCAAGGGCTTCAAGTCGTGCCTATTTGCGCGCGGTATTTCGACGATTTTATTTCCGGTGCTTCGGCTGGGGCTGGATGTGTGGGGCATATTCTTCCCCTCGATCTGGACGGTTCGGGGTGCCGGAGGGCGATTCCTACCAAGGTAAACATTCCCTGTAACCGCTCCTGATCGTTCTTTTGCCCTACAGGTCCTATCATTCGCGGAATCTTCATCAAAATCTGTATAACGGCCTTCAACCACTTCCAGTTCGGTTTTTCGAGGTTTAGGGTATTCGTCTTGTGTTATATATTCGCATTTTTTAATATAAATTGGTTTGTCTTCTTTCTTGGGTGTGATTTCGCACGGATTCGCGTTTTTCGACAACATCTCGCGTGCGATTGGGATTTCAATATGGATTTCAGGCGGTTTATGTTCGCAATTAGTTTGGTATGTATTTCGACTCTCGGGGGTTCGATCGACGGTGCGCGGCGAGGGTCTTCGAGTGGATAGGGCAGGGGTTTCTTCACGGGGGTATGAGATATCTTGGGGTGTATCCGACTCTTCGACGGTGCCCATTGTTTCCTCTTCCTGTGGTTCCTGACCTTCTTTTTCTCCTCCTCTCCTATAGCATTCTTCGTCGCGAACATGCCCGGCGCTCGTGCGCGGTTCGCTATTCTTTTCTTTCATCTTTTCCTCAGGCTTTTCCTCAGGCTCTTCCCCTCGCTTCTCCAGTATTACCATCGCGTTTTCGGCGCGTTTTTCGGCATTTCGAAGGGATCGCAAGATGGCCATGAATGATTTGTCTTCTTCATTCTCGAAAAGGCTAACGAGCTTGTTCCAGAGCTTCGCGGAGGTTTCTTCTTTGTATATTCGAAGGTGCGTGTATCTGCTGATCGTTCCATAGATAACACCTCGGACTATGGCCTCCCTTTGCTCGAAACGGTCTATTTTCGTGTAGTGCTCTTCGATTTCGTCGTCGTCGAGCGGTTTCGTGGGGTTTCCTTCTAGGACCCACTTCCCATCCACCTCGCGAAGCTCCTCTGGCTTCAGCGCGGTTCCGTACAGGTGCCGTTCGAGTTTTTCGTGAGTCAGCAGGTTTATTACCCTTTTCTTGTAAATGACCCAATTTGAACCAGTGTCTTTGAGGTTTGGAACTTCGAGTGACGACATCGTAGGTTGCCCAGGGCCCATAACCTGTTGGCAGTGGAGGAGGTAGATGGGAGATTAATAGATTATATTAGATAGATATGTTGTATGTATTGTTGTATGAGGAACAATCCTCGAATGTAAAAGACTGGACATGCTTATGTAATCAGTAAAGCGGAGATTATTCTAAGTTAATATCTGAGTGAGCTTGTTATCTCAACAACCTGATCAATGTGTCTCGCTTGATTTCTCAGACGCTCAATCATTGATATTAATTTTGGATGATGTTCATGCGCTGTGCCATGAATCATATATAATTTGGTTGTGTAAACATCAGTAATAATGCTGAAAATGTTCCCCAGTCCTACGGATCGATCTAACCTCTGGCCATGTAGACCTGGAACTTTAAACCCACGCCGCTGAAAGCGGCGTTTAAAACGACAAACTTAGCTGGTTAGGGTTTGGTTAGCAGTTAGCGGTTAGGGTTCGGTTAGACTTTGGTTAGCTGCTAGGGTTCGGTTAGGGTTCAGCTAGAGTTAGGATGGCAATACTATAATGTTACAAGAGTACTAGGGAAGTTCCCCTCTATGAGGCGGCTTGAGCAAAACCTTGATAGAGGGACCTGTAAAACGGAGTTTAAACCTCGCAGACAGCCTTTATGATTGAGAAGGGAATTGCCGAAACCCATATTCATCAGCAAGATCACACCTGTCTGGCTAGACCTGGCACAACTGGCACTGACTGGCAGGTGTGGCAATTAACTACTAGTTCTGCCAGTTCTGCCAGAAATATAAAGATTCTCCAGAATTGTTTTATTTTGCCAGAATGTAAAAATTTTACCAGAATTATCATTTTTACCAGAGATTTTTACCAGAATATTAATTTTTGCCAGAATTGTAATTTTTGCCAGAACAACAATATTTGCCAGCACAAATAACCATTATTTCTGCATCAAATTGGGACTTTTGGGGGTTGAATGGACAGTCCTAAGGGCCCTTATTAATTTCAAAAGAGAAGACAGGGGTACCTATCCTGGATCTTAAGTTATAGTGTGTGCACTCCAGGGGGAAGGAGGAGAGGGTCATGTTCTGAGGCCAATTCTCCACCAAAATATATGATTGTGGGACGCATTTAACACTATTTTATGAGCTAAATACGATGCGCATGACGCGAGAGGGATCCGTGGCCCCGAACCTATGGTATGCACAATCTGGCAGACTATTACTCTGTATCTCATGATCGGAGCCACGGATCCCTCTCGCGTCATGCGCATCGTATTTAGCTCATAAAATAGTGTTAAATGCGTCCCACAATCATATATTTTGGTGGAGAATTGGCCTCAGAACATGACCCTCTCCTCCTCCCCCCTGGAGTGCACACACTATAACTTAAGATCCAGGATAGGTACCCCTGTCTTCTCTTTTGGAAATTAATAAGGGCCCTTAGGACTGTCCATTCAACCCCCAAAAGTCCCAATTTGATGCAGAAATAATGGTTATCTGCAGGTAGCATCAACACACAGGATTCCAATCAAATAATTACAAGTCTACAGGAGGTTGCTCAGGTTGGATCTTTATTTACCTATAGCATCAATTTTAATGGTCATATGGCCTAGTGGTCAAATTGTTATTGTTATTCCAAGTTGGTGAGGTTGAGGGTTCAAATCCTGCATGCATCATTAATTTAAATATCTGATGACATTACATTCTTCCTGTTACTCTGATTACTCTAAGTAATAATCAGATTACAGAGCTTAGTTTTTGATATTCTATTTAGATCAAATGCCATGGCCATGGTTAAAATGTCTGGCACCAGTAGCAAAGCTGGCACCAGAACAAGTCTGGTGCCACTCCAAGTGATTATGCTGCCAGACATAATTGTGGCAGTGTGGTGCAACTGGCTGGTCTGGTACTATACCAGCCAGACAGATGTAATCTTGCTGATGTTGGGTATTTATGAAGTGCATTTCTAAATTGGGAATTCGCGAAACTCTCGATGTGCCACTCGACATATCTCTGTTCTCCATTGATACCACCTTAATACTACATTGTTTATGGGCTTATGGGTCCTATTCATAGTCATCAAGAGCAGAGGTAGGGCTATTAACAAAATTCTACCACTGTAAAACCTATAGATTTGGATAGACATGCCTCTGCTCACAAGGCTCAGCTGAATAAGTTTAATGGTGCGTGATACCGCGGTATCTTTGCCAGAGATTTCTGTAGTCAGAGTAAGATATGCCCAGTTTGTACCACTTGTAGCGCTTTTTACAACGACACGTTCAATGGTCGTGCCATTGACACACCAGTTATCCCAAACTTTAAATGTGGTTTCAACTTTGGTTTAAACTGCGAACCTAGGTTTAATTCCCATTTAAACCTTTGTCTTTGGGTGTAATCGCTGTTTAAACCTGAATATATCCTTTAAACCAAAGTTAGAATTGCAATTAAACTTTAGGACAACTGGTGTGTGAGTGAGAAACTGCGATGAGATAGAACTTTTTTGCCTGTTCCCGATTTAGAAATGCACTCCATAGATACCCGATATGGGTTCCGGCAATTCCCTTCTCGATCATAAAGGCTGTCTGCGAGGTTTAAACTCTGTTTTACCAGTCCCTCTATCGAGGTTTTGCTCAAGCCGCCTCATATAGAGGGATGGTCACGAGTCTAGTCCACCACTATGGCCTGACTACAGGAAACCAGCTCATCACCAAACGTGGGTTTGTTACACCCACTCTGGCATTACTATGTACTAATTGGGCATAGCTGAGATGACTATCACTCTCCCGATCGCGAACAGTACTTTTTCATCAACGTCATTTTGTTTGCTGTTGATTGTCTTCGGAGTCGGATTGATACATGATCGCTACAAAACTGCAATTTGCTCGAAAATCGCAAGCGCAGTAAGAACGTAGTGTTGCCACAGCTGCAGCCATCATTTTTTGTTTTGCCTCTAGCACATGCATTCCTGAGGCTATTACCATGAGTAGGGAGTCAAAATGTAGCTACTGAAATAAAAGTCTAAGCCATTGGCTCAGCCATGGCTGGCTAGCCACACATTACTGGCAATTATCTATGGATATCTCCAGGACCGCTCCACGGATTTCCGTAATTTTGATGTCACCAGATAGCCCTGGGTAAGGGCTACATTTTGACCCCTTACCCATGCCAAGGGCCTCAAAATTGCACCCACAGGAGTCATTTCAAAGCCCAAGCCACTGGTCAGCCATGGCTCAGCCTGCAACAACATTATAAGAACGCACCGATGAACTTATATTTGACGCAAATTCCGCAATGATCGTGTTTAGATGATATGGATTTCTCCAACTCGCCTTATGCCCAGAGACGAAAGTATGATGCTCAAGGAGGAGACCCCACTCACGCACTAAATGCGGGATTTCCTGTCATTTGGCTCTCGTTATTGAAGGTGAACTAAAACAGAACGATGGCCCATATGACCGGATACCGGCCGCGGCCCTATGCGCAGCAGTGATAGCTCTCGTATCGCCAACAGCGAATAGTATCTCATGACAGGAGTATACCAAATGATGAAAAATAGAGATGGGGGGGATTCAATATACAAAACTCACAATGAGCTATCTAACAACTTCCCGCTTTTAGCCCCGACCTACACCCATGATGGTGGATGTGCATTCAAAACTACAGGTGCCTCTGTAGGTCGTGCTGGTGTTGCGGATAATATTGCGGCGTGTTTAATTGAGCGCACAACATGGCCCGGGCTTTGGCTCGATTGGGTCCAGTTGACAGACAAGTCGGATATTTCGGGACCAGGAGGCGACGTTCTGGGGGGGGAAGGGTATTCCTAACCCAAAGGCCTCATCCGGGGCCAGACGCCCCAAAGACCGGATCCACTGGCCTACGGCAGCAAGTGAAACACGAACCTCCCACGAACCTCCCTCCTACTAGGGATTAAAAACGCGCGATGGTCGATCCAGAAGGTTCGGCTTACCGTAATCGTCTTGCAGAGGGCGGCGTTAACACCGAAGGCAAGGAAATAGCCCGCGGCGTGATCTAATGCCTGTATAGGAAGGGGTCTAGGAACCGACTTTTCATGAGGCCCCATTTTCTGAAACTCTGCATATGCCTGCCCCTCATCAACGTTAAATCCGGTCGCAGTTTGCACAAGGGAATCAAACTAGGTAGGTCAGACGATTTCCGGCGGTCACTAATTTGAAGCGTACCCCCCGTCGGTCTTTCCACGGCCCCTCCCATCCCCATGCAGTCAGATTTGCGCATACTATTCCTGGGCGCTGAGCAGCAAGTTCTGCTACTCCGAACCCCTTAGAAGCCAGTCCACCCGGTCTGTAGGCCTGTAAGAAGACATCCGCATGAGTGGCGAGGTTCCTAAGTGTCTCGTGAGATGATGCATCATTAAGATCAAGCTGGGTCGTGCGTTTCCCCAAAGAGGTGTCGACATCGATAAGAGGTAACGCGGGAAGATTGGGGGAGGAAACCAGGAGAACGTTGGCACCATAGGCTGTGGGAATCGTTATATAGACGGCAGGAGGGTAATAGAAAGGTGTCGACCTGCAAGTGCCCGGCCAGCAATAGGACCCGCGAGAACTCGACTGAAATCCAACACTCGGATCCCGGCAAGGGGCATAGTTTGCGGCACACTTGATGTGTCACGTTTGGGAGCATCGCCTATTTTGATGATCATCACTGGGGGCGTGTTGGAGAGCGCCTTCGCCTGGGGGTGTTGACTCCATTCTTCAAATGAGCGCAGTGCGCTTGCGCACATCCCCGCGGATGATGCGGCATCCTCAAAATGTTTCGAATTCCAGCCCCGGAGCGCTTCCGAGATAATATCCCTGCTGGGGCAAGGCGATTCTGGTACACCAAGAAGTGAAAGAATGCCTCGACGGTGACTAGAGATACCTGGATATCAATTTTTGGGTGCGCGAGTAGTATAGGGAATCCTACTGAGGGAAATTGGTGTGTATCCGAATATGGTTCTCATCCCCGGTCTTGTACAAACCACCAATTTCATCCCATAGACCCTGACTACCACCAGGGAGTTGGCCATCGACAGTGCAGAATGCTTCGCTATCTAGGCAGGCGCCGGTATCGTTGGCACTGGGTGGCTCGTAATCTCATTACAAACTTACGAAATTGGATGATTGCATGTCGTGCGTCAACTACTACGTTCTGCTCTGTACCAGTACGGAAAGCATGGAATTGGGCAGCGGATAGCCCGGATAGTCCAATGGAGATCTTTCCAGGATTGGAGGATCAAGCTATTTCAACGTTAGCCGATTCGACGCACCTGTGCGGCAAGCCCGAGTCTGAACGAAGAATTGATAGCTGTGTCCGCATCTCCAATAAGTTTGAGACGGGCTAGGGCAGACTTGGGGAGACCACTAGAGCACCAGATATCTTGCACGGAATCTGGAAGCACACGTAACATGGCGACGACCAAATTTCAAGATAGCTTTTGCGTGGGGGGCCAAAAATGAGTCATGACAAACTCAATGAACCTATAAATTGCCAGCTCCGGTAACTCATGTTGCCGGGAGGCCTTTAATCGTTCATTCGACCGTTGATCCCTTGAGAGTATTGGGGATGTATACGGATCCGAGCGAGGCGTTCTCAATTGCAGTGGCCTGTGAACGAAGTTGCTGGCACTCAGCCTGTGGGCGAGATAAGAAGACATTACATAATTGTTTCATTCGCGAATCGCGACGCCACCATTCGTTGTGAGAAATTTAGACCCCGCCGGCAATACCCGACTAATTATCGTGACCGTGAATTCCCGACAACTTTCGTCCGCAAAAAAATCTACACAACTTTTAATGGTTTCTCGAACAGTCCTCACCCGTGTCCTCAAGACCGCAACCCGCAGCCCGGTGAGTATATTGACATGTATACGCCGCTGGAGATTCATCTGTTTTATAGCGGTCGTTGCGGAGCTTTGCGACCGCCCACAGCGCTCCGGGACCATTTACCGAAGTCTCAACGCTTTCAAATGGTCTTACAGTGGCTACGGAGGCTCAACCACATGCACAGACAGCCACCGTTGGCGTTTGGATAGATGCGGGTTCAAGAGCGGAAACAGACAAGACGAACGGGACGGCTCATTTCCTCGAGCATATGGCCTTCAAAGGAACTGGTCGGCGCACACAACATGCACTGGAACTTGAGGTCGAGAATCTTGGGGCACATCTGAACGCCTACACCTCACGGGAACAAACTGTATATTATGCCAAGAGTTTCCGCCAGGATGTGCCAAAGGCAGTCGACATTATCAGTGACATCCTCCAGAACTCTAAGCTGGAGAACCCTGCCATTGAACGGGAACGGGACGTCATCCTTCGCGAGCAACAAGAGGTGGACAAGCAACTTGAAGAAGTTGTTTTTGACCATCTTCATGCCGTTGCCTTCCAGGGTGTGTTTCATCCTTCAACTTGCACATACATAATACTTGAACTCACTGGTTAGGTCAACCTCTTGGCCGCACCATCCTGGGACCTAAGGCAAACATCCTCTCAATAAAGCGGGATGATCTTTCTTCCTACATCAAGACCAACTACACAGCCGACCGCATGGTTCTCGTTGGTACTGGTGGTGTCGAGCACTCCGAACTGGTTAAACTCGCCGAAAAACATTTCGCATCACTACCCGTCTCACCGAACCCCATCCCCCTTGGTAGACAATCACATCCCAAGACCTCCTTCGTCGGTTCTGAGGTTCGCATCCGTGATGACGACATTCCCACCGCAAATATTGCCATTGCAGTTGAGGGCGTTGGCTGGAGCTCCCCTGACTACTTCCCCATGATGGTGATGCAGAGCATTTTTGGTAACTGGGACCGCAGCCTCGGCGCATCTCCTCTCCTCTCCTCCCGCCTTTCCCATATAATTTCGTCAAATAATCTCGCCAACTCGTTCATGTCCTTCTCCACTTCATACTCCGATACCGGCCTATGGGGTATTTACCTAGTTTCTGAGAACCTGATGAACCTGGACGACCTCACACATTTCACCCTGCGAGAATGGACAAGGATGAGCATCGCACCCACACAAGTCGAAGTTGAACGGGCAAAGAGCCAACTGAAGGCCGGGCTACTTCTCAGTTTGGATGGGACCACCGCTGTTGCAGAAGATATCGGCCGACAGCTCGTGACCAGTGGACAACGAATGACCCCAAAACAGATTGAGAATGCAGTAGACGCTGTCACAGTCGATGAAATCAAGCGAGTAGCTCAAAGATATCTGTGGGACAAAGATGTAAGCATACCGAGTTACTTTTTGTCACCTAGCTCTAATCTTCCTGGCCAGATTGCCATCGCTGCCCTCGGAAGTATTGAGGGTCTTCTTGATTACAATCGCATCCGTTCAGACATGTCTTCGATGATGTATTAGACGGTTATGTTTTTCCCTATTTTTCTCGTAGAATTGATAATATGCACCGAGAAAGGTACACGCACATGTATGTGAATGGATATTGGCCCTTCCTTCACAGCTCACACCCCCGCCTCTTGTCGCCATCAATCAATAACGGTAGATGCCATGTTCCAAACGAGAATTCTGCGAAATGCCTATTGCCATCTACGTATCGTGAACATTGAGTCTCGAAGACATGTATCGCCCTTGTTTTTGTGATCTGGCTTTGGCCCCTTATACGGCTCACGATTCTGATACGATTGGATCTGGGATCGCCGACTTGACATGGAGGGTCTAGTCCAACACTCCGGCTGCAGATAACTGTATCCCATTCCCATTGGAACACACCTTTACGACGGGCCCAAGATCTCTGAACATCCCTCGCGACCCACAATCGCCGAACTGATTAAATGCGTTACAAATTAGGTGTTATGGGATAAGCACCGACATCAGAGTGACTGAATATCGGCGTGTCTGGGCACTATGATATGTGTCTGCAGTCAGCTGGTTGCATTCAGGACACTGTTAACGAGTGCCAATAACTTTTTCTACCGAAACGGCTGCAACATACCGCCAGGAAAACCCTCTATTTCGCAGCAATGGGCAGTCCCCTTTGAGATCGCCTAGATTAATAGGACGAGACTCGGACAATTGAACAGATGCACCAGCATACAGCGGTATTCTATAAAACACTGGTGTCAACCCAACAGCAGCAGAAAATCATCACTCCCAAGCCGACAACTTTCACCTGGTGAGCTGCCTCTATGCTTTAGCATAAACATTTTTAAATCCCCTCCAGCAGACATGTCCACCGCCACCGGAGCCCTCACCACCTCTGCCAGCACCGTCAGCGACAAGGTTCACAAGTTCACAGGAGCTTTCTCTCCCCCAATGACCCCCCGGGGGGCGACAACGTTACCCTCACCTACAGCAATGCAGGCCAGCTGATCAGCGCCGCCGCCTTCAGCGGTGAAGTCGGTTCAACCTCCAATTGAGCTCAGCTGGTGTTACTATTGTCGATGCATTGACCAGCCCCGACCTCCAAGATCACTATCTCCTGTACTGGCACCTGGTCATAGAGTAAGTTATAATTGATACACCGCACAGTAACACAGCTAATCCTTGGATCCATCAGGCGTTAGCGCCATCAGCAGAAAGCAAGATATCAATAATGAAGAAGGGTGGAGGAGAATAATCTGATAGCGAACTATAACCAGCGTCACTAAAATTTGAATGAATAAGTGTTGTGATACCACGGCCTGCCAGTGTGAATATTAGAGTAACGACAATCCAAGAAACTACAGGTGTCGTATGGATGCATAAAGGATCGGTTTCTACGAAGAACCTCCTGGCGGACAATATGTAACGGTGGCAATATTAGAGTTGGAATTGGACTATATAATCGTGTAATGTCCACTACTAGTTCCAATTCAATCGAAGGCTGGATGATTCTCTTAGCAGACCGCGTGAGTAGTTGGTGAGTCCTCCCCGGCGATGAACGTTGAACGGCTACCTTTCATGAATACGACACGGTTGTTCCATTTTGATAGAGCCTACTGGGCGAGGGCCACATATGTAAATAGTACATCTATAGCATGTTCTCGCAGATCGGTGATCATCAATATCCATTGATTGTGCATGAGATCGGATCTACCCTATGTGATACGAAGATGTCGCAAGCCTACCAACGAATCCCCAGTGAAATACTGGTAAGGGCGGGTTCGTACGTTTATAAATTTTATGGACGTAGAATGGTGGGGTTGCGACCTTGCCTCCCGAAGGGTTCTGGGTTGGTTAACAATTCGATAGTCTCGCTATGAAAGTCTAGGTGTCATAGTCTGATTCTGATGTGGAGGTAAAGTTGTCTATGTGCTAAAGGACATATTGTAATGCCCTCCAAGTGTGCGCGACGGGTGCAGATTGAGGGGAGGCCCCCACAGGGTTCCGTGATCCAAAATGCGATCCGATATTCCCGAGTTTTAGTTGCACTGGGTGCTCCAAGTAATTCAATCGATGTGCGCGTCGGGTAAAGCATGCAATTCTTGGCTGGGTAAATAATTGGCTGAAGCGCTGAAGGTTGAGAGGTATGTTGAAAGAGAATATTATCGCCTCTCATCACGTCCACAATTTAGATAAATCGGATCGGCCCTCCCCATCCGTGTCACGCCACACGCATCACGTGAAGAGTAACAGATTTGTGTGACTTCGTCACTCCGAGGCCACATTCGGCACTATAAACCACGGCACCTGAGGTGACCTCCCGAACCAACAACATAACCAGCGCCGCCGGTGGTTTAAGCTCTAATTTCAAACAAGGAGCTCAAAGTTTTTAGTTTCTAATTGTAAGTTGTAGTGGTGTGCTGGGTAACTGCTGCCTGGATTCTGATTTGCCTCGTGCAACAGCGGGATCCACTGCTCAACGTTCCAATACACCATTGCGATGGCATCGGTGAATTCTGTAACCCGACAAATAGCCTCGCTGGAAATCAATAGCAAGAAGCCAGGAACGACACGACCTCTCCACGCGAAACAACCAAGCCAGACCAATGTTTCCAAACTTCTAACCAAATTTGCTGCTCCCAATCCTTTTCCCAGTACCAGCAGCCTAAGTAAACCAGCACACTCCTCCTCGCTGCGAAATCCTGCAGGTGCCACCCAGCCGTCAATCGATATCGGCAGTTATGATGGTGGGCTAGAAACGGAGAACGAGAAGCGCGGAGAAAAGGTTTTTGGGGAAGCGGCCGAAGCTCTCGCGTTAGACTCAAGTGTCTCAAGGTGCGTTCTGTTCGGTTGGTTTCAACGAGTGCTGAGACACGCCTTCTCCAGGAAATCACCTACCCGGGAATGGAATCTCCATGCGTTCGACATGGGTCGGCCACTTGGAAAAGGCAAATTTGGCCGCGTATATATGGTCCGGACTAAATCCGAACCAAAATACATATTGGCCTTGAAGACGCTCTATAAATCCGAGATTATAGAATCCCGAGTCGAAAAACAGATCCGACGGGAAATTGAGATCCAACAAAATCTGCGGCACCCGAATGTCCTTCGCCTTTATGGATACTTCCATGATGAAAAGCGTATATTTCTCATGCTTGAATTTGCTGGAAAGGGGAACTTTACAAACAGCTCAGCAAGCATGGATGTTTCTCGGAAAGACGAAGCTCAAGATATATTGACCAGATGGCGGACGCCTTATGTATCTGCACAACAAACATGTTATCCACCGCGACATAAAGCCCGAGAACTTGCTTCTCGGCATCAATGGAGAGCTGAAAATCGGAGACTTCGGGTGGAGTGTTCATGCGCCTGGGAACAGGAGGATGACACTTTGTGGTACTCTTGATTATCTTCCCCCAGAGATGGTGGAAGGCAAGGAACATAACGAAAAAGTCGATTATTGGGCTCTTGGCGTTCTGACTTATGAGTTCTTGATTGGAAATCCACCCTTCGAAGACCGGAGTAGTGTAAACAGTATGTGGATTGGCAAACACTCTTGATCTCACTTATGTTGGACAGATACATACAGGCGAATCGCCAAGGTAGACCTAAAATTCCCAGCAACCATATCGGCAGAAGTCCGCGATTTGATTACAAAAGTAGGTTCCGCCCCGCATTCCCCGGTATATTTGTCTCATTAGACTGGGGAATAGTTGTTACAATACGATCCAGCGCGGCGGCTTCCATTATCGCAGGTTCTTGAGCATCCTTGGATTGTGAAGCACAGGCCTAAAGGTGTCGTTCGAGAGAGTGCTCTTGACTGCTGATGCTCCCCGCTATACCTAGATATCTATAGGCCACGTTGTCTTTGGATGTAATACTACTTGCGTAATCGGACCAAATACTTCCTACTCAGCACCTAGCTAAGCTGTTGTGCGAATATCTGGTTGACGGAGTCTCGACCGGAAACCCGCAACGGCAACACCCCTTGTTTTCACAGTAACAACTACGACGCAAGCACTGCTTCGCCCAGATCTGCGAATGTTTCCCAATGGCGATTGTCCAGCCACCCCTCCACCACTTTAGCCCCCCCTGTCGAATGCGATATGTCGGTCGCGTTGAAAGCGATTCAATAATCGCATGTACCTGGCATTATGTTGGTTCGCATGATCGGATCCAACATTCCACCCGACTTCCACTGACGTCTTAGTGTATTAGCCACTTCACCTGCATTGGGCGTATTTTTTGGAACCACTTTTCATCCAAGCAATAGTTCCATGGGTTTGGAATCACACTGCGCATGCCACGCCTCCCTGAAGGGAGTAAAAGGAAGTATTGCTGTTATTGACCCCATCCCATTGTGTCCTTGCCCAGCCTCTGCCGGAGATCCCCCAGTCTGAGACTTGTGTTTTTCGATTGCTGTGACGGATCCGATAGCTGGTTCGTTGTGGGGGAAATAGCAAAGCGCGTAATACTTTGCCCCATACGTATTATCATAGCCACTGACCTTTATAGGTGATCTCCCTTCGGTCTGATTCTCTCTCGCTTTTGAGGCTGCGGGATCTCTGGCTCAATAGCAATCCTCACGTCATATGAAAGCGGTCCGCAAATAACGTATTTGAACTATTGTAACTTTGGCCGCGGACGCACCAAGACTTATTTGATCGTGAAATCCAACCCTGTTCACCCTCAGGCCCCACGAATCCCACCCTGCAATGAAGTAAACCGCTTTTGTGTTTTTGTGTGGGTGATTGATCATGCTGGGTGTGCATTTGCGCTGCTCGTCGTATTAGATTCGTGAGATCTGGTCACCCTGTCCGATCATTGCTTGCCCGCCCGACCATAAATCTCCGTGCTGCCAAATTCGTTTATATTTTATGGAGGAAACAAATTATGTAGGAATATTCTTTAGTCAATGTGCGGGGTAAAGTATCAGCTCCAATGCGGGCGAAATAGTTCGACCAGGAATCTATAAGAGGGGGGTAGCGAGTGATTGGAAGATGAAGCTATAACTATTCTCAACAATTGTAGGTTCAAACATTTCCACCTTCCCGCTAGGGTTTATATTTCGGTTAGACGGTCATGGCGAACACTTCAACTCAAGGCAAAATCGAAGTTTCATCAGGCGTCTTGACGGCTACCTTCCCGCTTGGTTCCGTTGCATATGTCTTCACATGCACATTCTCGGGCCCATCACTCCATCTGCCTTCACCACCTCGTCCTCGACAGTGGTGTACACAAATATCAGCGCCTTATCCGGCAGCAAGCCCTTCGTCGGCCAGGTTGATAACCAAATTACCATCTGTTTCCCTACCCGCGGTTTTCATATAACCGGAACACTCGTCAATGCCATCAGTCCACCTCAGGAGATCGGAGGTGTCGGCACTTGGTCTACAAAGCCTATCACACCCTTCGCCACGGGCACCTTGGTCGGCACTTCCAGCACAACGTTTGTCGCAGATTTCACGGTTGATGATAAAAAGTACAGCTACGTTGGTAAATACACGCCACCGATGTCCCCCTTCAGAAGTAACCTCGTGACCCTTCAATACAAAAACACAGGGGATCTTATTGGCGCAACGAGCTTCTCCGGCGAAGTTGGGATCAGTGGTGTCAACATTGCCTTCTCTTCAGTCGGTGTTACGATAATAGGGGATTTGACCCAAAGCATCTTATCAAAGGTAACTATCGCAGGCACTGGAACATGGTCTTCATCATAGTTGGGTTGGATTGTTGCTACCATTTCCTTTTGATCAAGTAGCTACAAGACGGTCTTTCATAGGTCACTTGATATATTTTCAAGTTGTATTTTCGAAGCTTATTCCACAAATACTATCTCGCTTGCATCAGCTATGAGCGAATGGTTGTGGGTTGTAATCATGCAGCTATTAGAACCGATAATCAAAGTCAATCCACTTTGGATGCTCCAAGAACACGCCGTCCACCGTAAATTGTGTCGCCTGGGCGGCTGTGAGAAGATGTTCCAGCGGTATCCGGGCGCTCGTATTTCCTCCTGGGCCTATTGCAAAACACTTGTATGAGTATGGTAAGCAGGGAATCTTCGGTAATATGTTACCCGTAGAATCGAATTCCGCATAAAAGGTGGTGTTAAAATGGCGTCTCTGTCAAGGGGTTGGAGTATAGGACATGCTTTTACAGATGAAAATACGAACCGGCCACCCCCGAATGGGGTCCACCCGGCAGGTCGGATACTATTATCCATGAATGTCCGAAGGAATACAGTTGTTGCCAGATCGTTCCATGGCCGACCTGTACAAACGAACGAATTAACATAGATAGGCGCCATTCAGCGGGGAATGTACCCAGGAAACAGAGTCCGGCAGTTGCAGCGGTTGCATTCGCGTCGGGGGACTTCGTAGACATTAAACATTATAATAGGCTGGTCAGAGGCGATGATACGAATCATACCCGTATGATCTGCGAGTCGGCGATGTATGCCCCATAACGATTCCCGGAGCATCTGTTAAATTTGTACCTTTCCATGCAACGATTCCACCACCACATGCACGGTTTGCTAATACCACATTCTGGAACCAACTGTTGGGTATATTAGATTGAGGTGTAGAACAAAAGGTGTAAGAATTCTGACGCTGTCCCGAACCCAAATAAGTCTGAACCTGGAATTAGCAGCTGCTATAGCCATGCAGAAATTTCCACGAACAGTCAGTTTGTCCAAATATGCACTGTCAACGACGTAAGTGCTTCCGTTCCGGCCTGTGTACCAAGTATCCTGAAAACTAGCAAATGAACAGCCATAGAAGGAGGCATTCGCGTATGAGATATCCGTTACTAGCGCCTGGGAGATGGCGAAATTCGCCTTCAAGCAGAAATGAGAGCTGATTGATTTGGATTCTAGTCATGTACATACCGCCCGATTTTGAAAATCAATGTTGTATGCCTTGAAATCCTGGTTTCCAAATAATGGCTGTAGAGGTGCCCCAGTAGGTCCAGCACCAATGAGAGAACCATTAAACGAAGGTGCGACAAGGAGGACAGCCGATTGTGCGTCATCCATCCCCGCGGCAACGAATTTATTATCCCAAATCTGTACGAGGTTAGGAGCCGAGGGATTTGCGAATGAACGGACGGGGGTGGCGGAAGAAGCTGGAAGTTGACCCTGAGGGTATACCCGTGAATCTGGTCGATACAGGGGTTGTGTAGAAGGAATTTACCAGCAAAGTTAGCGGTCCAGTTCTGGTGATATTCACGGTTTCATGATACTGTCCAGCCGCAATCAGGATGATTGCATCTCCTGTCTTAGGACTGTGTGCTTTCAGAGATGGAATATCCAAGGGACGATGCACCTACAGTGAAAGAACGGCGTCTTGCACAGAGTGGAATTTTGCGTGGGGATCACCTGTGTTTTGGGAAAC
Source organism: Infundibulicybe gibba (assembly GCA_015501065.1). Lineage (NCBI taxonomy): Eukaryota > Fungi > Basidiomycota > Agaricomycetes > Agaricales > Omphalinaceae > Infundibulicybe > Infundibulicybe gibba. The sequence goes on along the minus strand of JADNYI010000004.1, from coordinate 84,491 downwards.
AAATATCGTGCCAGCAGGACACCCCGTCAGTGGACTAACATTGGAAGGCTTTTGGGTTTGACAAGCGGTGAACTTTGGAGAGAGCCCCAAAACAAGGTGCAATTTGGCCAGCACCAACAACTGGAAAAAGAGGTTCATGGTGATATGGAGTTCAAGTTCCAAGTTTCAAACATTGGAGGTAGCCTCTTTATGACCATTATCATGAGAAGGAAGGGAGCAATGGCGGCCCGCCACATGACAGTGTCCCTCCCGGTGAACCCATGAACGGTCCGAACCCCGCCGTCCCGATGCTCGACGGGATAAAATTTGGGATAGATAAAAATCTAGGAGTTGGATACTCGAAGATTTGACTGACAACGCGACCGGGGTTCAACGTTCAACGTTCAGGATCTGAGCTTTTGGAGTGAGGGGTCTCGTAATTGCAAGAACAATGATTAATTCCAAATCAGGCAAACCCGCCTACGTAAGCAGGGTGGGCCGGTGTTTGCCGTATCCGAAACCCGACAAATCGCATGCTCACTCCAACCAAGGTTGTACCGTCACCATCCCATCACAATGAGCTTCCAGGATATAGAAGCTGGTTCCAATCACCCCGCACGGTCTGCGTCGAGCTCTCTGCCCCAATCCCGCGAGGATGGAGCCTTCCTGAGCCTCCAGTCGTCGCTTTCACTACAAATATTCAAAATGAATGCCAATGTTCAGGGCATTTTGAAGCTTGTTGACCAGCTGGGGAGCGGAAAGGACTCTGCTAATCTCAGGAAGAGTTTGTGAGTTTAACGGGCTCAGAACTTGCACCAGCACCTCATTTCTGTAGGCATGATTTAATGGAAACAACACGCGCAATGGCGAAACGTGGATCTGAGGACTTGAAGAACTTGTCAACGCTGCAGTCCAAACTTGTGCGTATCGAGCTACCTTGGTTATTCATCTTATCAAAGCGTCAAATAGCCGCATCAAAAGACCGCTTTGCAAAAGACATCCCATGACTTCCAGATGTCCATGGTGGCTTTTCAAAGGGCTCAGCAAGTGGGCGCAGAGAGGCAACGTACAGTTGTCCAGGGTGTCCGACTTGCAGTGGATGATGATCAGCAACAGCTGCCGTTTGTGAATCCAATCCTAATAATTCTTCGGCTAATAGCACCCTAGACAGACCCAAGAGCCCGACAATATTGAACAACGTCAAGCGCAAATCCTACAAACTCGGCTGTCTCCTCACGAACTTGCATACCAAGAATCATTAATCCAGGAGCGCGAGAACGAGATTCGGGAAATTGAAACAGGAATACACGAATTGGCCGAAATTTTCCAAGACCTTGGAACTCTGGTTGACCAGCAGGGTGGCATGCTAGGTTTCTCCTCCGGTTATTTCTCGGGAACCCAGACTTACGTCGCTTAGGTACCATCGAACAGAATATATCTTCCACCGCAGCCGACACCTCAGACGCTGCGGACCAACTCACTACTGCGGCGGAGTACCAACGAAAGGCTGGTCGGAGGGCTGCTTGTCTCATGATAATCCTTGTCATCGTAGTCGCTATTGTGCTGCTCGCGGTAAGCCCCGTCTCAATATATTATACAAGGCCCTAAATGTTTTTTGAAAGGTTTTGAGTTGATAGTATACCCCGGACATATTATGACGCTCTATCCCATTATAATTATATCGTATATTCACTCGCCCTCCTGAAGCCACGCTGAGTACCTCGACATTGGGCATTTGCGGTTCGGGCTAATTCATCCTTGCTTCCATCTCATAACACCTGCTGGTGAGATTTTTCAACATGGATCCTGATACACACGATCTAGCCCATTCGACATGCCTGTGTTAAAGAATGTTCAAGAGCCGGAGCATCAACCAGGCGGAGGATGTATAATAGTGGTACTTTGAGCATCAAATACGAGTAGCGGAGCCCCGCCGGGTTCAACGGTCTATAACCCAATCCAATTCCCACAGAAGGAGTGGCTTTTAGTTGCACTGGACGAGCGGGAGAGCTCCAGCCAATTCAATCAGGTCCAAAGGGTCCGATGGCGGGAAGTTGTGGCACAGAAATTAAATCTCGAGGTGTGGCGCTAGATTCTCACTACGAGGTACTCCCAATCCCCGGCAGCGTCTACACATCAAAAGTTCATGGAACTACCCTCGTGTTTTTCTCTACTCCATTGTCGAGGTGGTCATCATTTAATGTTGCACTTTTGGGAGCTTGCACCTGCTTGCTGTCGAACGTGCAAACGACGTTGACCGGCGCAGTATAACGTTACTGTATAAGTAAGATTATAAGAATCTATCGATAATGTGCGAGTTCGTTTGAGGAAAGTGAGTGATAATCTGTGATAATCATCGCGAAATGCGGTGAACAACGGCCACGGTCTATTGTATAAATCCCAAGGTTCCACGAGGGCCATCCGCTTGACTCCGCCTAATGGGGAGGAAGACATCTACCAATGTCGCCGCGCTCAGGGACATCGCAGAAAGTTCGCGCCTTCACAGCGGCGGTGATGCCCTCGTTATCATACTATTGCTTCGCTTGACACAAGGGCCCCATCTATCGGCTCCTCTGTCCCGCAGTAGCTTCGCCAATGTCAGATACTCATAAGCAAACGTTTGCCATTGGTGGTAAATGTTGAGTAGCCGTTCCGTTGATATGGTCTTGGACTCAGTAGTAAGAGCCTCGGCGCAACACAACCGGGGAAAGGCTTAGGCGTGTCCCGTCCCGCATCCCGCCCCAGCTTATCTATCAATTCCATGGAATAAGTATGATAAAAACCATGCTTCTTGGCCCTGGATAGCCAAATTGCAGCGGGGAGATCCGGGGCTGTAAGTCTCCCCAGATCAAGATACCTAGTCGTCGCTTGATGGTGGTAATCTAATTTCAATCGCGCCCTTCAACGCGACCCCCATGTAAATGGCCGCCTCCTACACTAGTTCTCTAACAGCGACGGCCGGCGAGACCCATTCGAGATCATGAAGATACCCAGTCATCTCCTCTGCATCTAGAGGGATTTTGACACGGCTCACTATCCAAAGGCATGGTTTTCAACCCGCGGTGCGGTTGCCGTCCTTGCCATGTCTTTTCTTCTGTGCCCATCTTGGTTTCTTCGTGTGTGAGTGACCCGGAGCCCGTAAACATTGCCACCTCCGACATTGAATGTGGCAGGCTCCAATTGGACTTGATTTCCATCTGGAGGATGACAAATATTGTGGAGGGTTAAAAGTAGTTCTACCATACTCTTGCCTCTGGACGATGGGGAGAGGTCGAGGTCGATGTAATTAGCCAGACCTCTGTCCAAGATAAGATGAAGTGCTTGCAATCTGGTGGGTCTACCTAATTGTATATATTTGCAACTGCTTGTATGCGGGGGCAAAATACGACGTACTGCCACCCAGACGGTGCGCTTCTGAAGTTTTTGGATTGCAATATGGACAATGTACGAACACCTATTAGTGATATTCTAAAGCTAGCTCTGTCAAACCACCAGGTTCCATGCAACGTTTTTAGATGGAACACTCCATCACTATTCAGCTTGCGGTTGCATCAAATAAAGAAATATATCCCAAACTTTTAGGATATATTTTTCATCTGATGCAACAAAGCAGTGCCCGAAAGCGTGCGCGTAATCTCTAAATTTGCAACGTCAACAAAGACATAAACTAGCCTTTGAGCACTCTGTTGGTACTGCCAGTTGCGAGCTGCCCTTATTTGGCAAGCATAGGACATACCTTCTTGAAACTGCCACACGTTTTCGATCCCCGGATTTCCGCTGGCGGAGTAATATTAGCTCCAATCTGATATCGCTAAGCCTGATGTGATTCAATTTCGTGGGAATTCTCAAGATTATATGAAGTCTGCTTTCATCTTGGCATAACGCTGACCAGTTTTTATTTCCGACTTTTCACTTGGGCTGCGTCGCTTCATGCCACCCCATCTAAGCCCCCCAGACCAAACGGGGTACGAGAGGAGGCCTTGTGACTTGATGCTCGGCTGAACCCGCCGAAGCACCTCCCACTGCCCCCCAATGGTGGTTAACACCAACGAGCCTGAGAGTAAAAAGAACACTGCGATAAGATAATCATCTTATTAGAAGCGATCTAAAGCACAATGATGGGGCCAGCACTAAGAACCGGCCCCGCCACATCCGCATTTTGCAAATTATGTGATTTATCAAGCTCTGATGTATATGATTGTACTGATGTCATGTCGGGTGTATACCAAGTATAAGGAGCGCCCATGGGGCAGTGAAACCCGGATGTCATACTCACCCCAGCTTTTCGATCGCCCACTTAGCTTCGATGACAGGAGTTGTCCCGAGCATCGTTGATGATGTTAGCCAAAAGCACGTACCAATTTGCGTTATAACATACTTCCTGGGCTGACTCAAGTCTCAATAGTTTCAGGACCAATGTATCCCGCCTTTTCTTCTCATCGGCCCGGGATTTTTATAATCATATTCATTTTTTAGTACATGGGCTTTGCAAGCTTTACGATCTTGATTTGGGATCATGTCGACACGTTTACGGAGGAGGTGATTTTGAGACCCGTCTTAGTGATACGCAAACTGACCAGTTTGGAAGGTGGAGTATGTCTGGAAGGGCAAGAAGGGACCAAGTGGGTTGTTTATTGGTATACCTTGCCAATATTTTTATACTGATGAATACGCCAGTCGTGTATTTGTTCCTTGTGGTGTGTACTGGCTGTTCCAGGTCAACCCATCAATGTTTGCTGACTCCAAATAATTAAAAGAATCGATACCTCACGCCGCTGGGTTTCATTATCAACCTCTTTGGTAGGCTGTAGTCCTCCCCCAATAAGGGATATATCAATCATTCTCCTTAGCATACCACTCACCGGTGTGGACCAGCGAAGTACGATTCCATCACTCCATCAAATATCCCTCTCTCATTTTTATGCCACTTTATAGATGTTCGCTCTCCTTGATCTGCCATCACTGTGGATTTCTTACCCTATTCGCAGGTGTAACCAGTTCATACGATATGAAGGAGCCATGACAATGATAGGGATCGAGATCGTCGGTGCGGCCCCACCACACATTTCGTTGGATCGTCTTAACTTTAAGATCTGAAGGTATCATGATGTTGCTCCGAATCTACGCCTTGTACTATACCCAGCGACCCGTTGTCTTTGAGTTGGATGTTTGTTCCTGATACAAACGGGCATGAATGCATGGCTGCTTACCAGAGGCGAAGGTAGGCGATTATAATCCTTTGGTAGTTCCGGGGCTGATCAAATGATATTGCAGCCGTTGTGCACAACGATGCTTCTGGGGTCCGGGGTAAGTCCGTGCACTGCCATTCCAGAGCAACTTGTGAATTGAGCGCTTGCGTACTAGCTTGCACCATGATATTTGACCCTGATATGTAAGCCAAACACCCCCAATCTTTGGTAACCGCGTTGATTCCTCTGAGCAGCAGCATACTTGCATCTTCTTCTGCGTGGCTCCCATTGTTGTATGATACGATCGTTCTGGGACTAACACTTTACCGAACAATTCCTTCTATCCGAAACCGAAATGCATCCTATGTTATGAAGCGGCTTTTGGAGGATGGTTTAATTTATTACAGGTATATTAGCAGCCCTTTCATCGTCGCTGCGTATATGAAGACTCTCACTAGCGCAATTTTCATCGTGACTCTTGTTTTGACTATCATGATCATAGCGGCCCCTCCCGGCCTGAAAAATATCGCTGCCCAGTATGTATCCATGCTTATGACTCATTGACACGATGTTGATAATGGCTTAGACTTGAGCTCCTGTGCGTTTTAATTAGCTAATTGGGTGGTACTTCTAATACATCCTTGTTGGTTATTCTATAGCCTCACGGTGAGCAAACTTTTGGTGTTTGACACATTTCAATTTCTCTTATGAGAAATAATATCAGGTTGCCATGATGTCACGCATCACTTTAAATCTCAAAAAGTCGGTCCATAAGGTTTTTGGGGACAAAATTGCTCTACCTAGCAGCCAGCAAACACCCAACCAAGCAACGCGCGCCATTCATCCCTCCCGCCACCTCACATGTATCCGATGTCCGGCTCAGAACAAAGAAGTGTGATGATAATTGGGGCCCTCATTGAAGACCAACCGGTTTCTGTGACAGGGTGCAGTGATAGGGGAGATCGACACCAGGAGAATAGCGTTGAGTTTGGGGCACGCTAGTCTTCAACGCCTTTTCGCTCCTTATGGCATCATGATGTGTATTTCTAGTACATATTTATTTGGGTCTGTATCGTTGATGAAGGCAGTGGCGTCAGTGAGCAGCACTATGACTCCAAGTAGTGGTCATAGCTCTTGCACAGCCATAGGGCGTCGATACCACCCGTTAATGGGGATCTTGGAGCTTCAGGCGGCGGGTGGAGCGGCAGTGTCAGAGATCTGAGTTGTTGGTGGTTATGCTTCCACGGCAGAGACAAACATGTATACATTCTGAATGTTGTCACAGGCCACCACGGCACCGTAGTTAACCCAAACCGCGCGGTATTGTTACTTTTGGGCCTGCGCCGGACGCGACTGAATTGAATTCAGAGGCGCATCCTGGCGCCACTTTCCCTTTGATACTCTCTTACAGGCTCCTTCATCTCCTTAACTAACTCTGTGGAATACCAAAGACCCTCTTTAACACATACCATATCGTTTATTCATCATGTCAACCCCCGCACGGCCTGCAAACACCAGAGCAAGTGGCTCGAAATCTCTCAATGACTACGTTTGTACCCGCGCATCAGGTTCATTGGCCGTATTATTGATGCAGTGGCACCCAGCAACTTGGAGACTCTCTGGGGAAGGGGGCGTTTGGTCAGGTCTACCGTGCGTGTGTTGAGCTATACATGGAGGCTGGCATTAATCCCCGAGCGTTTAGGTGCATTGAACTGGGCTACTGGGGAAACTGTCGCCGTCAAGGAAATACAATTAAGCAACATCCCCAAGGGCGAGCTTGGCGAGATCATGGTGTGCCGTCTTCAATGATGAGATGTTTGATCGTAGCTAAACTTGTGTCAGTCAGAGATTGACTTACTGAAGAATTTAAACGTACGTGTTAGCCCTATTCGCCGCGTATACACACTCAGCAACACACCTTCAGCATGCCAATATTGTCAAATACAAAGGGTTTGTCAAAACGCGAGAATATCTGTACATAATCCTAGAGTGAGCAATTGCAGTGTGGTTCCGTATGTGAAACCTCATCAACTGGATTTCAGATTCTGCGAAAATGGCTCTCTCCACAATATTTCAAAGCGGTTTGGTAAATTTCCCGAAAATCTTGTCGCCGTTTATATCTCGCAAGTCCTCGAAGGCTTGGTCTATTTGCACGATCAGGGTGTCATTCACCGAGATATTAAAGGTGCCAATATTCTCACCAATAAGGATGGTACTGTCAAGTTAGCGGATTTTGGGGTTGCTAGTCGAAGTGGGGTCACGGACGATGCTGTCGTTGGGAGTCCATATTGGAGTCCGCTGATTTTCTTCATGAACCAATCTGCATTGCTGATGGTTGCACTGCAGTGGCCCCCGAAGTCATAGAGCAGTCGGGAGCTACTACGACGTCTGATATTTGGTAGGTTGATTTTTTGAATTCCCTCGGGTATTCCTAATATACCTCCTAGGAGTGTTGGATGTGTCGTTATAGAGTTACTCGAGGGTCATCCTCCTTACCACACTCTAGACCCTATGCCTGCCCTCTTTCGAATCGTTCAGGACGATTGTCCGCCAATTCCTGAGGGTGCCTCTCCTATTGTCAAGGACTTCCTTTATCATTGTTTTCAGAAGGACTGTAATCTTCGCATATCAGCCAAGAAGCTTTTACGCCATCCGTGGATGGTTGCTACTCGCAAGCAAATAGCAGACGGAAAATCGAGTAGTAACGCGAAGGAAAAGTCATCTGGAGCGGAGGGCACAGAAAGGCCGCTCAGCAAGTTTGATGAAGCACTTTTGAAAGTGCAAGAATGGAATGAGGCCCTAAAATGTTAGTTTTGGTTCCATGTGTGTAATTAACGAATTCCGTTCACATTCGTCGTCCCTCCAGCACCCTCTCGACCTAGCAAGCATCCAACCAAGGCTCAACCTCGTCCATCGTCTCCCACGCCTATGATGATCCCATCAACATCAATGTCCAGTTCAATTGGTACCCATCCACCACCTGGTCCACTTGTATGGAAGAATGGCTCAGCACCGAACGTTAAAGCCGCTGGCTTTAATCTTGTCGAGAAGATACAGCCCTTGGCGTTTGTTCTACAGCCTCCCGAGGAACAAACTGATAACTGGGATGACGATTTTGAGGAGGGAATTTCTTTTACGAAACTCCAAGGTTTGTACGCGAATACCAGCTAGCTTGTTGCCTAAATATTACTTTAGCTCTTGAGCGAACTTCTCTTGAGGACGAGGCTAAACAGGAAGCAGAAGATAATGCGCAAACAATTCGACCAAACCGAAGTCCCGCATCGAAGGTCACCCCTCTGGCCCAATCCCCTCCGTCCGATATAAAGCCTATTGTTGAAGACTACTCTGATTTGGCAACCGAGGAGGACGAGCAATGGTTAGAGAATAAAGTTGCTGATTTCAAGGTGCGTTATGGGCAAACCTCTTTATATGTTGGCGCTCATCCTGCCACTCAGATGAAGAATTCCGTTCGGCGGGGGTTATTCCACCAGACGACATCAAAGTGGTTGGTCTCACATCAACACCCGCAGGTCCACTCTCAGCGCCTCTGCCGCCCCCCTCCAAGAAGCCCCCGCGCCAATCCCTAAGTCCTGTTTCCTCTGGCTCACCATTCTTACCCTCGTCGGGTTCGGGAAGAGGTTCGCACTCACGCTCCTCGTCGCTGGCAACAGCTTTCAACAATGGCGGAGGGTCATTTGGCCGCTCTGAGGCACGTCGAGTGCAAAGTCAAGGCGAGTTCGACAAATACGCTGAGGATGACGACGAAGACTATGAAGACGTATTTGGGAAAGCTAATGGGACAGGTGAGATTTCCCTCCTTCTGTCCAGTACCTTCATGTTTATTGTCACAGCAACGGAACACCCATGCAGACATTACAGTTGAACACGAGGCTCTCAAATAAATCATGGGCAAGTATTCGACTTTGTTGATAGACGCAAATTGCTGATCTTGTGCAGCTGGGTGACGAGAATTCTGATGAGGAAGACCCTTTCGCAGAGGTCGGCGCCTTTTACCTCATGGCTGTATCATTTCTCATTTCATGAATTCAGATCGATGAAGGCTTTTCAGAAGATGATTTGGATGCAAATCTCCAGCGGGATAAATATGCTCGGTTATGCAACACCGTAAACCAGCTTATTGACGAGCTCACCCCCTCTGCACCTGATTTCCAGCTCCGAGATGCTTGCGATCAATTAGTGCGTAACACTACCACATTGTTCGTACCCCATAACACCCGATCCCATTAGCTTGCTATCATGAATGACACCCCGGAAATGCAAATGCAACTTGTATCCTCACACGGCATGCTGGCAATTCTGGAAGTCCTTGAAGGGAAATGCTCCCGGGATGTTATCATAAAGCTCTTGCAAATGATCAACCTTGTGCGTTATATCAGACTTGACTTTGTAACAAACTTTGATTGGGTTACAGCTTGTAACGGTCGACCTTGGCTTCTTGGAGAGTTTCTGCTTGATTGGGTGCGTCTATGAATCTCGCTCAGTTCGTTTCATGCTCATGCATCCAATAGCGGCATTCCCGTGATGATGGGTGAGTGACAGAAATACCTAATGGCTTATATTCATCACCCACGCATAGAATTTACATCCAAAAAGTACCCGTCGGAATGTCGACTCGAAGCCTCAAATTTCATACGTCTACTGTGCCATACATCGGTACTCACCTTGCAAATGTTTATTTCGTGCGTTTACATATTTAACCCTTGGGGCCTTATTTAACCCACCTTAGATGTCGCGGTCTGAAAGTCTTGGTAGATCTCCTAGACGAGGATTACGCTGAACAATCGGATCTGGTCGTTCATGCGCTCAATGGTATTGGGAGCGTGTTCGAGTTACAAAGTCCTACAACTAAGAACGACTTTTGCCGGATGTTCATACGCGAGGGTCTCCTTGATCCCCTCTCTGCTGCTCTTTTGAATGTGATGACGAACCGGGGGGCATCGTCGACTGAAATGAAGATGAAAATCATCCAGATATTATTGGTCTTTTCACAAGTGTCACAATCGGACATTCATGTCCGAAACGCCCTCGGCACCCGGAAAGTCGTTCGGCGTAAGATTCTAAACAATTTCGAAAAACACGCCAGCTGACGAGATATGAAACAGGTCTCCTCAGGGCCTGCGAGTTGCTCGAACCAGATTGTCTCGTGCATTTGCTTAAGGCAGTCAAACATCTGTCATGAATGCTACGCTTCTGGAAGTACTCCAGAATGCGAACGCTCTTGAAATCCTTATCCGAATCCTCGACGAACAGTCATCGGGCCCCCATAGCACAGTATGTAGTGTCACCACTGGCCAACAGGGTCCGGGATACGTTATACTAATATATATGCTAGGAAATGTCAAACCACATCTTCCAGACCTGCTACAATCTTTGCAGGCTCAACAAGTCCAGGCAAGAGGAAGCAGCCCAGGCTGGGATCCTTCCCTGTTTGAAGCGGGTTATTGAAACGAAATCGCCACTGAAACAGTTCGCCCTCCCCATTCTCTGTGATTTGGCCAGCGCCGGAAAAAGCTGCCGGACCCTCCTGTGGCAGCATGATGGCTTGACAATGTATCTAAAACTCTTGGAAGATCCCTACTTCCAGGTTAGCGCTCTGGAGTCTATACTATCATGGTACGTTGGTGTCCGCGCCCTTTGAAATTAGGTTTTCATTTGTGTCCTAGGTTGCAAGACGAGACCGCCAGAGTCGAAGATGCATTAATGAAGCCCGAGGCAACCGACGCGCTCCTCAATTGCTTTGTCACTGCCAAAGCAAACTCATTCGAAAACCTCTTGGACCCATTCCTGAAAATTACCCGCCTATCGACGGCCATCACAATCGCGATGACTAAATCATCTGCATTCTTTAAACGTATCATCGACCGACTGGGTAACAACAGCAAAGCCGTGGTGAGGCTGAACCTGCTCCGAGTATTAAGAACGGTCTGCGAGGTCCATCCCAACCGCGTAATGCTGGTCGAACGATACGGTCTATTGGGAGTGGTGGAGAGGCTCAGCCGAGGGGGTGGCGACGGCGCGGTGTTGGTCAGGGAATTGGCCAGGGAAATTGTGCCTACATTGAAGCCAGGGCTGAAGCCTCTGGCATCAAGAATCAAGAGCAGTGGCCTTGGTGGTTCGGACACGCCAAATAGGAGTGGATCGGCACTAGCGCCCAAGAAGATGCGGAGGGCTGCATCTGAAGCGTCGGCCACGCCACTTGGGAGCGGAGGAAGCGGAGGAAGCGGGAGCGCAACCAGACTCATCCCAAGCGGAGAAAGTAGGCCAAAGTCATCATCATCCCGGCATAAGTTGGGGGATATTCCGTGGCAGAGCCGTGGCTCAAGTTAATATGTATTATATTCCATTCTCTCTTTTTGCCTACTCATCGTCAAACTGTTTTCGGTCGTTATCTCAGCATTCGCATAGTATACATACACTCTCATTAGCATGTCTCCTCGCATTTCCATTCAATAGGAATATGGTTATTAAACCCATTATAATGATTAAAAACTAAAGCATCCAATGCCCGCCTGCTGTCTACTTGCGTACAAAGGGTATCTGGAAACCGGATACCAACGCCCTTGCTCTATTTTGGGCACCCAAACCCACCGCGTTGGTCACGAAATGTATATGCATTCCATATGGTTTCGGGTAAGAATCCAGATTGACCTCTATTTGTGGGAAGAAGCCCATGGCGTCTGGAGGGAGACCGAACGATACGACACCGGAGACGGAACTGGGGAGTTGACGGAGGAAGACTGGGGGGGAAGCACGACGCCGGGGAAATCGCGCAAACGGGGGAGAACAATTCGGTGAGGGTCGCGAGGAAATCATACATGCTCTGCCCCTTCAAGTCACCTTTACGCCCACAGGAATGCCAGGCCGAATCCACCACCGACGGATTTCTTTCCCCGCACGACCTGGATGCCCTCAACAGCGTGCTGACCGCCGCCCTTTTCGTTCTCCCCCGTCAGAGCGCGCAGCGCCATCATTGCTCCCATGAGATTGCTCCGGTTGCTGATGGCCTCTTCACCATGGTGTGTATCGAGATCTTCTCCAGACGAATCACGTTTTCCGGGGTCGACGGCGGCGGCGGCTGTTTGCCAAACTGCGACCCACCGACGGGCGGGTTGTATCGGTTTTTGGAGTATGGGTCGTTTGGGTCGAAGGTTAGCCGGATGTTGCGGGGGGCGGACGCGGTCCGCTCTCGTGTTTGTAGGTCATGTACATGAGGTCGTCCTGGAGGGTGGTGTAGTAGTGGTCTTCTATCCGGCACGGCGCGAACTCGCGAGTGACAAATTTGATGTGCGGCTGGGGGAGGCCAGTCTCCCTGCTCTTCCGCAGGTTTTTGGTGACTTTGGGTGCCCGTCCGAAGCGCATGACAGGGCGCGTCAAGGTGGTTACGGCTGAAGTTGTGGTGCGCATCTGATAGAAACAAGTTATGAATATGCCTCCTGGTAAAGTTTGGAGTCCTCACCACGTCCTCAAGCCCCAGGTTCAGATACCTAATAGGTTGTCGTTTTTGGATACTCGCCGAAAAATTCGCCAGACCCCTTGGATTTGTTTGCCTAGGCCATCTTCCCCCAGATATTACAGAAACAAAGTTACAAACACGTGCACCTCAATAATCTCAAACAAGGGAGAAATCTTTCCAACGCACGGCAGGCCCCAGGGCCCAGGTGCCCTGTGATGGGATAAGATGTAGGAGATCACCGAGAGGATGAATACATGGCTGAATCTGGAGCTCAAACTAGATATGGCATCCCAGCACCACCAAGACCTCTGACTCAAGCCCAACTCACACTGGCGAAACAGTACCTTAGTCGAGTCGTGTTCAGAGGCGGTCGCTTACTTCCTCGAGGACTTCGCGCAGGTGTTTCTGGTCAGTATGGAAATTGACCAGGAATCCATTCAGTGATGACATCATTGGTGGCCCACAAAAAGATCAAGGCGTCGACTGCGTCCGACCCCGCGGAGAGCTACGTACTTGGGGGTATTGTGACAGAATCGGGAATGTCCATATCTTTGGTGGAAAAAGAGAAGGTACAAAGCCGAAATCTTTGTTGCGGCGAATAAAGACCGGAGAAGAGTCGTAGTAAGATGACGGGAGAAAAAGTAGCGCGGAATTTCACCCGAAGAGCCCTCCATGGCTGGCAGCTCGCAGGGATGCTCAAGCACCAAGCGTGGTCCCGTGGTTCCATCGGAATTCACTGTGTCCCGTGTACAATTCCAACATGAACGCCAAAGTGGATGCGACACCTCAGGAAGTGCCAAAAAGGATCGTTGCCGATATACTGCACGACAGAATGGACAAAGGTAGGCTGATGGTTCTGAGAGCCTCGATGGCCGATTATAGAAAGCGAGACAATACGCACGCTAAATCAGAGTTGGCCGGACTGCCGCGTCCAAAAATATAGAAGGGCAAGGGGGAGTGGTAAATTAAAAGCGGTCATACCTGGACGGCCTGGGACGACGTGTGGAACACATCCTCGATCCAGCCAGGCACATTAATATTGGTGACACACACGGTGTTCCATAACCCTCATTTCCTCGCCCAGCGCCGGGCGTGCTATTATTTGATGATTCCGCGGAGTTGTGTACTTGGCTAACCCTCAACAAAGCTGTCAGAGTCTAGACATGAGCTGGCTGGGAATGTTTCGGTCCACGGCACACTGCGAAATTCCGGCGTGTTCGAATGATGTACATAACACTTCCGTCAACTGTGTGCCAGTTAGTTTGTGACTGCCGCTGTTACGGTCTGACCTGTCGGCCGCGGTTGCCGCGGTCGCCGTGGACCTTGATTGAGCAGAAGTGTGTACGTACTGCATGCATATGAATCGTGGGTTCGGGGAGATCAAGTAGAATATTAGCTTAAAGATAGTACCAGAAAGTGGTGTCAATGTTCTATGCAAGAACTATGCAATCACCTCGGACTCGGGCAGAGCGACTACCTGAAATTTGCGACCGGGGACCTCAGCGAAAAAAGGTGGCTCAGCTCAAAAGAAAAGTTCCAAAGTTGGTACACCATCAAGTCATTTTTCGGGATACGAGGGATATGTAGAGCATACATGATTTGAAAAAAAAATTTCAGAAAAAACTGGTGAGGTACATAGGTATGGTGCATAAGATGCCCAAAAAAAAGTTCTAACCCCATTCTTTCGTCCATTGACATTTTTTCTGTTCAAGAGTTGAGATTACAATTTTTCCAAGTGGGCCAGCGTGGCTTCGCCTAAAGGTCCCGAGTTCACCCAGCCAGTTTTGCGACTGTCCGAGGCGGCGAGGACAGACCGTCGTTTAAATTCAGCATGATGATCAAACCGGGTGGGAACGAACAACTGGTGCGGTCCACACCCATAGCAGGTGATCGATAGATTCAGCGCGTGGGCTCATCAAGGCAGCCTGTGCATGCACACTGGTGGGGAATGGGCGAATACAATATGGGTTCTAGCCCCAGCCATACTGACAGTGCAGGGGACTTGGAACGCTGAACGCTAACACCAAGCAGGGTAGGCGTGTGTCAAATGGTGAAGGAGGGTGAAGGAGTCCTGTCTCATTCTGACGTTTCTGCGATACAACTATTATTCGTGACTCCTACCTACACCGTAGTACAGTATAGATGTCTAGCATCACCATTTGGGACGTAGAAGGAAGCGCTCATGAAGAGTCCTAATCACATGGGGTTTTTGAATAACGTTAAGGGTATTGTCTGTGATAATAAAGGAAGGGATGGTAGTTTAAGGTTCATTCAATCAATAGAGAGTGGATAAAAGTCCAGCTAGGACTACGAACGCCGACGCCCAATGTGTAGCTGCGGACAGGTGCTGCGCGGAGCTGCCCTTTGTTGGGCTGGCCGCGCCAGAATTAGCGGTTCCACTTGCGCCACCAGCAGAACCACTGGCACTGGTTGTATTGCTGCCGGGTCCAGCGACAATAGTGTTGGTTCCGGTCTTGCTGTAAATTCTCACTGAGGCTACCTCAAAGTAGGCGTCTTTGTAGTTTGATCCATTGCCGAGAACGTAGTCGTTATAGCAGACCCCACTGCATGTCTGCGAGAATATTGAGGGCGGGGCGGCGAAATCTGTGCAAAATAGTGATCAGCACACAGTCCGTGGCGCCCAAGTTGAGAGAGAGACCTCCGCAAAGCGTGATATCAAAGATGAGGCTCTGGGGCTCGAAGAACTGGCCAATGTTGCATCCGGTTGCGGGATAATTTGCGACGGGGGGGCCAAACGTCGAGGTGTCGATGGTGCTTGCATTATTCGTGATGGCAGCCGGGACATTGGCGCGGGGGAAGAACCAGATTCTGCATTCGATCAGTAGGGCCCGGTGATATTTCTGTCGGCCTGGGAATGCCGGGAGAAGACAGACGCACGAGATGCCCGTATCAGCGAGTTCAGTGGCAAACACTCCTCCGCCTGCAGCAGCGAACCCCGCACCATATGACGCCGTCGATGGATCAGTCACCACACATCCCTGATTCGAATTCGCAAGGTGGCTGCAGTCGGTCGAGTTGATGAGCTGGGACGATTGGGTAGGATTCGTCTGCACGCATCCCGGATTAGTGTGTAAGCTGATTTGGTTATTTGTTCTCAAGTTGACGCCTTCAAAGGTATCGATTTCCCTAACCGGCGCCGGGTCAATACACCTCAGTGTCCAAGTATAGAGAATAGCACCGCATACCCTCCGATCGGCCAGTCGGGTGCTTGGGACCACCTTGATATCAACATCAAAATCAGTGCTGCGCATGGAAGCGAGGGGTGTGGGCTGACCATGCTGGCCATACAGAGCACTGTCCGAAAATATGTGAGAACAAGGGAGGGGAGTATCGCAAACAAGCATACCCCGAATGGGACATGGAGCATATCCGCGATCCAGACACTGCCGACGCCGTAACGATCGGAAGAGGTGATGCGCACAGTGTTGCGTTTCTCGTTGAAGGGCACGGTCGACGTGTTGTCCACCTTAATGATGGCATTGTTGGTGTTGGGGTCAACGAAGGCCAGCTTCGCTGAAGTCGCCACAGATTCCGAAACAAAACTAATGATACGAATTGAAGCATGTCGTATGAAGGAATGATCAGGCTACGCACATGACGTCTCCGTTGGTCAGGTTGTCGACTGGAATGTGGGTTAGTACCCCCGTTACGCAGCGGGAGATGGGACGGACAGTGGTCGAAGAATATCCAGTTATTGAAGAATCCAGGGCCCGAGTAGTCTTGCACGATGTCGTAAGTGACACCCGCCGCCGCGGTGGACCTCAGATGAGGGAGCAACAGCGCTGCGAATGCGAGTGCGGACTGAGGGTATATCATGATTTTTTCTAGTGTGGTAGCGGAAGATGGTGGAAAGGTGTCAACGTGGGGACCGAAAGGTTTGTAATGGAAGCTGTTGCGACGAGCGGTGCGACTTTTCTAAACTTACTTTATGCCCGATCAATGGTTTATTTTTGGTGTCAAGGCAGTTATGTCGTGCAGAACAGTGCAGAACGCGGCTTGTCTTACGCGAGTCCTACTTATGCCGGCCGCCGCAAGAGTCATATGTACACCATTCACAAGCCTGGGTTGAATTCTCTGGACGAGAGAAACGTGGGAAACGCGTTGGGTCAACGCTCCGAGTCGGAAGCGTCATACCCACGAAAACAAGGTATCGGCTGGAGCGATGACAATGGGAGAGGAGCATGAAAAAGTCGTTGCTTGAAGAGTTGATAAGAATCATGGTAGTGACTGCTGCCGAAAGTTAGAACTTGAACCCGGTCAACACGTTTGACTTTAAGAATGAGGAGGGACCACCAGATGTGAGAATTCGAGTGGGTCGCCATGTGGAACCAGGGTTAAAAAAAAAAGAATGCATCATAGCCCCAGGAAGAAGCGTTGTCAAGCCAAACTTTTAAACCAACAGAACAAGAACTCGAGGATAATACGCTCTCCGGCCTTGAGCTTGATAACTTGAAGACGAAAAAAGCGGTCCATAGAAAATAGCGGGTCGAGCGAAGAGAAGGAACGACTATCAGGTGGACCGAGAGGGGTCCGATCTGGGAAGAGTGCGACATCAAAAGACAAATGATCAAGCGCCCATTGATTGTAATTTGTGATATTGACCGCATGGTGGCCGAATTTCAGGTCGACCGTGAACCCTGAGGCCAAAGCGGGCAACCTGAAGTCCTTGTCACGGCTAACCTCGTCTATTAAGATGCTACACAATGCTTTTCAGCCCAAATGTCTATACTACTGGCCTTGACTTGTAAACCTCACAACACTGAGTAATACCAAAGGAATTAGTGTCCCGAAGAGTCCTAATCACCTAGAGTGTTGGAATAACGTTAAGAGTATTGTCTGTGATAATAAAAGGGGGGATGGTAAATTAAGGCTTATTCAATCAATAGAGAGCGGATAAGAGTCCAGCTAGGACCACGAATGCCAGCGCCCAATGCGCAGCTGCGGACAGGCGCTGGGCGGAGCTGCCCTGTGTTGGGCTGGCCGCGCCGGAATTGCCGGTTCCACTGGCACTGGTTGTATTGCTGCCGGGTCCAGCGACAATGGTGTTGGTTCCGGTTTTGCTGTAAATTCTCACTGAGGCTACCTCAAAGTATGCGTTCTTGTAGTTTGATCCATTGCCGAGAACGTAGTCGTTATAGCAGTCCCCGCTGCACGTCTGCGAGAGTGTCGGGAGGGCGAGATCTGTGCAAAATAATGATCAGCCGCATAATCCGTGGCGCCCAAGGTGAGAGAGAGAGACCTCCGCAAAGCGTGATGTCAAAGATGAGACCCTGGGGCTCGAAGAACTGGCCAATGTTGCACCCTGTTGCGGGATAGTTTGCGACAGGGGGACCAAACGTGGAGGTGTCGATGGTGCTTGCATTATTCGTGATGGCAGCTGGGACATTGGCGCGGGGGAAGAACCAGATTCTGCATTCGATCAGTTAGGGGGTGATATTTCTGTCGGCCTGGGAATGCCGGGAGAAGGCAGACGCACGAGATGCCCGTATCAGCGAGTTCAGTGGCAACACTCCTCCGCCTGCTGCAGCGAACCCCGCACCATATGACGCCGTCGACGGATCAGTCACCACACATCCCTGGTTCCCATTCGCAAGGTGGCTGCAGTCGGTCGAGTTGATGAGCTGGGACGATTGGGTAGGATTCGTCTGCACGCATCCCGGATTAGTGTGTAAGCTGATTTGGTTGTTTGTTCTCAAGTTGACGCCTTCGAAGGTGTCGATTTCCCTAGCCGGCATCAAGTTAGTACGCCGAGGAAGTATAGGAAATAGCACCGCATACCCTCCGATCGGCCAGTCGGGTGCTTGGGACCACCTTGATATCAACATCAAAATCAGTGCTGTGCATGGAAGCTAGGGGGTGAGCTGACCATGCAGGCCATACAGAACACTATCCGAAAATGTGTGAGAACAAGGGAGCGGAATATCGCAAATAAGTATACCCCGAATGGGACATGAAGCATATCCGCAATCCAGACACTGCCGACGCCGTAACGGTCAGGAGAGGTAATGCGCACGCTGTTGCGCTTTTCGTTGAAGGGCACGGTCGACGTGTTGTCCACCTTGATGATGGCGTGATTGGTGCTGGGGTCAACGAAGGCTAGCTTGGCTGAGTCGCCACAGATTCTGACACAAAACTGCAAATGACACCAGTTGAAGCATGTCGTATGAAGAAACGATCGGGTTACGCACACGACGTCTCCGCTGGTTAGGTTGTCGACTGGAATGTAGATTAGTACCCCTGTTACGCAGCGGGAGATGGGACGGACAGTGGTCGAAGAATATCCAGTTATTGAAGAATCCGGGGCCCGAGTAGTCTTGCACGATGTCGTAAGTGACCCCCGCAGCGGCGGTGGACCTCAGATGAGGGAGCAACAGCGCTGCGAATGCGAGCGCGGACTGAGGGTATATCATGATTTTTTCTGGCGTAGTAGCGGAAGAGTGGAAAGGTGTCAACGTGAGGATATATGGAAGTTGTTGCGACGAGCGGTGCGACAAACTTACTTATGATCGGTGGTTTATATCTAGTGGTCAAGGCATGCCGTGCAGAACGCTCCGCTGGCGGCTTGTCTTACGTGAGTCCTACTTGTACCGGCCAGTCATATGTACACCGTTCAAAAGCCTAGGTTGAATTCTCTGGACGAGAGAAACGCGGGAAACGCGCTGGGCCAGCGCCTGGAAGCATCATACCCACGAAAACAAGGGATCAACTGGAGCGATGGCGATGCGAAAGGAGCATGAAAAAGTCGCTGGTTTATGGAAGCCCGCTGTGGCCAACTGCGGCTACACTGAATCACGCGAACAGAACAGGAGGTCGTCGTGTTCTCGGAGATGTGCTATGTGGTGGTACAAAGGTAAGATCGGTGGTTGATGTAAATCCTGGACGACGCATCATGGACGTGAGTGTCACATGACCAGATTACAGTTTATCACAGCAAGGCACCATCCTGAGCGACTGCGCCAAAAGTTAAAATTGAACCCGGTCAATACATTTGGCCTTGGGATGACTCTAAAAGGACCACTGGATGTGAGAACTTGAGTGGGTGCGCCATGTGGAACCAAGGTAACATCATAGCCCCAGGAAGAAGTGTTGTCAAGCCAAACTTGTAGCCGACAGAATAAGAACTCAAAGATAATACGCTCCCAGACTCCGGCCTTGATAACTTGGAGACAAAAAGAAAACAGTGGATAGAAAACGGTGGGTGAGCGAAGAGAAGGAAGGATTCCACGTCGACCGAGAGGGGTCCGATCTGGGGAGAGTACGGCATCAAAAGACAATGATCAAGCGCCCATTGATTGTGATATCGACCACATGGTGGCTGAATTTCAGGTCGACTCCGAGCCCTGAGGCCAAAGCGGGCAACTTGGAGTCCTTGTTGACCTCATCTATTGAAATACTATGCAATGCTTTTCAGCCCAAACGCCTATACTACTGGCCTTGACTTGCTAACGACTGAGTAATACCAAAGGAATTAGCATCCCGAAACATGGCGATTCTCATCAGGCGCGTTGCCAGAGCATCCACCATGCGATGTTCAGCTTGTTCATCGTGATTCCTCGGTTCGTGCTGGGCTTGTTACATTTTAATTTTAGCTGTGCCTCGTGTGGGTTCCCTTAAAGACGATGGAGCGGCCGAGGGGAGATAACCTTTCCTCCCGTTTCCCTCCCATCCACCCATTTTTTTTCATCGACTGAGTCGATCCCGCTGTGCGCTAGCCGTACCCATCACTTTCCTTCATCGCTATACGCTTCAGATCCCATCGCTCTTTCGACGTTAACTTGATCATCACCTTGATCTAGACAGGTACCCTGTTACAATGAAGTTTACGACTGTCATCCCATTTGTGGCCGCTTTGGTCGCGTCCACCAGCGTGTCAGCTGCACCTCTCAAGCGGGCTGTTGACCCCGCATTAGTACCCGAATTTGGCCTGGCTGCTGGTCTCAACCCTACCGGCACTGGTGACTGTGACGGGATCCCTGGAGCCAACGGCCAACCCATCAAAATTCCTTGCGCTTGCCCACCCGACCGAAACACCTTTATTCAGGTTCATATCTTCATTTATCCTAAAGTGTCATCGTTCTGACACCTGGATTGTAGTCATTGAATGCCAATGTTGCTGCGGGAAAAGCAGTTAACAACCCTTCAGTTGCTGTTTCATTCCCAACCGACAACTCGCAGGCGTCGCAGATCGCGCGGATACAGGCCTCGCTCGTTACCCTGCAGAATCTCAATGGGCCCGGCAAAGGTTGTCCAGCCTCCTCGACCACATTCTTGGCACAGCAGCAAGCCATTCAAGCTGGGTCTTCCCCCGCACCCGCCCCTGCACCCGCACCAGCACCGCACCAGCACCAGCACCCGCACCCGCACCCGCCCCTGCCCCGGCTGCAGGGGGCGTCGACCCCTCCCTTGTGCCCGACTTGGGACACGCAGCAGGGCTGAACCCAACCGGGACCGGGGACTGCGACGGTATTCCCGGCGCCAATGGACAGCCCATCAAAGTTCCCTGCGCCTGCCCACCCGACAGGAACACATTCATCCAGGTATGCGTCTCTCATTCCCACCCGAGTTCTCGGCTTAATAGACGCGTCATACGTATGTAGGCGCTTAACGCCAATGTTGCCGCCGGAAAAGCCGTGAACAACCCTTCCGTTGCGGTTTCGTTTCCCACGGACAACTCGAACGCATCCAAGGCCGCCCGGATCCAGGCTTCGCTTGTGACGCTCCAGAATTTAACGGCCCGGGCAAGGGCTGTCCTGCGTCCTCGACCACGCTCTTGGTGGGTACTACTTGAATCATTGGCTCGCACACGTCTGATTATAGCCCATCAGTCTCAACTTAAGGCTGTTCAATAGAGCGTTTATCCGCTCTCGGTTGGAATCTTACGATCAAGTAGTTTGTATAGCTTTTCTTGGGCCTGGTTGTCCTCAATAACAACGCTTATCACCCGTTTGAGATGAACTCTGGAGATCTCTTCTCTTGGATCCGTGTACCGCTGTAGTTGTGATCATTGATATAACATGTCAAACCAACAGCTAGTGATCGATGGGTATCAACTGTTGGGTCGATGGCATTTGGTGCAGCGTTTAGGGAAAGTGAGTTGGGCTGATGAACAAGAATATATTTTGGTAGACTGCATGAGAGTCTGTCTACAATACCCTACAATTGATACAGGTACCGACCGCGATCTCGAATCCAAACGAGAAATCGACCTGAAATCAACATCATGTCAGAATAGGCAGCGAAAGTACGATGGAAGCAGAAAGGTCAGAGAGCTAGGCAATAAAGAAATTGTCGGCATACTGGAGCAGCGGTGTCTAGTCGCTTCTCGGAAACACGGACCATAGCAAAGATCATCACGATCGGTATAACAAAAGATGAAGGAGATAGCGCAGTGCCGTGGCTTACCTCGACGCTCCGACCGCCCAGGAACCTCACATCCGGTCAGGTAGGCAGATGCTTGATTATCAAGATCTAGGGGGAGACATATCAGTGCTCAGTCCTTGGTCGAACCGCTGGGGAATGGGAAAGGAAATAGGTTCAGTAGGCTAAGGATATTTGGATGTCTGCATGTTTGAGCAGCGGTGTCTAGTCGCTTCTTGGAAACACGGACCATAGCAGAATGATCATCAGAGAGGTGGGTTTTGTCCAGAATACTTACTTCTAAACGATTGACGCTGCTGGCTGTTGTAAGACGTCGATGATCTCGGGCACAAAAAAAAAAAAGATCAGAAAATCAAGTATATATGGGTGCGTCACACGTGCACGTGATGCATGGTCACCCTCTTCCGAGTCTCATGTGACTTTTTACATAGCCTGATAGCTATTCAATTTGTATTGCTGGTACTAGCAATACGACGACTATTAGACCCAAAAGTCCTACTTGTCGCAATACTGAGCAATAATGAGCACACTCTGGTAACGCGAGACTCAACAGTAAGCTTAAATTTATATATACTGCAAATCGCGATCCCGCGTTCCCTCAAGTAAATCTGTCAGGCTTGCAAACTCCATTTACCAGAGCTTTAGGCGTTTACGGGTTCAATTACCTAGTGGTCGCTCCAATTGCTATGATGGTATGATCCACATCAAATAACGATGGAGACCAACGCCACATACGTTTGAAAACGCGAAACCAGGCCGGACGCTGTAATTGGCGCGGTCGCGACGGCTGGGGAGGACTCGATTGTATCATAAATACCATCACCCATCATCATCATCTATCAACATTCATAGAAATAGATCCCGAGCCCGCACGCGCCCCAGCCCGGTGGCAGCTGCCCAAATGTTTGCTCTGGTGGGGAACGATGAGGTGAAAGCGCGGCTCGAGCTTGAGATGCATGTTTCCTGCTCCTTTCAGCCCCAGGGAGTCTATTTCCGGCTTTCCAAAATTCCCCTCGACGATGTGCACGGACGTCGCCTCAAGCCATTCTCCCTATGTAAAGTGCTCGCGCGTGGCTGAATTCTCCCGTGATGGCTCGGTCTTCATGAAGAGTTTCATGTTTTGTTTAACTTGTGGATTGATGGGGCCCGGCCACGTTTTCCTCCACAATCAAAATTGTGTCAAGGTCAAACTCGCTACCTCCGCAGATATCACCACGTCCGCGATCGACATTGGTGCGTCATGTTTTCGTGATCCTCGCTGTACCCTGGGAGATGAATATTTAGGTATTTTAGATTGTGAGTGGGATAAACCCCGAGTAGACTCGATGTCCATTCATAATCAGATTCGATCAGTCGAGCTATGAGATTTCATCATTGATAATCGGTATTCCCACCGGATGTCCTATCTGTTAGTGCTTCTTCCCCCCCTACCCGGGTAACGATACTGCTACACACCGGTCCGGGAGAAGGACTCGGCAAGCGAACTTCGCCCACGTTCTCCACCAAGTTGCTTCAAACTGCAGGCCACCACCTTCGTCAGCGACCCCTGCGGACCTGACCTATCGATATTGATATTTCCCCGACCATGCGTGCTGTTCTCATTAAGGATGATAAAGGCCCCGCGGGGAACCTGTATGTTGGAGAGACGACAAAGCCCGTCGCCCGTTCCGGAGAGGTCTTGGTGAAGGTGCATGAATTACCTCACCCTTCCCTGATTGGCACCTATTCCGTGATCTCATGGCAGATCGGTAGATTAAGGCATTTGGTTTGAACCGGATGGACATCCTTCAGCGCGAAGGGAAATATCCCCCTCCTGCTGGCTCATCATCTATCCTTGGCGTCGAGTTTTCCGGGAATATTTCGGAGCTTGGATCAGACGTTTCAGGCTGGACTGTAGGCGAGGAGGTTTTGGGCCTTGCGGGAGGGGTGAATGTTCATTGTATTGGCCGGGTCGTGGGATTAACGACCCGCCCCTTAGGGCGCTTATGCGGAGTACATTGTCGTCCCGAGCACACATATCCTCAAGAAGCCAAAGCACCTCAGTTTCGTGGAGGCGGCAAGCATCCCTGAGAACTTCCTGACTGGTGTGTTGGGAGTTATTTCTGCTGAAACCAATTAATCAAATCCGCAGCGTTCCAGGCCGTTATACTCTATGGTGAAATCAAGAACAGCGAAGATGTCCTTGTTCATGCCGGTGCTTCAGGTGTTGGCGTCGCAGCGATCCAGCTCTCTCGGGTGTATGGCGCGTTCGTACAGTTTCCTGCCATCTTTCTCCCCACGCTGAAGTTTCGGCGAACAAACCTATAGGCAAAACGTTGTGGCTACTGCGTCCACACAGGAGAAGCTAGATTGGTTGTTGTCTATCCCAAACGGAGCCACGCATGCGTTCAATTACAAAACCCAAGATTTTGCTGCCGAAACCAAATCAGTGACCAACAATAAGGGCGTCAATCTTGTTATCGACTTCGTCGGCCAGAGCCACTGGACAAAAACATCGACGTGCTTGCCCTGGATGGCAGGATGACGATTCTGGCGCTATTGAGTGGTAAGTTGGAATCCCACATTATGTCGTTCCCGTGAGTGACACTGGCAGGCCCAACCGTCCCATCTGTGAATTTGGGACCAGTCCTCTACAAACGGCTCCGAATTCAAGGATCTACCCTCCGTTCGCGTACACCCAAATACCAGGCCGAGCTGATCGCACGGTAGGCTTGCACAGAAAAAGCATCAATCCTTGTGTAATATTGTAATTCCTGACACGCTATCTAGATTTGATAGTGAAGTGCTTCAGAAGATCACAGGCGAAAACGGGGTCGGCCCTATCAAGACATACATTCACAGGGTAGGTATATTCACCGGGATTTCCCTTGCGTCTAACTTCTAAATCGTGATGTTTGGTCTAGGTTTACCCGTGGACAAGCATCCAGGAGGCACACCTGGAGATGGAAGCTAATAAGAATAGGTATGCCCTTGTATTCGGTCCTCGGCTGCGCTGACTCGTGTGCAGTGGCAAAATCATTGTTGAAGTCGTTTAGGATAGAAATCTTAAAGTTTGATACGTTTATGTACATCCTTGTAGCCTCCCACAGGAGTGGCCAAATCCGCTTGATATTGAACATTGATACTGAGTTTCGTTACCTCCGAGGGTCAACCCCCAAAACCCAGGTGTAACAGACCATTCAGAACATGTTCTTGGGAGTCCTTAACATAAGCACGCGGAGTGTGAGATTAAGGTCGTGAGGCGACAGTGATACCCCTAAGGTTCAGAATAGGCCGGTCGGGGTTGAACCACCTCCGTGATCACGCGCCCGTGTCGCTTCTCCCGCCCGCCATGTGTGTTAATTTTAGCCTGGAAGCGTCCTTAGCGTTAGCCCAACGACGTGTCTACTGAATACACCCCACTGCGCCAGGTACATATGAGGGTGGTGTGGCAGGTTCTACTCCGGTGGGGATGGGGTGGAGCTACGGGAGTCCTGTGGTGGCATGGAGCCACGGCGGTAATGTACAGCATGGTACATACGTACTATGCCGCCCTGAGAGAGAAGTATTAAGCCCAGTGCGTCTGTTCGGGGAAGCCCAGAACCCAAGAAGCAGGAGAAACCAACCGCGGCGTGCCCTGATATATCCTGAGCTGGGCGGTGATTCAAGCCGAGTAGTGCCATTGAAACCCCACACTGATCATTGCTGGTACTGTGGGTATACCGATCCCAGTGAATACTCGTGGGCGTCGATTGTGGCCAAAGATCACGAGGCTGATAACTGCGAGAAACTCAAGCTCAGGCTTTGGTAAAGTGCTACTACATGCCCGAGAGAAGAATCAGGCGAGTAGATCTGTCCGGTAACTTGGCTGTTTCGTATGCTGCCTGTAGAGGAGTACGGCAAGGGCTTGACTACCATATCGAACTTTTCCAAAAATAAATGCCAACTTGAGTATTTGTGGGATATATACCGGGGGATAATTCTCCGGACATATATCAAGTTCTCCATCCCCACGAGTGGCATTTCGCCAAAAACGTCTCCTGGGCGTTTTCCTCCCGCTTTGAAAGACTACCAAAGCCGCGGGTGAAAGAAAGGAAAGCCGCACAATGCCAGGACACTTCTTTGGTCGCGTGTTTCGGCACGCAGTCCCATACGTGGGTATGCAATGGATGGTAGCCGAGCCCGTCGCACGATCTCTAGGCCTGAACAAGTGCCCATGACTGGGAGACAAAGGCAAAGCGAATCCGAGTATAGGCCTACTTGTTTGACCACCAATAGCATTGTGAACAAAACGAAGGGGCCGGGCCGGTCTGGTCTGCTGATAGAATTGAGAGTCCCATCGACCGAGGGTCCGAATACGCCATGTGCAGGAGCGGACGGTTTAGGAAGATACCGCTGGTATGTCGTGGGCCGATTCAAAGTGGGGTTCAACCACAGCACAGTAGAGCGGTGAATTGATAAGACACCTGTGTTCCCTCTTACCAAGCTACTTGGTGATGATACTTCTTTGGAGAAATAGAATACGAACGGGCTTCGAGATGCATCGCGATATCGGATCGAAGATGAGGCCCATGTGCACGCGAGAGGTATAGACACCTTGGCCACCTGTGACATTCATGTATACTTATCCAACCAACATGATGACACAGCTTGTGGTTGGTAATAGGATGTTGAGAAGAAAACTTGATTCGATCCATAAGCACCACCCAAACGGGAAATGTTACCAGCGCGATGACTGACCATCAGCGGCAAGTGCTGAGCGAGGGATGACGCATTCAACCCAGGTCACAATAGTATTCATTAGGGTCCAAGGCCCTTCATGTCCAAAGCAGTCATATTGGGAACCTGCGCGGTTCCCTAAAAAAAATATGGGTGGGAAATTCACGATAGTCGACCTGGCTGACAGCTGCAGCTGTTGAGCTCTTCAGCGCGCAACAGCCCCACAGCCTTGAACGCGCACCTGACGTCCTGGCTGTCTGACTCGCGACTTGCATCCCCAGCCACAACTGAATGCAGCATTTTGAAATTCTGATCAGAAGGTCGAGCAGTGCACGATCCCATCATGAGTCATTATCGCGCTGACCCACTAGTCAGTTTCTATGTGCAAAAATGAATATCCCGGCGGCATCAGGGAGATGGAGATGGTAGTGTTGCAATGCAGTGGCTTTGGGAACATCCTTCAAGTTGCCATTTTCAAATGATTTCCACAGCTTTGATCTCTGCCTAGACACCGAAACTCCGCCCAGCTCAAGCAACCGGCGATATAACGACGTACACCCAGCCACACGATAACCAGGGGGCGCAGCCACCAGAAAAGAAAACTGCGTACGTGGCTAGCAATTATTTCGATATTTTCCTCGCGCAGCACCCATGAGAAATTGACAATGCTACATCCCCATTGTTGGGGAATATGTCTACAACGGAAATACCTGGATCGAGATATATATTGAGTTTATTGTAAATGACTACCTGATTCTTATGTGATCCGAATGATGACGGTAAGTATCACTGATATTTTTGGATTGCCAGGCCATTGCCTATCGACGCGCGGGCCCTGTGCTCGCAAGATCGAGTCAGTTAGGGCGGCCCACCAGGTACACAGCTGCGCCTACCTGTCTTCAGGGAAGCTATGTCGTCGCACAAAAAAGGTAGATATTGTCTAGGTCAGCATTTGGGCAGCTGCGGAAGTCCCCGAGTGACTCCCGAGGCGGCAGGAGAAACAAAGTCCGGCAACTGCAGGGTGAGCTGAAGGGCAGATTTGCGCGCCGGTTGGACCAGGAGTTCATTTATGGTGTCGAGTCAGTATTCCGTGTCTGGCGGTCATGCTGTGCGGACTGGAAGAAGCTGTGCAGAGTGCCTGGATTCTTGGATGAGATAACCAACGGGAGGTTAGGAACGGAGGGAACGGGTGTTACGGTTTTTTTGTGACTTTCCATAAACGATAACTCCATGTTTCCTTGAAACTGTGTGATCCTCCCCTGGTTTGGCATCGAGCCCATGCCGCAATGATATTATCAGATCCATTCTAGCCGTCCTCGCTAGATTCTCACCGTCAATTGTGTCCTTCGTGAGAGCGCTTATGGTGTAACGGTTCCGTCCAGATTCCCTATTCGAGTCAATCAAGGTCATTACATGTCTCAAGTCCCTTGCTCTTCTCGTATATAAACTCTCGAGATGTTTCCAATGACTCCCAACAATCTTCATACCTTGCCTTTGCCTGCCCATCCCGCACACCCTCCCACACAACACTCACACATCATCATCATCATCATGAGCGGCCAATCCAACTCTGGGTCCGTAAAGTCAACCGGACAGGGCTCGCAGACAACAGTGCGCGGCGGGCTACATCTACTGGCGCAGTGTTCTTCTAAACCACCCACCATCTCCTCGTGAGACGCATCCCCCAACCCCAACTCGCTCGGCGGCATTCACCACTGCCCATGTTACCAATCACCTATCATTCCACATTACACCGATGACACGACACCTGCTGTCCCACCCACTGCCTCCCCCTCCCAATCATCACCAGACGATGCCCCTGCCACATCGCCACGCGCCATATCATATTAATTCATTCCCCCAACACCAGGGGTTAATTTTCTGGAAAGCTCAAGAGAAGAAAGTAGGGAAAGGGCTTGAATAGATGTCTGATTGCCGAAATGGACGGACCGAACTGCTTGTATCAACAGCCATGATCTCCTCACATATTTATTCAAGTGCTTTGACTATGTTTATATGTATCACAGTAGTAGTACGTTTGTACTTCTCGTCCTAATTTAATTAATCCACCTGCTACAAAGAATCATGTTATCCTTCCGGCTAGAACCACAATATGACCGAAGAAGTTTATATTAACATTCACAACCTGGCGTTCCCTCTCTGGCTGAGGCCAAGCTTTGTGGGCATCCAATGTTCTCATCGGCAGTATTGGGGAGAAATGCATTCCCCAATCGACTCAAGACCTTGAGGTCGTTTCCGAGAATGTAACGTGCCTTCGGATGAAATGATAACTCAAAAAACGAGGACGGAAAAGCCGACCATATATGTCGATCAGCACGTAGGAAGGGAGCGGAGGTTGAACTCAGTATGGTGCTCGTGGTCGTTTATCGGAAAAGGACGGCTCCTCCGATGGAGGATTGAGAAAATAGGTGGTGGGGCCGAATTCAGCACTTGTGGGAGGAAATGACCCAGTGCAGCCTAGCGGGGCCAGCGACTTGTTGACTGGCGACGACGACGCAAGGTATACCAGGTAACATCAATAACGTCGCGCACGGGATGAAACACAGTTATGTCATGGCGAATCCATACAGAGCCCGAGGTGACGCCCACAATTGATTCAAAAGCAGAAAGAAAATGACCGAAGTTCATAGCTTGCCTCGGAGGCTATCGTCCATCCACACGCCAGTTCTAATCTCCCCTCGTTGCCGTGCCGCCCACCATCTAAGGACCGTGTCGACCACATCGTCTTGTCGTCCGGAAAAATTATGATCGGCGCCTTCCATCATGCACAGGCTATGTGTTCCTGAATCCCGCTGGCTGAGTGCCCGTGCGTAAATCAAGGCATCATATCTGTTCACTCATAGTTCCTTATCAGAACATTTAAATTAAATGACAGGACGCACGGTGGGACGGTCTGGTCTGATAGCCCGTGAAGTGTCAGGACATCTATGGCCGGCGGGAATTTATCCCAAACAAGCGATGTGTCCCAGCTTGTGAACATTTCGAGGTCCTCTGGGTAAATTTTGACGGTAGCTAGCTTCCTCGCTACCGAAACGCTCCAAGTATGATAGCCCTGCTTCTCAAAGCTGTCTCTCCATATTTTTACCGCGGCAGAATCTAATCAGGCGGGAGTTGCTGAGCAACCCCGAAATAGCTCCAAATCAACGTACCAAGAATTTTCTGGGCGTTGATGGTTCAAATGAGTTCCACGTCGCTTGGGCGGATAGAGCCGACTCACACGCATTCTGTAGCGGCCGGAGGCATTCACAAAACCGCGCACATGTTTAGCCTCTTCGGAGGTGCAGAGCCACCGAAACGCGACCAGGGACCCTCGCGAGTGGCCGACCACGAGGTCAATGGTGTACCCATGGCGCGACTTGAGGTACGCGACTACCGCGTTGAGGTCGTCGATATCATCGGTGAGGGCACCCTGTCTCCATGTGCCTGGCGTCTCGTGGTTCCCACTGCCCACCAGCAGAACATGGCATCATGACCACCGTACGGGAAACGAAGGAGACGGAAAAGAAGTGAGATCCAATCAGTGAGGCACATCAGGTGGATACGTCGCAACAGACCGAAAATCAAAGCGGAACGAATCACAGGGGAGCCTGAGTGCAAGACGTTTCTGAAACAAATAATCTTTGTGCCTGGGGATGAATCGAATCCTTGATTCATCCAGCGCTCCTATGCGGAGATATGCGTACCCCATCGTGCCATGTAGGATCTTTGGAGCCAGAAGGAAAGGTTGGTTCGCAGCGGTCCCGGGCTCCACGATGTAAACGACGCACCAGTGCAATCCTACGGTGTTCCTGATTTAAATTACGGGCGGGGACCCCGCGCAACTGCTCAAGGATTCCAACAATGTCACAACCCGGGACAGTGGGGTGCGGAATGAACAGCTTTGTTGATGTCCTATCTCAGACATTCGGAAATGCTGTAGAATTCAGATGAGGAAAGGATGTCCGAGTAATTCAGATTCGACCAACTAATGATGCCAGACGTTTTGTTGAGGCCGGGGCCCCGGCGAACAATTCACCGGATGCGATAACGCCGAGGGAGAGCTGGCATGTGCATGTGACCGGTTGACCGCGTATCTACATTACCCGACCCGACCCAAATGTAGGGTATGATCACTGGTGGTGTTGTCAATGTTGCGAACATATCATTATCAACTATAGAGTAGGTCTGAGTCGTTACGCGTTACGATTGGCGTCAGATACGTCTATGTGAATACAGCCACAGACTCTCGAGTCATAGTATTGCGGGGGTTCATCCCCGCGCGGCTTTTTTCCCAATCACCTGGTTCTTCGCGCTTTTACTGGGCTTGGCAGTAATGAGCCTGGACTTTTTCTTCTCGCCAATA
Source organism: Infundibulicybe gibba (assembly GCA_015501065.1). NCBI lineage: Eukaryota > Fungi > Basidiomycota > Agaricomycetes > Agaricales > Omphalinaceae > Infundibulicybe > Infundibulicybe gibba. The sequence continues at coordinate 53,389 of JADNYI010000004.1, read as the reverse complement.
TCTGCGCCCCGCTTTTGTTTTAGTTCACTGCTGGTCAGGGACTTGACAGCCTTCTGGGGCGCCTCCGCTCTTGTGATATCCTTCTCCTTGGTAGGGATCGTTTGGTCGACAGGAGCAGGTGGTGGGATTGATGTGGCCGTGTCACCCTTTTTCTTCCCCTTTTTCTTGGTAGACACATCAACATTTGACGTCTCAACAGTATCGGATTCGGTTGATATTTCTGGTGCTGATGTAGATATTTCCGGGTCTCGCCGCTGCTTCGTTAGCTTGGTTTTTCCATCGGCGTTGGGTGAAGCCGTGGATGCTGGAACGGATGGATGACTCGTAGATGCCGCCGTTCGCGAGCTGGCTTTGTTCCTCTTTGTTTCGGGAGTGGATATTACTTCCGGTGTAGGCGAAACGACAGCTTTCCCCTTCGCGCCTTTTGCCTTTTTCTTCGGGGTGCCCTCAGCCTCAGGTCCGTCGATTGTCCGCTTTTTGCCCTGAACGGTGGCTACCTTTACCGCCTCGTTCTCTTTGGCCGAGTCCTCTTCCTCACTCCCTTCTTCCGACTCGGCCTGTTCTTGATTTAGCCCGTTCCATCGGCCCTCGTCCTCATCATCCAAGTTACAGTTCCATATCGGTAGACTCATGCTCGAGTTGGTTTTGATTTGAAGGCTTTGGATGTTGTCCCAGCCATCTTTGATGTGTTTCACGATGGCGGGTAATCCCATTTTAATATTTTCGAATATTTGTGTAGGCGTATGAGAAAGCGTGCTGATTTTAATCGACCTAGTGTAAAGAGTTAGTGTTCCGATAAAGACTATTTTGTCCCAATAACATACGTGCAGGTACCCTTGTTTTGATTCATGTATGTTGACGAAACCGCCCGCTCCAGCTCGGCCTTGAGATTTTTCCGAGTCATGCTCACGGGGATGGGTTGTCTAATCGTCGTTATCAATCACAGGTGGAGTCAGCCACCGAAGGAAATGACTCACTTCTTGGCTTCGAACCATTTTACGCCGAGTAATTTTGGGAGCAGTGGGATGACTCGCTCATCCGCAAGGAAAAGCCCATTCTCTTTGAGGAGCATCCTCCGGGCCTCAAAGGGCCGGAATTTCCCCTTTAGCTTTTCTAGTCCTACCACCCGAGATATGAACTTGATCTTGTGGGTCTCCAATAGATCTTTGTACTCTCGCTGAGGGTCCTTGGTTATCAAACAGATCGGAGTGGTGCGCGGATCTATCAATGGATGAACGACTGGGCTAACCATAGAATCAATCAGCGGCTAGTTGAATTGTGCCGCAGCCATACATACATCTTTGCGGGCTTAATCTTTTGCTGCGAGGGTATCTGTTTCACGATCACGTTGAGCCATATGTTTTGATCCTTGCCAGGCAGGAGCTCGGTCTCCTGGCGCTCTTTTTCCTTTGCAGTTCGTGGGTGTGTAGCGCCTTGATGGCCTTTTTGCATTGATTCACCGAGACGTGTTCGTCGAGAAGCTCGTCCTTGGCCATGGCTGGCGTTTGAGATATCACGATTCACGCACACTCGGACGGACCCCTTCCAACTCAAAATTTCTGTGTTGGTCAATGTTTGTCCTTCGCGCCAATATCCTGTCCCCGTGATCTATTCCTTGCGGTGGTCACTGGTCAGGCTGAGGCATCGTAGAAAATGAGCTCGTTGATGGTCTCGTCAAATCCTTTGTACCCACGCGGGGCGCTCCCTCGGAGATATCTCATTCGCCATGGAAAATAGGCGAATATCATCCAACATGATAAACGCATGACGCTCTCAAGCTTGCCTCTATCGTCCAACGCTTCAGGGTCATCGTTCCAAGTCCCTCAGGGTCGGGGGCCCAACCCCACACAGCTCAGTGGTGGTGGCCCCGCTTTCTTCAGACTGGCCATAGAAACACACTCGGTGCCCACCCACACTGTAGACGGTCCTGCACCTTAGGACGATATTCTCAGAATCCACAGATCTACACTCGAGACCATGTTCCCTGTCTTATACTTCTATCTCTCCCATGGGCCGTTGTGTGTGTCCACCTTGCCATGGTCGTTATGCATGGTGCCCTAATTCAATTCATATAGTCTCCGTTGTGTTTATGTTCGACAACCTATAGCAGCGTGGAGCGATCCAAATCAAATCCCTCGATTGGATGCCGAGAGTGAGACCTGATAGATGGGAGGCCCCATGAATTCTGGTCCACATCGCCCACCCTGGCTGTGGCAAAATCCCACGCATGAATACATCGGATTTTCCGGACTTTGGTGAATATTTCCCCATTCATTTAAACTGGTTATATTGCAACACATCACGTATACCCCCTACTGTCTATTAATACGGCGACTTCACCCCGAGAAGCAGAGCTCGGGGAGTTACAACCGTAGAACGCCGCTGTGTGATGAATCACACCAGTCAGTGGGGTTTTCCCCCGAAATTCAAGGTAGGGGTCTGGGAGAACGTTTCATCTTTACACAGTGGCGACAATCATCCCGCGACATCCTGTCCGCAAATACCCGTGCCTTAAAAAGTTATGCGATCTGTGGTTGGAATCTGAACAATGAGTTTGTTCGATCACACGAGCGCCTGTTTTGGGGGTTCCAAAGTTGTTGCCATACTTACCGCTCTCACATCACGCATCTCTTACGGCGTATGTCGCCAGTAGTACGTCAGGCGCTCAATAATTATAATCAGTTACCGGGTGTAAAAGGTTAAAATTGTTAGCGCTGAGCAATCCCAATTTCCAGCGGAGATGGTTGCTCTCATGACTATTTTGACACTGCACTAATTGAACCAGTTTTATTGGTGAAGAGACTGGCTTGCTGATCGGCGATGTTCTATTTCCCAATGGGGGCTCGGACGGACGCCACAAAGTGTTCCCAATCAACATAGGCAAACAGCCCGGTCTCAGGCAACTGCAGAAGCTGGCCATCAAAATCCATCCAAACGACTTCATTCAAATTCCCAACTGGGGCAAATCTATCGAAAGCTAGGCCTAAGAGTCCCTTGCGTGAAATTGAAGGAGCATGAGGAGAGAATATCCCCTTTTTCTGTCTTTCCTCTTTGCGCTAGTAGGAACCTCGGGTACGAGTTGATGCGCCAACATAAACAAAACATTGGGTTTTTGACATACGCACGTTTCACAGCTGGAGCTGCGACATTCGGTGGTTCCCAAATACCTTTGGTCTATTCCTCTACAGAACCCCGTCGTGCGGGAAAATGTGTCTGGTCACCAACGTTGGAGGCACAACGGATGGGGATATTCCATCAAACAAGTGTTCCTCCCCCGCCACTTGAGATACAGCCCCTTGTGAATTCTGGTTCCTCCCTGAACCGGGTGGATCTAGTTTTCTTCTCGGACGGGTGTAAGTCCTATTTTGTAGCAGAATAATCGTCCATGCTATATTTGGCTCCACCCAGACACAACCGAGGAGCATGAAAAATTTATCACGGACGCAATGAAGCTGGCGCAAGATATTTCGGGAAATCAAACCTTTAGTACCGTCAAACCACTGCTCAACTTTTGGGCCGCGTTTTCTCCTAGTAAAGAGGTGAACTCACCGTTTAGCCGACTTTGTTGATACATCACCCTGACCATGACGTGTTCAGAGTGGAATTGGGTCTGGTGGGATCCCAAAAGAGTACATCATTTTGGGTGATTGATATCGTTGTCCTTACCCGCCCTATTCAACTAGTACCCCTTTCGGACTTTATCGTGATGGAACGGAACTCCGAGGGGTGTACTACGATAAACCTGAGGTTGCTGAAGCGGCCTGCTCGTCTATGGGCGAACAATGCGATTATCCCATATTGCTAGGTCACTATTATCTTCTATTCAATCACCTAAATATTCAGTCGTGTTTTAGGCAACGATCCTTATTACGGAGGTGAATTTGGATTGTTAATAATAACTCATTTAATCATGTTCCACAATAGGTCTTGGCGGAGAATTCACGTCAGTGCACGGTTGTATGGATCCAATAATTGAGTTTCTTATTCATGTTTACAGTGTCATCACCTCATCTCTTGCCAACGGGCCACTCGTTCTCCGCCACGAACTGGGGCATTCTATCATCGACGTCGGCGAAGAATATGATGGCGGGTTCGCCTACTTTGGCCCAAACGCCGCCCACGACCTGTCCGAGCCGATTCCCTGGGCCCACTGGCTTTCATCTCCACTCCATTCCGGAGAACCCCCACGAGTAGAGCGGTCAGTGATGCCCATGCAGGAATACCCGTGGACACTCCTTGACCCCGCCGCTTCGTGGTCTATTGAATTTGTGTCATCAGGGCAATACTCGCGACATGTCGTGCGGTTCTCGCTGTCTGGGATGCCCGACAGCACTGATTTAAGAGTCGAGTTGGATGGAGAGGATCTCGGGTGGGTGCCCCAGAAAGATATAGGCCTGGATCGGTGGCATTATGATATCTTCCGTGATGGAGGATTGAGCGCCGGAAGCCACAAAGTGGCATTTACACTCCTGAACAAGGAGCAGCAAGGAATTGCCCAGCTGTGCAGTGTCGAAGCCTTGGAATTCGGAGACGAGGAAGAGTAAGTTGGGGAATTCGTATGGCATTTATGGTGCTGACGCAACCGCTAAAGATTCATTTCTACACCCGGCCACTATGGTCTCTTTCCAACGTATGTGTAGCTTGTCACTGTTCCAGCCCCCCCCTCTTACCTTGGCGCAGTTACTCGGAGACAAACGAAATGAGCTACCGACCCACCAACGAAGATTGTTTGATGCGTGTCGTCACTTCGCCGAATTTCTGTCGGGTTTGTATCGAAGGCCTATGGCTCTCCCTCTTCCGTCAGGTCAGCCTTATAGATCAAAGCTCACTGAAATGCGAGGATACATCCGCTGTCATGGAAATCCAGCTGCTTCCATTGGCACAATTCCGTGCCCAGCCCGTGGCAGCCCAAGCAAGTGAGAGTTATACGATAGTCTGGTCGACGAAGGGAGAGGTGCTAAAATCCTACACGAACAAAACACGCCTCGAAGTGCAGGATAAGAAGGGGCTCTACGAAGTCGATGTCCAGTTTAGCACGGAAGAGGTCAGAGTGGACAGCGAGAACCTTTTCAAGTCCCACCATGAATTTGATTTGGCAGCTGAATGTTCTTAGTTTTTGTATTAACTTTGACGAGTGATGCTTCTGAAAACGCGGAGTACGCATTAAGTTAGGAGATACTCCACCGTAAGCGCGCACACAGCCGGCAATAGATAGTATAGTGTAGGGTATGCATCCGAGAGTGAAATGATGGGGGTCCGGTCACAGCTATAGACAAGTCATTCTTTGACATGGGAGGGAAGACGGAGGGTAAAATACAATTCGTATGCGGGTTGGGTGAAGAGAATGAGATGCATAGTGAAATGATAATGCAGAGGAGCCACATGTGGGGTCAAACGAGGGTGGTTGGGGAGGAATCAGTACCATGAAATGAATGGAGAAACTACGGACGAAATCAGAAACCTGTCAAATCCAAGCGAGACGGACAACGGGCGACCCAGTGAATGATAAGTGAACCAGGAGGTAAAAAGAGTACGAAGTATGACAAGTTCACATGATGATGCATTTGCAGCAACCAGCATCGTCCTTTTCTTCTTCTTCCTGTTTTCCCATTTCTACGTCGGTGGAAGGCCTGGCCCCATTGACCATGGGCACCTGGATTTTCTGAGTCGGGGCGTAATCCGAGAATGGAGCCGGGGATGGGGGTGGTGAGTGTCGTGTGGGAAGTTGGGTATCGTCATGTGCGGTGGAGATGTTGAGGTGGGGGCGGGCTTCGCGGGGCTCTTGTTCGAGTTCCTCAGGAATACGATTGGTATGGCGGCCAAATTCATCCATAGGAATGACTTCGTCGCTGGGTCTTGGAGGTCGGTATTTGGAGTGGTCGAATCCAAATGTTCCAGGAGCCTGTGGAGATTATTATGGTTACGAGGGGTTATACTTATGCTTGGACTTACCGGTGCGACTGCGCTGTCCACCTTTTTTGGTCGCGGGCTTCCATCTGCCTGCTCATATTGATTATCCAGTCCTTTCTTCCGGGCCACAACAGGCAAGACCACCTGACACCCAAGTATTAAGTGACTTCGCAGTTAGGATATACGAACACACCTCGTCCCAATTACCCTCACTCAGTTTAGGTTGAGTCCAAGAGGGTATAGCATCCGCCATGTCGTCGCCTGCTGCAGGTGTAGGATAGTGCGCGACACTTCTCCGGTTGGCCTCTTCCTCCATCTGCTTCCTGGCTGCCAGTGTCTTTGCCTGCGTAGCTTTGGATGCAGCGGTCCGCGACTTTTTAGAAGATGAAGTGGGGGCAGGGGATATACCCCGTTTCGAGCCGGGGGTCGGCGTTGATGTAGGTTGGGATTGTTGTCTAGAAGTGGATGGGGTAGTGGTGGTTGAAGATGATGGGACGGGCGGGGGCTCGCTTGCTCCCCGGTGCGAGTGTGTTGGTGTGGGAGATCTTGTTGTGTCTGTTGATGGACGAGAGGAAGGGGTGGGTATACGGGTGGGGCCATTTTGGCGCGAGGACGACCGGTGCGTTGAGGCAGGTGTAGGCGTGGTGCTGCGGCCATCATATGGGGGCTGTGGTGCTGGAGCAGAAATGGTCGAGATGTCAGCTGTGGTGGCAAAGCTGTAATTTTGGTGAGCTAAATAATGTTCTGAAGCGGATTCGATATCCGACTCCTCATACCCTTCACCGTCTTCAAGATCGGTCAAGGGACTTTCGTCGAGGACTCTTCCAATCTCTCGAGCGTGCTCTTCGTCAAGATATAAGCTTCCCCGTTCACGTGCCTTTGCCCCAATCCCCCAACACTGTCCGCCCTCTTCCTATGTTGCCGATTGTATTCAGTAGGATTGGCGGCGGGGCGAATTGAGGGAGGTTTCTGATTCTTGATTCTATGACCATAGTTCGCGATCTCGAGCATCTCCTGTCTTCGCCCCACTCGAAGTTCCCCTACGCCTCCGTTGCGCGAGACTTCTCCACGATACCAATGTTCGAACGGTCTTTCTCCAGAATCATTAGAAGATCGCGGCAGTGCCTCGCCCGATTCATCGTGACTGCCTGCCGATCCATAATATGACGGAGCAACAGATGATGACATTGACCCGGGTTTAAAGGGTGCAGGTTCATTGAGAATACCCGAATTATTGCGGCTAGATACATATACGGTTGATTGAGATGCGTTTGTAGGGACTTCAGGGACCATTTGGAGATTTGATGGATTGCGCTCGATATCCATCGAAGGTGAGGCGAAGGAACTGTAACTATATCCATTATGGTGAGGCAGAGGTGGGGAATGGCCGTGGCTGGAAGGAGGGCTGCGAGACGCCTTCGGTATTCGGGTCGGTTTGGGGTCGGTCAGGCGCGGAGAAAAGGAGCGGGCGGGATCAACATGGGATTTGCTTCCGCCCATTTTCAGCCGACCTGATCCGCTATTGTCACCATTTGGCAGAAACGGTTGTGAATAAGTTCTTGAGCGCGGAAATGAAGGTGGTATAGGCTTCTTTGCAGATATATTTACTCCGTTCACGCGTGATGATGAAGAAGCAATACTGCTCTCTGATTGCTGAGTCGATGGGCGGGGGCGTGTGGTACTAGAACTACTGTGCGAGAACGCTGGGCTCGGCACCGAACGGTCCCTCGTTGTGGGGTCTGCAAACGCTGAAAAGGTGGGAAGGAGACCTTCCTCAGATAAGGATACGGCTGACATCCGCTTGGACAATGTTCGACTTTCACTCTCCAGGCCTTTATGCCAATCATTCTCCCGAATAAGCAGAATGAAAGGTAGAACGTACGTTTGCGAAGAGCTGGAACAACTTCCTCATCCCAAGATGGCCCAGGCGGTCGTGCGGATTGGGTGAGTGCCATGGCAGCAAAAAAAAGTGATAGGTCAAGGTCCGAAATAGCCCGGTTCGAATGATGAAGGCAGCCTTATCTATCCTCTACACCCCGACAAGAAATAAAAGAAAGAGGAGCAGCAGGACCTCGGCGAACCTGTCACCCAGGGAGGTTAGCACGAATCCCAATGGTCGAAATGGAGTTATGGCACAAATAGTTGACGATACACCGTGCGAATTTCGGTTAAACAGTGACGTTTCCGCCAAACCTGCTTCACTCAGCTTCCTCCCCATCCCGTCATTCTCCTCCGTGAATAGCTCAAATTCAGATAAACCACTGTTCTAAATTCCGCGTTTGTATTACACCAAGTTCATCATTTCTCAGTTTTCCAAGTTGAGTGGCCTGGACCCAGGGAAATCTAAGGAATGATTTGCCCCCTTCTGAGTCTTAGCCCCGGCCATGATGGTATGGGGACCGCACCGGCCCGCCTTACCTCCACGAGTCCCCTCAAACTATCATTCAATTACACCTCGTCGGATGACGGACGTCGGTACCTACGAAGCCTATACATAGGACATAAGTATATATCGACAGTGACCGGCGACCCGGCTAATTGACTTCCCGCTACTGGTCGCTAAATGTTCTCAATGTCATTTTCTTCCTCTTTCGGCGCTTATCAGGATCATGACTTCCTTCGTGTTCGAAAGTATTCGTTGTTGGAAGTTGCCGCCCCCAGTTACTGACGCAACAGACCTGTGCGGAATTCGTGCTGGGGTTCACTCATCTATGCAAACAGATCACTTCGAACACCGCAATTTTCTCTCGGATACACGGAACAATCGCCCTTGGGTGCTGCTCAACCCGTCTGCCGCCTCGATAGATCTGCTCTTACCCTCGCTTACCTCCGATAACCCCTTAAATGGGCAGGGTCGTGAAGCGACCAGCTCCATGCGATGCGCATTATGAAATACGGGCCATGGTAAAAGGGGCCCAACCGCAGCTTGCTGATACCAGCAATAAGATCCAAGTTCGAATGGTCCAATTCACCCGATCGTAATGATCATTGGAGTGTATAAAAATAATCATCAAACCTGCCGACTCTGCCAAACCGCCAATGTTGTTTACTATCGTCGAATCTCCATGTGAGGATGGTGACCCGGCAGTGTTGTACGCAGTGGGGGGTGGTGTGGGGTGGTGTGGATGTGTTTGAACTGTGCGGGCTGGGCAGGGCTGAAGGAAGATATTGAGGGGTACGATGGGCGTTATTCAAGGTCGTTCATTGCTGCATAAGTACTTATTGCGAGCTAATCGTCGATGTTGTTGTGGTTTTTTCGGGCCATTAGTTTATACGCTAATTAGGAGAGAGGAGGAAGGCGGCGGCGGCTCAAGGCAAACTCAGAGAAATCATTGTTGGGGAGTGGTCCGTACCTGTATTGCAGGACCAACACGACAGGGCAGGAGACATGGGTTTAAGGTCACAGCTTTGGAGCCTTGGATTCCAAGATAGTGGTTGTGTTTTTGTTTCCGTCCTCTATTGGTCTTGCTGCGCACTGATTGTCCAAAACAAGTTGGAAACACACAAATCAGCCCGGATGCAAAAATTTAATAACGAGTGCATGTCTACTCTGATTCAAGAGTACACTCGTGTGGGGTGGCCTCTGGTGGCCTTGTGCCGCTCTCTAGAGGCTTGAGCGACCTCGTGCCCTATGTAATTACTATTTGTTCCGAGATTGATGCGTTGGTTCAACGCCAGTTAGCCAAATATTATTGTTTGGGCAGTGGACTTGGCATAATATTCTAGAGGTCGCGCAAACGGGCCCTTCAACCCCAAACTTGAACATTACCATACAATTTGTGACACAGTAGCAAGATTAGCTGCCAGGATGCGATAAGTGGGCGCTCCGGATACCCAGGTATGTTGCACATCTCATTTTATATAGGCTGAAGCCGTATTGACGTTCTTAATGAAAATGTCGGAACCGCGTAATTCAGAACACCACATGACATATGGGAAGCAAACCACATTCGCAGGAATAAACCGCGATTTGCAATTGATAAAGTTATAATATTGCCAACATAGGTTCTGGAACCATGTGTCGAACAGGGCCGACGAGATGCGATGGATGGTACCTGCACTAGACCAAGTGGCTCTATTGGATTGTGGGCTCAGAAAACCGAGCGTAAGGGGAGCTGACCAAACTGCCGTTCTAGGCGTTCCTCAATCTAATATGTGTTTTTGATGGCTCGATAATTTTCTTGTCCAGTTCAGACTCCAAGAGCTTCACAAGCATGAGCTGCGTTGGGCTTCTCTTCGAGCCAACGATATGGTGGTGCTGGATATCCAAGAGTCATAAAACCAATCTTCGTGATTTTATAGGGTCTTGGATATTAGGGGGAGCTCAGTGGCGATTTCGCGCCCCGGCAGTTGTCGGCGGTCCATCGATCATCTTCGGATGTCTGGATGTGGAAATCTCCCCTGTGTCGGTCGGCTAAAACACGCAGATTATTTAAGCGAACATTTTGCGAGTATAAAACTGGCTGTCCTAGACGAGGGGTATTCGACCAGACATCGATCTGTCGTGTTCCCGCTCCCCTCGAAATGCTCTTCAAGGCAGTTTTGTCCCTTGCGCTTTCCAGCATAGTGCATGCTAAGTTGGTCGATCTCAGTGAGCCAACAGGTGCCTCCGTCGGTCAGGAAATACTTGGAAAAACGAGCTTTGAGTAGGTTTTATATGTCTGTCATAGTGCTGACACAGACTGATCGGTATTTTAGTTTTGTAGGTCACCGTGGTTTCCAAAAGGGGGAATCTGATGAATCTTATGCCCTGTCCAGATCATTGTCGGTGGTGGGACCACTGGGTTGACGGTCGCGCGCCGCCTGGCTAGAACATCTTCAAAAAATATTCTTGTTCTCGAGGCGGGTCGCAGTGGTGTGAATGAGTAAGTGTTCTAGAACAGAACAGGGTGTGACGATCTGACTCTTTCGCGTAGTCCCCTTATCACCATTCCCAAAAATTCTTTCGCGTTTCTCGGTACAGATATCGACTGGGCATACAACGCATGCTTTTTTCTACCCAGACATAAAATTCGGCTAACGATGCAACGCAGATCGCTCCCCAATCCAATGCAGCTGGGCAGACAATCAACCTCTCGCAGGGGAAGGTGTGTATCATGCATGGATTTAAACTTGTTTCCTCATGGAGTCCAGGTGCTTGGGGGTGACTCGGCGGTGAATGGGTTGGCATGGACACGCGGCCCCAAAGAAGATTACGATACATTTGAGGAACTGGGATCCCCGGGGTGGAATTGGGACAACTTGTTCGGGTTTATGAAGATGGTCAGCTCTCTTCTGGTGCCTACTTGGGTTTACCTGATGCGTTTTCAAGTCCGAGAAGTTAAGCACGCCCTCGCCAGCGGCGACTCGGGAGAACGGTTATGTCGTTCGACCCTCATCTTTTGGCTCAAGTGGCCCGATCGACGTCTCGTTTCCAAGTTATTTGCCCCTGTGCGTTATGATACGTGTCATACGAATTTTGAATTCACACACATCCCACAGCCAACACAAAAAGCTTGTCCAAGCGTCCATTGAGCTTGGGCATAACTTTAACGAGGATGCCTACGGCGGCAACAACACTGGCGTTTTTTATAGCCCATCGTCCCAAACCAGAAACGCCGTCCGAGAGTCCGCCGAGTATGCATATCGTCGGTAACCCTTTTAAATCCTACGAGTATCATTTAACATCGTTTGCAGTTGACCCCGTGCTCACGAGTCAAAACATCGTTGTGTTTACGCATGCGATGGTTTCGAAGCTTCAGATTGAGAGTAAGACGGGCACCTCAGTTGCCACTGGTGTCCATGTGCAGCTCCCAGATAAGAGCGGAGCTTTTGCGAAGCTGAAAAAGCACGGCGAAGTGATCCTCTCCGCCGGCGTTGTGCGCACCCCACAGTTGCTCGAGTTGTCCGGTATCGGTGACAAAAACATCTTGTCTCCCCTTGGTATTGATGTCAAAGTCGATCTGCCCGGCGTAGGCACCAACTACGAGGACCAGTGCGCATTCTTATTTTGACGCGATGTTTCCTCATTTATAGTTTCCCAGACCGCTGACGATCCTCACGTACAAGCTGAAGTCCCCGAATCTGTCGTTCGACGCCCTTGACTACAATGCTACCCTGAAGGAAGAGGTGAGTTATAATTGTTGCGTCGCTCCTCGAGATACTATTATGAAACTTGTTTTAGCAACAAAAGCTATATGACACGCAGCAGCAGGGTTTTTTGGTGCGTCCCGCCTGAATATCTTACCCGGGTCCCACCCTTACCCGTGGATGCTATCAGACATTCGCACAGGCCGTGATCAACATGGCACCGCTTGGAAGTGTCCTCACCCCAAACGAAATCAGCACCGCAAAGTCCATACTAGACACGAAACCCGCGTCAGTTCCCCAGGACCAATTTGATATCATCAAGAGGAAGGTATTCAGCGGGATCCCACAGGCAGAATATATTTTGGTGTGTCGCACGCTAGTGTGTAGTGTGTTATACTGATAACGGTGGGGTAGTTCAACTCCTTCTCGGCCGGCGATGTGAAGGAGCCCAACTCCAGCTACATATCGATGGCCGTTACTCACCTCCACCCCCTGTCGCGTGGGAGCATTGTGCGTTTTGCATCCGAGGTTGATTTGAAAATCCTGATGGGGTTTATATATGTAGCACATCACGTCGACGTCGATCAACGATCATCCCAAGATTGATCTAAATGTGTTGGCGACAGAGTGGGATTTGTGGTTCCTCGCGAAAGCCACTGCATATGGGCGGAAATTCTTCACCACCGACGCGTTCAAGGAGATTGTAGAACCAGTGGAGGTGTTCCCTGGAGGTATGCGCTTATCTGCTATAGATGTGCTGCGCATAGCTGACTAGTGGTGTGTGTTAGCGAGCGTTTCATCTGAGGACCAGTGGAAGGAGGTATGTCGCGAACTCACGAATGACTGAAATATTCATTTAACCTCGTTGTGTAGTTTGTCAAGAAGACAGTGAACGCTGGGGTAAGTTCCTGAATCAATTTTGATTACACTCAGCTCACTTGTGCCAGTATCACTCTGCGGGCTCCGCATCCTTGTTACCTAGATCGAAGAACGGCGTTGTGGACAAGGACCTCAAGGTCTACGGGTTGGTGATTTCATCGTTTCCTCGTCTCATTTGATACAATGCTGTCCACCAGCACCTCGAATATTCGTGTAATCGATCTATCAATCGTGCCAATGCCCGTTGCCACGCACCCTCAGGTGCGCACGTCTCCAGTTGTATTCTCACCCTCCCAGAAACGCCTGACATTATTATAGACTATCGCGTATGCGGTTGCGGAAAAGGCTGCTACTATCATCCTAGGCGCATCACAGCCATGAACTAAAATTTGGACGGAGCCCCCTTACGTGTACGTGCCCTTCGTTTATACCCTTGAACCACCGTGGCTAAATTACCAACCTAGGCGATAGTGGGTCGACGATGAGGTTTACGGGCACCCGGACGTGGAAGATTCTTATGAACGGAGACGTAATCATGATGACGAGGGATTCACGATATAATTTTCATGGGATATTTTAATCGGCCGTCTGTGCCACACTGCTTTTAATAATGCGATGCCTTACTGCTGTTTGCAGAACTTAGGGCGGGAACCAAATTTCGTCAAAACAGCCAATTTCAATGGTACATCTTCCGTCACCCATATCTCCTTCATTTGCCACCCGATTCTTCTAATTCTTACACCATTGGAATCACCGTATTTTTCTGCAGATGCATGTACCAAAAAAATTGCAAGAATATAGTTTTTTATTTTCGATGAGATTGCAGAGTCAGCATGAAAGTGCCTCCCCGGGAGGCGTCGTTGTCTGTGTTTCTCAGCAGCACAGTGATTCTCTATTTCCCAAAGAAGATGAGAGAAAGCGGGGATAGCCAAGTTAGATGATAAACTTCAATCTCTCGCAAACTCAGTGGGGGGATCGTGCCACTGACATGGACTTGTGTCCTCTGGTGGAGGAATCACCGTATAGGCACCTGTGATAGTACCCCACGCACATTATATCACCGGCTCAAAGCTTTATGATGCCTCCTGAGAGAGCAATTTCGCACCGACTCCAAGTACTACTGCCATTTCACCGAAAATGAATAAGCTATATTTTCGCAATTTTTTAATATGTACATCCAGGAAAAATATGGCGGTTCTAACGCTGCAAGAATCAGGGGAATCGGATGACAATTGAGGGAGGTATGAGCGACGGAAGATGCGGCATCAAAATTGACCGTTTTGACGAAAATTGGATTCCCGCCCTAAGTTCTGCAAACAGCAGTAATGCCAAAAATCCCAAATAGGATGCCTTTTTATACGTTTGCGTCAACTGATTCTCGGTTTTTTATTTTTATTTTTAATTCATCATTTATACTCCATCGGGGCGAAGCCCTATGTTAGAGTTTGTACAATCGTTGTGTAGCTACGAATCATATAGGTGAAATGTAATCTCTTTTCTTCTTCTTCTGGTGCCCGGAGGATCACTAAATGATCCTCTGAGCGGTATACCCGCCAGAATTATGGACCCGCCGTGCTGCGACGGTGGGTCGGTGTGCGTAGGGTAATAATTATAAGGTGGTTGTATGTTTTCGGTCCTTTCTGCTCATTCTTTTTCCTCCTCGAATTTCGGTGGAGTGATCTTGCCGAAGACACTGCGTAGTCGTTTGGATGCGTCGATGAATTGGTAGGCCCATGGGATGAGCGCTTTGTCGGTCAATAGCGCGTGCAAATTGCGGCTTGAGGGGCCGCCTCTTTTGTTCATCTCAATCCTCTTGATGCTATATGCCGAGCATTGTAACATCAAGTGACTGACGGTTTCCTCATACACTCCACAGTTCGGGCATAATGGGCTATCTGTTTTTTTAATGCGGTGTAAGTGTTGATTTAGCGGGGCATGTCCGGTCCTTAGCTGGATCATTATGCTCGTATTCTTCCTTGACATCTGGCCTACCAGTTCTGCGAACCGGTTAGAGGGCATTGTGGGATCAAACTGTTTCAGTCTCCCATGACGTGGCGATTTCTGCCACATGCGCTTAGCCGCGGCTTTGAGTTTCGCCTGGTACCCTTGCTTGATGGCCGATTTGCTCCACGGGAGCCTCTTTCGGAGTACTGCTGGCAGGTCTTCGCTCGGGCTTGAGCCTAGCTGGGACGCTTCTTTCGCTATATCATCCGCCCATTCGTTACCGTCGATCCCTTCATGGCCACTGATTCTCGGTCGATGTATATCACAGAGGTATATATCACGAAGATACAACCTAAGGGCCCTGATTCACTGCTCTGAAACCCACCAGACCAACTCTTTGGATCGCAAAATTCTCCTGTCCTCGCGCCCAACTATTCACAAGGATTAATAAGCTCACGCAATTTCGGTGACCGCGGAGTGATAGAACACGGGAATGGCTGGGGATGGCTATGGAAAACATAAATATCAGCCATCCTTTGACTAGAAACACAGACCTGATGACTCCATCTGTGTATTTCCCATCGATTTCGATATCGTTCCCCTGGGGATCTTTGGCTTTGGTGATGTTCAGCGTTGCTAGGACGCTGACAATTACGAGCCAGACCTAAGAACGCTCAGTGATTGGGTTTTGTGAAGGAATGTTCTCATATGTACTGTTGAACTGGCTAGATGGCGCCCGACGCAGACACTAAGGAATAATCGATTGGCAGATCCTTCCCGAGCATCTCTGACACCCACCGTCTCCCGAATCCGAACGCCAGAATTGCGTCGTCTTCGCTCAATTTGCCTTGACTGTCAAAATGCTTTCGGGTTGGAATTGGTCGGGATTCTTGTGGACATTTTCATTGTGGCTCATGGCCCTGCCAATGTTTCGCGAGTTAGAGACCCGTGGTATCTGCAACTGGTGAGCGTACCAGATATTGGCAAGAACAATCGAGCCTGGGAGCAGAATAAGATGTGTTTTATGCGGTCAGGGGGATATTAACCTTTTGGAATGAAAAAACCCTTGTAAACGTCATCCTCAGTCGAGGCATGGGGGACTCCTAGTGGAAAAGCAGGTCGCCAGCGCATAACCTCCCGGTACAGTGCTTCTACATAGGGCAACGATGGTCGATCTCCAGGTGCTGGTAGACGATCGTTTCCGACGGCCGCATCAATTTCGTTCTGCGCCTTCAGTTGCACATCGGGGTTGGTAGCCATGGCGTAGAAAAAGGTGGCAATGGAAGCGACGGTCTGTGGATCAACATTATTCTCACTCCGCTGAAAAATGTTTTAGAGGCTGACGGTATCGGCCCCAGCTATATTCATGGTATCGTATTGAGAAACACAGTAGATTTTTGGAGGGCGATCAAACCTGCATATGCTGTCGCAGACACGCCCTTGAGGATGTTCTCATATTCGGCTGACCCACCATCGGCGTCTTAGCCTCTAGGAGATTCCTCAATAAAGACGGCACCCCGGTTCCATCTCTCTAAAGGCCGTCGACGTCAGAAACGGGGGACGCTGAGTCAGACAGGTGTACCATATTCTTCCGGACAAATTCAAACGTGTATTTGCATCTGGTATGTCAATCCTCTGATTTGGCCGCTACTGATGAAAATTCGCTCCCGGGAACCAGGGGGAATATATGAAGCACAGGGATTGCGTTCACAAAAGCCGCACCGGGTAGGAGAGCTTTCCCTGCACAATCAATTGCTTCCTCGGCAATGAGCACATACTTGTCATTCATCGTTGATACATTATGCCCGTAAACAATGGCCATAATAACCGCGGCCGCAACGCTGTTTGGGGGCCGAAATGTAAGGAATTTATCAAAATCGCAAGAATACGCACGTCCGGATATGCGTCCGGAAGTCGTTCGGACTTTCTAGGAGACTCTCAGCATTTGGTGGACCTTCTCCATTTCGATCGGTTCGTACAGTACTGCTGCATCCTTCTTGAAGCTTTGCTGGAATAAGCGTCGATGGCGCCGCCACATATCTCCGTGGGGGAGCAACGCGACATTGAAATCAACCCAGTCCATCCTGATAAATTAACAAAGTAGATTGCAAATAGCAAATAAACCTACAATTCAAGCATCGGGACGGCTGGGCGACTTGAATATTTCGCTGCCCTTCTCTCCATGATTTCGGTAGCATCTTCGAGCGAATTCAAAATGATGATGTGCTGCCCAAATGCCTCAGCATGAAGAATTTCACCTGCAGGGGGCAGTCAGAACCAGCCCCAGGATTTCACCATTCCAACGACGAACTTTGATAGATTTCCGCCCATTTGATGTACGTGAGCCAGGCCGTTTGAGTTGGAATCTCAAGGGCATTGCCAACAAAATGCTTCGGCTTTGGGCCTGGGGGCAATGGGAAGCCGCCACGAGTTTTAGTTAATCGTAAGTAACATCTGCGAATAAATCCCGCGGCCAGGATAACGAGCGACAATATCATGACGCTATTCATGCTGAAATTCTTGTGGGACTCCCAGTGGGAGGAACAAAGACGTGATCACTGGCATTTATGTACCCCCCTGCCTCATGCGCGTCCAGGGATTGGGGGATATACCTTCCGGAAGCCCCGTCGCTTGTTAGCCGTCGCTCAGCCGTTCGAAGAGCATGTACACATATGTAGAACCGGGCCCAGGCCCCGACCTGGCAGGGTGTGATGGACGAATGCAGGATCAATAGATAGTTATATCATGAAAAAATATCCCGTCTGATATATCAAGGACCCTTCGGCAACGGGAGGGTTCGCTGGGGCGGTCCGGGGGGCTCACTTCGAAGTCAGTGTCATTCGTCTGAGGTGAGAAATGTGGGCTCCCAAGCTACTATTATGTCGAGTAAAAGAGCTCGGGACTAGTGGACTAAGCGGGTTGCAAGTCAGGGTAGACTCGATAATGGTGGTGCGACAACCCAACACAAAAAGAGGAAAAAATGGAGCTCTTTAGTGAGGAAATACAATGAAAGAGTCACGTACGATAGCATCCTCCTGAACTTGCTCGGGGCCTCTTGAATCCTCTTGAATATTTAAGTTATTCAAATCTTGGCTGCGGATCGAGCGTTATAAGACTGGATGGGTTTGCCAGCAGGACAAGTCGTTCTGATGGCCCGAATTAGTTTGTTTGGCCAGTCAGCCGACATCATTACCGACGCCAGTCTCAAAACCTGAATCATCTCGCTGGGGTGGCTTCAAATAGCCGTTTTGACCTTGTTGGATAACCAGACATCCAACTCAATAACTGCTACGTCTTGTGCTCGCGATGAACCCTAACTGTCGCGCGGTCCTTCTACATCTTCCGCTGGTCGTGAATCCGTCTGCCTAGACTCAGCATGTTCTATTCTAGCACTTTGCAACCGAGGGCGATGACGACAGTGATCCGCGGTTGGATTCAACGACTCGGGCACCGAACAATCCTGTATGTTGCACAATAATTAACTTGAAGCCAACCAAACCATGATTTTGTCAATTCTAGATTCTCAGAGTCGAAATCGGCAACTGCGTAACCCCAGCATTTGACGAGATTTGGAAAGGTAAACCGCTTCCGAAACAATGTGGTCGACCATCCTATGCATAGCCATTTTTGTTTGGGACCACCCCAAACGCACGTGAACCCTTCCCAAACATTTTCCTCACATCACCCACCAAAAGCTCAGGCTTCTCATATGCTGCAAAGTGCCCTCCGCTCTCGTGATCCGCCTCGAAACGAGATTTGGCTCTCGAATCCACCTACTCAAAGTTCAGGGCAAAGTGGACGTCCCCAACCGATACACATACTTTTTCGGGGGTATAACGACCTCCTTGGGGAAATGAGAAAAGCCGAGCGGTATTGTCGTAGGCTCAGTTTTATGCAACAGATTCCCCTCTGTTTTGGTTGCTTCATAATATATTCTTAATGTAGCCGTTGGCCCCGCGCGAGAGAACCAATAGATCGAAATCCAGGTCAATACTACCCCCGGGTTTATCAGGTAAGCTTTGGATGGTTAATCGGCAAAAGATACCTTCATCTTCAGTCCATGGATACGAGTCTGTGGCGTCGACAAGCTTCTCATAGATCCACCCGAGCAACCCCACGGTGAGTCCGCCAAACCGTACCCTAGGGTCTGGGGGCGAGTAGCTTGGATTGCGAAATAACCGCTGCCATTCTTCGTGTACGATTCAGTCCGCTTGAGGCCGGCCTTATCCCTTTCCGTGTAGCCTGATGATGTGAGGCGCCAGAGGTATGACAAGGGCCCGAAGCCTCTCTTCGGTGGTCCACCACTGAACATGACTTCAGCTACTGACATGTTAAACGATGCTAGGAGGAACTGACAGCGGAAAATTGGTATGCCAGGCTTTTATATGTGGTCCTCCATATAGACGGGCCATTCGGCGGGTGATCTAGCCGCTACTGAATCGCAATTTTTCCGGACATGCAGAAAACTCACCATATAACCCCAATCTCCGCCCTGGGTCACTGGAGCATCCTAATGGTTTCAATCCTCAAGGATGAAGAGACGGCGGAGGCACACCATATTCGTCATACCCCAACGCAAGCATGAGCTTGTGGCAGGTCTGAAAATGGTTTGTTAATATCATCTTAGATATATGACGCGGTCCTCACCTCAGCATACTGCGAGAGGCTGAATCCCTTCTTGGTTGGGGCCGCGGAGAACCCGTATCCCGGAAGGCTTGGCGCTATCACATGAAAGCTAGGGTGATCGGGAGACGCTTGTAATAACAACGGCATGATCTTGGTCGCCTCAATGAAACTCCCAGGCCCTGGTTCAGGATTTCAGTGTAAGAATCCCCGCAGAGGTGGATGGGCTCACATCCGTGTACAAATAGTAATGGAATAGCGTTCGCAACCTCGCTCCTCTTGTGGATGTAGTGGATATTCAATGAACCAAACCCTTCAACGTCAATATCCCTGGTAAATTGAGAAAGTTGTTCATTCAGCTGTGCTTCATACTTCCTCCAGTCGTAGTGTCCTTCCAGTAGGCAATCAGCCGGCGCATATCCGCCAGGGGTGTGCCATATTCCCCCGCTGGGCTCATTCCCTCGAGCTCGTCAGGAAAGGTGGTCAACTCAAGCTTCTTGTGGAGTATCGCGAGCTGCTCGTCCGATACAGAAATTTGGAATGGAGTTTCGGAAGACATAGCGGGTTGTCTGGGAAGGCGTGCACACTGTATCATGGATCCACACTGTGCTTATATAGTGAAATTTGGCCATGTGGAGCAAAGGGAATAAGCAACAAGCGGTTGATCTGCTTTCGAAAACTGCTCACAACCCGGGTGGGGAGAAGGGTAGATATAAATAGACCGGAGGGGCTCTGGCTATTCGTGCGAATGACGGAATAAGCTTCGTCGCGTGGAATTCGCATGAATCGTATCAGCGAAGCCCGCCGTGGAGGCTCGTCTTACGGGTTTACAATCCGTCGAGGTTATCTTTTTGGCGGCCAATTTGCAATATTTTCAACTTGGATTCTGATTTGACTTGTGTAGACCCAGTCTCATTTTCACGGATTTGTCGTACGGCTTTTGACCCAAATATTCAAGTCCTGTCCTACATAGGGTATATTTGTGTCCAAACATGGCTCGCATGGTACATTACAACCAAACGGATCGTCCTCGTCGGAACGCCCTAATTATTCATCAGAATTATCAATCAGCTCACGGACCTTCGGCGACCGGGGAGTGATAGAGCACGGGAATGGCTTGGGATGGCTGTGGGAGCCGCAGGTATCAGTAATACCGCACTTGGTCAGGTTGGAGCACATACATGATAGCCCCATCCGTATAACCCCCGTCAATTTCGATATCATTCCCTTGCGAATCTTTCGCCTTGGTGATATTCAATGTTGCGAGGATACTGGAGATCGTGAGCCAGACCTAAAACAGCTGTAAGTAATCAAACTTTGAAGGAATACTGTCTTATGTACTGTTGAGCTGGCTAGATGACGTCCGGCGCAAGCGCTAGGGGACATTTAATCGGTAGCGGCCCATCCAGATATCGGCCGCGAAGTACATACCGCCTGCCGAATCCATACGCTAATATCGTATCGTCGTCATTCAAGTTACCCTGGCTATCGAAATATCTCTCAGGTTGGAATTTGTCAGGATTCTGGTATTTTTTTTCATCATGGCTCATAGCCCTGCCACGATTTCACGGGTGAGCGGTGCTGGTGGCCTGCCGACTGGACGCGTACCAGATATTGGAAAAGATAATCGACCCTACGAACAAAATCAGAGGTGTCAAACACTGTGAAAGGAGCACTGACCCTTTGGAATAAAGTATCCTTTGTAAACGTCATCCTTGGTTGAAGTATGCATGACCCCCAGTGGAAGAACTGGTCGCCAACGCATGATCTCCCGATATATTGCCTCTACGTATGGCAGCGACGGCCGATCTCCAGATTCTGGCAGACGGCCATTTCCAACGACCACATCAATTTCGTGTTGCGCCTTCCGTTGCACGTCGGGGTTGATGGCCATGGCGCAGAAGAAGGTGGCGACAGCAGAGACGGTCTGAGGACACGCGGTGAAGTTGTCCCCACCGAGATTAAAGATGTCTCAGGAACTCACAGTCTCGGCTCCACCTATACCATTGGAATGTTGAAGTGAGAAACACAATGAAACTGAAAAGGCTCACCTGCATATGCCGTCATAGACACGTTCTTATAACTATTTTCATACTCGGCTGACCCACCATTGGCGTCATTGGCCTCAAGGAGGCCCCTCAATAAAGATGGTTCCCCGATTCCGTCTCGCTAAAACCATTTGCATGAGAATAGAGGGCGCTAGTCGGACAGAGTGGTCACCATATTCTTCCGGACCAACTCAAACCCTCTGTTCACCACCTGACATTTTAACTCCCTGGTCTGGGCCGCTATCTGATGGAATGTCGCCCCCGGGAACCAAGGAGGGATATACCGGAGCACAGGGATTATATTGACAAGTAACGAGCCAGGAAGGGCGGCCTTCGCCGCACCCTCGATCGCTTTCTCGGAGATTAACGTATACTCGTCATCCATCGATGAGACATTGTGGCCGTACACGATAGCCATGATGATTGCTGCTGCAAGGCTGGTGGGGAATAGGAGTATAGTCGTTTCGCAGTTAACGAGAGGGCTCACGTTCGGATATGCGCCCGGAGGTCGTCTGGAGTTTCCAGGAGATCCCTTAGCATCTGAGAGATCTTTCTCCTCTCGATCGGTTCATACATCACTACTGCATCTTTCCTGAAACTCTGCTTGAAGACGCGTCGATGGAGCCGCCATTCATCTCCACGAGGGAGAAGCGCGGTGACTTCGGACCAGCCCATCCTTGCACAAATGAATGATGCAAATTTAAAACTGCAGATCGCAAATAAACCTACAAGTCAAGCATTGGGATACTCGGACGACCCGAATTGTTTGCAGCCCGTCGCTCCATGATGTCAGCGGCAGCTTCATGCGAGTTCAGAATGATGATGTGCTGCCCCAGTGCTTCAACATGAAGGATATCGCCTATGAATAACGGTCAATAGGAGCCCCGAAACCTTAAATATTACCAGCGGACTTTGATAGGTCTCGTCCATTTGGCGTATGTGAGCCAGGCGGCTTGGCTGGAATTTGGAGGGCATTTCCTATGAGCGGTTTGGGCTTTGGCCTGGGGGATATGGGAGGCGACTACGCCTCCTGGCCAGCCGCAGATATGCCTGCAGATATATCCTGCAACCAGGAGGTAAGCAACGATGCCAGGGGGCCTTCATGTTGATAATATCCCAGATTTCAAAGTCCGGTAGGTGATCGTCGTCGCAATATATGTACCATTTACTACAATGCCAGGAATATCAACATGGGCTGAAGTCAGTGAGCGATCGTCGCTCCAATATATGTATCACCTTACCATGATGCTGGGAATATCAACTATCATCTGCCTGTCAGAATTATTTTTGTCAGTGTGAGTTGATATAACTACTAGTAGCCTCACCTATATCCGAGTAACAAAACTTCCACCAATTGAGTTCGAGATGGATTCCAACCATAATTAGTGCTTGTGATGTTTCACAATCAATAATAATGTTGCAGGCCGGCGCTGACGCTGAAAGTAAAATTCAAAGTGGTTCGGATCCCTAGTGACTGAGTGACATGTGACGCGTAGCAGTTTTTCAGTCATTTCACTGCTCCATTGCTCAAGTCGGCCTCCAACGTTCCCGGGCCAGCCGTCGTCACCGTCAGACTCAGGTGTTGCCCAACGTTGCCCAATGTTCGATTGAGCTCCCTCAACCTGTCCCTGGACCATAGAGTCCTGAGGCCACATGTCTCATCTCGTGACCCAGAAGCGTTCTTCGAGGATCCACGGTACCCCACGCTGAACGTCGTTATTGATACGTTATTGATACCAACATGAATGGCTCTTGGGCATCATTACTTTCTATCCTAGTTGCAGGATACATCTGCAGACAATACCTACGACTAACCAAGCGACCCAGCCGCCTCCCATATCCTCCAGGTCCAAAGCCCAAACCGCTCATTGGAAATGCCCTCCAAATTCCAACCCAAATGCCCTGGCTCACGTACGCCAAATGGGCAGAAACCTATCAAAGTTTGTTGTTAGGGATTTGAGGTTCCCCACTAACCGTGGCTCGTAGGCGACATTATCCACGCCGAAGCACTTGGGCAGCACATCATCATTCTGAATTCATATGAGGCCGCTGCCGAGATCCTGGAGCGACGAGCATCAGGTTATTCAGTCGCCCAAGCTTCCAATGCTCGAATTGTAGGCCTATTCCCAATCTGCAATTCACATTTCTAATTCATATAAGGATGGACTGCATCCATTTCAACATTGCGTTGCTCCCCCACGGTGATATGTGGCGGCGCCATCGACGCATATTCCAACAGAGCTTCAGAAGAGATGCGGCGGCACAATATGAACCGATCGAGATAAAAAAGGTCCACCAGATGCTGAGGGGACTCCTGGAAACTCCGCATGAATTCCGGGAGCATATCCGGACGTGAGCCCTTCGTCTCGCGAGTTGAATCCTTATCTGTCTAACCCCCAAATAGCGTCTCAGCGGCAATCATCATGGCCATTGTGTATGGCCTCAACATCTCGGCGATGAATGACAAGTATGTGCTCATTGCCGAGGAAGCAGTTGAGCGTTCGACGGCGGTACTCATTCCTGGCGCATCGCTGGTGAACTCAATTCCTGTGCTTCGATATCTCCCCCCCTGGCTCCCGGGGGTGAAATTCCACCGGTTAGCAAGTGAAGTCAAGAAATTGGTATATCAGATGTTGGACACCCCATTCGAGTTTGTCCGGGAAAATATGGTAATCCTTTCTCGCCAATGTCCCTATTTCCTGATACCACTTCAGAGAAATGGGACTGGGGAGCCATGTCTACTGCGGACCCTCCTGGAGGCCAATGACGCTAATGACGGGTCGGCTGAGTATGAGAATGTTCTCAAGGGTGTGTCTATGGTAGCATATGCAGGTTCAATATTTTTCCTCTCGATTTCGTTCAATATCTCACTTCACCATTCTAACGATACAGCTGGAGCTGATACTGTGAGTTTCCTAGATATTTTTCAGCCAGACGAGAATGACTTGGTGTGAATCTACAGACTAGCTCTTTCGTCGCAACCTTCTTCTATGCCATGGCCATCAACCCTGATGTGCAGCGGAAAGCACAACGCGAAATTGATGCAGTCGTCGGAAACGATCGTCTTCCAGAACCTAGAGACCGGCCGTCGCTTCCTTACGTAGAGGCGATCTATCGGGAGGTCATGCGCTGGAGACCAGTTGTGCCACTAGGAATCCCACATATGTCGACCGAGGATGATGTTTATAATGGCTATTTCATCCCAAAGGGTTGGTACTTTCCTCAAGAGGTTCAACCTCTCTGATTTTCATCGCAGGATCGATCGTCTTTCCCAATATCTGGTAGGTGTACCAATGGTACACTATTTGTGCAGATTTCCAGACTAATGTCAGGGCTATGACCCACAATGAAAACATCTTCACGAATCCCGACAAATTCCAACCTGAGAGATATTTTGACAGTCAAGGGAACTTGAATGATGACGACACGATCCTGGCATTTGGATTCGGCAGACGGTACGTGCATTACAATCATTGATGCTCTGACAGGCGATCGTCAATTGAATATTGCTTAGTGTTTGCGCCGGACAGCATCTGGCCAGTACCTCGGTGCATTAGGCGATGTTCCTTCATAAGTCTAATCACTTACAGCTGTCTTTAGGTCTGGCTCATAATCACCAATGTCTTAGCAGCATTAAGCATCGCCAAAGCAAAAGACTCACAAGGAAATGATATTGAAATTGAAGGCGGTTATACGGATGGGGCCGTCAAGTTTGTAATTCCAAGCCAAGCGACGTGCATTCTGCTGATATCTTTGGTTCGCGTAGCCATCCACACCCGTTCCTATGTTCCATCACCCCGCGGTCACCAAACATCCATGAGCTGATTAATTCTGACGAATGATTGATGTTCTGCCAAGGTCCACTCCTCCTACCAGTATTTGGTTGTAATGTACACATGTGAGCTATCTCGATCTGAATGTAGTTTTTGCACGGTGCGACTTGAATAGGTCTTGGAATATGATCTAATGAATTCCTGACGATATGCCTAGAGTTTTCGTCTCGGGCCCTACAAAATCAGTTTGGGTCACCACCCAATCCTCCGAGCAGCCTCAACCACATGGTTTCTGGTTTCCACAGAACTCCAAGCTTCAGACCTCGGGCATGATTGTCAGCTTGAACGAGTTTCGACCACTCTGACAGGCCATACCGCCTTCTTGAGCGTTGACTAAGGGGGGCGCAGGTCAAGAGTGAGTCGACCGTAACCGGGTCTGGTTAAAACTATCTTGACACTTCAGTTAAGAACCCACATGGGCAGAAGCGAGGCGTTGGTGAATGAAGGTCCCATCCAAGGCCGCGGAATACTAGTCCTACGGCAAGTGAAGGGGAAGGGATGCTCACGCACGGATGTATGGTGATGTCGCTGTCCAGTTACATATGCTTTGGACGTGTAATGCTCCCATTGCTGCGGCAACGGACAGTCGGTATATAGCACTAGTGAGCATGGGGGTTGCCTACAAGAAGTTGGCGATGATCTACTTTGAATGGCGTTGATCCTCCAGGCGGTGTGTGCACGCCGTATCGGGCGATGGGTGAGGGGGGAAGGAAGGGAAGACACTTCCGACTCGGGAAATGGCATCGAATATATTGCCTATGCCTGATACCTCCGCAAAACACTGAGGGGGGAGGCCGGAGGGGTGCGGTCGCTCCGTTCTCCATGGACCTGCGCTCAGGCTCCAATGCTGACGATGTTTTTTTCTTCTTTGGCGCATGCGTTGTCCAATCCGCATTTTAAATTCTGAAAAGTTGGGTCACATGCACTATTTTTGACCTATTCAAGTCCTGCCTTTTTTTTTTCCAGGTGATGTTTATATACCGCTCCCGAGAAGGAGTGAGCGGTCCTACATACGTCTACATAGATTTAAATAATGACTACAAGAGGCTGCCAATCATGTAACTAACGGTATTAACGGCACTACATGAGGCAGCTGTGTTCAACGCGGTACCTTGCTAGGCCAGGAAGTCGAGGGGGTCCGTGTGCGGGACTGGGATATCAGAGTGGACAAGTGGCAGTGATTAAGCTCAGCTGTGTACGTCCTATTTCAGAAGAAGGGGGTGTAGGAAGATCCAAACAGCGCCCCGGGTGGTGCGACCGTCATCGCAATAAGGCTTGGAGTAGCACCGGGAATTCAAGTCCTGCCTGCCTCGCAAAGATGTATTTATATTCAAACATAGCTCACATGGTATAATACAACCAAACGAATCCTTGTCGGAACATCCCAACTATTCGACATTATTAATGAGCTCACGGATCTTTGGTGACCGCGGGGTGATAAGCACGGGAATGGTTTGGGATGACTATAGGAGGCATACATATCAGCGCAACGCACACCGCTTGACAATGGTTAAAGCACAGACACGATGAGTCCGTCCGTATAATCCCCATCAATTTCGATGTCGTTCCCCTGCGAGTCTTTCGCCTTGGCGATGCTCACTGTTGCAAGGGCACTGACGATCATGAGCCAGACCTAAAGCAGCTGTAAGTGATCAAGCTCTGAAGGAATATTATTTTATGCACTGTTGAGTCAGCTAGATGACGTCCGACGCAGACACTGGGGGATATTTAATTGGTAGCCCATCCAGGTGTCATCGGGCGTAGAATACACACCGCCTACCAAATCCAAATGTCAAGATCGTGTCGTCGTTGTTCAAGTTGCCCCGACTGTCGAAATATCTCTCAGGTTCAAATTTGTCGGGATTCTTGTAGATATGTTCATTGTGGGTCATAGCCCTGCCGTGTCTTACGTGTGAGAGAAATGCACAAGCCGCCTATCACTGGCACACATACCAGATGTTGGCAAAGACGGCCGATCCTGTGAAAAAATCAGAGGCGTTGAACATCGTGAGGGAAATACCGACCCTTTGGAATGAGATACCCGTTGTAGACATCATCCTCGGTCGACGTGTGCGGGAACCCAGAGGAGTAACTGGTCTCCAGCGCATGACCTCCCGATATATCGCCTCCACATACGGCAGCGACGGCCGATCTCCAGGCTCCGGCAGACGGTCGTTCCCAACGACTGTATCAATTTCGTGTTGCGCCTTCCGCTGCACGTCAGGGCTGATGACCATGGCGCAGAAGAAGGTTGTGAGGGAAGAGACGGTCTGCGGACAAATAGTGAAATTATTTTCGCAGAGCCGGAAGATATATCGGGAACTTACAGTATCGGCTCCGCCTGTATGAGTATAGAATTGAAGTTAGGAGAGCAATGGAACCGAAAAGAGGAGGCAGCTTGCCTGCATATGCAATTGAAGACACGCTCTTGAGAACATCCTCATCCTCAACCGACCCACCATTGGCGTCATTGGTCTCCAGGAGGTCCTGTAATAAGGATGGCTCCCCGGTTCCGTCTTGCTATTGAAAGCCATCAACGTGAGAAAAACGGAAGAGCCAGACAGTGATTACCATATTCTTCCGGACAAACTCAAATCCGCTGTTCACCATCTGATATCTCAATTCCCTGACCTCGGCCGCTAATTTGTGGAATTTCACCCCCGGGAACCAGGGAGGGATGTATCGAAGCACAGGGATTGTATTCACAAGTGACACCCCAGGGAGGAGCGCTTCCGATGCGGCCTTGACTGCTTTCTCAGCAATGGACACATACTTGTCATCCATCGACAAGACATTATGGCCGTACACAATGGCCATGATGATTGCCGCTGCAACTCTGTTTTGGGGCTAAAACCATAGCCATTCCGCAGTTCATGAGCGGACTTACGTCCGGATATGCGTTTGGAGGTCATCTGGAGTTTCCAGGAGACCCCTTAACATCCGATGGATTTTCTTCATCCCAATCGATTCATACTGTACCATTGCATCTTTCTTGAAGCTTTGGTGAAGGATACGTCGATGGTGCCGCCATAGATCTCCATGGGGGAGAAGTGGGGTGGAGTCAGTCCAGTCCATCCTTGTATAAATAAACGATGTAGGCTCGGATTTCAGATTGCAAATCGTGAATAGACTCACAAGTCATACATGGGAATACTCGGGCGGCCTGAATAGATTGCGGCTCGTTGATCCATGATTTCAGCAACAACTTCGCGCGAGTTAAGAATGATGATGTGCTGCCCTAGCGCTTCAACATGGAGGATGTCGCCTGCGAATTCTGAGGGTTAGTAGGAGCTCTGAACCCTTGAATATTCACCAACGGACTTTGATAAATTTCTGCCCATTTGGCATACGTGAGCCAAGGGGTTTGGGTTGGAATTTGGAGGGCATTGCCGATAAGCGGTTTGGGCTTCGGACCTGGAGGATATGGGAGGCGACTGCGCCTCCTGGCCAACCACAGATATCGCTTACAGATATATCCCGCAACCAGGAGGGCAAGTAACGATATCAGGGGGCTATTCATGTTGATAGTAGTATCTCTGATTCCCAAAGTCTGGTGGATTACCGCCGTTGCAATATAACGTCACACGCTAGGACCATACTGGGAGTACCAATTCAATGTCAGAATGATGAGATCCGTGAGCTGATAGAACCGACCCGACGTGCACCCTACTCCTGGGGTAATGAAACTCCCATCGGATTGAATCCCGACCAGCGGCTACCACGCCCGATCAGTGTAGCATGGGTCGGACCGGCGCCCGACTCCATAGTGTGACATGAATCATACCGATGCCTGACTCCATCGTTGGCAATATTTTCCCATCTGTAGTCAATCTCGCTTTTGTGTCTGCGAACATTTGGTCGTACTATTCTCAGTCTATTCAAGTCTCGTCCTGAGAAGAATATATTTATATCCAAACATGGCTCACGTGGGTATACACAACAACCAAATGGAGGAGCGAATCCTCGTCCCAATTATTCGTCACAGCTAATTAACTCGCGGATCTTCGGTGACCGGGGGGTGATGGAACACGGGAATGGGAGGGGGTGACTACGGGAACCGTAGGTATCAGTACAAACATACGTCACTTGGGTATAATTGAAGCACAGACATGATGGCCCCGTCCACATAACCCCCGTCAATTTCGATATCATTCCCCTGCGGGTCTTTCGCCTTGGCGATGTTCAATGTCGCGAGAACACTGGCAATCGTGAGCCAGGCCTAAAACAGACGTAAGTGATCAGAGGTTAGAGAAAGAGTGTCATATATACTGATGAACTGGCTAGATGACGTCCGACGCAGGTACTGAGCATGTTTAATTGGGCAGCCCATCCAAATATCACTGACTGTGGACACATACCGCCTACCGAACCCGAACGCCAGGATCGTGTCATCGTTATTCAAGTTGCCCTGGCTATCAAAATATCTCTCAGGTTGAATTTGTCGGGATTCTTGTAGATGTTCTCATTGTGATTCATGGCCCTGCCATAGCGCAAGTGAGGGAATTGGTATATCAGTACCATACCGTCTAGGCACGTACCAGATGTTGGAAAAGATGATCGACCCTACGAACAAAGTCAGAGGTGTCGAACGCCGTGAGGGAAACGCCCACCCTTTGGAATGAAATAGCCCTTGTAAACATCGTCCTCAGCGAAGTATGTGGGACCCCCAGCGGAAGAACTGGTCGCCAACGCATGACCTCTCGATAGATCGCCTCGACATATGGCAGCGACGGCCGATCTTCAGATCCCGGCAGACGGTCATTTCCAACAACTGCGTCTATTTCATTTTGCGCCTTCGCTGTACGTCGGGGTTGATGGCCATGGCATAGAAAAGTTGCAACGGAAGAGGCAGTCTATAGACACGAAGTCATTATCCCGCCTAGCCGAAAGATATCTCAGGAACTTGCAGTATCAGCCCCAGCTGTATTATCATAACGTTGAAGTGAGAAATAAAACAAAACTGGAGACGGGAAACAACTCGCCTGCATATGCTGTCACCGACACGGTCTTGTAAATACTCTCATCCTCGGCCGACCCACCGTTGGCGTCGTTGGCCTCCAGGAGGCTCCGTAATACAGATGGCTCCCCGGTTCCGTCTCGCTAATAACCATTGGCATGAGGAAAATCGAGGGCGCTAGTTGGAAAGGGTAATTACCATACTCTTCCGGACAAACTCAAACCCCCGTTCAACATTTGATATCTCAATTCCTTAACCTTGGCTGCTACCTGGTGGAACTTCACCCCCGGGAACCAGGGAGGAATATGTCGAAGCGCAGGGATTGTATTCACAAGTGACGTCCCGGGAAGGACCGCCTTCGCCGCAACCTCAACCGCTCTCTCGGCGATGGACACATACTTGTCATTCATCGTCGAGATATTGAGGCCATACATAATTGCCATAATGATTGCCGCAGCGAGGCTGGTTGGGGGTGGAAGTATAGGCATTTCGTAGTTCATGAGAGGACTCACGTCCGGATATGCGCTTGGAGGTCGTCTGGGGTTTCCAGGAGACCCCTTAGCATCTGAGAGACCTTTCTCCTCTCAATCAGGTCATACAGCACTACTGCATCTTTCCTGAAAATCTGTTGGAAGAGACGCCGATGACGCCGCCATAGATTTTCATGAGGGAGCAGCGGGGTGGAATCGGACCAGCCCATCAATTCAAGCATCGGAATGCTCGGACGGTCTGAATAGATCGCGGCCCGTCGCTCCATGATGTCAGCTGCAGCTTCACGTGAATTCAGAATGATGATGTGATTCCCTAGCGCTTCAACATAGAGGATGTCGCCTGCGAGTCAAGGTTAGTGGAAGCCCCCAACCCCAAATATCCACCAACAGACTTCGATAGGTTTCTGACCATTTGGCGTACGTGAGCCAGGGCGTTTTGGTTGGAATGTCGAGGGCATTTCCGATGAATGGTTTGGGCTTTGGACCTGGGGGAAACGGGAGGCGACTGCGGCTTTTGGTCGACCACAGGTATCGCCTGCAGAGATATCCCGCAACCAGAATAGCAAGTAGGGATATCAAAGGGCTACTCATGTTGATATTATCACTGGCTGGAGTTGGAGGACGTGGTTACTCGCAATGCATGTAGTACCACCTTATAATGCTAGAAGTATCAATTGACAAGCACTTGCGGGGTGACAGGCTGGTCCCACGCGCGTCAGAGCACCTCTGTCATATAACAATAATAATAACATTCCCATCACTGTCAAAGCAGATCCTGCCACTCCACTGGCCGTTACTAAATATCAAGTTATGCGTCTGATCATGAGCAGGGCGACGAAATACCTGTAGAATTGAGGCGGTGACGGCAGTCCGAGTCAGGCAGCAACAAGTCTCGCTGAACAGCGCTTCGTCGGAACCCAAAACCCGATCATGCCAGTGAATTGAGAGCGTTTGATGGAAGCTCTATTTTGTACGCTTCCAAGATGTTAGGGAATCCGTGGCCGCTTATTGTGCCCTATACTGGTATGTAGCGGATGGGAACACTGCTAGTCAGCGAATAAACTCAATTGCATGGAACTTACTTGTTATATATATAATATATACCCCACAACCCATGTGGCGAAGACCGGGGGGCGATTGGAACACGGTGGCACTGGGTGGGAATTATGTAAAAAAAAACTCGGAGTCGTTATCGGCTCCCACTTTCTGCCATTTGCGTCGACCTCCAGCCACGGGGCCCGCCAATTTTGTCTTTTCTCTAGCCGGTTTTCAAATAGTCAAGCTCAAGAGTCAGCGTGAAACCCGAGCAATTTTGGACCCTGTTTTTTTGGCTTGCCATTTCATGGCTCGGGCCATACCGTATATTCTCTTATAACTTGCCGTAGCCTCGGGCGTCTGCCAGGGGGGAATAGGTTAGGAAGGAATCGATTGTGGTTGGGTCTGGTTCTTTGGTCAGTTCAAGCACCGGATTGGAGCAGACAACTTTTTTTCAACACGAAGGGCTAGTTTTTCGTCTCGTTGATGTGATGCCTACACGAGAGGTCCCATGACTATTCTAGACTTGATATTATTCTTGAAGTTCACATCTTGTATTCATAACGGGCTTCAAGTTGCGCTTACCATCTACGAACCCGCCTTGTCGCCCAGCCCCACTCTCGTATCTCCATGCTCCGCCAGTCACGCACCGGACTCTATGCATCCAGTACTCCTTGCACCGCTCATTCATTCCAATCGACGCCAATGCTTTCAATCTTACTGTGCAGGCTCAGCGCGGTTGCCTAAACACTCGCACCCACGCAGCCCACGCTTCCGCTGTGCTCGCGTCGCCACGCATGGTCAGCGTCGTGCAGTTGCACGTTGGTATGTGCCACCTTGCGATCGTGAGTGCGCTAATAAATATGTACTTTACCCAAGAGCATTTATACCGCATCGATGGCCCCGGGCACCAAGCATGCCGCGACCCACCTGGACACACCTAGACCCACCTCTTCCCCAGATCAACCCTGCCAAGTCGGATTGGGAGGCGGTGTGTGTGCAATGTGCATCGATAATTGGTCGTCCAACACATCGCCGTGCCTCAAGGTACTACACACAGCCCAGCGCCGGTCGTTGTGCTCACCTCGTCGCCTTCTTTTAGGTCATTATTGCAATTCCACGCATAGTGCTTCCCTGCCTGGCGGCACGCTGTCAGATGCTTGTCTATTGGCCCCGCGCCGCGCTCATGATAACGTACCCTGCACCAAGACCCACCAATATTCTTTTTTCTTTCTCCATGCAGCTGTTTTTGTACTCGCGAATGTTATATATATACCCGGTACCGAGTCTTGCGCTCGAAATAAGTCTGTCGATGGCATCATGTCCATCATCATTATATTCATATGTCACGCCATACCTGCATCAGCCCTCAGCCGGTGGCATGGTGCCGGCATCATGTGGCACGGCTGACGCCGATGGCGAGGCTGTTGCTGCGCACGGACCCCCTGCTTCTGCTTCCCTCGAACCCCTGTGCAACGCAGAGTCTCTATATATATAAAACCCAAAACCCAGCCCAGTCTCCATCGAACCCACTACCATCCTCTCCCACAATTTCAAGTCACTAGATAATAAAATCAACAAAAAAATCAACACGGACCCACGATGATCCCCTCAGATAGCCGCAGCCGCAACGGCTCCCCACTGCGCCCCGCATTCAGCGGGGTCGCCTCGTACAGGGTCGACCAGCCAACGGTTGGGGAGGAGCTGCACCCCGTTATCCACGCTGGGCGGGTCGCGCTCGTCACCGGCGCCGCGAGCGGCATCGGACGGGCTGCAGCGCTGGAGTTTGCCAGGTACGTAATCCTTCTCCCCCTACTCCCCTCCTTCCTTTTTTTCACTTTACCTCCCCCGGCGCCTAATTTGATCTGATGGGCGCTAACTCTACTACAGGCTGGGCCTGAAAATCGCCATCGCAGACGTCAATGTCGCGGCGCTGGAGAGCACGGGGAAACAGCTCGCGACGATGGTAGGCGCGGCGAACGTCCTCGTCGTCCCCACCGATGTCGCGCAGTTGGAGCAGGTCGTGCGCCTGAGGGACAAGGTGTACGAGGCCTGGGGCGAGGTGAGGCGTGTGTCTTCGATTTCGGTTTCGTCCAGCACTGCTGCTGTCCCCCTCTATTCCCGCTCCCCCCATTCCATGCCCATCTGCTCCCCGTTCCATGTATACATTATCTGCCCCCATCCCACCCTCCCACACCCATCCTCCCCCATTCATCCACCAACGCGCGTGGTGCCCACCCGTGCCGCGCACCCTGAGATCGTGCGATCGGAAGTGTGCTCATCCTGATACAGGTTGCGGTGTTGATGAACAACGCGGGCATCGGGCCCAAGGGCACCTCATGGGGCGGCATTGAGAACTGGCGCAGCGTCTTTGACGTCAACCTCTTCGGGTGCGTCTCCCCACCCCCCCTTCCGCTCGCTGACCCTTACGCGCGGACGGGCAGGATCGTGAATGTGCAGCAGACGTTCGTCCCGGTAAGCCGCAGCCATGCCCATAAATGTTCATGCACTGACGCACGGGGCGTGGGCAGTCGATGCTCCACCAGGAGAACCAGGCGGTGATCATCAACACGGGCTCGAAGCAGGGCATCACGAACCCCCCGTAGGCACCTCCTCCGCTCCCCGTGCTACATGCTAATCGTGCCAGTGGCAACGCGGCATACAATGCGTCCAAGGCTGCGGTAAAGAGCCTCACCGAGGGTCTCGCACACGAGCTGCGCGAGCGGCCGGATAGCAATGTCACCGCGCATCTCTTCATGTACGCCTTTCCCTCCGCCTCCTTATTCCCCTCTCCCACTAATAGTCACACACCACCCGCAGCCCGGGATGGACCTTCACGGGCATGACGGGCGCATCAGGGCTCGCACCAGCCAAGCCCGCGGGCGCGTGGTCCGCAGAGGAGACGGTGCTGTACATGCTGGACCGCGTGCGCTCGGGCGACTTTTACATCCTCGTCCCGGACAACGACACGAAGCGCGAGGTAGACCAGCTGCGCATCATGTGGGGCGCGGCGGACATTGCGGAGGGGCGCCCCGCGCTGAGCCGCTGGCACAAGGACTACAAGGCGTTGTTTGAGGAGTACATGCGCGATGGGCTGGCGCAGCTTGAGTAGAGGGGTAGAAAGGGAAAGGATGAGTGAAAAAGTGTATATTGGTTTTGGTTTGCTGTTGCTTAGATAGATGAGCCTGTGCTACTTGTATGGATTGGATGGCTATTATTCTCATGCGTTTCTTTCTCAATCCTGACATGGCGTCTCCTGCATTGCGGTATGCATGCCTTAATGTGGGTACCGGCAACGCCTGCCAAAAAAGTGTGCTAGAGAAAGTGGCCACTACCGTTTTGGGAATTTCTTTCCCACAACCCAATTTCAGAACGTTCAATGCAAGGGAATCATACGATGGTTGGATGGACTGGCTACTAAATTATGGTGTCTAGTATATTATGGGCTGAACTTTTAGCCTGTTAACTATCATTAATGTATATGATAGTAGAATTTATTGCGAGAGGCAGCGAGCTTGAGACGAGCCCACATGCAAATCAGGAGGTTCAATCCTCCATATCTTCGTCGTCTATATCTTCAACCTCCTCCCAGCTCATCTGGCCCTTTGGTAGTGTTCGAACCTCTCCCTGTACGTCTTTTAGCCATCTATCATGAATGATAAGTATGTAACCGCCATGGTGCCCCACAAGATTTTTTTGAGCGCGTCCGACATTGAAGCATAATTGAGCTTCTTGATTCCGCCGAACTACCCTTTTAGGCAACAAGCACTTCACTTTCTCTCCCCGTTCACTCTTGTCGAGTTTTTGATTCCTGGGCATTCCCTACCACCTAAACAAGTGGTGGGATCCTTTTTTTATTTATTTGAGATGAAATCCTTCGGGACAGAATTTTTCTCCGCGCTCTCATACTTGGGATACTAGCATGTTTCATACAAGATTGAAGGACTGGGGTACTTCCAAGAAATTCCTTCCCGAAGAGATTTTTAAGTGACCTTTTTGGAGCATATTTCCCCTCTCAAACTAAGTCTCATGATGCGTTTACAAGGCTGTAGAAATGTGTGCCATGTCGCACTGCGAGTGTCGGAGTTTAAAATTGGCAGGGATTGCCGGTACCCACTTAATGCCGTTGCCAAACCGTCCAGTGCAATTTGAGGTCACGTGAAATACATTCCTATCCTTGAGATCGTCCTCGGCAAAATATCACTTTCCTCATGCATTCCAGAGACAATGTGCGTCCGAAAAATTCCATTTTCATATTCTGGAATTTGTGTAGGAAGCGGATTTCAAGTAACTTGAGATGGGGTATTGCTATTTCGATATCTTGCCTTTTGTCACAATAATCACGCTTTCATGAACCTCGTGACGAAGTTCGTCTGCTTTGGCTCAGGCTGCGACATGCTGTTGCATTACGGTCGTGTGGCCAATGGCAGAGAGTGCCCGGTATATCTCAACGCCCAAGAAACCAGGCATCAGCCGCATCCCACCTGAAATCCTGGGCGAGATATTTACCCACTGTCTACCCTCAGATTCTGCACCGCAGAATACACAGAAAGTACTGAGTAGTGTCTGCAGACTCTGGCGTACACTCGTGCTCACCACTCCGGCCCTCTGGGCGTCGCTCGACATTACATGCAGCGCTGTCGGCCTGTATCCGCCCCTTCATGTCATCCACACCCATCTCCAGCGCTCACGGGCGCATCCTCTCTCTTTCATTCTACGTGCGAGCTACCACGATAGCTCTTGTCTCCTCCCCGTCCTCGCGGCGCTGGCGGTTGCCCGCCAGCGGTGGGAAAATGTACAAGTCAAATCGTTTAGGATGAGGCAAAACATCCTGGATCTCATCACGCAGGGCGATGCTCCGTTGCTTCGGAGCATCCGATGCGACATCACCGGGCCTCCAAACACTTTGTCTGTCCCACTCCGCGCACTGTGTTGTTGCCCCCGCCTTGAATCATTTCATTGGAAGAGTCCTAGATCGCAACTCCTCTTACCCCTCAACGAAACACGGCTCACATCATTGTCGCTCCGAACAACCCTCTCCATCTCTGAGTGTATCACCATCCTGCGTCTCTCCCCACGCCTATCCAGAGCCAAGCTCCACGATCTCGACTCCCTCGGTCCTTCTACCACTCCCCACTTGACCCACCCTGCCTTGTGCACCCTTACCATCGCGGGTGATCAATCCAGTACGCTCCTGGCTGCCCTCACCCTCCCCGCGCTCCTGGATCTGGATTTCGTTCCAGGGTACACGCTGGCCCCCTGGGATACTATATTGTCTGCCTTCCTCGTGCGCAGCAAACCCATACTCCGCCAACTGTCCCTGTCCATACCCCAAATGCCACCCGAGCTCGCACTTGAGAACATCCTGGATCACGTACCACACCTACGCAGCCTCATGCTGGCCGGATGCTTCGGCTATCCTCCGCTCACTGCCGTCATCCGCGCGCTGTACCCCCCGCCTCCGCCTGTTCTCTCCCTGTGCCCACGCCTTGAGGTGCTGGAGCTCGCAGGGATTTCGGATTGCCCCAATGGGTTGTGCACCGCGATGCTCCGCGCGCGGTGGGGCGCGGGTGCCCGTGCGAACGGGGTCGCGTGCCTGAAGTCGGCGCGCATCGGATTCATGGGCGGCGTGTACGACCGCGACGAGGCGGATATGAAGGAGTTGTGTGCAGAGGGGCTGCAGGGGACAATATGTTTGTGGGACTGATATAGTGTGCATCCAGCGGCATAGTATATGCTATCGTGGGGGGAGTTCGGACCTGATGGAATTGAGGGCGGCCCTCGTTCCATTTGAGCTGTCCATGCATGGACGATACTCTTGTGATATGGGTAGACTGCCTACCCATTCAGACGTTGTTTGCGGGTAAAATGTATTC
Source organism: Infundibulicybe gibba (assembly GCA_015501065.1). Taxonomy (NCBI): domain Eukaryota; kingdom Fungi; phylum Basidiomycota; class Agaricomycetes; order Agaricales; family Omphalinaceae; genus Infundibulicybe; species Infundibulicybe gibba. Next base: position 15,724 of record JADNYI010000004.1, on the reverse strand, counting down.
AAAGAGATCCGGACGCTTGTGAAGTTCGACATCGAACAGAGCCTCTGAGGCTCTGTCCAATCTCGAACTTCAAAACGCATGGCTATCACTAATATCTATACGTGATACATTGGCTTGTCTAACTTGAACCATCCCGGTTCAGTTCCCCGTACTTCGACACATTCCCCCTTGGTTCCCGGGGGCGACATTCCATCAGGTAGCAGCCAAGCTCAAGGAATTGAGATATCAGATGCTGAACAACGGATTTGAGTTGGTCCGAAAGAATATGGTAATCGTCCTGTCTGACTAGTCTTTCATGTTCCTGATTTCAGTGGTTTCAGCGAGACGGGACCGAGGAGCCATCGATATTGGGGAGCCTCCTTGAGGTCAATGACGCCAATGGTGGGTCGACCGAGCATGAGGATACCTACAAGAGCTTCTCTGCGACAGCATATGCAGGCGAGTTATTTTCCCTCTTCAGTTTCGGTGTTTCTCACTTCAACGTTATACTGATACAGCTGGAGCCGATACTGTAAGTCCCTGAGATATTCTCCAATCAGGCGAGAATAATTTCACCGTATATTTGCAGACCGTCTCTGCCGTCGCAACCTTCTTCTACGCCATGGCCATCAACCCAGACGTGCAATGGAAGGCGCAAAAGGAAATCGATGCAGTCATCGGAAACGACCGTCTGCCAGAATCCGGAGATCGGCCGTCGCTGCCGTGGAGGCAGTCTATCGGGAGGTCATGCGCTGGCGACCAGTTCTTCCACTGGGGCTGCCGCATACATCGACTGAGGATGATGTCTACAAGGGATATTTCATTCCAAAGGGTCCGTATTTCTTTCACGACGTTCAGCGCCTCTGATTCGTCCACAGGATCGATCGTCCTTGCTAATATCTGGTATGTGTACCAGCGACAGGCTGCTATTCCAGATCTCACACACAAGACTGGCAGGGCTATGTGCCACAATGAAAATGTCTACAAGAATCCCGACAAGTTCCGACCTGAGGTAGTTTGACAGCCGGGGCAGCTTGAATGACGACGACGCGATCCTGGCATTAGGATTTGGCAGGCGGTATGTATTCTACAGTCGATGAACTGTGCCAATTAAAGATTCCTTAGTGCCTGCGTCGGACGTCACCTCGCCAGCTCATCAGTACACAAGCCTACTCCTCAAAATTCTGATTACTTACAGCCATCTTAGGTCTGGCTCACGATCGCCAACGTCCTCGCAACTTTGAACATCACCAAAGCAAAAGATTCGCAGGGGAATGATATCGAAATTGACGGAGGTTACACAGACGGAGCTATCACGTCTGTGCCTCAATTATGGTTGAGCGACGCACATTGCTAATGCCTATGATTCTCATAGCCACCCTCACCCATTCCCATGCTCTATCAACCCCAGGTCATCGAAGATCCGCGAGCTCATCGATTGTGACGAGTAGTTCAATGGGGCGTTCCGACGAAGACGATTCATTTGGCGGTAATGCGCCACACTGTCTGCCACATGCCGCCACCGCCCCTTGTAGACCCTGGCAAGCCCTGTTAGGTGCCATGTCTTATTCTATCTTATCATATTCATGCATGCTGAGATTGTACTACTCTTATACGTACACATTTACCGTGATTCTGAAAGGGTGTTCTTCGGATGCAAGGAGAGCTGAATGAAATCGCTTCATATGACTCTGAGGACATCTTCTAACAGCAGGGTTGGCGTGCCGCCAACTTGAACCCAGATGTCGCAACTCCGAGTCGCCATCGGAGCTCACATTCCAGCTATTACTTCAAATCTATGTATCTCACAACTTGTGAGATATCGTCATTATAGCGCTACTACATATACGGTCGCACTCTTACCACCTACCTCACGGGCACTATAAGAATTCATATCCGATTAGGCTGTCAGCCTCGATACGCAAGACTTCTATTCGGTTCCTGTGGCGTGCAATCGTGATGTTCATATGACACCTTTAAGTAATGCTAGCGCGCTTCCTGCATGGTCAAAACGATAAATGCATTTCGGTGAGCAAAATCTTCGCTCTCCCGCCATGATCCCACTGACACTGACCATGAACAGCCAAGGCTTAGCATCACTGCTTGTAGTCTTGATTGCGGGATATCTCTGCAAACGCTATTTACAGTCAACCAGAAGTCGCAGCCGCTTCCCGTTTCCTCCAGGCCCCAAACCGAAGCCCCTCATAGGCAACGCGTTTGAAATTCCGACCCAAACACCATGGATCACATATACCGAATGGACGGAGACCTATGGGAGTTTGTCAATACTTTTGATGCTCCGGGCCCCTACTAACCATTCTCGCAGGTAATATTCTCCATGTTGAGGCGCTAGGACAGCATATTTTCGTTCTGAATTCGCTCGAAGATGCTATTGAGATCATGGAGAAGAGAGCGTCTAACTATTCAAGTCGACCACCCCTTCCGATGCTGGAATTGTAGGTTCACTCCGTGTTTACACCTAGCACCATAATTAACATCTCCACGAGGATGGACTGTGTTGACTCTAATGTCGGGCTCATGCCCCATAGAGACCTGTGGCAGCGCCATCGACGTGTCTTCCAGCAAAGCTTCAGGAAAGACGTAGTCGCACTATACGAGCCAATTGGAGCGAGGAAGATCCGTCAGATGCTGAGAGGTCTCCTGGAGAGCCCAGAAAATCTCCAATTGCATGTCAAAACGTGAGCCTCTGATAATATAGTGATAGGCACTAGCTCCCGGTCTTAGTATCCATCAAATAGCGTCTCAGCGGCGATCATCATGGCCATCGTGTATGGGTATGATATCTCGGCGATGAACGATAAGTTTATGCTCATCGCTGAGGAGGCGACCGATCTTGCGACAAAAGCTATGCTCCCCGGTGCGTCGCTGGTGAATTCATTTCCTGTGCTTCGACATATCCCTCCATGGTTCCCGGGGGCAAAATTCCACCAGGTAGCGAGTCAGGTCAGGGCGTTGGTGTATCAGATGCGGAACACCGGATTTGATTTCGTCCGGGAAAACATGGTATTTAGTCCTCTGAACCCACCCAGCGATAGTTCCGTCCCTAATTTCAATGATTAGAGAAATGGGACTGGGGAGCCGTCGCTATTGCGCAGCCTGTTGGAGGCCAATGATGCGGATGGTGGGTCAGCCGAGCACGAGGCTATTCTCCAGGGGATTGCCGCGACAGCATACGGGGGTTCGTTCGCTCTCTTCAGTCTAACCACGTTTTTTTAATTCTGTGCCTGTATAGCCGGGGCTGATACCGTTAGTCTCTCATCATTTTCACCGGGCGGTTGACGAAATTCTAGTGTCTACCCAGACTGCGTCAGCTGTCATGACCTTCTTCTATGCCATGGCCACCAACCCCGATGTGCAACGAAAGGCACAGGACGAAATCGATGCAGTCATTGGTAGTGATCGCTTACCCAACTCCGGGGATCGATCGTCGCTGCCGTATGTGGAAGCATTATATCGGGAAGTGATGCGCTGGAGACCTGCTGTTCCCCTGGGGGTCCCCCACACTTCAGCCGAGGATGATGTTTACAAAGGCTTTTTCATTCCAAAAGGTCAGTATCTCCCCGTAGCATAAAATACCTTTCATCTCGCTCTCAGGCTCCATTGTGTTTGCCAATACCTGGTATGTGCACTCCACTGGTTTCCGGCCTCTTGCATCCGCCTCTAATGCATCACGACAGGGCCATGACCCACAATGAGAATATTTACAAGGACCCCGACAGCTTCCACCCCGGGAGGCATTTTGATGGCGAAGGCAAATTGAGTCAAGATGATAGAGTTCTAGTATTTGGATTTGGGAGACGGTATGTGTACTACATTCACCGATGCTCACGGAGGAGGTTTCCACTGACCAACTATTCCCCACCGGCAGTGCTTGCGCCGGGCGCCATCTAGCTAGCTCAACCGTGCGTTAACAAATATTCCCATGGAGTCTGGTCATTCACATTTATTCCTAGATCTGGCTTACCATCGCCAGCGTCCTAGCAACATTGGATATCACAAAGGCCAAGGATTCTCAGGGAAATGACATCGAAATTGAAGGAAAGTACACAGACGCAGCAATTAGGTATGAGCACTTGCAAAATTAAGCCGACTACCGGCATTCATATTCCCCACAGCCATCCCTGTCCGTTCCCGTGTTCTGTGACTCCCCGGTCATCGAAGTTGCGTGAGCTCGTTGACTCAGATGAATAGTGGCCGGGGCTCCAAACAGACGCGACTCATTAATGACTCTAATGAGTAGTTACTGAAGGCTTTGTGGGCACAGTTCTCAATCCGCCAAACCCTGGCTTTATTAGACTACTATACCTACAGCGTTTGGGTGTATGAACTGTATACGTAGTGCAGGGGACCCAACAACAATAAGTAAGCGTTTTTGAGTCCATCTAGGCAAGTCCTCGCTCACCCAGCCTGGCGGCTGCTGATTGCGGACGACTGTAACACATACACTCTGGCGTTAGGTTTTGGCCACCGTATCCTGCATGCCGCGTGCGCGATCCGTGGCTTTACTGTGTACCCAAGTCGCGGAGTTGGACGACTCACGCTACACCAATCAAGCATATATAGTGACTGCTGGTCGGGATTCAATCGGTGGGAGTTTTATTACCCCAGGAATAGGATGCGTGCCAGGCCGGTTCAACTATCAGCTACCATTGCGATTTTCAATTCATGGGGCGCGGCTGCATATATTGCAACGACGATCATCCACTGACTTCAGCCCAAGACAATATCAACATGAATGGCCCACTCATATCGTTATTTGCCATTCTGGTCACAGGTTTGTTAGGTGGTACCATGAGCCATGTTTGGATATGAATAATAATGCATTCTTTGCGAGGCGAGACTTGAATAGGTCGACAGTTGATAGTACAACGAAACGTCCGCGGACACGAGAGCAATACCAGGAGCTAAAGAGCCCACTGGAACCAAAACCGCAGATTGGACGGTGCACGCGCCCATGGGGGAAAAAACCTCCCCTCACCTGTCAGTTGGCAGGCAGGCCTGACAATGCGCGGCAGTTATTTGATTTCGTGCCAGCGAGCCGCAGAGCCCACGCTGGATCGCCCATACACTGATGGGGGCACGCACACAGCTGATGCTTCTCCGAGTTGTGGGGTAATATCGAGAACAGGTGTTTGATTCGGGTGGTTGACCGGTGGAAAATACATGAATAATAAAAATCAGCTCGTGCAATTCAATGGGAGGCTGATCTATCCCCCGTAAATCGGTGTCGTATTGGACTCGTGACCAGCCGCACCCCGTCTACGTCACGTAAATTGTAATACGTAATCTTCGAAACTGTCAGAGACTCAGAATTCATCTGTGGTGCTCATCAATTATACTCCTACCGCGGTCAAGACGATAAGCATATTTCAATGGGCGGAGTCTCCGTTTTTATTTTCCTATCACAATCGCACCGAACATGAATAACCCAGGCCTAGTATCACTGCTTGTAGCCCTGATCGCGGGATATCTCTGCAGGCGCTATTTGCAGTCAACCAGAAGTCGCAGCCGCTTCCAATTCCCCCCAGGCCCGAAACCGAGGCCTCTCATCGGAAACGCACTCGAAATCCCGGCCCAAACAGCCTGGATCACATACGCCAAATGGGCAGAAACCTACAGGAGTTTGTCGACGTTCTCGGTGTTCTGGACTCTTACTGACCATTCTCGCAGGCGATATTCTCCATGTCGAAGCATTAGGGCAGCACATTGTTATCCTGAATTCGCTCGAAGATGCCACCGAGCTCATGGAGAAGAGGGCGCTACATTATTCAAATCGGCCGCCTCTTCCAATGCTAGAATTGTGGGTTCACTCCGTGTTGAACCTTCCATTACTGACATCTCCACGAGGATGGACTGTGTCAACTTCAACGTCGCTCTCCTGCCCCATGGGGACCTGTGGCAGCGCCATCGACGTGTCTTTCAACAAAGCTTCAGGAAAGATGTAGTCGAACGATACGAACCAATTGAAGCGGCGAAGGTCCGCCAGATGCTGAGGAGCCTCCTGGAGAGCCCAGAGAATCTCCAATTACATGTTCGAACGTGAGCCTCTGACGATATAATACACAGGCACCATTCTCAGTACTCATCGAATAGTGTCGCGGCAGCGGTCATCATGGCCATTGCATACGGGCACAACATCTCAGCAATGAATGACAAATTTGTGCTCATTGCTGAGGAGTTGGCCGACCTTGCGACAAGAGCTATGCTCCCTGGTGCGTGGCTGGTGAACACATTTCCCGTACTCCGACACATCCCTCCATGGTTCCCGGGGGCGAAATTCCACCAGGTAGCAAGCAACGTTAGGAAGTTGGCATATCAGATGCAGAACGCTGGATTTGATTTCGTCCGGGGAAACATGGTATCTGGTCCCCAACCCATCCAGCAATGGCTCCGTTCCTGATATTAGTCGTTAGAGAGATGGGACCGGGGAGCCATCACTATTGCGCAGCCTGTTGGAGGGCAATGATGCGGATGGTGGATCAGCCGAGCACGAAGCTGTTCTTAAGGGCGTCTCTGCGACAGCATACGGTGGTTCGTTTCCCTCTTCAATCTAACCACATGTTTTAAAATTGTGCCGATATAGCTGGGTCGGATACTGTTAGTCTCGTCATTTCACTAATACTGTGCGGGCGATAATACTTTAGTGTCTCCTCACAGACCGCGTCGACTGTCATGACCTTCTTCTATGCTATGGCCATCAACCCTGATGTACAACGAAAGGCACAAGATGAAATTGACGCAGCCATTGGTAATGATCGCCTACCCAATCTTGGGGATCGATCGTCGCTCCCGTATGTGGAAGCATTGTATCGGGAGGTGATGCGCTGGCGACCTGCTATCCCTCTGGGGTTTCCCCACACTTCGACTGAGGATGATACTTACAAGGGCTTTTTCATTCCGAAAGGTCAGTGTCTCCTTGCAGCATAAGATATCCCTAATCTCGCTCTCAGGCACCATTGTGTTTGCTAATATCTGGTATGTATGCACGTGGGCTTACTGCTGATTCACGAATTCCTGCATCCGCTTCTCATGCACCATGACAGGGCTATGACCCACAACGGGGATACTTACAAGGATCCTGATAGCTTCTACCCCGAGAGACATTTTGATGACAAAGGTGAATTGAGTAAAGACGATACTATTCTAGCATTTGGATTCGGAAGGCGGTATGTACCATCATGCTCACTATGCTCGCCAAGAAGGTCTCCAATCAACCGTTCCTCAGGGTATGCGTTGGTCGCCACCTAGCTAGCTCAACCGTACGCCAATATGCATCGTTCCCTTGGAGTCGGGTCACTCACATTTCCTGCTAGGTCTGGCTTGCCATCGCCAGCGTCCTAGCAACCCTGAATACCGCAAAGGCTAAAGATTCTCAGGGGAACGACATCGAAATTGAAGGAAAATATACAGACGCAATGATCAGGTATGCAGCGTTTACAAAATCAAGCTGCGGCATTTATGTTCCCCATAGCCATCCCTATCCGTTCCCGTGTTCCGTGACTCCCCGGTCATTGAAGTCACGCGAGCTCATTGAGTCGGATGAATAACCACTGGAGCTTCAAACAGACGTGGCTCGTTGGGTAAAATTTCAAGAGACGATTCTCCTCGAGGACTGCCGAACCCCGACCACTAGTGTACGTACAGTATAAGGATATGTAAGATCAGGATCTCTCCAGATTAAATTAGGGCCCATTGAAACCAAAAGCGCAGATTGGACGATGCACGTGCGTACAAAAGGTAAAACACCACCAGCAAGCCTAAGGCCCCAGGGCACCCCAGGGGATGAAGCGATCACGCCCCCACGCAGCATATTGCAGGCATGTCAGGAACCAGTGTGGCATGCATCGCATCATCTCCTCATAAGTCAAGTATGCGCTCTCTTCCCTCCACACTTTCCCTTCACCTGTAAGTTAGCAGGCCTGATAATGAGTGACGGCTATTTGATTTTGAACCAGCGAGCCATGGATCCCACGCTCAATCACCCATATACTGATGGGGCGCGCACGGAGTCGATGACTCGCCAAGAGAGCCAACAATGATAAACGCAAGCTCAAGGAAGGGTACCATTAGCTCCCTGCCAGTGTAGGCGGCCTCATGCTTATCACTGCCACAGACTGCCCGTCACGGTGGTAATGGGAGTACAGAGCGTTCGAAGCAGTGACCGGATAGTAATGTCATCGTGCACCTCACAATTTATGAGCCTCATCGGCGCTTTGTCGTGCTCGCCTGCCAAGTTCGCGGTTGCATGCTGATACTTGACCGCTCTCGCTACAGTAACTCCACACTCTCATATTAGGAACCAGGGCAAAGCACGAGGCGAGCAGCCAGGCACTCATTCGCACCATGCCGTGTACCTTGAGATCGTGCGATCGGGGGCGTGCTCACTCCGATACATGTTGCGATGCTAATGAACAACTTGAATGCGGACCTCGGGTCCAAAGGTACCATCGAGAGCCAGCGTAGCGTGTTTTCCAATGTTAACCACTTCGGGCGCGCCTTCCTTTCTGTTACCCCTTGCGTGGGCAGGAAAGAATTTACTTAAAGAAAATATGGACGCATGGCTTCTTCATGGGTTTAGGTCTCTGTTTGGCGACGTTGGTATTTGCCTCAAGTTGGCAAGACCTCTACGTGATATGGTCATACGGCCCCATTCTTATGGCATACTACCTCATACTGTAAAGCCTGAGGCCCGAAAATTCAAGTTCTCTGGCTCAGGGATACACAAGATACGTACATATCTCTGTTCCATTCCCACATGTGATTCCCCTATGGCGTTTCAATACACCCAGCGTGGTCAAGGCAATAAATATATCCTAGCGAACTGAATCTTTGTTCTCCCACTGTGATCCCACTGACCATGAACTCAGGAATAGGATCACTGCTTGCAGTCCTAATTGTGGGATACCTCTGCAGACGCTATTTACAATCAACCAGAAGTCGCCACCGCTTCCCCTTTCCTCCGGGCCCGAAACCGAGGCCTCTCATCGGCAACGCACTTGAAATACCGACCCAAGCAGCCTGGATCACATACGCCAAATGGGCCAAAACCTACGGGAGTTTGTCGATGTTCTTGGTATTCTGGCCCCCCCTGACCATTTTTGCAGGCAATATTCTCCATGCCGAAACATTAGGGCAGCATATTATCATTCTGAATTCACTCGATGATGCCACCGAGCTCCTGGAGAAGAGGGCGTCAAACTATTCAAGTCGACCGCCTCTTCCGATGCTGGAATTGTAAGTCCACTCAGTGTTTAGCCCGCTATCATTGACACCCCCACGAGGATGGACTGTGTCAACTTCAACGTTTCGGTCCTGCCCCATGGAGATTTGTGGCGGCGCCATCGACGTGTCCTCCAACAAAGCTTCAGAAAAGATTTAGTCGGACAATATGAGCCAATTGAAGCGGCGAAGGTCCGCCAGATGCTGAGGAGCCTCCTGGAGAGCCCGGAGAATCTCCAACTGCACATCAAAACGTGAGCCTGACAATATACGGGTGTTGACCCCCAGTCTCAGTCCCATCGAATAGTCTCGCAGCGGCGATAATCATGGCCATTATATATGGACATAACATCTCGACAATGGACGACAAATTTGTGTTCATTGCTGAGGAGCTGGCTGGCAGTTTCACAAAAGCGATGCTCCCTGGCGCATGGCTAGTGAACACATTCCCTGCGCTCCGACATATTCCCCGTGGTTCCCGGGGGCAAAATTCCACCAGGTAGCGGGCCAGATTAGGGAGTTGTCATATCAGATGCAGAATGCCGGATTTGATTTCGTCCGGGAAAACATGGTATTTAGTCCTTTGAACCCACCCAGTGATGGCTCCGTCCCTAATGCCAGTGGTTAGAGAGATGGGACTGGGGAGCCGTCGGTATTGCGCAGCCTGTTGGAAGCCAATGATGCGGATGGTGGGTCAGCCGAGCACGAGACTATTCTCAAGGGTGTCTCTGCGGTGGCATACGGGGGTTCGTCTGCCCTCTTCAATGAAGTTTAATCTGACCACATTTTTTAATGCTGCACCGATATAGCTGCGTCTGATACCGTTAGTCTCTCATCATTTTTACCAGGCAGGTGATAAAATTCTAGCGTCTACCTATAGACTTCGTCAACCGTTATGACCTTCTTCTATGCCATGGCCACCAATCCCGATGCGCAACGAAAGGCACAGGACGAAATTGATGCAGTCATTGGTAGTGATCGCCTACCCAACCTGGGAGATCGATCGTCGCTGCCGTATGTGGAAGCACTGTATCGGGAGGTAATGCGCTGGCGACCTGCTACTCCCCTGGGGGCCCCCCACACTTCAGCCGAAGATGATATTTACAAGGGCTTTTTCATTCCGAAAGGTCAGTGTCGCTTCGCAGCACAAAACACATCTCATCTCGCTCTCAGGATCGATCGTGTTCGCCAATATCTGGTATGGGCACTCCACTTGTTTCCAGGCTCCTGCATCTGCTTCTCATGCATTACGACAGGGCTATGACCCACAATGAGAATACCCACAAGGATCCCGACAACTTCTACCCTGAGAGACACTTTGATGACAAAGGTGGACTGAGTAAAAACGATACTATTCTAACATTTGGTTTCGGAAGGCGGTATGTGTGCCATGTTCGCTATGCTCACGAAGGAGGTTTCCGATCAGCTATTCTTCAGTATCTGTGTTGGGCGCCATCTAGCTAGCTCATCCGTGCGCCAACATCCATCATTCCCTTGGAGTTGGGTCACTCACATTTACTCCTAGGTCTGGCTTGCCATTGCCAGTGTCTTAGCGACACTGAATATCGCAAAGGCCAAGGATTCTCGAGGGAACGACATCGAAATTGAAGGCAAGTACACAGACTCAATAGTCAGGTATGCGGTGCCCGCAGAACCAAGCTGACTGCCGACACTCATATTCTCCATAGCCATCCCTGTCCGTTCCCATGTTCGGTGACTCCCCGGTCGTTGAAGTCACGCGAGCTCATCGAATCAGACGAATGATCCCCAGGGCTCTAGTAAGCGGCTGTGATCTGTTAATCTGGTGGATATTTGCTGAGGGTTTTGTAGACACGATTAAATCTACTGGTCGCCTATTCACCAGAAATCAGCTCATGATTACGCAAGACTAGTTCTTTCCTTTTTCTCTGTGAGATCACGACTGCCCTCCCATAGGCAGATATGATACTTTGTGTTTCTTTCTCCATGTAAGTCTCGGAGCTGTAATTTTAACCATGTAGAATGTTTGGGCATAAGAAGTAGTCCGAGGGATCCAGCAAAGCTAAGTCGGTGTTTTTACCATCTAGGCACGTTCCCATTCGCGACTACTGACTTGGATGACCGCACTGAACTGTGTCGGGCAACACATATCCTCTGGCTTTTGGTCACCACTTGCTGCAGGCTGCGCGCGGTGACTTTGCCGTGCACCTCCAAGCCTACCCAGGCCTGTATGTCTATCTGCGGCTGCGGCCTGCATGCGTGCGCAATGTGGGTGAGTTGTAACTTAGTGCCTCCTTGATATCAGTCCGTCGGGGATCTCCCTCCTCCGTCACGATGCGGCTTGCCACTGGTATAAAATACAAACGACTGCTAAGGTTTCTGGAACCTCGATGTGAGCGCCTTTGAAGCTCGCGGGGGCGTGGTCCGCGGAAGAGACGGCGCCGTACATGCTGGGTCACTCAGTGTTATACAAATGACCATTTACTAGAATGTCCGCGATTAAGACTTCGCCCTCTGAGGGCTCACCCCCGGGCACGTCGACGTCTAATCCACACCTGTAATTTAATTTGAACCCTACTTAGTTTGATTCACGTAGATCATAGCAATCATAGTTCCGCTTTCATATCTGCGGAGAATCCATTGGTCTGGCTTACCATCGCCAGCGTCCTAGTAACGATGAATATCATCAGCAAAACACAACAACACTATGGACTAATCTATAGTAGTCTATAGTATATGTCTATTTGTTTATAGTGTACCATATAGACTCGTGACCAGTTCTTCTATGAAGGGAAAAAAACGAAAGCCTTCGATAGAAGGACTGGTGATAATGACGAAATTTTAAGGTAGACGAAGTTCATACTCATCTATGCTCACATGACTTTTCGTGACAAACACAAGAAATCGAAATAACAATCTCTCTGTCCACTTTACGTAGGTATGCCTTCACCAAAAAATTTTGGATTTGGAATCAGATTTTTTGTTCAGAGCACATTGGTTGTAAGATCTCGTGGGGTTGAGTTATTTCACTGAACGAGATAAGTAGCTGGTCACGACCCCTCAAACTTGCTCCCAGGACCGCGGGAAGTTTGGCCATTTGTGCCCATTTATGGCAAATCACGGGACACTAACCCCCGCTAACCCCATGTCACAGGGGTGTAACATCACCTGAGCATAGATGAGTATGAACTTCGTCTACCTTAGTAGGACAGTTGAATTGATCGAGAGAACATGACAAATCGTTCTGGAAACTCCCAAAAGCAGTAATAATTATTTTTAGATTTGGTTGTCTACATTCCTTTGAGTCGACGGCGACTCGACGCGTTGTGCGCATTTTCAATCCATTATGTTACCTCGTCCTACCCGCAAGAAAGCCGTCCGAACTGCGTGGACTCAACACATGAATAAATTCAAATTGACCGCCTCGACTGCCCGCTCCCCACCGGTGGTTGGAAACATACAAGCAACACCAGCAACTTACCTTGTCTTTCCAAGTCAAACACCAGTTATTGATCGTGGTGGCTTTCCTACACCCGGGACATCCTCAAAATTTCACGAGACATCATTGAGCTACGAGAATTGCCAGATCTGGGGTACACTTCAGACTGACGAGATGGTTCCAACGAGCCCTCAAATCTTGTATCCAGAACAACCACAGATCTTTCATAATGACAATGCGAGCTTACTATCAATCCCTCAGTCCGACGGGACAATCGATACTGCGATGATACTTCTCAGTTTGGCACGACCCACAATTCACGAATCAGACCAACTTTCACCCCTCATTATGGACACCGACATGCGCTCATTCCAAAGTTCAACTGGTGTATGCGAAGCAACCGAGGTTTCACCAATCCTTGAAAACTATCAGCCTAGTTGTTCGATACGCTCAACGTATCAACCACGCATCGGTGGCACAAATCGGAATGACATTATTCAGAAGGCACTTGACTTGCTTCGTAACTCCAATATCAGCCCGACGGAATTTTTGCTCCAGATCCTTGATGAGTCTCTCGACCGATTTTCCAAATATCGCGCCGCATTTTATGGGGTGTATAATACTGGGCGGCTTGAAGACTTACTGACGGTCATCTGGGAACATAAGAAGGGTTTGAAAGTATTCAAGAAATGGATGCATCCTCGTGCTGTTAACCTGATATGTGATACAATACACAAGGAGATGGAGGAAGCAAAACCTCGCCTCCGTATGTATACAAATGACGCTACTCCCGAATTTATTGCTGGATGGGACATTCACTCCATCATGGAACCCGTCGCACAGGAATGTACTCCAGTCTGGTCACACCTCCTCGACGCAGCAACAGAAACCTTAGAGGCACGGGAAAAAGAAAAAACATCACGATCACGAAACCGGCGAGTGGTATGTACCCTATTCTATTTCATGGTCAAGCCTTGACCTCAACAGGGTCGGAATATAATAAATGCTCAAGTCCATTTCCTACGATCATCAGCATCCTGTCGGGTACAGATGGGACTTGGGCTGATGGTGTGGTCAACTGGAGCATCTCGACAACTTATAAATGTCCTCCACCGCTCGGGTCTAATGATGTCGTATCCATCAATTATCAAAGTCGTTGAGTCACTTGCAAGTCGCGCCATGGAGAACGCTCGTCGCATTGCAGCTGGACCTCATGCTATCGCCTATGACAATATCAACATGAGTACATCAATTTTCGTTGAGCAAACACCTGATATGATGAACAAGGTGCAATCGGGGACTTTTGCAGTCCTCTATGAACTCCTTGATGCAGCACCCGAGGATATGTTACTTGCCCCAATGCAAGCCCGTCAAAAAACGGCCAAGCTCTTGACAATGGCCGACCTCCGACCTTCACTTGAGGCAACACGATCGTACCGAACACACACACTCCTCAATATAATCGATGTCTTATTCAAATATATCCCTCAGTTTGAAAAGTACAAGGACCGGCCTGAATTACAGCACCCTCCTTGTCGACGTCTTCCCCACGGCCATAAAACTCGCTACTACCCACTCCGAGTAAGCACAATTGAGGAAGCCTCGGTCAATGGGAATATTTTGGTGCAAGATGATATATACCTTGTTCAACTTGAACGAAAACCAGAACAGCTTGACAAATATGCAATTCCTTGCCTTGCGGATCAATTGACGTGTGCCCGTGTTCGAGGGGTACAAAGCCAGCGCCAGGAAGATATCACGCCATGGGCACAGCGCAAAATTTTTCAGCCATCATTCGGAGCGTTTCATATGCTCATGAATTTACTCTGGGGATTGTTGCATATTCATCGTGGAACTGAGGACCAATTGGGAAGTCTTTCCTATTTTTTTCAGATTCTTGAAAAGGTCCGTCTTGGTGGTGAACACCCCGATTTTCACACTCTTCTAGCAGCACTCTCACAAATTTTTGATGGCCTAATTCTTAATTGCTGGATCACTGTATGCGGCTTCGCAACCCTGGATGCTTTTGGGAGTTCCAATCCAACCACCTCTTGTCTTCTGAGCCTTGCCGAACAAATTCTCGTCGAGCATGCCACACCCTGTTCCGAGTCCTAAAAGTATTTTTAGACTCGGTTATAATGTCAGAATGAGCTCCTGCAAGCGAAATAAGCTCTGTTGTTGCGGTGATAGCCGGTGTCGGATTGTGAAATTTACACTGGTCGGAGTTTCACATTCCGGGATTTGCCTTGCCGCACATACGAACATCACTGAATTCCGATGCCTTGCCGCACATACAAACATCACTGAATTTTCATGGACAGCAACGTCTACGAATACTATTATCGTTTATTGAGCCTCATCAACCTCCATGTGCGCCTTCTTTCCACCTTGTTCTGCCATTTCATATCCCACTCGTCTCTTTAACACTGGCCTGATATTCAACACCGGCGCTTCCCTGGAGTCAGCCCGCTTTTTGTTGGCGGCCTATATTTCGCTCTTTGTCAAACGAATTCGATTGAGTAGCGTTATCAAACTCGGAATGCTTACCTGGCTAAATGACCCATCGAGCATAGCAACTGCCCGCAAAGTGATTGCCATTTTGTACTTCTCCTTTTTCAGCAGAACAACGATGAACGACACTTGAACCTCGACAATGTCGCCGACTCTGAATATCTGCGGATTGGCCTTGACGAATCTTAGGTTCCAAGTTGAGTCAAAACTCGGGTAGTGGTACAGTTTCACTCACTTCGTATGGCCTTGGTTGGTCTGTTGGTTATAATACATAACCTCATTTTCTTCGCCGTGCACATAGCCCTCTTTCCTCATGTTTTCCAGGATTCCACGCGGGTCTATCGTGGTCCCAAATGGGATATGTATCATATCTGGTGCGTCGCGTTTGGGCGTGAAGTATCGATTCGACATCGCTAAACCCGTAAAGGCACCATGCCGCTCCGATTGCCATCGTTCCAACCGTCCCTCAGGAAACTCGCGGTGAAAAATGTCGTATATTTCATCGGCCGCCTTCACCGCTAATTCGAATGTGGGGCTCCCAATACCCGTTAACATCAAGCTCTGGCGCATGAACTT